>CM053790.1:687866788-689226788 GCA_028749045.1 Cupressus sempervirens
ACATAAAGAGATGAAGATACATAATTTATGGAACATGTATGTGAGAGATTCCTACAAGGGGATTTTTATAAATAGGAAATACTAAGAGGGCAAGTGAATCCGTATTTTACAAACTTTTTCTCAACTATGGACATCTTTTATAAGAATAAAATGTGTACATGTAAATAAACTAAAAAGTAAACTTAGTAATAACATAATTCATCTCATAACACCATTACTTTTTAACTAGGAAAATCGTGGCCAAAGGAAACTCTTCATTAAGATGGTACCTTTAAAATGATCTACTAACAAAAAGTATTGTGTGAAATATATATGGACTGTGTTAGAAGTCTATTACATCCATTTAGTGTCTCTATCTTCGTTAGAGGTCTAGGCCTTGTTAGAAGCCTCAAATTTTTAGGAGTTGCTATCATAATTAAAACATGTATGGAAGATGAGCCCACTACCCAAACATGCAACATATAATAATATTTTGTACACAGAAGATGTAGATACAAAAAAACCTCTTGACAATGGTAATATATTCAATTTTTGGTTTGATTTTTATAGCCCACTGCAAAATATTTTCATACACTTCATCTTACTACTTTTTAACATAAAGTTCATAGCACAAAATGATACCATCATAATCATAATTCTAGTATACAACTTTGATTGTCCAAGTCTTTCACTTATACAATGTTATTATGTTTTGTTGGCGTTCATATCTTCTTACATGTCCTGAAATACGAAATCATACTTTTCTCACTTAAGATTAACACCTCCTATATCATCCTTACTTGTTTAAGTAATTATTTTTCTAAGAAAAATAATTCCTTAACTTAAATATCCCTTTCCTTATATTTTTCGTGTTCTTCATGTGCACACTTGCAATCACTACATCATCAATATCTCTTTTTGTACTTCTCATAATTACTTGTGCACTTGGGTATAAAATCCTCATGCTTTCTACTATCACAAAATAACTATGCATGTGCCAAAATATAGTGTATGAATCATGCCGATGAAAACTGTGTCTGTGGTGACAAATGAACTCCATGATACTTCAACAATTTTCTAATTCTTCAACCCAAAATTGTATCTCCATAGTATTTTGACTTCACACAAGTAATATATTTCCATAAATGACACCCTAAATATATAAATTCATACTCTCCTCTTAGCCAAATTACCAATAATCTCACCCTTTGCATTAATGGCGACATATGTAAAAATTGGCTAGCTGCTAAAAGCTCAAAAATTCAAAATTTCTGAAGTTTTCTTCATGTGGCCATACACAATTTCAAAAATGTGTATCATGTTCTATTTATATATCTCATTATTACAATATTAATCCCTCTTTCACTATACTCTACCTTATACCTCCTCATACATAAAACATATATAATTTTGCATACATAATTACTATTGACATCATTGAGAAAGGTGATTCAAAAGCGATATAGAAATCAAAATTTTGGTTCATTTCATTTCTTCATGTAGATGATTTTTTTAGCAATGAGATGCAATCAGAAAAACTATTCTTTAGGCTAGTTAGACCTAAGGGTATGTGCAAGATCAAGGTCAACCAAACTATGCCCTTAAGTGGTAATAAAAAATTAGCAAATTAGGATTATGTCAACTTGATATGAAATTTTCAACTTGCTATGAACTTTCTATCAAAAAGTTAATGTAAAAGAATCTCTAAGAAGTTGAATTTAGTCTCCAAAATATTGGGCCATATATGAAAAAAAATTAAAACTGATTAGTCAAAGTTTTGAATTTTAATGCAATAGTACAAAAGTTTCAAGACAAATATAAGAAGTAGGCATATGGTTGACCACCTTGATAAAAATAAAATGATAATATATTTTAATAATATTCTAGATATAAGAATTAAACTCATGCTTAGAAGTGACACATATTTTTTGATATTTTTATTCTAAATAAATAAATAATTATAAATTTTCTGCTATATAATTTTTTTGGAAGAAAAAAGCTCTCATGTCTGACCACCTTAACTAATTCAAAACTATGCATTTTTTTTTCCCTTATCATGGAACAAGTATAGAATGTGATTCATCTTTTGGATTTAAAAAATGTTGTACCATTTAAGGTTATAGTTGTTTTTGAATTAGTGTGTCAATGGACACTTTATATGTAACTCCATTAGAATATAAGTACTAATTACTTACCAAACTTGAAAGTTGATTGGCATCGCCTTTATGGAAAGCTAAGAAAATTCTTACGAAACTATCTTCGGTTCATCTAAATTGGTTGAAAAAAAATTGTTAGCTATAAGTTTGAATTAAAAAATACACAAAAATAGACCAAAACATGTTTTTCGAATGTTTTTAAAGTTGACCATGTAGGGTTGGTATCCAAAGATATACAAGGCCTTATAAAGATATTAATGTTTTGGTTTGGTAACATGATGGGTGGGAAAAAGGTTGAAAAACATTTTGAAATGCTTTGAGGCATTTCAAAACTACAAATTTTTCAGATCACCACTTTTTCGCACACACTAATTGTACACATACCCCTGAATTCTACGTTGCTTTGACCAAATCTAAACTATTAGAATTTCACACAATCTATTGCCTACTAAATCTTTTTCTTAGAAGTATGCATAGCTAAAGTGTTCATATGATGTCTTTTCCTTCAAGTAATCTTTAAGTTATCTTTGAACTAGGCCAATCTTCAATGGTAGATGCTCTTTCGAAAAAGAGAACATCTACAATGATATATTTTTCACTCTTAAGATCCCTAATCACATTCTGTACTTAATCCTCTTTTCTATTGATTTGTGATATGAAGGTATTCATATATTCATTTGCTAGAGCACATTTTTCATAGATTTCTTACCTTGATGAACACATCTTTGTAATTCTTTAATGCATGTATCCAAGTCAACTGCATCATCCACAATATTGTGACATACATTTTTGAACATGTTTACATCATGCTAAGCTTCACCTTTGAATATAGCTACTTCAAGTAAAGTTTTGCGATGACTATCAAATTCTTGGGTTGTGGGATCTTGGTTTCATTCACAATGGGAAGAGTGTGCTTTCTATTTATTTTATACTTATTGTTAGTTTTTTTTGATCTTGAATAGTGTTGTCCTTAGAAATATTCATTTGGTATGTAATGAGCTCATTGTTGACAACATTCTATCTTGAGGACTTCATTGAACATCTTTATACTCTCAATGTTGTTCCCTTCAAAACCTACTTTTTGATATACTTATTTTCATGCTTACAACAATAATCTTCTTCATTTTTTATTTTTTTTTGGGTTCTTTTAAATATTTATTATATAATCTTTCTAAGGGATTTTTATTTCCCTCAAAATATATTTTTACCTTAGTCCAAAACTAATTTTCAAATTTAACTAAAAGTTAATTACCAAAGCAATAAAAACCATGGCTATGAACATGATCTACCAAAAATCCAATCTTTCATTTTTCATAATAATGAACTTAGTTGACTAAAATTATTAACAATTATTTATAAAATATCCTCTTATTATTTACCACAAATCTAGTTTTTTCGCAAAATCCTCCTCTCAATTAGTTATATACTAACGAAGGAAAAAGAGCAGCTAGCTGAAATATTATTCTTATTTAATGAAAATTAGTGGCAAATTACAATTATAGTTAGACTCCTAATTTAATAAGATGCTTAGCAAACCAATTGTGGCACCTCTAAAATATTAAAATTCTTTAAATTAAATAAACTCAATTTATTTATTTCTATGCAGTTAGAAATGAATTAAGCTGAAATTACTCACCAATGTGTAACATGTAGGGTAATAAGAGAAAAGAGAATGTGTATTTCCTATAACGTAATGAATGAGGAGTTGAAAAAATAAGATATACTTGGTATGATAAGGTAAAATACTAACCATGTCCATCGACATTAGTTAAATAATTATCATTAATAGAAAGACAAATATATTAAACCGTTGAATAAAAAATACTAATCAACTAAAATAAATTTATTTTATAATATATATTAATTATATAATAATTACATTAATTATTAATCTAATTCTTATATCTAATATATATATTCAAAGTGTGTTAATACTATCTCTTATTATATATATGTATGTAAAAATGGATATACATATGTATACACACACACACACACACACACACACACATGCATATGTATGTGTCTATGTATGTATGTATGTATATATATTCTTCTAATATGAAATTCATTTCTTGTAGAACAATTAAAGATACATGTTAAATTTATAAAATTCTTTAGAATCTATTTCAATAATCTATCACTAATATCAAGGTTAATAATTTCTAAATTAACAAGTGCTACATAATTGCTTGTATTTGTAATATAATTTAATTAAGTAGAGTAATAAGAAGAAAAAAAAATAGTTACAATATAAATTTTGAGTTAAATATAACAATATTTCAATATTTGATTACTATTTTTAATATAGAAGAATTATGATTTAAAATAATATCACTTTATTATGTTAGTATTATAAATTAATTTTATGTATTAATCTTTTATTGAAATTGATAAATATTAAAAAAAAATTCTATGTTTAATATTTTTTAAATAAATGTTTAAGAATAAAAAATCACTTAATCACTAGTACTTGCCTTGTTAAGGATATAATTTTTTGTTGGAATAGTATAATAATTATATGTTTCTAATGCAAAGTAGAGTAGTTACAAAAGTTAAATAACTCTTTACTGATAATAGATTTGTTGAGTAATTAGAAACTCACATTTCTTCTAAAAATTGAAAAGATTATATTTTTTTAACAAGTTTTTAACTTTTGACAATTCAAATTTCTAAAGATTTTACATTAACAAAATTAAAATAATTGTAAATTTTTAGATAATATTTAATTATTTTGTCAAAAAATCATATCTATAATACTATACGCTATCATTTAAAAATTTAGAGTTAACAATTTAACTACCAAGTATTCTTTGAAATTTTATTTTTTGATTAAGTTTAAAATTAAAATCAATTAATAAAGCAATATACAATAAAGTTGACATCTAAATAAGATCATAGTATTTGAGCTTTAAAAAAAAATTACTATAATTAATTGAGGTAATTAATATTTCTAAAATTTTTGTGAAATGCTATGTTTTTTACATTTAGATTTTTAAACTTCTTTTGAATTCAAAAAATAATACATATATGTACAAAATGGGTTTGTTCATATCACAATTGTCTAGAGTTCATGTTTTCCACACTCAGTGGGAAGGTTATTTTGGGATCCTTATGAGAATGGAGCTGAAAATGTAATTCAATGTTGTAATTCAAAAATATACTAGCTATATACATATTATATATTTATATAATATATAAAGCTGAAAGATATCAAGCCTTTAATATTTTAATATGAAAATATTTTCCCCTCTAAATTAAAGCCACCATATATCTCCATTATATATATATATATATATATATATATATATATATATATATATATATATATATATATAGCTTGTGGCATTCCGAGGGGATGTTAAAAGAATATAGTTCTAATATTTATTACATAACATTATGTTACTACATGAATTTTATAATATGAATTCATATAATTCTATTATGTAAAAGATAATTTTTGAATTTGACAAATAGGTCTAATTTAATTTAATGTATGTTTGGGGTTGTAGTTGCTTAAATGTCATGGCTTCTCAATAGGTATAGGTTTAGAGTTTGAGTTCATTGAGGTTTATATTTAGGGTCAAAATTAGTTTAGTGTTAAGATATGGTTTTCAATTGATTTAGTATTATGTTTAGAATTCACTAACATTTATAGATTTACTAGGTTTAAGGTTATGATTCAATTTGGGTCAACATCACAAATAGGGTTCACTTCTGGCTAGGGTTCAAATATAGTTACCTATGTTTATAGACTTTCTCTAACATATAGTATGGTCAATGTGATAATAATTAGCAAAGTAAATTAAAGCCTCAATATTTCTTGGTTTGGTCTATATATACTATATAAATATATAATATTTATAGAGCTAGGGTTAGGGTTGGGGTTGGGGTTGTTTTATTTCATATTAAAAATTGTCATTTTGAGTAGGATTGATGTTCTATTTTGTTTATGAATAAGATTGACCTATTTTTTCTTTTTAGTTTGGTTTATATGGTTAGGTTGAAATAATAAGAAATCCTTCAATATTAGGATTATATTTTAATTAAATGTTGGGTTATGCCTTATTTTGATTTAGTGTTAGGGTTAGGACTATATGAAAAATTGGATTTTGCCTCAATATTTCCAGGCTTTATCTATATATATTATATAAATATATAATATATATATAGCTAGGGTTGAGGTTGCAGTCGTTTTGTTTAATATTAAAAATGGACAATTTGATTAGGATTGAGGTCCTATTTCGTTTAGGGAGAAGCTTTACTTAGTTTTTCTTTTTAGTTTATATGGTTAGGTTGAAATAAATTTTTTCTTTAATATTAGGACTATATTTTAATTAAATGTAAATATATATGGCCCATTTTGATTTGGTGTTAGAGTTAGGTTTATATGTAAAATTATATTTTTATAAGACTATATATAGAATAAAAATTAAGTTTTAGATTAAAAAGACAATTTAACCTAATTGAATATATGGGTTAGTAGTCAAGGAATTTTAATTAATTGTGGTTAGGATTATCTTTCATTTTGGTTTTGTATTATCATTTAATTTGGTTTAGTAGAAAATATATGATTCAATTATGTTTAGTTATATGGTTTGAATTTATTTTAAAGTCCCAATATATTTAGTTTATGATTATAAATTGGTTTCATTTAGTGTATGTTTGAGTTTATTTAGCTTTAGAGGTAGAGTCCAAATTAATTCAGTACTAAGGCTAGGGTTCAATTTAATTTAGTCTTAGGTTAGCACTCATTTTTATTTAGTGTTTTATTAAGTGTAAACATATGATGAGTCATTTTGGGTGGGCACTTAGTCACTAATAGAGTTCACTTTATTTATCATGATACAATTTTCTTAAAAGTAAGTCTTCAACTTAATTTACTATTTAATACTAGATTATTCATTTGGTGGACAATAATGTTTAATTTTATTTTGTTGGTGTATCATATCTGTAATTATTTTTTATTTATACATACTCTTTAATCAGCAACATATAAATATATTTTTAAATATTTTTTCATTAGGGTTTGTGTAACTTAGTGTACAAAAATAATTAAGTATTAGGTCATAGGGTTGATTCTATGTGTAAGCTCTTAATAATAAATGTTTAATTTTAATATTAGGGTTACATATATGTGTCTTATAGATATGTTTGGTATCGACCTCGTTGTACTTCATCTTTTTCTCTCCTCTTATAACCAAATCTTCATCTTGAATAACAATTATCATCATTATGAAATTTGATTCTAAAGATTATTTATATTTGTTATAAACAATAATATGATTAGTTTTAGGTTATAATATCTATATATATATATATACATATATCTTTAATGCACTACTATCAACTATAAAAATTACTAATCATAAAATATAGAAAAATAAATGTTGATAGTTGTGTGTGTGTGTGTGTGTGTGTGTGTGTGTGCGCGCACGCGCGCGCGTACTTCAATACAATGGCCTTTTCTATCAAGTATCTATACCAATTGTAGAAATAATCATCAACAAGTTCTTTCATAAAAGTTATGATAGAGACTAATTGTTATGATATAGTGACCTAATAAAATAGTCCCCAATGAAAATAGTGTTACGAACTTCATTTTCATTATGATCACATTATACTTCTTCCAAATATTCTAGAATTTAAGATACTCAATTAAACATCTTTCATACCTTAGCCACAACAATTTCCATTTGCAAGATATCATTATCTAAAACATAATCTACTGACAACATTGTAGATTCAAAATGTTGAATCATTTGGTAACAACATTGTAGTATAGATTTTTCACATTTATCAATTAGTGTTTGAGGGGAGCCATCTAAGTTAAAAGAAACAATGGGACTTCACGCAATAATTTTACATTCATTATCTGATAAATTCATTTTTTTATCTTTCCTGAACATGCAAATATTTGAAGAAAGAATGAGATTATGTTATTACTTATCAATTTTAGAAGGAACCAAATATATAATATAAATATAGGAAAACCAAATGATAAGAAGGAAAAAAAAAACATATTGAGTTGGAGACATAGATAATGGAAAAAAATATATGTAAATTATATATTTTAGAAAAATGAATGCTACGTCTAGCATAGGTCAACTCAAAATATAACATGTATAACATATGTCAAGTCAAAAGGTAATGGAGAACTATATTCATAATTGATGTAACATATGAAATTTATAGTAATCATTACAAAATTATAAAGAAATTGAAAACAACTATGTAATATTTTAATGTGAAATGAAAAATGTTAAAACTTTCCATTTATCAAATTGTTACACCAAAAAGGTAATAAATCATATAACTATATAAATAAAATTGACATATAAGATATGTGAATGTAACCTATAATATTTTAACTAAACTTTATATATAATTCATATGAGGAAAATTAAAATGTTCACCAATTTTATATTAACATGAAATTTACATTGTTTAATGAAAGTAACAGATAGTTAATATTCTAATTAGAATCGCTATCATCAAATTGAAAAATCGTTAGTTGAAATAAAGAAGAGTTTGTAGGATCTAAAATATCAAAACAATAAAGACATTCGTAAGTTTTAGATCAAAAATACCATGTGTTTGTATCTCCTTGCCTTATTCTTTGAAAATAACAAGTAGTTTGTCTCCATGTTGGTATTTTCTCTGCAACAATATTTCTTATTCTTTCATGGATTGGTAGAGTCAAGTAAACCCCTTGAGGCCCCCATCTATCTACCACAACTTGATTCCATAGGGTATTATGTAATCCACTGAATTGCAATCTAAAAATTTGACCATGATAATGGTAATTTGCTAGACCTTGAGTACTAGTTTGTGGAGATCGAAGCATTTTTCTAACCAAATAGTACCATTTTCTGTAGAGCCCATTCGATATGGAGATTTCTCAATCCAACCTCTACAGGAACAAAATAAAGCTCTGTGAGGTCACAATCTTCACAAAAAAACCAATTATGAAAAAATAGGATCTTGGTAGAAGTGACCAAAATTTTGAAGAGCTAGTGGATAAAATTTCAACAATCAATCTTTTATAAGATGCCTTTTACAAGACAAATAATTTGTTCTTCACATAGTGTGTATTTTTTCAAGATCAAAATGTTGATATGTGTCATCAACTTTAATCGTTCTTTGCCACAAAATTTTTGCTCCCTTCTAACATCTGGAAATTTAGAAAAAAAAAAGTATTAAAATAGACAAATTATATTTTCTATCTATTTAATAAATAATATTTATTGAGCCATTTTAAGTTCCAACAACATATTAAATAAAAAATAATTGATTGACAATAATATAAAAATTTAGAATGAGAATATTAAACTTTCCTAAATCATTTTTTTGACAAATCTTTTCCAATTTTTTTTTTTATTATATAAAAGAAGAAAACAATTATAGAAGAAGTACAACTTGCATTTAGAACAATGAACTTAAAAGTAGTAAGATACTTTTTCTACCCAATTTTTTTTCAATTTTTTAATTTTATTGTTCTTTGCTCAAGTAGAATAAGTCCTATGTTTAAAATATATATATATATATATAAATCCATATTATTTAAATATTGTAGAAAGGACCTTACTAAACTATACAATCATGATTCTTTATTTCTAAAGTCTTTAGCCTTTTTTCTTTAGCTTTTCTTTTTTCCAACTATTTTCTATTGTCATTTTCTCATAACGATCAAAAGAAAATGGTGGCATTATCCTTGGATCCTATAGTGACTTTACATGAGAAATTGCAACAAATGTATTCTTGTTCTTTCTCTTGGTTCAATATCAGTTTTTTCTTTTTCAAATGTCAAACCCTACGATTTATGTATTGTTATTGCCCGTGCTAATCTCAATGGCATTTAATTGGTAGAACCTCTTTGTACAACATTAATAGTTACATTTTAGGATGTTCATTATTGAATGGAAAGCCAGATTAGGAATCAATTTTTACCATGGCATATAATGGTGGTTGAGGTGGTGTACTACCTGGCTTGTAGACTATCTCCTCAACATAACCCAAAGAACCATTTACAAGGCCTTCTTGTGTCCACAAGTTTAATGTGAGCATAGCTCTTGATCTCCTTGAAATAAATAATTCAATATTAAGTTCATTCACACAATTATCATCTACCAAACTATAGTTTGAGAACTTTATAGCAATAACATGTGCAACTGGTTCTCGAAAAGAATGGAGTTTTCTTTGATTATGTTTGTGAACATTATCATTTGTAGAGAATAAATGAAATTGTTTTTCAAAATCTTCATTTATTATTGTTGGAATATTTCACGATGTTTGTGACATTAGTAACTTCCAATCATCAATTAATTGTTCAAAATCTCTAATATTTGTGAGTAACTGGCCAAACTTTTTCTAATCCAAATTATCTCCATCTTGTCTATAAAATTTTACAATGTAATCACAATCTTAAAGTCTTCCCATAGTATTTTTGCACATGTCCTATTGCATATGCTACTCTATCTTTTACAGGAAAGAGTTGGCCAAGATTAACAACCAAAATTAATAAGATACCTCTAAAATTGTATCAAATATTTAGTAGCAATTTAGGATTAAAAAAAATATTCATGTAATTTTTTTTTTCTCTAGTACATCCATTATAAATTTGAAATAAGAATACCTCCAAAGTTTAAATTGGAATTCTAAGGAAATGCTTGACGAAGTCTAGAGTTTGTATTCTCAAGCAACTTCTCCCCAGGAAAGCTCATTTCATCTATTAATATATATCTTATTTGACTTAGTTATTCTTGGAAACTGGTTAAACATATTCCTTCTAACTCTCTAAAGTCATTTACTTGAATCTTCAATTTAGAATGTATAGTTGAACTACCTATATTGTATGCAACCACCCCTATTGGTGCTAGTATTAATAGTGGACAATAGTTAAGGAATATAGAGTATTTTTAAAATTTATTGATTGCACTAATCAAATATGACTTTCCTATATCACCTATACCCTTAGTTATCATGTATAAGGGTGCCACATTATCACCAGCATTACAATGTTTATAATAACATCAAATGCCCTTTTTTATTTTTCACCCAATTTATTGCTATTGATTTCTTGTTCGCATTGAATATTTATAGTGCATCCATTTTCTCTCATTCTACCAATAAAATTGATTGCATCTAAAGTATATTCATCTAACCTATATTTCTCTAACCAACTATGTTTCCTATCCATATTAACTTCAAAATTTCCATTATTTGACCATGATTCATCCTTCAGATGATTTCTCATTAATTCTTTATAATGTTATGATGATCCATTAAATTTTTCTCACTTCTAGATTCATAACTAGCATCACTACTTTCTACATCTACTATTTGTTCAACATGCCATGGAATATAATCTAGTTACCCTATTTGAAATTATTGTAATATTATCATCACCAATATCATCTTGAATGTCATGGAATGGATTATACAACAACAACCCTACAAATAAAAAAATCAACAAACTTGTCTAATATATGTGGTATAATCAAAATAAACCTTAGATAGACTCTAACAATTGCAATTATTTTTCTATGCTCCCACTTAATATCTTTCTTTCTATTTTTATTATATATCCATGCTCTAGAGGCATAAATCAAAGAGATGGAGTCCATAGAAATGGTCTTCTTCTATATGAATCTATGAATGATTTTGTTTTCTATTCAATACAATCTTCATTCTTTGTCTTAACAGGTTTGAATATTTTTCAGGAGACATTCAGATTAACAAATCTTCCACCACATTCCACTAATGGAAGATCTAGGAGCATGTGAGATATTTCTTGAGCTCCAATATCTCTTTCAATAATAGTTTCAGTAAAAAACAAAATTTGTAGACATTGGATGCAAAGTCATTAGGATTCTCTATATTTTCCAATCATGTTAACATTTGATGGTAGGTCTAAGAACTTTTCTCTGCTTTGGATGCATATTTTGCAATATACTTAATAACAACATGTGCTATCAAAATAGGTCAGGAATGTATATTTTCTCTCCACAATTGCAAAATGTAACGATTATGATAGTTGACTCTATCATCATTCCTTTGAGGTTCACATTATTTCCTCCACATTTTATGTCCTCATACAATTTTGATCCATTTATATTTACTGCTCAAGGAGCATTATATCTACAATTTAAGTGCAAATAGTTACAATGTAATAAATATTTCATTGCAATAGATTTTCTAAGAGAAATTTAATAGATAGTACAGGTATGTCATGTTTCCCTTTTTTTTTTGTGAGACATACTCCCTCTTTATAGATTGTATGTCATTGTATGGTATTCAATATTTCTTCATAGTCTTGGTCCACATTAATTTCTAGAATTTGGCTTGTGTTTCTAAGACACGAATGTTGTGCAAAATTTTGAAATGGCTTGATGAAAATAAAGACTTTTAAATAGAGGAAAACAGATTGTAGCAAAACTATAAGGATTATAAAAAAATAATTATAGAAATACCTACATAATGAAACTCAGTGTAGAGCCACGTGCATATGTATTTTAGTGCCACATGCCTATGGATTTCATGCATGTACAATACAGTGGAAAAAAGAGTCAGCTTCTCTTACTTGTTCTTCATTATGCCAATAAAAATTATCCATATCTGGATCACCATGAAGCCACAAAAAACCATGTACATGTGGAGATCCCCTATGTTTCCATTCATATCTTGACCAAAAGTCTTTAATATTGAAGCCTTTCTCCAAATTTATTTATTAAACATTGTATGTCTGAGGTGCATGTAATGTGCAACAGTATGAGGATAATAAATAAAATTTTGTCTCCTCCACTTATGAGTGACCCTTGGATCCAATGGTTGAGTTCTAGGCATGAATGCATGTAAATCAAGCCAATATAAATTAGCTGCACTAAGTGTAAAGAAAATTTGTTAGGGTCCCTAGCTATTTCAGCAATTCATATAATTCTACTAGACTTTTTTTCCAATATGACCTTATACCTCTTAAGTTTGTTCCAAAATGCATTAATTTACCAAAAAGGTGTGTGCAAGAAAAAAATTTCATATGTCCTTGTAACTCATAAATGGTCATTGGCAACTCTTCAATACTTCATTTTACAAAAACTGAACTAGAATTTTGTGCATGGTGCCTCATTATCATGTTTTCCATGTAATATCTAAATTGGGGATGTCTACTAAAGTGATGATCCCTATACTAAATTAGATGCTTCACATATTAATGAAGGTATATTCTTCATAGACGTGCCTCAAACTAGTCACATTTTCCATTTAGAAATAATGTCAAAATTGCCATGTATGTTAAACCTGGTGTAACATATCCATTAACTGGAGATGTATCTATTGATGGCTAGTCAATCAAAATCAGAGATCTATATTGGGGTTATTAATCCATGCATGTATGGGTTCCATTTTCTTTTGAAGATTCACTGATCTTGTTTCCATTGATGTGGAATCACTTATGTTTGTATTGTTAACCTCATCCATCTTAGTTTGTAAACATATGATTTGTTTTGATTCACTGTCAAGTTCTAGATAAATAGTCTTTATTTGATGGAATATATTACAATCAATATTTTTTGTGTGTCATCGAATACATCAGTATATATATTAACATCAATATAAAATTTATCATTTTTAATTTTATACCTTAGAGTAGGGTAGACTTGATTTCTATTAATTGTAAAGTCATAGTTTGTACCACACTGGTCATTTTTTTTGAACTATTATTATAGGAAAGTCTTTTACTGGGCATGGTAGATTTTGATATAAATGCTCAATATTTTGAGGGAAACTTATTGTGTGTTCCTTATATTTATATTGGCCCCCTATTTTATTTTTCACTTGCAAAATTAGACTTACATGTGCAATTAGTTCATTTCTTCTGCCTGAGTGAAATTTGGAAGTTTAGGTGGTTGTGAACCTGGGTCCATATTGTTATCTACTAAAAATTTGTCATCTCCTTTTTCTTGCCAACACCTACGAACATTGGACCTTCTTCTATATGGTTAACTTTAATGCCAACATAACATTCCTGACACATGTACAACATTGTAAGCATAACAAAATTTTCTAATTGACATCGAAACTATATCTAAAGGTTTTGATAACTATTTCCAAAAATTTCATTATAGCTCCTCTGAATCTGTATACAACAACCAACATCTTCATTTTGTTTAATCATGTTTTCATCCATAGAATTCAATGGTGCTACACCTATCAATCCAGGATGATCATTTTCAACCACAAATGCAGTTGTCAAAATATTATTATGGACTTGTATTTTTTCTACTATTCTCAATGTTCTTCTAGCAACGCGTTGCCTATCTTGTTAGTTGCAAATGAGACATTTATTTCCTTTTCATCTTCATTCATTTCATCTTGTCATCATTTTCTATAATCATTATGATATTGCATCCTAGAATTCCTTCTAACAAAATTTATTTTGACATGTTTCCACTTTGTGTTCCTTCCAACATTCCTTTCTCCATGTCTCGAGCATTATGCTCATTTTCTTGTAGACTATAGTTAGTGCAATTATTTTCATTTTGGCTTTCATCTATTTCTTCATGATCACATGATATATAGTTTATTTTACTTTGAGATATTTGAGGCATGAAATTCTCTATAGAATGAAAGTTAAAAGATGTAATGAAAAGTTGTTCATTTTCACCTTGTGATGGTCTATATTGTTCTAAGATAGTTGGACTGCCTAAATTACTTGTGGGTATGTGCAGGATCATGGTGTGCCAAAAAGTGGCGATCTAAAAAATATGTAGTTCTGAAATGCCTCAAAGAATTTCAAAATCTATTCCCACTTTTTTCGCACCCATCTTGATACTAAATGAAAACAATTAATACCTGTATAATTTTTACTATATCTTTCAATACCAACCTTATATGGTCATCTTTAAAACATCCCGAAAATGTGTTTTTGGCATGTTCTTATGTGTTTTTTACTTCAAGCATGTAGTTGACGACTTTTTTTTAACCAAAATTTGATGTAATGAAAAGGGTTTCTTAAGAATGTTCTTAGCTTTTCATAAATGTAAGTTTTGTCAAATTACGAGTTCAGTAAGTAATTATTACTTATTTTCTAATGGAGTTAGCTACAAAGTACTGATTGACATACTAGTTGAAAAATAGCTATAACTTTCAAACCGTATAAGATTTTGAAATCCAAAAGATGCATCACATTCTATGCTTTGACAAGTATAAGAAAAAAAAAAAAAAAACTTAATTTTGATTTTTTTTGAGCTAGTTAAGGTGGTCAGACACGGGAGTTTTTTAATTCTAAAAATAGTATAGTAGAAAATTCATAATTAATTATTTATTTGGAATAAAAATTGCAAAAAATATGCGTCACATCTAGGCATGAGTCTACTTTTTATATCTAAAATTATATTTAAAAATATTATCATTTGATTATGATTAAGGTGGTCAGACATACACCTACTTTTTATTTTTGCCCTAAAATTTTTGTAGTATTGCATTAAAATCCAAACTTTTGACCAATCAAATAATTTTTTCTCTAGATAAGGCCTTATAGTTTAGAAACTAGATTCAATTTCCTACAGATCATTTCCTTACAACTTTTTGATCTAAAGTCTAGAACCACTTTAAAATTATGTGTTAAGTTGACATAACCCTAATTTTCTGGTTTTTCACTGCCACTTAAGGCCATAGTTTGGTACACCATGATCCTGCACATACCCTTGTACTCCTTAAAAATTTATGTTGATTATTTATTTTTGTATCCATCATGTCTTCTATTTTTCTAGCATCTCTCTCTCTCTCTCTCTCTCTCTCTCTCTCACACACACACACACACACACACACACACACACACACACACATTATTGAGTAGATTTTGTTTCTCCATTTATATATCAAGTTATGTTCAAGATCATGGTCAACCAAACTATGCTCTTAAGTGGCAATAAAAAATTAGAAAATCAGGGTTATGTCAACTTGACATGCAATTTTCTACTTGTTATTAACTTTATATAAAAAAGTTGAAAGAAAAGAATGTGTAGAAAATTGAATCTAGTTTCTAAACTACTAGGAATTATCTCAAAAAAATAAAAATTGATTGGTAAAAATTTTGAATTTTAAGGCAATATTACAAAAATTCATAAAGAAAAATAAGAAGTAGACATATGTCTAACCACCTTAATCAAAATCAAATGATAATATTTTCTAATAATATTATAGATATAAGTAGTAGACACATGCTTGGATGTGGCACATATTTTTGGGTATTTTTATTCTAAATAAATAACAATTAATTAATTTTTGACTTTGTTATTTTTTGAATTAAAAAGCTCTCATGTCTAACCACAATAACTAATTCAAAAATCTACAAAATTCAAAATTTTAATTTTTTTACTTATAGTAGAAGAAACATAGAATGTGATACATCTTTTGGATTAAAAAAATGTAGTTACATTTGAAGGTTATATTTTTTTTTCAAGTAGTGCATGAGTCAGCACTTTATACATAACTCCATTAGAAAATAAGTAATAATTGCTTGCTAAACTCGTAATTTAACAAACCTTACATTTATGGAAAGATAAGAACATTCTTAAGAAACCCTTTTCATTTAATAAAATTTTGGTGAAAAAAAGTTGTCAACTACATGTTTGATGTAAAAATCAAATAAGAATATGCCAATAGCACATTTTTTGGATGTTTTTGAAGTCGACCATATAGGTTTGGTGTCAAAAGATATAGTAGACTTTATAAAGTTATTAATTGTTTTCATTTAGTATCAGGGTGGGTGGGAAAAATGTTGGAATAGATTTTGAAATGGTTTGAATTTTTTGAGGACTACGAAATTTTCAAATCACCACTTTTTGGTACACCATGATCCTGCACATACCCATCATCCAACTTTTCCTTTTGTGTACATTTGTATTCTCTTTGATATTCTCTTTAATATTGTCCTATCTCATCTTTAGACTGACAATTAGCACATCTTGGTGGCATTGTTGGAAATATTCAAGACTATACTAGGTTACTAAGAGGGTAGCGGTGAATCATTAACCATAAAAAATTTTCTTATTGAAATCTTAGTTGCAATAATTCAGTAATCATTTACTTCATGAAATCAAATATAACTGCATGCATGAGAAATTGAAACTAAAACATTCATGAGATATGAACACAATAATTTGGTGACCTAGAAACCTTCCAAATAGAAAGTAAAACTAGGGTGGGAATGATAACCAAAAAACTTTAGTACTAAAAAATAAAGTTGGCCTATTAAGGCTTACAATGATCATTTGTGATGATCTAACTTGTTAGGAGCAATTAGGACTACTGGGTCCACCTTGTTAAAGGTTTTACAAACATACAATGAAGTATGCATTCAGTAAAGAGATTTAAACAAAAGACTATTAAGTCTACGTTGTTAAATGATTTGAAGCTGATTCACTTGTTAGGATGAAATAGTGGATCTCAGAATTACAAGTGAATTTTTGATTGAGATATTGAAGTACTGATCACCTCTATGTGATAGATGTAACTTTGCTTCTCCTAATATGACCTTGCAATACACATTGTTCTAGTGTTGATTCACATTCACATGCTTTTCATCATTTCATATCACAATCATTACTACTACTACTTTAGAGTATGATACAATATATTACATATATACCAATCCAATTCCCATAATTACAAGGTTGGCCAATACACAGGTTAACAACAATATTACAAAGTCATCCTAAACGTAGATACATGGGTTTTAAAGAAAAACTTGGTGAAGTTTTGATACACGACATCCACTATCATTACTTGGCATCATCATGCATTTGGTAGAAGTGGAAGCTCAGTCCATACTAATCATCCTAGAGGTAGTCTCAAACTTGATCTGCACTTGTGACTTGATAGATACTGTGCAACTTGGTAGAAACTAAGTCACCATTTTACCATCATTGCACTTGGTAAACACTAGCTTCACTTCACATGAACTGATAACTTAGTAGAAACTATGAAGCTTGGTAACCACTAAACTACTTGGTAACCATACAAAATTTGAATAATTTTTGCCACTAATAATAAACTAGACATGATTTCAATAATCCCCCCCTTTGGAATTAGTGACAAAAACACTTATCAACCAAAACTTATGTACAATGATACTAGCTTGGTACTAGAATACTATTTTTTTTTGAGATTTTTCAAAATTTGTCTTTGTAACTATATTATGTATCTTAGATATATCTCCCCCATACAATATACATACCATACTAAGTGTGTGTCTTGGTATGGTATCTTTCTCTCAAATATAGAGACACCAAAATGTGAGAGAAAATCAAAACGTACAGAATAAGAGTTAAGGTCATATCCTAGTTATCTTTCAAAACTTTGTAGGTTTGAAGAGAAACTTGTACTTCTGCAGAAAGTTCTTTCATGTGGTCTACAACTGCAAAGTTATTGTCATGGATCAATGTTTTGGAATAGGAAATGTGCTTCTACATTGTATCCATGATGGGAAGGATCATGTTTTGGATGAATATGAGTCTAGAATGGATCCTTGCTTCCTCTCACAATAATTATGTTTGCATATGTAATAAGAATGTGATCTTCATATGATGTGCAGAGCTTGAACTGGGGTCAAGCTAAAACTTCTTTACACTAGAAATCAGATCTTCATCAATCTTACTTAAATTTCTCTTTATTTTATTAGTATACTTGGTAACATCACATAACTTTACAAAAAGAGATGTCAGATTTGTGTGAGAAGTTTCAAGATTTGTTAAAACTTTAGAAAGTTCTCCCTACTGGATAGCAATTTGTTGAGGAACATGCTTAAGCACTTTGTTATCAAACTTCTTTTCTTCTTTCCCCATTAACTTATCTTGGCCACAAAAATCTTCCTTGAATTTTCTGACTGCATCTTCTAATTGCAACAAAATGTGTTGAGAAGAATCATTTCAACACTTATAACCTCAGTTAAGATATTCTTTGCAACATCAATAGTCCTATATTCTCTGTCTCTTTCTTCTCTCAATTGTTTCTTCTTGGTTTTCTGTTGGAGAAGTTGACAAACTAATCTCATTTGATCTATAGTAGCATTGTCAAAATTGAAGTTGGGAATTTCAATATCCTCATCCAGATCTATATCTATTTCTTTTCCACTAATCAAAAGTCTTGATTGAGTCTTTGGCTCAACTATCTTTGAAGATAATTCTTTAGGATTCAAAATGGAAGCAATAGTGGAAACAGTAGGACTGACAGTGAAAACTTGTAGACTACCTACTAGTGCAATACTACTAGAATACTTATAGAATTCAAAACTAATGTATTTCCCAAACTTCCCAAAATTGAGGTATCCACAAGTGAAGTACTGAAAGATGTATTTATAATTGAAACACTTACCGGGGCATGTAGAACTGAAGTAGTCAAAATTGAAGAATCCAAAACTATACTTATAGCTAAAGAATTTAGAATTTTGGAACACTCTATATCTATTGTTGTGGCTAGCTTGGTGACTAAATGATTTTGCAGCTCAGTGGATGAAGTGGTATAAACTTCTATCTATGATGTGCTAAGCTGAGAGCTAGCAAGAAGTGACTAGACATTTGATGTATCAATGGTTGTTACAATTAGAGTTCCTAAAACTATCTCCATGCTTGATGATGTTGTAATTTTTGCTACAGAATGAGGAAGTGAAGCTATTACTTTTGCTACTATCTTGACTAGATCACTCCCTTCTTCTTCTTTCTCGGCTTCCTCTTTAGCTTCATCCTCTTTTTCTTCTTCGTCATCCTTCATCAGCTCCTAATATTCTTTAGCATCAATTATAACACATGGAGTGGAGTCTTCTTCATTTTCTTCATTACTATCACTGTCATCCTTGACTTCTACTGGAGAGTCACTCTATTTACGCATGTGATAAACATTCTTCCACATATTTGTAGCATTTCTAACTACATGCTCTATTTATTTTAACAAAAACAAACAAGTATTGAACCTAAGAGTCATCTTTTCTTGATTTTTCCTCATAGGCTCTTTTACCTTAGCATTAGTAATGCTTGGTAATAATTACCTTAGATTTTGTTCATAAATATGTTTGGCTATTTGCATGGCTAAGTCCTATCTTGGCTACTACCTATCTACTAGATCCTTAGAGATCTAATAGCCTATCTAATCATGGGAATACTTTCATTTTCCCATCTTGGTTTGTACCAATTCCTCAACTTGTTGTTTCTCAACCTCTATCGTAGTATCATACTTAAATTCTTTGAAGTTGGTTATGTCTGCACCTACTTCCAATAGTTTTAGCCTTTCTTCAAAGGTGAGAAGAGGCTTGCTGAACACAACTTCACTACCCTTCTTCCTTAATCTTCTGGTAAATACTACTGAGGAAGACTTTGGTGGCTTGGTGATAATCACCTTGCCTTTCTTCTTCACTAGTTCTTGTTCCTTTTTAGACTCCTCTTCATTTTTAAATTCTTTCTCATCTTCTCTTTTTCCTTTGGCAATCATAAGAGGGGTATTTTCTATTTCAAATTTTGATATCCACCTCTTTCCTTTGTTCACTATCTGTGGAAGCTTGATTTGAAGTTCAATTCTTGCTTTAGGCTCATCACAATTTCAAAATAGAGGTGCCTTTGGATGTACAGGCTCATTTACCAAAGCTTTGGTTATTTCCTTTGTCTCATCAAAATTAACTTCATATGGAAGAGGTTTTACCCACACAATTCTGGGTCTTACTACCTGGATATATATTATATCACTATCAACCATAAAACAAACATCATCCTTATAATCTTCAACCAATTGCTTCGGTATCTTGAATCTGTTATTCATCTTTTCTTTGAAAGTTTCAAAATAATTATCCATGATACTATCAAAATCTCACCCATTTCATTGATAAACTCATTGATTTGATATAAAATTGGTGTTAGTTTTCTCCATACGACTATGCCTTTAGATGGGAAAACTTTTGAACATCGAAGAACAAACATTTCAACAATGAACCAAATTTGCACGGATTATTCTTGGTTGTTCTAATGCTTTTCATATTCTTATTTAGCTATTTCAACCAAAAATCTACTAAGTCATATGACAAATTATTCTTTACGACTTTATAAGCTAAGTAAACTACTTCACACAACACACTATTGAGTGGACTTGAGCTATAAATATTATGTGCTATCACATGAATGCAAAATTTTAGTTCTATGTCAGATACACTACTAATCTTCATTCCTTTCCCATCCCATTCAGCTAGGGTTTTCTTTTGCAACTCATCCTAACCTAGAGTTTTTGTGACTTTTTCTTTGGCAAGCATGGGAAGGCTGGTAATGTGATGAATCATTTTATTTGTAATCAAAATTGGTTTCTCTAACCACAATTGACCATTATGAACTTGGCTTAGGATATATGTGATCCATTTGATTTGAAAACTTTAGGGTAAGTGAGTCGTGTGGGTTAAACCCTTATCTTCTAAGAGTTTATGCTCAAGTTTAAGTACACCATTCACACACAACTCAACTAGGGCTTCATCCATCTCTAGGGTTCAAATTTCTTGAAGCATGCAATTAAAATGAGTTCAAATGTCATTTATGAGAAGTACCCTAGGAGGGACTTGCGATTGCACTCTGTTTGGATTGAGGGCTTTTACAATTGCTAGTACAAGCTTGAAATTAGGGGCATTCCATTCAACACCTTGCACCAACATTTTAGATCATTTCTTTGCCTTTTTGATGCTACTAGATTCCATGATAACTTGGTAAAATAAATCTTTGAAAAACTTTTGCTACAAATTCTACTCAGGATTGCTAGGATGCTCTTCAAATTTCTTTGTTTGTAATATACTGAATCCACGATGAAAATGAAGTCAATTTCCTAAATTTTTGATAGAAACTTCCCATTGATCCTTGGTATGAAAGTAGTTGTGATAAAATCATTATGTACAATAGATTATCATCCACTATCTACTCAGATCACTCAATGAATACATCATAACTCAGTAACCAAACATGTGTGATTAGTTACTCCTGACCTTGCTTGGTAAAGTCCATGACTCAACCTCACTCAGTGATAACTGATACTGATCTTCTATGATTCCCTTATATCTTGAATACTAATTTGGATCTTGGTTTCTTTCAATTTTGGAATTATTTAGATGTGATCATGATAATGCAGCTCTAGTTTTTACTTGTGAATCTAGTTGGAAATGGTGGAGTTACCCACATTTTGAGTGACATGACCATCATTTCTTGAACTAGCTTCCTCTGTAGATTTAGGAATCCATTATTTCCTCATTTACTTTATGATGTTATCTTCTTTTGCTTTCTTTTCATCTTCAACTCCAGCTATATTCATGCAATTCTTGGCTAGATGTCCAAGTTTTGTGCAAGTGTAACATCTTATGGTGGTATCTCTCTTCCTTGTATGATGTTTAACATAGTTCTTGCCAATGTGTTCATATTCTCCATAGTAATGACATCTAGACCAAGTGTTATAGTCTGAACAAAAATATTGCTTTTACAATTTTCTCTGCTACATTAATGACTTGGTTCTACAGTCTGATGCCTTGTGACCTTGTTCTGTGCATTTGTGACATTTGCCTTCAAATTTAGGTTTCTCTTTACATTCATTAGCCTTGTGACCATTTTGATTGCAATTATAACATTTACCATTGAATTTTTCTTTTCCATCACTCCAACATTTGTTTGATGTACGACCTATCTTGCCATAGTGATTGCAAGTAGGTCTATGACTCTTTTAAGAACCTTGTTTGGAGGATTTACCTTCATCTTTGTATCCAAGTCTTGTTTTACCATTTTGCCTATAGAGATTCTACTCATTTAGTTGATTCAGCTGATTTATTTCTTGGGATTTCATCATTCTCTCATTGATTTGTTTTTTAGTGTTTGTCATTTTTTAATTTTTCACGAATTTTATTTTCAGATCTCTGCTCACTTCTTGTTCTTTCAGTGATTTGTCTTTCAAAATTTAGATGATTTATTATTCTTTCATTTTCTAATCTCAGACTCATGATTTCTTCATTTCATTGGAGATTTGATCAATAAGGTCTTCATACCAAAGGGATTGATTTTGAATTTCATTTTTCCTTCCATTCAAGTCTTCTTTGGTCTTATTTCTCTATTCTAAGATTTCACATAATCTTATTGACTGAATTTCTTGTTCTCTTTTGAGCTTTCTTATTTCTTCTTGTAGAGATCCATTCTTCTCTAGGAGTTCTTTGATTGCATTTTTTGCTTCATCTAAGATGCTTTAAGGGAGAAAATCTTCAATCTTTTCTCCAATGTACTGGTGATCATTCATCTGATTTGCAAGTTCCTTCCTTCTTTTCAAGGATTGGGAAATTTTATCCTTAGCTTTCTTGAGTTTTGTAATGGCCATTTCTAGATCTATCTTTTCATTTTCAATTACTTTGTCAAGTCTAAATATCTTCATTGTCATTGATCTTTCCTCAAGCTATCAAGCTTTATCCTGAGAACCACAAAGCTTTGATACCAATTATTGGAAATATTGAAGAATATACCAAGTTACTAAGAGGGGAGGGGTGA
The DNA here is from genome assembly GCA_028749045.1 of Cupressus sempervirens. Classification (NCBI taxonomy): domain Eukaryota; kingdom Viridiplantae; phylum Streptophyta; class Pinopsida; order Cupressales; family Cupressaceae; genus Cupressus; species Cupressus sempervirens. The sequence continues at coordinate 687,890,463 of CM053790.1, forward strand.
ATTAGTAACCATAAAAATTTGTCAAATCTTAGTTGCAATAATCCAGTAATTATTTACTTCATGAAATCAAATCTAACTACATGCATGAGAAACTGAAAGTAAATAATTCATGACATATGAACACAATAATTTGGTGACCCAGAAACCTTCCAAATAGAATGTAAAACTAGAGTGGGGATATACCCACAAAAATTTAGTAGTACAGCATAAATTTGGCCTGCTAAGGCTTACAATGATCACTTTTGATGATATGCCTTATTAGGAGAAATTAAGACTGTTGAGTCCACCTTGTTAGAGATTTTACAAACATATAATGAAGTATGCACCCAATAAAAAGATTTAAAGAAAAGACTATTAATTCTACCATGTTAAAGGATTTGAACCTGATTCACTTGTTAGGATGAAACAATGGATCTTAGGCTTACAACTAAATTTCTGGTTGAGATCTTGAAGTATTGATCACCTCTATGTGATGTATATAACTTTGCTGCTCCTAATATGACTTCACAATACACTTTGTTCTGCTATTCATTCACATTCGCATGCTTTTCATCCTTTCATATAAAAATCATTACTACTACTACTTTTTGGGTATGATACAATAAATTACATATTAACCAACCCAATTCACATAATTACAAGGTCGACCAATACACAAGTTAACAAAAATATTACAAAGTTAGCCCAAATGTAGATACACGAGTTCTAAAGACAGACTTAGTGAAGTTTTGATACACAGTGTCTATTGTCGTTACTCGGCATCATCATGCATTCAATAGAAGTGGAGGTTTGCTCCATACTAATTATCTTAGAGGTAGTCTTGAACTTAGTCTACACTTGTGACTCAGTAGATACTCGTTTACCATCACTGCACTTGGTAAACACTAACTTTTCTCCACATGAACTTCTAACTTGGTAGAAACTATAAAGCTTGGTAACCACTAAACTACTCAGTAACCATACAGAATCTGAATAAGTGTTGTCACTAATAACAAACTTGACTTGATGTCAACATGAATATCTAAAAATTATGAGTACTATTTAGACTACGTTTCATTACTTTGATTTTTCAAGACATTGAAATAAAATAAAAGGCTAAAAAAATTTATGTAAAAAACTATGATTTTAATGTATTTTACATAAGCTTAGATTATCTTAGTATACATAAATTTTAAAATATCATTGAAAATAATTATTAGATTTGTTCATTTATAGATAAATTCACATTTTTTTTCCATAGTTGATTTTATCTTTCAACAAGATAATCATAATATTATTCTTTCCTTATTCAAAATTAAATATTATCTATAAAAAAAAAATTATTGAAAAACATAATGAATTTGATATATCAAATTATCAAAGTAGGCAAAAAAGTACATCACTGTTAAAAGGAGTATGTTATATTAGTCACAAATGAAATGACTATTTAATAACGAGATGTTGGAATTACAATTAGGAAAGGTAAACTTAGGAAAGGAACCCACAAAACTTTTACCATACATCCATCTCATGAATTCAATGAGAAAACTAAAATAACATGTAAAGCATATGCATCTAAAACATGTAGTCAAGTAAACATTCACCCAGATATGACACTAGATATGATTACACAGAAACCCTCCAAGTGAGAAGGTAAAATTGGTGTGGGGAGGACACCCACAAATCTTCACTACTACAGTAATAAAGGGTATCCAATGAAGGTTACAATGTTTTGATCATAAGATAATGATCTACCGTATGAAAGGTCTACCCAGTTAAAGGCTTACAAAGACTATTAGGTTTCACTTTGTTAGAGGATTTCAACACCCTGTTAGAAGTGTACCTTGCTAAAGGACTTTAACTCATAGCTAAGTGAGGACCCTATTAAAGGATTTTAATACAGCCTATTACAATCTCTACTAAGAGATTTTGACTAAAATCACCTATTATAATGTATCAACATTGATCTTGTGGTCAGTACTCGATTTCTTGATAATAGATCACCTCTAAACAATTATCTTCTTGATCCTTCTTGATCACATCTCTCTTTGCTACATACTCTTCTCTATCCTTTATTGTTCTCTAACTAATTTTGCATTGTTGTCTAACCTCATAACTCCTTGGCCACCATGAATACTCTATTTGTGCATGTAAATTTCTCTATACTTAGCTTCAACACCTTACGCACTCGCTAAAGAGTTTAGGATTTGACCTCCTTAAGAAGACGTTGTTGAATTAGGGTTAGGTATGAATCTACAGTTGAGATTCATCCATTTTTCCACTTAATCCTTCTCATTTTCTAATTTTCTACATGTAATTGCATTGGGAATCCAACTTACAATTTTTTCTTATGTCCAAAATATCATAATTCATCCTTAAGTTTGCTCAAAAGTGGTTTACATAGTTGTTTGTGCCATTATAAAAAAATATGCCAAAACTACCTTACTCAGCATCTGAATTCTTTGATGCTTGGCATATACTAATCTTTCTACTATGGCTCAGCATCTGTATTACTTGGCATCCACTATTCAGTAGACATACATGATCTGCTTGACACATGAGTGGCTTGGCACTCACTATGAACTCGACATGCTCTATGCTTTGCTTGACATATGTTACTTGTTCAATATGAACTAAATAAATAACTTAAGTGTGTTGTAACTCACTTTTCAAAACCAATCTAAGATCATCAGTCTTCCCCTTTGACATGATGTCAAAAAAACTTGAATATCCAATAATATCCTTAGTCTTACGAGCATAACATATTTTTACTTCAGCTTATATACAAAATTTCAAAATTTTGTAACAACTTGTATACCTCAAAATTTGATAACTCCCCTTACATTAATATGTCTATTCTATAACTAAAATTTTGTACTCCTCCTAACTAAATATTTCTCATCTAACTTTTCTCTATCCTTTTTCTCCCTTTTCTTACTATCCAAAGTTCTTATTCTCTCCCAAAATATTTCTCCCCCTTTTTGACACTTATGTCAATGGTCTATATACTTATAGTGTGTTTGTCCAAAAAATATTTAGGGACATCCAATATTATCTTGAGAGCTACATCCTAGTTCTCACATGCTACATCCAATGACTTGATTTGGATTGGTAGCTCGAAAGCAAGGTGGCCTAGACCATCTAGTGTAGAAAGATTGGTCTTTTCTTCATTAGGGTTTCAACATAGCCCATTCGCTTGTGCAAAATTTCCATATGGAGGGTGAGAGTGGTCTAGATCCTAATGATTTTGGCCCTTATGTTGGCCTCATCTACTAAAAGTACAACTAATTGAGTCTAGGTTTGAAGCAATTCTCTAAAGTGCTTATCACTTTGAGCTGAATTCATAGAAAACTTTGCAACTGATGTACTAATCTAACTGTCCAAGCTCAAGATGCAAATTCTAGTCTCTTGGGTGAAGAGTGATGGCTTGCAAAATTTAGCGTATAATGAGAATATGTTCTTAAGTACCTTCTTCACATCCTCAACCTTAGTTGCCAATTAAACTTATGTCAGTTCTATATGACCTGATATCACTTCATTCACTTTTTTTTGGAACTTCTTTTTTTACCATTCTAACAATTTAGCATTAGTATCTAGGTCTTCATTATTGACCTTTTTCATTATATATGTCAGCTATTCTATTAGAGGCTTGGTCTCATCCAAAGTTGGTAGACTAAATACATCCAAAAAGATGTCTTTTATATCCTATAGTGTCTACTTCTTCCTGTGCTCCCTTCTAAGCATTTCCTAATGCTTCTTCGTTGCTAGGGATTGTTGGAGTATACCCATTTGTTCTATAGTCATGGTATTATAGTCATACATGGGTAGAATTTTTTTTTCATCAAGTCTCACATCTCCACATTGTATGACTTCTTCTACCTTTAATGAAATCAAGCTTGGCATTGAGATCTATAATGGTGTTTCATTTGTGATCGACTTCTAAAGAGTGTTAGTGGAAGGAGTATTGGATACTAGTAAGGTTACCAAGGCTTGGATAGAAACTTTCTCCTTCACCTTAGGTGTTAGCTCTATCTCTTCAGGCTTTCCCTATTCTACCACAATGACTTGTGATGCACCTTGATCTTGTGTTGTAGGTATAGATAAGTCTATTTGAACTATTTCATGTTATTCTTTAGTAGCAACTTGTGTTTCCACTATACTTTTCTTTACTATATCAACCTTAGCAATTGTATCAACCTTTTTTGATGTGGCTTCTAGTAACTTGACCAAGGTTGTTCAAGAGTAGCTTGAGAGATGATAGAAGGTGGTTCTTGTGGATTCACCTCTACCCTTGTTGTTTTAGTCACTAATTTCTATAGTTCATCCACATTGACCAATATAGGATTATCAAAAAGTTTTTCCTATAATGTGTACTAATGTAGGATCCTCTTAAGATCATCCTCTATAAGGGGATTGATGTTTTGTGTTGTCGCATTAGAAACATCCTTAATAGTTATTGTTTCAATTTTTTCACCTTTTAGAGGTTGAGGACTAATACTTAGCAATTATTTGTCTTGCACAATCTATTCTTCATGCTGCTCTTCCTCAGCTATTGCCTTGTCATCTATGCACATTTTTATTCTTCCCTCAACTATGTCATCATTTTATCATCTTCCTTATCATCTTTTACCTCAATAGGTTCTTCCTCACCTTCTTTGACTATAGTTAATCCATAAGTTACTTTCCACATTTGAGCAATCTTCTTAACTACATCCTCAATGTTATTTTGAAAAATGCTAAAGGCTACATATTTAGGTACAAATCTAACTATATATTTCTTCATAGCCTTAGCAATATGTGCCTTAGTTAGTTTTGGCATCACTTGTTCTAGTGAGGTTTCTCTTATTTGTCTCTCCAAGTTCAGACAATAGTGTCACTTCTACTCAGCTCTATCATATAAACTCTTTGGCATTGAGTTGGTAATCTCTAGTGGGGTAGTTTTGAACTTTTCCTTCATAGCATATATGGCCTCCTCCAATTCAATTCTTCTCAACTTTACCCAATTTATCAAAATCTACATGAGAGAATCTTGACAAGTCTTCACTATTCTCAACATTTTCACATAAATTTATAAGTCTGAAAGAGGAAATTATGGCTCACCACCTTAAATTGGCTATTGTCATTTGACTCTATTTTTTCTTTATTAGACTTGGCTTGCACCACATATTTCCTTCTTGGCCTTTTCTACTTTTGACCTCCTTGCTTTATTAGTTTTGTCTTTTCCATAGCTTTTTGTGTAGTTACACATGTACTAGCTCCTATAGTAGGTGTAGTAGGCTTGGCTTGGCTTAGTTTTATAGTTTTCTTAGCCCTTACCATAGGTTGTTCCTTGGCCTTCCTCTTCTTTGTATCAGTGCACATAGGTGCTTCCTCAGCTTCTTCTTCCTCAACACCTTTAGCAACTTAAGATTCCTCCTCTTCCTGCTAGTCCTTTCTCATACCTTTTGCTAATGCAAGAGGTGCTTGAGTTTGAGAGTCCTCTTCCTCCTCATCCCCTTCTTCTTCTTCTTCCTCTTCTTCATCCTACTTGGAACCCTTTCCAAATTTAGCTTTTAATTTATTTATTATCTTCTCCTTTTTCTTCTTAGTAGAGGTAGTCTTCAAATCCATGGTAATTTTGGACTTTACCATCTCATAGTTTCCAAATATCTTTACATTTTTATCTACCTATTTTGCAAGTAATGCAGTAATAGCCACAGAGGCTTCATCCACATTTATTTCATAACCTAACGGTCTCAACTATCTCACCCTTGCTGTAGCAGCTTGTACAAAAGTATAGTTAGCATCCACTAGAAAACATACATCATCATAGTGATTCTCTACTAGCAAAACTTGTATTCTCAACCTCTTCTTCATTGACTGCTTGAAATCTTCAAAATAACTTGTCATCAAAGATTCAAAATTCTCACCTAATTGCTCAATATATTCACCAATCAGTCCTACCACTGATCTATTTGTTTTCCATCCCATAGTGCCAAATGAAGGGAATGTATTCTAAACATAAAATAATATACAAATCAATATAGAATCAAATTTACATTGTATACTCTTTATCTTTTTTTATTGCTCCAAGGTTCTCCATTAATTTTTGCAATTATAACTCTGCTAGATCATATGTGTGATCGTTCTTGATAATTTTATATCCCACATCGACTACTATAGAGAGCACACTATTTAACCTACTATATTGATAGAGCTTATGTGATATAACACTTATAACAAAGTATATTAGAGGATTAATGATTGTGTTAATTTTCATTCCTCTCTTGTTCCATACAACTCCAATGTTTTTCTCAATTACCTCCTTTGAATCACTTCTTAGTGTCTTAGGCTGATTTAGGGTTGGGTGACCAATAACCCTATGAATTATCCTCTTGGTTATCTTGATAGGTCCATTATCCATTCATAGTGAACCATCTTGAATTTAGCTAAGCACTATACTTATCCATTTTGTTTTAAACATTTTTGGAAAATCTAGGGCTCACATCAACCCTTTTCTCTCTATGATTTTGAACTCTTCCTTCAGTATACAATGATCATAGAGTTTAACATATTCTTCTCTAATCTCCATATCCTCAATGCTACAAATTTTATAGTTAAAGCATTTGCTAACATCTTGCACCATTAAAACATTTGGTGGAATCATGGATAAAGTACTAGAAGGGTCTTTGTTGTAAGAAATATCAACAATGGCTTTGAATATGGGTTTCTTAACTTCATTACTTACTAATTGAACATTTAAAACTTCCTTTCCCTCTACATTCTTTGAATTTGATGCCATTTGTGTGAAACTAGGGTTTATGAAATGTAAACTGTGTAGCTTAGCTCTTGATAAATACGTAATGAGATCTAACAAGTTGATGTAGAATTTCTACTAAAATATTCTACAACTACTTTTGATGGATTTCTAGATCACCTTCTTCTCTCCTCATTCTTTCTTAAATTTGAAATGATGTGAAATGAGAAAAAATTGATCAAATAACCTTTAAAATCCTTGCAATAAATGTTGAGTGCATACACATCTATAAGCTTGGCATCAACCAATTTTAGGCTCACTCAACATCCATTGACATTTCAACCACTTAAAAACCACTCTGAGCTCGGTATCAACTAGCCACTTTGTTAGCATGGCATCCTCTAGCATTTACTTAGCACACATAAGAAATATTTCATGCTTGACAATAACACGAAAAATATTAGAGATTTATGTCAAATTTCAAATAGCATCTTGCATCTTTGTTCATGCTAATATAGTCTTTTCAATACAATGTCCTTTTGAAACTGATGTATGATGTAACATTTAAATATTAGTCCCACATACCTCTTGATTTCTTAATTTGATGAGGTGTGATCACTTGACCCATTGGGTGAAGTGATCTCTTCTTCATTTGATGTGTTTCAATCATCTTTCTTCTTCCATGTCTTATTAATTTTATGTTTAACATTTTCAACATATACCTTGCCTTTGCCTTTATCAAATTCACAACTTGATGCCTTTAACTTTGTTGGGCAATACTTACTGATGTGACCAATATTCAAACTACTAAAACATGTGGTTTGACTCAACCACCTTTTTCAGTCACCTTTGAAGTGTGTTCTAATGCAATTCTTAGGAACATATCCATATTCTTGATAATAATGACAACTATTTCTTGTATTATAATACTAGTTATAAGATTTGTCATTGTTCCTTACCTTTTCTTTCTTGTTTGATGACCACATGGGTTTGGATCTACACTCAAAAGCTTTATGTCCATACTTCTAACAGTTGTATTAATACCCTTCAAATCTTTTTGTTTGGATGGTGTTGGTTCTACATTCATGTGTCTAATGACCTTGGTTATTGCACATATGATAGTGAACCATGCTCTTATGATTGAAATTATGATTTGTAGTCATACTTCTACACACATTAGTATGATGTCCTTTCTTACCACAATTATGACAAGTAGATTTGGAGTTGTTACCTTTTTTCTCCTTTATTCAACACTTTTGGATGATTCTCATTCTTAAGTACTTGTGTATCCTAGTCCTGATGTGTCATTATTAGATCTAGGGGATCTCAATAATTGCCCAAAATATATGATTGCTTCACTTGGTTTGTTCATTTTTTTTAGCAAATTCCTTTTTCCCTTTTTAGGTCACTCTAGAATTACTTATTCTACTACTTTAGTGTTGTTATCTCAATGTACTTGACATTTATCTCATAGTTGGCATTCATTATTTGACTAGAGTATCCAATTCCATGTTGGAAATCTTGGTTATTTCTAATGATTTCTCTTCTAGTCTATTGGCCAAAATTATTTTTCCTTCCTCAATCATAGCTTTGTCTTCCATGGATTTCTTCTTTTATTTAGTCACCTCAGATAGTAGTATGGCTTGTGACTCTTTCTCTAACTTGAGATTTCTAATTTCCTTAGCTTGGACTCTATTCCTTTTCATTAGATCTACAACTCCTGAATCAAATTCATTTGAGTCTCCATCTACAAATATCTTAGTAATGTCTATCTCTTTGTATTTTTTTCATTCTTTGCAATAGGAATTTCCTTCCTTCTATTCAACAATTTCTTTAGTTCTTCTCTTGCACTTCATTTAGTTAATTTAGAAAGAGATGTATTTCATTCTCTTGATTATAAATAGTCTTTCTAAAGTTTTAAACTTCTATTTCAAGATCTTTCCTCAAAACTACAAAGCTTCTCTTTTAGAGAACCTTGCTCTGATACCAATTGTTGGAATTACAATTGGGAAAGACAAACTTATGAGAGGAGCGGATGGTGAGTTAGCAGTTTAAACTTGGACCCATAAAATATTCACCATACATCCATCTCATGCATTCAATGAGAAAAATGAAATAACATGTAAACCATATACATCTAAAACATGTAATCAAGTAAACATTCACACACATATGACACCAAATATGATTACCCAAAAACCCTCCAAGTGAGAAGGTAAAATTGGGGTGGTGATAACACCCATAAATCTTCGCTACTATAGTAATAAAGTGTATCTAATAAAGGTTACAATGTTTTGATCATGAGACATGATCTACCTTGTGAAAGGTTTTCCTAGTTAAAGGCTTACAAAGACTATTAGGTCTCACATTGTTAGAGGATTTCAACACTTTGTTATAAGTGTACCTTACTAAAGGACTTTAACTCATAACTAAGTAAGCACTTTGTTAAAGTATTTTAATACAACCTATTAAGACTACTATGTTAAGAGATTTTGACTCAAATCACTTGTTAGAATGTCTCAGCATTGATCTTGTGGTCAACACTTGATTGATTGATAAGATATCACCTCTAAACAATTATCTTCTTGATCCTTCTTGATTAGATGTCTCTTTGCTATATACTATTCTATATCCTCTAGTCTACTTTGACTAATTTTGCAATGTTGTCTCACTTTGTAACTCCTTAGCCACCATGAGTGCTCTATTTACACATGAAAACTTCTATATACTTAGCTTCAATACAATACACACTCACTAAAGTATTTAGGATTTCTCCTCCTAAGAAGAGTTTAGTGACTTAGGGTTAGGTGTGAATCTACAATTGAGGTTCATCCATTTTTTTGCTCAATCCTTCCCATTTTTTGATTGGTTGCATGTAATTGCATTGGGAATCAAACTTAAGGTTTGTTCTTATCACCAAAATATTTTTATTCATCCTTAAGTTAGCTCAAAAATGGTTTACATAGTTGTTTGTGCCATTACAAACAAATCTATCAAAACTAACTTACTCAGCATCTAAAGTCTTTGATGCTCGACATATACTAATCTTTTTGCTATGAGTCAACATTTGTATTACTCAACATCCACTATTCACTCGGCATACAATATCTTCTCAGCACTTGAGTGACTCAGCACATAAGTGGCTCAACACTATGAACTCAACATATGTTACTTATTTAGTATGAGCTAAGTAAATAAATTAAGTGTTTTTGCACTCATTTATTAAAACCAATTGATATCAACATGAGATTGTATGTAAAACATCTAGACATGTTAAGATTTAATACATTTTAAACAAAGAAATATTAGGACTTTATTTTGAAAACAAAAATTGTATTACATATAGTAATATAAATTACATAATTGGAGTATGCTCAAAATATATATGATTCTCTTGACATTGTCTTTTATCTATATAGAATAGTGATGTGTAAAGGCACCAACAACTTCTCTCAATAAGTTCTTGTCAGGACCAAAGTGGTACTTGAGCTCTAGATTCATAGAGTTAATAATGTTTCTTACACCTTCAATAGTATCCACAACATCTAAACTTTGTAACTAAAAAATCACTTTACAAAAAAACATTTTTACATCATAATATCAATGTCCTCTTTTTGTAATTTCTTGTGTAATGACTTAGAAAAATGTTGAACTATTTGATTTGTGAAACACAATGTAGAAGATCTATCAAAAAAATTACAACCAAAAGCTTTGATAAAAATTTACATCCCTGTTATGGATATATCTAGAAATTTTTTTATATTGTGCAACTTTTTATGACAATTCATCAGTGCTGATCTTCTCAAATTACACACCTTTAACAATTCTTTGAGTGAGACTTTGCTATGACTAACACCAATTGAGACCAATTGATCAACATTCATTTCCTTCACCTTTCTTATAATTGGAATATCATCTTCTAAGAAATCAAGCTCCCCAAATAATGTTTCATCAATATCTTGTGCCACAATTATCTTCTCAAGAACACTTTCATATTGTTTGATTTCCTTTCAAATCATGTGAATATCTAGAAACTCCAAATCATCCCTCCATTCTATAAATGTAGTGTTTATTCCATCCTCATTGTGTTGGAATTACAAGTGGGAAAAGAGCAAACTACTAAGGGTGGGGGTTGGGGGGTGGAATCAATAGTTTAAATTTGGACCCATAAAACTCTCACCATTCATTCATCATATGCATTCAATATTTAAACTCAAATAACATGTAAAGAATATGAAACTAAATCATGTAGACATGTAATCAACCACCCACATAACACTAGATATGATCACATATAAACCCTCCAAGTAAGAAGGTAAAAATATGATGGGAATGACACCCACAAATATTCACTACCATAGCAATAAAGTGTATTCACTTAAGGTTACAATAGTTTGACCATGAATCATGGTTTTCCCTATGAAAGGCCTACCCTGATAAAGGCTTACAAAGATTACTAAGTCTCACCTTGTTAGAGGACTTCAATTCAGAATTAAGTAAGCACCTTATTAAAGTATTTCATATAGCCTGTTAGGACTACTCTTTTAAGATATTTAACTAAAATCACCTATTAAAATGTCTCAACATAAATCCTATTATTGGCACTTGCTTGCCTAATAAAAAATCACCTCTACACAATATCCTTTTGATCCTTCACTATTTGATGTATCAATGTTGTATCCTTCTCTATCCTCCATTCTTCTCTAACTAATTTTACAATTCATTCCTACTTCTAGGTCACCTTGAATGATTTGCAAAATATCTTGTTCACTTTTCCAATTTGATCATTCACCCATCCACTCATTGTTAGGATTTCAGGGCTTCATCCTCCTTAAGAAGAGTTTGGTAGCTTAGGGTTAGGTATGAATCTATGGCTGAGATTCATCCATTTCACCACTTAACCTTCCTATTTTTTGCTTGGTTGCATGTAATTTCATAGGGAATCTACATATATATATGTCCTTATCTCCAAATGATCATAATCTATCCTTCAGTTGGGTTGAAAATGGTTTACATAGTTTTTTGTGCCATTACAAAAAAAATGGTCAAAATTGTGTCACTCAGCATATGAAGTCACTGATGCTCAGCATGCACTATATTTAATCTTTTCACTCGATACTTGTATTACTTGGCATCCACTTTTTACTCGGCTCTTGAATCACTCAACATAGTCTATTTTCTCAACACTCATTGCAACTCGACATAGTCTATTATTTATGTGTTGTGCTCAGCATGTATTGCTAGTTTGGAATGAACTAAATAAATGGCTTAAGTGTGTTGACACTCACTTGTCAAAACAAATCTAAGATTAAAAATCTCCCACTTTGACATGACTATCAAAAATACATACATATACAATATTCTAGTTGACTTCTTAAGCATAATATATCCATGGCTCAGCTTATATACAAAACTTCAAAATTTTCAAAAGTTTGTAATAACATATATCCCTCAAAATCAATAACTAACCTTGAGTTAATATGTCTATTTCGTATCAAAAATCTGTACTCTCTAATATCAATGTGTTGTATTTGATACACTTTCATCTGATATCCTCTGTCTTGGATAATATCTATATCTAGTTACTGCTTTACTCAATGATGTATCTCAAAAATTTATATCACCCCAATGATATAACCTATTTTTTAATTTTCTCACCCTTTCCTTTCTATGTCTCTTTTTGTCATACTCCCCAATACTTTATCTTCCTCTATTTTTGGCTCCTTCTTTCTTTATTCTCCCCCATTGTTTCTATCTCCCCCATGGTTTATTTCTCCATTGCTTTATCTACCCCTTATTGACACTTATGTCAAATGGGCTATAAACTTATAGTGTGTTTGTCCAAAATGGATTTATGGATTTCCATTATGATCTTGAGGGTTGCATCCTAGTTTTCACATGCAACATCCAATGACTTGATCTAGATTGCAAGCTTGGAAACAAGGTGTACTAGGCCATCTAAGGTAGAGGGATTGGGTACTTTCTTGAGTAAAGTCTTCACATAACCTAGTTCCTTGTGTAGTATTTCCATGTGTGGGGAAATGGATGCATGTATACATGTTAATTTTTCTCTTATGCTAGCCTTATCTACTATTAGTATAGCTAATTAACTTTGGTTTTGAAGCAATGTTATAAAGTTCCTCTCACTTTGAACTGGGTGCCGGGGTAGCTTAGTACCTGATATGTTGAAGTTTCTCTCTAGACTCAAAATATGGCTCCTAGTCTCTTGAGAGGTTTGTAGGTTGAATGCATCTAAAATGATGTCTTTAATATCTTAGAGAGCTTGCTTCTTCTTATGTTCTCTCCTAAGCATTTCTTGATTTTTTTTCTTCTCTAACGCTTGTTTCAAAATGCCTATTTTTTCCAATGCAATTGTGTCATAGTCAAACTTAGGTATAACAATCTCTTCATCAAGAATTATATCACCATAGTGAATTACCTTTTCAAATTTTGAAGACCTAGAGCCAAACACTAAGATTTGCAATAGAATGGCTTCCAGGTTCAACTTTTGAAGAACTTGTGTAGAAGGAGTGCTAGATGTTGGTAGAGTTACCAATAATTGGATGGCTTCCTATTCCTTCACCTGAGGTGTTTGCTCATGTTCTTTAGACTTTTCCTAATCTAACACTATGACTTGAATAGCACCCTGTTCTTGTGCTTTAGGTACAGATGAGTCTATCTATTCTATTTTCTATTATTGTGTAATTTTTTTTTCTTCTACCTACTTCTTCTGAATGTTATCAACTTTGACACTTGTGTCAACCTTATTAGATGTGTCTACTATAGTTTGAATTGAAGGTTGTACTTGAGTAACTAAAGGGATGATAGAAGGTGGTTTTTATGGATTCACTTTGTCGCTTGTGATACCAATTAGTGCCTTTTGGAGTTCATTTATACTGATCAAAACTGGATTTCCATAGAGTTTTTCTTGAAGTATAGATTGGTCCAATATCTTCTTCAAGTCTTATATAGTCAAGGGATTTATGTTTTGAGCTGATAGATCATAAACATCCTTAAAAATAATAGTTTTAGTAGACTTGACTATGTCATGGGAAGGAGTGACACTCAACACTTGTGTGTCATACACACTTTGTTCATCTTGTTGTTGTTCAATTGTTGCCTTGGCATCAATTTTATTTTTAGTTTCCTCCTCACTTGTATAATATTTCTTATCATCATTCTCCTTTTCATCATCTTTACCCTCAAAAGGATTAGCTTCTCCTTGTTTTATAGTGGTCAACCCATAGATAAGCTTCCATATTTGGGTTGATTTCTTGACCACATCTTCAATATTATTTTGAAGAATGCTAAAGACTCTATATTTAGGTGTAAACCTAACAACATATCTCTTGATACCCTTAGCAATCTATCCCTTTGTTATTCCTAGCATCACTTGAGCTTCTCTGATTTGTTTTTGCAAATTTAAACAGTAATGCCACTTTTGCTCAACAATATCATATAAACCTTTTGGCATTGTGTTGGAAAACTCTAGTGGAGTGTTATTAAACTTAGACATCATGGCATATAATGCGTCTTCCACTTGATTCTTCTCTTCTTTTTCCAACTTATCAAAATCTAGATGTCTAAAACAAGATAAATTTGCATTATTCTTGACATTTTCACATAACATTTTTACATAAATTTTCAAAATCAAATAGTGGATTATGACTTGCCACTTTAAATTGGCTTATATCATCTAATTCTATCCTTTCTTCATCTGAATGTAGTTGTGCCACATATTTTCTTCTTTGTTTCTTTTGCACTTGGCCACCTTGCTCTATTTGCTTGGACTTTTCTATCAAGGGATTTATGTTCTTAGCTAAAAGATCATAGACATCCTTAAAAATAATAGTTTTAGTAGACTTGACTATGTCATGGGAAGGAGTGACATTCGACACTTGTGTGTCATACACACTCTGTTCATCTTGTTGTTGTTCAACTTTTTCTTTGTCATCAATTTTATTTTCAGTTTCCTCCTCACTTGTATCATCTTTCTTATCATCATTCTCCTTTTCATCATCTTTACCCTCAAAAGGATCAGCTTCTCCTTGTTTTATAGTGGTCAACCCATAGATAAGTTCCCATATTTGGGTTGATTTCTTGACCACATCTTCAATATTATTTTGAAGAATGCTAAAGACTCTATATTTAGGTGTAAACCTAACAACATATCTCTTCATAGCCTTAGCAATCTATCCCTTTGTTAGTCCTGGTATCACTTGAGCTTCTCTAATTTGTTTTTGCAAATTTAAACAGTAATGCCACTTTTTCTCAACAATATCATATAAACCTTTTGGTATTGTGTTGTCAAACTCTAGTGGAGTGTTCTTAAACTTAGACATCATGGCATATAATGCCTCTTCCACTTGATTCTTCTCTTCTTTTTCCAACTTATCAAAATCTAGATGTCTAAAACAAGATAAATTTGCATTATTCTTGACATTTTCACATAACATTTTCACATAAATTTTCAAGATCAAATAGTGGATTATGACTTGCCACTTTAAATTGGCTTATACCATCTAATTCTATCCTTTCTTCATCTGAATCTAGTTGTACCACATATTTTCTTCTTTCTTTCTTTTGCACTTGGCCACCTTGCTCTATTTTCTTTGACTTTTCTTTGGCCTTCTGTGTTGTGGCATGTGTGCTTTCTCTAGTTGTAGGGGTTGTAGGCTTGGCTGGACTTGGTTTGATAATTTTCTTTTCCTTCACTATTGGTTGTGCCTTATCCTTCTTCTTCTTTGGCTCAACATGAATAGGTGCTTCTTCAACTTCTTCTTCCTCAACACCTTTTTTTTCGTCCTCCTTATCCTCTACCATGCCTTGAGTTAATGCAAGAGGTTCTTTTGCTTGTGCTTATTCTTCTTCTTCATCTTCCTCCTCAACACCTTCTCCAAATTTGGCCTTTAGTTTCTTGACCAGTTTATCCTTCTTATTGAGTTTGGAGGAAATTATCAACTCCATGGTAATCTTTGATTTTATCATTTCATAGTTTCCAAATATCTTTGCACTTTTATCAATTTCTTCTTCTAGGAGTGTAGTGATGGCTATTGAAGCTTCATCAACATTGATTTCATAGCCAAGTGGTCTGAACCATCTAACCCTTGGTGTGGTAGCTTGCACAAAAGTATAATAAGCATCAACTAGAAAACATATGTCATTATAATGTTGTTCAACTGAGGAAACCAGTATCCTCATTCTTTCTTTCATTAATTTCCTAAAATCATCAAAGTAACTTGTCATTAATGTTTCAAAATTTTCTCCCATCTACTCAATGAACTCATTAATTTGTATTGCAATTGGCATGTTGGTCTTCCATCCTACAGTACCAAAAGAGGGAAATGTATTCTATACATAAAATAATATACAAACTAAAATTGAATCAAATTTTCATTGAGCATCTTGGTCTTTCTGATAGCTCTGAGCTTTTCCATTAGTTGTTGTAATTGTAGCTCTGCCAGATCAGAAGTATGATCTTTCTTCACAATCTTGTAGCCAACGTCCACAACAATGTAGGGTACACTATTCAACCTACTAGATTGATAGAATTTTTGAGAAATTACCCTAACAACAAAGTTTAGTAGTAGATCAATAATAGTATCTCTTGTCATGCCTTTCTTATTCCATTTTTCTCTATTGTTTTTCTCTATTACTTCCTTGGAATCACTCCTCAAAGTCTTGGGCTGATCTAGGGTTGGGTAGCCACTAACCCTATGAATTATTCTTTTGGTAATCTTAATCAATCCACCCCCTAGCCATAAAAATCCATCATGTATTCGGCTCAATGCAATTCTAATCCATCTAGTTTTAAATACACTACCAAAATCTAGGGCACACATTAAAACCTTTTTCTTAATAATTTTTTATTCGTCCTTTAGAACACCATTCTCACAAAATTTTTCATATGCATCTCTGATCTCCATATCTCCTATACTTCTCATTTTCCAATTATAACATTTCCTTACATCTTGCACCATGATAACATTTGGTGAGGTCATGGATAATGTGCCAGAAGGATCTTGCTTATAGGCTATGTCTGGTATGGCTTTAAATATAGTTTCTTTCAATTTATTACTAATGAGATGGACACACAAAACCTCTTTGTCTTCTATATTTTTGAGCTATATGTCAATCTATCAATCTAGGCTTTATGCAAAAGTAAATTGCATAGCTCAGCTTATGATAAATACCTTGTGAAATCTATATACTGGTGTGAGATCTTCACTAAAATCTTTGCAAATGCCTTGAATAATTTTTTGAATCACCTTCTGCTCTGCTTGCTCTTGCTTGAATTTTGAATGATGAATAATGAGCAAAAATCAATCATATAACCTTTGAAAACCTTGCATTTATTGCTTAGTACTTACATAGCTAGAAGCTCAGCATCAACTCAATTTCAAAATCATTCAACATTTATTGATATTTTCATCACTTAGTAGTTACTATGAACTCAACATCTATTAGCTAGTCTAGAAGCTCGACATTAACTAGAATTCAACTCCGCATACATAGGAAACATTTTATTCTCAACAACAACATGAAAATCTCAAAGATTTAACTTGAACTTTCAACAATATCTTACATCTTTATTCATGATAATGTAGTCCTTTTAGTATTATTTTCTTTGGAACTGATGTATGATATGACATTTTAATATTAGTCCCACATACCTCTGGTTTTCCTATTTTGATGAGGTGTGATCACTTGAGCCATTGGGTGAAGTGGTCACTTCTCCATTTGATGTGCTACAATCATCCTTCTTTATCCATGTTTTATTCATCTCATCTCTAATGTGTTCAACATTTTTCTTTCCTTTTCCTTTTTCAAATTCACAATTTGGTACTTTTGACCTAGTTAGACAATGCTTACTGACATGACTAGTCTTCAAATAGCTAAAACATGTAGTTTGATTCAACCTCCTTCTGTAGTTACCATTGAAGTGTGTCCTAATAAAATTCTGAGGAACATGTCTGTATTCTTAATAGTAATGATAGTGCTATCTTGTATTAAAATCCCAATTATAAAAGTTCCCATAGCTTCTTACCTTTACTAGCTTGTTTGATGACCACATGGATTTTGATTTGCATGCAAAGGCTCTATATCCATACTTTTGACAATTGTAGGAATATCCTCCAAATCTTTGCTTATGCATGGTCCTAGTTTTGCATTCATGTGGCTGATGACCTTGCTTGTGGTAATTATGATAATGAGTCATGTTCTTACACTTAACATTCGGATTTGTATTCTTCCTCCTGCACACATTAACGGTATGTCCTTTCTTACCACAATTATGAAAAGTAGGTCTAGAGTTCTTTCCTTTTATGTTTCTTTCTTTAGCAACTATGGATGATTCTCCTTCTTCATTGGTTGTGTATCCCAATCTTGATGTCTCATTGTTGGATCTAGGGGATCTCAATAATTTCTCAAAGTAATTGATGGCTTCATTTGGCTTATTGAGACTTTTAGAAAATTACTTTTCTCTTGTCAGGACACTTTGCAATTGTTCATTTTGCAATTTTAATGTAGTTATCTCAATGTCTTTGAAATTTAGTTCATAGTTGGCATTCGTTGTTTTACTTAGAATATCTGATTGCATATTGGAAATCTTGGTTAGCTCTATTGACTTCTCTTCCAATTTTTTTGCCAGAATTCTTTTGTCTTCTTCAATCATGGCTTTGTCTTCTATGGCTTTCTCCTTTCATTTAGTCACTTGGCATAGTAGTATGGCTTGTAATTCTTGCTCTAGCTTAAGTTTTATGATTTCCTTAGCTTGAATTATGTTCTTCTCCATTAGATCTACAAGTATTACATCAAATTCATTGGTGTTTCTATCTGAAAATAACTTGGTAGTGTCTATCTCTTTGTATAGTGTGTCATTCTCTACAATAGCAATCTCTTTCATTTTCTTCAAAGATTTCCTTAATTCCTCTCTTTCCTCATTCAATTGATGTAGTAAGAGATATATTTCAATCTGCTAGTTTTCAATTTTCCTTCCTAACTTATAGACTTCCATTTCAAGATATTTCCTCAAAGTTACAAAGATTTTCCTTCAGAGAACCAAAGCTCTGATACCAATTGTTGGAATTACAGGTGGGAAAAGAGTAAACTTCTAGGGGGGTGAGTAGTTTAAACTTGGACCCATAAAATTTTCACCATTCATTCATCATATGCATTCAATATTTAAACTAAAATAATATGTAAAGAATATGAAAATAAATCATGTAATCATGTAATCAATCACACACGTAACACTAGAAATGATCACCCAAAATCCCTAAAAGTGAGAAGGTAAAACTGGGGTGGAAATGACACCCCCAAATCTTCACTACTAGAGCAATAAAGTGTATCCAATTAAGGTTACAATGGTTTAACCATGAATCATGGTATACCCTATGAAAGGCCTTCCCTGTTAAAAATTTACGAAGACTATTACGTCTCACCATGTTAGAGGATTTCAACACCCTATTAGAAGCATGCTTGGTTAGAGGACTTCAACTCACAATTAGGTAAGCACCTTATTAAAGGATTTCATATAGCCTATAAGGGCTACTCTATTAAGATATTTAACTGAAATAACCTTTTAAAATGTCTCAACATAGATCCTACAGTTGTCACTTTCTTGCCTAATAATAGATCACCTCTACACAATATCCTTTTGATCCTCCACAATCTAATGTATCAATGTTGTATCCTTCTCTATCTTCTATTATTCTCTAACTAATTTTGCAATTCACTCTTACTTCTAAGTCACCTTGAATGATCTACAAATTATCTTGTTCACTCTATCAATTTGATCATTCACCCATTCATGTATTGTTGAGAGTTTAGAGCTTCATCCTCCTTAAGAAGACTTTGGTGGCTTAAGGTTAGGTATGAATCTATGCTCAAGATTCATCCATTTTGCTGCTTAACCTTCCCATTTTCTGATAGGATGCATGTAATTTCATAGGGAATTTGAATATAGATTCATCCTTATCTCCAAAAGATCATAATCTATCCTTAAGTCAACTTGAAAATAGTTTACATAGTTGTTTGTTCCATAACAGACAAATATGACAAAACTATGTCACTTAGCATATGAAGTCTTTGATGCTTGGTATGCATTGTATTTTTGCTTCTAACTTGGCATCTACATTACTTGACATCCACTATTTACTCAGCTCCTAAATCACTTAGCATAGTCTATATGCTCAACACTTGAGTGAATTGGCACATGAGTGACATGGCACTCATTACAACTTGACATGCTCTATTACTTACATGTTATGCTCAACATGTATTATTAGTTAGGTATGAACTGAGTAAAGGGTTTAAGTGTGTTGACACTGACTTGTCAAAACCAGTCTAAGATCAACACATTGTTCTTTTTTGAAAGAAATACAAAGTCTTTGGCTAGTGATAGAGAACATTTCACATATTCAAATGATCAAAGATGAGGTTAATTACATATATTTTAAACATTTTGTGGAGATTCAACATGAAAAATTTGATCTTTCTTCAAACAATCACAAGTTACATCATTGATGTACACTTCAAGAAGAGATGAATTACCTTCATCCTCATCTATATTATCGTCATTGATAACAAAATCATGATTTACACTGATAGTTTCATTTGTAACCATAGGTGAGTCCACTGTGACATCATCTCTCACAATATCTATTGTATTTATAATTTTTTTAAATATAATATTCAAATGTGTGATATACTAAGTGCATTGTAAGTAATATAAATGTCTTTTGGAGGCACTCTATTGATAGAAATATGACATCCATTCATTGACTCTCAATCGGATTTTCTTCTTGAGAGTACCAATCTATTGGATCAACTAGGAGACCAAAAATATGCTTTTTTTCATAGAATAGAAGCAACTAATTCTGATCATTTATGTCTTTTAGAATGTTATAAATTTTGCAAGATTGCATGAGCTCTAGTGACAATATACAATAGTCCCTTTTTTTTTATTTTTTTTTCATTTACACAATTTTCCCAGTGGTCCTCTAAAGTAGCCTGGCGTTTGTAACTTTCATTTACAATTCTAGATATCTTTCCTATTGGATCAAAGTTATATCTCACATCCCCAATAGTATTAACTCAAAGATGAGCCACATCTATTTTTACACTTTCTAATACATCAAGATCAACACATGAGTACTTATCAATAGTTATTGGAAAGTTTAAAAAAAAATCTAAGCACCATTCCCCAAATTATTTTGTTACTTCAAAAATTTGACTACACAACTCCAAAAGCAATTGTTTATCAGAAGGGTAGCGTGGAAACTTCCATCGATAACCATGGAAGCCAAAAACCCTTACGTAGGTGAATATTCAAATTTGGATATACCCATTTCCATATTTTTCAATTTCATCTATAGCCTCATTCGATATTCTTCTTTCCATTTCATCATGAAGTTTTCTTACAATAGTGAAAGTGAAACCATCATTGACTCTACAAAAATTCTTTTCACTTTCAATCATTTCTAACTGAAGAAAATGATTGTAAACTCCTAGAAAAACCTCTATGAACCTATCATTCTTATTTATTCCCAAAAGTGTATTCTGCAAGGCCAACAAATAGGCCAACAAGTAGACCAAATATATTCTCAAAAATATATTCTACAATAGTTATCATTAGCCAAGTTCATATCAACAACAACATACAGGTCATGATGTGGAATATTGAATGCTTCTCTTACAATTTCAGGTGTATTATCCAAGTATGTTACACCCATCAAATTTTTAACTTTCATATCATTTGCATCATAATATTGTGCACATGCAAAAACCAATTCCATGGATTGAAGAGAAACTGGGAACCCATCTACTTCAACCAATGCTAAAGTTGTCAATAAAAAATATTGATTTTGTGTTTAGTTTTATGTTGCAAATAAACCACATGAAATTTTGATGTTTCTCATAACACATTTTTAAACACCTAACAAGAATGTTGTGACTATAATATGTTGGGTCCATCACATTTCACTATTATGGAATGTTTCAAAAATTGTCAAATGATGACCATTATATTTAGCATTTTAATCACTTAAAGCCTCATAAAGAAGGAAGAGTTTGGCATTTGTCATTAGTTCTTGAATTGTTAGCAAACAACACTGGAAGTTCTTTAAGCCACACCAAATCCCAATAGTGAAAATACATTGTTGAAAGAAGTGAGCAGGAGTAAAAGGAGAGTTAGTGACACTCTCATGTAGTTTGAAATAGATTTTCCAACCCATAAGGAGTTCAGGATGAAGAGGAGAATCCTTAGTATAGAGACAAACTATAACAATCTATCCTAATTTGTGGAATAAACAACGTGAAATTCTACATATAAAAACTGATCTGAAACCATCATTATCTTCCATCTTTCAACATTCATACCTATTGAGAAGAAAAATAAATGCAATAATTGTAGACATTTATGCACATTGAGAATAAAATGAAATTCACTAAGTGTGAACAAAGCTAGATTTGGAACCTAGTTGAGATGGTTGCCAACTGGTTTCAAATTCTTTGCATCTCCCTAACAATTCATTAGCTACAAAATTCCCTACTTCAAACCAAATAATACTATAAAATTAGGAAAATTGAATGACAAATAGTAAAGAACATATAATTGGCACAAAGAAGAAAGATGCAACTTACTCCACAAGTTTTAGAGTTGCAAACAATGTCCAGTTACAATCAATGCATGCAATGTATATTAAGAGACAATTATGAAAAATAGTTTATAAAAATAAATGACATTGTTATTGCACATATAGTTACTAAATAGCAATTGTAACATATTCTTCCTCTTTTTTGTTAGCATTTGGATGGAGTTGGATTTCCATTAATTAAATTATGAATTACAATGGTATTAAGAAAAACTATATTGCTAATAATAAATTTTTTTGATAAAATATTATCTACCAATGTAGAATAAGTGTGATTATGACCATCAAAATCTAAATAACATCTTAAAATCCAATCAAAATTGGCTAGATGGGACAATGCCAGGAAATAATTGAATATTTTCTCAAACTTAGCCACCTTTGCATTCCACATGCAATTTGGGACCTAGCATAACATGCACATCTCCCATCTACAAAAGTCATTTCTCCTCTACATCTTTTGAATTTTTAATATTTGGAAAGTAATAGGTATTTTATTCATTTTTTAAAATAATAAATTACATAGACTCTATATGTTGTATGGTTGGAGTGGGTCTCCTATGAGAGTAAAGTAGCCTCTCAGCTAATTAGAAACCATTACATATACATGATAAGTTTTATGTTCAATCTAGAACTATAAAAAAGAGGTTGGTTCATATCAAAATTATTCTAGAATTCATATTTAGACAATCATTAGGAAGGTTTCCTCTGATGAATAATTTTATTTTGAGCTTCAAAATTTTCAGCCGAAATTAGTCAATAAAATAAGTAAAAGAATAATGGTTGGTTTCCTATGATTTCAAAAGTGATACAAGTGTTAGTGAAACTAACATCTAGTCCCCTAAGAAAACCAATCCTTTTGGAAAAGAATACAAAGGAAAAAACAAAATAAATACAAATAAGCTATATTTTACAATAATAACCTCTCCAAGAGAGATTCTAAACTAAACATACTATGTATAAAACATGCTATTATATTAACAAAATGAAAAAAGAGGGAACACAAACTGGATATGAAGATTTTAGAGTTCAGATTACTGCTGTGACTTCTTCATTGTTTGATAAAATATTCATGATGAACTCAATAATGCAAGATCCAATTTTGGCAAAGGATTTAGCCACAAATTGGAAAATCTTAATTAAATGCCTTGATAATATATCAACTTTGGAAAATTAAATAGGGGCATTCTTTGAATCCATCTTATGGTTCTTCCATTCTCATGATGTAAAATAAGATGTTCATTATGCAACATGGTTGTTTTGATTAAGTTGGAAATGTGAATGAGGCAAAACACACAATAAATGAGAAATATAAATAGGCTAAGAATATGCCTATAATTAGGAAGTGAAAGAATAAATTAAAGACAACAAAAAGCAATGGGAAGAGTTGAAAGATTGGGGTAGCCATGATATCAATCTAATATCTAATTTTAGAGGAAACTAAAATTTTAATAGTGAGCATTCCTAAAAAAGTGTGTATAAGACCCCCAAAGTTTAATTGAGAGAATTACTTTTAACAAATAATTTATAAATATTAAATTTGGTTGTTTCCTATTGGTCAAATCAAATCAAGTAATAACAAGTTAAACAACTTTGATTACAATAGAATTTTCCTACCAGAAAATACTAATAAGAAACTAAAGACCTATATCAAAATTTCATAAAAGATAAAAGAAAAAAGAAAAGTCTAAAAATGTGAATAAGAATCCATTCTTGTGTTGTAAAGTAAATGTTACATAGTGGCATGTACTTGTCTTCATAGTCATAGTAACTTATAATGAGTTTCTTATATATTATAAGTTTTAATTATTGTATTTGATAATTAATGAGTTTTTTTAATATTGGTAAACAACCCTAAACAATATTTCTATTATTAACTTAGGTAAACAAATAGATGTTGAAAAAATATTATTGTTCAATAACTTTATCTAAAAAATTGGTGGCTTTTAAATTTAATCTATGAATTAATTGATTGCGAAGAGTATGTTCTCCATTTTAAATTAAAACATTTACTTTACTAAATTAACTCATGTGATTATATTAAGTTTTATTTTTGTTCTTTTTGAAGAAGGGGTAAAGATTTATTCAATTAGAGTAAAGTAGTACAATAAGCCTCAAACTCAACAAACCCAGAAACAACCACCATAACTATTGAATCCTATTTTTTTGCAATTACTCCAAAGTCCCAAGATAATTAGTAGGAAGTCTATATTTTCGTACATTATCCCAACCAAATCCATTCTCTAATGCGCATTTTGCAAAAACATCAGCCACTCCATCCCCTTCCCTAGTAACATGACAAAAAGAGATTCAATCCACATGATTACTCAGATACAAAATCTCTCTAACATAGAGGATAATTTCTAGTTAATATCAACCACATTCTAGTTATTTATCATATCCACAAAAATCTAAGAATCTAACTCACATATAATCCTCTTGAACCATCCCAAAGAACATCCCGTCTCAATTGTTGTTTTAATAGCAAGGGCTTCCATTAAATTATTGAAGTACTCTCCTTTATAGATAGAGAAAAGAAAGATAGTTCACTATCATTACCACTACTTATTCCCCCAATACATGCCTACCCATGATTCCTATTAGAGGGGCCATTAGTATTAATTTTTAGGATACTAGTCGGGGGCCATTTCCACCTCCCATCTCTAAAAACCATTCTCTTGACTAAAGGAGATCTCTTACCACCTATGTGTTGGAAATATAATGCAAGCTATACATGGAACATGAAGAAATAAAGTAATAACATATTAACACAATATTTGGCAACCCAGAAAGCCTTCAAGTAGAATGCTTCACTACTAGAGTAATAAATTTGTCATGTTAAGGTTTACAATTGATCACTTCTCATGATGTACTTGGTTAAGAGTAAGAAGTTCTACTAGGTCCACCCTAGTAAAGGATTTAGGGCTGATGCACCTGTTAGGATGAATTAATGGATTGATCTCTGATATGAAACTTTGTTTGTTGATAAAGATCCTTTGAAGTAAGTTGGTCACTTGACTGTAATAGATGAGTCTCTACATTCTTATATCACTTGTAGCCTTCTAAATATTATGCTCTACCATATCTTCTTACATCTAAAATTCTTCAACTTTTTTTTTTCATCATGTTCTTGGACAATCAAAATACCTTATACTTATATCAATCCAAATAATTACATTGCAAGTCAGCTACAACTTTATTAGTGCAAAAAGAAATTACCAAGTTGTCTTGATGTTTTAACTCATGCCCAATTGATGTGGGAGCATCTAGAGGTATAAGGGCAATCTTGTGTCACCCAAAAAAATGTACTTAGACTTAGTTTTTGTTTCATGTGTTTTCATTTTTGGACACACATTTGGGTCAAATAAAAATTCCAACTCTCATAGTTCCACTATTAGTCTGCTAGTAAATCCTGAAAAAAATAGTAGTATGTAATTGAGCCATCATTTTGGTGAACTAAAAGGTGTAAAATTGGTTGAATGAATGTAATTTTAATTTAGAGCATTCCAAAAAAAGGAATCAGGTCAAAATGCCCCACGGTTTGAAAGTTATTGTAGATTTTTAGTTTTTGGAGACCTCCTAAGACTGCTTCAAAGTTAGGTTAGGGGCACTAAATGACCTCAAAAAGGGCCAAAATGGGGGATGAGCAAAGCTTTTCCATAGGGCTATAATGTGCTTCGAGAGATTTCTAAAAATTTAAACATTTCATCAATCGAAGCTAGGGTTCAAAAGTTATGCCTCTCGAAAGTTCGATTACCGTTTTTGGATTCTTCTAGATTTGCGCCGACTTCTAACACAGCTTCTAGAGCCTTCTATTTGGTTGATGGATGCCTACTAGCACTTTCTAGAATGTATTCCTAGTCCTTAACCCTTCGAGGTCTATTTAAGGAGATTCCTGGCATTGTAAAAGGTAGTTTGGAGTGGAGTTTGAGAGGAGGTACTAAAAGGAGAAATTATCTCCACATTTATGCTATTGTAAGCCCTTAGGGAATGTTTTGAAGTTTATTTTCTCTGTACTGGATGTACTAGCTTATTTTTTAGTTAATACAATTTCCCTTTTTCTGTTGTGTCCATTTTCTTCTTGGGTTGTGTCCCCATCAAGTGGTATCAGAGCTAGTTTTCCTGAGTGTGTAGATAGAGTTCCAACTGTGAGGTAGTTTGCACTAGGACTGTGTGGTTATGGGTTTGAATTAGAAGATGCCTCCATGAAGAGAGCATGGAAGAAGGGCCAAAGCTATTAATCCTAAGGAGGTTAGAGCCCTCCAAAGGTAGGTACAGGCATTGCAAGAGGAGCTCCGTAGAGGAGAAAATGTTGTCGCAGGTGATGACAGTGAGGATGACAATGAAGAAGAAGAAATGGGACCAGAAGGGGAATTTGACAGGGAAGTTCTGAATCATGCAAAGGAAAGGCTTTTTAGAGCCATTACTAAGTTTGGAGAAAGACCTACAATTGAAGTGGGCATATTTTCAAGAAATCTGAAACCAGATGAGTTGATTAATTGGATCAATGAACTGGAAGAATACTTTGAGTATGAGGATATCAAGGACCCAGATAGGGTTAAGTTTGCAAAGGCCAAATTGAAAGGCCATGCCAAAATCTGGTGGCAAGAGGTTCAATTGGAAAGAAATAGAAGAGGAAAGGAGAAGATCACAAGATGGGATTGCATGGTGGAAAAATTGAATAAGCAGTTCATTCCTGTGGACTACGAGCTTGATTTGTTTAAGAAGATGCATGGGTTAAAGCAAGCAGGAAGATTAGTGCAAGAATATATGGAGGAATTTTACCGACTCTTGATTAGAGAGGGGCATGCAAAAGAAAATAAGGAGAATGTTTCTCATTATATCAGTGGGTTGTGACCTAGCATCCAGGAGGAATTAAGTCTGGTAAGAATGACCAGCGTTGAAGAGGCATACCAGTTTTCCCTATGATTTGAAGAGAAGCTGAATAAAAGGTTTGAAGGAAGACAAAGAGGGTGCGGTCAAGGAGGAAGGGGAAGTGCTAGATCATCTGGAGGCTACAATGAAACCCAAAAGAAAAATGAAGATGTGGGTACTAGCAGGAACTAGAGGAATGAAGGTTTCAACCGCTCCCATGATTAAGATTTTGGAAATCAGAGAGGAAGAGGTGGAGGACATGGACAAGGAAGAGGAGGCCTCTGTGGTACTTGTTTCTATTGCAATGAAGAAGGTCATTGTACCTTTGAATGAACTCAATGACAAGGAAGGATAGATAGGAGAGCTGAGGGCTAAGCTAGGGTTGCTCATGTGGATGAAGATGCACAATCATCACATTCAGAGGATGCAGAAAGAGGAGAGACCTTGGTAAATGAAAGAGTCCTACTAAGTGGTGAGATTGAACTAGGACAATGGAGGAGTTTGTTCTGTACCAAATGCAAGTGTAAGGATAAATGTTGTGATGTGATCATTGATGGTGGTAGCACTGATAACTTGGTATCAGAAGAGATGGTCTCTAAGCTGAAGCTCAAGAGGGAGAAACATCCCCAGCCCTATCAGATTGCTTGGGTAAAAGATGATCATAAGGTCTTGGTAAGTGAACAATGTTTAGTGAAATTCAAAATTGGGAGTTATCATGATGAGGTTCTCTGTGATGTTATGTTGATGGATGTTTTCCATCTATTATTGGGTAGACCATGGCAGTTTGATAGACATGCAGTACATTATCGACATGCAAACACCTAATCTTTGACAAAGGATGGATTTCACGACAAATTGAAGCCCATGAAAAGGAAGGTGAAAAGGTATGTAGCAGTGCTAGGATTTGTCTTGTTGATGGAAGGAAGTTTTTAGATGGCATGAAACATCAGCATATGTGCTATGCTTTGATTCCTAGGAAAGATAAAGAAGGTAGTAGTGAAATACCACTTGAAGTTTCAAATTTACTAGGGGAGTTTGGAGATATTATCTTTAATAATGTTCCAAATGGATTGCCACCAGTAACACAAATTAGTCATCAGATAGATCTGATTCCAGGAGCTAGTTTTCCTAACAAGGCTATTCACAGGATGACTCCTATTGAAACAAAGGAGCTAAATAGATAGGCTCAGGAGCTGTTGAGGAAGGGCTTGATTCGAGAGAGCCTGAGTCCATGTGCATTACTTGCAGTACTTGCACCAAAGAAGGATGGAGAGTGGAGGATGTGTACAGATTCTTGAGCTATAAATAGGATAACCATCAAGTACCGGTTTCCTTTGCCAAGGATGGATGTCCTTATGGACTACTTGAGTGGAGCTCAGTACTTCACAAAGATAGATCTCAAGAGTGGCTATCATCAGATACAAATTTGAGAAGGATATGAGTGGAAAAGAACCTTCAAGACAAAGGAGGGTCTTAATGAATGGTTAGTCATGCCCTTTGGATTGACGAATGCCCCAAGCACCTTCTTGCGGCTCATGAATGAGGTACTTAAGAAGTTCTTGGGAAAATTTGTTATTATCTATTTGGATGATATTTTAATTTTCAGCAAGACTTTGGAAGAACATTTACTGCATATTCATAGTGTCCTTGAAAGGCTAAGGGAAGAGAAACTGTTAATTAATCTGAAGAAGAGTATCTTTGTGAAAAGGGAGTTAGTCTATTTGGGGTTTGTTATATCACCCAAAGGTCTCAAAATGGATCCAGAGAAGGTAAAAGCCATCTTGGAATGGCCTACTCCAAGGTCTACTACTGAGTTAAGATCATTTCATGGTCTAGTTAGTTTTTACAGGAAGTTTATTAAGAATTTCAGTTGCATATGTGCACCCCTAACTGATACAATAGGATGGGATAGAAAAGAGTTCAAATGGACTACAACAGCTGCAAGAAGTTTTGAATTGCAAGAGAAGAAGGTAACAGAATAACCTGTGTTGGCACTTCCAAATTTTAGAAAGGTTTTCTAGGTGGATTGTGATGCTAGTGGTAGCGCTATTGGGGCCATATTAAGCCAAGAAGGTAAGCCTATTGCATATTTTAGTGAAAAATTGAATGATGCAAAGAAGTATTCTGTTTATGATCAAGAGTTCTATGCAATAGTTCAGGCCTTAAAGAAATGGAGGCATTATTTATTGCCAATGGAATTTGTTTTGTATACTAATCATCAGGCATTATAGTACCTAAATAGCAAAGGTAAATTGAATCCAAGGCATATGAAGTGGGTAGAGTTCTTGTAGAGTTATACATTTGTGTTGAAGCATAGAAGTGGAAAATCTAATAGGGTTGCAGATGCACTAAGTAGGAGACAGTTGTTGCTTACAGTAATGCAGGTTGAAGTAGTTGGGTTTGATGAACTCAAGAATTTATACCCTGAGGATCCTAATTTTGTTGAAGCATGGAAAGCTTGTAAAGAACCTGTTGCTGTAGATAGAACCAAGTGGTTAGACTATTTGATTCAGGATGGCATGTTGTTCAAGGGTAGTCAATTGTGCATTCCAAGGAATTCCATGAGGGAAAATCTAGTTAAGGAGAAACCCAGTGGAGGGATGGCAGGATATTTTGGTCAAGATAAGACCATTTCCATTCTTAGAGAACATTATTTTTGGCCTCAAATTTCATAGGATGTGAAGAATTTTGTACATAGTTGCCAGGTTTGTCAAGTTGCCAAGGGGTTTAGTCACAATACTGGCCTATATCAGCCATTGCCTATTCCATCAAGGCCATGGGAGGACATAAGTATGGATTTTGTTCTTGGATTTCCAAGGACACAAAGGGGTAATGACTTAGTATTCGTGGTGTTTGATAGGTTCTCCAAAATGGCACATTTCATTTCATGCCACAAAACTCATGATGTTGTCCATATTGCAAACTTGTTTTTCAAAGAGGTGGTAAGACTACATGGTCTTCCAAGGAGTATAGTTTCTGATAGAGATACTAAATTTGTGGGGTATTTTTGGAGGACATTGTGGAAAAAGTTGAGAATAGACTTGAAATTCAGTTTTGCGCATCACCCACAAACTGACGGCCAAACATAAGTGGTAAACAGAAGTCTAAGCAATTTGCTGAGATGTTTAGTTGGGGATAAGCCCAAGGGATGGGATTTTTTTCTACCACAAGCATAGTTTGATTACAATAACTCTATAAATATGAGTACTAGAAAATTACCATTCCAAATTGTATATGGGAATAGCCCAAGGACTGCACTAGAATTGAGGAAGATAGAGCAAGGGGAGAGGACAAGTGCTAAAGTGGAAGAATTTTTTGAACATATCAAACGTCTACATGAGGAGGTTCAGGCACACGTTACCAAGATGAATCAAGAATATAAAGCTAGGGCTGATCAAAGGAGAAGACATAAGGAATTCCAAGTAGGGGATCTAGTCATGGTGCATTTACGAAAAGAAAGATTTCCAGGCAGTACTTACAACAAGCTGAAAATGAAGAAATTTGGCCCTTGCAAAATTTTGAAGAAACATGACTCAAGAAATGCATATGAGGTGGAGCTACCAGATGGTATTCACATTTCTCCCATTTTCAACATTGCAGATTTAACAGAGTATCATGATGATGGTGCAGATGAGGAGCTAGTCTTAGAGCCATGTCTGATTCCTGCTTCTAAGAAGGAGGAGATAGAAGACATTCTAGATCATCGTGTGGGTAGGAGTACTAGAAACAGGCAGTATGAAGAGTATTTGGTCAAATGGAAAGGACGACTGATCGAGGACTCAACTTGGATTTCAGAAGCAAAGGTTTCCCATTTGGAATTTTCTCTACCATTCATAAAGTGACAGGGTCACTTTTCAATCTACACTGGGTGTCTGATGCAGGAGCATCTAGAGGTATAAGGGCAATCCTATTTCACCCAAAAAAATGTACTTAGACTTAGTTTTTGTTTCATGTGTTTTCATTTTTGGACACCCATTTGGGTCAAATAAAGGTTCCAACTCTCACAGTTCCACTATCATTGTGCTAGTAAATCCTGAAAAAATAGGAGTATGTAATTGAGCCATCATTTTGGTGAACTAGAAGGTGTAAAATTGTTTGAATGAATGTAATTTTAATTTAGAGCATTCCAATAAAAATAATCAGGTCAAAAGGCCCCACGGTTTGAAAGTTATTGCAGTTTTCCAGTTTTTGGAGAGCTCCTAAGACTACTTCAAAGTTAGGTTAGGGGCACTAAATGACCTCAAAAAGGGCCAAAAAATGGGGGATGATCAAATCTTTTCCATAGGGCTATAGAGAACTTTGAGAGCTTTTCGAAAATGTAAACAGTTCATCAATCAGAGCTACAGTTCAAAAGTTATGCCTCCGAAAGTTCGGTTACCATTTCTGAATTCTTCTAGATTTGTGCTGACTTCTAATGCAGCTTCTAGAGCCTTCTATTTGGTTTATGGATGCCTACTAGCACTTTCTAGAATTTATTCCTAGTCCTTAATCCTCTAGGGTCTATTTAAGGAGATTCCTGGCATTGTAAAAGGCAGTTCAGAGTGGAGTTTGAGAGGAGGTACTGAAAGGAGAAATTATCTCCACATTTATGCTATTGTAAGCCCTTAGGGCATGTTTTGAAGTTTATTTTCTCTGTACTAGATGTACTAGCTTATTTTTCAGTTAATATAATTTCCCTTTTTATGTTGTGTCTATTCTATTCTTGGGTTGTGTCCCCATCACCAATGGAGTACTAGAGTGATCCTATAGACACTTAGGTAACACTATCACCTTGGCTAACTCTAGCACTTGATTGATAATGGATGCTTAGTTCATTTTGATCACTCAAAAAATTTTTTTGGCTTAGTTCACACTATTCTTCCTAATTGGTTATCACCTTGGAAAAATAATACTCTATTAACTTAGTTTATACTGGATCTCATTGGATACTTTGAACTCAGTTGACACTATAGCTTAGTGGGAACTATCTCGATTGATGCAACAACTCACTAGGAACTGTCATCTTGGTTGACACTACAATTGTCATGCTAGGTTAACATTTCAACTAGGTTTCAAGTCATAAGCTCGATTAACACTTCTGTCTATTAGTTGGTCACTAGTGACTTCCCATAATGACTATGTGTTTTGGAAGTAATTGAAAATATGTCTTTCCATAATATTAACACTATCATACCCATTCCCTTGTCCACTAGTCCAAAATTTCTCATAGTACTACAATATCTAGGGTCAATATGTTCAGACATATCACACTACACACATATAGTTTCATAGAGTATACTCAAAATCTTTTGCCACAATTTAATGACTTCCAAAATTGAGTTGCAAAAAATATTATGATTCTACTCAAACCAAAGATTCCATATAATGAAAGTAGGTCCAATAACCAATGCCTCCTGAATGAAAGTAGTTTTTGTAGGGGGTCTACTAAGACTTTCCCAAAATTCAATAAGTCATGTGACATGAATGCAAGCATGACACCACACCTCCCACCACTTTTGTCATATTTCTCTATAGAAGGGGAAAACTAAAGAATAAGTGGGATATACTATGTTCATCATGCATATAGAGGGAATAAAGAGAGGCCATTGAAATCCTCTCTTTTGGAGGTTATCCAAGGTGAGAAATTTATTCTGAGAAACCAACCATAAGAAAAAATTACATTTAGGTCAAAAAAAACATATTCCAAACCTTCTTCCACTAGGGTACTTCTTCTAATCCATGTCATTGTTTATCCATTTGAGCATATCCTTGGGCAATACTAAACTTTCCTTTAGGACTAGTACCCTAGACAAGGATATGCTTGTCCCTAGTACAATTGAAGAGCCTACCAAAGAGGAGGTTAGCAAGCTTAACCTAAATCTCTATCGATTTGCCCAAAGGCCACACGTGTACATCCTTCTAGTAGGTCACATCTACTAATCCACACCTTTTGATAGTCTTACAGTGTTCCACCTTAATCCACCCTACATCCACACAAATATGGAAAAGAGGCTAAAGATGGGAATGACTGGAGAGAATGGGAGGATGACCATCCTAAGAATCTTGATAGAAAAAAGAACATGATCCCTCATTACATATCTAGAAAATCCAAACCTTAATAAGATGTGCTCCCTTTTTAAGAGTGTCCCAAATAAAATATTCTTTCCTAACTAAAGCTAGTTTTGGGATATCCTAACAGACCACTCTAGGAAAGTACTTTTGGGAAAGAATCTTAGCGTAATCTTGATCTTGATTATTGCACCACCTCTAGTATAACTTAGCAACCATAGCGTTGACCACAAGAGCCATGCACTTGGGACCTAGACCCCTAAAAAATTTTAGTGAGAAAATAGTTTCCCAATTGACTAAACTCCATTTTAAGGAGAGAAAGTTACCTGACCAAAGAAATTATCAAGACAAATCACCAAATTCCTTTATAACACCAATAGGGGGACTCTGTAGAAACACCTATAGATAGGAAGGTCATGAATCAATATCTTAAGTAGAATAGCTCTCCTTGTAGAAGAGAGCCACCTATAAGTCTAATGGCTAATCCTACTACAAAATTTATCAAAAAGGTCCTATCAATAATCCTTTTGTTGAGCTTCTAGATTCAAAGGGACTCAAGATACATCAAATGAAGACAACCAATCTAAAATCTGAGAATCATCTATCCTAGATAGGCTATGGAGTATTAAATAATTAAATGGTGAAGTCATCTTTGTTTATCTTTTCTAAGAAGCTTTTAGATAGGTATCTAAAATGCTCCTAAAAATTCTTGCCTCATTGATTGTAGCCAAGCCCATTAGTCTAGTGTCATGCACAAATTAGAGATAAAAATATGATGGGAGATTATTATTCCATTTCCACCTATGGATGAGCAATTATTCAACCTAAAATTCAATAAATCTTCCCAGGCCTTCTACTATAATGATAAAGTGATAAGGAGATAGATGGTTTCCTTTTTGAAGTCCTTAGGAAGTAGAAAATAGCTTAGTAGGTTCACCATTAATAAAAATAGAGAAATAAGAAGTCATAGAATTGAGAGTCCAATCAGCCTATTCCACATCAAAATCAAAAGTGAGAAGTATTCTACTCAAGAAATCCTATCTTAAGTGGTTGTATCCTTTTTCCAAATCCAACTTGATAAATGTGGCCCTTTCCTTGGAAGTGGCCACAAAGTGGATAGCCTCTAATACAATGACAACACCATTAAGAATATGTCTACTACCAACAAATCCTCCCTTCTCCTCAAAGATAAAAGTACCCAAAATAGGCTTGGTCCTTTTAACAATTAATTTTGTGATAATTTTGTAAGTAACATTACATAAAGCAATTGGCCTAAATTAATCCAAACTATTGGCCCCATCAATCTTGGGTATGAGAGAAAAAAAGGTAGCACTCAGAGAGTTGAGCATTGGTTTATTTCTATGGGATTCCTAGACCACTTATAAAAGTTCAAATTTAAAAATCTCCCTAAATTCTTGGAAAAAATCAATGTCAAAATAATCTGGGCCAAGGATCTTACCTTTCTTCATACCAAACACCACTTTCTCCAACTCACCTAACGAAATAGGCCATAAGATATTTATATTTATTTCATTAGAAACTAAGTAGGGAATGAAATCTAAAATGGTCCTTACCTTCAAAATTGGAATGGGTTCTTCCCTAGAGAAAATATCAGAGATGTATCTAATGGCCTCTAGAGAAATATTCTCCTTGGAAGAGATTTATTCTCTAATAACTAAGATGAGAGAGGGGATATAATTACCAAACTTGGGAACCTTAATGATGTTGTGGAAAAAAATAGTGGTCCTATCTTCCTCTTCAAGCCAATCCACATGAGACTTTTTCTTTAAAAATATTTTTTCCTAAAGCTCCCATTCCTCTAACTCCTTATGTGTTGAAGACTCAGTAGTAATAAAATCCATTGTTATCCCATTGTCTTGAATCTGGCGAGTGACATTGTCCAACCTAGACTAGGCCATTGAATTTTGGTCCTCCAAATTCCTAAAACAATGTTTGTTCCACCTTTGAAGCCTAAATTTCAAATGATGATGCCTCTTCTCAAAAGTAAACATGGAAGTTCCATGAGAAGACCTACCTTCATGCCACACAACTATCATAAAATCCTTCAAAGAGTGATCTCTTAACCACATCAGTTGAAATCTAAAGGAAGGATATTTAGTTTCCTTGAAGGGAGTAATAAAAATATTAATAGGACAATGATCATGGATTCTTCAATCAATAATTTCTAATCTAGGAGACCACCTGACATCCATCCAATAACAAGAAACTAAGAACCTATCAAACCTTTTATAAATAGTCCCAATCTCAATCCTTCTATTATTCTAGGTCAAATTACCATTTCTAGGTTTAACATCAATGAGATTCAAGATACCAAAGTTATCCCTTAGTATGTTTGAAGAAGGGTCCAAACGAGCTACCTCACCTCTTTTTCATCTAAACTAATTATAACATTAAAATATCCATCCATAATCCAAGAGAGGAAGGGATCTAAGTAAGAAAAAAAGTTGATATGAGACCACATAAGATATTTATCCACCAAATCATTAGGAATGTAAATATTAGAAAACATGCACCTTTCTCTAGTCTCAAAGTGGGAAGCAATCAAAGAAATAGAAGACCTATTCAAAATCCACCACAAAGGTGTCACCTTCCTTGGATTCCAATGATAGGAAATTCCACTAGAGCTACCTTGAGCACCCACTTCCTTCTAGCAACCATGAGGCCCAACTTTGGAGTGTAGCTAGCAAAATCATCAACTGTAAGCTTGGTTTCATGAATAAAAAATATATCTAGAGATTTAGACTCAATTAGTCCACTAAAAACATTTTTTCTAAGATATTATTTAATCCCCGCACATTCCAAGAGAGAATAATCATTTTGAGGTTTGAGAGAAGTGGGAATCATTAGGCTTTACAAATTCCAATTCAACTAAAGTCTTCCCCATCATTTAAACATTCTCATGACCAATCTTCCTTCGAATCTTGGATGACTTCTCTAAGAACTATTTAAAAAAAAGATTCTATTGTAATCCTAATGTGGGTGAAACTCTGGTACCTTTTGTACTATATTACATCTCCTTATGATGAAGGAGAATATAATTTGAATTTCATAAATCACCCCTAGGTTGTTCCCCCCAAAGAATTCAACTATCCTTTTCCTGAGGTGGCTCAACCATAGGAATTTTTTTACCTTGTTTCTCTTCTAATGGCTAAGCTAGATCCCTTTTCTCCTCATCTTGGGACCCTTGTTGAGTGCCACCCATAGAAACTAGTTCAACTCGAATGTCTTCCTCTTGGCCAATTCATTTATGAAATTAAACTTGTTAAAAGTACCTCATTCTATTTGTCCATCCAAGTTCTCATCTTCCCTTTAGCATTATTATGAGGCTTCATTTCGAAAAATCCCTCCTTGTTTATAAGTCCATTAGGAAAAGGTGTCGTATCCTTATCTTCCTTAGAAGAAGATGCAACAGAGCCCAATGATTGGGAACATTTCTTTTGATGAAATTTGTGTTGTAATTTCCCATATTCATGACATATCCTACATTGAATAGGTAGATTTTTGTAGACCAACTATTATACCCAACTAATTTTTGTAGAGTCTAGTAGCAAATTACTTAGATCAACCTCAACACAAATATTTGTATAAGAGATTACCATACATTCTTGAGTCTTCATAGCTAAACCTACAATTTTCCCAAGCAGTAGTGAAATAAAGTTGAGCATATCCTCTCTCCAAGATTCCAAAGGAAACCTTGGCAAGCAAACCCATACAAGTACCCAAGAGGGGATCTCCATTGTAGAATTATATCCTATGTGCTAGGGATTGATGATGAGGCCCACCTAGTTAAATAAACATGGACCACCCTCAAATGTCTTATTCTCATCTCTCATATTAAAAAAAATTACAAAAAGATAGTTATTAGCAACCAGGAGAATCTCCATGTCCCCCTCAGTATTCCAAATCCAATGTGCCCATGATTCAAACACTAGAAGAGAAAGACAGAGGCCCAAACTACTTACAAATGAGTGCATTCTTTCTCGAGTATTCAATATCATCTAAAATGTACTCACATTGAATGACCAAAATTGGTCAATCTTCTAATCTCTCCATATACTATTCACCTTGTAAGAATTTTCCTTAGGGAAAAATTCACCTAGGAACTAAGAACTCAAACACAAGCACAACTATAGACCAGAAAGGAGTATGATCAGAATAACAATCTATTCGATTCAATATGCCATAAGAGTACACTAGGAGTGCCTATATATAAAGGCCTTTGAGATGCATCTAAAATGTCTAACAATTAGCATCATGATAAGTCATACAACCAGGCACATGTCCACTAGATATGGGTTATCATCCATTAAGCATAGAAGTAAGTGCAATGACGAGACGATAAACCTACAAGGGTGTATCATGCAAATAAATTTTGTAGACAACATGTTCTAAAATGGGAGTGCAAATAATTGTGTTGTCTACATGAAAACTTAGTGAATGATGCAAACTCCAGTGTTGTAGACATGATGTGTTGAATTAGAATTCATACTTCTATGTTGTCAACATGACAACTCAAAAAGGTAGAGAAACTCCTAAGTGTCTCACAAAATAAATAATAAAATAATACAAAATACTAAAATAATGCATTAACTTAAGTAAACTAAGTAAGTGTAAATAGTGAATACTTATTTACACCAATACACAGTTTTGATACGAATCATACCCTTCAAACAAGAAGCATCAACCCCAAATGAAAGATTATCATCTTAGCTATTGGCCCTAATTTGCATCAACATAAAAGGTTCAACCATCTCCAGATCAATAGATAAAATTTGAGAAGAGGAGAATCCATGTTGCACCATACCAATAACCTAAAGAATCACTAACCTTCAGTCAAAATAATATCCACCATGCATAGCTTTCATCCAAGTGTCACACCAACTAGGCCCAACCCCAGTTGGCACACAACACTATGCTCCCCACTAATGATCATAAAAAACCCTTCACAATCACCACATGCACCCCTCACCCACACTCCAATCACCAAGTGCAATTGATCAAGGCCCACAGACCTAAGAATAGAGAGAACTAAGGAGAATTACGAGCTAAGTCATTCTCATCATAGCCCTACATAGAATGCAACAAATAGCATTTTCCATTCACCTGTGATTATATTAACTTTCACATAAGTGCTAATTCAAATTTATTTTTCCATATTGATATTAGTATAATCATAAAATATTTTATATTCAAAGTAAATGACTATGTGATCTAGTGGATTTTGTAGTCAAAGTAAACTAATTTGTAATCTAAAATCTCTTTGTTAAACACATATTTACTTATGAGGTCATAGTTTCAATCTTAATATTTATTTTCTTTCACTCATTTTTATTATGCTTGAAATAAGGAGAAATATTATTTTAACAAAATGGAAAGATAGGATAAAATATGTACATCCAAAATTAAATATAAGTCATGAATTGTTGGTTTTACCTTTAACAAATTGACGACTATAGTTATGAAATTTGAAATCTATGTCTTTAATATTTAGAAACTTAAACAAATTTTATGATTATATCTAAATAGTTAGGGTTTTATTGTATTTTATAATAGATGGATAGATAAATCATAATTTTTATATTTATATATAGTCAATATTTGGTCTATATTGTGTTGCATACTAGATTAATAGTTTGATGGATCAACTCCACCTCTAAGAATATGACTTCATGAAAATTTAATTTATTCTAATGTCAAGAATGGAAAATATTATTATTTAGAAAATAATATTTAGTATGTTATATCAAATTTATGACTAAGTAACAATAGTTGGATTGTATTAATGGATGAGTCAATCTCAATTCTTACATTTCTATTAGTTACACTAGTTTATTTTAAGAATTAGTTAATGGAGTTGTAAAGAATGATATTCTATGAGTATTTGGAAAATAATAGTAATAGATTAAAAAAATATTATTTCATTTAATGACTAAACATAGTAAACATTTGACTCAATTATAATCGTTTAAATGAATAATTAGATGTGTCAACCACAAGCTTATCTAGGAATCTTGAATTCTTTAGGTTTTAGTTATAAGATTATTTAGGTTGATATTTATTTTTATTAGATATAATTTTTTTATTAAATTTTATATTTTTGTATTTGTATAAATGATATTTTAGAAATATGAACTTTAAATCAAACTTGTGATCAAGTTCTTATTTGATAAGTAAGAGATAATTTCCACAACTCATTGGATCGAGGTGATACTCATAGAGATGAAGCACCAAAACTTCCCAGAGGTCACCCATCGTAGTACTACTCTAACTTGAGCATGCTTAACTATGGAGTTTCCTCCATAGTTAAACCCACTCTTCCTGCAACCCCATTTGCAAAAAAAATCACCAAGTGTTGTGCCTTATGAACCATTCATTAGAAATCCCCTTAAGATCATCAATTGAAAAGTAGGAGATACTTTTCATAGTAAGTGAAACTGTAATTTTTTGATGATGATTTATTTGTTTAGTTTGTAATGCCCCGCCAAGGGATCCAAACAATTAATCTAAAATATCACTAAGTTTGCCAAACAATTTTTTTTTTTAAACATGAAAGTAAAACCATTCATAATATTCATGGAAGCAATAGTAACATCCAACTAAAACTAAACATAACATAACATAACAGATTACATTCTTTAAAGATCCCTTAACGTTGAATCACATCTAATCTTAACTATTCATCTAACATCACATCCTTATGAATACAACCAACATTCATAAATTACATTTTAGATTGCTCAATCATCTTCTGTACATGTCACAAGGTATGAAAAGCTTAAAAGAATATACATGTGTGAAATAAAATATATCATCATACTATCTCTAATCCATGATACAACAACATAATGAAACCATAAACCATACATGATAGATCATCATAGAAAATATAAAAATCGATCATAAAAGATAACCATATATCACAAACAAAAATAACTAAGTGCACAGTTCCTCTCAACCGTAAATAGCATCATTAGACCATTGTGGATCCTAGCCATCCCTCTGTGCGTAATATCCAAAAGCGTCAAAGAGATCATCAGTATTAACATAGTAGGAATGTTACACCTAAATCATACTACATCAAATGTAGAAAGTAATCTAACACACAAAATAAAGCATAAGATAACATCATCTAGCATATGCAAATCATCAATATAAGAAAAATTGCAGTAAATACATCGGTCATAAGGTATATCATCTATCATAATGTTCCAAGAACATAATGAAGATAAATACCAACCAAGAATGCATCAGACACGGTATCTCAATTGGATCTCAAATGATAAGAGTGCAAAAACACTACCACCCGATCGCGTGGTACCTAAGTGGTCCACTCCCACCGTGCTGAGGAGATAATCTCAAGTCCCAAATAGGCTATCAAAATCACATAGCAAAAATCTCTATAAGTCCAGAAATCTTAAAAGTATACTAACTCAAAGGTTCCATCACACAAAACTGACATCTAATTTCTAGAGGCACACAATGACATGTAGGAAACCTACTCTACAAACGGGAAAGTGTCATCGCATTTATCACGTACAAGTTACCCTGGCAGTTAGCTAAACTCCATGGGTCCATACTGATCTCATGCAGACACTAGTATCCTCTCATACTAATGAGGCACACTACGAAGTGCAAGGCTGCAACCCTACATTCTCTCTACTCCCATCCTAGTCTGTACAAGAACTCAAGGCATGAGAAATAACATCAAAACAATTATCTTTTTAGGTTCATTTAATCTCCATTTATTGTATAAATGTTATCACTTATTAACCAAACTTACAATAAGTTACCCTAGCAACCACTTAGGGCCCCGACCCCCATTGCAAGCCACTTCTCGACACTACAAGTAGATAACCTACCCTAAGCTCATGGAATCATAAAATCACCACAGTCCTGTACAAGTGAATGTAAAAATACCAAAAGATAATCCATAAAAAGAATCATCAACCAACCATGATAAAAGCATTAAATATACATAGTAAGAATCATCAAATCTCTATGAGCATCTGGAAAAGCATTTATAGAAAATCATGACCACAACAATTCTCTATTGGCAACTGAAAGCATCACTGATAATCATAAGTATCTATTGGTTCTCAATAACCAAAATATTTCTCAAAATAAATCACACTATCCATTGGTTCTCAAAAAGAAACCAAAAATGTCTCAAAATCATATTGATCGAAGACTCCAAAATGGT
Source organism: Cupressus sempervirens (assembly GCA_028749045.1). Lineage (NCBI taxonomy): Eukaryota > Viridiplantae > Streptophyta > Pinopsida > Cupressales > Cupressaceae > Cupressus > Cupressus sempervirens. The sequence continues at coordinate 687,931,975 of CM053790.1, forward strand.
TGAGTCAAAACATGTCACAACATGACATCATCAAGCAATAAATAAACACTTTAGTCCCATCATGGTGACTAGAAAATAATTCAAGGATAACTGATCGATGACCCAAAAATATGGTTAAGTCAAGTGTCTCAGATACAAATAACTCAGCTTCACCCAAGAAGACTGACAAACAATAATAATCAGTAATTACAAACATTTCATAGAGCATACGATCACATTATCATGGTTGGGTTTATAAAAATTTAGACCAAATAAGATCAACATGCCATCACATCTCATAACCCTCGAGCCTCTGGTAACAACTTAAGACTGGTCAACACTAGTCAACCCAAAACCCAAAACAAGAAGCATATAGAATACACAATGCAAACAAATGTTTTGGTTTACTAAAATCACATAGCTGAATTAAGTGTAGAGTTTCAATTTTCATTTCAAGTATACTTCAAGTATATAAGTTAATCATGTAACCTACAAGTCAACCTGTTTATTTCCTTGATAGCATTATCTGTCCATTATTTTAAAATAATATTCTATGAATAGCTTAAGGGTACTCATTAAATCATTTGACACTTAATAAAATCATTCGCTTTATTTTGCTAAGATCAATGTTACAAATTGAATAACTCTTTCTTATCATTAATTCAACTTTTCAATATAATCAAATAATCATTATTCATTAAATTATAAGAGAGCCAATTATCAATCTTTGAATAAGAAGATTATAACTTTATTTATCTTAATCAATTAACATAGGTACACAATCCATGACCTTTTAACATTTCTAATAGTTCTCAATTAAATATTACTAAGTCTCACCATTAAAATATCTAAGGTCATAATTCAAGTCATTAGAATAAGACTTATCAACTTCGATACTTCACAACTTCATTAGAAGAATTGATATTAGCATATCAATTAAACTTTATTACATAACTTAATTATTAATTAAATCTAATTAAATATAATTAATTTAATTGATAATTACATATCCATGGAAACATTTCAATAAATATCAGTTGACTAATAACTAACTATAATTTTTTAAGTTAAAAGTCAACTATAATCTAGTAGACAAATATTCGTATTCATAGTTCAATAATAATAAATTGTTAATATTTAATAACAAGCTATATTGAGAATCTTATTAATAAATATATAATGACCACATTCATCATTCTTTCAGTGAATACTAATATTTCCTTGATAAAATAATTAAAACTCTATTATCAATTAAATCTAATTAATTCTACGATTAAATTAAGTAGTAGCTATGTCAATAACTACATGATTATCAGTTGATAATAGTTTCGTTCATTAAGAGTCAACTATGTATCATTCCATCAATGTTCAAATTATTAATTTACTACTAAAAATTTATAATAAATCTCCAATATTAATATCTCAACTAAATACCTCCTATGTTGGTTGATAAATAGATTAATTATACTTCTTCTACTATTAACTAATCTTAATTAAATTAGATTAATTAATAAACCATATAAAACTAATGCATAATAATAAGATTCTGCTAAAGAAAGATTACAATAATATCTTTAATTCATTCCATGCTTTGATATATTATTTTTTTGAAGTTTAAGCATAAAGACTCTTGGTTATGGAAAATGGAGAAATATATGTCTTTGAATAAAATAGTCTCAGTATGAGGGCCATATCTCCCTAATGAACCATTGGATTGGGCTGAAATTGAAATATGTTGGAGAGGGCCAAGTTGTGCAAATTTTGATAAGAGCGATCGAATAAATTTGGTCTCGATAAAAAGTTATGAATGACTGAGTTCGGGTCTATCCAAGGGGCAGCAACAGGGCAGTTTGTGATGAATTAAGAATTTCTCCTAAAAGGTGATTGTTCTCTAAATTTACCCATTCATCCATCTAATAGGTTTGTCTGTACACATCTGAAAATATAATTTTATAGAAAGATTACATCTAACCATTCAAATTTTCAAATTAGAATTTTTATTTTAATTTTAAATCTTGTCTATCTAATTTCACAATATAAATTCGAACCCAAACCCGATTCAGATCTAATTTCTTTAATAAATTGAAGCTAGGGTTCTCAATTATTTTCTTCTCAACCAAATAAAATATCTAGATTCCAATTTCAAGTTATAGATTCAATCATAGAGAAGATTCAGACACATATATCAGACATGATGAAGACAGGAAGAGAAAGAGTACAAATAGAATATGTGATTATCACAAGTGCACCTGGACACTTATTCTAATTTGCCATGCCTCAGAAGTCCATAGAAAATCCCTTCCTTCTCCAAAATTCGCAATTCCTCCAAGATCCAAGCCAATTGAAAACTTTCAAGTGACTAGAAGTACTAGAAGAAGCATAGAAGCATGTAGAAACATATGAGCATGTAGAAGCATATGAGCTTCTCAAATGCATGTAAGCTTTGAAGCTTGAAGCTTCCATTTAAGCTTGCCCAAACACACTATGATAGCCTCTATTTAAAGGCCTCTAAGATGCACCTAGAATGTCTCTAGAAACAACTAGAAGATAAGCATGAAAACCAAGCATAAGTCTTCTCCAACTTTCTAGATGAGTGATAGGGTTGTAGACACCATGTGCTCAAATAAAATGCTAACTCCTATGTGTAGACAACTAGTGGATTCTTAGAGTGCAAACTTCTATGTTGTCTACATGAAAATTCTCAAGAATTTCTAAACTCCTAAGCGAGCAAATATTAAAATAATGCACATTAATTAATATAATATTTACTTTATTCTTTTCAATTTAATTCATTTATTTATTTTTAAATCTCATGCACTAACTTTAATATCTCCACTTATTTTATCTTAATATATTTATATTTTAATCAGATGAAATCTAGAATCTTTTAATCATTTTTATATCTTTCCACCTTTAAATTAATTTCCAAAATTTCATTGCTAAAATATTTATTAGCTTTAATAATAATATTATTTAGTCATTTATTTAAAAATGAACTCCAATATATATTATTATTAAAATAAATATTGTCACATTCCAAATTTAAACTTATAACTTTTATTTTCAAATTTAATTATTTTATCTAATTAGTTTCTCAATTAATTAAATAAAATAAATATTAAAATATCATATTAATTTTCTATTAAATTAAACCATTAATTAAATCTTTTAATTAGGCTTGATTAATAGAAAATACATGAAAGACTCACAAGGTAAAAATATGAAAATCTATCATAGCCAAAATTCATACAAAATTAGATCAACGGTTAATATCACGAATTATGTCATCCGACACATTCGAACGGTACTCAACTTAGATACTTGTCCTAATTTTCAATTAGGAAAAATGGCTTAAAAAGTTGAAATTTGGACTTGAAAATTTATCTCCCCTCTCTTAGCATTGAGATAATGTGATAGGGTACGCTCATTTTGGCAATTTAGAGAAGTCGATACCCGGTACCTGCAACCTGCATAAAAATCATGTATGTACAAGTATAATATATACTAAACTAAACAGGCAATGGCAGGAAGTGGTGCATCATGTAGATCCCAACTAGCAAGTGACTACGACTCCCTTCCTTAACCACATCAGACATCCCATATATAAGAACAAACATGCACACCATACACATGCAAGTATGGGGTAAGTATCCATAGGAAAACACATATAATAATAAATCATTTTACTAATCATCATTAATAACTGTAAATACTAAAAATAATCATCATGCATACATGAAATGCAGTGTCTAAGTGATCTAATCACCTATCAACTGAATCCATAGCACAATATCTGGTAATCTCATAACAATGTTGCTAACCAACAACATAAAACTAGCCATAAAAGAGTTCGACAATGACAACAAAAATGCGATCTAGGGGTAGGCACTACATCCACCCCCCCTAGAATCAAGCTTACTCCTAGAAGCCTGCAAGAATGAAAAACTAAGATACTCCCTATGAGCGTCCCATTGAACCCTTTTCTCCCTACAAGGGGATATGATTCTACTGAGGACGCTACAAAATACTTAGAGCAATATGATTCTAGTTTAACGATAAACGAAAAACCATAGCGATCCAACATTCACTCTTTTAACAACTACTAAAATAGATCCCCTAATACATTCTAAACAAGAGAAACTTAATGCTTGCAAAGATAATCAAGGGCATACTACCTTACAACATAGATAAAAGATACATGTTTTGCAACTAGAATGAGTTTCAATTTTTAGTTTTGCTTTAGGTTTAGGTAGAATTTTCAGTTTTGAAAGCTAAGTGTTGAAGTGTGAAAAATATGCAAGTAACAGTTTATATCCTGTTTCAGTTCATCTAGTTTCAAGTTTTAATTTGAAAGAGATACACATGATAGTTCAAAGTTTTCGTTTTGTTCAACTAGTTGACAACTAGTGGCATTTCAAATATACCCAGAGCTCCTAATGTTGAAACTCGAGCTCTAATACCAAATGTAATTCCCTACCAAGGGATCCAAAGAATTAATATAAAATATCACTAAGTTTGCCAACCAATTTTTTTTTTAAAACATTAAAGTAAAACCATTCATAATATTTGTCGAAGCAATAGTAGCATCCAACTGAAAGTAAACATAACATAACATAATAGATTACATCCTTTAAAGATCCCTTAACATTGAATCACATCTAATATTAACTATTCATCTAACATCACATCCTTATGAATACAACCAACATTCATAAATTATATTTTAGATTGCTCAATCATCCTCTGTACATGTCACAAGGTATGAAAAGCTTAAAAGAATATATATGCGTGAAATAAAATACATCATCATACTATCTCTAATCCATGATACAACAACATAATGAAACCATAAACCATATATGATACATCATCATAGAAGATATAAACATCCATCATAAAAGATAACCATATATCACAAACATAAATAACTAAGTGCATAGTTCCTCCCAACCGTAAATAGCATCATTAGACCATCGTGGATCCTAGCCATCTCTCCGTGCATAACATCCCAAAGCATTGAAGAGATCATCAGTATTAACATAGTAGGAATGTCACTCCTAAATCATGCTACATCAAATGGAGAAAGTAATCTAACACATAAAATAAAGTATAAGATAACATCATCTAACATATGTAAATCATCAATATAAGACACATACTAGTAAATACATCCATCATAATGTATATCATCTATCATAATGCTCCAAAAACATAATAAAGATAAATACCAACTAAGCATGCATCAGCCATGGTGTCTCAATTGGATCTCAAATGATAAGAGTGGAAAAACACTACCACCCGATCGCGTGGTACTTAAGTGGTCCACTCCCACCATGCTGAGGAGATAATCTCAAGTCCCAAACAGGCTATCAAAATCACATAGCACAAATCTCTATAAGTCCAGGAATCCTAAAAGTATATTAACTCAAAGGTTCCATCATACAAAATCGACATCTAATTCTCAGAGGCACACAATGACATTTAGGAAACCTAATCTGCAAGCGGGAAAGTGTCATCACATTTAACACGTACAAGTTACCTTGGCAGTTAGCTAAACTCCACGGGTCCATACTAATCTCATGCGGCCACTAGTATTCTGTCATACTGATGAGGCATACTACGGAGTGCAAGGCCGCAACCCTGTACTCTCTCTACTCCCATTCTAGTCTATACAAGCACTCGAGGCATGGGTGAGAACATCAAAAAAATTATCTTTTTAGTTTCATTTAATCCACATTTAGTGTGTAAATTTTATCACTTATTAACCAAACTTACAATGAGTCACCCTGGCAGCCACTTAGGGTCCCAACCCCCATTGTAAGCCACTTCCTGACACTACAAGTAGAGAACTTACCCTAAGCTCATGGAATCATAAAATCACAACAGTCTTGTACAAGTGACTGTAAAAATATGAAAAGATAATCCATAAAAAGAATCATCAAATAACCATGATAAAAGCATCAAATATCCATAATAAGAATCATCAAATCTCCATGAGCATCTGAAAAAGAATCCATGAAAAATCATGACCACAATAATTCTCTATTGGCAACGAAAGGAATCACTGATAATAATAAGTATCCATTGGTTCTCAATAACTAAAATATTTCCCAAAATAAATTACCATATCTATTGGTTCTCAACAAGCAACCAAGAATGTCTGAAAATCATACTGATCAAAGACTCCAAAATGGTTGAGTCAAAACATGTCACAACATGACATCATCAAGAAATAAATCAACACTTTAGTCTCATCATGGCGACTAGAAAATAATCCAAGGATAACTTATCGGTGACCCAAAAATATGGTTAAGTCAAGTGTCTTAGATACAAATAACTCAGCTTCACCGAAGAAGACTGATAAGCAATAACAATCAGTAATTACAAATATTTCATAGAGCATACGATCACATTACCATGGTTGGATTTATAAAGATCGAGACCAAATAAGATCAACATGCCATCACATCTCATAACCCCCAAACCTCTGGTAACAACCTAAGACTGGTCAACACTAGTCAACCCAAAACCTAAAACAAGAAGCATATAGAAGACACAATGCAAACACATATTTTTGTTTACTAAAATCACATAGCTGAATTAAGTGTAGAGTTTCAGTTTTTGTCTGAAGTATACTTTAATTATATAAGTTAATCATTTGACCTACAAGTCAACCTGTTTGTTTCCCCAATAGCATTATCTTTCTATTATTTTAAAATAATATTCTAAGAATAGCTTAAGGGTACTCATTAAATCATTTGACACTTAATAAAATAATTTTATTTATTTTGCTAAGATCAATGTTACAAATTGAATAACTCTTTATCAATCTTTGAATAAGAAGATTATAACTTTATTTATCTCAATCAATTAACATAGGTACACAATCCATGACCTTTTAACATTTCTAATAGTTCTCAATTAAATATTACTAAGTCTCACCATTAAAATATCTAAGGTCATAATTCAAGTCATTAGAATAATACTTATCAACTTGGATACTTTACAACTTTGTCAGAAGAATCGATATTAGCATATCAATTAAACTTTATTACATAACTTAATTATTAATTAAATCTAATTAACTCTAATTAATTTAATTCATAGTTACATATCAATGGCAATGTTCCAATTAATATCTGTTGACTAATAACTAACTATAATTTTGTAAGTTAAAAGTCAACTATAATCTAGTACACAAATATTCATATTCATAGTTCAATAATAATTTGTTAATATTTAATAACAAGCTATATTGAGAATCTTATTAATAAATCTAGAATGACCACATTCATCATTCTTTCAATAAATACTAATATTATTTTGATAAAACAATTAAAACACTATTATCAATTAAATGTAGTTAATTTTATGATTAAATTAACTATTAGCTATGTCGATAACTATATGATTATCAGATGATAATAGTTTCATTCATTAAGAGTCAACTATGTATCATTCCATCAATGTTCAAATTATTACTTTACTAATAAAAAATTATAATAAATCTCCAATATTAATATTTCAACTAAATACCTCCTATGTTGGTTGATAAATAGATTAATTATACTTCTTCTACTATTAACTAATCTTAATTAAATTAGATTAATTAATAAATTATATAAAACTAATGCATAAAAATAAGATTCTACTAAGGGAAGATTACAATAATATCTTTAATTCATTCCATGCTTTGATATATTATTTTTGTGAAGTTTAAGCATAAAGACTCTTGGTTATGGAAAATGGAGAAATATCTGTCCTTGAATAAAACAGTCCCAGTACAAGGGCCAAATCTCCCTAATGAACTGTTGGATTGGGCTGAAATTGAAATATGTTGAAAAGGGCCAAGTCGTGCCAATTTTGATTTTAGCGATTGAATAAATTTGATCATGATAAAAAGTTATGAATGACTGAGTTCAGGGATATCCAGGGGGCAGCAACAGGGCAGTTTGTGATGAATTAAAAATTTCTCCTAAAAGGTGATTGTTCTCTAAATTTACCCATTCATCAATCTAATATGTTTGTTCGTATGCATCTGAAAATATAATTTGATAGAAAGATTACATCTAACCATTCAAATTTTCAACTTAGAATTTCTATTTTAATTTTAAATCTTGTCTATCTAATTTCATAATATAAATTCGAACCCAAACCCGATTCAGATCTAATTTCTTAATTAAATTGAAGCTAGGGTTTTCTATTGTTTTCTTCTCAACCAAATAAAATATCTAGATTCCAATTTTAAGTTATAGATTCAATCATAGAGAAGATTCAGACACGATGAAGACAGGAAGAGAAAGAGTACAAATAGAATATGTGATCATCACAAGTGCACCTGGACACTGATTCAAATTTTCCATGCCTCAGAAGTCCATAGAAAATCCCTTCCTTCTCCAACATTCACAATTCCTCCAAGATCCAAGCCAACCAAAAACTTCCAAGTGACTAGAAGTGCTAGAAGAAGCATAGAAGCATGTAGAAACATATGAGCATGTAGAAGCATATGAGCTTCTCAAATACATGTAAGCTTTGAAGCTTGAAGCTTCCATTTAAGCTTGCCCAAACACACTAAGAGAGCCTCTATTTAAAAGCCTCTAATATGCATCTAGAATGTCTCTAGAAACAACAAGAAGATAAGCATGACAACCAAGCATAAGTCTTCTCCAACCTTCTAGATGAGTCATAACGTTGTAGACACCATGTGCTAAAATAAAATGTTAACTCCTATGTGTAGACAACTAGTGCATTCTTAGAGTGCAAACTTATGTGTTGTCTACATGACAACTCTTGAGAATTTGCAAACTCCTAAGTGAGAAAATATTAAAATAATGCACATTAATTAATATAATATTTACTTTATTCTTTTCATTTTAATTCATTTATTTATTTTTAAATCTCATGCACTAACTTTAATATCTCCACTTATTTTATCTTAATATATTCATATTTTAATCATACGAAATCTAGAATCTTTTAATAATTTTAATATCTTTCCACCTTTAAATTTATTTCCAAAACTTAATTGCTAAAATATTTATTAACTTTAATAATAATATTATTTAGTCATTTATTTAAAAATGAACTCCAATATATTTTATTATTAAAATAAATATTGTCACATTCCAAATTTAAACTTATAACTTTTATTTTCAAATTTAATTATTTTATTTAATTAATTTTTCAATTAATTAAATAAAATAAATATTAAAATATCACATTAATTTTACATTAAATTAAACCATTAATTAAACCTTTTAATTAGGCTTAATTAATAGAAAATACGTCAAATACTCACAAGGTAAAAATACGAAAATCCATCATAGCCAAAGTAGATACAAAATCAGACGAAAGGTTAATATCATGAATTACGTCATCTGACACATTCAGAGGGTACTCAACTCAGATACTTGTCCTAATTTTCAATTCGGACACATGGCTTAAAGGGTTGAGATTTTGACTTGAGAATTTATCTCCCCTCTCTTATCATTGAGATAATGTGATAGGGTACACTCATCCTGGCATTTCAAAAAAGTCAATTACTGGTACCTGCAACCTGCATAAAAACCATGCATGTACAAGCACAATATATACTAAACTAAACAGGCAATGGCAGGAAATGGTGCATCGTGTAGATCCCAACTAGCAGGTGACTACAACTCCCTTCCTTAACTACATTAGACACGCCATACATAAGAACAAACATGCACACCATACACATGCAAGTATGGGGTAAGTATCCATAAGAAAACACATATGATAATAAATCATCTTACTAATCATCATTAATAACTACAAACACTAAAAATAATCATCATGCATACATGAAATGCAGATTCTAAGTGATCTAATCTCCTATCAACTAAATCCATAGCACAATATCTAATAATATCAAAACAATGTTGCTAACCAACAACATAAAACTAGCCCTGAAAGAGTTCGACAATGATAGCAAAAATGTCATCTAGGGGTAGGCACTACATAGTTTTTGAGTCAAACTCATAGACCCATATTTCATGAGTATTTTCTCGACATGAATCGATCTCTCATGATAGTAAATGGATCATTTAGAACCCATTAGATCTATGTAACACTCACAAAGGTGAGGTATTAGAACTTCCTAAGAGGTCACTCATCCAAGTACAACTCCAACTTGAGTGCACTTAACTATAAAGTTTCTTCCATATATAAACCTAGTTCTCTTGTACCTATGGAGGAAAATTTGCAGTTAAGTGCACTTACTATGGAGTAGTACTAGGATGGGTGACCTCTCAAGAAGTCCTAATGCTTCACCTCTATGAGCATTACCTAGATCAAATGAGTGCTTTGTGATCCATTATTATGAGAGATGAATTCACATTGAATCACTATTCATGAAATATGAGTCTATAAATTTGACTCAAATACAACATAGGTAAATCCTGATAGAAATATTACAATTTGACTTGTTGTGGAGATTATCTCCTACTTATCCATTGATGAGCCTAAGGGGCATTCAAATGAATGGTTGATAAGACATAAAATTTGGTGTAGGTTTTGGAAATGAGATTGCAAGTAAAGTGGGTTTAACTATGGAGGAAACTCCATAGTGAAGTGCACTCAAGCTAGAGTATAATTGGGATGGGTGACCTCTTGAGAAGTCCCTATGCTTCACTTTTGTGACAATTGCCTAAGATCCAATGCATTATAAATTATCTATTTATTATCATGAGAGATGGATTCATGTTGAATCACTACTCATGAAATATGGATCTATGAGTTTGATTAAAAACCTACACAGTTAAATCATGATAGTAATATCACAATTTGACTTGTTGTGGAAATTATTGACTACTTTTCAATTCATAAGTTTTAGGGGATTTCTAATGAATGGTTCATAGGGCACAACACTTGGTGACAATTTTAGAAATGGGGTTACAAGAAAAGTGGGTTTAACTATGGAGGAAGCTCCATTGTTAAGTGCAATTGAGCTAGAATAGTATTGGGATGGGTGACCTCATGGGAAACCCCAATGCTTCACCTCTATGAGAATCACCTAGATCCAGTGAGTCCTAAGTGATTCATTTATTATCATGAGAGATAGATTTAACATGAATCACTACTCATGAAATATGGGTCTATGGGTTTGACTCAAAAACTACATAGTTAAATCTTGATAGAAATATCACAGGTTATTATTTGTTAAACAAATGTTTAATTTAGTTAATGGTTATTAGTTTTAATATTAATATTTATGTGTCTTCGATATTTAGGAAGTTAAATCAATTTTATGAATTTGAATCAATAGTTATGTTCTTATTTATTCTGTTCTTATTGTATTTTAAAATGAATAGACAAATGGATCCATCATAATTGTTATGTTTACAATATGTTGTATGTGTTGTGTTGTGGAATGAATGAATAGTTGCATGGGCAAACCCAAGCATGACTTGAGTGAAATGTAATTTACTGAAATTCGTTATAAAGAGGTTTTAGCTTAATAAATATTTTATTTATTTTATTTCCCTTACATTGTTCTTAGTTTTAATTGTTTTAAATTGATTATTTAGTCACATAAGTTATTATTTCCATTTAAATCTCATAAAAAATATTAATTTATTGTTTACTTTTTCCTTTTTTCTTTTTTTGAAATGTGAAAATAAATTGTAATAAAGAATTCATGTAATAAAAAATAGTTATTTTTAAACTATGATATAATTAAAATTTTAAAATTAAAATTTAGAAATGTACTCATTGTCAATGTCAATAAATTTTAAATAATTTCATCATTTTTTTTTTTAAACTATTTCGTATTTTAATATTATTAAATAATGTATTTATAGTATAGTAGTATGTTAAAAATAAAACATAGTTGTATATTAATGTATACTAGTACATCATTAAACAAATTATAGTTTATCTATACTCTTTGTAGCATAATTATATCTTAGTAGATTAATATTTTCTTTTATTTTATTTCAATTAAAAATTTATTAAATATATTTTTATTTCACGTATTTTTATATAATTTGTATCATATAAAAAATTATAAATAAATTATAAAACTTTAAATATATTTCAATTATATTAAAATAATTGTTTTTTATTGACCAAAACTAATTCAATAATCAGAAGATTGAATACAATAGTACATTACCGAAGAAAATAACATAATAACATAAGATGGATTAAAAGATGGAACTATAAAAGTTTAGACTCTTTCAACAAGAAGTAACTCATACAAAATAACCGAGGACTGAAAACTAGTGTTATATTCCACCTACTTGCATGCAAATCTTTTCAGCTTGTTCAATGAGACTTAATCTTTGTATGCTGTTTTTTCCTTTCTTTTAGGGGTGCTATTTCATTTTATTTCATGGATTTGCAAATGGGTGAGATGTATTGTTGGACGGGATGTGTTATCTAATTATTATACCTTTTTTTCGTAGCTTGGTAAAGGCATATTGTTAAGATCACTATGCACAGAAATAAAATAGTTCCTTGATATATGCAATCCAGAAATGGAGTATATCAAACATGGAAAGTAAGAAGAGGAAGAGATAACGGCTATCGAAATCCATGGAAATAGCTGCACTGTGAAGAATCTAAAACATAGGGCACATAACAAATGAAAAAGAGAGTGCTGCAGAACACAAAGAAAATACTGGATTTGAAACAAATTATACACAACTTTACACACATATACTATATATCTTTATTGATATTCTATAGTGATTACATATTGCAGGCCATCCATGCTGCAACATAATGAATCAATGCAAATTACACGTCTATTATTATGTCTACAACCACCGTAGACATACGAGGACTTCATATTACATCACTGATTTAACTCATACAAGTCTACCAAAAACTTTGAATGCATAGAAATAATTATGCATGATTACATAAAGAAATCTAACCGACGTTTATGCATGTGTAGATAGGTTGCATCTATTCTTCAGTCTTAAATAATTTATTAAATGGGAAACTTATAAGATTAATGGCAGAGGATTAGCGTTGAACAAGTGCATTAATGGTGGATCTGGGAGTGAGGCATCAGTTCTTTACATACTCTTCCTTGATGTCAAGATTCACAGTTCAATCCATAGGCACTCTAACTTAAACCATGAAACTTTCAATGCAACTTCTCATTACAAGAGTCATACGGACTTGCATAGTACTTCTAATAAAAGTCCACTATATATTTCCTAATTTCTCCTTTTCATGAAAGATCACAAGGTACAGTCTTTTCCTCCTTTCTCTAATATAGATTAGAGAAGACTCATGGAATCAATGTAGAATCTGAAACAGTAGAGGGAGAAGTGAAAAAATAAAGAAAATAGAAAACTCAAATAAACTTTGGCACAAACACTTTATCTTTTAGTCATACATAAAAACATTACAAATTACTTCCAATATGAGTTCATTACATAGTGGCTGCTGTGACACACTTTCTATTGTGTAGTTTAATAAACTCAATAACCTTGATCACTATATAGCGATGATATCTCCTAAAATTAGCTATCCTGATTTTTTTACATTGCATGCATTCAACATGCACTATTCAATGCAATGTCCAATTAAAACTTCAAATTTATGCATAGCATAACAAATAAAAGCCTAAGAATTAATAACTATGAACTTTCTAAAGAACTATACTAAAATTATGCATGACACTATTCATTACATGCATTATATTTAAATTCCAATTCCACTTTCACTACTTCACATGTGAAAGTGATTGTCTAACTGCCACATGACAAATAAAATAACTGCATGACAATTTGAATGGACAAATATATGATGGAAAAATTGTTAATCAAGCATCTGTTCCCTACATACTCCCCCTGTATGTGGAGACTCACTATTTGATCTAATATGACTCAAATAGATCCATTAAACTCATAGTAGAACTCTTCATTAATAGAGCCTTACATACTCACATAACACTTCTAATTGAAGTCAACTATCTCTTTACTAATTTCTCTCTTTTATGAGAGATCAAAGTGTTCATTTTTCCCCTTCTTTATCTAATATGGAGAAGACTCATGTCATTTCCATGACCTAATTACAATAAGTAGTCATCACCTACTACACTCAAACTTTGGAACCTTGATTCACCATTGTCACTTCTAACATGAAAATTTGAGGTTTTTAAAACCTTCTTAACATCTTTGTTACCTTCTACCAAAAAAATCCATCTATCCATCCATAATCAACATGCATATAACCTTTCATAAATTCTCCATTGCAATCTCTATTTTGATATAATTTTTCACTATGACTCTTCAACCCACAAATCTTACAAGGGTGAAGATCCAAACATTTATTTGCTAGATGATCTCCCCAATGAAAATGGGAACAAGGAACTCTTTCAACTGATTTATCCAAAGTTTTTAAACTACCAACATCAAATCTATTAGTAGAAATAATTTTTCACTATGACTCTTCAACCCACAAATTTTACAAAGGTGAAGATCCCAACATTTATTTGCTAGATGATCTCCCCAATGAAAATGGGAACAATGAACTCTTTCAGCTGATTTATCTAAAGTTTTTAAACTACCAACATCAAATCTATTAGTAGAAATAATTTTTCACTATGACTCTTCAACCCACAAATTTTACAAAGGTGAAGATCCCAACATTTATTTGCTAGATGATCTCCCCAATGAAAATGGGAACAATGAACTCTTTCAACTGATTTATCTAAAGTTTTTAAACTACCAACATCAAGTCTCTATTTTGACATAATTTTTCAGTATGACTCTTCAACCCACAAATCTTACAAGGGTTAAGATCCTAACATTTATTTGCTAGATGATCCCCCAATGAAAATGGGAACAATGAACTCTTTCAACTGATTTATCTAAAGTTTTTAAACTACCAACATCAAATCGATCAGTAGAAATAACATATCTCTCTCTTTGATTGAATCCCAAGGCTTCAAATTTTGGCCTCCAAATAGGTTGGGTGGGCTAGTTTATACTTTTCCCATGCTTTCCTAATGCACTTCCTTTGAATCCTATTTTCTTTATAATATTCAAATCAATATTATTTTTAAAACATCCATTGTTATAGTCATAACAAGTCCCATCTATACATATAGATATATTCTTACCTTCATCTCTGCACTCTTTCCCTAAAGAATATTTCACTACATCGTCAACATGAAATTGATGTAGATCTTTCATATCACTTACAACATCACAAAATAATGGCTTTGACTTTCATATCTCATTATCTTTTTCTAAAATCTCTATCTCCTTATTCAAATCTTCATTCTCCTTCTTGACTTTATGAAATAACTTTAAATTGACCATTAACTCAACATTTTTCATTTTAATCTTTTTCAATTCTTCCTCAAGATTCTTGTTTTCAAAAACTTTCCCATAAACATTCTTTCTGATCTCCTTAATCATATCTAACAACTTTGAATTTGATTCTTTCAATTTAAACAATTCATCTCTCAGCACATCTTTTTCACAATTCAAGTTTCTTTCTTGTTTGACTTCCCCATTGAAATAAACATAAAATCATACGCAAAAAGATTACCTCTAGCGGTGGGCAATGTTCTTGGACTGCTCATAGTAGATCTTCCTAATTGTATATAATCCTTCAACCTTTCCTAAATTTATTTCAACACATATATTTTCCTTCTCCTTCTAGTTCTCCTCTACAACTATGATTCTTTAACTGCAACAAGCCTTTTACACAATTTTCTAGCTCTTCTCTCCTTTCATTTCTTTTCTCACATTCTCACTCACAATCAAGATTTTTTTCTATCATGCCCATTATTTTTCCTTACATCTTTGATAATCTAATGAACACTCTTTGTCTCCCAAGATAATATCTTCTATCAATATTTTCCATACAACTCTAACAATAATTGAAGAATCAAAAGTGTAGAGCACATAACAAATGAAAAATGATTTAAGATCTTTCACCCAAACAATTGGTTTTAGCTTACCATAAACTCTTCAAAAGTTACTTTAGGATCTTTCACCCAAACAAGTGGTTTTGGTTTACCACAAACCATTCTTCACCTATAAAAGTGGTTTTGGATTACCATAAACTCTTCAAACTTTACAAAAAAAATGTTCCAATAATGAGGAAACTAGCTCTAAAAGTTTCTCATGCGTAATAAAATTGAGTCCATATGAAAAATAATACATCTATCAAGTCACATGGGTACCTAGCCACTGTGCTCACTAGTTCTCTAGGAATAATTTTCAAATACATGGTTCATCAATATGTCAAACCGAAAGGAAATAAAATTTTTGAAGTGACGGATGCAATCAATAATGCATCTCTTACTACAACCATCACTAATTTGATCTTCATAGGTTCACTTCATTCTAGACATTGAGTTCAATCATCAGACTTTCTTTTCATTTGACAACAACATACCTTCTATGTCACATTTTATTAGATAGTAGCTTCATGAATCAACAAAGATCAAAGATTGACTTACTCAAATAAAATCACAGCCCAAAAAATCTAAAAACTCTTATACCATATTAAAAAATTGAAAACAAAGAAAATGGTGACAACAGATAACAAGACAATTTTATTAATTTGGTTGCACAATAATATAGATTAGATAACCTCTATAAATAGAGGACTTCTAGATACAAATGAAGAGTCTAGAGCAAACATGTGGATGGTGTAATCTAACAGCACTAACACTTAACAACCTTGCCATGTGTTTGAAGACATATTCAATCATGCACACACATGGTAAAGTTAACAATATTTTCAATTGGAATAGGAGAATGATGCTGACTTGGTCTATTCCAATGACTTTGTTTATTCCAACACCTTCCCCTTTCCTCCCTCCAACTACCAAAATAGTTCATAGCCACAAAAAATTTCTTATGAGGCATGAAATAATTACATTCTAAAATAGGAAATGATTGATTAACAACATAAAAGACATGATACAATCTATTTAGTTATTGATTATCTTTTCATAGAATACAACTATAAGGAAATTAATTTTCCATTAAAAACTTTAAATATTTTAGATTAAGTGTTAAATAATTAAAGTTGACTTATTTTTGTAAGTCTAATTTCTTTCTTAGTATATGATGTTTAAAGTGATTAAGTGATTGTTCTTATATATTAAAACTTAAACAATAATACATCAAATACCTTAAGAAAACATTTAACATAGTAATGCATGAAATAGTAGTATGGGCAATTTGGTGGGAAAGAAATAAGAGAATTTTTAGACAAACATGCACATCTAATCCCTAAATTTTTGGAAGGATTAGAGTTATCAATTATTGAGTTTTTTAATGCTTTATTAAGTAAATACAAGGTTTAACATCTTTATCCTCCTTGGGATGGTTATGTCATTCATTGGTCGAAGGGTTTAGTTTTTTCTTATCTTCCTGCTCCATTGTGTCCATCTAGGATTCCTCTTATCTGAGTACAAACCAATTGGATTCCTCCAAGTGATGGTTATTTAAAACTCAATTTTGATGGGGCCTCTAGAGAAAATCTAGGAAGCTCTAGCTATGACATAGTTGTTAGAGACTTTAAAGGTCATGTGGTTGCAGAAAAACGATGTCCTCTCCCTTTGTGTACTAATAACAAAATGAGCCCTTGACCTTGCTTTTTGGTATGTAACTTGCAAAATCACTATCTATATCTATGTTACATGTTGAATGGGATTCATCCATTATTATTAATGTGTGTATTGAATGTCATGTATATAATTGGTTCATATAGTACATATTGTATCATGTATGGTCTCTTCTATATTCATTCTCTGAATGTTACATCATGCATACTTATTAAAAAGGTAATCTTTTAGTTGATTGTCTAGCTAATTTTGGTATTGATGGGTTTCATATTAATTCTTTACTTTTTCCACTTAACCTTCATTATTTCCCAAACTTGGTTAATTTTATGGCAAAATAATATTTTTAGAATAATGTCAAGCCTTTATCATATTTTATTTGATAGTAAATCACTACATCTCTACACTTTCACATGTTTTACTTTTATGGATCTCGCTTGTTCTTTTGAGATATTGTATGCAGATCAGGATCTTGGATTGTACTCACATAAGATGACTTTCTAATATCATGGTCATAATTAGATTTTGGGATGTAGATCAATGATGGAAACTTTTATGATAATTTGACATCGAACAATGACTTGTAATCATATGAGTTTTTTGCTCTTTGTAATCACAATATTCTCAATTTTAGAATCATATGGAAAAGATTCATTAGTTTTGTTAGATAGTTTCTCTTGTTGTAGTCTTTCTTCTTCTACATCCCTTTTGTATCAAGCAATGATCATTTTTTTTTTCTTTTCTGGTTATTTTCTCTAGGAGCTATTTTTGAACTAGTCATTATTAATATAAATATAATATTTTTTGTTGAAAAACTAATAATTCATGAAATAATATATTTGTAGATGTCATGATTTAATAATGATGTAGGATAATCCTAGGTGTAAGAGCAATCTTGTATCAACCAAAAATATTTTTATTTCAATAATTTCTATTTTAATAAGGACTAGTAGACAGGGTGCTTACTATTTATGTGAACTTCCTATTTTTAGTCAATTTGTCATATGAGCTCAAAATGTTCTCATTTTCTAAAGGAATGTTCAATTTAGAATTTTAAACCTACCATAAAAATCTCATTTGTCAAGCATAATTATTAGACAAGTTATTGCAATTTTTTGATCAAAATATTTATAGAAACATCTTCAGGTTGACTCTTGGAGGCCTTAGAGTGCCTGGATGAGGTCTGAAAACTTGACAAAAGTGTGCTAGCATTGTTTCAAGCTTGTAGGTCAACAATTGGGGTTTCTAAAAAGTGGTTATAATAGCCAATCAGAGCAACAATTTGTGAATTATGACCTTTCAATGTTGGCCTATTGGAAATATCTAAAATAATTGTCAAAGATGTATTTGGTAGACTCTATATGTATTGTTAGGGTCTGTCAATCCTAGGTATTAAAGTTTCATTTTCTAGAACCTTCCTAGGCAACATAAAATATCCTATGTAAGAAAGGCTTGAACATTATCTAGGGGAGGTTTGGGTGATAGTTTGTAGCTTGTCTTGCAAATTATTGTAATGAAGGCATCCATGTGCGTTAGCATATTGTAGTTGTGAATTCTATAATACCACATTTATGATGGAAATAAGAAGTCCATATTTTGTTCCTGCATTTGCAATTGTTTCTTTTTTTATGTTATGAGTTGAAGGTATTAAGGGGAGCACCCTTCATTAAGTGGTATTAGAGCAAGAGTTCTTGAGTGTGCGGACAAATCACTGACTGTGAGGCAATTTGCACTAGGACCATGGTTTTGGTTAGACTATAGACAAATCATTGATTGTGAGATAGTTTGTACTAGGGTTTCAGTGGAAGTGAAAAAATGCCTCAACAAAGAGAGCATGATAGAAGAGATGTAGGTGTTACACTTGAGTTTTTTAGAGCCCTCTAAAGACAAATGCAAGCATTAAAAGAACAAATGTGTAGAGGAATCAATCCTCTCATAAGAGATGAAAGTGAGGATGAGGCCAAAGTAGAAGAAAATGTCAAAGCAAAGGGAACTCTAAACATAGAGGAAGAGAGGCTTTTTAGAGCCATCTTCAAGATTGGAAAAAGACCTAAGTTTAAAGTTCCCAAATTTTTAGGAAATCTTAACCTCGAGGAGCTGATCAACTGGATCAATGAACTAGAGGATACATTGAGTATGAAGACATTGATGATCCTGATTGGGTCATGTTTGCAAAGACAAAATTGAAGGGACATGCAAAGATCTGGTGGCAAGAGGTTTAGTTGGAGTGAAATAAAAAGGGAAAGGGAAAAATAATCAGATAAAAATAAATGATAGCTAAACTAAAGTAACAATTCATTCCTATAGATTATAAGTTTGATTTGTTGAAGAAAATGCAAGGGTTGAAGCAAGAGGGAAAATATATTCAAGAGTATACTGAAGAGTTCTACCGATTTCTCATTAGAACTAGCCATGCAAAAGATGATAAGGAGAAAGTTGCACGTTATTGTAATGTATTAAGACCAAGTATTCAGGATGAGTTAAGTCTTGTTTAAATGAATAGTATTTAGGAGGCATACCACTTTTCTCTAAGAGTTAAGGAGAAATTAAGCAAGAAGTTTGACAACAAGAATGTTGGAAGAGGTCACGGTAGAAGATATGGTGAATGATCTTATGGTGGTGTAATGATGATCAAAAGAATAAGGATGAGGCTAGAAGTAGCAGTGAAAACCAAAAGGGAACCAATTCTGATTGTTTTCATGGTTATAACAAAAGAGATTAGAAAGGAAGAGGTAGAGGACAAGGATTTGGAAGAGGAGGTTTCCATGGGGAATGGTTTCACAAAAAAGAAGAAGGGTAGAGAGAATTTTAATGTACTCAATGACAAGGAAGTTTTGATCGAAGAACAAAAGGCCAAGCCGAAGTTGCAAATATTGATGAAGATGGTAGATCATCACATTCTGAATATGGTAAAAGAGAAGAAGTCCTAGTTAATGGAAGAGTCCTTCTGGGTGGTGAGAATTAACCTGATTAAAGGAGCTTATTTTACACAAGATGCAGATGTGGAGTTAAGTGTTGTAATGTGATCATTGATAGTGGAAGTACTAACAATCTGGTGTTAGAAATGATGGTCACCAAGTTGAAGTTCAAGAGACAAAAATAACCACATCTATATCATATTTCTTGGGGGCAAGATGACCACAAGGTCGTGGTCAATGAGTAGTGCTCCATGAAGTTCAAGATTAGAAGCTACTAGGATGAGGTACTATGTGATATAATACCTATGGACATCTATCATATGTTGGTAGGTAGGTCATGAAATTTTGATAGGCATGCTATACACAATGGACAAAAAAATAACTACACTTTGACCAAGGATGGAGTGAATCATAAGTTGAAGCGATTGAAAGAGAAAGAAGAAAAGGCAGGTAGTGCTTTCAGAATATGTTTTTCTGATGGAAAAGAGTTTCTCAAAGGTATGAAACATGAGCATATGTGTTTTTCTATAATTCCAAAAGATAGTAAAGAAGTAAAGGAGGTACCTATAGAAGTTGTAGCTATGTTGGGAGAGTTTTGTGATATTATATCAGATAATGTACCTGATAGGTTTCCCCTAATGAGGAAGATTATTCACTAGATGGATTTGGTTCTAGGAGCTAATTTTCCAATCAAGCCAGCACATAAAATCATACAAGGAGAACAAGATCATGATCAAGTATAGATTTCCATTGCCAAGGATGGATGATATTATGGAATGTTTGATTGGAGTTCAGTATTTTGCAATGATAGATCTGAAGAGTGAGTACCATTAGATTTGTATCACAGAAGGAGATGAATGGAAGCCTACTTTCAAGACAAAAGAAGGACTATACAAGTGGTTAGTCATGCATTTTTGGCTAACCAATACACCAAGAAATTTGATGAGGCCAAGAAATTTCATGAGGCTCATAAGTGAGGTACTAAAGGAGTTTCTAGGTAAATTTGTCATTGTTTACCTAGATGATATATTGATCTTTAGTAAGATTTTGGAGGAAGAATTTATTCATGTTTACAAGGTGTTTGATAAGTTGAGGGAAGACAACTTGTTGATAAATCTTAAGAAGTAAAATTTTGTAAAGGAGTTGGTGTACCTAGGATTTGTAGTCTCAACTAAAGGTACGAAAATGGATCCAGAGAAAGTGAAGGCTATCCTTGAATGGCCTACTCCAAGGAGTGTGACAAAGGTAAGATCTTTTCATGGATTGAATAGTTTTTATAGAAAGTTTATAAGAGTTTTTGGCATTATTTGTGGACCCTTGACTGAAGTAATGAGAGGGGATGGGAAAGAGTTTAAGTGGACTATAGGAGAAGATAAGAGTTTTAATTTGTTAAAAAAGAAAGTTACTGACTAGTCTTTTTTAGCATTTTCTAATTTTAACAAGGTGTTTCAAGTAGACTCTAACACTAGTGGTACTATAATAGGAGCCATTAAAAGTCAAGAAGGTAGACCTGTTGCTTATTTTAGTGAGAAGTTAAATTATTCAAAAAGTAAATATTCTATTTATGATAAGGAATTCTATGCTATAGTTGAAGCATTGAAGAAGTAGAGACACTATCTTTTTCCTAAGGAGTTTTTTTTGTATACTAATCATCAAGATTTGTAATATCTGAGTAGTCAAAGAAAATTGAACCAAAGGAATTTTAAGTGGGTTAAGTTTTTGTAGTGTTAAATTTTTTTTCTAAAACATATGAATGGAAAGTCTAACAAAGTTGTCGATGCTCTTAGTAGGAGATAACTTTTGCTAACAAAAATGTAGGTAGAGGTGGTTGGGTTCAAGGAACTCAATATTTTGAATCCAGATAATCCTAATTTAGGTGAAGCATGGAAGGCTTGTACATATCCTTTTACACTTGACAGGACAAATTGGTTGGATTTCATGATCTAAGATAATATGTTGTTTAGAGGAAGCCAGTTGTGCATTTGCAGAAGTTCAATGAGAGAGAATATCATCAAGGAGAAGGATAGTGTAGGATTGGCTAGATATGCTGGTAGAGATAAAACCATAGCTTTGGTTGCTAAGAATTATTACTGGCCACAGTTGTAGTAAGATGTGAAAAAGTTTGTAAAGAGTTGTAGAGTATGTTAGATGGTGAAAGGAGTGAAGAAAAATATAGGATTGTATCAACCATTACCTATACCAAAAAAGTCATAGGAGGATGTTAGCATGGATTTTGTTCTTGTATTACTGAGGACACAATGTAGTCATGCTTCTATTTTTGTAGTGGTTAATAGGTTTTCAAAGATGACACATTTTATTCCTTGCAAGAAGACTAGTGATATTGTTTATGCAGCACAATTATTTTTTAGAGAAGTGGTGAGACTACATGGTCTACCAAAGAGTATAGTTTTAGATAAAAATATCAAATTTGTTGGGTATTTATGAT
This sequence comes from Cupressus sempervirens, assembly GCA_028749045.1. Taxonomy (NCBI): domain Eukaryota; kingdom Viridiplantae; phylum Streptophyta; class Pinopsida; order Cupressales; family Cupressaceae; genus Cupressus; species Cupressus sempervirens. The sequence continues at coordinate 687,954,887 of CM053790.1, forward strand.
GCACATTGTGGAAGAAGTTGAAAAAAAATTTCAAGTTCAATTCATGACATCATCCATAGACTAGTGGACAAACTAAAGCTATGAATCAAAGTTTGGAAAACTTGCTAAGATGTTTGGTTGGAGATAAACCAAAAGGATGGATATGATTTTATCTCAGGAAAAATTTTTATTTAATAAGTTTTTCAATAGGAGTACTAGTAAATCAACTTTCTAGATTGTATATGAGAGTAGTCCTGGAAATGCTTAGGAATTGAGGCAGTTGGATAAACAATAGATAAGTAGTGTTGAAGCAAAAGATTTTGCTGAACATTTGAAGAATGTCCATGAGGAGGTGAGGATGCACCTCATAAAGATGAATACATAGGGTAAAAGCACAAACCTTCGTCACCTTCTATAAAGGAGAAGTGATATCAAAATTTAAAGTCTTCAACTTTAATGACATAAAAGTGGCATTTTTGTTTAGAATTTGAAGATGATGAAAACTAATGAAATGTGTAAAATTAGATGAATTTTATGTCTATAATTTTTATTTTTTAAATTGAGTGAAAATTTTATCTATTTTTTAATTTTTAAAGTCTATTTCTTAATTTTTTTTAAATGCTAAAAATATAGAGTTTTTTCCCTATCAAACAAATCTATGAAAATGTTCATATTTTGGTCTGATTTTGGAATATGTTAGAGTCAACATGTATACCTAGTGCACCAAAAAAGAAAAATGTAAATTCAGCTAATATTGTTTAAGTTATAACAAGTCAAAGTCAAAGTTATCAGAAATTGACAGTTTTTTTCTCTCGTCAAACTTTTCCATCAAATCTATATTTTTTAAAACAAATTATATATTCTTGAAGAAGACTCTCTCCTCTAGTGCAGCATTAAAAAATAATAAATTTTGAACATGATTTACTATTTTTTTCGTATTTTTGAATAAACATCTTCCTGAATCTTAAAATACCTACTTGAACTATTTTCAAATTATAACATATTATCCATAATCAAAATTTAAAAAAAAATTATATAATCATAACCTTGACTCCGAGACCTACAAAACTATATTTTTAGTTTTTAAAAAAACTTCAATTTAGTATGTCAAATTGGCCTTCAAAGTGAGAAGTTTGCAAAAGTTCTTATTTTTTCTTGTGGGGCTACCACTTAGGATGCCACATAGGTAGTTCCAGCCGAAACTGTTTTGGCCATAACTGTTTCGACCGAATGGGTTTCGGCCGTAACCCCCTAGTGTATAAAATTATCGTCAATCACTTTTTGGCTATTTTTATGATATTTTGAGTCATTTGAAACATGGGGGTTATGGCCAGAACTATTTCGACCGAAAGTGTTTCAGCCATAACTGTGCATGCCACGTCGACAGAGAAACTCACCACATATGTACGGCTGAAACATGTTCAGCCATAACCATTACGGCCAAAACTATTTCGGTCGTAACCCCTCCAAATATCACAAATGGTGACATAGGTTTGTGCTTTCACCCTAGTTTAAGGCTAAGGTAGATGTGAAAAAGAGGTATAAAGAGTTTTAGATTGGAGATGAAGTCATGGTTCATTTGAGAAAGGAGTATTTTCTAGTGGGTGCATATAATAAGTTGAAGATGAAGAAGTTTGAACCATGCAAAATAGTCAAAAGGCATGATTCTGTAAATGCTTCTGAAATGGAGTGGCCTACTAAATTGAATATTTTACTAGTATTTAATATTTTAGATTTGATAAAGTATTGTAAAACAGGTGATGGAGATGAAGTTGCAGAATCATAGTGGAGTATTCTAGAAACTAGTTTGGCAACAAAGGAGATTGAGGAGATTTTGGATAGTCATGTTGGGAAAAGTAAAAGGAACAAAGCTTATGAGGAATACTTGGTCAAATGGAAAGGAAGGCTAGTAGAGGATTCATCATGGATTGAAAAGGAGGGGGTTAACCATCTTTCTTTTCCTCTAGACACTTGAGACATGACAGGCTCACTTCTCAAATTACCCCTAGTGTCTAATGCAAGAGCATCCTAGGTGTAAGAGCAATCTTGCATCACTCAAAAATATTTTTATTTCAGTCTTTTCTATTTTAGTAAGGACTACTAGATAGGTTGATTACTATATATGGGAACTTGCTATTTTTAGTAAGTTTTTCATATGAGCTTAGAATGTTCTCATTTTCTATAAGAAGGTTCATTTTAGAGTTGTAAGCCTACCATAAAAGTATCATTTCTCAAGCATAAGTATCAAAGAAGTTATTGCAGATTTTAGGTGGAAAGATTTGTAGAAAATTCTTTAGACTCATCATTAGAGGCTTTAGAGTGCTTGGATGAGGTCTAAAAACTCATCAAAAGGGCACTAGCATTGTTCCAAACCAGTAGAACAAGAGTTGGCATTTCCAAAAAGTGGTCATAATAGCCAATCAAAGCAATGATTTGTGAGTTAAGGCCTTTCAAAGTTGGGCCACATGAAATATCTAAAATAATTTTCAAAGATATATTTCACTAACTCTATATTTATTATTAAAGCGTGTCACCACTAGGTGTTAATTTCCATTGTTTAGAACCTTCCCTATTAATATAAAATTGCATTTTTAGGAAAGGCTCGAACATTCTCTAGGGGAGCTCTTGGTGATAGTTTGCAACTTGTCTTGGAGATTATTGCATTGAAGGTGCCCATGTAGGTTAGCATATTGTACTTTTGAATTTTGTAATACTGCATTTGTGTCACAAATAAAACGTACATATTTTATTCTCACATTTTTTGTTTATTTTTTTATGATATGAGTTTATGGTATTAAAGGGATCACCCTTCATCAAATAATAACTATATTATAATAAGTTTATTATAATAATAATAACTTCTTTTTATACAAACATCTTACCTTTTGTTAAACTATTAATATAAATTTTAATTTTAATTAACATTTAATATTAATCATCTATAAGGTATATATTTCAATATCTCATAAACATGACTAAATAATTATAGAGTTATGTTATACTAAAGATCAAAAAATTATTCAAGAACTCATGAGGGAAAACACTAATTTTAAAAATAATTTAGGTTGCCAACATCATAATTATAGCATGATTAATCAATACAATATGAAATTTTAGACATACTGGAAATAATCTAGACTTGATAAGTTACTAAGAGGGGAGGAATGAACCAATACCTTCAAAAAAATTTCATTAATTTAGCACTTAACAATATAGATCATTCACCATTAATTCATCTATTTTACTGCATGCATAAGAAATTGAAAGATAAACATTCATAACACATGGAACACAGAATTTGGTGACACAAAAAGCTTCCAAATAGAAAGTAAAACTAGGGTGGGGATGGCACCCACAAAACCTTACTACTCTAGCATAAAGTTGACTAGTTAAGGCTTACATTGACCACTTCTAGTGATCTACCATGTTAGGAGCATATAGGACTACTAAGTCCACCTTGTTAGAGGATTTACAAACATACAATGAAGTATGCACTCTATTAGGAGATTTATACAAAGACTGTTAAGTATACCTTGTTAAAGGATTTAAAATTAATTCACCTGTTAGGATGAAACAGTGGATCTTACTTACAACCTTTATTGCTGATTAGATCCTTCAAGTACTAATCACCTCATGTGATAGATAAATATTTTCTACTCTTGTGTTGACCTTGTTGAATTCCTTGTACTATTGTTGATACATATTTCCATGCAATCCTTACAATACTTCACACATTCATTATATTCTCATACATTGGTATGATACAATACATCATATATATTTATATATATCATTCTAATTTATACAAGTACAAGGTCAGCAAAAACACAAGTAAACAAAATATTACTGAGTCAACCCAATAGAAGACAACTCAAGTTCTATAAGCTCTATTCGTGACCTTATGATATTCGGTGTCCACTACATTACTCAACATCATCATGCACTCTATAGAAGTAGAGGCTTGGTCTATACTAATCACACAATGTAGCTTCAAACTCAGTGACCTATTGGAGACTCGGTAGATATAGTGTCACTTGGTAGATACTGAATACTGTGCTTACCTTGTTGCACTTAGTAAAGATTACTCTTCCATCACTCGGTTTACACCGACTTCCCATTACATTGATTGATTGTTTGGTAGACACTGCAAAGCTTGGTAATAACTACACTACTCGATGATAATTATTGACCTTCATATTGTCTGTATTTACTCAGTAGCCTTTGAATTTCTTGGTGTAAGTTGAAAAACTTGGTTATCACTAGAATGCTCGGTAGATACTAGAAACTAAATGATGAGCTTAGTAACCACATATAATTTAATAAGTGTTGTCAGTAATGGAAATCTTAACTTAATCCCAACAGTCTCCCTCTTTGGCATTAGTGACAAAAACACTTATAAGCCAAAACTTATGTACATATATTTACATTTTTATTTTTTTTGATTTTTCAAAATTTATCTTTGTAAAGCTGTTGTATATACATCTACATATATCACCCTCATACATAAGACATGATGTATATATACATATGCACATAGTCATCCAATATATTCTGTACACATATCTATGTTCTCTTGTCAAAATACATTCTCTTACTGCTCTATCTCCCCTTTACTCTATTCTCTCTCTATACTATCTCCCCCTTAATCTATGTTGTCTCCCCCTTTTTGACAATAATGCCAAAGGGCTATACAAACTATTTACATAGATAAACCAAAATGAGAGAGAAATTTTGAATGTACCTTTAGAATAAGAACAAGTTTCTTATCCCAATTATCTTGCAAAATTTTTCATGTATGGAGAGCTATCTAAACCTCTGCTGAAAGGTGTATCATGTGTTTTGCAATCGAGAAGTTGTTATCCTAGACCAATGTTTTAGAATGTGCAATGTGTTTCTACATTGTGTCCATGATTGGAAAGATCATATTCTATATAACTATCAATATAGATCTTATCCTTGCCTCTTCTCTCAGAAGTTCTGCCTACATGTCTGCAAGATACCTCACCTTGATGTGATGTGTTGAGCTTGAACTAGAGTTAAGCTGCAAGCTTTGAGCATTGGCTTGCATATCCTCATCAATTTTATTTAGTTTATCCATAACTTCCTTAGTAAAGCTCATAACATCACATAACTTTGCAAAAAGTGATGTCACATTAGTAAATGAATTCTCAATGTTTGCCAAAATTGTAGACAATTCTACCAATTTTATTGCAATGTGCGCAAGTACTTCATTATCAAACTTCTTTTTTGCCTTCTCAATAAGCTTCTCTTACCTAGTAGAATCTTCATTAAATTTTTGTATTGTAGAAAATGTGTTGAGTGGAATCCACATCAACACCTATAGGCTCTGTAATAATATTCTTTGCATTCTCAATAATCCTATATTCCTTATCTCTTTCTGCTCTCAACTATTTTTGCCTTGCCTTCTTCTCCAAGAGTTGACTGACCAATCTCATTTCATCAACTATGGCAGTGTCAAAATCTAACTTGGGAATCTATATCTCATTATCCAAGTCAATGTCTTCTTCAACTTCCTTGCCAGTAATCACAAGTTTTAGAGGTTTCTTGTGTTTCACTTGTAGCATTACTAACTTAAACTTAGGAATTGAGATAATAATTGAGATAGCAGGGCTTTTAGTGAAAATTGGAATAGGACCAAGAAGGAATATTGATAGGAGTGATAACCAAATCCAAAATTGAAATGCTTCCCAAAATTGATGTAACACTCAGAGAAATACTTACTGAAGTATCTACTGAAGAACTAACTGGAACAAAAGTAGGTGCTACCAATGCCGAAGAACACAAAACTATAGAAATGGATGAAGCACTTACTATACAAGTAGAAGATGATGCTAATGAAGCTGAAGAAGATAGTTGTAGCTCAATAGATGAAGTGTTTGACACTTCCATTGATGATACCTAGAGCTAGGAGGTAGCAAGGGATGATTGACCTATTGATGTAGCTATTGTGCTCATAATCATGCTTGCTAAAGATGTCTCCATAGAAGATATGGCAAATTCTGGTGGAGAGTGAGGAAGGTTTTCTATCACCTCTACAACAATCCTCACTGGATCTTCTTCTTCCTATTTTCCCTCCTCCTTAGCTTCTTCCTCTTTTTCTTCTTCTCTATCCTTCATCAAATCTTGAAAATCTTCATCAGTGATTGTGATTGAAGGTGTGTTATCATCTTCATCATCCTCTTCTTGGTCACCTTCATCATCATTGATCTCCACTAGATCCTTTGTTGGCTTATGTAGATGATAGAAATCTTTCCAAACATCAGTGGCATTCTTCACAACTAATTCCACATTCTTCGTCAGTATAAGGCATGCATTGAACTTAAGGACCGTCCTATTCTCATGTTCCTTCAATGCCTTTTGCACCTCTACCTCCATTAGACTAGGCACCAACTATTTTAGAGTTTTTCTAAATATATACTTAACAATTTGGATGGTTTTCTCCCATTTGACTCTGATTTTGTCAAGTAATACTGTAGGCAATTGTTGAGAAAATTGTTCTAGAGAGAACTTCTAGGTTCATAATTTCTCTATTATCAAATCCTCTATATCTTTTTGATCTGTAGGAGTCCTTGTCTCATACTTCAATGCTTTGAATTTGTTTATTCCTACTCCAACCCTTAATTGTTTCAAACTTTCTTCATATGTGGGTGGAGGTTGGTGCACTATCATCCTTTGCAGTTTTCTTCTTGGATCTCCTGGTGAATACAATAGTAGAGGGTTTTGAAGGCTTGGTGATGATCACCTTGCCTTTCTCTCTAGTTGGTTCCTCCTCTTTTTTTGATTCTTCCTCTGCATCATTAGACTCTTCTTCATCTTCTCCCTTATCCTCAGTAATCATAAGAAGTACTTCTATAGTTTTTAATTTTTCCACCCTATTATTACCTCTGCTAAGAGCTTGAGGAATCTTGATGCTTAGGTCAATTATTCTCTTGGCCTCTTTATATGTTCCAAAGACTAGAATCTTTGGATCAATTGGCTAATTAACTAGGGCTTCAATGATATCCCTGGTTTCATCAATATTAACCTCATATGGAAGAGGTTTTACCCATCCCACTCTAGGCTTGACTTCTTGGATATATACTCTATCATTTTCAACCATGAAACAAACATCTTCCTTGTAGTCTTCTACAAGCTTGCGGGGAATCTTGATCATGTTTTTCATCTTCTCTTTGAATACTTCAAAATAATTATCCATTACTCTTTCAAAATTCTCACCCATTTCTGCTATGAATTCATTGATTTGATACAAAATAGGGGTATCCTTCCTCCACACAATATAACCTTTGGATGGGAAGAATTTTTGACATAAAAGAAGTGACATGTTAACAATGATCCAAATTTATGGGGATTATTTTTGGAAGTCTTGATGTTTTCGATGTTCTTGTTTAGTTGCTTCAACAGCAAATCTGACAAATCAAACTCTAGGTTTTTCTTCACTACCTTATAAGCTAAATCTACAACTTCACATAAAACATTGTTTAATCGACTGGAGCTATAAATCTTATGTGCAATAATTTGAATGCCCAACCTAAGCTCTACATTAGTGACATTTTTTATCTTCAAAGCTCTTCCATCTCACTTGGCTAGGGTTTTCTTCTGCAGTTCTTCCTGACCTAGGGGTTTTGTGGTTTTTACTTTGTTAAGCATGGGAAGAGCCATGATCTTGTGAATCATCTTTTTGGTGATTAAAATTGGTTGTTCTAATGAAAATTTCCCATTGTGAACTCAGCTCAGTATATCCCTTATCCACTTAACTTGGAAATTCCTTGGCAAGTGCAGGATATGAGTTAACCCTTTGGTCTCTAGGTGTTTGAAATCTAGTTTCAAAGATCCATCTACACACATTTCTGCTAGGGCACTATCCATCTCAAGAGTTACTAATTCTTGCACAATGCATTTAAAATGAGTGTGAATGTCATTAATTAGGAGTACCTTGGGAGGAATTTGAGACTGAGCTCTGTGTGGGTTAAGTGACTCTGCTGCAGCTAGAACAAGCTTGAAGTTCGGTGCCTTCCACTCCACACCCTTAATTAACATCTCAGAACCCTTCTTGGCTTTGCTTTTGCTGCCCCTTCCTGATGCCATTGCTACTCAGTAAATGAGAAAATTCCTTGATGATCTTGCTGTAATTTTTCTTAGAAACACTTAGAAGCTCTTCAAATTGCTCTACTCTATGTATACTATGATTGCAGTGAAGAATGAAGTCAAATTCTGAATTGTTATTCACTGACTAAACTCGGTAAAAATTTGTAACTTGGCAAACAAAACTTTATCACTCCTAGCCTTGCTTGGTTGAGTCTGTAACCAACCTTGCTTGGTAGAGTTTGATCTAACTCAATGAAAGCTAAATTCCTATGATCCCTTTGTATTTGAAATACTGATTGGATGTTTTGCTTCCTTTCATTGGGACTGCTTATGATATGCCTTGTGAATACAGTTGTAGTTCTTTCTTAAGAACTTAATTTGAGATGATAGAATCACCGACTTCTTGAGTGACTTCACTACCATGATTTGAACTTGCTTCCTTGGTAGAGTTAGGAATCCAATGCTGCCTCATTTGTTTCCTTATTTTATCAGCTCTAGCCTTCTTTTCAGCCTCAACTTTGCCTATATTTATGCATTTTTTAGCTATATGACCAAGTTTAGTACATGTATAACATCTTATTGTAGCATCCTTCTTTCTTAAGTGAACACTTGCACAATTTATGTCAATGCATCCATATTCTCCACAATAATGACATCTACACCAAGAATTGTAGTCCCAACAAAATATTGGGCCTTTACAAATTGTTTAGTTGGATTGAATGATTTTGATCTGCATTCGGATGCCTTGTGACCTTGCTTCTTGCATTTGTGATATTTACCTTCAAATTTTGGTTTCTCCTTGCATTCATTAGCCTTGTGACCATGCTGATTGTAGTTGCAGCACTTTTCATTGAATTTTACCTTTCCATTGCTCCAACATTTGTTTGATCTGTGACCTATCTTCACATAATGATTTCAAGTAGGTTTTTTATTTCTTTTGGCACCTTGCTTGGAACATTCACCTTCTTCCTCATATCCTAGTCCTGCTTTACCTTTTTGCCTATGAAGATTTTGCTCATTTTTCTGATTCAAATAATTCATGTTTGCTTGGGATTTTTTCATTCTCTCATTGACTTATTTTTTAGTGTTTAGGTTATTCTTCAATGTTTCATTAATTTTATTTTAAGACCTAACTTCATTCCTTGTTCTTTGACTGATTTGTCTTTCAAAATTTAGATAATTTCTTATTCTTTCATTTTCTACTTTGAGAATCCTAATTTCTTCATTTTCTTTAGAGATTTCATCAATAAGGTCTTCATGCTGAATGAATTGATTTTGATCTTCATTGTTTCTTGCCTCCAAGTCTTATTTTTCCTTATTTCTCTGTTCCAAAATCTCACATAGTCTTATTGACTAGATTTCCTATTCTCTTTTGAGTTTCCTTACCTATTCTTGCAATGCTCTATTCTTTCCTAAGAGTTCTTTGATTTCATTGTTTGCTTCATCTAAACTGCTTGAAGGGAAAAAGTATTCAATCTTTTCTTCAACATACTTAAGGTCATTTGTCTGATTTACAAGTTCCTTCCTTCTTTTTAGGGATTGAGAAAGATGCTCTTGTGTTTCTTTGAGTTGAACCATGTCCATTTCTAGATCTAGCATTTCATTTTCAATTGCTTTGTCAAGTTTGAATATCTTCATTTGTCATTTGATCTTTGCTCAAGCTATTAAACTTTATCCTGAGAACCACAATGCTCTAATACCAATTATTGGAAATAATCTAGACTTGCTAAGTTACTGAGAGGGAAGGGGTGAATTAGTAGCTACAAATTTTTTTCAAGAATTTAGCACTTAACAATATAGATCATTCAACATTAATTCATCTATTTTACTGAATGCATAAGAAACTGAAAGATAAACATTCATAAGAAACTGAATGATAAACATTCATAACACATGGAACATAGAATTTGGTGACCTAGAAACCTTCCAAATAGAATGTAAAACTGGGGTGGGGATGGTACCACAAAACTTTATTGTTGTAGCATAAAGTTGACTAGTTAAGGCTTACATCGACCACTTCTGGTGATCTACCCTATTAGGAGCATATAAGACTGCTAAGTCCACCTTGTTCGAGGATTTACAAACATATAATGAAGTATGCACTCTGCTAGAAAATTTATAGAAAGACTATTAATTCTACCTTGTTAAAGGATTTAAAACTAATTCACCTGTTAGGATAAAATAGGGGATCTTACTTACAACCTTGATTGCTGATTAGATCCTTCAAGTACTAATCAGCTCATGTGATAGATAAATCTTTTCCACTCTTGTGTTGATCTTGATGAATTCCATGTACTGCTGTTGATACACATTCGCATGTAATCCATACAATACTTCATAAATTCATTACATTCTCATACATTGGTATGATACAATACATCATATATATATTATCATTCCAATTCATACAAATACAAGGTCAGCCAAAACAAAAATAAAAAAAATATTATTGAGTCGAGCCAATAGAAGACAACTCAAGTTCTATAAGCTAACTTGGTGACCTTCTGATACTCAGCGTCCACTACATTACTCAGCATCGTTATGCACTCTGTAGAAGTAGAGGCTTAGTCCATACTAATCACACAAAGTAGCTTCAAACTTAGAGACCTATTGGAGACTCAATAGATATAGTGTCACTAGGTAGATATTGAATACTATGATTACCTTGTTGCACTCGGTAAACATTAGTCTTCCATCACTTGGTTTACATTGACTTTCCATTACTTTGATTGATTGCTCGCTAAACACTGCTAAGCTCGGTAAAAACTACACTGCTCTGTAATAACTGCTAACCTTCACATTGTCTGTATTTACTCAGTAGCCTCTGAAGTGCTTAGTGAGTGTAAACTACAAAACTTGGTTATCACTGGAATTCTTGGTAGATACTGGAAACTGAATGATGAGCTCAGTAACCACATAGAATTGAATAAGTGTTGTCACTAATGGCAATCTTAACTTAATGCCAACAAGACATACAACAAATCCAACAATTCAACAATTCATTGGCAAGAACTCTAGGCAACCAAAACAACAAAATACCAAACACAACTTCCAAGCAAGAAATAGGGGCACTCTCAAGGGAAGGGAATTGAGATAGATATAAAAATGTAAAATATTGCAAAATTTTCTATTTGTTTATACCAAATAGAAAACAAAAAGAAAATTTTATAATTCTTAAAATAGATATTAAGTTATTTATAAATTTTTAATAAATTGGAAATTCAAATGAATATAATTTTCGAAATACATAAATTTTATTATGTTTCTGAAAAAATGTGTTTACTTGAATACTTTTTAACATGTATGCAATTTCTTTTTGTTATTAACAATTTAGCAAACAAGACTCCAGCCAAATTTTATTTATGTTATTTGCTGATAATTTGTTATTCTAAAAAAGCTAATAAAATTTTGAAATATTTCCATGCTCTTTAAGTAAGCGGTACAAAATGGACATTATTGTCAAAGAATATTAAACAATAGGAAAATGAGTTGTCCGTTTCAGATATGATTTCAAATTAGAATCCATTCTGTCATACCTTTAACAAGTGTTTTTTCGGAACTTCATAATTTTTTTTTGGACATTTAGTTAATATAGTTTTTCTATGTCAGATTTCTATTCTTTTATCTTGTCCTGATGTAAATTTAAATTTATGCTGGGTACAATGTTTAAAATTTAAAATGTCCATTTAATCCGTTTGATTTCGGCTGCCAGTCATGCAAGCGATGGATACTATGGGCAGTTTTCATGTTATGATATCATATGTATTTAGAGTGATGTAACCAAAAGTATTTATAGTCAGAATAGCGACTTCCCATAAAGATAAGCAAATTTTGAAAGCGAACATGAAGCTTAACCTTAATTACATATATAACAAAGATATATAATACAATATCCATGATAAGACACTTATTTGAAAGTTGAAGAAGTATTTTGATACATTCAAATCCGAAACTGAACATAAATTGATGTGATATTTAGCCAAATCTAATCTAATGTAGATCGTCATCACAAATTCCACGACGCTCCCTTTCCTGTAAATAAAAACGAAAGGTGTGAATTCGATGAAATTTGAGTAGATAAAGTTTTAGCGTACAATGTTTGAAGTATAAGTAGCGGTATAAATAGCGAGAATTCATCATATTACTGATGGGAAGACAAAACAAACCAAACCAAGAAAAACCCAGTCCCCAACAGATAATGTCCGAGAACTGCATGAAAACATTTAATAGCTATAATATATTTTAACAGAGGTGAGAGGTGAGAAGTCTGCCTGTTCATTCTAGTCCTCGCCATCGCCCATCTCGGATATATCGTGATCTCTTATATCTTTTAACAATGCCTTTTTCGAGCATTTTGGACACTGCAATCATGAGGGTACTATTAATGAGGCAAGAAAAACAGATTAAAATAATTGAAAAAGTTAAATATTAAAAAGGAATCTGAGTTATTTCGGCTTACTTTTGATGAACGATTTCCATCTGTCTTATTCCTAATCAATTGTGTTATGCATGGCTTTCCAAAGAAATGGCCACATGAAAGCGAACTGCACACCCAGAATGTAGAATATATTGGAAATCTTTATATTAATAGGCTAATGGCATGGAATGAAGGTATACTTTTCTTGGTTGCATGTAAGAGTAATTACCAGAGGGTATGGTCTCCGGATGGACTGCACGCTTCCTTGCAAAGAGAGCACTTCTTCCCTTCAGTAGTCCTGCCAACATTAATGTAATTCCTCTTTCTAGAAGTGTCTGGAGCTTGCCCTGCACAAACTTGATCACATCTCCGTTTTTTTCCTACACACCAATCCTGCAATGTGTCGAATGATGTAGACAAATCACGTAGTTCGTTTCTTGTTAGCTTAAGATCCTCTTCTAGCTTTTTCTCAATCTCCGAGACTTCCCTATATTTTTGTTCGGATTTAGCCGATTTCTCCTCCATGCTTTTACAATAGTCATCGAATAAAGGACCAGTGAAGGAATGAGAACTTTTAAATCTTTGCTTTAGGATTCTGCATGGAGAATTTGTGCTTTGTTCTCCATCTTCTTCTGGCTCTTTTTCTTCTTCCTCTTCATTTTCATTTTCAAATTCAAATTCTTCTTCATGTTCACCGTCTTCTTCATCTACTTCTCGTACCGACTCCTCTTGGCTCATTTCTAGATACCACACATTCATCTACTTTGGGTTGGAATTTTCCATTTTTCAGCGAAGAATTAATACTTTCTGCTGGGAGGTTGTTGGACTTTTGTATTATCCACCGCTTCAGCTTATTTGGTTGTTCGATTTTCACCTTATTCAGTTTAGTTCAGGTCTGTTGGGTTTCATCTCCTCTATCCATATATGCTATAATGGCTACGTGGCCATATTTGCTAATGTCTTAACTCCCGTTTTCTTGCTATCACTAGCTTTTACATATATTTCTTTGGTTGATCGATTTTCACCTTATTCAGTTTAGTTCGGGTCTGTTGGGTTTCATCTCCTCTATGCATATATGCTATAATGGCTATGTGGCCATATTTGCTAATGTCTTAACTCCTGTTTGCTGTTTGCTTGTTCGGGTCTGTTGGGTTTCATCTCCTCTATGCATATATGCTATAATGGCTATGTGGCCATATTTGCTAATGTCTTAACTCTTGTTTGCCATTTGCTTGTTAGCTATATATATATATATATATATATATATATATATATATATATATATATATATATATATATATATATTTCTTTATTTTTTTTGCAGGTTAGGATTTAAATAAAAAAGATGCTTTGGGATGACACTAAGCATACTATATATACATAACTACATATAAGCTAGTAGCAATCACCACGCACCATAGAAGACTTAAAAAAAAGATCTGGATGGTTATGATTAGGAGCAAGTTATTTCTTTATTATTAAATATAATTGTATAAAGTTACTATAAAATTATTCTTCAATATTTTATATTTTAACTTTACGTATGGTGTTTTATTTGTATAACTTTAATTTATTTTTATTTTAAGGATATCGTTATGTAAAATTTTATGGTTGTGAGTAGAGTTAGTGTTATGGTTAGGGTTAGAGTTAGGATTAGCATTATGATTAATATTAAGATTTAAGATAGGGTTAGGGTTACAATTAGAGTTAGAATTAGAGTTAGGGTTAGGGTTAGGGTTAAGGTTAGAGTTAGGGTTAGAGTTAGGGTTAGGGCTAGCGATAGAGTTAGAAATTGAGATAGGGTTAGAATTAGGGCTTGGGTTCAGGTTAGGGTAAGGGTTACAGCTAGGCCTAGCATTAGAATTAGGGGTAAAGTTAGGGATAGAATTAGGGTTACAATTAGGTTTAGGGTTACAATTACAATTAGGGTTAGAATTAGAGCTAGAGTTAGAGATAGGGTTAGAGTTAGAGTTAGAAATAAAGTTAGAGTTAGAGTTAGAGTTAGTGTTAGAGTTAGGGTGAAATTTAAGGTTAGAATTAGCATTAGGGTTAGAGTTAGAACTAGGGTTAGGGTTAGGATTAGATTTAGAGTTAGAGTTAGGGTTAGGGTTAGGATTAGGGTTAGGATTAGAGATGAAGTTAGGATTAGGGTTAGAGTTAGAGTTAGAGTTAGGTTTAGAATTAGTGTTTGAGTTAGGGTTTGAGTTACAATTACAGTTACAGTTACAATTATAATTAGAGCTAGAGTTAGGGTCATTATTAGAGTTAGTGTTAGAATTAGAATTATAGTTAAGGTTAGAATCAAGGTTAGAGTTAGAATTAGGGTTCGCATTAGGGTTATAGTTAAAGTTTGGGTCAGTATTAGGGTTAAAATTAAACATAGAGTAAGGGTTAGAGATAGAGTTAGAGTTATAAATAGAGTTAGAGTTAGGGTTTGAGTTAGAGTTATAGCTAGTGTTAGAGTTAAAGTTATAATTACAATTAGGGTTATAGTTATCATTAGGGTTAGCATTAAAATTAGAATTTGAGTTAGATTTAGGATTCTATATAGGGTTAGGGTTAAAATTAGAGTTTGAGTTAGAGTTAGAATTAGAAATAAAGTTTGAGTTAGGGTTAGGGTTAGGGTTAGAGTTAGAGGTAGGGTTTGAGTTTGAGTTAGAAATAGGGTTAGAGATAGAGTTAGAACTAGAGTTAGACTTATGGTTAGAATTAGAGTTAGCCTTAGGGTTAGAATTAGATCTAGGGTTAGAGTTAGACTATTAGAGTTAGAGTTAGGATGAGGGTTAAGGTAAGATTTAAGGGTAGGGTTAGAGTTAGGGTAAGGATTAGTATTATATTTAGACTTAGAGTTAGGGTTAGGGTTAGGATTATGGCTAGAGTTAGAATTAGGGTCAGGGTTCAGGTCAGGGTTAGGGCAAGGGTTAGGATTACAATTAGAGATAGAGTTAGGATTAGGCATAGGGTAATGATTAGAGTTAGAATTAGTTTTAGAGTAAGGGTTAGAGTTAGAGTTAGAGTTAGAGTTACAATTATAGTGAGAGTTGGGGTTAGAATTAGAGTTAGAATTTGTTAGGGTCAGAATTAGGGTAAGAACAAGGTTAGGTTTAGAGTTTAGGTTAGCATTAGGGCTATAGCTAAATTTTGGGTTTGCAATAGGGTTAGGGTTATAATTAGAGTTAGAGTTAGAGGTAGTGTTATAATTTGAGTTAGAGTTAGGGTTAGGGTTAGGGTTAGGGTTAGGGTTAGGATTATGGTTAGAGTTAGGATTAGGATTAGGATTAGAGTTAGGATTATAAATAGGGTTAGGATTAGGGTTAGGGTTAGAGTTAGAGTTAAGGTTAGGGTTAGTGCTAGAGTTAAGATTAGTGTTAGGGTTGCAATTAGAGTTAGAGTTAGATTTAGTGTTAGAGTTAGATTTTGGATTAGGGTTAGGGTTAGAATTAGAGATAGACATAGAGATAGAGATAGAGTTAGAGTTGGAATTAGAGTTAGATTTCTAGAGTGAGAATTATAGTAAGGGTTAACTTTTAGGTTAGAGTTAGAATTAGGATTAGAATTAGTGTTAGGATTATGATCAGAATATGAGTTAAAGTTGGAATTAGGGTTCGAGTTTAATTTAGAGTTAGAGTTAGGGCTAGGGTTAGAGAGAGTTAGAGTTAGAGTTAGAATTACAGATAGGCTTAAAGTTAGGGTTAGGCTACATTAAAACAAGAGATGTGGTTAAGGGAAGTGTGATATTTAGCTATAGTGTTGGAATATTTGGAGTGTAACTATGGTCAAAATTGGGATATATGTTTTAAAACTAACTCAAATAGTGCAATATTTTAAATTGTATCTTGTTCATGAAAGGGAAATTATAAGTCCCAACACAACTATTTAGATGATGCAAAAAGTGTTGAAAAATAGATAAGAATCAATTTTTATGGAAAATATTTCTCCATGATGATGTAAAAAATTTATATATAGTTAATTTCTTAACAATGCCAATGCAAATTTTATTGTAATGATTAAGAATTATAATCAATAAACATGCCTATCATGAATGACATCTATTTAGACTTATGATTTTCTTTCTTAATTAACATATTTAGTAGCGACATCCATTGAAGACATGTTTTACAAAATAAATTTATTTTTATCTTGTTCTCTTCTTCATGAAAGTTTCATAGAACAACAGCGAGACACAACTCCCAATACAAGTAATTAGAAGAAGTCAAACTCTGAAACTAGAGACAAGAATGAATTATATACATAACATTTATCTATAATGGTGTAAATACATGTCACATTCTTCAATGATTAGGATTGTATTGCAGCCTTTATTTGAATAATGATGGTGAAAGACTTCTTTTGTCATTGAGCGAAACTCATCCACTTTAGCAGATGTGACACACACGAATTTTTCTACATCTTTCATCTACTTTATTTCCATTTCCTCAACATAGTTAAGTCTCAATATTTCATTCTGCACAACTTTAATTATATTTGTGTGTGACTCTTTAATTATTTATTGGCAATTATCTAACTTTGTATCAAAAAAATCATTTGAGGTCACTAAAGTAGTTAGGCTAGTATCAATAATGTTTGATTCTTCATTCAAAGCATCCATAACTCAAATATTAACCTACATAGATAAATAAAAATCAAAACTATTTTGAATGAAACATTTAGATTGTAATATTTGAAATGTGAGCGCATTGCCCTCTAGTATCCAAAAATTACAAATATAAATATTATATATATTTTTTCTTTTGATGAAAACATTACTTAAATAAAATACATATGTAATCTAATTAAATAATGACAAAATATAAACTACATATATGATTTGTCTATTTTAAGTAAATTATTAACTTTAATGAAATATAAATTTCATTGGTATGACAACAATGCCATCCACATTAATGATGACATTTAATTATGAAACATTAAAATATAATTTTTTTGAAACATGCAAATCTAAAACTACTATGAAACATACAAATCTAAAACATGCAAATCAAAACAATTTTGAAATATTCAAGTCTAAGAGTAATATGAAAGATGCAAATCTAAAACTATTTTGGAACATGTACATTAAAAAAATTCAAATGAAATGTATTATCAAATATATAAATCAAATAGATTTTGAATGAATTCTAAATCTAAATGAAACTAATTGAAATTGAAATCTAAATCAAAGTAGAATACTATAACTAATTTTAAAACTAAATCTACGTCTAAATCTAAATAAATAACTAAATCTAAATCTAAATGCAAAACTAAGCTTTAAAAAATAAAAAATAAAAAATAGAAACCTCACTTGCAAAAGAGTTACTCCAAAACTTCAATCAACTCCTCTTCAAGAACTTCAACCTACTCCTCCAATAATCGTCACCTCTTACTCCCTCCAAACACAAAATGAGAATGAAATGATGAGGCTTTTCTATAACTTGTGAGAGAATCCTCATATCCCCAAATGGATGTCTCTTCACATTCCACAAATTTGTTTCAAATTTCACCACTCCAACACAAAAAAATATGTATGTGCATGAAAAATAATATTTTTAAAAAATTAATATTTAATTTTTAATGAAATTATTTAAGCCCTATCTTTTCGGCCCCTTTTTTTTTTGGTCCTTTTTTTTAGGCCTAATATTTTAGCCTTCATTTGACTTTCGATTATTTGGGCTAGCTATTATTTAAAGAATGCTTTATTATTTTATCATTTAATAATTTAATATTTAATTTAAAATTTTGTATCTGCTCCATTTTCTTACTTATTGACAAAGAATCTATTTTAAATTGATTTTTAAAAATGAAATTAGTTTGTAACTACCATCAAATTTAGTTTCTATTTTTATTTGTTAATAATTATGATTGCTAAATGACATTACATATTTTAATTTGGTTTTCAACATTTTTGTGAATGCCAAATAACATTTTCTATTTTAAATAAATTTTTAAAATTGATTTCTATTTGTAACTCTCATCAACTATTTTTTCTTTATACAAATTATTCCTTGAAACATTCTTGTATTGGAAATTATTGCTCCCATTAGATATGCCTCTCGACATAATTATAGTTTTGATATAACTATTGTATTATAAGGCACTTTAGCTTCTTTGGCTACTCAATTTTCATGTTCCTCTATTTTCTAATTACAATATTCCTATAGAAATACCTAACACTTAGTGCCATTTATGATAGATATTTACGCCAAGGCATACCCTTTCTTTTCTATCTAGTCTCCATTCCCATAAATCCTTGTGGATGCTTCTTATGCATGCAAGACGATGGCAGCCATTGTGGGCAGCCATTCCCTCCCACCTCCTTGCCTAGTTGGTGTAGTACGAAAAACCTATGTTGCAACCCTTCTAACTTGTTCTCTCATTACATATATGCAGCCGATAGAACTATTCACTAGGCCACACAATAGTTTGTGGGATTGGGATGCACCAGGAAAGTCTTTGCTCACTAATCCACTCAGGGGTTTGAATGATGCTTACTATAATGCTGGTGAGAAGAAGGGTTTTTTACCCTTATTGCCCAAGTGAAAATGCCTTCTGCCCTAGAGTTAGTTTCTGTATATAGTGGCCACCTTAGTGTGCTATATAGTTGGGTCATCACTTGTTGCTCAACATTCTCCCACTCATTCTTTTCTTTCAATTGATATGCATCTTGTTGAATAGTGAAGGCCAATAGGTATGTGTGCTTTTCCCTCCTTTTTTATTGTGTCTCTTTAGCTAATCATTTGTGATCTATAAATGTTGATGTCATGCATTGTAAACTTATTCTTCTTTTTTCTGATCATTATAATTTCTCTACTCTTAGTGTGGACATAGCCATGATTTGTTGTGAACGATGATAAACTACTATGTTTATGCATCTTCCTGTTCTATATTTTTCCTATTGAATTCTTAATTAATTTACAATTGGTATCAGAGCTACAATCAATTTCAGTGATTAAAATTGAAAGTCATGGAAGAATCAAGAGTGTAGAAATTCTCAAGGAAGAATTTTAGTTTGTGGAAGGTATAGATGTGATCATTACTGCTCAAGCATGAACTTGCAATAGTAATCGAAGGTAAACCAAAGAAGCCTATCACCATGTTAGATGAGACTTAGACTAAAACTGATGAGAAAGCAATAGTAGAGAATTTTCTTTTGCTATCTACAAATGTGTTGTTCAATGTGAACAATGAAACATCAACAATGGATGTATGAGACAAGCTTCATAGTATGTACCAGATGCTGTGTACTGCAAACAAGATTTTTATCATGAAGAAGCTTTAAAAGTTGAAGATGAAGGATGAAAAAATGATGTCTAATCACATAAATGAGTTGAATACTCTTTTATGTCAAGCACACTCCATTGGTATGCCTCAAGATGATGAAAATAAGGTGGTCATCTTATTATGTTCTTTACCAGACAACTAGGATGGTGTGGTAATAGTGGTTAGCACTTTTGTAACTAGCAAAAACAAGTTGGTCTATGATGAGGTGGCTTTTACATTACTTAGTGAAGACATGAGGAGAACTAATAAAGACTCTTCATCTGATAATGCACTAATGATGGTTAGTAAAAAAAATAGAGGAAGAACTCAACATAGAGGCAGAAATAATAACAATTGAAGGTCACACTTAGCTAGAAGATCACAGTCCTGAGGTAGACAAAATGGTTGTTGATTTTGTGGAAAAGCTGGTCATGCTAAAAAGGACTGCAAAAAGTTTAAAATAACTCAAGAAAAAGTTTTGGACAGTAGAGTAAACACCATTCATGATCACAATGATGGTGTTTTGGTCTTGTGTCAAGTGACACAACTTTGAACTCATGGGTAATTGACTCCAAGGCTTCACTTCATGCATCTTCTTGCAGTGAAGCTTTCACAAACTACAAGGAAGGTAAATTTGGGAATTTTTATTTGGATGATTACAAGGCTAGTGAAATCATAGGAATGGGTGATATTTTTCTATCAATAGAAGGAGGCACTCAATTATTGCTTCAAGATGTTAGGCATGTTCCCAAATTGAAAAGAAATTTAATTTTTATTAGTTAGTTATATGCTCAAGTTTTTCTCACACTTCTCATGGACACATGGAGAATTACCAAGGGTTCCATGATTGTTGCCAAAGGGGATAAATTTGGCAATATATATGTTGTAGAAACTAAAGATGAGGTGGGAGCTACAATGACTATTGCGGACAATGATGCCACACTTTGGCATCAAAGATTAGGTCACATGAGAAAAATGGGAGTTAGATGTTATGCTTAATCGAGAGCAACTTCTGGGTCTCTAATCAGTAGATTTAGAATTCTATGAGCATTGTCTTGATGGGACACAAAAACATGTCAATTTTTTGAAGCATGGTCATGACAAGAAGACAACACCATTGGAGTTAGTACACTCAGATGTCTTTGGTCTAAGAGAGGTAACCTCTCATGGAGGTACAAATTTATTTTTTTCCTTTCTTGATCATTCTACTAGAAAGGTTTGCATCTATATGATGTTTAGAAAGTCTGAAATTTTCTCAAAATTTAAAAATTTTAAAGCTCTTGTTGAAAATTAGAGTAGGTACAAAATCAAATGTTTAAAATCAGATAATGGAGGTAAATTCTCTTTGTTGGAGTTTGATAAATTTTGTGCAGATCATGGTATTTGATGGGTGAAAGTTGTACCATTCACCCCTCAAGAAAATAGGGCAGTGGAAAGACTAAATTGAACTATACTTGAGAAAGTTTGATGCATGCAATCTAATGTTGGTTTAGGCAAAGAATTTTGGGTGGAGGCTTTTAATACAATAGTGTACTTGATTAATTGAAATCCTTCATCTTGTTTGGACTTTGGACTTCCAGAAGAGGAATGCTTGGTGGTAGGGTTTCCTACTCACATCTTCATGTGTATGTGTGTCAAGAATTTGTTCATGTTCCTAAAGAAAAAAGGTGCAAGATGGATTTAGAATCTTAGCAATGTATCTTTATGGGTTATGGAGAAGATTAGTATGGATTTTGACTGTGGGATCATATTGCGAAGAAAATTGTACGAAGCAGAGATGTGGTCTTTAATGAGACAAAGTTTCTATCTCTTCAATCAATGTCATAGGAAAGAGTTGTTGAAGATTTAATTCCTATGCCTTTATTTAATGAGAATAATTCTTCATTAAACTCATAGCCATAGTCACTGCCTATCATTTCCACTCCTACCTCTATTCTAGCATTAAATCCTGCTTTGTCTTCATCCTCTATTTTGAGCATTGATTTTTATCATGTTAATCATGGGCAGCCTAATGAAGAATTTTTTGAAGATACCTCACAAACCAGAGATAAAGTAGTTCCTATAGAGCACAAACCACATCAGTTTCAAGATTCAAATGTGCAGGATGTTCAGTCACCCCCCAATGGTGAACATTTTGATAGATTTGTTGGTAGATACTCTACATTCAATCAAAGTGAGTGGCTAGAGGCAAGTCATGGAGTCAATGGTAGTTTCAAAGCTTTAGCTTAGGACATATGTCAGTCAGACAGTTATAAGCAAGGTACTGCTCAAAGGGTCGAGACTCCTAACTTTGGTTATAACAACTAGTAGGGATGTGTGAACATAAACTCACGGCCCCCTCAATGTAATCTTCAACCTCCCAGTCATGATTTTTCTCACCACATAAAAAATTCTAATTCTCACGCTAGACTCCATGAGCTTGAGGGACATGGGATGCAAAATTGTGATGGTGATTCACACAGGTTGTTGGAGAACAATCTTAACAATGAACATCTTCACTAGTGCAATTTAGATCTTGAACTAGTCATCAATGAAAGATTCATCGCTAGTCATGATGATTCTCACCACATTAAGTAGAGTTTTTGTGAGTTTGGGGGTCTTTCACGCATAAGATGTAGATGAAATAAGTATTTTATCCTACACATGTGAAGAACAAGGAGCCACCAGTGGTCCCTCTCATGCGTGTAGGAAATGTAGCATCAAGTTCAATGATAAATTTAGTCAAAATAAAACATGGGCTCCTCCTTTAAATTTTCTAGGGTCTAGTCTTCACCAAACAACGACAGAGCAGATTGTTTATGATGATAGGTATAACACTAGTAATTTGAATGATAGCTAGAATTCACATAACATTGAAATGTTTGCACCTTGTCAAAGACAAGCCTGTGGGCTCCAACATGTATCTTCTACACTCACGCCTATAATTGGTGGTGAAAATGATTTGTGTTTTGATCAATATCATTAAGCAAAGCATGGGAAAAACAATGATAGACCAATAGAAAATCATAATTTTGGAGCTAAAGAATCAAACCCAACTCCATCTTACCCTGGTAATTCGATGGATAAGTCTAGTCATTGAACTCAACAAAGGATGGGAACATCTTCAAAGGGAAGTGATTATGAATTGCTAAGAGGTAATTCTCAAAATGAGCAACACAATCTAGACTTAAGCCAATCTACAAGGCAGAGACATATGCCTACCAAGTATTCAAATTATGAGCTACTTTATTCTAAGGAGGCAGAGCTTGAGATTTTAATCTCTAATCAAGTAGAGCCAGCTAATTTTGGAGATTCTTGCATAAGTATTGATAAAAATTAGCAGATGATTGCGATGGAAGAAGAGATGAATTCTCTTAAAACTAATTAAACATGGGACTTAGTTCTTCTTTCACCCAACTAGAAAGCTCTTAAAAACCATTAGGTATATAAGGTGAAAAAACAAGATGGCTAGAAAAGGAGGTACCATGCTAGACTAGTTGTCAAAGGGTATGCTCAGAAAAAGGGCCTAGAAGAGATTTTATCACCTATTGTATGGATGACTACAATCTGGGTAGTTTTTGGATTGGTAGCCATTTAGGATCGTGAGCTCAAACAGCTTGATGTCAAGATGGCTTTTCTACATGGCAATATCAATGAGGAATTGTACATGGAACAATGATAAGGTTTTGTTCAAAATAGGAAAGAACATCTCTATTTTTGGCTAAAGTGAAGTTTGTATGGGCTAAAGCAAGCTCCAAGAAAGTGGTACATTAAGCTTGATTGGTTCATGGCTGAACACAACTTCACCCAATGTGAATAAGATCTGTGCATCTACTATAAAACACTTCCTAGTGGTGAGTTATTTATTCTACTACTTTATGTTGATGACATGTTAGTTGCTAGTACTTCTCCTCAAATACTCAACAAGCTAAAGAAAGAGTTAGCTTTTGGGTTTGCCATGACAGATTTAGAAGTGGCCAAAAAGATTCCTAGGATGACTGTCACTAGAGATAGAGAGAAAAAGGTGCTAACTTTGTCACCAAAATCATATATTGAAAATGTTGTAGAGTGGTTTGGCATGGGTGAAGCTAAACATGTTCCTATTCCTCTTGCTCCTTACTTCCACCTAAGTTCTAATTTGTGTCCCAAAACACAAGAAGAGAAGGATTTTATGCATAATATTCCTTATAAATTATTAGTTGGTAGCATAATGTATGGTATTGTTTCTACACATCGTAACATTTCTCATGTAGTGGGAGTAGTTAGTAGATTAATGAGCAATCCCAGGAAGCCTAATTCGGAAACAATAAAGCAAATATGGTAGTATCTCAAGGGAACTTCTAACTATGCATTGTGTTTTGGTAGAAATCATACTTAGTTGCAAGGATTTAGTGATTTAGATCTTGCAGAGATCAAGAAAAATGCAAGTCTACTATTGGTTATGCTTTCAAATTTGTTGGGACTGCCATTAGTTGGGCCTCAAGACTGCAACATTGTGTTGCACTTTCTTCTATTGAAGCCAAATACTAGGCTCTTTCTGAAGGAGCTAGATAGATGATTTGGTTGCAACACTTATTTAGTGATCTACATTGGCAACAGGATGGTTATGTTTTATTTTTAGACAATCAGAGTGTAATTTTTTTGGCTCACAATCATTCTTCTTGGCAACACTCCAAAAATATTGACAAGCATGCTCACTATGTTCACTATGTGGTAGAAGAAGGGAAACTAAAGGTTGCCAAAATTGATACAAAGATCAATTCGGTGGACATGTTCCTAAAGGTTGTTGCCAACGAGAAGTTTGAATGTGCCAGGACTTCTCTTAGCCTTGTTAAAATGAAGTAGGTCAGCATGCAGAGCAAGGGAATAGATGATCAACTAGTGTATCTATTGTCTTTAGGTGGGAGATTGTTGAATAGTGAAGGCCAAAAGAAACGTGTGTTTTTCTCTCATTTTTAATTGTGTCTCTTTAGCTAATCATTTGTGATCTATAAATGTTGATGGCATGTATTGTAAACTTATTCTTCTTTTTCTCATTAATATAATTCGTTTGCTCTTAGTGTGGACGTATCCATGAGTTGTGGTGAACTATGATAAACTAATGTATTTATGCATCTTGTTGTTCTATATTTTCCTTTTGCATTCTTAATTAATTTACACATCTTCACTAGGTTGGACTTAGGGACTAGGTTTGTGTGATTTTGTTTGATAGATTTGTTTAGGTCCTTTTCCATTAACCTTTTGATTTGGAATGGGCCCTATGCAAGCTTAGATGATTTTGTATTGATGCACTTTCAGTTGTTGTGTGTAGGTTTTGTTATCAAATCTTATGTTGTAAGGTTTTGGGCATTGGTGCTAATAAAAAGCCAGTGTGTATTGTAGATGATCCAAGATGAATGCGGTGAAGACTTTGTAAACATGTCAATTTCATCCTCTACCAACACCATTTTGGCATTTTATTGCTTAACCTCACCTCAAATGGCTAGGAGCAGAGATCCAAGAGGGAATTACACTCCCAGATCTATGTGGGAATTGAAAGGAGGGCACCATGACTAGGACTCGACCTTTTGATGCTAATTCCTCTACATGTACACTTTTCTTCATATCAAGAAATTTCATTCTTCAGTTGGGTGGGAGTAAGGAGAAAATAGATTCATTGAAGAAAACAAGTAAACAAAGAAAAGTCTTTTGGGAAACAAGGTCAATGGAACCTATCTACCCAAGCATCAAATTCAAAAACCAGAAGAGCAACGAAGATCACTAGTACAGAGAGAGATGCTGCAAAGAGCCATGGACAAATAGTTTCTTAT
This sequence comes from Cupressus sempervirens, assembly GCA_028749045.1. Taxonomy (NCBI): domain Eukaryota; kingdom Viridiplantae; phylum Streptophyta; class Pinopsida; order Cupressales; family Cupressaceae; genus Cupressus; species Cupressus sempervirens. Next base: position 687,980,435 of record CM053790.1, read on the forward strand.
ACACTTGATGTAGGAGGACTAGAGGGGCTGTGAAGGAGAGGGGGCCCTTTTAGATTATTCAAATCCTCTGACCATAAGGAGGGATAGGAATAGGAGAAAAACTGACTTTAGCCAACATTCTCCATATATTGTAGTGCTGATATGACATGGCTTCACATACATAGGTGTTCCATTATGTAGATTTTAAAATTTCTTGTGTTCATAATTTAAAAATTCCAATCCCAATTTGTTTCGAGCATGATGAACTAGAGAAAATGAATATTTACCAAGCTTGAGTTGCATTACAAGTTTTTAATTTTAAATCTCTACTTTGTAAAGACATAAAAGTGTAAAGACATGGAAGTATAGCAATATGTAGGATCATATTCTTTATTTTTCTTAATGATAAAGAAATAATATATAAATTGATACATCTTTGTTTCCAAATTTAGGTTTAAGACATTGTGCTTTGAAGGTAGGCCAAATTTAGGTTTAACACATTTTTCTTTAAAGATAGGCAAAAAGTGAATATTATAAATAATTTATGATAGCTATATGATAAAAACTAATATGAGCTATCTTTAGACTAATGATATAATTTATTAATTATATATTATCAAGAATATATAAGTATATTAATAAAGACATATAAATATAATCTAAACCAATAAAATGAGACATAAAATAAAATATTATTTTTAAAATAGTTGATTAAGTTATATTATCTATTAGTCACAATAAGAATCAATGCAATACTAATATCAAATATTCTTGAAATTTAATTAAGTAAATCCTAAAATATCACTGTTAAAATATATAATAATATAATCTAAAAACATATCTTATAACACAAATACTCTCCTTCACAATTAACATAATTAGGTAATTAAATAAATCCTAAAAGATCAATGTTAAAAGATATAATAATATAATATAAAAAAATAGCGTATAACATAAATACTATCCTTCACAATTAACATAATTAGATAAGCCCACGCACATTAAAGTCCTTTACTAATAATATTAAAAATAGCTGCAAAATGATGTTCATAATGAAGGAAGAGAGGGTAAAAGAGAGGTTTTTATGATGACATGGAATGTTTTTGAGGCAATAGTAAATTTAAACAATAGCAGAAAAAATAATAGATCATGCAGAAGAGAACACAAGACACCAAGATTTAATGTGGTTCACCCAAACCCTAGGCTACATCTACCAAACGACAAGTCCAATATTATTACAATCTAGTGATTCCAACTTGATTTTAATCTATAATCTCTTATAGCTCAAGACCACCATAAGAAGCAATTTTCACATCACACACTATGAAAGATACCTACCCTAAGCCAATTTATACAAGTATTTTTGCCACTTTAGGGGTACAACATGTCAGCCATAAATTTTGGCCATAGCCCAAACCCCAAAGAATTATGAAGTATGTACAATACTTCCCTGATTAGTTATCACAAAATAAACTCCCACTTGGGGACTAATCAAGCTCCACCTTAAACAACAATCTCCCACTTGGAGACTAATCTTGTAGCAATATCACTACTGCATGGGGCTCCTGCTAGATCAAACCACCATGGACTATATTGTTCCTTTATTTTATTCAATCTAGAAGACCAACTGAAGCTAAAAAAGAGTTCAACTTCTCCTTTATCACTATCTTTGTAAATATATCCATTGGATTGTCATCTATATGTATCTTGTCCAACTTTAACTATCCATCATCTAAAACTAACTGAATGAAATGCTACTGCAACTATATGTTCTTTTTCTTTGAATGAAAGGCATAATTCTCTACTAGAAAAATGTCACTCTAACTATATATAAATAAATAATTGTCCCTTTGAAGGTGTCACAATCCTTCCAAGAATAACTAAAGGCATATCATCTCCTTACCTGCTTCTGTAGCAAAAAAATACTCTTCCTCTATAGTGGATAAAGCATTAATATTATATAACCAGGAAACCTAGGTCACTATTGTGCCACCAACAGTAAATACATAACCTATAGTACTCTACATCTTATCAATATCCCCTACCAAATTTGAGTCAATATATCCCTGTAAATTAGTAATAGAGCCCCCAAAATTTAAAAACTTACTAGATGTTCCTCTCAAATATCTAAGAATCCATTTAACTATATTCCAATGCTCAATTCTTGGACGACTCATATACCTACTAATAACTCCCACCACATGTGCAATATCTAGCCTTGAACATACCATTGCATTCATCAAGCTTCATATAGTTGAAGCATAAGATACCTTGGACATCTTATCCTCCTCTTCTTGTTTCTTTGGACACATCTCCTTAATCAATTCCAAATGACTAGGTCTTTCCATTAGGTGTGCTGATAGCTTTAGCATTCTCCATAGAGAAACATTGTAGTATCTTCGCAATATAATCAGCTTGAGATAATATCAATTTCTTGTTCTTCCTATCTCTACAAATCATCATACCAAGGATTTTTTTTGCTGCCTCCAAATCCTTCATAGAAAATGAATGTGCTAATCGGTGTTTTAATCCCTTTTTTGGGGAGATTCCTTAAACCCCAAAGAATTATGAAGTATGTATAGTACTTCTATGATCAATCACCACAAATTAATAAATAGTAATGGTATAGTTGTTCACTACCATAAAAAATGGTAAAATACATTGCTATAATTATATCTTCTTAAACATGAAAATGTAACTAAGTTCTTATAAAGTGAAAATTATTTGGATTATATTTAAACGGCTTCCAATAGTTGTGATAGGAATTGTTGATTTGATAATTACATTTGCTAACTTAATTAATTTCCAATTTTTTTACATCATTGCACTAATACTTGTGAATTTAAAGTTGTAAGCATAATGATAATTACCTAAAATTGAATGAAATATATCCTTCATTGTAAAAAGCAACCAATGATGTGGTGTCACATTAGCTATGCAAGTATGGGTATCCTTTTTACATGACTATTGGTCTCACTTTTTATTTGGGTTGTTTTAGACAACTTGGTAAAATACATATTGATGCGGCATCATAATTGATGGCATGGATTTCAAACCTTAGTAATAACATGACTCACCAAGTAAGCTACTATGAAAAATTATGAGTGCTTTGAAATTTCCATGGAAATTTTTGATAAGCACAAAGTTAGGGTGTTCAAGTATTGGGTCCTCTCCCCTAAATGAGCAATGGTTTCAATATTATTATTAAAAATAGGATTAATTCAAAATATTTGTGTAATTGAATTAATATTAGGAATATAGTAATTGCTCATATAATTAATAGTAAGTCTTTGTATTGACCTTATCATATTATTACTTGTAATGACACCTTAGGGTGCAATAGGTATAGTTTAAAAAAAAAAATTAGTGCTTTGTAGCTTAAATGAAGTGTTGTATAATTCACTAAAAAGTATTTATAACTGCTTGAAAATGCCAAAAAAAACAAAAATAAAAAACATCAAAGTCACACCCAGGATGGATTAAAGTTCCTAAAAATAGGACTAATGAACCAAAGAGATTTCAAAGCTCCTAGTGTGAATGGTAAAGAAGCTGAATACTCAACATATTTTCCTTGAAATACATTATGCAAATTATGAGAGAGACTTCAAAGATCTCTGAGAAGGTTTTTCCACATAGTCTATATGACATAGATATATACACTTTTTCACTATGCTCTATTTCAACATTTTTCTTTCGCAATTAGATGTACACACAAAATTATAACCATATGTGGACATGATAAATTGGGATATGGAAAATAGAGTATAGTAATTTTTGTTTTCAAATAATACTATGTACTCTACAATATCACATCATAAAAGGAATTGATATGGGAACTATGAAAGAGTCACTAGAGACTAATAATTTGTTGTACAATGTTTTCTTATCTAATTTAGAAGGAATTAATATGAAAACTATGGAAGAGTCACCATAAATAATAATTTACCATACAATGTTGTTCGAATGGTATTTACATGATTTAGGTCCTTTGTTATGTCAAATTAAGACTTCTAAAATGATAAAGATTTTTATCATTGAGGTTCCATTGATATCCTCTCTCTATGTACCTTATAGGACACATGTACTCACTATCACACCATCTTTTACACAATCCATCATGGAATTTTGTACATATTGTATTTCTCTAAAGAAATGAATTGGGTTGTGTGGGTATGCACTCACAATGTAGTAACATGGAATAGCTATGTTGTGTAGAATATGTCACTAGAATCACAATATCAAAATACAAATATCTTGACTGTATTGTAAAATATCTAGAGTTTGCATTCTCTCATTACTTCCTAATAAATATTTGATTGCACGAATTCCATTCTCTCTATATGCTCATTTTCCTTCTATTTGTGCTCTATTTCTATAGTTGTGAAGATTTTAACAATGCAAACTGAATACTACTCCTTGGTCAATAACTCATTTTCTATATTACTTAGTAGGGGTACTCATAGTAGATAGAAATCACAGAGACTAGATTCATGGTTCACCTTTAAATATATTTTGATTCCCAATGTTTATCCATAACATCAAACAACAAGAAATATCTACTGGCACAACAAAAAAAAAAAAACCGTCACCAAGAGAGCCTAATAGCATATCACACTATGCCAATGCAGAATTTACCCACCTCTACAAACATCCATACACTTCACAAATGGTTACTTATACAACATGCACTTTGCTAAAATATCCTCAATACCATCTAAGGTAGAAAATACCACCCTCCTATATAGAAAATGACAACTGTAGCTAGAAATGAAGCTTCACATTCAACAAGAAAATATGATTGGGCTCCAACACCACCACTACCATGGATGCATCTACCATCTACAATTAACATCCAAATCCAACATGTTATGGAATTAGTAGATTGTGAAAAGATGGGGTCCACAAGGCATGTACCTAACATTGCCACTATTGGAAATATATGATAGGATAAGTTACTAAGAGGGAGGGTTGAATTAGTAACTTTTAAAAATTAATCTTTATTTACCAATTAATCTTTTATGAGTATTCTGATCTAAGTGCATGCATGAAATATTGAAAGCATTAAAACATATATAACACTTTGACACACAATATGGTGACCCAGAAACCTTCCAAATGGAAAGAAAAATTGGGGTGGGGATGATACCCACAAGCTTTAGCATTGTAGTATAAACTTGGCCTATTAAGGATTTCAATGATCACTTTTGATGATCTACCCTATTAGGAGCAATAAGGACTTCTAGGTCAACCTTGCAAAAGGATTTACAAACACACAATGAAGTATGTACTCAATAAAGAGATTTACAAAAGACTATTAAGTCTACCTTGTGAAACTATTTAATTATTCCACCTATTAGGATGAACTAGTGGCTAATCTTTGATCTGCAACTTGATTTGCTGAATGCAATTCCTTTGAGAGTAATGATCACCTTGCTGTGATAGATCAATCTTTGTTGTTCCTTATACTATTTTAGCCTTTTACTTTGCACTTCTTCTCTTTGTATGTCATATGTTATAATATTTTTTCTTATTTTTGATGTGGTACAACACATTACATATGTACCAATCCAAATTACAATTCATCAAAGTTGGATACAATGCAAGTTTCACAAAGTTAGCCCAACTGTTGGAACTCAAGATTTGATTACTCGACATCCATTGTCAATTCTTTACATGGTCATGCACTTGGTAGACATAGAAGCTTGATCCATACTAATCACTTCCAAGTATTTTAAACTTGGTTTACACTATGACTCAGTGAATACTGTGAAACTTGGCATATAAAATGAATCACTTGATTCACACTACATAGCTCAACCAACATTATTACTACAAGCTTAGTATAAATTGAATCACTTGGTTACAATTGTGTGGCTCGATCAACACTAGATTCACAATGTTGAATTTGTGAACTCAGTAACCACTATAGAACTCAATTTACAATGAGAAACTCAATAAACACTATAAAGTTTAGTTTACACTAATAATCACCAACCTAGTAGAAACTTCTTGGTGCAAGCTAAATATTCTTTTTGGTACTCAATAGCAACTATAGAACTTGGTAGAGCCTTAATTACTTGGTTAACACTATTAATTGTATAATAAGCTTGGTAGATACTAACAATCTGAATAAGCATGTGTCACTAATAAAAAAACATGAATAAAATGTCAACAATCTTCCCCTTTGGCATTAGTGACAAAAACACTTATCAATCAAATATGAATTAAAAAAGTTTCAAACAATCTTAAGTCTTCATCCTATGTCTTCAACTTGTTAATGCATTTTTTTTTTTGGAGATTTTTCAAAATTGTTTTTGTAAGAGATGTTTATCTAAATATCTGTACATATATATAATATGATGATGCTCCCCCATACATATATTCAATATACTTTACACATTATATATATCCTCTCATGTTCTCCCCTTTATTGCATCTTATATTACATCTTCTCCCTCTTTAAAATATGCTTTACATGTTATATATATCTTCTCCTCCTTCTTGACATAAATTCCAATGGTGTATTCTACATGGTAATACCAAAATGTGACAAGAAATTAGAATGTACCTTAAGAATTAGTGACATTGCTTTGTCCCAGTTTTATTGCAACAACTTGCTTATGTACAATGCAATCTAAACTTTTGATGATAATTCTATCATGTAATCAAAAATGGAGAATTTGCTATCATGGATGAGAGTTTTAGCATGTGTAATATATTTCTACAATGCATACATGTTAGGAAGAATCTTGCCCTCTATATATACAAGTGTCGCCCTTGCATTGGCTTCTTCCTATTGGATACAACTGATTAACTGTGTTGTGCCTTTGATGTTACACAAATGTCATATTGAGCTCACTTGGTCAGCAAGATAATTTTCCTTACCTACTGAGCATTCCTAAAGTTTACTCTATGAAGATATTTTCTAAAGAGCTCACTTGGGCATCAAAAGAATTTAGGTAGGAAATAGTGTTAACCGAGTTCTCATGCTTAACGAAGGAAAGTTTGTTAGAGTTAGGGCTAACCAAGTTCACTAGGTTACCAAAGAATTTTTGCAAGTTCGTAGTGTTAACCAAGATTTTGTTCGTTAACATAGGAAATTGTCTCCAAACCAGTGTTTACCAACTAGGGTTGGCCAATGAAGGATTTTGTTGTTTTGGTATAAGTAGCTTAATTATTTTAAGTATTATTTCTAGCTAACTATGGTAATGATTATTGGTTATTATAATATTAATTTGAGCTAACTTGATAATCTAGATGGTATAAATGAAAGGTCAAGTTGAGATTTTCAAGTGTGTGTGCAAGTGTGTTGATTGAGTTAAGAAGGAAAGAGTGAGAGTGAACTTGAAGGATAAGTATGTATCCCTGTGGAACAAAAAAGTGTTATTCAATCAAGAAGGATCAATGATGTAGGAGAATCCAGAGGTGTAAGGGAAATCCTGTGTCAACCAAAAAAAGTACTTAGACTTAGTTTTTGTTTCATGTGTTTTCATTTCTGGATACCCATTTGGATCAAATAAAGGTTCCAACTCTCACAGTTCCACTATCAGTGTTCTAGGATAGAGTATTTGAACACCTTGGGATATGTATAAATGTCAAAAAAATAGGAGTATGTAATTGAGCCATCATTTTGGAACTAGAAGGTGTAAATTGGTTGAATGAATGTAATTGTAATTTAGAGCATTCCAGAAAAAAGAATCAGGTCAAAAGGCCCCACGGTTTGAAAGTGATTGTAGTTTTTTAGTTTTTGGAGACCTCCTAAGACTACTTCAAAGTTAGGTTCGGGGCACTAAATGAACTTGAATAGAGCCAAAAAAAAATGGGGGACAAGAAAAGCTGGTCCATAGGACTATAGAGCACTTCAATAGGTTTCCAGAAATGTAAACAGTTCGTCAAACGGAGCTACGGTTCAAAAGTTATGCCTCCCAAAAATTTGATTACCATTTTTGGATTCTTCTAGATTTGCACCAACTTCTAACACGGCTTCTGGAGCCTTCTACTTGGTCGGTGGATGCCTACTAGAACTTTCTAGAATGTATTCCTAATCCTTAACCCTCCAGGGTCTATTTAAGGAGATTTGTAGCATTGTAAAAGGCAGTTGGGAGTGGAGTTTGAGAGGAGGTACTAAAAGGAGAAATTATCTCCAGATTTATGCTATTGTAAGCCCATAGGGCATGTTTTGAAGTCTATTTTCTCTATATTGAATGTATTAGCTTCTTTACAAAGTTAATAAAATTTCCCTTTCCTGTTGTGTCCATTCTATGCTTGGGTTGAGTCCCCATCAATCAAATATGACATAAAATAGAGATCTATTAATTAGCAAATCAGTTGCATCACAATCAAGTCATTTAACTATTTCTCTCTAACTATTGTAGCAATGATCTAAAATCTCTTAATAGAGTTGGTTTAACACCCAATTGTAAATATTTTAACAAGGTTACAGTTCCATTGAATTATTTTAAGACCTCTTGCATGGCCACTCCTAAAAGGGTGATTCAATCTTCTAACAAGGTCACACCTAACAGTGTGTTTTGTAACCTTTAACCAGGTTGGCTCCTAATAGGGCTCACTTTAGAAGAGTGAAAAATAATAACTAGTTACATTGGTGGCTTTTCCCATGTTGGGTTTCCACATTAAATCCTACTGTCTCATGTATTCATTTTATTTCTCTTATGCTTGCAGCTTAATTACTATTAAAGTTTTAAGATCTACTAAAAGAATTTCAAACTCTGCATTTATCGAGTAACAACAACAATCAGTTTTCTTAGTTTAAATTTCATTGTTGGCATCTAAGGCATCTGAGATTTATTTTAGTGGTAACTGATTCACCCCCACTCTTAGTTACTCCTCCTATATTTCCAAAATTTGGTATCAAAGCTTTTGATACTTGTAGGAAAGGTTTGAAGGACCTAAGCTAAACATTAGGATGTCTTACAAGAGAGAGATTCCAAAGCTAAATAGAGACAACTTTTCAGCATAGCAGGGAATCATGAGACTTAATCTTGCCACCATTAGTGATTCAGGCTTGAAATACCTTAATGAAGAATATACAACCCCTACGGGTACATTATCTGTTAGAGATATTGCTAAGAAAAAGAACCATAACATCATGATGATTAATATTGAATCTGCTCTCAGCTATGATGAATTTGATGAGATGAAAGACTGCAAAAATACATTTGATATGTGGAACAAGCTAAAAGACATATATGGTGGTAATGAAAATGTAAGGAGAGCCAAAGTAAAAAGCCTTAGAGGATAGTTTGATTAGATGAAAATGAGAGAAGATGGAAATGTTTCCAAATATGTGAAAAGAATCAAAGCTAGTGTCAGTACAATCAAAGCTTCTGGAGGAGAAAGCAAGGATAAGAAGAAGAGTCACAAGTATAAAGGCAAGAAGGATTTCAAAAATCACAAATCATACAAGGAAAAAGGTAGGAAGACTTATTTTATGGAAAAAGATTTTGATAACAATGAAGATAAAATAGTATATATTATTGTGATAGATGAAACTAATGAAGAATAAGATAAGATGAAATTTATCTCTCATATCAGTAAAAATGACACATGGATCATAGATAGTTGATGTTCACATCATATCTATAGGAAAAAAAGAAATTGAACACTTTGAACACTATGATGGAGGTAGTGTAAGGTTTGGAAACAATGAACCTTGTTGCATAAAAAGGAAAGGGAAAATTTCATTAACCATAAAACTTGTATGTGACAATACCTATTGGGTTGAAGGACTAAAGCATAATCCACTGAGTGTGACAAAACTATTCAACATTTGATCAAGGTAGAATTCATGCATGGAAAGGCAAGACTGTTGGGTGACAAAGAGAATCTGATTCAATTAGGAAAACAAACAAGAGTTAACCTATTTTATCTTGATCTTGCTAATTGTTCATGTTTTATTGCTCAAATTAAAGAAAGTTGGTTATGGAACAAAAGACTATTTCATGTAAACTTTGATAATATGGTCAAGATAAGAAAATTTAGAAAAGTAAGAGGTATCCCCAATTTGAAGAAACCAGATGTTGGTTTTTGCAAAAATCATCACATTGGAAAAATGAGAAAGACTAGTTTTAAGAGCAAAAACTATCAATCTAAAGATGTCTTGGAAATTGTGCATACTGACCTATGTAGACCCATTGGAATAAAAAGCTATAGTGGAAAAAATATTCTTTATTCTTTTTTTTTATGACTATTATAGAATGATGACTATTATATATCTTAGAGAAAAGTCAGAAGCATTTGAGAAATTCAAATGGTGTCTAGCAAGAATAGAGAAGAAAACATGGAAAAGTTTGAAATGCTTAAGATGAGATAGAGGTGGTGAATTCATCTCCAATGAATTTAATAACTTTTGCATTGGAAGAGGAATTAAAAGATAGGTATCACCCCCTGGTACTCCTAAGTAGAATGGAATAGCTAAAGAATAAATAGATCCATTATAGATTATGCAAGGACTCTAATGATTGAAAAGAATAATGTTATCAAATACTAGAAGGAAGCCATCAGAACTATAGTTCATACTTTGAACCAAGTTGAGTTGAAGAAGGACTCATATAAAACTCCCTATGAATTATGGTATGGCTACAAACCCAATGTAAGTTACCTAAAAGTATTTGGAAGTAAATGTTATATCTTGAAAGAGTCTAGAAAACTAAAGTTTGATGTAAAAGTTGATGAAGGTATATTCTTAGGGTTTTCTTGCAAAAGTAAGGCATATAGATGTTTGAATTTGTCTATTCATAAAATCATAGAAAGTGCGAATGTGAGAATTGATGAGTTTGCAGAAAAGACTGAAGAGGAAAGCAAAAAGGAAGTAGAAAATTATAGAAGATTTTGTTACTTCAAACCTAATACATTGCCAGACACATGTATCAATAAGGAGACTTCACCTCTCGAGTCTTCCTCAACTACCAAGTTGCAAGAATTTCAAACTAAGTCACAAGACCCGAGTCACATTTTGAAGCTATCGAGTCAATGCCTATAAAATCTAAGTAACCCAAGCCAAAATTTGAAATTCAAAATGAAGATAGTGCAATTCATTCAAAAGGAAAATAACTTGTGTTGTCCAAGTATGTCAGAAGGCATCATACACTTGATTAGATTATTGGAGATAAATAAGAAGGTACTATGACAAGAAGCAAACTAAAATTTACATGTTTACTTGCTAATTTTGAACCTAGAAATATTAAAGATGTACTAGAAAATGAATGTTGGATTAAGCCTATGAATGAAGAAATAAAACAAATAGAGAATAACAAAACTTGGACCCTTGTTCCTAGACCCAAAGATAAAAATGTGATTGGAACAAAATGGGTATTTAGAAATAAGTTGAATGAAGATGGACAAATATTAAGAAAAATAATAAGATTAGTGTGCAAAGTCTATTCTCAAGAAGAAGGAATTGATTATGGTGAGATTTTTTATCTTGTTACATGATTAGAAGGTGTTAAGACCCTACTTGAATACACTACTCATAGAGGATTCAAAGTATATCAGATCGATGTTAAATCTACATTTTTCAATTGTATTCTTGATGAAGAAGTCTACATTGAACAGCCAGAAGGTTTTGTTGAACCAAACAAAAGGGACATGGTCTAGAAATTATACAAAGCATTGTATATTCTAAAACAAGCTCCTAGAGCATGTTATGAAAGGCTACACACTACCTTCTATAGATTACTTTTTAGAGAACTAATGATAATAATAGTTTGTATATCAAGGAAGGACCAGATAAGTAGATTGTATTAGTAGAGATATTTCTCGATGACACTCTATTTATAGGGAATGATGACCTATGCAAAGAATTTTAGAACAAATGAACAAAGAGTTTGAAATATCCATATTTTGTGAGATAAAATTCTTTGTTGAATTATAGATACAACAAAGCAAGAATGGTATCTACATTACTCAATCTAAGTACATCAAGGAGACACTTAACAAGTTTGGAATGGAAGTTTCTAAATCAGTTGAAACCCCCATGTGTACTGGACTAAAGCTTACCAAAGATGATGATTCCAAAGATGTAGATTAGACCTTATATAGATCAATGATTGAAAAATTATAGTATGTAGTTCATACAAGTCTTGATATTGCTTTAGTAGTTAGGATAGTGACAAGATTCTTACCTAAACCTAGAGAAAATCATATGATGACAATTAAAAGTATCTTGAGATATCTGAAAGGTACTAAAGACTATGGTTTATGGTAAAAACTTGGAGAAAACTTAGACCTAAAGATATTCATTGATGCTAATTGGGCAATAAATCTAGATGATAGAAAAATAAAAAGTGGTGGAGCATTCTTTCTTGGTGAAAGGTTGGTATATTGGACAAGCAAGAGGAAAAACTACACATTCCAATGCACATCAAAACTAGAATATGTTGAAATAACAGTGAATTGTTCTAACATTGTTTGGTTTAAACAATTGTTGGAAGGAATGAAGGTTGAGATCAAAGAACTAGCTTTCATGTTTTGTGATAACACCAGTGCAATTAACATATCAAAGGACCTAGTGATGCATTCCAAAACTAAGCATATTTCCATAAAATATCATTTTGTCAGAGAATTGGTATAGGACAATGAAATTAGATTAGAATATGTTCATACAAAGAACATATTGTAGACATATTCACCAAGTAATTACCTAAGGATGTATTAATGTATCTAAGAGGTACGTTAGGGGTCATTCCCCTATCTAAAGCTCACTAAATAAAATTAGTGATGCATCAATATGAACCAAGTTGATGATCAATTAGTTGCTGTAACATAGTCAAGAAACTAGTGCATATGAATCAATACTCAAGGTACATTGATACTAATTCATTATGTGTTGTCTTTGGCATGCGTTGTCAAAGAGGGAGAAGATTACTATCATATCTTTCTAAAATTTGTTTAAATCTTTCTGAGGGAGAAGTATACTATCACAGAAGTTATGTAATTCCTTCACAAAGGGAGATTATTGGATGAAAGAAGAAGAAGATTTTGGTGAAAAATCTAAGAGGGAGAAACATTCTATCTAAGAAAGTCTTGTTCTCAAATTTTATTGTATTATGACATGTTGTGTTCCCAACAATGCCAAAGAGGGAGATTGTTGGGTACAATTGATTAATTGTGTGTTGGTTTTGATGTTACACAAATGTTATATTGAGCTCACATGGTCAGCAAGATAGTTTTCCTTGACTAGCAAGAATTTGTAAAGTTTAGTCTATGAAGACAATGTCTACTAAGGTCACTTGGGCATCGAAGGAATTCATGTAGAAAGAAATGTTAACCAAGTTCTCATGGTTAAAAAAGGAAAGTTGGTAAAAGTTAGTGCTAACCGAGTTCACTTGGTTACCAAAATATTTTTACAAGTTTGTAGTGTTAACCAAGCTTTTGTTGGTTAACACATGAAATTGTCTCAGAACTAGTGTTTACCAAGTAGGGTCGACCAATGAAGGATTTTTTTGTTTCGGTATAAGAAGCTTAATTATTTTAAGTATTGCTTCTAGTCGACTATGGTAATAATTATTGGTTATTGTAATTTGAATTTGGGTTGACTTGAAAATCTAGATGGTATAAATGAAAGGTCAAGTTGATATTTTCAAGTGTGTGTGCAAGTGTGTTGATTGAACTAAGAAGGAAAGAGTGAGAGAGAACTTAAAGGATAAGTAGGTATCCTTGTGGAGCAGAAAAGTGTTATTCGATCAAGAAGGATCAAATATGAAGTAGAATAGAGATTTGTAAATCAAAAAATCAATTGCATCACAATTAGGTCATTTCATTGTTGCTCTCCAAACATTGTAGTAGTGATCCAAAATATCTTAGCAAAGTTGGTTTAATAGGTAGTTGTAAATCCTCTAACAAGGTATGTTGGAATCTAATTGAAATGATCATTATTGAACAAGAGAGATTGTTTGCAAAGAGGGAGATTTTTGATAAAGAATATTTTCAATCATTGTTTTGTCACTGATCTCAAACCTACTATTTTCTGGAATGAAAATTGCTTATAAGATACAAGAACTATCATTTAGTTGATTGATGAAGAAGATTTAATCAATAAGATGTAACAAAGCCACCTAAGGGAAAGGTTGAGTTATGTTTTTATAATAAAGTACAAGGATCAATTAACACAATGGGAAACTGATGTATGGACAATATACTTGAAGATACAGGTGTTGACTTAGAAGCTTTAGAAGAATAAGTTCTAACAAAGCTATCTATAAAGCTTGACTAAGTTCATTAATGAGTGTTGAGTAAGCTAGTTCATGTTGAGTAGGTTATCAGTAAGTGCCAAGCAAATGCCTAATCTAGTTTGCTGAGTGAAATAGAAGGAGCCAAGAAACTTCAAGTGTCAAGCAAGTAATAGGTGTCAAGCATCAACAAAAACTTAGTTGATGTTGTGTGAATCCATAGGAGGGGCCGAGCATCAATAAAAAACCTTAGGTGTTGAGTAACATAGTATGTGCCGAGCATCAGAATTTCAATAGTGTCAAGTTATTGCATTATTTGAAAAGTCAAAGATTCTCTTGATCTATGCTGACAAAGTTTTTTACCTTGAGTTTTGTGAACCAAAAGAAGGATAAGGATGATGAGCTAGTGGTACATAATTTTAGATAAGCCATTTTTGGGAAAATTCAAGAAGATTCTTCATGATGTTTCTAGAAGGAACAAGATATAGGGTAGATTCATTGAATCTTACCTAATCCATTCAAACCAAAATTAAAAGATGAAGGATTAAGAGTGGAAAAAGTATTCTAGACATCTATATAAGGAGTTATAGCTCAAGAAGTAAGAATTACTAAGTTGCCAAGTTGTTTAAGTGGTTGGTAGGATGTCAAGGTGAAGACATCGAGAGATTGTACTGGTATATCAAGCATGGCAACTCAAGGAGATGAAGCTTAAAAGGAGGACAAGTTGTCAAAGTTGTAGAGACTAGAAGCTAGGAAAATTTGAGAATTAAATTAAGATCTAAAATATGTGTGTTAAGTTGTGAGTTGTATCAAGTCAATAGCACTTGTTGTTACTCTCGAACAATTGTATTAGTTAGGGTAAAATCCTATGGACTTAGATTTGTTTAACAACCATTTGTAAATCCCTCAATAGCATGGCATTCCAAGTGAATTTTCTAAAGTCCTCTAACCACTCCCACTTCTAATAGGGTGGTTGAAATCCTTTAACTAGGTCACATTTAACATTATGTCGTAGCCTTTAAGAGTGCAAGACTTTCACATTGCATCACTTTAGAAGAGTGTGAATTGAATAGTATGTTATTGGTCATTTTTCCCAAATTGGGTTTCCATGTAAATCAATATGTTATGTGTTCATCTTTCATGTGTTATTCTTACATGTTGATTTTTCAATAACTTGCTAGGATGAATGTATAGCTTGGATGCATGATTAGTTTAATGGGCTCACTCAACTTAGTAAAAAAAAATTATTAGGACATTTGGACCTTGAATAACTAATTCACCCCCCCTCTTAGGTATTCTAACACATTTCTAACAATTAGTATCAAAGCCATCTACTAGATTGGTTTAAAGGTACTAGAAGCAAGAAGATCAAGATGTCCAAGAGAACATGTTGATCCAGTTGTACCTTGGATCAATAAGTGACCATGCACAAACCTCAATTGAAGTAGAACATGTTGATCCAGTTGTACCCACTACAGAAGATATGAAGAAAAAGGAGCACAATCAGGAAATGTTGGAGATTGCCTCTACCATTAATTATGCTAAATTTGATAAGATCAAGGGATGTGACTCTGCGTTCAAGACATAGAAAGCCTTGACTAATATTTATGGAGGAGATTAGAATTATCAAAGAGAAAAAAGAGAAATCCTCAGAGGAAAGTTTGATGACATGAAAATGGAGGAAGGTGAAAATGCTAATCAATATGCCTCTAGAATGAAAGAAGTAGTAAGTGCAATAAGAATTTTGGATGGTCATTTAGATGATGACACTATTAATAGAAAATTTTGAAGAACCTTACTCCCCATCTATGCTATTAGAGATTCATCCATACAAGAGTTAAGATGTGTACTAGGAAACCAACTAACTCTTGAAGGTATAGTAGGAAGACCCACTGCATTTGAATTGTCCAACTTTGATAACTACAGACTAGAGAATCTTGAATCTACTTTCAAGGCCAAGCTATCAATGAAAGATACTGAGGAGGTGAAATGAAAGAAGAAGAAGAAAAAGATAAAGTATGCATCTAGTGATAGCATCACAAATGAAGAAGATGTGGAACAATTGGAAGCACAACTGGCTAGAAGATTTCACAGAGGCAAAGGTAAATTTAAAGGAAAGCTACCCATGATTTGTTTTAATTGCAATGAAGTAGGACATACTTCTGTAAGATGCACATAGAAAAAGAACTACAAAGAAGGCAACAATAAAAAGAATAGAAGAGAGGATGAGAGAAGAGATGACAAAGAGAAAGGCAAAAAATGTTGCATTGTTAAAGAAGATGATTCTAATGAAAATGATGATGAGGTAGTCTATGTAGCCATGAAGGATGAGTCAAATGAAGATGAAGCAACATCATTGGTAACCTATGTGAACAAGAATGACAAATGGATCATAGATAGTGGATGTTCACATCACATGACAAGAGACAAACGTAAGTTTGTTACCTTTACTAAATATGATGGAAATAGTGTTAGATTTGGAAATGATGCTTCATGTCTAATGAAAGGAAATTTTTTTATTAAACTTACAGAGAAAACTTCATGTTATAATGTATACTATGTTGAAGGATTGAACTACAATCTATTGAGTGTATAAGAGTTAGGCAATGTAGGATGCAAAGTAGAATTTGGAAACAAAATGACCAAGATCTATGATATTGATGGTAATCTAATACGAAAAGTAGACTAAAATAAGAGTAATCTATTTTACCTAGATATGAAAGATGCAACCTGTTTTGTTGTTAGATTTGATGATGTGTGGCTATGGCATAAAAAACTATTCATGTCATCTTTGATAATTTGATTAGCATTAGTAAAATGAAGAAAGTCAAAGGTTTTCCTAAATTGGGGAAGCCTAAAAATACAATGTGTAAACAATGTCAGTTAGGAAAGATGACCAAGTCAAGTTTTAAAAGCAAAACGTACACTTCTAAAGAAGTACTAGAGTTAGTGCATATTGATTTATGTGGAACAATAGAAGTGTAAAACTACAAAGGAGACAGATATATAATGGTGTTTATTGATGACCACTCTAGGATGCTGACTATCATGTTCTTAAAGAAAAAAATTGATACATTTCAAATGTTTAAGTGGTATTTGGCTAGGGTTGAGAAGGAAATAGGAAAGAGTGTAAAATGCCTAAGATCGGATAGAGGAGGAGAGTTCACATCAATAGAGTTTGAGACATTTTGCAATGACAAAGGAATTAAGAGACAAACATTAGCACCAATATCTCCATGACAGAATGGCATTGTAGAATGAAGGAAATAGGAAAGAGTCTAAAATGCCTAAGATTAGACAGAGGAGGAGAGTTCACATCAATAGAGTTTGAGAAATTTTGCAATGAAAAAGGAATCAAGAGACAAACATTAGCACCTAGAACTCCACCACAGAATGACATTATAGAAAGAAGGAATAGATCAGTAATAGATTTTGTCAAAACATTAATGATGAAGAAAAATGTTGCTCTAAAGTACTAGAAAGAAGCTATAAGTACAATTATCTACACCCTAAATCAAGTATAAGTCAATAAAGGTACAAATGCAACACCTTTTGAATTATGGTATAGTCAGTCACCCAATCTCAAACATTTCAAAGTGTTTGGTTGTAAATGATATATTCTTAAAGATTTTAGAAATGACAAGTTTGATACAAAGAGTGATGAAGGCATATTCCTTGGATACTCCACTAGAAGTAAAGGATATAAGTGTTTTAATACTAACATTAACAAGATTGTGGAGAGTGCAAATGTAAATTTTGATGAGCATGAAGAAGATCAAGATGATCAATCCAAGAAACCAAAAGAGTACAGATCTTTTGTATACTTCTATGAAGGAATGCCTACTAAAGAAGAAGTTGCCAATCAAGTTGAGAATCAACAACAAGCTTTAGTATCAGCCAAGTCACAACTAGTGAATTCTAAGATGCATTCAAAAGCCAGGTTGTAGAATGAAGATAATGCACATTCTAATTCTAAAATTAGTGAAATATGAGAAAGAGATGTGCATAGTGACTCTGAAGCTGAAAGACCAAACTTGGAAATGAGGAAAGAACCAAGATTATCCAAGTATGTGAGAAGACATCACCCTATAGAAAAAAATCATTGGTGACAAGGAAGCTAGACCAGTGACAACGAATAGACTAAGAAATGAATCATGTCTGTTGAGCAATATTGAACCCAAAATGGTGAAAGATGCACTTGAAGATGATAATTGGCATAAAGCTATGGAAGAAGAGATAGATCAGATAGAGAAGAACAAAACCTAGACCTTACTTCCAAGACTAGCTAATAAAAATGTGATTGGTACCAAATGTGTATTTAGGAACAAGCTAGAGAAGAATGGTGAGATCACAAGAAATAAGGCCAGACTAGTCTACAAAGGTTATGCACAAGAAGAAGGACTAGAGTATGGAGAAATATTCACCCCTATTACAAGGATGGAAGGATTAAGAACACTAATTGCATATGCTGCTTATAAAGGCTTTAAAGTCTAGCAAATAGATGTAAAGTCTACTTTTTTGAATGGTATACTGGAAGAGGAAGTCTATATAGAACCACTAGAGAGATTTTTTGATGACAAAAACAAAGATATGGTTTGCCAACTGCATAAAGAATTATATGGTTTGAAGAAAACACCTAGAGCATGGTATGAGAGATTGCACAAATATCTTGTGAAGATAGGATCTGAAAGAATAGATGAGAACATCAACCTATATATCAAGGTAGAAAAGGTTAAAGAAATTTTGATATCTAAAATCTTTGTTGATCATATAATATTTGAAAGACAAGATGCCCTATGCAAAGACTTTGCTGATCAAATGAAACATGAGCTTGAGATGTCAATGTTTGGAGAAATCAAATTATTTGTTGGATTGTAAGTACATCAACTAAAACATGGTATATTTGTGACCCAAACCAAATATATCAAGGAGATACTCAAGACATTTGGCTTAGAAGATTCAAAACTAGTTAGTACACCAATGGTAATAGAACATAAGTTATCCAAGAATAATGAGTCAGCTGAGGTAAATCAAACAATGTACAGATCAATGATTGGAAAGTTGCCATATGTTGTCCATAGCAGACCAGACATTGCATTACCTATTGGAATAGTGGTAAGATTTTTTTGCAAACCCAAGAGAAAATCATCTTATGGTAGTAAAAAGAATTTCGAGGTACTTAAAAGGAACTGATGACTTTGGATTATACTGCAAGAGGACTAAAAATTTTGAGTTGAAACCCTACTCTAATGAAAATTGGGGAGTAAATATTGATGATATAAAAAGCACCAATGGAGGAGAAATTTTCTTAGGTAAAAGATTAGTCACTTGGACTAGCGAAAGGAAAAGTTGTACCTCACAGTCCAAAACTGAGGCTGAGTATGTTGCTGCTACTATCAATACATCAATATTGTATGGATCAAACATTTGTTGCAAGGTATGAAGGAAGAGGTAACTAAACCTATGATACTCTATTGTGATAACACAAGTGCCATCAACATATCAAAGAACCATGTGATGCATGCCAAAACAAAGCACATTGCAATTGAGTATCACTATGTAAGAGAATTGGTGGAAGACAAGTAAGTGAAGATGGAATATGTTAGTTCAAAAGAACGAATTGACGAAATCTTCACCAAAGCATTACCTAAAGATGCATATGAGTATCTTAGAGATTAGTTAGGGGTGATATCCCTATCCAAGGCTATTTAAGAAACAACAAAATTGCCATGCATAAAATGAGTTGATTACTAAATTTTCATAAATTGATGTAGAGGATACTTACTTTAGGTTTTTGGCTGAAGTAATCAATGTACTAAAATTCCAAACAAGTCACAAGTAAGGTGATAGAGAGAGAAATTGGAGTTCCTACAAATTCTACACTTGAATGATGAGATGTTAAAATAATATCTCTTTGGCATTCTTGTCAAATAGAAAGAAATAGAAAAAACTGATCAAATCTATAGAGTCAAATGGACAAAGGGAGAAGTAGCTAAATTGATCAAAATAATGAGATGATATTAGAATAGCAGAAACTAATCAATGCATGTAGAGGGAGAAATAATGTAAGAGGGAGAAATTACAGCTAAGAGGAAGGGAAGAAAGGATAAAAAAAGGTAAGCTACAGAAAAGAGTGAGACATAAAAAACCTAATCAGATATGTAGAGAGAGGAAGTAGTAGAAAAATAGCAGAAAGGAAGGAGAAAGGAAACAATAGCTAAGAGGGAGAAGAAGAAGCAAAGAAATCAGTCAAGATAACAAATAAGAGAGGGAGTTGAACAAAAAAGGAGAAGATAGAGAGTTGATTATAGAAGAAATCAGAAGGATACATAATTTTTCCTTTTGACATTTGATTTACTAATTTAACTTAGTTAGAATTTTCATAACTTAGTTAATCATTTTGGTTTTTCCATCAATGCCAAAGAGGGAGATTGTTGGAATCTAATTGAAAAGATCATTATTGAAGAAGAGAGATTATTTGCAAAGAGGAAGATTATTGATAAAGAATTTTTTCAATCATTTTTTTTGTCACTGATGTCAAACCTGCTACTTGTTGGAATGATAATAGCTTATAAGATCCAAGTACTATCACTTAGTTGATTAATGAATAGAATTTAATCAATAAGATGTAACAAAACCACCTAAGGGAAAGGTTGAGTTATGGTTTTGTAAAAAAGTACAAAGATCACTTAAGACAATGGTAAAATTATGTATTGCCAATATACTTGAAGATACATATGTTGACTACACTTAGAAACTCTAGAAGAATAATTTGTAACAAAGCTATCTAGAAAGCTTGACTAAGTTCATTAGTGAGTGTCGAGCAAGCTAGTTCATGCTGAGCAGATCATCAGTAAGTGCTGAGAAAATGCATAATCTAGTGTGTGCTGAGTGAAATAGAAGGAGACAAGAAACTTTGTGTGTCGAGTAAGTAATAGGTGCCAAGCATCAACAAAAACTTAGTTGATGCTGAATAGATCCACAGTATGTTCTAAGAATTAGTAAAACACAGTAAGTGTCGAGTAACACTGTGTGTGTTGAGTATCAAAATTTCAATAGTGTTGAGCTACTATATTATTTGAATAGTCAAAGATTTTCCAAATATGAGCCAACAAAGTTTCTTACCTTAGATTTTGTGAACCAAATAAAGGATAGGGATGATGAGCTAGTGACACAAAATTTTAGATAAACAATTTTTGGGTGAATTTAGGAAGATTCTTCATGATGTTTCTAGAAGGAACAATATATGGGGTAGATTCATTGAATCTTACCTAATCCATTTGAACCAAAATTAAAAGTAGAAGGATTAAGAGAGATAAAAGTATTCCAGACTTCTATTTAAGGAATTATAGGTCAAGAAGCAAGAGTTGCTAAGTTGCCAAGTTGTTGAAGTGGTTGGTAGGATGTCAAGGTGAAGGCATCAAGAGAGAGGTACGAATAGAGTACAGAGACTCTACTTTGATAAGTGGCCATATAGGAGATTGCACTGGTATATCGACCATGGAGACCCAAGGAGATGAATCTTGAAAGGAGGACAAGCTATCAAAGCTATAGAGACTAAAAGCCAAGAAAATTTGGGAGCTAAACTGAGATCTAAAATCTGCAAGTTAAGTTGTGAGTTGTATCAAGTCAAAAACCCTTGTTGTTACTCACTAACAATTGTAGCAATTAGGGTAAAATCCTATGGACTTAGGTTTTTTTAACATCCATTAGTAAATCCTTTTACAAGGTGGTATTTTAAGTGAATGTTCTAAAGTCCTCTAACTAGGCCCACTTATAATAGGGTGGCTGAAATCCTTGAACCAATCACATTTAATAGTGTGTTTTAGCCTTTAACACGACATCACTTTAGAAGAGTGTGAATTGAGTAGCATGTTACTAGTGGTTTTTCCCTAATTGGTTTCCCACATAAATCACTATGTTATGTGTTGATCTTTCATGTGTTATTGTTACATATTGAGTTTTCAATAACTTGCTAGGATGAATGTATATCTTGGATGCATGATTAGTTTAATGGGCTCACTTTACTTAGTGAAAAAAAATTATTAGGACATTTGAACCTTGAATAACTAATTCACCTCCCCGTCAGTTATTCTAAAGCATTTCTAACAAGGTGACAGTTCCATTGAATTATTTCAAGACCTCTTGCAAGGCTAGTCATAACAGGTTGATTAAATCCTCTAACAAGGTCACACCTAACAATGTGTTTTGTAACCTTTAACCATGTTGGCTCCTAATAGGGTTTACTTCATAAGAGTGAAAAATAGTTAATTAGTTACAGTGGTGGTTTTTCCTATATTGGGTTTCCATGTTAAATCCTAGTATCTCATATGTTAATATTATTACTCTTATGCTTGCAAATTAATTATTGTTAATGTTTTAAGATTTGCTAAAAGTAATTTACACTCTACATTTAACAAGTTACAACATTTTATGTGTGTTTACTAAGTAACAAAAATAGTCAACTTTCTCAACTTAGATTTCATTGTTGCAATCTAAGGGATCTAGAATTTATTTTAGTGGTAAATGATTCATCCCCTCGAGTTACTCCTATATTTCCAACACTTCCCTTAGCAATTTTTCTTGCATATCACTTAGAAATCTGATCCTTGTATAGTGAGAAAAATTGTAGCTTAAGTCAAGTGACAAATGATTAGAACTTTCTTTTAGATCTTCATCAAATTTGGAGAGTTTACCTTTAATTTCCTCTATAAAAATGGATGTGTCACAGAGTTTACTGAATAGAGAAGTCACATTATTGGCAAGGGTTTCCAATGATCCTAGAATAGTAGACAAATCTACTTGATGTATTGCAATATTTTGTGAAAATAGCTCTAATAATTTATTTTCAAATTTCTTCCTTGCTCATTGTGATAGTTTCTCTTGTCCATTCAAATCTTTAATGAATTTTTTAACCACTTCTACTAACTAATCCAAAATAGGTCGAGAACTGTCAGCCTCAGTGTTGAGTGCCTTTGCGAGAATGTTCTTTGCATCTTCAAGCACTTAAAATTATCTATTTATTTCATCTCTAAGCCTTTTTTGCTTCACTTTCTTCTATAGTAGCTCCCCTACTATATGCATTTGTTCAAGATTTAGATTAGAGATCTCCCAATTCAGGATAACTCTATCTTCATCAAGATCAATGTCTTCTTATTCTTGCCTTTGCTAAAAACTTTTGTACTCAGTTGAGGCTTGCTCTCAACTATCTTAGTACTTATTATTTGCATTATAAGAATAGAAATAATGTAATAAATAAAAGGACTAGTAGTAAAAGTAGATATTGTACTTACTAAATAAATACCTTGTTTCTTAGTGACCAAAATTGACGGAGGAGGAATTACTGATTGCTTGGTAGATAAAGTGTTGGTCACTTTAGCTAATAAAATACTAAGCTAAACAAGTGCAAAGATTGGTCAAGTGCATGTATTTTTAGTTTTTGACACAACCAACTCAACATTAGCTTTGCCTAAGCTTGATGTCTTTAATACTTTACTCAATGAGTGACAAAGTGAGGCTATCACCACTATGATAATGTTCTCAGGGTTAGTCTCCTCAATGTTTTGAATCTTAGGGAGATTCTCGTCAATATCTTGCTATTCTTGTTCCTCATCATCTACATTGTCATAATTTGTTACTTCTTCATCATGAATTTCCTCTTCCTTGTCATTTTCACCATCATCATCCTTATCATTGACATTGACAGCAAAATCACTCTGCTTATGAAGATTGTAGATGTTTTTCCATGTGTTAGTGGCATTCCTTACCACATGGTCAATGTCATTGATCAATGTTAGACAAGTGTTGAATTTCAACATAAGTTTTCTTCATTCTTCTTGATCATTTTTTTGACTTCTTTATCACTTAGAATTGGCATGAGTTTCCTTAGAGTCTACTCATATATGTCTTTTGTAGTTTTCTTTGCATACTCCCATCTTGGCTTAATTTTCTCCATTATTTCATTGGGAATTTGCTGTGCAAGTTGGTCTAGAGAGTATTTCTATTTTCCTATCTTTTTTATGACCATGTCTTCAACTTGATACTTCTCTTGTGCATTTTTAATTTCATAATTTAATTATTAAAAAAAAAAAATGCTAGCACCAAAATCAATTTCTTTCAATCTTTGTTGAAATGTGGGTGGAGGTCATTTGAAAATCACATCATTTGCTTCTTTACCCAATTTAAATTTCTTTCTAGATATTCTTCTTGTAAGAACCGTAGTGGATGACTTTGTAGGTTTGGTTATAATAAAATTACCTTTCTTCTTTAATGGCTCTTCTTCTTTTGGTTTTTCTTCATCTTTTGCATCATCTTCTTCTATGTTATCCCCTTTACATTCTATCAATAGGAGAGTAGAACTAGTTTGTTTCAATTTTTCTATCTTTCCTTTACCTTTGTTGATAACATGAGGAAGTTTTATCTTTAATTCAATTCTAGCTTTGGATTCCTCATATATTCTTAAGTATGTAGCCTTCAAATCCATAGGTTCATTTAACAATGCTCCAATGATGCCCTTGGTTTCATTGACATTAACCTCGTAACTTAGAGGATTGACCCATACAATTCTCGATCTCACCACTTGAATATATAATTTATCACAAATCAACCATAAAAAATATCATCCTTGTAGCCTTCTACAAGTTTCTTTGGTATCCTAAATCTATTATTCATCTTGTCCTTAAATGCATCAAAAAACTTGTCTAGGATACTAGCCTAATTTTCTCCAATTTTTGCTATTTATTCATTGATTTGATAAAAAATAGGCACATCTTTTCTCCATACAATAGTACCTTTCGATGGGAAGAAATTTTGTACAAATAAAAATAAATATTTTAAGAGTAAAAAAAATGTACAAGGGTTATTCTTTGAATTTCTAATGTTTTCCATATTTTTGTTGAACTGGTTGAACATCAACTTGGCAAGGTCAAAGGACATATTATTCTTGACCACTTTGAAAAAAAGATCCACATCTTCACATGATAAACTATTGAGTCATCTAGAGCTATATATCATGTGTGTAATTATATGAATTCAAAATTTTAGTTCTATATTAATAACATAACTAATCTTCATACCCCTTCCATCCCATTCTGCGAAGGTATTATTCTCTAGTTCTACCTGACATAGGGTTTTCGTGGTTTTTCCCTTGGCCAACATTGGAAGCCTTGTGATCCTATGGATCATTTTCTTTAATATCAAAATAGGTTGCTCCAACCATAACCGCCTGTTATTCATACAACTGAAGATAAATCTTATCAACCTTATCTAAAAATCTTGAGGTATGTGTGGAATGTTGGTTAATCCCTTCACTTCTAGGTGTTGATGGTCTAGTTTTAACTTACCATTCACTCACAAATTCTTCAAATTTTCATCCATTTCTAGGGTTCCTATATCTTGAATCAAACATAAAAAATTGTGAATGAATATCATTTGCTAGATGTATCTTAGATGGAATTTGAGACTAGGCTCTAGTGGGATTAAGAGTTTCTACAACAATTGGACTAAGCTTGAAGTCTAGTGCTTTCCATTCAACTCCTCAAACTACTATCTTAGATCCTTTCTTTGTCTTGCTGCTGGAGGATGTCATCATTTGGGATGTTTTCTCAATACATAGAAATCTTCAATACTAATTCACATAGACTACTTAGATGCATAGAGATCACTCTTCACAAATAGTTCTTTGAAACTTCATGGTGATAGATGAATTTAATTTCACCCATTTTATCAAATGTTACCTTTCAACCACCATAAACACCTAGTATGATCAGTTGCTTAGTGATAGACTATCTTCAACTAAGCCTGAATTAGTTACTTGGTAGGAACATTCATGACTCAGTATCTACACAACAACTTATTGACCCCCAACCTTGTTCGATAGCATCTTGCAATGTGAGCTCGCTCGACAATGTTTAGAATTCCTTTAGACACTCGGTGGTCCATTTGCATCTTGAATGTTGATATGGATCTTTTTTTTTTGCTAACTAGTATATATTTAAGATGTCTACTTTAGAATCATAGTTCTAATTCTCCTTGTGGGAGTAGAAATTCTTAACTCACCCGATTCTTGAGTAACATGTGCTTCATTGCTTGGACTTGCATTCTTAGAAGATTTTAGAATCCATTGTTGTTTCATCTAATTTTTGATGTTGTTAGCCTTGGCTTTCTTTTCATCTTCAATTCTTCTAGTGTTCATACAGTTCTTGGCAACATGACCAAGTTTTGTACAAATGAAACATCTTCTAGTGGTGTCTCTTGTTCTCATGTGATGTTTTACACAATTTATTCCAATGTGTCCAAATTCTCTATAGCAATGGCATCTACACCAAGTGTTGTAGTCCAACCAAATATAGCCTTTAGAATATGTTTTATTGGATTCAATATCTTAGGTTTACATTCAGCATATTTGTGCCCATTCTTCTTGCATTTTTGACATTTGCCTTCAAATTTAGGTTTCTCATTGCTTTCATTAGCTCTATGACCATGTTGGTTACAATTTCAATTTCTGCTTTGCCCTTTTCTCTATAATACATTTGCTCATTCAATTGATACATGTTTTCTTGAGATTTCATCATCCTCTCATTGGTTTGTTTTGCAATGTTTAGATCATTCTATAGTCTTTCATTCTCTGATCTTAAATTCATGATTTCTTCAATTTGCATTAGTAAGATGATCAATGAAGTCTACTTGATGAAGAAATAGATTCTGAATTTTATTACTCTTACCTTCTAATTCTTCTTTTAATTTTGTTTTCTCTGCCATGATTTCACACAATCTTATTGACTAAATTTATTTTCCTCTTTTCATCTTTCTTTCTTTTTCTTGAAGTGTACCATTCTTTTGCAATAGTTCCCTAATCACCTTATTATCTTTGTCTAAATTACTTTCCAAATGGATGTCTTCAATTGTTTATTTAATGTAGAGTTTTTCATTCATCTATACTACAAGTTCTTTTCTTCTTTTCAAAGCGTAAGATAGTTTTTCCTTTGCTTTCTTAAGTTTCCCAATAACTAATTCCATATCTATCTTTGAACTATCAATAGCCTTATCAAGTCTAAATAACTCCATAGGATTTGATCTTTCCTCAAGTTTTTAAACTTTTTTTGAGAAACACAAAGATGTAATAACAATTGTTGGAGATATATGATAGGCTAAGTTACTAAGAGGGGAGGGTTGAATCAATAACTTTTAAAACTTAATCTTTATTTACCTATTAATTCTTTATGAGTATTCTAATCTAATTGGATGCATGAAAAATTTGTTCGAATATTCAAATATGGAAAGAGTACTTATGAGTGGGGGGTGGGGGGGGGGGGGGTGGTGGGGGGGGGTGAATCATAAGTATCCCACTTTATCCAATAAAACTTTTAACTGAAAGTAAATTGCATGCATGTAAATACATCAAATAAACATAAAACTAAACACATGCATCAACAACACAAAACACTGGAATTTGGTAACCCAAAAACCCTCTCGGAATAAGAAGGTAAAATTGGGGTGGGAATGATACCCACAAAAATTACTGCAGCAATATTGCTCAACCACTTCTAATGGCCTACCCTATTAAAGGCTTTACACTGTGTCAATAGTGACCTGATTAAAAGATTTTAAACACTTAACATGAAGTGTCACCCTGTTAAAGGATTTAATCACCTAATTAAAGGATCTACAAAATAGCTATTAAGCTAACCTATCACCATAGGATTTTCATTCTAATACAATTGCTAGAAAGTATTAGGTATAATGAACCTGATAGATTGCAATCCTTGATTGCTGAATGCAGACACCTATTCTGCTTTCTCTGATCTTGATCCTTTTGTGATTTGATAATCCTCATTTCTGAAAATAGATTTCCTTATGCACCCTTGTATGTCCCCACATATGTATCTTTACAATGAAATTTCATCTTCCTTATAAAGACTTCAAAGACTTAGGGTTAGATATGGATCTATGATCCACATTGAATCTCAATTTCCTGCTCAATATTTATCTTTTGCTGATTGGTTGCATGCCCTTCTATTTTCTCTTATTGGATGCATGTAGATTTCATAGGAAAGATAAAATATTCAATCTCATCATTAAATCCTTCAAGGTTTTCCTTCTGTCGACTACAAAAATTGTTTGCATCATAATTTGTGTAGTTACAAACTCTTATGCTGATATTCTAAGTTACTCGGCTCCTGAAGCATTGTTGATGCTCAGCACATGCTATTTCCTAGATAGCTCAGCACCTAAGCAAAACTTTATCGCTCGGCACCTACTGTTACTTGGCACTTGTTAACACTCGACACTTGTTAATCACTCAGCAACTACTATTACTTGGCACTTGATATAGCTCGGCACTTCATATTACTCGGCACCTACTCTTTGTTCGGCATTATTTAGTGGAAAAATGGTTGTGTATTGACACTCAGTTGTCAAAATTATTCTTTAAACTAACAATCTCCCCCTTTGACATGACTGTCAAAAACACTTAACTAAGATCCTTATTACTCCTTATTGGTTGATTCTGTATGTACACTCAGTGATTTCTGTCCTGTTTCTGCATTCTGACTAATCAAAATTTGCTATCTCAAAATTTGCTCCCAAAATTTGCTATCTCCCCCTTTTATCATACTTATCATTTCATTTCCTTTACTTAACTCCCTTATACTTAATCTCTTCTTATCACTCCCCCATACTTATTTCTCCCCCTTTTTGACACTTATGTCAAGGGTCTTACAAGGAAATGTCATACTTGGCCAAAAATATATTATTTACTTCAAGGAGTACCTTCAGAGCTGCATCCCAATTTTCTAGTGTGACATCCAATGTCTTATGCTAGATGGAAATCTCTACTGCTAGGTGTACAAGTCCAGCAGACGAAGAAAGATTGGAGTCTTTCTTGAGGACTGTCTCTGCATATATCTACTCCTTGTGAAGTAGTTCCAAATGAGGAGTTATTGAGGATTGAATTTGCATCAATTTAGCTTTTGCGGTTGCCTCCTCTGCTGCTAAGACAACTAACTCTCTTTGTGTGTGAAGCGATTGGGGAAAAAGCTTCTCACTTTGAGCTAGATTTATGGGGAGTTGCATGCTAGAAATCTTCATATTGTTCTCCAAGCTCAGTATTTTTTGGCTAGTGTCCTGTGTGAATGTGGAAAAACCACACAACTTGTTGTACAGGGAAAAGATGTTTCCTAGTATAGTTTTAACTATTTTAATTTTCTTTGCCAATTCTTCTTGTGATAGTGCTATATCACCGGATATTTGACTATTTACCTTGCCTTGGAACTTCCTTTCTAACCATTCGAGCAATCTGGCATTTGTTTCCTAGTCTTCACTAGTCACCTGGTCAACTATATTAGATAGTTGCTCTATAATTGGTCTTGACTCATCTGGAGACTGTAAGCAGAAAGCTTTTGTAAATATGTCTTTGATTTCATTCAAGGTAAGCTTATGCTTGTGTTCTTTTCTTAGTGCTTCTTGTCTCCTTCTTCTGTCCAATGCACTCTAAATTTCATTGATCTTCTCTTTAGTAAGAGTGCTAGATTCATGATATGGGATATTTATTTCTTCATCAAGCTTAGGAACTCCATAGTGAATTTTCCTAACTGCCTTTGATGAGCTCGAGCCTGGTGTCCTGATTTGTAGCTATAACCCTTCTGTGCTTGACTGCTGAAAAGTCTATGTTGGAGTACCAGATTTTGGTAGCGCAACTAGTGTTTGTATTGCAAACTCCTCCTTCTTCTTTGTCTCATCTTTTTCTTCAGCTCGAGTATCCCTTTTATGATCTCTAGGTGGGGTTGAACTTGTTGGTTGCTCAGATGTTTCTTTTATTTCCCCTGCTGTTGTAGTCAGCATTTGAAGTGTATAAGTGACTATACTTGGTGGAGGTGGTGGTGGAAGAAATAGAATACCAGTAGTTTGTATGGTCAAAGGTGGCACTTGTGCTTTTACCTTGACTATCTTTGTTTTAACTTCTGGATTCTATAATTCATCAAGACTGACCAATACAAGATTTGAACTTAATTTTTCTACTAGTGATGATTGGTCAAGGATTTCTAAATCCTCTGTAGTTAATGGATTGATATTTGGATTTGCAGTATCGGTAACATCTTTTATTTTTATAATATCTGTAGGTGTGATGGTGGCATGAGGAGGACTAGGAGGAGATACCTAAGTGTCTTGCGTACTTTGATCTTGTGGCTCAGATGTATCTTTCTCTTCCTCTTTCTCCTCTGTATGTGCCTTTTCTTCCTTTTCTTCTTCACATTTCTTCTCCACTTGTTCCTTCTCTTTTTCCTTGGTTCCTGACATCTTCTTTTCTCTTATCTTGGCACTTGCCTCTGCATTATATTCTTCATTATACACATCTTCTATTTTCTTGTAAACTATTTTCCAGAATCTTGTGGATTTTGTAACTACCTCTTCAATTTTATTCTGTAATATGGTGAATGCTCTGTGCTTGGGAGTGAATCTATTATTATGCCTACTGCATTTGTTACTTGATCTTTAGTCAAATCAGGCAACAATCTAGCTAATCTTGACTCCCTTATCTCCTTTTCCATTTGTAAACAAAAATGCCATTTATCCTCTACAATTTTATACAATTCTTTCGGCATTGATTCATCTAATTCTAGAGGTGTGTGCTTAGATTCAGCCATCATAGCATACACAGATTCCTCTAATTTATTTTTCTCTTCTTTGGTGAGCTTAGAAAAATTCAAGTTCTTTAAACCTTTCAAATCATCATTCCTAATTTTTGAACATAATTTATCAATAGCAGTCAGAGGTTTGTGTCTTACCACTTGAAATTGATTGTTGTCCTCTGACTCTATCTTCTCCTCATCTGTATCAGGTTGGGCAATAAATTTTCTTTTCTTAGACTCAGTAGTAGTCTTCTTTGAGTCTTTCTTCTTTCCTTTTGCCTCCTCTTGGGATTTTTGTGTTGCAGCCCTTGTGGTAGGTCTCTTTGGTGCAGGAGCAGCTACTTCCTTTCCCTTGGATTGAGTAGTAGGAGGAGTTGTGGCTTTTCTTTTGACTTGTGCTTCCTCGGCTTCTTCTTCCTAAACACTTTCCTCTTTATCTTCTCCTAACCCCTAAGTTAGACCTTGAGGTTTCTCTCCCTCTTCTTTAATGTCTTCTCCTTCCTCTTCTGTTGCTCTTTCTTCTTCAACACCAAATTTTCTCTTGATTTGTCTCACCATTTTTTCTTTCTTCTTTACTGCAGAAGTAGTCTTCAAATCTGTTATCACCCTTGATTTAACAACATCATAGGTTCCAAAATCTTTCGCATTTATATTAGCTTCTTCTACAAGTAGGGTTGTTATCGTTGCAGAAGCTTGATCAATATAAAGTTCATAACCTAGTGGCCTAAGCCATCTTACTCTAGGTATAACTGCTTGTATATAGGTATAATCTATATCTACAAGAAAAAAAATGTCCTTTTCATATTTCTTAGTCAGTGAGACTGGAATCCTCATTCTTTGTTTCATGGACTTTTTGAAATCCTCAAAGTAACTAGTCATTTGGGCATCAAAATTTTCACCCATCTATTCAATGTATCCATTGATTTGTTCAACAATTGTTTTGTCTAGACTCCATCTCACCTTAGCTATAGAAGGGAATTCTTTCATCAAATAAAAAATATGCACATCAAAACTGATCCAAATTTGCACTGAGCTCCCTTGCTTTTCCTTATAGCTCCTAGATTTTCCTTAATCTGTTGAAACATGAGCTCTGCTAGATCATATGTATGATCCTTTTTAATTATCTTGTATGCAACATCAACTGCTATACAAGGTACACTGTTTAACCTGCTTGATTGATAGAATTTGTGTGAAATGATTCTCACAGCAAAATCTAGTAGGGGATCTGTGTTTGTGTCAATAGTCATTCCTCTATTGTTCCATTTAGCACCTATGTTTTTCTCTATTACTTCCCTTTTGTCACTTTGCAGGGTCTTTGGCCGATCTAGGGTTGGAATACTAGTAACCCTATGAACATTTTTCTTGGTGAATTTTATTGGCCCTGACTCTAACCAAAAAGCTCAATTGTGTATTCTACTCAAAACTATCCGTACCCATTCAGTTTTGAAAATAATTTGAAATTCTAGGGTTTTGGTTAATCCTTTTCTTTCTATTATTGAGAACTCATCTTTCAGTCTTTTGTTCTCACATAGTTTGTCATATGCATTATAGATTTCTAAATCTCCTATGGCTCCAATTTTATAGTTATAACATTTGTGAACATCTTGGACCATAACAACTTTATCCGAAATAATTGATAATGCACCTGTGGGATCATTCTTGTATGCTACTTCTAGAATGGGCTTGAATTCAAGTTGTTTAACTTCATTGCTAACCAGCTATATCTCATGACTCTCTCTACCCTTAGTGGTTCTTGACCCAGATGCCATTTTTTGCCAAACTAGGGTTTACAATTTAAACAAGTTTATAAATTCTACGTAGCTCGGCACTTAAGTAAAATACCTCAGATCGATGAAACTTTTCTCAAATCGCTATTGAAATCTTCACAAATGGCTTCTGAGTTGACCTTGATCTTCTCCGCTCTTCTCGGCTTTGCTTCTCATTTGAATGGTGGGAAAAATGATCGAAAATTGAATTTATATACCCTTCAAAATAGAGTAATTAATGTTTAGTGCGCTGCCAACTATCTACTTGGCACCTGAAGGGTTTCAACATGACTCAGCACCCATTGTGTTTTACTTTTCTTGGCTCCTATTGATATTTCATAGCTTGGCATCATCTATCAACTCGGTCATTGTTAGCAACTCGGCACCTGAAGACAACTTTGACAAATTTTGACTTAGCATCTTTGCTTATGCTGATTTCTTCTTTGTAGTTCTTCTATGTCTTGGGACTGATGTATGATGTAATCTTGGTTTATCAATCCCACACACTTATTCTTGCTTAATGTGATGAAATGTGATCACTTGACCTATTAGGTGAAGTGATCTCTGCACTTGATGTGCTATACTCATCTTTCTTCTTCCATGTCTTATTCGTTTCACTTCTGATATGTCCAACATCTATCTTTGCCTTTCCATTTCTGAACTCAGAACTTGATGCCTTTGACCTTGTTGGGAAATTCCTATTGACATGACCAGTTTTTAAGCAGCTGAAACATGTAGTTTGACTCAACCATCTTTTTTAGTTCCCTCTAAAATGTGTTCTTATGTAGTTCTGTGGTATATGTCCATATTCTTGACAATAATGACAACTGTACCTAGTGTTGTAATCCCAAAATTCATGGTTTGATGTCTTTGCTGGTTGATTTAATGTCTACATGGGCTTTGATCTACATTCAAAAGCTCTATGTCCATACTTTTTGTAATTATAACAATGTCCATCAAATCTTGATGTCTTAGTAGTTTTGGTTCTACATTTATATGCTTGATGACCTTTCTTCTTGCATTTATGACAATGGTTTATAATTTTAGGTTTATCATGCTTATGGGTATTCTTGCTTCTACATACATTAGATGTATGTCCTTTCTTTCCATAGAAATGACATGTAGGTTTAACATCTTTACCTTTATCGCTTCTTTGTTCTACACTCTTTGATGATTCTTCAACTTCAATGCTGTTGTATCCAAGTCCTGATGTATCATGGGTTGATCTTGGGGATTTCAGTAATTACTCAAAATATTTGATGGCTTCACTTGACTTGTTGAGATTCTTTACCACCTCTTTTTCTCTGTTCAATTCATTCTGCATTTGTTCATTTTGCATCTTCAAAGTAGAGATCTCAATATCTTTCACATTGAGTTCATGATGAAGGTTCATCATTTGGGCAAGTGTATCCATCTGCATGTTTGAGATCCTTGTCAATTCAGTACATTTTTCTTCAAGTCTGTTTGCAAGATTTCTTTTTTCATTTTCCATCATGACCTTATCATCAACTACTCTTTTCTTTTTTTCAGTAATTTCACATATCATTATGGCCTATGATTCATGTTCCATCTTGAGAGATCTTATCTCCTCTATTTTAGCTTTGTTTTTCTCCATCAGTTCTGCTATTGATGCATCAAACTCTTTAGTGTCTCCATTGGAAAATATGTTGGTGGTATCAATCTCTTTGTAGTTTATCTCATTTTCGGCTATGGCTAGATCCTTCCTTTTTTTTAATGAATTTCTCAACTTGTTTCTAAATTCCTGCAAGCTATGCAAAACAAGTTGCACATCTATCACTTGATTTTCAATGTTCTTTCCAAGTTTGAAAGCTTCCATATTTAGATCTTTTCCTCCAAGCTGTTAGGCTTTTCCTTGTGAGAACCTGGATAGATGCTCTAATACTAATTGTTGGAATATTCAAATATGGAAAGAGTACTTATGAGAGGTGGGGGGGGGGGGGGGGTTTGGTGGGGTGAATCATAAGTATCCCACTTTATCCAAAAAAGCTTTTAACTAAAAGTAAATTGCATGCATGTAAATATATCAAATAAACATGAAACTAAACACATGCATCAACAACACATAACACTAGAATTTAGTAACCCAAAAACCCTCAAGGAATAAGAAGGTAAAACTAGGGTGGGGATGATACCCACAAAAATTACTATAATAATATTGTTCAACCACTTCTGATGGTCCGCCTTGTTAAAGGCTTTACACTATGTCAATAGTGACATGATTAAAGGATTTTAAACACTTAACATGAAGTGTCACCCTGTTAAAGGATTTAATCACCTAATTAAATGATCTACAAAATAGCTATTAAGCTAACCTATCACCATAGGATTTTCATTCTAATACAATTCCTAGAAAGTATTAGGTATAATGAACCTGATAGATTACAATCCTTGATTGCTGAATGCAGGCACTTGTTCTGCTTTCTCTGATCTTGATCCTTTTTTGATCTGATAATCCTCACTTCTGAAAAATAGATTTTGTTATGTACCCTTGTATTTCCCAACATATGTATCTTTACAATGAAATTTTGTCTTCCTTATAAAGACTTTGAAGACTTAGGGTTAGATATGGATCTACGATCCACATTGAATCTCAATTTCTCGCTCAATATTTATCTTTTGTTGATTGGTTGCATGCCTTTCTAATTTTTCTTATTGGCTGCATGTAGATTGCATAGGAAAGATAAAATATTCGATCTCATCATTAAATCCTTTGAGGTTTTCCTTATGTCAGCTGCAAAAATTGTTTGCATCATAGTTTGTGCAATTACGAACTTTTATGCTGATATTTTGAGTTGCTCAGGTCCTGAAGCATTGCTGATGCTTAGCACATACTGTTTCCTGGATATCTCGGCACCTGAGAAAAATTGTATCACTTGGCACCTACTATTACTCAGAACTTGTTAACACTCGACACTTGTTAATCACTCGGTACTTGTTAATCACTTGGCACTTGTTAATCACTCGACAGTTGTTAATCACTCAGCACCTACTATTACTCGACACTTGATATAGCTTAGCACTTCATATTACTCAGCACCTACTATTTGTTTGGCATTTTTTAGTGGAAAAATGGTTAAGTGTATTGACCCTCAGTTGTCAAAATTATTCTTTAAAATAACAAAATTGAAAGCATTAAAACATTCATAACACTTTGACACACAATATGTTGACCCATAAACCTTCCAAATAGAAAATGAAACTAGGGTGGGGATGATACCTACAAGATTTAATATTGCAACATAAAGTTGGCCTATTAAGGCTTACAATGATTACTTCTAATGATTTTACCTATTAGGAGTAATAAGAACTGCTAGGTCCACCTTGCAAAAGAATTTACAAACATACAATGATGTATGCTCTCCATAAAGAGATTTACAAAAGACTGTTCAGTCTACCTTGTGAAACGATTTAACTATTCCACCTATTAGGATGAACTAGTGGCTAATATTTGATTTGCAACTGAATTTTCTCAATGAGATTCCTTTGAGTGTAATGATCACCTTGCTATGATAGATAAATATTTGATTCTCCTTATACTATTTTAGCCTTTTATTTTTCATTTTTTCTTTGTACATCACATCTAAAAATCTTCTTTCTTATTTTTGGATGTGGTACATTAAATTACATATATACTAATGCAAATTATAATTCATCAAAGTTGGCTACAATACAAGTTTCACAATGTCATCCCAGCTATTGGAACTTAGGTTTTAAAGAAAAACTTGGTGAGGTTTTGATACTTGGCATCCATTGTCAATGCTCAATATCATCATGCACTTAGTAGACATAGAAGCTCAGTCCATAATAATCACTTCCAAGTAGTCTAAGCTTAGTTTGCACTCATGACTCAGTGAATACTGCAAAACTCAACATATAAACTAAATTACTTGATTCACACTACATAGCTCTATCAACATTCTCACTGCAAACTCAATATAAACTAAATCACTCGATTGACATTGTGTGGCTCGGTCACTACTAAATTCACAATGTTGAATCTGCAAACTTGGTAACCACTATAGAAATCAGTTTTCCCTAAGAAAATTGGTAAATACTATAAACCTCGATTTATACTAATAATCACCAACCTAGTAGAAACTTCTTGGCACAAACTAAATATTAATATTGGTGCTCAGTACAAACTATAGAACTCAGTAGAGCCTTAGTTACTTGGTTAACACATTTAATTGTACAATAAGCTTGATAGATACTAGCCATCTGAATAAGTGTGTGTCACTAATAGGCAAAGTTGACTAAAATGTCAACAATCACTACACAAACAAATTATCACAATTGTTCACAACCAACTACCAATGCAGACCCAAATTAATTGTACCTATTTTTGAAATAGTCACCTCCACTAATTAATTTACACTATTGTATTACTCCACTCTCAATGATGGCAACAAAAAAAAAATCATTCATATATATGTCTAAGTATAATTCGACATACCCCATTTCACCCCATGGTGTGATTGCTAGTGTTGTAGATATAGAACTTTGTAGTTATCCTATACAAGTCTATTCAGGTTTGTGAATAAAATTAAACAACTTAAGATTTTATGTCTTATTCATTTTCTTACCAAAGAGATTCTTATAACTACATAGGATGTATTGTTCTTGTTATTTTAAATACATTGTACTTGTGGGTGTTGCATGGATAATATGATAATACTCTCACTTTTTTTATCTTTAGTTTCTCTAGTAATGTTGTCATCATGTGTTTCAAAAATTTCAAGCTTGTTTAAAACAAATTGAAAAACTTTAATGTTTAAATATTTTAGCAAGAAATCTTTAAATAAAAATAAAGGTGACATATAACTGAAGTTTACTCTTCCACTTTAGAATTAGATATAGGTGTTGTATTCATTGATTTATTAAAATATTGCATAAAATTTTAATTTTGAATGTTCAAAAAATTATTATTTTTTCCTTACAACCCTTACAAAATTTTATAGCTAAATTATGGTAGTATTCTATCTTTAAAGGTAAATATAAACATAGTAATAATAACCAATTCAAAATTTAAAATATATCTACTTATTTATTGACTGAAAATGAGCATTTAATGTAAATATTTAGACTCTCATAAATTAGTTTTATTGTTAAAATTTGCAAGTTGAATTTATGAAATCAACTATTTTAAAATTAGAGTGTTATAACTTAGTAAAGAGGGAGATGACGCAAACCCTTAACAAAAAACTAATATTAATTTCAAAGGATAGGACAAATAGGTTCACAAATATTAATATAAAATTGATGCAAAAATAGACAAAACAAAGAAAAACACATTTGGAAACTTGACCAACAACTAGCAACCATGAACCTCAAACCATGAATCATGAATGAGTATTCTAGCATAAACCTAGGAACATTAAAAAATAGTAGGGACCTAATAATACTGACCAACACAAAGACCAACAATAACACACATAGATACTTCCTTATCTCCTTGAGCTTATCTAAAAGGAGACATACATTCATAATGTCAAAAGGAAGCAACATCTCCGGGAAAAAACAACTTATTTAGCAAAAACCTACACAACTTCATGTTTTCCATGAGAATCCTTCGTCTCTTTTCTTTTAAGCTTCATCTCATTGAGCTCCTCCTTAATCCCACCAATGCTAGATTTCATCCTTTCTTGAGCATCTTTTTCCTAAGATACCAACTCTTTTAGTTATTCCCCCAATTTCTCTTAAGATTCCTCCATGGAACCCAAAGAAATAATTATCTCATTATTCTCCTCCTTAGAGTGGACCATAATGTGAATATCTGATATTTTCTCCTCTAACAATTCCTAGTTGTGTATATTTTGTAGTAGGTATCTCTCCACCTCTGAACAAGCCTTGTCTCTTTCGCCAATGGTCCAATATTTATCCTTTGTTTTTTCCACTACAAAGGCTTCTATTTTGTTATTCATCTACAATAGCATAAGATCCACTTGGTAACTTATTTAAGTCTACAATAGCACATGCATATATCATTA
Source organism: Cupressus sempervirens (assembly GCA_028749045.1). Taxonomy (NCBI): domain Eukaryota; kingdom Viridiplantae; phylum Streptophyta; class Pinopsida; order Cupressales; family Cupressaceae; genus Cupressus; species Cupressus sempervirens. The sequence continues at coordinate 688,019,005 of CM053790.1, forward strand.
GGGTATAATACCAAGGAATCCAAGTTGACACCACCATCCTCCTTTCTTAGGCAGCAAGAGAAAAAAAACCATGTCATGGGATTTGAGAGTCCTGAAGATAAATCAATGTTAATCTTAGGGTAGGGCATGAAAAGAGAAGTGCAATGCTATAGGGGTACCCATCCTAAGTGATAAGGCATATAGTGTAAACACTTGTATTGTAATAATAATCTTTTTTGATCTATTGGTTGAACCCATTTGTGAGGCCATTCGATCAATAGGTACAATAATACTCTTATATTTAAACTTGGTTAAAGGGTGGAAATATCATGTATTCAAATTTGGTAGAAACTTAGGATATTTTTATGAATATTGGATCCCTTGGGAAACTAAGTTAGAGAAAACATAAAGGTGAAATGTAAATTTTTTTGAAAAGTTGCTAAACTTTTCTCTATGATGCATTGAAATTTTTTTAAAAATTTGGCAAACTACTTCCTTAGCTCCTTGAGCTTATCTATAAAGGAGACATGTTGGAAATGGAAAAAAAAGAAACACCTCTAGGGAATTCTTTTTATTTAGCATAAACTTACAAAGCTTCATATTTTCCATGAGAATCCCTCCTTTTCATTTAAGCTTTCTCTTATCAAAATCCTCTTTAATCTCGCCAATGGTAAATTCCATCCTTTCTAAAAGACTCCAACTCTTTAAGTTGTTCCCCCTAACTTCTTTTGAGACTCCTCCATAAAATCTAGATAAATAATTATCTCATTTTTATCCTCCTTGGAATGTACCATAATGTGATTATCTGAGATTTTCTCCTTTAACAACTCCAAATTAAATAGTTTTTTCTCTAGCTATCTCCCCACCTACCAACAAGCCTTGTTTATTTTTCCAAAAGTCCAATCTTTAGCCCTTCTTTATGTCTTCAAAAGAACTTCTAGTTTTTTTTTTTTTTCTCCAAGAAATATCCATCTAATATAAGAGCTACTTGGTGACATCTTTAAGCCTACTGTAGCACATGAATAACTCATCAGGGTGTAATGACAATGAATCCAAGTATCCTCATTTGTTGGGAAGTATGAAAAGAAAAACATATCATGAGATTTGAGGGTCCCTAAGATAACTAAATTCAATCTTAGATACAAGGGGAAACGGGGAAGTGCACTAGTATAGGGGTCAACCCTCCTAATTGATAAGGGATAGGATGAAAATCTTTGATTTTAATAAGGATCATGTTTGATCTATTGATTAAACACATTGGTGATACCATTCAATCAAAAGGTACAATTATAATCTTATTGTCAAACTTGGTTAAATGGTGTAAATTTTATGTTTTCTAGATATGGTAAAAGCTAAGGATATTTTTATGCATTTTACATCCCTTTGGAAATCAATTTGGATATAAAATAAAGGTGAAATGTAACAAAATTGAAAAAGTTTCTAAAACATTTCCAATAATGAATTTTGTAACATTATCAAATTTTCAAAAAATTTGCAAACTACAACACAATAACTATTGTCAATTCAAAGGGAGGTTGTTGTAAAATTCTAGCTTAACCAACAAATAATCTAGCTACAATGATAGAACAAAATATGCAACAATAGAAAGAAAATATTAGAATAGAAGATGAAAAATGAATCTTCTCATTAGTTTCAATGAAAGAATTACAATAATATAGGCTTCCTCAAAGCATAAAGTAGAGGGAAAATGAGGATAAAATAAAAGTATTCCTTAGTTAACTAGGGAGACAAAAGGCTTAGAATAGGAAAGAAGAAAGAGGGAAAACCTAGTAGGAACAAAATCCCCCATAAATTACATTAGAAAAGCATCTTTTGAGACACAAGAAAAGTGTGGACCATTGTCAAATGATAAGTGTTATAGTGTTGAATGAAAGCCCTCCATTCAAACCAGGATAAAAATTAGGATCAATCTACATGAGTTCCCCTAACAACACTACTCAAACAATGAGTCGATGACAAACTAAACAAAACATATGGCAATCAAAGATACAATTTTTTTTTTTGCATAGTGTCAAAAATGGAAAGGAGTAACTAAGAGGGGAGGGGTGAATATATTACTATCACTTGGTTCACACTCAATATATTACTATCACTTGGTTAATAGTGAATATATTACTGTCACTCTATTAACACTAAAATAATTAGATCTTAAGATATTTAATGTGATTATTCTTAAGTAATTTAGTTGTAGAAGCATAAAAGTGTTGGTCTTAAGAATGGTTTTGACAATTGAGTGTCAACACACTTAACCATATTCACCATGTATGTCGAGTACACAATGTATGCCAAGTCAGAATCTTAGTAGGTGTCGAGTCATAATTCATGCTGAGCATGATAGAACATAGTATGTTTTGAGTGACTCAAGAAAGTTCATGTGCTGAGCAAACAAGGAATATAACATGTGCCAAGTGATCCAGAAATGTTCAGATGCTGAGTGATCCAAGAACATTCATGTGCCAAGCAATACAATGTATAAAGTGTGCCAAGCAAACCAAAAATGTAATAGGTGTCAAACAATCTAGAAATAGTTCATGCCAAGCATCAATAATGCAATACATGCTGAGTAACATAGGATAAACATAGTAGTTTGTGCCTTCAAGAACTAAGATGCAAAATAGTTTTTGCATTAATCATGAAGGGATGAGAAGATAAGATAGAACCTTTACACTTACCTATGAAATCAACATGCAACCAATTAGAAAATTGGAGAAAACATGCAACCAATAAGCAAAATCAAAGGATTTGAGCGAGAATTTCAAGTTCATGATTGCATTGCAAACCTTAAGTCTACAATATCTTTATAAGGAGACTATGAAACCATTGTGAATATTGCTAAGGTTTTTGAGAAAGTTGTTTGAAAGAATTAACAAACTGTAGAATAGAGAAAACAACAAAGGTGTCAAAGACTTAAAAAAATGGATAGCAACTACACATCTAGTTGATCAAAACATAGCAAGGGATACACATAGAGATCAAATCAAGGAAGGATCATAATAGGAAGAGTAGAACTAATACCTAAATCTAACAATTAGAGATTGCACTCTATCAGGTCAAATGTTCTAATATGTTCTTACCATTGTATTAGAGATTGAAATCCTATGTTGATAGGTTAGTTTAATAGCTAGGTAGGAGAACCTTTGGAGAAGGTGATGAAAAGCCTATTAAATTATGTTAGTTTAAAAACCTATTCTAAATCCTTTAATAGGGTGACACTTCTTGTAAAGTGTTTCTAAATCCTTTAACCAAGTCATTATTGACACAGTGTAAACCCTTTAATAGGGCAAACCATAAGAAGTTGTTGAACTCTTTGCTACAGTGATTTTGTGGGTGTCCTCCCCACCCCAGTTTTACCTTCTTATTTCTAGAGGGTTTTTGGGTTACCATATCTCTTGTGTCATATGTGGATGCATGCTTTCATTTCATGTTTTCTTATATGTTTACTTGAATTCACTTTACTTTCAGTTATGTGTTAACAAGGGTTTAAAAGAATGAAAAGTTGTTACTTCTGATTCACCCTCCCCCCCTCCTAGAAGCACTCTTCCCATTCGAACATTCCACAATTGGTATCAGAGCTATGTTCTCCCAAGGAGAAGCCTTACAGCTTGGAGATAAAGATTAGAAGATGGAAGTCTTCAAACTTGGGAAGATTATTGACAATCAAGTGATTGATGTTCACCTCACTCTACACAAGGTAGAGGAAGCTAGAGAAGAGCTAAGAAAATCCTTAAAATGAAGAAAGGACATAGCCATAGCTAAGAATGGCATACATTAGAAGGAGATTGAAACCACAAAATTGTTTGCTAATGGAGATTCCAAGGAGTTTGATGCAGCAATAGCAAAATTAATGGAGAAAAGTAGGACTCAAGAAGAAGAGATAAGATCTTCTAAAATGGAGCAAGAATCACAAGCCATGATCCTATGTGAAATTACTAAACAAAAGAAAAGAGCAATTGAGGATAGAGCCATGCTTGAAGATGACAAGAGAAACCTTAAAAATTGACTTGAGGAGAAGTCCATAGAACTAACAATGATTTCAAACATGCAGTTGGATACATTTAGCTAGATGATGAATGCTCATCATGAGCTAAACATGAAAGACATTGAGATCTCTACTCTGAAAATGCAGAATGAACAATTGTAGAATGAGTTGAAAAGAGAAAAGGAGATGGTAAAGAACTTCAACAAGTCAAGTGAAGCCATCAAGCACTTTGAGTAGTTCCTAAAATCATCAAGATGAAGAAATGATACTTCAGGACAAGGATTCACCAGTACTAAAGAATGTGAGACATCAAAGAGTGTTGAGAAAAGGAGTGAAAAATGTAAGAACTCTAAACGCACTTGTCATTTCTATAATAAAAAGGGGCATATTACTAATGTTTGCAGGAGTAGAAAGACCAATTAGTAGAACACACCTAAAAGCAAAGGCTATTGTCACAAGTGCAACATGCAAGGACACTCAACACAAGATTGTAGGAATAAAATCATGAGGACACTAAGATTTGATGGTCACTACTACAACTACAAAAAGTATGGACATAGAAATTTTGAGTGTAGATTAAAGCCTATATGGACAACTAATCAGTCTACAAGGACAAACGGCTATGCACACCACTACAATTGGGATTACAATACAAGAAAAGTTGTCACTACTATCAATAATATGGTCATGTATCTCAAAACTACATAAGAAAAAACTTCAAGGGGAATTACATCAGGTGGTTGAATTAAACCACATGTTTTAGTTGCTTAAAGACAAGACATGTCAGTAGGTATTTCCCAACAAAGGCCAAGGCACCCAAGACAAAAGTCAACAAGGGTAAAGAAAAAGTTGATGTGGAACTCATCAAGGTAGAAATGAAGAAGGCATGGCAAAGGAGAGATGGATCAAGCACATCTAATAGAAGGGTCACTTCACACAAGAGGTCAAGTGATCACACCTCATTCAATTAAGCACAAGATAGATACATTGGGCTGATACAATTAAATATGTATCATACATCAGCCCAAAAGAACAAAGAAGTACTGCAAAGAAGAAATTTGCATGAGAAAAGGTGCCAAATTAAAACATAGAAATTATGAAGATTATGCCAAGCTAACTTTGGATGCCGAGTGAAACTTCAATATATGTTGAGTAAGGCATGTTAGTGATTGTTGAGCAATTGAAAAGTTTAGTTGATACTAAGTGCAGTATGATATTGGTTGCTAAGTATTTGGAATACAATTGATGCCAAGTTGATGAAACCTTTGGATGCCAAGTGTATAGTTGTAATCACAATGCAATAAATGCTAGGTTTTTAAATGTAATAAAGTTGAATATCGTTCATTTTTGAGTCATTCAAACACAAAGCAAAGATGAGAAAAGAAAAGAGGCGATCATATAGTGATTAAATAGTAATTATCACAAATTTCAATAGCAATTCTACTCGAGATCATCTATTTAATAGGTATTTTGATGCAGGAGCATCTAGAGGTATAAGGGCAATCCTATGTCACCCCAAAAAATGTACCTAGACATAGTTTCTGTTTCATGTGTTTTCATTTCTAGATACCCATTTGGGTCAAATAAAGGTTCCAACTCTCATAGTTCCACTATTAGTTTTCTGGCTTAGAGTTTTAAAGCACCTTGGGATACATATAAATGTCAAAAAATAGGACTATGTAATTGAGCCATAATTATGGTGATTTAGAAGGGGAAAATGGGAGGGATGATTATAATTTTAATTTAGAACATTTCAAAAATAGAATCAAGTCAAAAGGCCCCATAGTTTGAAAGTTATGGCAATTTTTCAATTTTTGGAGACCTCGTAAGAATGCTTTAAAGTTAGGTGAAGGGCTTTAAATGACCTCATACAGGGCCAAAAATGGGGGATGAGAAAATCTGGTCCATAGGGCTATGAAGCACTCTGAGAATTGTTTGAAAATGTAAATGGTTTGTCAATTAGAGCTATGGTTCAAAAGTTATGCCTTCTAGAAGTTCAACTACTGTTTTTGGATTCTTCTAATTTTGCACCAACTTCTAATGTGACTCTTGGAGCCTTCTATTTTTGCATTGGATGCCAACTAGAACTTTCTAGAATGTATTCCTAATCTTTAATCATTTGGGGTCTTTTTAAGAACATTTCTAGCATTACAAAAGGCAGTTTAGAGTGGAGTTTGAGGGGAGCTACTAGAAGGAGAAATTATCTCCAATTTTATAGTTTTGTAACCCCAAAGGGCATGTTTTGAAGTCTATTTGCTCTGTACTAAGTGTATTAGCATATTATCATAGTTAATAAATTTTTCCCTTTCCTATTGTGTCCATTCTATTATTGGGCTTGACCCCATCAAGTGGTATCAGCGCAAGGATTTCCTGAGTGTGTAGATAGAGTGCCGACTGTGAGGCAGTTTGCACTAGGACTGTGTGGTGGTTGGTTTGAGTTAAGAAGATGCTTCCATGAAGAGATCGTGGTGGGAGGGCTGGAGCTATTAATCTTGAGGAGGTTAGAGCCCTCTAAAGGTAGGTTCAAGTGTTGCAGGAGGAGCTCTAGAGAGGAATAAATGTTGCCATAGGTGATGAAAGTGAGGACGAAAATGAAGAAGAAGAAATTGGACAAGAAGGGGAAGTTCTAAATTAGGCAGAGGAGAGGCTTTTTGGGTCCATTACTAAGTTTGGAAAAAGACTTACAATTGATGTGCGTGTATTTTTAGGAAATCTAAAATTGAATGAGTTGATCGACTGGATCAATGAACTAGAGGATTACTTTGAGTATGAGGAAATCAGGGACCCAAATAGGGTTAAGTTTTCAAAGGCCAAAATAAAAGGCCATGCCAAAAGATAGTGGCAAGAGGTTTAATTGGAAAGAAATAGAAGAGGAAAGGAGAAGATCACAAGGTGGGATCGCATGGTGGACAAACTAAAGAAGCAGCTCATTGCATTTGACTACGAGCTTGATTTGTTTAAAAGGATGCATGGGTTAAAGCAAGTAGGAAAATTAGTCTAGGAATATGCGAAGGAGTTTTATTGACTTTTGATTAGAGTAGAGCATGCATAAGAAAATAAGGAGAAGGTTTCTCATTATATCAGTGGATTGTGACCTAGCATCCAAGAGGAACTAAGTCTAGTAAGAATGACTAGTGTTGAGGAGGTGTACCAGTTTTCCCTGCAAGTTGAAGAGAAGCTAAATAAAAGGTTTGAAGGGAGACAAAGAGGGTGTGGTTAAGGAGGAAGGGGTAGTGGTAGGTCTTCTGAAGGCCGAAATGAGACCCAAAATAAAAATGAAGATGTGGGTACTAGCAAGAACCAAAGGAATGAGGATTTCAACCACTCCCATGATCAAAACTTTGAAGGAAGAGGTAGAGGATGTGGAAAAGGAAGAGGAGGCCTCTATGGTACCTATTTACATTGCAATGAAGAAGGCCATCATGCCTTTGAATGCCCTCAATGACAAGGAAGGATAGATAGGAGAGCTAAGGGTCAAGCTAGGGTTGCTCATGTGGATGAGGATGCACAATCATCACATTCAAAGGATGCAGAAAGAGGAGAGACTTTAGTAAATGAAAGGGTCCTACTAAGTGGTGAGATTGAACAAGGACAAAGGAGGAGTCTATTTCATACCAGGTGCAAGTGTGAGGATAAATTTTGTGATGTGATCATTGATGGTGGTAGCACTGACAACTTGGTGTCAAAGGAGATGGTCTCTAAACTGAAGCTGAAGAGGGAGAAACACCCCTAGCCCTATCGGATCGCTTGGGTGAAGGATGATGATAAGGTCCTGGTAAGTGAATAATGTTTAGTGAAGCTAAAAATTGGGAGTTACCATGATCAAGTTCTCTGTGATGTTATTCCAATGGATGTCTATCATCTATTTTTGGGAAAATTGTGGTAGTTAGATAGGCATGTAGTAAATAATGGTCATGCAAACACATACTCTCAAACAAAGGATGGAGTTCACCAAAAACTATCTTGTTGATGGAAGAAAGCTTTTAGATGGCATGAAACATCAGCGTATGTGTTATGCTTTGATTCCTAGAAAAGATAAGGAAGGTAGTAGTTAAATACCACTTGAAGTTTCAAATTTTTTGTGAGTTTGGAGATATCATCTCTGATAATGGTTCAGAAGGATTGCCACTAGTAAGGCAAATTAGTCATCAGATAGATTTAATCCTTGGAGCTAGTTTTCCTAACAAGGCTTCCCATAGGATGACTCCTACTGAAATGGAGAAGCTAAATAGACATGTTCAAGAGCTATTAAGGAAGGGTTTGATTTGAGAGAGCCTGAGTCCATGTGTAGTACCTACAGTACTGGCACCAGAGAAGGATGAAGAGTGGAGAATGTGTACAAACTCTCGAGCTATAAACATGATAATCATTAACTATATGTTTCCTTTGCCAAGAATGGATGATCTTATGGACTGCTTGAGTGGAGCTTAGTACTTCACAAAGATAGATCTCAAGAGTGTCTATCACCAAATATGGATATGAGAAGGAGATGAGTGGAAAATTTCCATCAAGACCAAGGAGGGTCTTTATGAGTGGCTAGTCATGCCCTTTGGATTGAAAAATGCCCCAAAAACCTTCATGCGGCTTATGAATGAGGTACTTAAGAAGTTCTTGGGAAATTTGTTATTGTTTATTTGGATGATATTTTGATTTTCAGCAAGAATTTTGAAGAACATTTGTTTCATATTTGTAGTGTCCTTGAAAGGTTGAGGGAAGAGAAATTGTTAATTAATCTGAAGAAGTGTAGCTTTGCTAAAAAAGAGTTAATCTACTTGGGGTTTGTTGTATCACTTGAAGGTCTCAAAATGGATCTAGAGAAGGTAAAAGCCATCTTGGAATGGCCTACTCCAAGGTCTGCTACTGGTAAGATCATTTCATGGTCTGGTTAGTTTTTACAGGAAGTTCATTAAGAATTTCAATGGCATATGTGCCCCCTGACTTACACAATAAGAGGGGATAGTAAAGAGTTCAAATGGACTGCAGAAGCTACAAAATGTTTTGAAATGCTAAAGAAGAAGGTGACAGAAAAACCTATGTTTGCACTTCCTAATTTTAGTAAGGTGTTCTAGGTGGATTATGATGCTAGCGGCAACACTATTGGGGTTGTATTGAGCCAAGAAGGTAAGCCTATTGCATATTTTAGTGAAAAATTGAATCATGCAAAAAAAAAGTATTCTATTTATGATCAAGAGTTATATGCAATAGTTCAGGCCCTAAAGAAATGGAAGCATTATTTATTTCCAAAGGAATTTGTATTGTATACTGATCACTAGGCATTATAGTACCTAAATAGCCAAAATAAATTGAACCAGAGGCATATGAAGTGGGTAGAGTTTTTGCAGAGATATACATTTGTGTTGAAGCATAGAAGTGCAAAGCCTAATAGGGTTGCAGATGCATTGAGAAGGAGGTAGTTGTTGTTTATAGTAATGTAGGTTGAAGTAGTTGGGTTTGATGAACTCAAAAATCTGTAGCTTGAGGATCCTGATTTTGCTAAAGCATGGAAAGCTTGTCAAGAACCTATTGTTGTAGACATAACCAAGTGGCTAGACTATTTGATTCATGATGATAAGTTGTCCAAGGAGTTCCATGAGGGAAAATATGATTAAGGAGAAACATAGTGGAGGGATGGCAAGGCATTTTGGTCGAGATAAGACCATTTCCATTCTTAGAGAACATTATTTTTGGTCTCAAATGTCACAGTATGTGAAGAAGTTTGTATAGAGTTGCTAGGTTTGTCAAGTGGCCAAGGGATTTAGTCACAATAGTGGACTATATCAGCCATTGCCTATTCCATCAAAGCCATGGGAGGACATAAGTATGGATTTTGTTCTTGGATTGTTGAGGACACAAAGGCGTAATGACTCAACATTTGTGGTGGTTGATAGGTTCTCCAAAATGACACATTTCATTCCATGCCACAAAACTCATGATGTTGTCCATATTGTAGACTTTTTTTTTAGAGAAGTGGTAAGACTACATGGTCTTGCAAGGAGTATAGTATCTAAAAAAGATAATAAATTTGTGGGTTATTTCTGGAGAACATTATGGAAGAAGTTGAGAAAAAACTTGAAGTTTAGTTCTACACATCACCTGCAGACTGATGGATAGACTGAAGTAGTAAATAGAAGTCTGGGCAATTTGTTGAGATGTTTAGTTTGGGATAAGCCCAAGGGATGGGATTTTCTTCTACCACAAGTGGAATTTTCTTACAATAACTCTATAAATAGGAGTACTGGTAGATCACCATTCCAAATTGTATATGAAAGTAGCCCAAGGATTGCACCAGAATTGAGGAAGATGGAGCAAGGGGAGAGGACAAGTGCTAATGTAAAAGAATTTATTGAACATATCAATCGTCTACATGAGGTGGTCTAGGCACACATTATCAAGATGAATCAATAGTATACATCTAGAGCTGATCAAATGACAAGACATAAGGAGTTCCAAGTAGGGGATCTAGTCATGGTACACTTGAGAAAGGAAAGATTTCCAGTAGGTAGTTACAACAAGCTCAAGACGAAGAAATTTGGCCCCTACCAAATTCTGAAGAAACACGACTCAAGAAATGCATATGAGGTGGAGTTGCAAAATGGAATTCACATTTCTCCTATCTTCAACATTCAAGACTTAACAGAGTATCATGATGATGGTGCAAATGAGGAGTTGATGTTGGAGCCATGTCCAATTCCTACTTCTAAGAAGGAGGAGATAGAAGAGATTCTATATAGTCATGTGGATAGGAGTACCAAAAATAGGAATTGTGAAGAGTATGTGGCTAAGGGGAAAGGATGATTGATAGAGGACTCAACTTGGATATCGGCAATTGAGGTTTCCCATTTGGGATTTTATCTACCATCTATCAAGTGACATGGTCACTTTTCAATCTACCCCAGGTGTCTGATGTAGGAGCATCCAGAGGTATAAGGGAAATCCTATATCACCCAAAAAAATGTACCTAGACATAGTTTCTATTTCATGTGTTTTCATTTCTAGATACCCATTTGTGTCAAATAAAGGTTCCAACTCTTACAGTTCCAACATTAGTGTTCTGGGTTAGAGTTTTTAAGCACCTTGGGATATGTGTAAATGCCTAAAAAATAGGACTATGTAATTGAGCCATAATTATGTTGATTTAGAGGGGGGAAATGGGAGGGATGATTATAATTGTAATTTAGAACATTTCGAAAAAAGAATCAGGTCAAAAGGTTCCATGGTTTGAAAGTTATGGCAATTTTTCAATTTCTGGAGACCTCCTAAGAATGCTTCAAAGTCAAGTTAGGCTCATTAAATGACCTCATAAAGGGCTGAAAATATTGGGATGAGCGAAAATAGTCATAAGGCCATAGAGCACTCCAACAGCTTTCCAAAAATGTAAACGGTTCATCAATCAAAGCTACGGTTCAAAAGTTATGCCATCTGAAAGTTCGGCTTCTATTTCTGGATTCTTCTCATTTTGCACCAACTTCTAATGTGACTTTTGGAGCCTTCTATTTTGGTGGTGGATGCCAAATAGAACTTTCTAGAATGTATTCCTAATCCTTAACCCTTTGGGGTCTATTTAAGAACATTTCTGGCATTGTAAAAGATAGTTCAAAGTGGATTTTGAGAGGAGGTATTGGAAGGAGAAATTATCTCCAATTTTATACTATTGTAAGCCCAAAAGGCATGTTTTGAAGTCTATTTTCTTTGTATTGAGTGTATTAGCATATTTTCATAGTTAATAAAGTTTTCCCTTTCCTGTTGTGTCCATTCTATTATTGGGCTTGACCCCATCATATTTCATCAAGTGCTAAGCTATGTAGTTTCAAAAGTTGATTTGAATTTTAAGCCCTAGTTCAATCAAGATGGCATCTAGGTCCAAAACAATTAAGGTTAAGAAAGGTCATGAAATGAAAATAGTCAATAACAAAGTCAAATAGCCAAAGTTTAAGCCCATCCCTGAAGTTGCCTATAAGAATGATCAAGTTGGTGCCCTTTTTGTCATACTAGATAAAGTTTTCATGGGCCAAGATGTGTGAAAATGTTATACTATAAACTTGGAGCGATAGGAGAATTAGAAATATTTAATGTCTTTTACAAACTATGTGATAATGATAAATTGAAAGACAAGTTCTCCATATTTGAGAAGAAGGGTCTGACCAAAGCCCTAGTTTTCCCTACTATTTTTGAAACTGAATGGATTCGAATAGTGCTGAATTAAATCCATGATGGATCTTTTTGTTTAGAAACCTTGTTGGTGAAGTTTACAAAGAAAATTGTCCATAGGGTTACTGATTTTCCAACCCTAGATAGGCCAAAGACCCTAAGAAGTGACAAAAGGGAGGCCATGGAGAAGAATACTAGTGCAAATTGCAATAATAGGGGAGTGATAATTGATATCATCACTGAACCCCTACTGGATTTCCTTGTTAGGTTCATATCCCACAAATTCTATTAGTTAAGTAGACTAAATAGTGTGCCATGTATTGCAGTGGATGTGGCATACAAATTGGTTGAAAAGGATCATACATATGATGTTGTAGAGCTCATGCTACTATAGATCAATGAGAATATTGGAGCTATAAGGAAATTCAAGGGGGCTCAATGTAAATTTTGATCAATTTTTTTTTGTATTTTTTCTATGTCATGAAAGAATTCCATTCAGTAGGTAAGGTGAATTGGGATCAGAAAAAGACAATTATTGAACAAATCAACGAGTTCATCAAGCAGATACGTGAAAATTTTGATGCCCAAATGACTAGCTATTTTGAGGACTTCAAGAAGTCCCTGAAATAGAGGATGAGGATACCAATCTCATTGCTAGAACAACATGTGAAAGACATTTGTTTCTTGGTAGATATTGACTACACCTATATGCAAGAAATCATACCTAGAGTGAGATGGCTTAGGCCACTAGGTTATGAATTGGATGTTTATTAGGCCTCAGCTGCAATAAAAAATTTACTTGCAGAAGAAATTGATAAGCCTGCCAAATATTTTGGAACATATGACATTGTCAAATCAAGGGTAGTGATAGACCTAAAGACAACTACTATAGTAAAAAAGAAGGAAATTTTGATAAAATAAAATCAAGAAAAGATTTGGAGTTGAGGCAGCAGGCGCTGTAGAGGAAGAAGAAGATGAAAGTGAAAATGAAAAGGATGAGCCAAGGCAAGGGCCTCTACAATTAACACAAGGCCTAGGTGAGGACAAGGAAGAAGGTATAGAGGAAGAAGAAGCTAAGGAAGCACTTACCAAAACCAAAGCCACCAAGAGGAAAAGCCAAATCTTAAACTACACCACAGCCCAAGGCAAAGAAAGGGGAAAATCCCACTGCAAAGAAGCCTAGTACAAGAGCCACCACCAAAGCCACAACTCAAAAGGCTAAAGAAGAGGCAAAAAAGAACAAGAAATCCACAAAGAAGATTGCTAAGGAGCTGAGGAAAAGAAGAAAATATGTGGCCTAGCTTGACTCGGATGAAGAGAAAATAGAGTGAGATGACAACAGTCAATTCAAGGTGGTAAGTCATCCACCTAAGTTTACCATAGATAAATTATGTACAAATATTAGAAATGGAGACTTAAAAGATTTAAAGAATTTAGATTTCAATAAGCTCAAGAAGGAAGAGAAAAATAAAATAGAGGAATCTGTGTATGCTATGATGGCCAAGTATAAGCACACACCTCTAGAGTTAGATGGAACAATGCCCAAGGAGCTATACAAGATAGTTGAGGATAAATGATATTTTTGTCTACAAATGGAGAAAGAAATAAGAGAATTTACTTTATCTAGATTGTTGCCTGACTTGACTAAAATTCAAATAGCTAATTTGAATAAGAGGCACAATAGTAGGTTCACACCAAAGTATAGGGCATTTTGTATTTTGCAAAATAAAATTGAGGATGTAGTTAGCAAATCCACAAAATTGTGGAAAATAATATATAAGAAGATTGATAATGTTTTTGATTAGTTAGAGAAGGTAAAAGCAAGTGCCATGAGGAAAGAAATAAAGGAAATGGGAAGGAAAGTAGGTGAGAAAAGTGAAGAAAAGAAAGTGGAGGAAGAGAAGAAAGATGAAGAGAAGAATAAGGAAGAGAAAGAGGAGGAATTGAGCAAAGGAGAAGAGAATGGAACTAATGAATAGCAAAAGCAAAGAGTGCAAGACACACAACTGCCACCTCCTAGCCCTCCTCATGCAAGGATCACACCTATCGAGATCATTAAGATAAAGGATGTTATTGACACTTCTTGTTACCAATCAACACAAGTAGCTAGATTATGCTCAAGTCCAATACTAGTCAGTGTTGATGAGTTGTAGAAGTTACTAGTAGATTCAAAAGATGTCAAGGTGAAAACACAAGAACCACATTTGACAACCAAAACTAGTAAAATTCTCCTAATTCCACCTCCATCTCCACCAAGAGCAATAATTGATGCACTTTAGGTACCAAGTGTAGCAACAAGAGAAGACAAAGGAAAATTAGAATAGTCAACAAGTGCACCCCCAACTATTGATAGTGATAAAGAGAAATAACCAGAAGAGAAGGAAGAGACATGAGATGAGGAGCAAACTGTGATACAAACATTGGTTGAGTTACCAAAGATAGGTACTCCCACTCAAACTCTTCAAAGCCAAGCACTGACATGCTAGCGTTGTGAGTTCAAACACTAGGCTCAAGCTCAACTAGTGTAGCTAGGACACTTCATTATGAAATTCTTGAGATAGATGAAGAGATAAAATACCTTACTATTAATCCAACACCCTCACTAAAGAAAGGATTAATGAAATATAGAGTGCACTAGATAGGAGAAGGAAACAAGAGGTATTGAGAAGAGAATATAAGTATAGGAAAACAGTAAATTAGATAAAGGACATCTTCATGGATGCCATCATCTTGCAGTCACCAAATGAATCAAGGCCAATAGTAGAGCAGTTGTCTAAGATAGTTGACCAGGTGACAAATGAGGACCATGAGAAAAATGCAAAATTAATGGAATGGTCAGAAAGGAAGTTTCATGGTAAAGTAAATGAGAAAACATCTAATGATATAGCATTATCTCAAGTTGAGTTGGCAAAGAAATTGGATAGAGTAAAAATTGTAGTTGGAAACATTTTCTCCTTGTACAACAAGTTGTGTGTTTTTTCCAATTTCACACGAGAGACTAGCCAAAGAATAATGAGCTTGGAGAGAAATCTAAATATTTCTACCATGCAACTTACATCCAATCCAACTCAAAGTGAGAAGAATTTTTGTCAAATGCTGCATACAAAAAGGGAGTTAGCTATATTGACAATAGAGGAGGTAAATACAAAAGCCAAATTGGTGCAAATCTAGTCCTCTGTAACTCCAAAAATAGAGGTCCTCCATAAGGAGCAAGCATATGTAGAGATAGTCCTCAAGAAAGACCCAAACCTTTCTACACTTGATGGAATTGTACAGCTTGTAGCAAAGATTGTCATCTAACATAAGTCATTAGACATTGCACTGGAGAATTAGGGTGCAACTTTGGAGATACTCCTAGAGGTAAAGAATACATTTTTCATTAAGCATGATATTGTTTGCTAGGACCCTTTGACATCAATGTCAAAAAGGGGGAGATATATACATATATGGGAGAATACCAAATTTTGGTCATTTTTTATTACATTCATTCATTCATTTTGAAAATAAAGTGGAAAGTTTGTAAATAGCCAAAAGAGGGAGACATGTAATAAGCAGTTAGGGGGAGATTGTAAAATTTTGACAAATAGGAACTTCATACAGATCAAATACAACATACATGCTCATAATGAAGAAATAGAACAAAGGAAAAAGAGAACTAGGCACTTCAGCACATGATTTTAGTTTCAAGATTGGACAAGGCATAATCAACTTAGAGGGAGTCATAAGGTATAATTGTTACTCACAAATTTTTGAAATTTTGCATGTATGCCAAGCAAAATAAATAAAGAATGTGCTCAATAAGGTTAGATCATAAATTATTATTTAAGTGTTCTTGACACTCATGTCAAAGGGGCAGATTGTTGGTCATAAGAATGATTTTTACAATTGAGTGTCAACACACTTAACCATATTCACCATGTATGCCAAGTACATAATGTATGCCAAGTCAGAATCTTAATAGGTGTTGAGTCATAGTTCATGTCAAGCAAGATAGAACATAATATATGCCAAGTGACTTGGGAAAGTTCATGTGTCTAGCAAACTAGGAATATAACATGTGCTAAGTGATCCATAAATGTTTAGATGCCAAGTGATCTAGGAACATTCATGTGCTGAGAAAACTAGAAATGTAATAGGTGCTGAGCAATTTAGAAATAGTTCATGTTGAGCATTAGTAATGCAATATGTGCCAAATAACACGTGATCAACATAGTAGTTTTTTTCCTTCACAAACTAAGATGTAAAATAGTTTTTGCATGACTCACAAAGGGATAAGAAGATAAGTTCAAACCTTTTCACTTACCTATGAAATCAACATGCAACCAATCAAAAAATTTGAGACAACATGCAACCAATAGGCAAAATCAAAGGATTTGAGCAAGAATTCCAAGCTCGTGATTGCATTGCAAACCCTAAGTCCACAATATATTTATAAGGAGACTACAAAACCATTGTGAATATTGTTGAGGTTATTGAGAAGGTTGTTTGAAGGAGTTAACAAACTATAGAATAGAGAAACAACTAAGGCATCAAGGACTTAGTAAAATGGACAACAACTACACATCTACTTGATTAGAACAGAGCAAGGGATACACACAGAGATTAGATCAAGCAAGGATCAGAATAGGAAGAGTAGATCTAGTACCTAAATCCAACAATTAGAGATTGCACTCTATCAGGTCAAATGTTCTAATACTTTCTTACCATTATATTAGAGATTGAAATCCTATGTTGATAGGTTAGCTTAGCAGCTAGGTAGGAGAACCTTTGGAGAAGGTGATGAAAATCCTATTAAATTAGGTGAGTTTAGCAAGCTATTTTAAATCCTTTAATAGGGTGACACTGTTGGCACCTAATTTAACAGTTTAAAAAACAACCAAGAAACCAGACAAATGCATCTAAGGCTAGAAAATTCCTATGATGAATTCACCTGACTGTAGTCTTGGGCCAACTATAAGGCATAACTCCTTCTTCACTTCAGGACTTGCAAAACCTAGGCAGGTAGACCTCAAATTCAATTGATACCGTACCAATGCAAAAGCATATCTCTAAATCTATTAAGCAGATGAAAACCCCTTATATCTCCTAATAACTCATGCAATAATAAAGATATATAGTAGCTAAATGCAAATATATGAATCACATAAGTTGAGTGAGGGTTAATCCTTTAAGTCCTTCAACATGAAAGGGAAAGAACATTTGATTAATAATTTTGAATTCAACAAGCCTTCAGATATGTAGCAGTAAGACTTTAATGATCCTGTAGGTGACCAGTGCCTAATCCATTGGGAAAATCCATGAATTAATTACAAACATATGAATATTGGAGACATATTTGTATCTTCAAATATCTGATCTATCTATTTAACTTGTAAATAGACACCTATGCTCAATCTGAACCTCACTCTTACATGATATCCCCATTAGAAAACTTGCAACCTTGTTGATTTCCATGAAGCATTTACATAACCCCTTGGGTTATAGGCTAAAATGAAATAACATAAAGCCTTAAGTGACTGCAATTACAACCTAAGCTCTATGTCAAAAATTATAAAACATTGAAGATCACTAATAAAGGAGACAAGATTCAACTGAAACTCAATCATCTGCTACTCTTTGTATTAATTTCCTTAAAATTATAGATTCATATGCATGAAACAAAAACATAGAAAACATCTAATAGATTTGAACTATCTATATTAACCTTCCTAATGCTGTTCATATAAGAGAATTTTGCTGAACAAATGGTTTCACAGTAAAACACTGGAACCTTGCTAGTATTACCTAGATAAAACTGCCAACCCTTACAAAGAATGAAAGATAGAAAGATATGGGAAGAAGATGAATTCTAGGATCTGTTATGCAACTGACATGTGTCCACCTAAAATTCAATTTTCTACAATTGAAAAATCTCTCTCCTCTTTCCACACATTGATATGATTTTGTTTTCATCATTACTTGTAACAAACTTGAAAATATCCTCTGCTCAATGATGGAAACTCTTTGAGTCACCAAAAATATCTGAAAGCTTCATGAAGATGCTAGTGAAAACTCTATTTAACTATCTTGGAAATTACCCCAACTTCATTTTCATTGTCTATTATTGATCCTATAATTGCATTTTCAATTTTAGTTCATTCCACTAAGAAGGTCTCAACTTTCGTGTTTCTGGGTATAACTCAAACCCATGAATTCATGTGTAGAAATGAACTCCATAATCAGAAATTTCATCTTCTCATGATTCTAGTGATTTATAACATTGCTATACTAGCCTTCCAAAAAACCCCTAAATCTTAGTTCAAAAAATGTCCCCCTCTGGCAGAACACTCATCTTTACAACTTTGAAAAAATAAAGTTTGAAAATTTTAAACAAGTTCTAAAGTCAAACTTTATATTAAATACCCTTTTTGATTTAAAATGCACTGACATCCACTTTGAGAAATAATTAAAAAATAAATATTTTTATCATTTTCTAATTTCTCCCTACCCCTCTGAATTCAAGTCAAACTAATTTAACCGATGCCACATGTCACTTCCTAATTGCTCAACCCCTATCCACATCATTAGCTTGAACATAATGCCACATCATCACACTCGTGACATGCTGACACATGTTAGCATCTTGTAATCTTGCATTCCTTAATTAGTGAGCATGTTTGTAATGTAGGGGTGCATTGTTCATCCATCTTGCCACATGGCTCGATCCTATGTGTTCGCCTGAACATGCACATCTCTACCATGTAACTGATAACTGGGACCTACCTACCACATGTCAAAATCTTGCAATCCTGCTTTGTTTAACTAGTGAGCACTTTCAAAATGCGAGCATCTGCCCACCCTCGAATTTGGACACGTGGTGAGATATAGCACCATCTCTAACACATCAGCGTACCTATTAGTTATTCAAAATTATGTTCCATTTGTGCACTAGTTGGCATCTGGCTCGGGTCCCACCTTACACCACATAGCTTTCCAAAAGCCTGTACCTTTAAGATACAATGCATTATGTGTTAGATAGTATTTAAACTTTAATATTTCTTATCACCTGCCCAATATGGGATCGTTTATTTTCATGGCTTTCCTAAGTTCCTATGCTTGTTCCTTTGTTTTCTCTTCCTTTTCATGTGGCTTTCACAAACTTTCTACTGTTCATGTGGCATGGGCTCTGGCTGTCCTATTTTGACATGGCATTCCACTAGCTTTCACTTCATGTTTTGGCTTTAGTGTGAGGCACATTTTATCATGTCGTCACTGCCTTTACCATTGACTATCATTTTCTTGTATGTCTATGTGTGTTGGAGTCTCTCATGTTTATTAAGAAGATCAAATGTCATTTTCTTGGCATGGGTTTTCTAAAACAATTCCCTTCTGGTCACATGCTACTCAGGGCATGCAATTCCCCTTTTAAACTACCCACGATGCCTTTGCTCTTTTGTTCAACACCACTGCTTACTATATCAGGTTAAAATTTATGCAACAACTTCATTTTCTCATGGACTGCCCTATGCATGGACTTTTTGCTTTGTCTTACATTCTTGTCTGTGTGTGTGAACTCCTCTACTGATTTTCTTGTTCTTTCATGATGCCATTAAAGGTGCTCCATCTCCATGCTGTGATGGCCTCCTTCAGTCCACAACTTATGCTCAATACGTGGGCTCTGCCTTTTTTCTTGCAAAATCTCTCAATATCTGTAGATTTCAATGTTTGTCCAATGTGTGGGTTGTTCTGTGAAAAGCATAGGCCTTTGTTTTTATTTGTTGATATTTTCTACATATGTGGGGTCTCCTTTTCACTTGTGGACATCCCCTGTTCTTGCCCATTTACTTCCAATACGATCTGCTATGTGAGTCTGGGTACCATGAATGAAATTTTGACTTAAAAGGTTGTGGATAAAAGCCTTGAATGACTCATATAATTAGTATACTTTGATCTTTTCTAACTATAAATGAATTCATTTGCAACTAAACTGGCAGGCCTTCCCTCCTCTGATGCATTTTCCTTCTCTAATGAAGATCTTAGAAGTGTATTTGTCCATGGCTCTCTTAATATCTCCAACATTGCTAATGTTCCATCCCTGCTCTTATGAACAAGCTCGGTGGTTTGATAAGCATACACAGACATAAAGCTCTCCTCACTGTACTTCACATTAAATCTCTTGACTCCAAACTTGTTACTAAACATGCTCCACATCTTTCACAAATTCCACACATCTTTATGGAAAATGAAAAGTTTGGTGCAAGAAATCCAAACTTTTTAAAAAATAATTATCGAATCCACAATAATAACCATATCTTTCATCAGTGAGAAAGATGTTTTAAAGTAACAACATTCTTTATGCTCTTTTGCAAAACACTGGGGCCATTGACAAATGTTGGCTTTTATCCATTAAATTTTGATCTATTCGACTTTATCTTATTTTTTTCCATTTTATCTTCTTATTATCATAGAATGATAATAAATTCAATTTTGAATCATTTGAATGTAAGGCAATAGAGTTGTTTTCTTTTGTGTGTGTTCCACATGAGAGAAGTCGTGATCCATCATCATCATAAACTATTTCAAAGCACAACATCTTGGGCATATCATACTCAAATGTAGACACCCCAATATTGCTTTAGCCATGCCATTTGTGTGAGTAGTCCCTTACTTTTAATGGACTTACAATGCTACATTTATAATGGACACTATATGTTGGTTTAAAACATTGTAACACTACTTTTTACAAAACTCCTCTAACCCCGTCTCCAACTCTATGCAATCAGATGAGAATAGTCAGACCCCAAAGTGGGTCCAACTAAAAAAAATTTTATTTCCAAAAAATGAATTCTCAGAATGACCGATTCATCATCTAATACTAATAGGATTCAAAATCAAGAACTTTTCTATCATTAATAACTCATTTTATCACTTTCTTGCAAGTTGTCAACTTTATGCTAGGAGGTCCGTTGATAGGCCTTAAAAGCTTATCCAAACACCTGATCAGGCTCTGAAAGTCAGCATACTGATTCTCTGTTCTACATACTTTTACCCCACCAAATCTCCTCTCATGATGAATTCTCAGTCAAAATATATTTAGTGTCAAAGTTGACCTCTCAGAATTACCTACAAGTAAACAAGTCAGAAAACACTAGATTAGGTTCAAAATCAGCTTTAAAAGCTAGGTAAACTAACACTTGGGAAGATGAAAATTGGGGCATTGATTCTCTATCATGAGGACAATATGAATCTATGATTTGGTCTTATGATGAATAATTGGGTACAAATGCCGAGCGGTCAGCTATTTAGAATTGCTGACTAGAAACAATGGCAGAAAGGTGATTTTTGCAAATGGAATTGACTTGGAAAAGTGTGCAAATGGATTTGTCATGACTCAAAAACTGACACACTTAAAGTATTTTTAGAGTACAACATAGTGGTACAATCCATTCAATCTCACCAATCACGAGTTTTGAATTATAACATCACGAATAGAGGTCCCGAAAAATCTACAAATGCTGAAACCAATAAAAGGATAGAAATTGTGTTTCGAATCATGTTTTAAAATTGGTCAAATAGAATTTTCATAAGTTGAAACTTGAAACATAATAAGTCTCTGATGTCTACAATGCAACGTAAAAGGAATTTTAGCATTTTAGTCAACTGGGTCAAAGTTATAACTCATCAAATAGGGCTTCCCAAAATTTTGAACATTTCATATCAGCATGACATTGATAACTGACCAACTTTGATGGATTCGAAACTTAATCAAACAGACTCAAAATTACTCAAAATCTAAAACATAGGCTCTTAGGTATGGACACTAAATACTCCCAAAATGGTGAGTCATGAAACATTTTTGGGTGTGAGATATTCGATTGCAAACACAACCTCATGTCATTGTTTGACACTTTAGGGTAAAATGCAAATTTGACAAATGCTTAAAACGAGGCTTCACAAAATGACTCGAAATGATAGTTTGACTTCATAGAACATGTGGATTCACTAAATGGAAGGTGTTAGAAAGATTGAACACCTCTTGGGCCTCAAATGGACAGTCGGGTACATTTGCATGAAAAGCATTTATAGGGGGCTTCAGAAAAAGATGTTCAAAATAAGAATGTAATTTTGAGCGCCAATAGACATTTCTTGTAAATTTTTTGTAAATCCTTTAACCAGTTCACTATTGACATAGTGTAATGCCTTTAACAGGGTAGGCCTTTAACAAGAAAAACCATCAAAATTGGTTGAACTCTTTGTTGCAATGATTTTGTGGGTGTCGTCCCCACGCTAGTTTAATCTTCTTATTCCTAGAGGGTTTTTGGGTTACCAAATCCCTTGTGTCATATGTGGATGCATGCTTTCATTTCATATTTTCTTATATGTTTACTTGCATCACTTTAATTTTAGTTATGTGTTAAGAAGGGTTTAAGACAATGAAAAGTTGTTACTTCTGATTCACCCTCGCCCTTTAAGAAGTACTCTTCCCATTTGAACATTCTAACAAAAAGAAATAACATAAA
This sequence comes from Cupressus sempervirens, assembly GCA_028749045.1. Classification (NCBI taxonomy): domain Eukaryota; kingdom Viridiplantae; phylum Streptophyta; class Pinopsida; order Cupressales; family Cupressaceae; genus Cupressus; species Cupressus sempervirens. Next base: position 688,041,631 of record CM053790.1, read on the forward strand.
AATAAGGGATGCCATGATTTAATGTAGAAACTCAATTTGGGAAAACCATCAATTGTAACTAGTTACAAATTTTCCCTCTTCTTAAGTGATCCCTGTTAGGAGACAACCCTATTAAAGGTTACAAAACAAACTTTTAGGTGTGACCCTATTAGAGGATCTATTCACCCTATTAGGAGTGACCTTGTTAGAGGTCTTCAAACACTTCAATCTAGAAATTCCACCTTGTTAGAGGATTTTCTAAATAGTTGTTAGGCTAGTTCTGTTAGGAGATTTGATTCATTGCTAAAATTGTTAGAGAGTAATAATGACTTGACCTGATTTCTGATGTAGCTATCTTTTTTTATTCAGATCTTTTTTATAGCTTGATTACTTAATCCTCCTTGATCATAATATTCTATGTAGTTTAGTCAACTTTGATACTGCATCCTCTTATAGATGTCCTTCCAAATTTTCTTCCTTAATTCATCTTGTTCAATTTCTATATTTCATTCCTCAACTTGACCTTACATATATATGATTCAAATTGTCAAGTTAGATTGAATACTCTTTTAATCAAATAGTTATCATCCCTTAAGTCAACTTTTATTAACTAATAAATTTATCAAGCTTAATATGATGTCAATTGGTTATTATAGAATTGAGTATTTACTTAGCATAGAGGATCCCTTTATTCACTAACCATCTTGTTTGGAACAAGATTTCTATGGTTAACTGACCAAACTTAGTTATTACTAACTTATCTTGATTAATCAATTGAGCTAGGTCAATACAGTCTGTGAACTTGGTTATAACTGAGTACTTGGCACATACAAGAGACTACATTTGATGACTGAGTGTACTTTTCTATCACTAAATTCTTGATAAAGGCTTGACATTCTATGTAATATCAAAGACAACACATAATTGAATAAAAATTTTCAAGAATCTCCCTCCCTTTTATTTATGGCAGCATAACATGCTATAGTACAAATAAATTTTAGAGAAAAATAGAAGTAAGGATAATATTCTTATTTTTATTCTGATTCTCATCCATGGGAACTCCCTCTATCAATGAGAACTCAATCTCTCCCTTTGGAATGATTTTCTCCAACTTCTCTAATTTCTCTTACTATAATTCCTCCCTCTAACTAATTGATATAACATTTCTCTGATAAACTCTCCCAAAATTTCTCTTATATGATAGGAAAATCTCCCTCTTTGATATCTCATGCAAAAGAAAATAATCAATGTATTTTCCATGCAACTGATGTACTCATTCATATGTAATCTTCTTTGACAATGCTAATTCAACATGACTGATCTTCAAATGCTCAGTTGATGAATCACAAATCTTTTTTTAGTGAGCTTTAGATAAGGGAATTTCCCCTAGCTTACCTCTTAGATACAAAAATGAATCCTTAGTTAATGGATTGGTGAATATGTCTGTTCTTTTGTATTCACATATTCTAGTCTCACCTCTTTGTCATGCATTAATTCTCTCAAAAATTGATATTTTATTGCAATGTTCTTTGCCTTGCTGTACATCACTAGATTCTTGGATATGTTAATGGCACTAGTGTTATCACTAAAGATAACTATTTGATTCTTGTTTTCTTCCTTCATACTTGAAAATAGTTATTTGAACCAAATAGTGTTGTAACAATTGACTATTTTTCCAACATATTCTACTTGTACTATAGATTGAGAGATGCAATTTTCTTTCTTTCTTGTCCAAGACACTAGCCTCTTCCCAAAAAGAATGACCCACTACTACTACTTTTCCTATCACCAATACTTCCTTCCCAATCAACATCAGTGAAGAATTTTAATTCAAAGTTGCCTTCTTTCTTATATCACAAACCATAATCTTCAGTACCTTTTAGATACGCCATAATTCTTTTTATTGCCATCATATTATTTTCCTTTGGATAAATAAAAAATATTTCCACCATACCAACTACTAATGCAATATTAGGTCTTGTGTATACTACATATAGAAGGTTTCCAACAATTGATCTATATGTAGTCCAATCTACCTCTTTCGAATCATCATTTTTGGAAAGCTTATGTCTTGTAGAAATAAGTGTTCCAACTGGTCCAAAATCCTCCACTTCAAATTTCTTAAATATCTCCTTGACGTACTTTTATTAAGTAATGTAGATGCCATCCTTCTTCTATTGAATTTGTAACCCAAAAAAAAATTTAATCTCTACAAATAGTGACATTTCAAATTCTTTACTCATTTCCTCAAAAAAGGAGTTGTATAAGTCATCATGTCTAGTGAATAATGTATTATCTATAAAGATTTCTTTCAACAATATCTTTTTTCTAGTCGTTCCTTAATGTATAGACTACTCTTGTCATTTGTCCTTTGAAAACTAATTCTTACTAAAAAACTATGCAATCTTTCATATCAAGCTCTATAGGCTTGTTTGAGACCATATAAAGCTTTGTGTAATTTAAAAACCATATATCTTTTGTTAGGATCTATGAAACATTTAGGTTTCTCAATGTAGACTTCTTCTTCTAGGGCTTCATTCAAGAAAGCTAACTTTACATCCATCTAATATACTTTGAATCCTCTATGTAAAATAAGCAAGTAGTGTTCTAAAACCTTCTAGTCTTGCAACTGGACAAAAAATTTCTTAATAATCTATAATGCTTCTCATTTTTGTAGTCTATACCTTGTTATATTTTAATTCAAGGGATAGATGTTACTCATGTTATTGTTTACATTTGAGAAGACCTCAGGGTCGAATGTTATACTTTGATTTTAGTATCATAGATGTTAGACTACTATGTTATTTAGTTGATCATATTTCCATGATGATGCCATTTTGAAATGACAATATGTTTTATGCTGATATCTTGTTATTTGGTATTTGGGCATATCTCTGATTATATTAGATGTGGATTTAATGCTATGGTGATTTACTTCATTCTTTCCTTATTATGCTTTATGTGAATAGGAGTAATGTAAATGGATTATTTTAGTAAATTTGAATAAATGGTTAAATTTTGTATTTAATGCATTTATTTCTTTAGATATATTATTATATGCAATTGCACTTAATTATGTGTTCTAGTGTGCATGATTTATATCTCTAGCAATGACACATGGAGTTAGTGATTCAACTATTCATATTTTACCAATGTTGTTCCTATATAGTCAACGTATCTTATTTAAATGATTAAATTAAACCTTTGGATGATTTGACAAAGCTTGACTCATTTGCATTATATGATTAGACATGTGAATATGTGTGTGCATTTAGAGGTTTGCATTGTCACAAAATTTGTTAAGGAGTTCTATGATTTTGGTTTTGGGTTTTCAAGCTTTATTTTTTTAATTTTAATTCTTGGTAGCTTAGCCATAGATGAATTCCAATTACTTGGAATAGCATGCTTTCATTTGAATTGATTCGGAGTTAGCTAGTCTTCCTAGTTATTCATCCTAATCAGTTACTTACTCGAAAAGTGAATAAGTATCCAAAGAAAAAATTAACTCCTCACTTCTCACTTTTGCAAATTACAAAATTGAGAACTTTTTTCAAAATCCTATTCTGGAGGATTATGTTTTCATTTTTTGTGAGAGCTATAGGCATAGGGTCTTCATGAGATTGGTCTTTATGGATCAAGCTTAGGAAGTCCTTGTTTTGCTACAACTTTTAGCCTCTTCTATGAGATATTTATTTTATTAGGCTGATTCTCATTCTAGCCCTTTTGGCTATGAGGTAGGGCTCTTCTATTTTTGTATTAGGTCTATTTCTACTTTTAATTATGGTAGTTGCATGTTAGGAGGCTGAGAACTAGTGTTCCTCTCTATTTTTGATTGCTAGTTCTGCCTAATTAGACAGGTATGCACATTTTCCTATTTATTAGGATGAGGGTTTGACGTTTCACACCGTTATGTTGGCTACATTTTCATATGATGTTCGAATCTAAATTTTATTGGATTTTCATAGCTTTTTTTCTTTGAGACCAAATGTATTTTATTTTTGAAGTTTTGATGTTTTGGGGCTTTTATTTCAATTTGTGTGCCACCTAGTTTTCTTAGGTTTTCTCACAATGATGTTGGTCATGGATCAAGATCATCCATAAGATCTTAGTTAGACCATTGTTTCACTTTGGAATGCTTGTCACGTCCATCCTCCCAAGCTTTTATTCATTTGAGTGTTATTTTTTTACTTGTGTTCTCATCCAACCCTCATGTTATAATCTTCTTGATGGTGGTGCGCAATACACAAGCACGTATGCATGCATTTTTGGGTGACTTGTAAGGCATGATCTCCCATTTGTATTTGGATTGAGTTATATTCATTGGAGTTGGGTTGGTAATTCATATGCCTATGGGAACTCATTGTTGCGATGAGTATGGGTATGTGGGGTAGCATGGAGGGGCTTCTCTCGTAACCTTGGTGACTATTTCCCAGAGGGTTGACATAAATAAGTTCTAATTAAGTGATAACTAAATAAATTAACTAGATTATAAATAAAAGATAGTAAAATATTTAGTGAACACCCAATTTATTTTGAGGACACTTGTTATGCAAGCACCCAGTTAACTCTAAGGACATAAGATTGTGTGCATTCTATTGGGAAGTTGATGCTACAACCACTAGCTTGGGCTACCTGATGCCAAGTTATTTACCCTCCAATAAGCCCCTATATAGTGACCCGTAGACTATATGACCAAGACCTAATCCACTTGCATTGTCTCATGATCTTGGTTGTAGTCCTCTTTACTATCTACTGTGATTTTTATTCACATGTGTTGGTGGTTGTGTCACTATCTCCATCAGCATGATCGGAGTTGACATATGAGTTTCACATGGTTGGGAGGAATAGCTACCTATACCACTATCAAAGACTAGTGTATAGAGATGGCCTATTATTCCAGTGTGACCAGTGCTTGATGTTCACTTAATATATTTAGAATTTCAGAGTATGCTTCCTTGTGATTTATTCTTTCATTGGAATGCTTGGATATCATGTTTAGATGATGTTAGCTATTTTATGCATTCATATATATTATGATGTTTAGCATATGATCAGAGATGTGGTTTTCTTAGTTGGGGTATCTTTTTCGTATTATTTTAGCATGTTAGATTTCCTATTCTTATAATGTTATTATGCTCTATTACTAATACCCTTGTAAGACAACTTTGACTATCTAGTCAGTAGTTTGGGATATTACACGTGGGCGATAGCTAGGACATTTAAGGTCTCATGATTTTATTATGGTTGGGAGGAACCACACAATAGTGTGGTTTTTTATGTACATTGCAATGCTGCTTTAGTACTTTCCTATTACTACTATGGTTTAGATGGTTAGATGGAGTCTCTATCTAGTAGTTATTATGTTTGAGTGTCTATACCTTGATAAGTGGATCTAGTACTCCTCAGTGTGGAGGAAATGTGTTTCCATATCTTTTCATCTCATTTTTACCTTTCTTGCTATTGCGAATTCTTGTGCAATATTGTACTCTCTCCTACACAATATTGTACACTCTCCTACATGAGACAAGGCATTTCATCATGCAAAAGCTTGCATTTATTCATGGGGTTCCTTTTTCTTCCTTGCATGAGACTTGGAATTAGTACAAAGGTTTTTGCAGCTAGGCTATGCATTCCTTTGCACATGAAGGTATTTTCTTGTGTGGCTTATTGCACTTCATTGCATGAAAGTGTCAATTGTTTTTTCTCATGTAGAAAATAGTGGATATCTTTGTTGTTTTATGGAGAATTTAATTTGGTGTTTCGATTACCCTTTAGGATTACTTAATTTTCTAGGCTTTGATAGATCACAGATTATTAATTCTATTGTCACCTTTGGCTTTTGTCTTTCTGTTTGATCATGTGAGTTTGGTAGTGATAGTTGAAGATTTTTTGGATGCTGAAATTTTCACTTAAGTTTTCCATTGTGATCTTATTGATCCTTGTACGTTGATTTTCGTGTGCATCTATACTTGTAAAAAAAAAATGTCTTGGCTTTTATTTATCCTTGTTTCAAGGATCTCCGGGTGAGGCATTACATAATCAATACATTCTTGTTGATCATAACCTTTTCATACCAACCTTGCCTTATTCTTTGATACTTCTCCATTTTCATTCAATGTATTTGTGAATACCCATTTTGTGCGTATTACATTTTTTTCGTTGGGTCTAGGAACAAGATTCCAAATTTTTTTCCTTTCAAGTTTTTCAATATCTTCATTCATTTACTCAATCCATCTTTCATTTCCTAATGCATCTTTAACTATTCTAGGTTCAAACTTAGTAAGCAAACACATATCTTTTAGTTTTTTCCTTGTCACTGCCCTTTGGACTAATCTCTAATGATTTTCTTAGGTGCATGACGCTTTCTAACATATCTAGCAAGTCCAAGTTCATTATTTTTGGATTTTGGACTTGATTCACTCAGTTCACCATGCTCAAAATGATATTCTAAATTATGCTTGGGTCCCACTAACTATAACTTGGGTCCTTTAGACTAAGACTTAGGTTCTACTATCTAAAACTCGGGTCCTTCTAACTGAGACTTGGGTCCTTCTAACTATGGCTCAGATTGTACTAGCTACAACTCAAGTTGAACTAGATATTTAGGGGACTCAGGTGGTGAAGACTACTCATTTCCAATTGTATTTGCTTGAATTTTTAGTAAAGTATCAGGTTCAAAGTAGACAAAGTTTTTGTAGTTTTCATTTTCTTTTCTACTTTACTCTTTAGCATTTTTCACAAACTTGTCAATTTTTACATGTGCACTTTTTATAACCTTATGATTAATAAGATTCATACATTTATACACTTTTATTTTATTGGAATGTCCTAGGAATATGCCTTCATCACTTTTTACATCAAATTTTCCCTTTCTTGTTTCTTTTAAGATATAAAATTTTCTTCCAAATACTTTGAAATAAAAGATATTAGGTTTTTAGCCATACCATAATTCATAAGGTGTTTGATCTATATCTTTCTTTTTTTGAACTTGGTTTAAGGTATGAAGTATTGTATTGATTACTTTCTTCAACTATTTGATTCCAACATTTTTCTCTAGCTTTAGTGTTCTTAGACAATCCATAATATATCTATTTCTTCTTTTTTCTATGTCATTTTACTAAGGTGTACCAAGTACATATACCTTTCTTTTGATTCCTCTTTCATTGCAAAATTTATTGAACTCATTTGATATAAACTCTCCTCCTCTTTCTAACCTTAAATGTTTTAGTTTCCTTCCTATTTCTTTCTCCACTTTGGTCAGATACCACTTGAAATTTTGTAAGACTTCAAATTTATCTTTCAAGTACATCATTTTCATCATCCTAGAATAATCATCAACAAATAAAATCAAATGCATATATGTATAGTAGATTTCTATGCCAATAGTTCCAAAAAGATTTGTATGAACGAGCTCTAGAACTTCTTCAAAATTATAATTCTTTCTTTTGAAGGTTTTCTTTCCCATCTTCCCAATTTGAAATTTTTTGTGCATGCCCATATAAGGGTTCCTTAGACTTGGAATGTCTCTCACTCTTTTATTCTTTCTTATGTTTACTAGGTTATCAAAATTTACATGACATAGTCTTTTGTGTCGCAACCAACTTTCTTCTACTTGAGCTAGGAAACATGAAATTTCATTTATATCTAGATATAATATATTACTTCTTGCTTGATCACTAGTCCCAACTAGATTTTCCATCCCATCCAATAGCTTGGCCTTTCCATTCATGAATTCTACCATGAATCTAGCGTTGTTCAAATGTGACACACTAAGTAGATTGCATTTCAGTCATTAAACCTAGTATGTCACATCTTAGTTCATTAGTTTATGAAATGCAACCATTTACCTTTACATAATAGGGTTGAGTGATTTCCAAATTTAACGCTCAACCATCATAGTGTTCCAAGTGCTCAAATTTTAAAAATGAGGGTCATCTCATCATTGTCATCACCTAATTCATCTTTAATAGGAATGTAAACGATTTCATTATCATCACTGCTATCAAAGTCTCTAGCCATGTAACAATATTTCTTACCTTTATCCTTCTAGTCTTTGTAGCTTTTGAAATATGTCTTGCCTTTGTACTTGTTATACTTCTTTTCTTCTTTAGCTTCTTTATTTGGAAACCTTGCAAGAATGTGACAAATTTCTTCACAAGACAAATATATTAGGGACATTTTACCTTTTTATTTTCCTTTTCCTTTAGGGATTCTTCTTGCAAGAAGAGCTTCAATGGATTCAAGGTTCATTATCAGAATCATCTTTATCTTCACTTTTATACTATTTTCCTTTAAAATTTTCACCTTTCTTTTTGAGTGATAATTTAGCTTGAAATGTAGACTCAATGCTACCAAAGTTAGGAGCATAGTTATCAAAGTTGTCTAACTCAAAGACTATCAACCTTCCCACTAGTGCATCAAAAGTAATATCATTTTTGAGATCACATCTCCTAATTGCATAAATAGGAAAAAAAGTTTTGACTACCTTGTTGATCATTGTCACATCATCTATTTTCCCTCCCAAGGCTCTGATTGTAGTCACACTTGCTTTGATTCTTTCATTATATTGTGCAATGTTTTAATCTTCTCTCATCTTCACTTAATCAAACTAACCTCTTAGAGTTTCTATCTTAGCTTTTCTCACATTTTCATCTCTTTTGTTGATATTTTTCAGCTTGACGCACATTTCATGAGTAGTAGTACAATCCTTGACTTCATTAAATTTAGCATAATTGAGAGCAGAAGCAATGCCAATCATCTTTATGTTGTGATTCCTTTTTGTTCACAATTTGTTCCACAAAAAAATGTCTAGTAGATGCCACATACTTGTTCTCTAGGTATTTTAGGCTTTTGTCTCCAATGGTTGCCAAATGTAGCTTCATGAGTTCCTACCATGCTTGGAAGTTGTCCCTATTCAACTTGGGAATCTCTCTTCTGTAAGATGTCTTGATCTTTAGCTTAGATCCTTGAAACCTTATCTACAAAGACCAATAGCTATGACACCGATTTTTGGAAATACAGAGGATTAACTAAGAGGGGAGTGGTGAATCAGTTACCAATAAAACAAATCTTAGATCCTTTTAGATGTTAACACAACTTTAAATAAAATCCTTGTTGAAACTCGGTTAACACTAAATATATTACTGCGACTTAGTTAACACTTAAATAATTAGATCTTAAGATATTTAATGTGATTAACCTCAACCAACTTAGTTTTAAAAGCATACAAGAATAACATAAGCACAAGGGACACCAATATTTAATGTTGAAACCCAATTTGAGAAAACCACCAATTGCAACTAGTTGTACTATTTTTCACTCTTTTGAAGTGAGCCCTATTAGGAGACAACTTTGTTAAAGGCTACAAAACACACTCTTAGGTGTGACTCGATTACAAAATTTATTTAGGCTATTAGGAGTGGCCTTGTTAGAGGTCTTTAGACACTTCAATCTAGAAATTCTACCTTGTTAGGGGATTTTCTAAATAGATGTTAGGCTAACTTCATTAGGAGATTTGATTCATTGTTATAATTATTAGAGAGTAATAATGAATTGACCTAATTTCTGATGCAACTAGCTTTTCTAATTTAGATCTTTGTTCTAGCTTGATTACTTAATCCTCCTTGATTGTAATGTTCTTTGTAGCTTAGTCAACTATGATACTTTTCCCTCTTATAGAAGTCCTTCCAAATTTGCTTCCTTATTTCATCTTGTTCAATTTCTACATTTCAATCTTCAACTTGACCTTAGATATATGTGATTCACCTTGTCAAGTTATCTTGAACACACTTTTAAACAAAAAAGCATCATCCCTTAAGTCAACTTGTATCAACTAATAAATTTATTTAACTTAATATGTTGCCAATCAACTAATATAGAATTGACTACTTGGTTAACTTAAAGGATCCCTTTCTTCACTAACTAACTCAGTTAGAACAAGAGTTCTATGGTTAACTGAACTAATGTAGGCATTACTAACTTAGCTTCATTAACTGACTAATCTGGGTCAATACAACCTATAAACTTGGTTGTAAATGGACACTCAACACATACAGGAAATTGCCTTCAATGAAAGCTCAACTATCACTGATTTATAGGTAAAGGCTTGAAATTTTGTGTAACATCAAAGATAATATACAATTGAATAATTATTTTCAAGATATAGAAGACCCCAAACAATGAATAGATGGAAAATAAAGGCAAAACATCTATCAGTTAAGGATGTAGATGAAACATAAATTTGTACGAGTGACCAAACAACACTAATCAACCATTAAAAAATAATTTACTAGTAAAAAATATAGGTGGGAATTATGTACAAAACTGGTCAACTATGGAACCAACGAAGCATAAGTTCTAACAGTAGAAAACCTTCCAAAATCTTAGAATTAAAATCATGAGAGTTCCATTGAAATTGACTAAAGATACATATTTGGTAAATCAATTAGTAGGACTAAAGATACAAATTTCTTAAATCAATTAGTAGGACTAAAGATACATATTTGTTAAATCAATTAGTAGGGCTAAAGATAAATATTTGTTTTATGTGGATAAAAATATGCTAACTAGGTAAGCCAATACATTATTTTAAAAAAACATTTACAAAATATAATATTCTTACCAACCTTTATCCATGGTAATTAATATTATTAAAATGTATACATTTAAAAACACATTATTGAACTAATAAACTAAGAGTATGATTCTACAATAAACTAACATTAATATATAGTTTTAAAATAAACTAATGATAACTAAGAGTATGATCCTACAATTAAAAATACATAATGAGATGATATTCAATAGTTTGAAAAGAAGTTGATAAAATAATTCTAACATATTAAATTATCTTTGATACATATCTATCTAATGATTTTGTAAGTTCCAACTAATTTGTATTGCCTATTTAGATCAAGTTGTTATTATTATTCATCCATGGTAATTAATATTATAAAAATGTATATATTTAGGAATACATTAATAAATTAATAAACTAAGAGTATGACCCTACAATAAACTAACATTAATATATAGTTTTTTAGTAAACTAATGATGACATAGTCTTTAGTTTAGGATGGCAATTAATATTATTAAAATGACACATTTATAAATTCCAATTATTCATTAGTAGGACTAAAGATACATTTTTTTTTTTTATGTGGATAAAAATATGTTAGTAGGTAAGCCAATACACTATTTTTAAAAACTTTTATAAAATATAATATTCTTAATAACCTTCATCCATGGTAACTAATATTATTAAAATGTATACATTTAAGTGTCCTAAAATTTGAGATATGAAGTCAAAATACTTTAAATTAATTCAAATTATTATAAAATAAATTTTAAAAAGAAGTAATATCTAGTTAAGATAATATTATTAAATTAATATTACATTCATCACTTCTATTTGTCTACATTTAAAGGTCCTAAAATTTGATATATCAAAGAAAATAGTTCTTTAAACTTTATTCAAATTATTATAAAATAAATCTTAATAAGAAGTAATATCTAGAGCCTTTGACATAATATTATTAAATCAATATACCATTCATCCCTTCTAATTGTCTACATTTTAAGGTCATAAAATTTGATTTAAATTAAATTATCTACTATCTCAAAGGTTAGTTAAACCATGATGTACACTTATAACATGTAATATGTTCTCATGATCTCCACTATCTAGTCTCCACTTGTGATGTACACACTTAAATTTAACTAGATGTAGACAAAGCCCAGTAGCAATGACTAGGTGGCTATATTGTAAAACCTTTTTGTTAGGCTAATAATCAATAAAGTATATTCCATGTTGGACTATTTTTTCTTGCTTCATTTATATGTTTTTGTAATGAACACAAATTAGAGGTCCATCATTTATCTACGACTTTCCCTTTCATTTGTATCCTTTTTGCCATATGTTTTTCTAATCTTCTTATCTGGCTCCTTATATTAATGTATAATAGAAAATAAATCTGCATATTTTAGCACCTTTTAATATTTCTTCACCCTATACCATTTTTGCACAGATCTGCTCTACACTTCGCTTTTTTATACTCCTTATGCATAGCTGAATCTATTCCTCCCCATTCCACCTATGACTCTCTTATTCCTTTTATCTCTTGGTCATTTCAGGTTGTGATTTTTGAAAGAGTCACATCTCCTTATAAATAAGCAACTCTTCATTTAGACTTTAATTGCACTTCTAATATCTTTCAATAATAGTGATGCCTCTTTAGAAAACGTACCCTTCATACTAATTAGTCTTAAACTTGAGACAAATGTACTGTCGGGTTCTTGAAACTTTTAATAATATATTACTTTTATCACTGCATCATTGATTCATACCTATTATCGCTGCCTACTCATTGCTTCTATTCATATCATGACTGGTGTAACATTAGTTTGTGTTATCACTGCTCTTTTCACAAATCGTTATTGTGGTCACCATATTCGCTGCTTCTATCATTCATAGCAATGAGGTGTCTCACTATTCCACACTACTCTTGATTTATCTTTTTAAGTATGTAATATATTTAATATTGCTTACAATGATGCTAATGTTATTTCTTATTTGTCTGAACAAGTATGCTAGTATATTCAATATCACATAAAGAGATGTTATTGTCATTTCTAATCCTGATCTCAAATGTATGTAAATGTCTTGAGTATTGTTGTGTTTGAGCTAACCTTTGGAAATATGCAATGCTGGTGCTCTTCCTGATTTCTTTCCTTAATTATATACAAACTGATTGGCCAAGAGGCCAATGCTCAATAGAGTGATCCAATAAGGATGTATATGAAAAAAGGAAGTAATTTCTTATTACGTGAGAATGGGATCAATCTCCATTATGTATCTTTCAAGATTGAAGAGTTGCATGGTTTCAAATGCTTAAGAGACATATCTCTTCCTAATCATATCTCTTCCCTACATAAGAAGATCTATTTGTTATATAAATTGCATCTTTTCATGATACCAATAAGACTATAATGCAAATCACTTTTCATAATTAATGATTAAGAACTACTCTCTCTAATTTTTGTTAACATAATCGTCCTTAACCAACCCTTGATTGATCCTTCTTATACAATGCTAATATATTTTCCCTTGCTTAATATGATTGATTCAAAGCAATATTAAGAAATGCTTATGATATACATTGATATGCATTCTAATGGTAATATATTGAATTTTCAATATAATAATTTTATTAAAATAATATCATTATATAATTATTTATTTATATTAAATTTAATATTTATATTAATATCACAAAATATTAATATTATAATATATATTAATTTAATCAATAAATTATTATTATATTTTATCAAATTACTAATATTATCAATCTTTTAGTTATTATATTTTAATACTATTATCAAATTATAATTATAATGTAATATCATACTGTATGATAATAACATTATCATATTATTATTATTTTATTTATTAATAATGATTTGACCTTTAATACTACCTTATTACCTTAGTAACATATTATTATTATATCAATAATATATTATTATTTATTCTTTAATAATATATTATACCATTAATAATATACCAATATTTCTTTTAACATATTATAACATTAAGAAATAATATATTTATTTATTCATAATAATTTACTTATATTACACTAATTAGGGGACATGACAGTCCGCCCTTCCTCAAATTGCTTGTCCTCAAGCAATGATTGTTTATACTAAACCTTAATTGTGAATTCAATATACAAGTTATACACTGGAATGAAAGAATACCTAAGGTATGCATGTAGTTAATGTCATAATGTATGAAGTAAATATCTGAGTACTTGCAGACACTAAGCATACATGAGGAAGACACATTAATGCATGAAGACACGAAGTATACACAATGCACACACAAGATGCATGAAGGCACAAAGCATACATGATGCAAACACATCATACATTCTTGTTGATTTTCACAATGAAGTAGAGTAAAGGAAATGATGTATAAAATATACTTCCCTAATATGCCTTTTGATCATGGACCTACAACACAAATAATTATTAGCATATAATGGTTCTAAATAAAGATGAGTCTTGTGGGGATCCTTCCTCTCATTTACATAATCATTTGGAAGGAATCTTTCTCTCTCTCCTTATTATGATCATCATAAGATGGTAGATTTACAGTGCAGAGGGCACGTGAAACAAGCTCCAAGCGTATCTGACAAGTGCTCGAAATTACTCCACCAACTCCCTACCTTAGGATATCATAATGTGGATGAGAAGATGAGTATTAAATTTAAATTACTTAGTTCGTTTGAAAGATTTCTTCTTATAGTACACAAACAACTTTCTCTCTCCTTGTTACGATCATCTTGATGGTAGAATGATAGTGCAGAGGGTGCGTGAAACAAGCTCCAAGCGTATTTGACAAGTGCTTGAAATTACTCTGCCTTTCTCCCCACCAACTCCCTATCTAAGATTACGTAATTTGGACGAGAGATAGACTCTCTGTACTATAATTGAAATGTATTCTAATTACTATGTTTTTCTTAAATCAACATATTTATATTTCATTTTTCATATATTCTTTTTATTTTGTAACTAGAATCATTGATACATTATTCAATATTCTTCACAATAACAAATGTGTCAGTAATAAGAAAGACACTAGCAATTATCTCTTAATAAAACATATGAAGAAGATATAAACTTACTTTATTACCATACCTTATTACCATTTTGTGTTTGAAGTGGTGATTTGGGAGTATGACATAATCCTCATATTCACTTCCCACATTAAAGTCTCTTATCTGATGTTGATTAGTATGGGGCATAGACCAACTAAGTTGGGAGCGACGATGGTCTTTTGAAACTTCATTTCTTAGTTGATTTTTCCTCCCCATTATTTAATTTTCTTCTTTGAAGAGATGCATGTGTTTCACCTTTTATTATAGGGTTCTCCCTTTTCCTTTCTTTGACCTTATTCAATACTTCTAAAAGATACAGTTGCCTCAACTACTATTACCACATAGATACCTCCTTATTTTCTGCCTTTCTTATAGCATAGACCACATAAAAATAGTTACACTTATTATTGTTGCTCAAAAATGATCAATGGTAACATTTTTCAAAGTCTCTTTTTGATAGAACGTGAAATTTCATATAATGATAACGTGGTGTATGGCAATATCTGTACTTTGCAAATGTTGCTTTTACAATCCATTCACTTGTTGAATAAAACAGACTTGCAACTTATTTATTTATTTTAAGCTTGCAGTCAGATTCCACAGCTGACAAATAATCTAATCTTTCATTTGTGAGCTTTCAGGTCCTTTGTTTGATGCAGTTCCTTAAGAATTAAACATAATTAGAATAAAGTCATTTATTTGTGCAAAAATTATTGATTGGGCTAGAGTTACTTGTGAGAGCCTCATTCTAGTCTTTGGACGTTTCCTGCACTTTTCTCCAAACTCTTGTTCATTGCTTTCCATGATAATAAGTCTAAGTCTTTACTCAGGTCTTCATACTTCAACTGAGGTGGGGTACTTTTCTCCTCTTTTTATGAAATACGTCATCTCCATGACAATGGAAGGAGCATCACGTTTGATAAACCCGATACTTTCCATTAACGCAATTTATAGCAAGATAATGTTTCCTTTCGTCTTTTCGAGCATATGAGATTCTGACTTCAATGGCCCGACCATGATACGAATCTGCTATGAAGTATGTGGACAAGTTGTCTCAGAGTCACCAATATCGACTGCACAAAAATCTTATAAATGTCTAAGTGCCTGATCCATTCTTGCCGAAAATATGCTGGTGTTTTATTTGTAAAAATCCCGATTTGCTAGAAAAAAATTTCCTCTCTTTATCAACGCTTTTAATAAACCAAAATGTTGGACAAGAGAATGGACTTTTGCTAAGATGTATGAAGTATCCTTCAAGTAATTCATTCACATTCAACTGTCAGATTATTCAATTTCATTTCTCCTTAGAAACAGAAAGATTTTAATCAACCATATTGCATCATGCAGATATCAGTGAACAAGTAATACTCAACCATTCCTCTTCAGGGTTGGTAGAAAATTCATTTATTTAGAAGATGGAATCCACTAATTCTGGAATATTCTCATTGATCGCCTTTATTCTTTTGCACCCTCCGTACACCAGATCCATATTCTGCAACTACCAATACAATTGTGGATTTGTTTAATGCAATATTAGCTTGAAAATTGCTAGAGACTTATTATTATATTTATTTTTTGCCCATTCTATTCATGTCATGAGTTGAATATAGGCTTTAGAGGTTGTAAGTTCATAATAGACACTTGTTCAGCTAGCCAGATGATATTATTGCTTCAGAGTTGAAGGAGACTTCAGCAGTATAGCTCATTGTCTGCTTATCTGTAGCGATCTGACTGGAATTCGACTTTAGATACCTCAAAGTCATGTGTAATGATGCAATTAGTCATAGCTTCATTCAAATATATAAATGTAACCTTTACTTTTAGCCTATCTTCCATGACAAAATGCTACACACACACGTAGAAGATCTCCATTAAATATCAGTGTTGTTAACCTTTATGTTACATATAAGTGTTTGTATCAACCTTTATGTTTTCCGGCAACCACTTTAGAGCCCTTAAATTATTGAATCTGCTAACATATTCCATTCAGATCTACTTTCATTCTTATAATTTTAATAGTGATATCACAGGATGGCAGAATCGGTGCTTTGATACCATTTGTAATGAACCCAAATTAGAGGTCCATCATTTATCTACAACTTTCCCTTTTATCTGTATCCTTTTTGCCATATGTTTTTCTAATCTGCTTATCTGACTCCTTATATTAATGTATAACAGAAAATAAATCTGCATATTTTAGCACCTTTTAATATTTCTTCACCCTATACCATTTTTGCACAAATCTGCTCTACACTTCGCTTTTTTATACTCCTTATTCATAGCTGAATCTATTCCTCCCCATTCCACCTATGACTCTCTTATTCCTTTTATCTCTTGGTCATTTTAGGTTGTGATTTTTCAAAGAGTCACATCTTCTTATAAATAAGTAACTCTTCATTTAGACTTTATTCGCACTTCTAATATCTTTCAATAATAGTGATGCCTCTTTAGAAAATGCACCCTTCATACTAATTAGTTTTTAACTTGAGACAAATGTACCACTGGGTCCTTGAAACTTTTAATAATATATTAATTTTATCACTGTGTCATTGATTCATACCTATTATCCCTGCCTACTCATTGCTTCTATTCATATCATGACTGGTGTAACATTAGTTTGTCTTATCACTACTCTTTTCAAAAATCCTTATTTTGGTCACCATATTCGCTGCTTCTATCACTCATAGCAATGAGGTGTCTCACTATTCCACACTGCTCCTGATTTATCTTTTTAAGTATGTAATGTATTTAATATTGCTTACAATGATGTTAATGTTATTTCTTATTTGTTTGAACAAGTATGTTAGTATATTCAATATCACATAAAGCGATGTTATTGTCGTTTCTGATTGTGATCCTCAAATGTATGTAATTGTGTTGAGTATTGTTGTGTTTGATCTAACCTTTGGAAATATGCAATGATGGTGCGCTTCCTGATTTCTTTCCTTAATTATATGCAAACTGATTTGCCAAGAGGCCAACGCTCAATAGAGTGATCCAATAAGGATTCATATGAAAAAAGAAGTAATTGCTTATTATGTGAGAATGGGATCAATCTCCATTATGTATCTTTCAAGATTGAAGAGCTGCATGGTTTTGAATGCTTAAGAGACATATCTGTTCCTAATCATATCTCTTCCCAACATAAGAAGATCTATTTGTTATATAAATTTCATCTTTTCATGGTACCAATAAGACTATAATGCAAATCGCTTTTCATAATTAATAATTAAGCACTACTCTCTCCAATTTTTGTTAATATAATCATCCTTAGCCAACCCTTGATTGATCCTTCTTATACAATTCTAATATATTTTCCCTTGCTTAATATGATTGATTCAAAGCAATATTAAGAAATGCTTATGATATACATTGATATGCCTTCTAATGGTAATATATTGAATTTTCAATATAATATTATTATTATAATAATATCATTATATAATTATTTATTTATATTAAATTTAATATTTATATTAATATCAAAAAATATTAATATTATAATATATTAATTTAATCAATAAATTATTATTATATTTTATCAAATTACTAATATTATCAATCTTTTATTTATTATATTTTGATACTATTATCACATTATAATTATAATGTAATTTCATATTGTATGATAATAACATTATCATATTATTATTATTATTTTATTTATTAATAATGATTTGACCTTTAATATTACCTTATTACCTTAGTAACGTATTATTATTATATCAATAATATATTATTATTTATTCTTTAATAATATATTATACCATTAATAATATATCAATATTTCTTTTAATATATTATAACATTAAGAAATAATATATTTATTTATTCATAATAATTTACTTATATTACCCTAATTAGGGGACATGACAGTTTTGTATATCACAATAGAACCGACACCACAAATTTAAATAGTTTAAAATTTGATCAATATAAAGTTTCCTAGACATATATAAATTCATACATGTACATGTATGTATAACACCTATTGGAAACAACATTTCATCACTTTCTTCAAGATCATAAAACTTTGTCCTCTTTGCCCTACATCACAATAAATAATAACTGACACCTTCATGATTTCTAGGCTTAGCAATCACTACAAAGACATCTTCTATAGAACAAGTATACATACATGTGTATAGTATATATAAGACAGTTCATTGATAATTAAATAACAAGTTGAGATTAATTGACAAGTTGGGATTAATTTTTGTGATACTTACCCACTTTTACGAATCTAGAGATATGATTATAATCATTAGAAATCTATGGAATATCATCAAAAATTTCATCATCTTTATCAAATGTATCAGTAACATCATGTGGTACTAAAATCCATGCACTTGTATATCCACATGTTTGATTGATGTATTCTTGATAGTCTTCATCAATGCAACTATCACAAAAACATGAGTATTCTCTTGTCTTCAATGTCCAATTGTGGTTATCTATACTCATGATTGAATGTAAGGAATATGTCATTTCTATCCTCTTGCAACCATGCATGTTTTTTCTATTAACACCTGAAAGTTCATTACATTGAAAATATGGATAAATTAAATTTAAACTTCAATGAATTGAAAGATAAAACTTCAAAAATATATTTTAAAACTTAATTGCATAAAATTTAAATATGTACACATCCATACTTGTTATCTCCCAAAAGACTCTATATGGCACCTACTAACTCATTATTGATGATTTTCCAACCTTGTCTGATGTAAAATGTGTCTTACACCATTCAACAACATCATGTGCATCATTTATACAAACTCCCTTATAATTCATTTGATACTTTCATAGAGCATGTTTGATGTAAGCTCCAACACCATCATGTTCACCTTTTCCATGCCCACTCTTGAATAAATTCCATATGTGTTTTATATTTTCATTGTGATGATATTTACATAATGCATAAAATGGTCTAGATGATTTGAACTCTGCATCATATCCATTAGACCAGACATAATGTTTATCAGCATTTATGTCTCGTTCTTTCAAATTAGAAAAGAACATATTGAAGCAATGTTCTACATAGTGAATGTCATGTTCTTTATCATCACTTATATAAAAGTGATATTCCTTTTTAATGACCAATGCTTCAATAATACTTTGAACAACATCAAAATCTAACTATGTATGTCTATAACAAACATGTACCATAATAGTGACCTACTTAGAAAATAATAATAATCTCATTGAATTGCTTTCTAATAAAAAAAGGAATACTTCTCTACAAAATCAATGATTGATACAATCATTCCAAGTAGGAAATTATTGCTCAAAGTTTGAAACTATTGTACTTGCAACTTTGCAAAAAATTCTACTAAATATAAGGTTGAATCAAATTCTTAAATCTATCCATAAATGTTACAATAGGTAACTCCTCTTCAACATATTCCAAGATTTTTGTCTCTTTCCCCAACTTTGTTTCTTTCTTCACATACTTGTAACTTTTGCAATTCATTCTTTCATTACATAAATGTTTTCAATTTCCAAAGGAAATAGATCCAATTCACCACATATTTGACATAATCCTTTGATGCAATTTATTTGACCAGCTCGATCATCTATTTTGTCACATAGAATGAATGATATAAACTCACTTCTCCTACTAGGAGAGCAACATGAAAACCATATGTGTCTTCTACAAACTTTCAAAATACTTGAGAGTGGAGATCAAATTCAATATTATGATGACAAAAACATGTTTCAAACACCTTTTTTGACCTCACAAAGTATGGCTTTAATTTTTCAAACAATGTTTGCCGAATTGTCACATTAGGATGTTAACTAAAAAATTACACATATAGCTCATGTTCTGTTGTGTCCAACCAATATTTTGTATGATGTTCATTTTGATTAGATACAATTCTATGCCTAATAACATTTCTACTATTTGATGAAGGGTGATTATTATCAATCCAAAATGATATGAATAAATTTTTTAATCCCTCATCAATTGTATAAGTATGAGGTGCTCTACACATGATTACCCAATTTCCTTCCATAGTACTATCACCTAGAATTAATCTTCTCTTAACATATTATCTTATTCTTTTCCTACTAAAACCCATTCCAAAGAAAATTGAAGATAGTTTTCTATTTTGGGTCATATTAGATTATTTACAATAGACATCAACATCACTTTTCTTCCCATAGACTTATCTTTAGTTTGAGACTGCTTTCCTATGTTTATAAAAAATTGTTTCACATTTTTAATCACATCAATTTGCATGTTAGAAAATCTTCTCTTCTTTGATGTTGTGTCTACACCTTACAATTTTAATGCCACTAGCAACTTATTTTGTTTAAGAAAAAGTAAAAGAAATTGAGCTTGTTCAAGTGTTTCATGTTATTAAGTTTAGCCATTATTTCTCTTATATTCTTATTCATTGACCTTTTCATAGACAAACTTAAGGGTTGAATAGTAGCTATAAGTATTCTCAATTTATCCACATCCATTTTAAGTAAATTATCTAAATTTTTAAGAAAAATTCCATTCTTTATAGATTGGGCAATATTTATTAGTTCATTCATACTAGTTCTTGCACTTGATCCCAACCCTTCTCTAACTTTTGTTACTCAAATTTTTATAGTGAGCCTTCTCCAACATTCATTTTTTGAGATTTTATAGGGAAATATCTTGACCCTTCCCTGACTTATGTTATTTGAATCTCTATAGAGAGTGATCTTGAACCTTCTTCAAATTCATTGTTTGAGATTTTGTAGGGAGTGTTCGTGATCCTTCTCCCCCATCCACTTCTTCTACTTATATTGAGCCTCCTTCAACATTTCCTTCACCTTCTTGATTGTTTGCAAAAAATTTGTAAATAAATCAAATTATATAAAAAAATTAGATTGATATGTATAACTAAATTCAAGACCATAAAAACAAATAAATTATATATATATATATATATAGACTTTGTTTAATTTGATGATAATGTTCCACAATCTTCTAAATATTTCTTTGTTCTACTTCACATTTTGTTTGAATTATGATTGATGTCACTCCAAAACTTCATAAACTATACAATATTCAACCAAATTGAATCAAGTCAAATGCATCATCTAGATATTGACGTTAAAAATCTAACACCAAAAGAATTACCTCATTATAATTTCTAGAAAAAAAATTTATGCATGTTAAGTAGACTGTCACTCATTAAAAATATTGATTTTTCATATGTACCACTTTTCGGAGGAGAAATTTTTTTTGACTTAAATATTTAAAAAAAAAAATTAAAATATGGTTACAAAGAAGGAATATAGTACTAAAAATCACTAGATTATGTCATCTTGAAATTATTCATAGTTTTAGAGACATAGTCACTCGAATGTGAGATTTTTTTCAAAATATTGATTTTAGTGTCAAAATTGGTCAAAAAGTGGCACGCACTATTGTCGGATCACCCAATTGTGTGTCACTAAGAAGAAGATGAAGGAAAGACCCATGCAAAAAGAACATGATCTTGGTGTATCTATGACAAACCAATAGAATTCACTTCATCCTCTGTTTCCATTTCTATTCCATGCAAGTCTCTACCTTTGAGTTGAAGTAGAGACTTTGGCTTCCATTTAAAATAACAATATAGGTTCAAGAAAGAAAAGGCAAAAAAATCCATTCTTAGAAAGATCTAAATTTCAATACTTGTAGAAGAAAAAATTATTGGTGTTGGTGTAAATAAGTGTTTACTATTTACACTTAAGTTTACTTAGGCTAATGCATAGATCTTATTATTTATTTATTGCTCACCTAGGAGTATTCATACTCTTGTGAGTTGTCATTTTGACAACACATGATTTTGCACTCTAATTATGCACATGTTGTCTACACTTAGGAGTTAGCACACTATTTAAGCACATGGTATCTACAACATTCTTGACACCTCATTGTTCTTATCTTCTCATTGTGGAACATATGTGCTTAGTTGTCATACTTATCTCCTAGTACATTCTAGACACATTCTAGATGAATCTTAGAGGTCTTTATATATAGGCTCTCCTAGTGTGTATGTACAAGCTTCTACATGCTTCTGATACTAGAAAGCATTTTCATATTGATCATACTTTTTGGTCTACTATGTGCTTGTGATTGTGCTCCTTGATCTTGGGTGAATTTTTCTCTAAGGAAAATTCTTACATGCTATTAAAGCTTGGGGAGATTCTTGTCACTAGCCATTTGAGACCATAGTTGCTTCAGCAACTCAACCCAAATCTAAACAATTTGCAAAAATTAGGAATATCAAGAGTAAGATCTGACCTCACCATTGTGTTCAAAATGTCAATTCGGTGAATTGACTATAAATTCACCTATTTTGGGCAATAGTCAAAATTGAGGCAATTTTTTTTTGCAAACTGGCAACCCGAAGGTCTGATTTGCAAAATTAGTCTGTAGGAGAGATATTTTACAAGTGAAGATTGAAGCTTGCTAGTGCAAATTAAATATTTGAATAATATTTGTAAGGTCAAAAATCCCCCAAATCAGATTTTGTTTCATCCAAATTAGACATTTGAGGTAAAATCTAGAGCTTTTCATTTTTCAAGGCATGATCACGATTCAAGAAAAATAATAATAGCAGTGATTTTCAAACAATGATATCTTCCTCATATGGACTCCTTTTTCTGAGCAATTTTTTTTATTTTGGGGTAAAATTTTGTGATCTACACATTGGTTTAGGTGGTTTGAGATATCTATTCCTGAATTTTTCTGCAAGTCACAAATCCTTTTTTTTTCTACTTAAAATGCTTGGTATGGGCTCATCTGCACTCCAAATTAGATTCTATTTTTTTTGAAAGTGCATAATTTTTTATCTACATTCCAGATCTACAATAAGATGATAGGTTCTATGGATATAAATATTTCTTTTAGAAATAGGCCCTAAATTGGCATGTGGCTATTGTACTAAGTGCCAAATCATACATTAGGGAGACTTGATTGATTATTTCTATATTGTGGGGGCTGCATACATTCATTGATCTCATGGAGGTTTTTCACATATGTTAGTCTGGTATAAGACCAAAGTTGACATCAAGAAACTATTAGAAATGGAGTGCCTTAATCATTGCTGATCTAAGAGAACATTAGAAAGTGATTCCTTCTCTTTGCTTAAAGATACCACCTTTGTTCAAATATCTTTCTAAACTTCTCAACTTTATGTATAATAGTATGAGTACATAATCCTTTTCTCCTCTTCTTATGGAAATTTTTCCTTATGATGTTTGGATGGCTCTTTGGAAAGCATATGGAGATCCATGTGTTCCTCCATTTCCAAAGGACAATTTACATCCAATAACTCTAGCTATAGTACCTTCAACTCCAGATGAGATCTCACTTCTCAATACTCCTGTTGACTCTACTGATCTAGTTCTAGCCATAGATTCTTTAGATTTAGTACAACAAGAAATCCCATGTCTTCCTACTTTAGCTTCATGGGATGACATCCTTCTAGACATTGCAAGGTTTTTCATAGAGTCTTACATTGAAGATGTGGGAGACATCATCAATGAAATCTGTCTTCTCTTTGTTGAGGAGACTACTTCATGCATTATGGAAACTAATAGTGACTCTAGTGATAGTACTTTAATACATTCATATAGATGGGGTTCTATTGGCAGATCTAGTGAGAGGTCATGACATCAACACATTCCACATGCACACATTTCCATAGTGATAGATCTAGCATAGCAGGTTACACTATATCTTCTAGTTATAGCCTCAGGTGATGACTTCTTGATTGACTTTTTAGGTTTTTTTGTTGGGTCACAAATAATAGATTTGGAGGACCTTTTTGATGATCTAGCACTTTTCTTTACTAAGGATGATTCTTCTATAGTTCTTGTGAGGGCCCACTCTAACCTTCATGTCCATTCTCTATAGGATCAATCTTTATGGGTTGATCTGATTGTGGATACTTATGTACAACATCTATAGGAGGTCTCTTTGTCATTTGAAAAGACTGATGGTTCCTTGAAATAGCCTCTACATCACGTCTTGATTGATCTACTCTTTTTCTCAACAATTTTGGAAGAAGCCATCATCAACATTGACATAGGGACACTTGAACAGGTTTTAGAGACATTGTTCATCATAGAGATTCCTTCTCCATATAGGGGACACATCGCCTTTGTACCCTTGCCATTTTTTCTTCCAAAGGGGAGGAACATCATTTAAAGGTCATGGATTAGCTTCTACATTGGAGCATTTCTCACTAGTTGGCACACTACTTTTAAGGGGGCGACTACCTTGTCTCCTTCTTCTTCCTTTTTTGGGGGAGACTTTTTGTTCTTTGAGGTTTTTTCCTTCTCCTAATTTTCTATTGTATATATTTGATGTATGGCATAATGGGTGGGGTCTTGATTACTCCATCCATCCATACATCATGTGTGTTTTTAATCTCTCTTTTTGGGGGAGGGTTTTTCCCATTAGGTTTTTCCTCTTTCATCATTTAACGAGAGATTTGCATTTCATTATGTACATGAGTATTTAACATAGCCTAGTAGCTGGGACCCGTAATGCATTTCATCCTAGATTTTGTAAGCTTAAGGGCATTCTCCCAAGTTGCACTTAAGGGGGAGTGTTGGTGTAAATAAGTATTTACTATTTACTCCTACTTAAGTTTACTTAGGCTAATGCATATATTTTATTATTTATTTACTACTCACCTAGGAGTATGCATACTCTTGTGAGTTGTCATGTTGACAACACATGAGTTTTCACTCTAATTATGCACATGTTGTCTAAACTTAGGAGTTAGCACATTATTTGAGCACATGGTGTCTACAACATTCTGGACTCCTCATCATGCTTATCTTCTTATTGTGGAAGATATGTGCTTAGTTGTCATACTTGTCTCCTAGTACATTTTAGACACATCGTAGAGGAATCTTAGAGGCCTTTATATACAGGCTCTCCTAGTATGTATGTACATGCTTCTACATGCTTCTAGTAATAGAAATCATTTTCATATTGGTCATACTCTTCCATCTACTATGTGCTTGTGATTGTGCTCCATATCTTGGGTGAATTTTCCTCTAAGTAAAATCCTTACCATTCTCATTTCTAGTGGCCATGAGCTTTGATACCATATAAAAGTTTAGCTTAATTAACAAATAATCTAGCTAGAATGATAGAATAAAATATGCAACTATAGAAAGAAATAATTTAGAATAGAATATGAAAAATAAAACTTCTCATTAATTAAAATGAAAGAGTTACAATAATATATGATTTCTCAAAGCGTAAAGTAGAGGAGAAAATGGGATGAAATTAGAAGTATTCCTTAGTTATCTTATATGCTAACAAAAGACAATTTATCCATAAAGCATGGATAAAAAATTAAAAAACATGCTAAGTTTTAATTTCTAATAGTTGTTACCATTGGGATTTTTTTAAATAGATATTTAATGGTTGAAAGATGATAGAAGGGGGATTTGTGAAGAATTTTGATGCAATACCAATAAAATGAATTTATTGTTTGTGTCATTTTACTATTTCTGAGCATTCTAAGGACTTTTGTAGATTTATAGAATGAAATAATTTCTTCTTAGCATGAATGTGAATGATAATACATTGGGGGAGTATCCTAAGCATTGGAGAGTATTGATATGTTGCATTCATGATTGTGTTTTTCATTGACATCAACATAGTAGTATTGCTAAAGAGACTGGAAGAATAGTAGTCATAGATTTAATATTGTCTAGTAATTGAGCAAGGGTTAAGTGATGCATAGTTGTGGAAATTTTATTGAGAGTGTGCTACTGTCATGGTTAAGAGGAAAAAAATTGAATCAATGTTTTTCAGCAGTTTTATTTGATTTACTATGAGCAACACAGAAACAGAGCATATATTGGTAGTTTTTTATGTTTGCAATATATCTCTTAGCCAAAGTGTAATGAGGTGTTGTGTAATCAAACATTGATAGAGGAAAATCAAGTGAGGATGTTAGTGAGTGCACAAGACTTGGAGCTACACATGTATAGTTTTGTATAGATCGTGAGCCTATAGTGCTATTGTAATTGTAATTAATTAATTGTCTTATTTTAATTAATTAGGAAAGCCTTAAGGTTGACTCAAAGAATTATTATGAAGATATGGTATAAAGGAAAAAAAATTCCTTGAATGTAATGTGAATTGAAGTATTGAGATCATTTCTAAAGTGAAAATTAAGAAAAGGAGTAGATTATTGATTGAACGTGTCTAAGGGATCCAAGGGATTATTGGATGCATAGTTCCCAATCTAGTTATAAGATCAAAATAAGAAGAATTTTGGTTGACAGGATAGAGACCAACAAAAAAAGTATAATTCAGTTATATTATTATGCAAGGAATAATACAAAATCATTTGGGTAGTGGATCCATTGATCTTTCCATCAAAGCTATTTGAGAAGTGGGTCCAGATGTCTTTCATAATTCCTAATAAGGTTGGCATAACTCTTAGTAGGGTTTGAATCTCCTAAGAGGGACTCATATGTACTAAATGTTGTAACAAACTCCTAACAGGGTCTATCCTCTAACAAAGAATATTTATATTAGTACATCATATCATGGGTATCATTCCTACCAGGGTTTTTGCTCTAATCTAGGGTTTCCCTCATTAACATATTTGGTGTTATTATATATAAATATCTTTTTTTAGTTTTAGTTTAAATTACTCAGATGGTTAAGATTGTTTAAAGTTGTTATTGGTGATATTATTCATATAACTTTTGGCATTTGTATTAGAGCCTTAGGTCTTTGAAGGATAAGCTTAACGGGTAAAAGTACAAACCTGTGTCACCCTTGTACAAAGAAAAAGGCTAACAAAAGTATAACTATTCAACTTCAATGACATAAATTTTGTATTATTATTTAGAATTTGAAAAATAAGTAAACTGATGAAATATGTAGAAATGGATGAATTTTAGGATTATAATTTTTAATAATTATTTGCAAAATAAATGATAGATTTTCCTAATTATTAAAGATAACTTTTTAGTTGCTGAAAAATGCTAAAAATTAGGGGTCTAGCTCCCACCACAAAACTACAACGAAATAACCTTATTTC
This sequence comes from Cupressus sempervirens, assembly GCA_028749045.1. Taxonomy (NCBI): domain Eukaryota; kingdom Viridiplantae; phylum Streptophyta; class Pinopsida; order Cupressales; family Cupressaceae; genus Cupressus; species Cupressus sempervirens. Next base: position 688,069,328 of record CM053790.1, read on the forward strand.
CTTTTGATCTTAGATTATGTTATAGATAATATATCTAGCTAGAACAATCAAAAATGAAATTTGATTTTAGACCTAAATTTTCTCTTTTATAATGATTCAAATTTCAACATATTCAATTTGATAGTTTTCATCTCCCACGATATTTTCAAAAATAGATCTTTTCCAACCAAAATAAAAATTATAGATTCTTGAAGAGGACTCTCTCCTCTAAAACTTTATATAATCTTTTGTTTTTCTAATTTGATTTACTATTTTTTTCTTTCTCAAAATTAACACTTCTAGAGTGTAAAAATGTGTACTTGTAGAAATTTTTAATGATAATATATTACATCTAATCAAAACACTGTGAACTCTATATGAGAATATTCTTGACTATGAGCTTTAAAAATGGTGTTTATATATTATGAAAAAAATTAGTAAAAGTTATTGAAATGTCAGTTTTTTGAAATAATTTAATTTCTTTGGTAATTTGATGCTAACTACTCTAGAAACATGCATTTAATAGACATTTCCAATTGGAAATGTGTGAGACCATATATAACTTAGCTAGAATAAATTTAACAAGATCATATATTTGAAAAAAATGATTTTTAGATAGAAATACTCAAATTTAGTCATTTTGATTAGTTAGCCTAAAAGGTGACACAACTTTGTACTTTCACCCTGTCAACTTTGGGAGATCAATGGTGAATCTTTCTAGAAAGGATAGTATTAGATTTTATGGGGTGAACTATGATACTTGGAAGGAGAATATGAAGATTGATCTATTGTGCATGGGTCTAGGATATTGGATCTTGACAAAGAGAGAGAAGAAAACCATTGAAGAATCAAAGCTAGAAGATTGTAATGAGGAAGAAAGAGATTTGTTCATGTGTAACATAAGTGAAATAAAAGCTCTATTATTATCCTTTCTAGAGAATAAATACAATCAAATAAATTCTCTTGAAACATCTCATGAAATTTGGATAGTATTAGAATCTACTTTTGAAGGTGATTATCATGCTAAAAGAATGAGATTACAAAGTTGGATATGTGCATATCAAGATGCTAAAATGATGAAAGATGAATATGTAAGAGGTTATATTGGGAAAATATCAAAAATGGTTGCAGGAATTTAATTTCATGGTGGAACCAAAGATGATGATGAAGTCATATGGAATATTTTTAAAATTTTGTAGCCACATTTCAAGCCAATTCTATAGGTGATATAACTAGTGATGCTTTGTACAAAAGATTTCACCACGGAAACCTTTCTTGGTAGATTGGAATTAGCTGAAGTAGATCTGAGATAGTCTGGTAAGCTTGCAAGAGTCAAAATAGCATTTGATGTCCTAAAAATTTGACTTAATTTGACAAGGAGTGCAACAACCCATGAGAATTTTTCTAGTAGTAACAAATTTGATGAGGACAAGAAGATTCAGGAAGGAATAACCCTTTTGGTGAGAAGATAAAAGGATGGTAAGAAAATATTTAAATTTTGGACTTGTAATAAATTTGGTCATTATGCATATGAATTTCCTATGAGAGAGAAAAAGTATAAAGGAAAATTTAATCCTAGAAGAGATAAAGATAGAAATTTCTTATATGTAAATAAGGATGAAGAACCTAATGAATTAGGATTTGTGTCTATCAAGGAAGATGATCTTGATAGAGAAATTAGAGAAGAAAGAGCTCTAGTTATCGAAGTTGAAAAGAAATATGATTCGATAATTGATAGTGGTTGTTTACATCACATGGCTAGTGATATGAATGAGTTTTTTAGGTACAAGAATCATGATGGAGGAATTGTTAGATTTAATGAAAATGCAACCTATCATATAATAGGGATTGGATCCATTACTATTTATAGTAAAACTAACATTGGTGATGTCTATTTTATTGATGGATTAAAGCATAACTTGTTGAGTGTTCGATAGCTGATGGACAAGGGTTATCAGTTATAGTTTACTAAGAAGACCTACACTATCAAAGGCAAAGATTGTAAGATGATTGGAACTGGTACTAGATCCAGAGGTAATGTATTTCAGTTGAATCCTACTAAGATAACATGATTGGCAGAAAAGCTTGATAATAGTTGGTTGTGGCATAGAATATTTTTTCATATAAAATTTTAATAATATTGTAAAGGTTAGTAGTACATTTTTAGTGATAGATCTACCTAATATTGTTAAGCCTACTAACATTGTATGCAAGGAATGCATTTTTGATAAGCAGAGGAAAGTTTCCCTTCCTAGCAAGAAGTTCTCTAGTAGAAAGAAGTTAGAAATTATTCACATAGACTTTAGTGCTCCTTCAAGAAGTAGATGATTCTATGGTGAAAGGTATTTTATGAATTCTGTTGATGATTTAACTAGAATGGTGTGGGTAGCATTTATTAAATAAAAATCAAAAGCTTTTGAGAAGTTCAAGATAGTTAAGATTAAATATTTGAGATCTAATAGAGGAGGAGAATTTACCTCTAGAGAATTTAATATGTTCTATGAAGAAAATGAAATCAAAAGACAACTGCCAACACCTAGAATACCTAACGAAAATGGGATTATTGTGAGAATAACTAAATCTATAGTAGAGGTAGCTAGAATGATGTAATTTGAGAATGATGTTTCTACTAAATTTTGGAGAGAAATAGTGAATACAATAGTGTATACTCTAAGTAGAATAGAGATTAAAAAAATGTATGGATAAGACACCTTATGAACTATGGTTTGATCACTCACCATCAGTCAAATATTTTAGAATATTTGTGAGGGAATGTTATATTAAGAGAGATGATAACATTCGTAAGTTTTATCCAAGAAGTGATGAAGGAATGTTTCTCAGCTACTCTTTTAAAATTAATGCTTACATATTCTTTAACTATAGAACTAAGACAATAGTTTGGTGAGAAAATGCTAGGTTTGATGAGAAGTTTGGAACCAAAGAAAAGATGATAGATTATAGTTTAGCTGAAGAATTGGATACTCTGGAATTGTTAGACAGAGTGTTGAAGTTTTCCTTAAGACTAACATTGGCTTATAGAATGATGTGCAAATTATTGAACAAGGAGAAGAGAAGAGAACTGAACCTAGAGAAGATATAAGAGTTGAGATGTGAACTTATACCACTAACAAAATCCTAGAAAATAATCACCCTCATGAGCAGATAATTGGAAGTAAGGACAAAGGAGTAATGACAAGGAATAGAGTAAAAGAGGAGATATGTTTGATATCTCAAGTTGACCCAAAGTATGCATATCAAGAAGTCAAGGATAATCACTAGATCTATGCAATGAAGGAAGAATTGGATCAAATCTTAAAGAATGATACACGAGAATTGGTTCCTAGAGAAAAAGTTAAGAATGTAATACAAACTAAATGGGTTTTCAGGAATAAGATGAATGAGCAAGGAGAAGTTTTGAGAAATAAAGCTAAACTTGTTTGTAAATGTTATTCACAACAAGAAGGCACTGATTATGAGGAGACATATGTACCTACAACAAGAATGTATGTAGTAAGGATATTTCTGGCATATGAAGTAAACAAATAGTTCATGGTTTATGAGATGGATGTCAAGTCTATATTTCTAAATGGAGAGCTAGAAGAAGAAGTTTCTATTGAGAAGCTTGAAGGTTTTCCTCTATCAAAAGACAAAGACAAGGTATGAAAATTGAATAAATTTATTTATGGTCTAAAGCAAGTAGCAAGAACCTAGTATACAAGGTTGGACAGTTACTTGGAAAAGCTTGGATTTGCTAAAGGTATTATAGAAAGTAACTTGTATCTAAAAGAGCTTGAAGATGGTTTATTGATCATTGTAATATTTTTTGATGGCATCATTTTTAGAGGAAATGATGAAGCTAGTGATAAATTTTCTGAAGGTATGAAGAATGAATTTGAAATGATCATGATAGGAGAAATGATTTTTTTCATAGGATTGTAGATTGTGCAAAATGATGATAGTATATTGATATCACAAAATAAGCACTTGAAAGACTTATTGAAAAGGTTTGGTCTAGAAAATTGCAAACCTTTTAGTACACCTATGATAATTGGTCATAAGTTATCTAGCATAGATGAGTCACTTGTAGTGGAATAGAAGAAGTATAGATTAATGATTGGAGGTTTAAAGCATCTGACTCACACAAGACTAGGTATAGAAAATGTAGTTGGGATACTAGCTAGATTTCAAGTTGATTCCAAAAATATCATTTTATAGTTGTAAAGAGAATATTCTTGGATATCTAAAAGGGACATTTGACCATAGAATTTGGTATGATAGATCTAATAATTTCACACTTTCAACATATGCTAATGTTTATTGGGTAGCCAGTAGGGATGATATAAAGAGAACCTATGGTGGAGGATTCTTTCTTGGAGGAGGATTAGTTTATTGGTTAAGTAAGAAACAAAATTGTATTTCACAAATCACAACTAAGGTAGAGTATGTTGCATCAACAAATAACTATAATCAAGTTATGTAGATGTTGAAGGATATCAAAATTGAGATTGAAGAACCTATTATCATTAATTGTGATAACATAAGTATAGTGAGTATGTCTAAGAATCTTGTATTGTATTCTAAGACAAAGCATATATCAATTAAGTATCATGTACTGAGAGAAAAAGTACTAGAAAAGGAGACCAGATTAGAGTATGTATGTAGCAAAGATCAGACTGCAAATATCTTTATGAAGCATTTTTCCTAAAGATACCTAAGAGGTATTCTTTGAGTTATGCCCTTGCCTACTTCTTAGTAGGAGATGTAGAGAGTGCATCAATTGAATGGTGCAAAGCACTATTATTACTAGATAGTATGTTGATGCTTTATGTATGGGGGAGGATCGGGTATGTATTGAGTCATTGAGGACTCTTGGTTTTTGGCATATGGTATTTAAAAATGTCATTGGACACTCGAGCTAGTTTATGATTTGAGCAACTGGTTAATAATCAGAATTTATCAATTTGGATTATGATTGACACCTTTGAAATTGATGTGAGTGGGGGAGAGATAAGCATGAAAAAAGGAATAGAGGAGAGTGTGCACAAGTAGTACTCCTAAGCAATGGGGGAGAGATATATTTTTAAAGAGATTTAGAAAGATTCATATAATGATATAGGAATATTCACCTATTGTATTATGAATTGTTTAGTGTGAAGTAAATAATTGATGTCTAAAGAATATGAAGATAAACATACTAGTGTTCTAGAGGATTTCATATTTGATTGATGAGAACAACAAGTAGTAGTAGAAGTTTACTTGATTTTTTGGAACTTAGATTGTTTTTCATCTATGTTGCCATCAATTTCAAGGGGGAGATTTTTAGCATGAATGTTGATGATGTTACATTGGGGGAGTATCCAAAACATTAAAGAGTATTGATATGTTTTATTAGTGATTGTGTTTGTCATTGATGTCAACATGCAGTGTTTCTGTAGAGACTGAAAGAATAGAAGTCAAAGATCTTATGTTTCATAGTAATTGAACAAGGGTTAAGTGATGTGCAGTTATGGACATGCTCCTAAGAGTTTCCTCTTGGAGTGGTTAAGAAGATGATGTCTAAATCAAATATATATAGAGGTTGTATTTGATTTACTTTGACCAATTCAAAAATAGAGCATTTGTTTAGCATTTTCTAATGTTTGCATTATATCTTTTAGCCAATATGTAACAAGGTGATGCATAGTTAACCAGTGACAAAGGATAATCGAGTGATGATGTCAATGAGTATGCAAGACCTGGAGTTACAAGTGTAAATTTTTGTATAGACTATGAGTCAACAGTGCTATTGTAATTGTAATTAATTAATTGCCGTATTTTAATTAATTAGGAAAGCCTTCAAATTGACTCAAGGAACTATTATGAAGGTATGGTATAAAGGAAAGATGATTTTGTTTATTTTAATGTGTGTTTAAGTATTCAGATCATTGTTGAAGTGTGAATTGCAAAAAGGAGAAGAGTATTGAATGAATGTGTGTAAGCGATCCAATGAAATACTATATGCATAGTTCATGATCTAGTTATAAGATCAGAAGGAGAAAAAGTATGGTCGACAAGAGAAGGATATAGGAAGGAAGTACAATTGAGTTCTATTATTTTTTAATTAATAATACAAAGATCATTTGGATATTGGGTTCATTGATCTTTCCCTCAAAGCTACTTGGGAAATAAGTCCAAAAAATCTTTCATAACTCCTAAAACAGTTGGCACAACTCCTAACTAGGTTGGAATCTCCTAACAGGGTTTCAAAGTCTTCTAAAGTGAACTCATATGTATTAAATGTTGTAAAAAGCTCCAATAGGGTCTAACCTCTAAAGGGATATCTAGATTAGTACATCCCTTGTGGGTATCATCCCCACTAGGGTTTTCCCTCTAATGAAGGGTTTCCCTAGTTAACATATTTGGTGTTATTGTATATGATTATCTTGTTGTGGTTTTAGTTTACATTATTCATATGGCTAAGATTATTTAAATTTGTTATTGGTGATATTATTCATATAAATAATTCACCCCCACTCCCACCCTTCTTGGTTATATCAATGGACTATATATTCTAACATTTCAATGGTAATATAGAGGAGTAACATACTATTAAATTATATTTAGTTTGAGAGATTGCGTTGAGATATTGAGTCAAAATAGGAGTATTTCTATCATAACTATAACCAAAACCTCACATTCATAGTGTTTCCTTAAAAAGATTCCCAAAACTTGGCTTTCCATGATTGTAATTCCATGAACTTATGTGTAAATTAGATACATTATATTATATATTCCTAGAAGAATGGCACCAAATCAATGAGTTTCTATTTTTTTTCAAAGAATTTGTAAGCACGTCATCTTTATGTGCTCCAATGGAAATAGGTTGCAAATGTTGATTAAAACAATTTAGGCAACTACATGTAACATCCAATATTTTGATAGAATTAGAATTTTCATATTTTGTGGGATATTTTGTAATAGTAGGAATAGGTATGGCACAAACTAAACTATAATAGTTTCTTTGTTAATGCTCAAATTAGCCCATTATGCCTACTAGATAACATCTTTTTGGGTTAAGTGACTTAGATAGAGTTAAATATTGAAACCTTTGAATCTTAGAGAGGTCTAGAAAGAGTATAGAAAAGGAAAAAGTATTCCTTGGATTCTGGGGAAGATTTTGGGAATAAAAGTCTAGAAATCAGTTTTAGTGGCCAAACCATGGTAAGTCTACCTTATAGCCCACTGAGTGGAGTTTTCTTCCTCATAGTTTGCATTTTAATTAGAAAATAGATAAATCACCTATCTAATCCTATCAAAGTTTATTTGATCCTTCTAAAAAGATATAGTAATAGGACTTGTGTAGGTTTGATGAAAATTAAAGTAGGATCTTGAAGGAATTGCTTAAGGATAAGCTTGTTGTGAAGGGTTCACTAACACATCTTGGAACCATACTCACTTCAAGTTGTATAAAAGAACAAGAAAGGTCCATTGGAAGAAGGGTTTAAGTGCCAAAATATATAAGGAAGAAAATGAAACTAATGTAGTCCCAACAAGGGTAACAAATCCAATACTTTGCAAGATTGTGAGAGTAGAAATGGAAGAGAAAAAATATTTGAGGAAAGAACTTGAAATAATAAGAAATAAGGTGGATAATAAGGATAAAGAAAAAACCAAAAAATGTTAAGGGAGTGATGAATATCTTTTTGAATGGGAAGAAGAAGAGCTGTTTGTGGATTCGAGACCTCTCATAAAATCCTTGAAGTCCATGGAGAGGAGCAAGGATGGGAACATAGGTCTATTAGTTATGATGGTAAAATGGATCCTAGTGCTATAATAGATTGGATGGAGTCCTTTTCCACTTTTATTGAATGTGAAGAAATACCTAAACACCAAAATCAACTCTAAGTTAAAGGTATTATCCCTAACATGGTTGAATTTTACTCAAGATGAGAGGGTTAAGAAAAAAGACGAATCATGTCTCTACATGGAAAACGATAACAAAAATGATAAAAAAGGAAAACATTTGAAGGGATTATGAAGTGAAACTTCATAAGAGGAGACAAAGTTGTCTAATCTACTTGCAAGAAAGAAACATAAAGCAATAAAGTAACAACACCATAACACAATATTTGGTACCCCAGAAAGAGTCCAAGTAGAAGGTAAAAGTGAGGTGGGGATGACACCCACAATGCTTTACTACTATAGTAATAAAGTTGGTTGGGTAAGGCTTATAATTGATCACTTCTAATGATCTTACTCAATTAAGAGTAATAAGGACTTTTAGGTCCACCTTGTGAAAGGATTTATACAATACAATTAAGTATGTACTCTATTAGGAGTTTCTGTAAAGGATTGTTAGGTCCACCCTGTTAGAGGATTTGGGATAGATGCACTTTTTAGTATGAATCAGTCCCATGATATCTAAAATGCAATTTTTTGATTGCTAATGGGGTAAAAGCATAAACTTATGCCACCCTTCTGTAAAGGAAAATGCTAACAAAAGTATAACTATTCACCTTCAATGTCATAAAATTGGTATTATTATTTTGAATTTGGGAATGAAGTAAACTAATGAAATGTGTAGAAATGGATGAATTTTAGTATTATAATTTTTAATAATTATTTAGAATAAGAATTTATATATTTTTCTAATGTTTATAGATAATATTTTGAATTTTGAAAAATGCTAAAAATTAGGGGTCTAGTTCCCACCACAAAACTAAATGCAAATAAACTTGTTTCCCATTGATCTCAGACTATGTTATAGATAACATATATATCTAGAGCAATCAAAAATAAAAATTGGCTTTAGAACTATATTTTATCTTTTATAAGGATTGGAATTTTAACTCATGTGAAATCAATAGTTCATCTCCCACCACATTTTTCAAAACATATCAATTCTAACTAGGAGAAAAATTATACATTCTAGAAGAGGACTCTGTCCTCCAGAACTTCATATAATTTTTACATTTTTTTCATATGATTTAATATTTTTTTCTTTGTCAAAATTGCCTTCTTTTCTAGTGTTAAAATATGTGGTTGTAGAATCTTTTAATTTTAATATACTATATGTAACTGTTGGTAAACAGATTCATTCTTTTTAATTTCTTCTGTCAATATGACTCTTGATGCCCGAACAATAAACAAAATCTGTTTGCAACAGTTGAAAAGCCGTTTTCTTGTTAACTGGCTTATCTCTAAATTTGTAGGTACAGCTCCCTATTATGAATGATATTCGATGAATTATGTTTGATTCCTAAAACTAATGTGGGGTATGCTCTTAACCCGAGAGCAGGAGAGGAAACCAAGTCTCACCCAGACAAGTGAAACTCAGGCAGGAATCTAAATGTTAGGATGTTATGTATATGGCACCCACAATCTTATGGCTCCCGCAACACAACAGAATGAAATGCAAGATATGGACCGCGAATGCAATATGAGATGATTAGTTAGTGCTACTGCGTTCGGATCTTCACGATCTCATGATTTCCGACACGCAACAATGTAATATAAGATCTAATGCAGATGAATGAAATATAAGGGAATGCATATGGAGAACAAAACACTAATCAAGATATTTCCCACTACTAGCTCCAATACTCTGATCGGTTCACTAGTTCAATTAAATAGAAACAACGAAATGAAACTCTGTTCACTAAACCATTTCCATCCAATATCGAAGAAGTATCTCATACACAAATGAAAAGAAAAGGACAGTAAAGAAATGGCACAAATTCAATTGTCTCTGCAACCAGATTCACACCAAAAATTTGCCGACCCTTTATTAATCATTCAAAATCTTACATATAGGGTGAGAGAGATGACCGTTACAATGGAATTTAAATCAGCTCATCTTCTCAAGATGACAAATGGCGAGATGCCAACTTATCATATCTACACATTTACAAAATCCTAAGATTAATGGAATAGAAAACAAAAGGGGGAATTTTGAATCATTTGGGCTTCTTCCCCTTTTCAGTTTTTGCCTTATATGCTTTAGCAGCCGCTATGATTGGGGTTAATTCATCATAGCTTGGTATGTGTACATTTGTGAATCTCAATAGCCACCTTGCATGTTCTTGAGTAAATTCTTTGGCTTGATTCTGCTGATTCACTGCTTCCTCAGCTACCACGTGCACGTATCCGCTAAGTGTTTGTAGTTTTGACACTCTGTTTTGGCTGCTTGAAGCTATCCCAGACAGATTGCTCAAATGCGTGGAGAAGTTGTTTTTCATCTTATCAATGTCGATGAAGGACTTCCCTTGCCCACTGGTTTTTGATTCAGTGTGCAATCCTCGCATGAGCTCAAAAGCTTTCTCTTGGGCCTTCTTTACTTTATCCCCTATTTCTCTAAGCCCTTTCTCGGCTTCCTGGATCATTTCCCGCTTGAATTGCATGCTTCTGATCCATTCATTCAATGGTTCATCTCCTTTCTTCAGAATCTTTGCTTCAATTGCATCCTTGGCTTTCATCTGGATGATCATATTCAGAAGAGAAATGGATTCTGTGCATTTCGCCTCTTCTCCCGCCAGAATATTACTATTGGCAGTAATATTGCCCTTTTCTGCTTCTAATCGGATGAGCACATTGCCGATTTGACCAATGAGGGCGATTCCATCAGTATTAAGCCTTTCGATCCACTCTTTCCCGATCTGACCGAAGTGCCTATCTTTCTGCAGCTGTGATATGAAGGCCTGCACTTCTTCTGCCGAAGGATCCTCTGTAGCGGGTAAACCGGTAATAGTTGCCAATGGGACAACTAACTATCGGATGAATTTTCTTAGTTCTTCGATCTCAGCTTTCATCTTAATCTTTGATACCTTGAGGTTCTCCAGCTGCTCCTCTATTACTTCGTTACTTGATTTCCATAGGCCCACTTTAGTGTCATGCCTGGCTTCTCCGAGATCGATGGAATGCAGAGTGAAGTCTGCTGGAGTCAAATCTTCAATTTTTCCCACTCTGTTTGGTTTCGCCACCTCCATGGTTAGGTGCCCTATTTTTGTATCATGCCCTAGTATGGATAGGGTTCTCTTCTTCTTGGCCTTCACCATCATCGATCCTGAATGAACTGCTTGAGACACTATATCTTTCGCAGGAGTGCTGTCATCTTTCCTCTTCCTCTTCTTCTCCAGGGTGTCTTCAAGCCAAGACTCTGTGCTAATTATCTTAGAGGCCGTTCCTAGAGACTCAATGGTGAACATCTTCCTCTTTACTTGAGTCACTGCAGCAGTAGTCACAGAGAATGGGTTCCTCTGGTCTCGAGAGAGAAGTCGAGAGGAACTAGGGATCTCCTTTTCTTCTTCAGGTTCAGTGCTACTACTTTGATCATCCTTAATCTTTACAATTTGAATAGAGGAGCCGATAGGCTTCAAGGACGGGGCACTTATGGCTGGAGTAGGGCTATGATGAGATGGTGAACTTGGGGCGAGCTGAGGAGATGGGGGTGGAGTGGAAAGAGAAAAAGGGATTGGAGAAGTGGATCCATCCTTTGGCTCTTCGGCCTCCTTTTCCTCTGCTGCAGCTTGAGTTTCGATGACTGGCAACGATCCGCCTTGGCATGTTGGTACTATCAGAATGTTCTTCTCTGGGGGTTGATCTCCTCCTCCGGCGGACTGAGCTGGTCCTTGTGCAGCTGAAGTTGTGGTACTGGGAGTAGCGCTCTGTGATGAAGCAGGGGTAGCTATGGCTGGTGAAGCTTGAGTGGCTTTACTTCTGCTCTGACCTTTCTTAGCTGTCCATTCTACCCATTTTCCAGTCCGCTTGATGATTTTCACCATCATAACATCGAAATCTTCCTCGACATTGAAGTATGGTTCGGAACTGACAGGCGTGTTCCGCAACTTGGTCAAATATGTATGACTATACATATTTTGGCCGTCATCTTTGATTCCTTCCACGTCTAGATTGATGCCATACATTTTTACCTGCTCCACAGTGAATCTTGCAAATGCCCGATCACGGCTCTCCAGCTCGTCTTTACAGTCCGCCCAGTAGTCTTCCATGGTAGTCACATGTTTGATCACGCTCCCAATTTGGAGCACATCTCGGGCATAACCATTGGGATCGAACATGGGCCTGACTACCTCATACTCTTCCAGCTTGTATTTGCTTTCAAACGCCTTGAGGATGTTCTTTGCATCTGGTCTGGCCTCGCAGCTATAAGCTCCAACTCTTATGGGGAATTCATACCCTTTCTTCCGCATACTGGCGCTCAGCACGTTCACCTGGACAGCTTGTCTCACAATCTCTACGAGCACAATCATGTTGTCTGGGTATCTGGGCAGCTTCATTGGGAAACCATCAAATGCTGCAAGACGCAAATAAGAAAAGGATAAGAACTGGATGAAATAACAGCCAAATTGACTAATTGCCGCCATCGCTTCAGGACTGAATCTTCGCTCCGGACATCCTTGAAGTTCCCTGCAAATTCTCATAGTAAAGGCGTCATTCACTCTGACATAATCTGCATAACTGTTTTGCAACTGTAAGCATGGATAAAACTCATAACTTTTAACATCTTCAGGAAATTCCTCAATTCTGGGAAGTCCTGGCCATAACTGAAGAGAAGCCAACATGTATATCAAAAAGGATGACATATAGAAAGAATTATAAAACTTAGCTGCGGAGAGAGCTCTAGCAAGATGCTCACTCACCTCATGCGCCCAATCTATATACTGAGTATCTGAGCAGATAACTTGCACTAGAAAGAAACTTTGCTCCATAAAATTAAAAGCTTCTACCTCACCTTTGAGCCGATGCAACAGGACCAGGATGTCCACAATCTCTGGTTTGAGGTCAGTACCGAAGAGGGTTTTAGGGACCTTACTCTTGGCTCCTCTTGGCTTCTGAAACCAAGAGCTCATTATTTCTTTCCTCCAGATCATCTTCTTCAAGGAGAACTCCGACATAGCTCCACCCATGGTTAGGTCAGAGAATTATTCTCTCTCCGGAATTCTCAGACAGTTCACCACTGCTTGCCTGTCGATTGAAATCAAAACTGATTGATCAGGCAAGAGGATTTGCTTGGTGTCCGGGTTGTAGTTGTTGATGCATTCGAGAATCAACTCTAGGGCTTGAACTGCTACTGGGAAGCCAGCTACTTCCACCAATCCGCTTCCTCTGAGTCTCTCCGTGATAGGGTGGATAGGTTCCATTTTCAATCTCCTCTGAAAGTCCTGCATGTTGTAGAAACGGAGTGAAGTGTCCGTTATGGTCGACCATGCGGACTTGATGCCACCCATGCTATTGAAACCTGCAAATCTCGCTGCCATATTGCTTGAAGGATAATAATGGATATGCGGATGAATAATAGTGATGCAACAGAAAACAAACTCAGCAAACTCGGGAATTATTGCATATACTAAGGAATTTTAACAATTCGACAGTAAAGCGGGAGTTTGAAAATCTGTTACATTCCCCTTTATAGAAAACTTCAGATTTGCCCGTTTAATTTCATAAATTGCGCCACACGAGAGAATTTATGATTGAATCCGTTGGGTTAGTGAAGGTAAGAATTTCTAACGGATTTAACCTTGTCTTTTCACTATTCCCGTTGATTTCAATGGTAACTTTCATTAATTACAGCCTTACCTCTCGTTTAGCAACCCGCGAAAAAATGAAAACGGAGTACTCCTTCGGGCAAAATCCGCATATGTCAATTCTCTCTGAAATAACTGGTGAATTTGGATGATCTGCTCTCAATTCCCCTCTGAAAACCATCTGCAATCAATCTGAATACTTACCATGCTTACAGTTGCGTCTTCTCATCTGACGCAGAAAATCGCCTCTGAGGGTAGAAAACCCGCAATGGAGAAGTCGATTTCTGTTTTTCCGCCACTGCCTTCTCTTTATTTAAGTCACTTCGTTTCAACCCTTTTCGAAAAATCTCTAAGCGGCTTCGCCAAAAGGTAGGGCCCACCGTCTTATATTATCTCTTCGGAAAGCTCCTTTTCGGAAAATCGCCAAGTAGCTTCGCCAGAAGGTGGGACCCATATGTCAACTTTCCCTTCTAATAGTGCTTTTGCGGAAATCTCACTTAGGATTTTGAAACCCGTCGAGGAGAAGCCCTTTCTTCATTTTCCGCACATCTACCTTTTGATCATTCCATTAAGTTATAATTGATTCCGGTGGTAGGATCGCGACAACATACGAAAGATTTCTTAGAAACATGAACTATTTCGCTTCAGTTGAATTCCTTTACTGTATATACTGAGATCTGCGGAAAAAGGCCTTCAGGGTGCGAAATCCGCCGAGGAGAAGCTAGAACCCAATTTCCCGCCGACTTGATTTTCTTAACTCAAAGTGGGCTATATTGAAGGCAAGTCACATGATGCAGTACAATCCGAGAATCTTCATCGAGTAAGGATCTAAACTACCCCTCTGACTTATAATAGTCAAGGAACAACCCACCCGGCTCATATGTGATACGGAGGAAGGCTACAGGTGAAAACCCGATGAAGAAGCTCCTCACCTAAGAGGGAAAAGACCTATTGACTTGACCAGACCACACAAGACTATGATCTACTCCACTTTGTAAAATTGGGACAAGGTGTAAAAGTGGGGCAACAGCTGGCTCTGACTGGGGACTTGGGTAGAGTATATCCAAGCAAGGGACCTAGGATCTCTGGTTTCGCACAAGGATGGAATAAAAGGTGGCAACACAACAAAAATGAAACAAGACAAACAACAAGGAAAGGAAAAACAGCAAAGGAAAAGCTAACTAAGCAGAACTGGGAAATACTAACCTACTATAGTACAGCACAGGGATTACCTGTTTTCAATTAATAACTTGATAGAGCTTGAGGTCCTGACCATTATAGGTCAGGGGTAGTACTTCGCCATCTTCATATGCCAGTTTGAAAGAATTATTCTCAAACGCCTGTTGGATCTTGAAGGGGCCTTTCCACAGTGTGTCAAACTTTTTATGCATTCTTTTTGGAGCTCTTCTTTTGTCCCAAAGCAATACCATGTCTCCTATCATAAATTTTTGAGGCCTTGCCCTTTTATCAAAAATTTCTTTTACTCGCATCTGATGCTGTGTGATGTGATCAACAATCTCTGTTCTTTCTTCCTCCAATTTGCTCAAATACAAGATTCTCTTTTCCAGGCCATCTCTATAGATATCATCTTCGATTACTGTTCTGATTTTACTTGTAGCCAATTCCAGGGGTAAAGGCAGATTAGCTTCAGTTCCATAAACTAGCTCGAATGGGGATATGCCAATCGCCCTTTTAGGTGTTACCCTATCTGCCTAGAGTGCTTCATGAATCTTCTTGTGCCAATTTTTCTGATTATCTGAGACTAGCTTCTTAACAATGCTAATTAAGTTCTTATTGCTAGATTCAGCTTGACCATTTCCTTGAGGGAAATAGTCAGAGGAATGGCTAACTGTGATTCCATACTCAAAACAAAAACTAGTGATATCTAATGATGAAAAATAGGATGCATTATCCATCACCAGTTTGATAGGAATGCCAAACCTGACTAGAATGTTTTCTTTTATGAATTCACAGACCACCTCCGTAGTAGTTTTCTTCGTGGCTTTAGCTTCTACCCATTTGGTGAAGTAGTCCGTAGCGGTGATTATGTATTGGTGGCCAGCGCTAGATACAGGGGCAATTGGACCAATGAAATCAAGACCCCATTGTTGAAATGGACCTTCAATTATAACTGGTCTTAGTGGTAATGCAGCTAATTGAGGACGCCCAGTAAACAACTTACATTTTTCGCATCTCGCCACCCACGCGTATGCATCCTTAAACATCTCGGGCCAGTAATAACATTGCCTCAGTATTTTAAAAGCCGTAACTGAAGAAGAGAAATGTCCTCCACAGGCCTCGTCATGGAAAGTCTTTAATAGCTTCTCTTGCTGTGGTTTATCTACGCATCTCAAAAATGTACCATCAATGGCCTTTTTGAACAGTTTGTCATCCCACAATACATATTTAGCAGCTTTCAACCTAAGGTCTCTCCTTTGCCTTGAGTTTAGTCCTTCTGGACATTCTCTGTATGTTAGGAGATACGAGATGTTTTCAAACCACGAGTCATACAGACCTACAGCGAGCACTAAATTTTTCTCGCTTAGTTCCTTGCTTTCTTCAGCAATCTTATTTTCTGTAATTGCTCTGCATAAAGCATTCCCTCTTATTAACTTGGTGGGTTTAATCTCTATATCATATTCTTGTATTTTCTCTACCCAGGCTCCTCTAGTATTACAATCTATATCTTGCTACGTCAACACGCTCTTCACAGCTGCATCTGGTACATGAACTACAGAATGCGAGTGCAATATATAAAAATGAAAATTCTTAAGAGCTCTTACCACTGCAAAGGCGTGTTTTTCAATTTGTGAATACTTCAATTCATGATTCTTCAAAGGTACGCTCATGAAAGCGATGGGGGCTTGTATTCCTTTATCATTTTCCTGCACAAGGATGGCTGACAAGGTATGTTCTGATGCGTAGCAATAAATAATAAAGTCCCTTTTATAATTGGGATGGCACAGCACGGGAGCATTAGCAATTGCAGTCTTTATATCCTGAAAGGCTCGCTTGCCTGCTTCATTCCATTTGAAGCTCGGACTTCCCTTCATCATATCTACTATGTGTTTGGTGGTTTCTGCGAAGTCCGGGACAAACCTTCTGAGGAAATTCACCTGACCAAAGAAAGACTTGACCCCTGTTTTGTTTGCTGGCAGACTCAATCTCTGGATGGCTTCTACTCTGTCAGGATCAATTTTTATGCCTTCCTGGGACACTATATGTCCAAGAAGCTTTCCTTCGGTCACATAGAAAACTGACTTTTTTGGATTTAAGGAGATACCATGTTCTCTACATCTTTGCAGCACCTTTTTCAGATCTTCCATATGATCCTTTCTTTTCTTTGAGAATACAGTAAGATCGTCCAGGTATATGACTATAATCTTGTCCTTCATATCTGCAAAAGTTTTGCTCATACATCTTTGGAAAGTAGCTCCGGCATTGATCAACCCAAAAGGCATCCTGTGATAGGCGAAAGTACCCCAAGGAGTGGTGAAAGCCGTTTTATGTTGATCTTTCTTCTCTACTTCAACCTGGTTATACCCTGAAAAGCCATTGAGCATAGACATCATCTCTAATCCAGCAACTGTCTGTAACAAATGATCCATGTTCGGGAGAGCAAAGTTATCCTTGAGAGATGCCTGATTTAAGTTCCGAAAATCCACACAAATCCTTATCTCTCCATTCTTCTTTCTGACGGGCACTATATTAGCAATCTAGGTGGAGTGATGAATAGGGTAAATGATTCTTGCCTTTAACATTTTATCCACTTCCCTGAAAATGGCGTCCGCTACCTTCGGATTATAATTTCTTTGTTTTTGCCAGAAAGGCACTGCATCTGGTTTGAGAGGAATATGGTGTTTCACTTCTCCTCCTCTATAAATTTTTGGGTCTTCATAGCTCCAAGCAAAAACGTCTCTATATTCTTCAAACAAACTCTTCGCGGCTTCCTTTTCTTCCGGGGTACAACATTTGCCAATATTCACCATCTTTGGATTATGGGCACTTCTGATGTTTATCCCTTCGAACTCGCCCGTCGTAGGTTCCTTCTCCATCCTTTTTTGTTTAACGTAAGCATCATGTCTGTTGAACAACTTTTCCAGAGCTATAAAGTATGGAGGAATGATGTTATCTTTCAATTGAACTTCGCCTTGTTCACTGTTTCCATCGGATTCAGATTCAAAACTGGATTCGTCATTTTCAAGAAATAACTGCAAGCTTTTATCATCATTAAACACTTGCCAGGATTCTGTGTTATCTGGAACAGCAGACCGGTATACAATTTTGATCTGGTATTTTTTATCTTTAAAATCTGGATGAGGTAACAGTAAGGATGCAGAAACAGCAAGTGAATCAGCTTTAGTATTCATTTCCCTTGGTACAGCTATGATAGAGAAAGCTTTCAAACCTTCTATTTCATCCCACACCTTATTTCTGTAATTTTTTAGTTTATGGTTTTTCACTAAATATTGCCCTTTAACCTGCTTTACTATCAACTTTGCATCACCTTGAGCTCTTAGGATTTCTATTCCCCTCTCTTTCGCCGCGACTATCCCTAATATCAAGGCCTCATATTCTGCTGTATTATTTGTATTGCCAAACTCTAGTTTGAAAGCTAAGGGTTCGGCCACTCCCTCTGGAGATATCAATACTACGCCGGCTCCAGAACCAAAGGAAGCGCAAATTCCGTCAAATTCAAGGGTCCAGACGCCAGAAACCTCTTGGTGTTCTTCGGGAACCTCTTTGTCCAAATTCTCATCTGTTTGTTTACCTACATCCTCTTCCGTAAACAACATATAATTCCCAAATTCCAATTCCTGATATAAGATTTGGGCTTTGGGATCGTCTGACTTTAAGACCGTGAACTTGGCCTTTTCTTCTGGCTCCAATTTGACTCTCTTACTACCAATGGGTATTATAGCTTGAGACCAGTCCAGCTTAATTTCCCCTCCCAAGTCACGACAGAAACTTCTGCTCAAAAGGAGTCCATAACTCGCAGGGATATCAACTACCAGAATCGTTAACATGAGTTTCTTTTCTGGGTATGAGGCTAGAGCCACTTGTGCATCCTTAATTTGCCCAAGCAAAGGGACCTGTTTGGAGTCCATTGAATATCATTTCCCGTATACCTTAGTAAGGTTGAGGCCTAAGGCTTTAGCCACAGAATAAGGCATGACATTGTCTGAGGCACCTGAGTCTATAATGCAGTTACTAAGCTTACACCCGTTAATGTACAATGAAATATAAAAAGGCTCAGGTTTTTGTCCCGAGGAGGTTGCTAGGACTATTGAATCTCTCCGATCAGGAATGTCAGGTGTCAAGGTTTCTTTCTCTTCTTCCACTACTATGTTACAATTAGCACCAGTCGCATTATCTTTACACCGGTCTACCAGCTTTCTCAGCTCAACAGGGTGTGTCTTTAAATAATCAATGGCAGAAATTTGAATTTTTGAATCTTCACAAAACTGAATAAAATCAAAGGATGATTTACCCTTACCCATATGCGAAGCAGAAACTTCAATATCCGCCGGTGTATTACTTGTTGACGGGCCAGGATCATTTCTCTGAGCAGAGCTAGAGGAGGGAGCCTTTTGCTTTTGTCCTCGAGTAAGAACGGTGTAAGAAGTTCCGTCAATAGTCGCATAACATTCTCCTTTGGTCTCGGAATCCGGTTCATATTCTAAGAATAAATTTTCAGAGTCGCCATTTTGATAAGAATCGGTTTCCAAAACATTAGTTGCATTGTTCAACTCATTGGTAGACAACAATTGCATCATGCGAGCTGTTTCTGGACAATTTTCGTTGTCATGATCTGTGGTTAGATGGAAGACACACATATTTCCCTTCCTTGGTGCCGCCTCAATTTGCAATTTAGGCGGTGGTCCCATGAGTTGTGGGACTTTACCTTCGTTGTTCCTCCCGGGCATGTTCTGGTAATTGCGCTGATAAGGATTGTTGAACGCTGGCAAGTGTTTCTTTAATGACACTATCTCATTGGATAGTTTCTGAATCATCTCTTCGGATGATGAAGAACTGCTTGAACTACCCTTAGCATGAAGTTCTCGCTTCCATTTTCCGGCAGAGATTAAATCATCTTCGCACTCAACGGCCTTCTTTTGTGCATCAGCTAAGTCAGTGGGCTTTGCTCTTCTTAAATCATAGTTGATGTCAGGAGGCATCGCACTTATGAAGAAAGTTTTCAAATTACCTGCGGTAGGTCTGGCGGCAGCCAGGATCCTGCTGACAGTCTTGTTAAAGCTTGCAATGAAATCTCTCATGCTCGTAATTGGTTTCTTCTTTATAGACGTGAGCTGGGTCAACAGGGCATGTTCATCCTCTGCGGTCTTAAACCTATCTTCGAATGCAATCCTTAATGAGGCCCAATCTGTGATTGAACCGTCATCCAAATGATAAAACCAATCAGCTGCACTATCAGTAAGGGTTTCTACGAACAGTCTCACAGCTACATCCTCATGTCCAACTCCTAGGATATGGGTAGCCACGAAAAAGGCTTTAATATGTTCGTCCGTAGTAACCTTCCCATCACCTGAGAATTTAGGGAAATTCTTCCTGGACCCAGACGGAAGTGGATGATAAGGATTTAGAGCTAAGGGTCCTATCGTCGTGGCCCATGGAGCGGCCATGATTATCCTTGAATTGTAGGGAGGAAAGCCTACAGTTGATGGAGGTGTTACCCTGTGTAATGCTAACACCTGACAGGCAGAGTGCGAAGTGTTAGCGCCTTGATCTTTAACGGGTAAAGATGGTCTACTTCGACCCTGATTTTCACTTCTTCGCTTTGGAACTTCTAAGATAGGAAATCCGAGTTCTTCAAGTTTGTCAAAAATAGGATCTTTCCCACCTCGTTCCTTGGTACTTCGGAGGAACTTAAAACTTTCCAGGGTGCTGGGTCACAGCTTCTTACTGCGATTACCTTTCCACTCGTCTGATATTTCTTCTTTGGATGGCTCTTTCTAAGGCTTCATCTCTTCTTTCTTCTTCCTCTAAAACCTGGTTTGCATTCCTATAGTGCTCCGAGTTCCTTCTATTTCTCCAAACAAAGGTGTTGAGTGAAGAAATTATATCTTCTTGGTCGTCTTGAAAACCAAGATTTGGTTGGAGAACGGGTATAATGTTTTCATGAGGCAGTACCATCTTTCCTCATGACATATGCTTTCTTGATCAAGCGACTGTTCGTCTCCCCAGCAGAGTCGCCAAAAATCTGTTGGTAAACAGATTCGTTCTTTTTAATTTCTTCTGTCAATATGACTCTTGATGCCCGAACAATAAACAAAATCTGTTTGCAACAGTTGAAAAGCCGTTTTCTTGTTAACTGGCTTATCTCTAAATTTGTAGGTACAGCTCCCTATTATGAATGATATTCGATGAATTATGTTTGATTCCTAAAACTAATGCGGGGTATGCTCTTAACCCGAGAGCAGGAGAGGAAACCAAGTCTCACCCAGACAAGTGAAACTCAGGCAGGAATCTAAATGTTAGGATGTTATGTATATGGCACCCACAATCTCATGGCTCCTGCAACACAACAGAATGAAATGCAAGATATGGACCGCGAATGCAATATGAGATGATTAGTTAGTGCTACTGCGTTCGGATCTTCACGATCTCATGATTTTCGACACGCAACAATGTAATATAAGATCTAATGCAGATGACTGAAATATAAGGGAATGCATATGGAGAAAAAAACACTAACCGAGATATTTCCCACTACTAGCTCCAATACTCTGATCGGTTCACTAGTTCAATTAAATAGAAACAACGAAATGAAACTCTGTTCACTAAACCATTTCCATCCAATATCGAAGAAGTATCTCATACACAAATGAAAAGAAAAGGACAGTAAAGAAATGGCACAAATTCAATTGTCTCTGCAACCGGATTCACACCAAAAATTTGCCGACCCTTTATTAATCATTCAAAATCTTACATATAGGGTGAGAGAGATGACCGTTACAATGGAATTTAAATCGGCTCATCTTCTCAAGATGAAAAATGGCGAGATGCCAACTTATCATATCTACACATTTACAAAATCCTAAGATTAATGGAATAGAAAACAAAAGGGGGAATTTTGAATCATTTGGGCTTCTTCCCCTTTTCAGTTTTCGCCTTATATGCTTTAGCAGCCGCTATGATTGGGGTTAATTCATCATAGCTTGGTACGTGTACATTTGTGAATCTCAATAGCCACCTTGCATGTTCTTGAGTAAATTCTTTGGCTTGATTCTGCTGATTCACTGCTTCCTCAGCTACCACGTGCACGTATTCGCTAAGTGTTTGTAGTTCTGACACTCTGTTTTGGCTGCTTGAAGCTATCCCAGACAGATTGCTCAAATGCGTGGAGAAGTTGTTTTTCATCATATCAATGTCGATGAAGGACTTCCCTTGCCCACTGGTTTGTGATTCAGTGTGCAATCCTCGCATGAGCTCAAAAGCTTTCTCTTGGGCCTTCTTTACTTTATCCCCTGTTTCTCTAAGCCCTTTCTCGGCTTCCTGGATCATTTCCCACTTGAATTGCATGCTTCTGATCCATTCATTCAATGGTTCATCTCCTTTCTTCAGAATCTTTGCTTCAATTTCATCCTTGGCTTTCATCTGGATGACCATATTCAGAAGAGAAATGGATTCTGTGCATTTCGCCTCTTCTCCCGCCAGAATATTACTATTGGCAGTAATATTGCCCTTTTCTGCTTCTAATCCGATGAGCACATTGCCGATTTGACCAATGAGGGCAATTCCATCAGTATTAAGCCTTTCGATCCACTCTTTCCCGATCTGACCGAAGTGCCTATCTTTCTGCAGCTATGATATGAAGGCCTGCACTTCTTCTGCCGAAGGATCCTCTGTAGCGGGTAAACCGGTAATAGTTGCCAATGGGACAACTAACTGTCAGATGAATTTTCTTAGTTCTTCGATCTCAGCTTTCATCTTAATCTTTGATACCTTGAGGTTCTCCAGCTGCTCCTCTATTACTTTGTTACTTGATTTCCATAGGCCCACTTTAGTGTCATGCCTGGCTTCTCCGAGATCGATGGAATGCAGAGTGAAGTCTGCTGGAGTCAAATCTTCAATTTTTCCCACTCTGTTTGGTTTCGCCACCTCCATGGTTAGGTGCCCTATTTCTGTATCATGCCCTAGTATGGATAGGGTTCTCTGCTTCTTGGCCTTCACCATCATCGATCCCGAATGAACTGCTTGAGACACTATATCTTTCGCAGGAGTGCTGTCATCTTTCCTCTTCCTCTTCTTCTCCAGGGTGTCTTCAAGCCAAGAATCTGTGCTAATTATCTTAGAGGCCGTTCCCAGAGACTCAATGGTGAACATATTCCTCTTTACTTGAGTCACTGCAGCAGTAGTCGCAGAGAATGGGTTCCTCTGGTCTCGAGAGAGAAGTCGAGAGGAACTAGGGATCTCCTTTTCTTCTTCAGGTTCAGTGCTACTACTTTGATCATCCTTGATCTTTACAATTTGAATAGAGGAGCCAGTAGGCTTCAAGGATGGGGCACTTATGGCTGGAGTAGGGCTATGATGAGATGGTGAACTTGGGGCGAGCTGAGGAGATGGGGGTGGAGTGGAAAGAGAAAAAGGGATTGGAGAAGTGGATCCATCCTTTGGCTCTTCGGCCTCCTTTTCCTCTGCTGTAGCCTAAGTTCCGATGACTGGCAACGATCCGCCTTGGCATGTTGGTACTATCGGAATGTTCTTCTCTGGGGGTTGATCTCCTCCTCCGGTGGACTAAGCTGGTCCTTGTGCAGCTGAAGTTGTGGTACTGGGAGTAGCGCTCTGTGATGAAGCAGGGGTAGCTGTGGCTGGTGAAGCTTGAGTGGCTTTACTTCTGCTCCGACCTTTCTTAGCTGTCCATTCTACCCATTTTCCAGTCCGCTTGATGATTTTTGCCATCATAACATCGAAATCTTCCTCGACATTGAAGTATGGTTCAGAACTGATAGGCGTGTTCCGCAACTTGGTCAAATATGTATGACTATACATATTTTGGCCGTCATCTTTGATTCCTTCCACGTCTAGATTGACGCCATACATTTTTACCTGCTCCACAGTGAATCTTGCAAATGCCCGATCACGGCTCTCCAGCTCGTCTTTACAGTCCGCCCAGTAGTCTTCCATGGTAGTCACATGTTTGATCACGCTCCCAATTTGGAGCACATCTCGGGCATAACCATTGGGATCGAACATGGGCCTGACTACCTCATACTCTTCCAGCTTGTATTTGCTTTCAAACGCCTTGAGGATGTTCTTTGCATCCGGTCTGGCCTCGCAGCTATAAGCTCCTACTCTTATGGGGAATTCATACCCTTTCTTTCGCATACTGGTGCTCAGCACGTTCACCTGGACGGCTTGTCTCACGATCTCTACGAGCACGATCATGTCGTCTGGGTATCTAGGCAGCTTCATTGGGAAACCATCAAATGCTGCAAGACACAAATAAGAAAAGGATAAGAACTGGATGAAATAACAGCCAAATTGACTAATTGCCGCCATCGCTTCAGGACTGAATCTCCACTCCGGACATCCTTGAAGTTCCCTGCAAATTCTCATAGTAAAGGCGTCATTCACTCTGACATAATCTGCATAACTGTTTTGCAACTGTAAGCATGGATAAAACTCATAACTTTTAACATCTTCAGGAAATTCCTCAATTCTGGGAAGTCCTGGCCATAACTGAAGAGAAGCCAACATGTATATCAAAAAGGACGACATATAGAAAGAATTATAAAACTTAGCTGCGGCGAGAGCTCTAGCAAGATGCTCACTCACCTCATGCGCCCAATCTATATACTGAGTATCTGAGCAGATAACTTGCACTAGAAAGAAACTTTGCTCCATAAAATTAAAAGCTTCTACCTCACCTTTGAGCAGATGCAACAGGACCAGGATGTCCACAATCTCTGGTTTGAGGTCAGTACCGAAGAGGGTTTTAGGGACCTTACTCTTGGCTCCTCTTGGCTTCTGAAACCAAGAGCTCATTATTTCTTTCCTCCAGATCATCTTCTTCAAGGAGAACTCCGACATAGCTCCACCCATGGTTAGGTCAGAGAATTCTTCTCTCTCCGGAATTCTCAGACAGTTCACCACTGCTTGCCTGTCGATTGAAATCAAAACTGATTGATCAGGCAAGAGGATTTGCTTGGTGTCCAGGTTGTAGTTGTTGATGCATTCGAGAATCAACTCCGGGGCTTGAACTGCTACTGGGAAGCCAGCTACTTCCACCAATCCGCTTCCTCTGAGTCTCTCCGTGATAGGGTGGATAGGTTTCGTTTTCAATCTCCTCTGAAAGTCCTGCATGTCGTAGAAACGGAGTGAAGTGTCCGTTATGGTTGACCATGCGGACTTGATGCCACCCATGCTATCGAAACCTGCAAATCTCGCTGCCATATTACTTGAAGGATAATAATGGATATGCGGATGAATAATAGTGATGCAACAGAAAACAAACTCAGCAAACTCGGGAATTATTGCATATACTAAGCAATTTTAACAATTCGACAGTAAAGCGGGAGTTTGAAAATCTGTTACATTCCCCTTTATAGAAAACTTCAGATTTGCCCGTTTAATTTCATAAATCGCGCCACACGAGCGAATTTATGATTGAATCCGTTGGGTTAGTGAAGGTAAGAATTTCTAACGGATTTAACCTTGTCTTTTCACTATTCCCGTTGATTTCAACAGTAACTTTCATTAATTACAGCCTTACCTCTCGTTTAGCAACCCGCGGAAAAATGAAAACGGAGTACTCCTTCAGGCAAAATCCGCATATGTCAATTCTCTCTGAAATAACTGGTGAATTTGGATGATCTGCTCTCAATTCCCCTCTGAAAACCATCTGCAATCAATCTGAATACTTACCATGCTTACAGTTGCGTCTTCTCATCTGATGCGGAAAATCGCCTCTGAGGGTAGAAAACCCGCAATGGAGAAGTCGATTTCTATTTTTCCGCCACTGCCTTCTCTTTATTTAAGTCACTTCGTTTCAACCCTTTTCAGAAAATCTCCAAGTGGCTTCGCCAAAAGGTAGGGCCCACCGTCTTATATTATCTCTTCGGAAAGCTCCTTTTCGAAAAATCGCCAAGTAGCTTCGCCAGAAGGTGGGACCCATATGTCAACTTTCCCTTCTAATAGTGCTTTTGCGGAAATCTCACTTAGGATTTCGAAACCCGCCGAGGAGAAGCCCTTTCTTCATTTTCCGCACATCTACCTTTTGATCATTCCATTAAGTTATAATTGATTCTGGTGGTAGGATCGCGACAACATACGAAAGATTTCTTAGAAACATGAACTATTTCGCTCCAGTTGAATTCCTTTACTGTATACACTGAGATCTGCGGAAAAAGGCCTTCGGGGTGCGAAATCCGCCGAGGAGAAGCTAGAACCCAATTTCCCGCCGACTTGATTTTCTTAACTCAAAGTGGGCTATATTGAAGGCAAGTCACATGATGCAGTACAATCCGAGAATCTTCATCGAGTAAGGATCTAAACTACCCCTCCGACTTATAATAGTCAAGGAACAACCCACCCGGCTCATATGTGATACAGAGGAAGGCTACAGGTGAAAACCCAATGAAGAAGCTCCTCACCTAAGAGGGCAAAGACCTATTGACTTGACCAGACCACACAAGACTATGATCTACTCCACTTTGTAAAATTGGGACAAGGTGTAAAAGTGGGGCAACAGTAACTAAAACACTATAAACTCTACATAAGAATATTCTTCACTCTGAGCTCTATAAAATGGTGTTTATATGTTATTAAAAATTATCATTAAAAATAGTAAGAGTTATTGAAACACCACTTTTTTGAAATAATTTTATTTTTTTAGTATTTGGATGTAAACTAGTATAAAACATGCATTTAATGGACATTTCCAATTGGAAAAGTATGAGACGATATATAACTTAGCTAGAATAAATTTATCTAGAACATATGTTTTCTAAAAATTGAATTTTAGATAGAAATAATCAAATTCAGTCATTCTGATAAGTTAGCTTGAAAGGTGACACAACTTTGTACTTTTACTCAATGAAGATCCTTTGAAGTAAAACTAATCACCTTATTTTGATAGATGAGTCTCTTCCTTTCCTTGTATTTCTTGTAGCCTTCTAGAAAATCTAGTCTTCCATATTCATTTATACGATGTTCTTCAACTTATGGTCATGTATTTTTATAACCAAAACATTTTATACTTATATCCATCAAAATAATTGTTACATAGGTCAACTACAACATAATCATTTCCAAAATTAATCACGAAGTTAGCTCAGTGTTGGAACTCAGGTCTAGTGACTTACTCAAGTGATACTAAAGATATTTAGGAAACACTATCATCTTGGGTAACTTAGGCACTTGGTTCACACTGCTTTACTAGCTTGATTACTATTCTAAAAATCTCTTCCAACTCTGTTCTCACTTGATCTTAGTTGACACTACAACTCATTATGAATTATCAAGTCAGTTGGCACTAGCACTTAGTTGACACTACATGCAAGGTTAACATTATTTTCTTGGTTCCTTTATGAGCTTGGTTAATATTGTAGACTAGAAACTCAATTACTATTGTCTTTCCATTATGACTAGGTATTTTGACACTAATTGACATTATATCTCACAATGAGATTAAAAATCTCCCGCTTTAGTGACAAAAACACTTTTCATAAGATTTGAAAACAAAAAAGTTCTTTAGTCAAAGTTTTCCTTTGAGCATGCTCTATTCTATAGCTCAGTTCGCATTGAAGACTCTGCCACTCAATTTGAACTAAAAGTCTATTTTTGATTTTCTAGTTCTTATATATTTACTTTTATGATTATATTTTTTCCTTCCTATATATCTCCCTTTAAATTTATAATTATGTACATTATACTTTCTTCTTATATACGTCCATTTGGTATACTTTCCCCACTTTTTTTGCTACAAATGCTAAAAACTTATAAGGTTATCCTAAAATGAGAAAGAAAATCATCACATACCTTCAAAATAATAGGTAAAGTCTTATCCTAGTTATCTCATACCACCATCAAAATGTGTACATCAATTTTAAGCTCTATTGACAACACATACATATGATCTACAACTCATATATTTGTATGTTTGATTAGTGTTTTTGCATGATACATTCTCTTCTACATAATGCCAATCTAGGGAAGTATCACACCTTCTACATCAACCAATATTTCCCTTATTATGGCTTCTTCCCTTGACATTTCAGCCTAAGATCTATCAAAAATTTGGTTTTTGTAAATATAATTGGAGCTTGAGCTTGGAATAAGTGCCAATTGATTTGTACTATCTTTCAAGTCCATGTAAATCTTGTTTAGTTTTTCTTTTATTTCCTTGGTAAAGTTAGTCAAATCATTCAAATTTACAAATAAAGATACAACATCATTTGCGACATTTTCTAGTGTAGTAATCAAAGTAGATAGTTCTACTTGATCAAATTCTATCTTTTGTGCTACATTTTCTAGCACTTTATTCTTAAACTTTCCTTTAGCTTTCAATAAGGAGTTTATAGTCCTACCCATCAATATCCTCATTGAATTTATGCACAATATCAATTAATTGATCAATGATAGGGACTTTATCATTTATTTCTAGAGATAGAGAATCTATAAATATTTCTTTCATGTCTTCCAAGACATTTATAATATCTCTCTTAGCTCTTAGCATTCATTGTTTTTCTCTTTTCTTCCACAATTCTCCTAAAATGTTCATTTCCTCAACATATAGATTTGATTGGTCCCAATTTAAGATTTCAATCTCCTCATCAAGATCAATACCATCAACTATCATCCCTTTTCCTTTTCTCTTTCTCTCGATAGTTGAAGAAGGACCTATAGCTTTTCATTTCTCAACCAAGTCCTTCTGTTGCTACTTGATCAAGACTATGGGATCCTGTAGCCTAGTCAAGATTGTGGGAGCTTGTTTCTTGGTTTCCTCTATGATAGAACTTGGTAAAGATAAAATATATTTCACTTCATATGTCGATCAAACTATGTTCAACTTAATAGGTTGTTGTTAAAGTGTTTCTTTAGGTGGTGTGGTAGGAACTAATGCCATTACCTCTGCAACAATCATCTTAGGTTTAGAATCTTCTATTGTTTGAACCTCTAGTAGGTATCCTTTTTTCTTGATATCAAAAATTTTCTTCCATGTCTTCTTTGTGGACTACACAACATCTTCTATATTATTTGATAAAACATGAAAAGTTTTAAATCTTGGAGTTTGTTTGATTTCATTTCTGGACATTTTGATGGGCACACAACCCAAGAACCAAAATGGACACAACAGAAAAGGGGAAATTATATTAACTGAGAAAATAAGCTAGTACAAACAGTACAGAGAAAATAAACTTCAAAACATGCCCTAAGGGCTTACAATAGCATAAATCTGGAGATAATTTCTCCTTTCAGTACCTCCTCTCAAATTCCACTCCGAACTGCCTTTTACAATGCCAAAAATCTCGTTAAATAGACCCCAAAGGGTTAAGGACTAGGAGTAAATTCTAGAAAGTGCTAGTAGGCATCCACTGACCAAATAGAAGGTTCTGAGAGCTGTGGTAGAAGTTGGCGCAAATCTAGAAGAATCTAGAAACGGTAACCAAACTTCTAGGAGGCATAACTTTTGAACTGTAGCTCCGATTGACAAACCATTTACAATTTTGGAAAGCTCTCAAAGCACTCTATAGCCCTATAGACAAGCTTTGCTTTTCCCCCATTTTTTGGCCCTTTTTGAGGTCATTTAATGCCCCTAACCTGCCTTTGAAGCATTCTTAGGAGGTCTTCAAAACTTGAAAAACTGCAATAACTTTCAAATCGTGGGGCCTTTTGACCTGATTCTTTTTCTGGAATGCTCTAAATCACGATTACATTCATCTAGCCAATTTACACCTTCTAGGTCCCCAAAATGATGGCCAAATTGCATGCTCCTATTTTTTCAAGATTTTCTAGCACACTGATAGTTGAACTGTGAGAGTTGGAACCTTTATTTGACCCAAATGGGTATCCAAATATGTAAAGACATGAAATAGAAACTAAGTCTAAGTACATTATTTTTTGGGTGACATAGGATTGCCCTTATACCTCTAGATGCTCCTGCGTCAGACACCCAGGGTAGATTGAAAAGTGACCCTATCACTTTATGAATGGTAGAGGAAATCCCAAATGGGAAACCTCAACTGCTGAAATCCAAGTTGAGTCCTCGATCGGCTGTCCTTTCCACTTCACCAAATACTCTTCATACTGCCTATTTCTGGTACTCCTACCCACATGATGATCTAGAACGTCTTGTATATCCTCCTTCTTAGAAGTAGGAATTGGACATGGTTCTAACACCAGCTCCTCATCTGCACCATCATCGTGATACTCTATTAAATCTGCAATGTTGAAAATGGGAGAAATCTGAATACCATCTGGTAGCTCCACCTCATATGCATTTCCTGAGTCATATTTCTTTAGAATTTTGCAGGGGCTAAATTTCTTCATTTTTAGCTTGTTGTAAGTACCGGCTGAAAATCTTTCTTTTCGTAAGTGCACCATGACTAGATCCCCTACTTGGAATTCCTTATGTCTTCTCCTTTGATCAGCCCTAGATTTATACTCTTGATTCATCTTGGTAATGTGTGCCTGAACCTCCTCATGTAGATGCTTGATATGTTCAGCAAATTCTTCCACTTCAGCACTTGTCCTCTACCTTTGCTCTATCTTCCTCAATTCTGGTGCAATCCTTGGGCTATTCCTATATACTATTTGGAATGGTGATTTTCTAGTACTCCTATTTACAGAGTTATTATAAGAAAACTCTACCTGTGGTAGAATTAAATCCCATCCCTTGGGCTTATCCCGAACTAAACATCTCAGCAAATTGCCCAGACTTCTGTTTACCACTTCTGTTTGGCCATCAGTTTGTGGGTGATGCGTGGAGCTGAATTTCAAGTCTATTTGCAACTTTTTCTATCAGAAACTATACTCCTTGGAAGACCATGTAGTCTTACCACCTCTTTGAAAAACAAGTCTGCAATATGGACATCATCATGATTTTTGAGGCATGGAATGAAATGTGCCATTTTGGAGAACCTATCAACCACCACGAATACTGAGCCATTACCCCTTTGTGTCCTTGGCAATCCAAGAACAAAATCCATACTTATGTCCTCCCATGGCCTTGATGAAACAGACAATGGCTGATATAGGCCAGTATTGTGACTAAACCCCTTGGCAACTTGACAAACCTGGCAACTCTATACAAACTTCTTCACATCCTATGTAATTTGAGGCCAAAAATAATGTTCTCTAAGAATGGAAATGGTCTTATCGCGACCAAAATGTCCTGCCATCCCTCCATTGTGTTTCTCCTTAATCAGATTTTCCCTCATGGAACTCCTCAAAATGTACAATTGACTACCTTTGAACAACATGCCATCTTGAATCAAATTATCTAACCACTTGTTTCTATCTACAGCAATAGGTTCTTTACAAACTTTCCATGCTTCAGCAAAATTAGGATCCTTAGGGTACAAATTCCTGAGTTCATCAAACCCAACTACTTCAACCTGCATTACTATAAGTAACAACTATCTCCTACTTAGTGCATCTGCAACCCTGTTAGATTTTGCACTTCTATGTTTCAACACAAATGTATAGCTCTGCAAGAACTCCACCCACCTCATATGCCTCTGATTCAATTTACCTTGGCTATTTAGGTACTGTAATGCCTGATGATTAGTATACAAAAAAAATTCTTTTGGCAATAAATAATGCCTCCATTTCTTTAAGGCCTGACCTATTGCAGAGAACTCTTGATCATAAACAGAATACTTCTTCTTTGCATCATTTAATTTTTCGCTAAAATATGCAATAGGCTTACCTTCTTGGCTTAATACAGCCCCAATAGTGCTGCCACTAGCATCATAATCCACCTGGAACACTTTTCTAAAATCTGGAAGTGCCAACACAGGTTGTTCTGTTACCTTCTTCTTCAGTAAATCAAAACTTGTCGCAGCTGTTGTAGTCCATTTGAACTCTTTTCTATCCCCTCTTATTGTATCAGTTAGGGGTGCACATATGCCACTGAAATTCTTAATAAACTTCCTATAAAAACTAACCAAACCATGAAATGATCTTACCTCAATAGCAGAGCTTGTTCCAAGATGGCTTTTACCTTCTCTGGATCTATTTTGAGACCTTTAGGTGATATAACAAACCCCAAATAGACTAACTCCCTTTTTGCAAAGTTACACTTCTTCAGATTAATTAATAGTTTCTCTTCCCTTAGCCTTTCAAGGACACTATGAATATGCAATAAATGTTCTTCCAAAGTTTTTCTGAAACTTAAAATATCATCCAAATAAACAATAACAAATTTTCCCAAGAACTTCTTAAGTACCTCATTCATGAGCCGCATGAAGGTGCTTGGGGCATTCGTCAATCCAAAGGGCGTGACTAACCACTCATAAAGACCCTGCTTGGTCTTGAAGGCTTTTTTCCACTCATCTCCTTCTTGAATCCATATCTGGTGATAACCACTCTTCATATCTATCTTTGTGAAGTACTGAGCTCCAGTCAAGCATTCCATAATATCATCCATCCTTGGCAAAGGAAATTGGTACTTGATGGTGATCCTATTTATAGCTCAAGAATTTGTACATATCCTCCACTCTCCATCCTTCTTTGGTGCGAGTACTACAGGTACTGCACATGGACTCAAGCTCTCTTGAATCAAGCCCTTCCTCGACAGCTCTTGAACCTATCTATTTAGCTCCTCTATTTTAGTAGGAATCATCCTATGAGTAGCCTTTTTAGGCAAACTAGCTCCTGGAATCAGATCTATCTGATGACTGATTTGCCTTATTGGTGGCAATCCATGTGGAACATTATCAAATATAATATCTCCAAACTCCCCTAGTAAATCTAAAACTTCAACTAGTATTTCACTACTACCTTCTTTATCTTTCCTAGGAATCAAAGCATAGCACATATGCTGATGTTTCATGCCATCTAAAAACTTCCTTTCATCAACAAGACAAATCCTAGCACTACTACATACCTTTTCCCCTTCCTTTTTCATGGGCTTCAATTTGTGGCAAACTCCATCCTTTGTCAGAGAGTATGTGTTTGCATGTCCATCATGCACTGCATGTCTATCAAAATACCATGGTCTACCCAAAAATAGATGGCAAACATCCATCGAAATAACATCACAGAGAACTTCATCATGGTAACTCCCAATTTTGAATTTTACTAAACATTGTTCACTTACCAAGACCTTATGATCATCTTTTATCCAAGCAATCTAATAGGGCTTGGGATGTTTCTCCCTCTCGAGCTTCTACTTAGAGACCATCTCTTCTAATACCAAGTTATCAATGCTACCACCATCAATGATCATGTCACAACATTTATCCTCACACTTGCATCTAGTACGAAACAAACTCCTCCATTGTCTTGGTACACTCTCACCACTTAGTAGGACTCTTTCATTTACCAAGGTCTCTCCTCTTTCTGCATCCTCTGAATGTGATGATTGTGCATCTCATCCGCATGAGCAACCCTAGCTTGGCCCTCAGCTCTCCTATCTGTCCTTCCTTGTCGTTGAGGCCATTCAAAGGCACGATGACCTTCTTCATTGCAATGGAAATAGGTACCACGAAAGCCTCCTCTTCCTTGTCCACATCCTCTACCTCTTCCTCTCTAATTTCCAAAGTCTTGTTCACGGGAGCAATTGAAACCCTCATTCCTCTGGTTCCAGCTAGTACCCTCATGTTCATTTTTCTTTTGGGTTTCACTGCGGCCTCCCGATGACCTACCGCTTCCCTTTCCTCCTTGAACGTGCCCTCTTTGTCTTCCTTCAAACCTTTTATTTATCTTCTCTTCAACTCGTAGGGCAAACTGGTATGCCTCTTCAACGCTGGTCATTCTTACTAGACTTAATTCCTCCTGGATGCTAGGTCGCAACCCACTGATATAACGAGCAACCTTCTCCTTATTTGCTTCTACATGTCCTGCTCTAATCAAGAGTCAATAAAATTCCTCTGTATATTCTTGGACTGATCTTCCTATTTGCTTTAACCCATGCATCTTCTTAAACAAATCAAGCTCGTAGTCCACAGGAATGAACTGCTTCTTCAATTTGTCCATCATGCGATCCCCTCTTGTGATCTTCTCCTTTCCTCTTTTGTTTCTTTCCAATTGGACCTCTTGCCACCAAATTTTGGCATGGCCTTTCAATTTGGCCTTTGCAAACTTAACCTTATCTGGGTCCCTGATATCCTCATACTCAAAGTATTCTTCCAGTTCATTGATCCAATCGATCAACTCATCTAGTTTCAGATTTTCTGAAAATACACCTACTTCAATTGTGGGTCTTTTCCCAAACTTAGTAATGGCCCTAAAAAGCCTTTCCTCTGCATGATTCAGAACTTCCCTGTCAAATTCCTCTTCTGGTCCTATTACTTCTTCTTCATTGTCATCCTCACTATTGTCACCTGTGGCAACATTTGCTCCTCTACGGAGCTCCTCTTGCAATGCTTGCACCTGCCTTTGGAGGGCTCTAACCTCCTTAGGATTAATAGCTCTGGCCCTTCCACCTTGGCCTCTTCATAGAGGCATCTTCTAACTCAATCCAACAACCACACAGTCCTTGTGCAAACTACCTCACAATCAGCACTCTGTCTACACACTCAGGAAAACCTACTCTGATACTACTTGATGGGGACACAACCCAAGAACCAAAATGGACACAATAGAAAAGGGGAAATTATATTAATTGAGAAAATAAGCTAGTACAAATAGTACAGATAAAATAAACTTCAAAACATGCCCTAAGGGCTTACAATAGCATAAATTTGGAGATAATTTCTCCTTTCAGTACCTCCTCTCAAACTCCACTCTGAACTGCCTTTTACAATGCCAAAAATCTTGTTAAATAGACCCCAAAGGGTTAAGAACTAGGATTACATTCTAGAAAGTTCTATTAGGCATCCACTGACCAAATAGAAGGTTTTAGAAGCTGCAGTAGAATTTGGCACAAATCTAGAAGAATCTAGAAACAGTAACCGAACTTCTGGGAGGCATAACTTTTGAACCGTAGCTCTGATTGACGAACTATTTACATTTTCGAAAAGCTCTCAAAGTGCTCTATAGCCCTATGGACAAGCTTTTCTTGTTGCCCATTTTTCAGCCCTTTTTGAGGTCATTTAATGCCCCTAACCTGACTTTGAAGCATTCTTAGGAGGTCTTCAAAACTCGAAAAACTACAATAACTTTCAAACCATGGGGCCTTTTGACCTGATTCTTTTTTTGGAATTCTCTAAATCATGATTACATTCATCTAGCCAATTCACACCTTTTAGGTCACCAAAATGATGGCCAAATTGCATGCTCCTATTTTTTTGGGATTTTCTAGCACACTGATAGTTGAACTGTGAGAGTTGGAACCTTTGTTTGACCCAAATGGGTATCCAAAAATGTAAAGACATGAAACAGAAACTAAGTCTAACTACATTTTTTTTTGGGTGACACAGGATTGCCCTTATACCTCTGGATGCTCCTACATCACATTTCATCCTTGATTTCCTTATCAAAGATATTAGGGATGATACTCCTTAGCATTTGTTACCTAATATCCTTCTCTATTTTTGTTGCATTATCCCAATGGTGTGAAACCTTCAATAGATTTTTAGGAGCATGTCCTTTTCTCCATATTTCCATTTTCTCAAGTAATACTTCCTCAATCTATTTCTTCTCCTCTTTACTTATAGAGTCATACTTGAAATATGTAAATCCTTCCATACCCCTTTCTTCCCTTATATTTCTTAGTTATTTCTCAATGGTACGACATGCCTTCTTCAAAGAAATAATTGGGGTAGTGTCTTCATCTTCATCATCTTCATCCTCATCTTGTAGCTTTAGTTTCCTCTTTGGTTTTCTTGACTTGGAGGTAATGGGTATGTGTAGGATCATGGTCAACCAAACTATGCTCTTAAGTGGCAATAAAAAATCAAAAAATTAGGGTTATGTCAAATTGATGTGTAATTTTTTACTTATTATTAACTTTATATCAAAAAGTTGAGAGAAAATAATCTGTACAAAATTGAATCTAGTTTCTAGACTACTAGGACTTATCTTTAAAAAAAAATTGATTGGCTAAAATTTTGATTTTTAATGCAATATTACAAAAATTTTAAAACAAAAATAAGAAGTAGACATATGTGTAACCACCTTAATCAAAATAAAATGATAATATTTTTTAATAATATTCTAGATATAAGTAGTAGACTCGTGTTTGGATGTGACACACATTTTTGGGTATTTTTGTTATAAGTAAATAATTAATAATTAATTTTTTACTTTAGTATTTTTGGAATAAAAATACTCTCATGTCTGACTACCTTAACTAATTCAAAACTCTACAAAATTTAATTTTTCCTTTCTTTCCTTATAGTGGATGAAACATAGAATGTGATGTATCTTTTGGATTTCAAAAATGTTGTACCATTTGAAAGTTATAGTTGTTTTTTAAGTAGTGTGTCAATCAACACTTTATACATAACTCCATTAGAAAATAAGTAATAATTACTTACTAAACCTTACATTTATGGAAAGATAAGAACATTCTTAAGAAACCCTTTTTATTTAAATAAATTTTGGTTAAAAAAAAGGTCGTCAGCTACATGTTTGAAGTAAAAATAATATAAAAATAGGCCAAAAATAATTTTTTTGAATGTTTTAAAAGTTGACCATATAGGGTTAGTATCCAAAGATATAGTAGAACTTATAAATATATTAATCATTTTTATTTAGTAGTAGGGTGAGTAGGAAAAAAGTTGGAATATATTTTGAAATGCTATTAGGCATTTTAGAAATACATATTTTTCAGATTGCCACTTTTTGGCACACCATGATCCTACATATACCCTAATAATCACCGAAATAGAACTTGTAGTCCTCCTTTGTGTCTTAGATGGGGTCATTTCCTTCTTCTTAGGAGGTTCCTCTACCTCTTATTCTTCTTATTTTTCCTCTTTATCTTTATCTTCTATTCATCACCTTTTCCTTTAGTGATCATAGGTGGTGAATCTAATTTTTCAAGTTTCTTCTCACTACTTTCTACAATATTATTTCCTCTTTTCAAACTTTGAGGGATTAGAATCTTAAGTGAGATTTTTATTTTACCTTTATAATATCTACCAAAAAATGCAGCCCTTCAGTCCATTGGTTCACTGATGAGATCCTCAAAAATGTCTCTTATCTCATCAATATTTATCTCATATGATAGAGGTTTAACCTATGCTATTCTAGGCCAAATTGGCTATATTTGAACCCTATCATAGTCAACTAGGAAATAGATATCCTTCTAATAATGATCTACAAGTTTCTTAGGTATCTCGAGACTTCTTTTCACCATGTCCCTAAATTTGTCAAAGTATGCATCCATGATGCTTTCAAAGTTCTCATACATCTCACTTATGAATTCATTAATCTAATATAGAACTTGAGTATCTTTCTTCCAAACATAATTTCCTTTTAAAGAAAAGAATTTTTGGACTTAAAAGAGCAATAAAACAAAGAGTGAATAAAACTTTCATGTTTTTTTCTTTAAGGCCCTAATTCTTTCCATGTTCTTACTTAGCTGGGTGCATTGAAGCTTGCATAGGTCAAAAGATAGATTCTTCTTGACAATGTTATATGTTAGGTCCATTTCCTCACATGGCATGATATTTGGATGACTTGAATTATAGATTTATGTGCAATGACTATTGTGATGTAGATCCTAATTAGACTTAGAGGTTTATTCAATGTATTTTCTCCTCGAATTATTTTTATGCAATTTTTTGGGCGGCACCCTCAAGAAGGGGTCAAGGGGAAGCATGCCTATGGGGTCCCATGGAAGTACCCTAGGTGCACTCCCTATTGTAGTATATGGTGGGGTTTATGGGTAATGTCCCCCTATGGGTTTTGGGGGGTAGTGCCCCTAAAGCCAAAAATTACCTTATAATATAGAAGGCATCGACTACTATTTTTCTTCTGGATGACTTATTCTAGCCCTTATTCTGTAAGCAAAAATATCTTGTATAAAAAGACTCAGGGTTAGGGATTTCATAATGTATGGTGATATTGTAGCTTCTTGCATTGGTATTAAACTATAAGGGATTGTAAATTATAATTAATGGATAATGATCTAATATTTGACTTGTTGTTGGTGGATGTATCCCAAGGATTGAGTGAACCATGTTAAATCTTTGTGTCTTGTGTTTCTTCTATGTGATTTATTATAATTTGATATTGGTTGTATTTTATTGTAACTATTATTTATGTTTGTGGTTAATCCTATAAATTACATGGATGCCAAACTTGATTTCCATGTCTACCACATTGTTGAACATCATACCTCTTCCGTCCCATTTATCTAGCATTAGATTTTTTAGCTCTTCCTAACCTAGGGTTTTGGTATTCTTTGATTTCTTTATCATTGGATACCTTTTTATCCTATGAATCATTTTCTTGATGATGGGATAGGTCTACTCTAGCTGGAATAACATTTCATGGACTCAATTTAGTATAATCATGGTCCATTTGACTCAAAAGTTCCTTGGAATTTGGATGATGTGGGTCAAACCTTGACCTTCAAATGCTTATTTTTTGGTTTCATCATATCATTATCACAGAATACACAAGATTTTCTAGTTCTTGAATAGAGAAATGATAAAATGCCCCGATGTTGTGGATAAAGCTATGATTTTAGAGGAATGCAATTAGAAATCTTTGATAATATTTCTAAACCTTTCTTGAGCTTTATTCTACAAGATGATGCCATAATATTTGGTTGATGAAGAATCCGAAGAATACTATCTTTTCCTGAGAATTTTCTTTCAAAAAAAATTACTTAATTTCTTTGGGGCTCAAGGAATGTTGCACTCTCTAGAAAACTCTAAATTCATAGTGAAAATGAGACTGTGGTTTCTTTCTTTTTTATTAATTTTCAATTTTAAGGCTTCATTCAATGCTCTATACCTAGGTAGGTAAAATAATCTCAGTTTGGTCTTCAACCTTTAAATTCTTGGCTAACACTAAATAACCATGATTGGTCGAGTTAGTGACTTAGTTGAGTATACCCATTCTTATTTAGTTCTAGTGAGTGACTTGGTTTGGTCAATAGATTGGTTAGGCCAAATGAGTGACTCAGTTAGAATTAACATGGTTTGGTCTGAGTCTTTCTTTTGTATAAGTGCATCTAATATGCTGATCTGGTCTATCTTTCTTAGATGAATGGAATTGATGTATAATATTAGTTTTATCATATCTCTAGTGTTACCCTTTCCTATTTAAGAAGAGATAATTGAATCATCCAATTTATTGCTTTGAGTGTCAATAATCTCACTATTTTCATTTCAATTTTTTTGGAGATTTCCCCACCCACTGCTACTTCATTTGAGTCCAAATGTTATAAGCCTTTGATTTATTTTCATCTTCAACTTTACATATATTCATGCAGTTCATTGCTATATTACAAATTTTTTTCCATACATAACACATTTTATTAGGATTTCTATTTTCTGATATGAGTCTTCATTGAATTAGCTCCAACATGTCCAAATTCTACATATAAATAACATCTTCATCAAGTGTTGTAATACCAACCAAGTATTTCTTTAGCAAGTTATTTTGTAGGATTTCAGCTCTTCATTCTACACTCTAAATACTTACAACCTTGTTTGTTGTATGTGAAACATTTTCCTTCAAGCTTAGCTTTTTCTATGCATTTAGTTGAGCTCTATGTCCATGTTTGTTACAACTGTAATATTTTCCATTTAATTTTGACCTTCCATTGCCCCAACATTTTTTTGAATTATGCCTTGTCTTTCCACAATAATTGCATGTGGGTCTTCTATTTTTTTGAGATGCTTGCTATGATGACTCTCCCTATTCGTTGTAGCACAATCCTTCTATCCCTTTGTCTTTTCTAAGATATTTTAGCTAACTAGTCCACGCTTGATTGTGATTGCATCATTCTTTCATTAGTTTCTCTTTCTACTTTAAGATCATTCCTAAGTTTTTAATTTTCTATCCTTATATTGATGACTTATTTATTTTTATTATTCAATTGATTTTCCATATCAGCATAATATAGCAAAAGATGGTGGATATCATTGTCTTTTTCTTCTATCCTAGTGTTCAGTAATCTTCTATCTTCTTCTGCCATTTTATTTTATTTTTAACTTGGTTCTTTTGTTCCATGACCTCACTTATCCTGACCTAATGAATATCCTATTCTCTTCTCAATTTTAGGCACCTTCTTGAAGAATAAGGTTCCTCCCATGTAAATCTCCTATAGGTGTCTATGCTTCATCTAAACTTCTTTCTTTTCAAATATCTTAAATTATTTCTTCTATGTACATATTGTCATTCATCTTTTTGGCTAATTATTTTCCTATTTTTAGGGATTGAGAGAGTTTCTCTTTTACTCAAGGCTGCTAAACTTTTAGATAAGAGAACCTCACTCTAATATCAATTGTTGGAAATGCAATGTAAACCAGGTCACTGAGAGGAGGAGGGGGGGGGGGGGGGGTGGTGGGTGGGGGGGGCAGCGGTGGGGAGAGTGGGTGGGGGTGGGGTGGGGGTTGATGAAGTAGAAACCACTTAAACTTCTTCCATTTAATCCACTTTATTAAGTTCTGTAATATTATTGCATGCAATAAACATAAAGTTGTGAAGAAACAACACTATAACATAGTATTTGGTAACCCAAAAACCATCAAAGTAGAAGGTAAAACTAGGGGGGTGACACACACAATGCTTCACTACTACACTAATAAAGTTGGCTAGTAAAGGCTTACAATTGATCACTTTTGATGATCTTACTTGGTTAAGAGTAATAAGGATTGTTAGGTCCACCTTTTGGAATAATTTATAAAATAAAATTAAGTATGCACTCTATTAGGAGTTTCTATAAAAGGAATATTAGGTCCAGCATGTTAGGAGATTTGGGACAGATGCACTTGTTAGGATAAATCAGTGGATTTATCTCTAAAATGAAACTCTAATGACCCCTTCTAGTCATTCATTAATTTACCCTTTTTTCTTATCATATCCCTTTTATAATATTTCTCTTCACCTCCCTTCTTATGAATTTATATCATTCATTCATACATACATACATATACATACATATATATACATATGTGTGTGTGGGTGTGTGTGTGTCCATAGAGTCATGTCCATTCATAATATTAATTATTTTGATAAGGTAATTATTATTTTATTAAGTATACATTATTTTTTAATAATTATATATTATATTATTATATTAACTATAAATTATTTCAATTTTTTTTAATATAAATAAGACTATTATAATATTATATAATTAATCTTAAGTAATATTACGTAATCTTATATTATGATAAATTATAACTCTATCATACCATAAGATTACTATATTAAATAATGATATATTATTATTATAGATATTTAGATATATATCACATATATTTAATATTATTTATCTTATTTATTATAAATAATATTTGTATTTTAAAATAGATAATAATTAATATTATATTATTTTAATAATCTAATATTAGTAATTAATCCTTATTTCCTATTAAAACCCATTCTAAAATTGGGGACGTCATAGTCCTCCCCTCTCGAATTTGCTTGTCCCTAAGCAATTGATTTGATCCTCATTAATTCATAATTTGGATTCATTCTCTTTGCTACATATGTGTTAGGCACTTGCAAAGTAGACATGTTAGTATATAATAGCATGTACACGAGAAAATGAATAAAGACATAACATAGACACATTAATGCATGAAGACACGAAGCAAAAATGAGGTAGACATGAATACATGAAGACACAAAGAAGACATGAAGCAAAGACATTGATGCATGAAGACATGATGTAGAAACATAGTATGCATGTTAGAATCTAGCTTACAAATTTAAATAAGAAAATGGTAAGGAAATATTTTACAGCTTTGATTGTAAATGTCATGCTTCTTTCCCCTATCTTGAAACAAAAAGTTAGATTGAAGATGCATATTTTCTATAGCTAGTACTATAATAGGTTGTTTAATTCCATATTGGATGGTAGATTTACTATGGCTCTAAGTTTGGACATGCTCAACTTGGGGCTCCCTCAGACCTTAGTCCATGTTCAGATTCATTTTGCCCCAACATGACCAATTTACTCCTTCCCCTATGCACACTGCCTACCCACTAGGAACATGTTTAATTTTGATGTGGATGGTAGATTTACTATAGCTCTTATTTTGGACATGCTCAGCTTGGGGCTCCCTTAGATCTTTAATCTATATTGGGATTCTTGTGCCCCAATGTGACTTATTTACTCCACCCCCGATGCACACTCCCTACCCAATAGGAACATGTTTAATTTTGATCTAGATGGTAGATTTATTATGGCTCTGAGTTTGGACACACTTATCTTAGGGTTCCCTCAAATCTTTAATCCATATTGGGATTCTTGTGCCCCAACGCAACTAATTTACTCCTCCCCCTATGCATAATCCCTACCCACTTACATGGCTAACACGATAGTTCTTATGGATATAACCACAAATTGTTAGTAATATTTAATTCATACATCTTTACATAATACAATTCAACATAATAATATTAGATCCTATGAATACATTCTAAATTAAATGTATACTTTGAATATATAATATGTATTTGATCGTCTATTATCATATTTCAATATATGGCACTGAAACATATTATTTACTTATCAAATATTTGGCTATGATTAAGAAATTCATATGCAAATAAAGGGGAACCTATAACCAATTCACAATCTATATTTTCTTTAATTTCATATCCACATAGGAATTTCAAAAAATAAATAAAAAATACTTACCTCCAACTTCATCTTGAATTCTTGAATCCATATGTAACAATGAATGTGGAGTGTCTCATATGGGATAAAAGGCAATGGGAATATAGTAATTTAATATGGGATACACTTTATTTATGTGGTGATCTATGTAGTCCAATTAATTTTTTTTTATTTGATGTTCCACTAGTGGGATCCATTTACATATTTTCTCTTACATATCTTCTCTTTAATATCAATATTGTCTCTTAACCCTACACATACTCCATGTAAAATATATTTCCCAAAGTTTTCCAGCACATACTATTTTCTATTTCCATATTTGGTTGACTAGATATTGCTCTCTAATTCCATGGTAATCCATAATTTTTTCAGCAAGGGATCTTTGTTACAGTTTCTTTCAAACTTATAGTTATTTTAGAATTTAGAAATCCATTTTTCATCTACATATAAAATATAATAAGTTATCAATGGTTTTGGGCCATAGAATGGTAGTCGCATCCATTTTAAAATATCAAACCTATTTGTTATTGATGTAGTAGTAGTTAGATTTATGCTTGTCTTTTTACAAAATCCTTATAATGAAAAGCCTCCTACCATCAAATCTATGTGCTAGCTAATATAATTCTATACTTTATTTTGTTTATTTTTCTTCTATTGAAGCCCTAAGTAAATACTCCTCATAGATCATCTCTTTGAATCAACATAGCTAACCAGGTACTGTAGGCATCCATGTTTGAAGTTCTTCCATGGAATTAGTAATAATTGTTGGGTAATGAGAAAGGTAATTTAATGCATTTGTTATGGATATTGAAACATTGTTAGGAAATTCATGTATCATCATGATTGGTACTGATTATAATTGTTTTTAAATGCATTCTCAAACAATTACTAAATTTGATATTCCACAGTTTCTTCTTATTGGGTTTCATTGTAGTCTTGTGCTTCAAAGAGTGCTTCAATTCTATTCCAAATGATCTTGATAGATGTGGTGATTCATAGTTTTCAAATTATATAAGATTTTTGGATTTGATATTAGCCATGTAAAGTATTGAGGATCTTTTTTAGATTGATTTGCATAGTACTAGATTTTCCAAACATAAAAATTTCTGCACACATTGGCACTTATCAGTTGTGATGTTTTTGGTTCGAATCCCATCCACAATTTGCTCTCTTTCAAGAATGCCACAAAACTTTCTTGATTTGCAATTACATTTTCATAGTAATAAAATGTTCAAACTACATGAAATTATGATCAAATGAGACTTTAGCCAGCTCGAGTATAAGTCTTCCATTAGTTTTGAGACTTACAGTAAAAAAAGTATTATAGATTTTTTTTCATAAGGTATATTGTGTGCATTATCATTGACAGAATGACAGAATCATTGCTCTGATACCATTTGTAATTACCCCTTCTAGTCATTCATTAATTTACCCATTTTTCTTATCATATCCTTTTTATAATATTTCTCCTCACCTCCCTTCTTATGTGTTTATATCATCTCTCTCTCTCTCTCTCTATATATATATATATATATATATATATATATATATAGACACACACACTCACACACATGAGTGTATCCATAGAGTCATGTCCATTCATAATATTAATTATATTCATAAGGTAATTATTATATTATTAATTTTA
This sequence comes from Cupressus sempervirens, assembly GCA_028749045.1. Classification (NCBI taxonomy): domain Eukaryota; kingdom Viridiplantae; phylum Streptophyta; class Pinopsida; order Cupressales; family Cupressaceae; genus Cupressus; species Cupressus sempervirens. The sequence goes on from CM053790.1 coordinate 688,113,360, forward strand.
AGTAATATTTTGTAATCTTATATATGATGAATTATAACTATATCATACCATAAGATTACTATATTAAATAATGATATCTTATTATACATACTTAGATATATATATATATATATAATGTTAGTTATCTTATTTATTATAAATAATATTTTTATTTTAAAATAGATAATAATTATTATATTATTTTAATAATCTAATATTGGTAGTTAATCCTTATTTCCTATTAAAATCCATTCTGAAATTGGCGACATCAAAAAAATTGTGATTACTAATGAAGATCCTTTGAAGTAAAATTGGTCACATGACTGTGATAAATGAGTCTCTACCTTTCCTTGTATTGCTTGTAGCCTTCTAAACAATCTTCTCTTCCATATTTTCTTATACAATGTTCTTCAACTTATGTCCATGCATTTGGATAACCAAAATAAATTGTAATTATATTCATCCAAATAATTCTTATAGATGTTATCTACAACATAATCATTTCCAAAAATAATCACCAAGTTAGCTCAGTGTTGGAACTTGAATCCAATGACTTACTCAGGTGATCCTAAAGATACTTGGGTAACATTATCACCTTGGCTAACTCTAGCACTCAATTGATACTAAATGCTCGAATCATATTGATAAGTTAGTAGACACCTCTAACTTGGTTCATACTGCTCTTTCATCATGATTACTATTCTTCTGACTTGGTTCTCAATAGATCTTGGTAGACACTATTCACTTGGTTGACACTTCAACTCTGTGTGAGTTGTCATCACGGTTGGCTTGCCAACTCAGTTTACACTACATGCAAGCTTAAGACTATTTTCTTGGTTCCTGTATGAGCTAAGTTAACACTATAGGCTAGAAACTTGCTTATTGTTGTCTTTCTATTATGACTAAATGTTTTGAGACTAATTGACAATATATCTTGCAATGAGATTAAAAAATGTTTGAGGTAGAAAGAGATTGATGTCTTGAGTTATACTAAAGAATTAGGGAGGTAGGTCATGAAATGGAAAATAGCTAAGCCTGAAAGTGTGAAGTTGTATAAATACATGCAATTCCTATAAATTAACATTCAAGATGAAATTATTCTATGTTTTCCCAAAAAAATTCAAAAATTATACTAGTTAGAATTGAAGGTAGAGGAGAATTTGAAAAGGAAATTAGACCAAGGATGTAGACAAAAAAGTTAGAACACAGAAATAGGAATGCCAAATAGAAAAGGACAAGTTCCCAAAACTAATGGAGAAACAAGCCAAGATAGTGCTCAAAGAGAGAGTAGTAATGAAGCTTCATTTGTATGAAGGAGATCAAATTGAAGGGAAATATTTGCAGGGAAGATTTGAAATCCCTTCATGTGTTTTATATGCACTCAACTTAGGCATAATACTTTAAAGTGTCCTAAGAAAGATAGTTTTAGTCATTAAGGAGAGAGGAGGACAAAATTGGTCCAAGAAGTTGATAATTAGAGTATTAATTCTCCTAGGCCATTCACATCACCAAAATAAAGAGATATATTTATCATAAGGATGATATTTCTTGAAGCTACATGCCCATGTAAGGCATCACAAAGGAAGACTATGTTCAAGACTCTTAGTAGAGGTTGAGAAAAGGTATGTAAACTTGTAACTAATTTTAGTTCTATTGATAAACTAGTTTCCATTTAGGATATAGTAAGGATATTCCATTCATGAGAAAATATTTCACTTATGACCTATGTTGTAAACTACAATTGAAACAATTTTTGTGTTGTCATTGATGTTAAATCTATAACTAAGATAATTCGGTATTTGATCTAAATTTCATATCTATTTGTTTGATGAAGAGGATTTGAGAAGTTGTTCATAGCAAAAGAATATAGAGGAAAGGTTGAGTTATGAAGAAGAAAATACAAATGGAATTTTTATTAGTTAGACTCTAACAATACAAAGTATTTGTTTTAATCATGTTGAGAGAGAAGAAGATAGTAATGTCCAAGCCTTGATAATGTAAGAAAAGCTAGATCACTTATGTCAACTTGATCAAGTAATCACATAAAAGACAAAGAAAATTTGGTGTACATGTTGAGTGATGCTATTTTCAACTGAGCCATAGTAAGTGCCAAGAAAATTCAATATTGATTGAGTATTAGTATAGACAAAGTGATATTGTTCATGTAAAGGAGGAAGTTCTATAATGATAGAGTAATTTAGTGATGAATAAGTTTCAAAATTTAGTGTTCCACAAGAAACAAAATTTTAATTATTTACAAAAAATTATAGCTATTGGTTGACTATGTTGACTTCTTGGGATATGAAAAACATGTTAAAGATAAGGATAGAGGAGTTTGATCATTTAATTATAGGAGAGGATTAAATAAATGATAGAAGAGATGAACCCAATGAGAAATTTATAGAAAAGAAGAGATAAATAGAATAGAAATTAGATACATTATATCTAATGAATGAAATCATGAATCCTAAGACCTAGGGTGTTGATTAAGTGGAAAAATATCACAACTACATATTTCAAGAGGTACAAAGGTGAAATTTTAGAGGTAGTGGAAAAAGAAAAAAAAGTGCAAAGTGTTAGGATTAAACCATAGACAGAAATAACAATTACATGCAAATATAACCAATAACATAAAATAATAGATCACACAAGAAAGAACACAAGGCACCAAGATTTAACATGGTTCACCCAATCCTTAGGCTATCTCCGCCAAACAACAAGTCTAATATTTTTATGATCTAGTGATTATAACCTAATTATAATCTGTAATCCCTTACAACTCAATACCACTGCAAGAACCAACTTCACATCACAACTATAAAACAACCTCTAACCCTAAGCTCCTTTTATACAAGTAGTAAATTACTTTAGGGTTACAATATGTATAGTACTCTCTTGATCAGTCACCACAAACTAAAAATCCCCCACTTAGGGACTGATTAGGCTCCACACTAAACAAGAATCTCCCACTTGGAGATTGATCCTATAGCTATTTCGCTACTCCATGAGGCTCCCACTAGATCAAAGCACCCTAGAATCTGTTATTCTTTTATTCATCTTCAGTCTAAAAGACCAACCAAAGATGAAGAGGAGTTTAGCTTCTCCCTTGTTACTACCTTTGTCAACATATCTATTGGATTATCATTTTTAATGTATCTTCTCTAACTTTAAGTATCCATCCTACAAAACTGATTGAATGAAATGGTACCACAACTAGATGTGTTTGGTCTTTGAATGCAAAGCTGAATTCTTTGCATGATGAATGGCACTCTAACTATCTGTGAACAAATAATTATCCTTCTAAGGATGTCCCAATTCTTCTAAGAAGAACTAAAGCCATATCATCTCCTTGATTGCCTCTATAGCAATAACATACTTTTTAATGTCACACAAGACATAACCAAAAGAATCTAAAACAAAATACAATTCCATTAACACAATAATTTTTTTTTATAAAATCATCTCAACACAAGTACCAATACAAGGACTGAATCACTCTTATACAAAAAAGTTCCCAATGAAAGAGAATATCGTCCAAATACATTTTCATTACAATAAGAATACATAAAGAGTTCAGACCTATAATGAAATACAATTTCATTTCTTGACACCTATGTCCAATATAGGAATCCTAAATACTGACTCAAAAAGTAACTTTGATAAATATCCTTAGCTACTTGAAACTCAAAGCACTTGAAAACCACATAGAAAGCAACATAACACAAATAGGGGCTCAGTACATACTGAGTTTAAAAGCAAAATCCATCTGCATACATGTTAGTACCAACATATAGATAACCAAAAATAGATTTCTAATCCATCTAACATAGTGCAAATTTGGTAATAATATGCAAGAAGTAAACAATTACTTGGCATTGCTAAATTAAACCCGCACTAAGAATAAATCATAAATGAAACATATATATTCTGAGGTGTCATTGTTATGGCACTAAGTTTCTGCATCCAAATATGGTATGCTCTTAGTCATCATATAATGGTATTCTCTATTTTAATTGTCATTGACTGAATAGAGACATGCCTTTTCTCCGTACTTAACCATATAGGTTTAAGTCATAGGTAAGGCCAATTATCTTTTATGTGAAATTAACCCACCCAATTTATTTTAAAGTTATCACTAAATTAATTAACTAAATATGATAAACCAAATTCAGCCACCTCGATATACGTTCATCACAGCTATTCTTAAACACACTTCAAACAAATTTACTAAGAATGCACATGTAATGAATAACTATTCAATATAACCTGTAATACTACATTCCTTATCAAATCGAAACACATCCTTTTCTGCGAATTTCAAAAGTAAACTTAGGTCATTACAACAACAAAAACCAAAACTATAATATGAAGATCCCATAAATATAATTAAACTGACTTAACCATTTAATGACATTTATCGAACCTTAATACTATACAATTGAATACCGTTGATATAACAAACTAACTTATCCTTCGTAATGACTAAGATATTAAAGTAATTTATGATAATAATGAAATTTCATTAATCACATATCATAAATTCACCTTTTTATTTGAAAACAACTTTTCTGTTCAACAATGAATTCTAACAGTTATGTAATCAAATATGTAATCGAATACATCTTTTGAAATAAAAGACTTCTATTTTAAAGCATTTAATTTCAACGAAAATGTATTAAAGCTAATGAAATAATTCTTATCCATTTACGCATTCTTGACAGATTACCTATCTTCAAGGTTTATTCAATATTTATACAGAGATCAAAGACAATGATGTCGACTTAACATCTGTATATATATATATATATATATATATCATCCTAATGCAAATTATTTTGTTCCACGAAAAGTTTTCATGTAAATCTTTCAGCATTTTACACAACTATTTAACAATATGTCAATACCCTAATTATATATGTATGTTTGTTTTCAAAATTACAATTTATACATTATGTCAAAATATCATTCCTTTCAATGATAAAAAATGAACAGAATACAACTTCCTTTGAAAATCTTTAACAAAGATCGACTAATGCTTTTAACATGTTTACTGCCGACTGTTCTTACTGAAATTAACTACAACTTATAGTTCCATATTGACATTAAAACCAACTGTATACAATATCATCGAAGCTCAATTTAATAATAGAATTTCCAAATCAAATTTCATTTGTGACACAAGATAAATGTTTGACAAAATGTTTTTGCCTTCAATTCCTACTAAAAATACTTTAGAAACAAAACCTCACTGTCTACAAATGGATTATAACCGCTATGCACTAAGATTTTGACATCCTAAATCAGTGGACATCGTATTCATTCATGGATAAGATAAACTCAAAATCCCAACAACACAATGTTTGAAAACTCATATTGCTCGATATCCAAATATAGATATGTGCAGAGCTCAACTCCAATTGTCCAACCCTACATATACCTACACTTGGGCATCAACAAGTATAACTTAAAATTGAAATTCCCAATTTCCTTAAAATAAAATTAACACCCATAATAGTAAAAGTGTAAAGGTTAGGAACTACCCCCTACCTCAAAACTCAGTAGATCAATAAAAACATTCAAATCAGAGCTCCAAAATTCTGCTCGACTTCGAAGCCCCAATCAGAACAAAATCTCCACAATGCAAAACAACTGAAACTAAATTTCCAACCACAAGAAAACTTCCATTGAGTTCCCTTTTGCTCAATTACATAAGCAAGAAAATCCTTCCAACAGAAACCCCACATCTTGCCAGAAACCCAGCAACAACACACACAGGTGTTACTCGAAACAGAGGAAAAAGGCCCAAATTTAGGTCATTTTCATCAAAATCCTCTTTCAAACAGCAAAGGCCGACATTCCTTCAAGGATAGTAAAGCCTCCATAAAAGAGCATTTAATAAATCTACAACTCCCAAAGAGTTGTGCATACGGCTTTCCTAATAGCCTCTGCCATTTTGGCCTCAAAAAAAAAAAAAAAAACATTTTTTTTTACCTATTCAAATCATGCGAAATCCTCTAGGGTTTTATGGTAAATGGTTTTATTAAAATTTAAATAATAAGTACATAAATAAATCACCCCCAATGGTTATTGCCATAGTATTTAAACATTGCAAGCTCCTAAAACCATTACTCCAGACAAGAATTTATGTGAATATATGTGCGAATATCTCATACCTATATTTATATGAATTTTGTGTGTGACTTATCAAATTATCCCTTTATATAAATATATTCACAAGTCAAGAAATTAAAGGCATGGAATGAATTTCTCAAAAATAATAAAGATAGCTATATACCTGAGAAATTCCTAATAATACCAGAATGCATTTGTCATACATGTACCAGATATGTTTTCTTTCCATCAATAAGATAAAGATTAACATCTATGTAAACATATACATAGTTACATAAAAACACAAAAGAGTTTTACAAACATCCTTTTAACATTATGCTCGCAATCTAATATACCTGCAGAAGAATATAAAAATTAAATGTACCAATATATAAGTTATACCAGATCAACTTGAAGATATCAATTCTAATTTTCACAAGCATAGCCATAACTAGAAATCCTACAATTACAATCTTGTAACAAGAATTCCATGAAAACATTAATTCTAATCAAAACCTGATTCAGTTCAGAGATCAAATGATGTATTTCAAAATCAACACTACAACTAAAATAGATCAGCTGTAAACCCGAGAATAGTCCAATTACAATACAAAAGCAGTATCCAAAATATATGTATCTCATAAAACCAAAACTAACCTATCAGATATAACAAAATAGTGTTCAAAATATAAAATCTCCCAGCCACAAAACTTGTGTCAAAACAACATCTGAAGTGAATAAAGAGAAACATGAAGAAGTAGGGTCAGGCATGACATACTTTGCCTCTGTAGTGGAGAGAGCATTAATCTTTTGTAACCTACAAACCTAGCTTATAGCTACCCCAACAATAGAAAAGAAATGACCTATAGTACTTCACCTAGTATCAATATCCCCTACTAAATCTGAGTCAACATAGCCCTTTAAATCAGTAGTAGAGCCCCCAAAGTGTAAACACTTATTGGATGTTCCTCTCAAATATTTGAGAATCCATTTGACTACATTCCAATGCTTGATTCCTAGATGACTCATATACCTACTAATAACTCCCACTACATGTGGAATAATTGGCCTAGTACATACCATAACATACATCAAGCTTCCTACAACTGAAGTATAGGGTACCTTGGACATCTTATCCTCCTCTTCTTGTGTCTTGGGACACATCTCCTTAGTCAACTTCAAATGATCAAGTAAAGGTGTGCTGACAACTTTAGCATTCTCCATAGAGAAACATTGCAACACCTTCACTACATAATCAGCCTGAGATAGTGTCAATGTTTTGTTCTTCCTATCTCTAGAAATGTTCATACCAAGGATTTTTTTGGCTGCCCCAAAAATCCTTCATAGAAAATGCATGTGCTAACTGGCATTTCAACCCCTTAATATGATCCATGTTAGACCCAACTACAAACACAAGAAAATAAACACAATAATCTGAATGACACCTATTATAGCCATGCTCATGCATAAACTTGTCAAAATTTAGATACCATTGCCAAGGTGCTTGCTTCAAGCCATATAAACTTTTTTTTAATTTGCACACTAAGTTCTCCTTACCTTTGACCTCAAATCCTTGTTGCTGAGCCATATATATTTCTTCATCCAAATCACCATGAAGGAAGACTAGTTTAATATCAAGCTACTCTAAATGAAAATCTTTAGTAGCCATAAGACTTAAAATAGTACGGATAGAAGTCATCTTAACAATAGGAGAAAATATCTCATTAATATCAATTCATTTTTTCTGTGCAAATCTTTTCATACCTCCTTACTCTTCTCTCAACCTATAAAACCATTTATTCTATATAGTCTTTTTACTTGTAGTCAACTTGCACAAATCCCATGTCTTATTCTTCAACAAAGAGTCTATTTCATCTTTCATTGTAGACTCGCACTGAATCTTAGTATCCATCTACATAGCTTCATCATAACATTTAGGTTCACCAACATTAGTAAGTAAAATTGAATACAAAGAGGCATAAAATCTTTCTAAAGGTCTAATTTGCCTTGTTGACTGTCTAACATGCACTAGTATGTGTGTTATTTGTTGCTATTATTGTTGCACATCATGAGGAATGGTTGGAACATCATCTTTTGGAGTATCATCCAACACTACATAATCATCTTCTTTCTTCTCATGTTTTTGCAATAGATCTTTGTACAACACTTTCTCATTGAATATGACATCCCTACTTCTTACAATCTTATGATTTTCAAAATCTCAAAGCCTATAAGAAAATTCATTAATGTCATATCCAACAAATACACATTTCTTTGACTTAGCTTCCAGCTTGGTTCTATTTTCAGAATCTATGTGAGAAAAAGCTTCACAACCAAAGGTCTTGAGAAAAGAATAACTCACCTTCTTACCAGCCTATGCTTCCTCTAGACTAAACCAACCCAAAGGAGTAGAGGGACCTCTATTAATCAAATATATAGCAGTATTGATATCCTCCACCCACATGTGTAAGGGAAACTTAGCATGCAACCTCATGCTCCTTGTGTGCTGCATTATAGTCTTATTCATGTGTTCAACCACTCCATTTTCATGTCGAGTCCTTGGAAAAGTTTTCTATCTATGAATACCATTAGTGGAGAAATACTCTTCAAATTCATGACTACAATACTCACCACCATTATCAAATTTGAGATAATTTAATTTCTTACCAGTCTCATTTTCAACCAAGCATTTTTAGTTCTTAAAAGTTTGAAATACATCAAATTTCTATCGAAGGAAATAAACCCATACTTTTCTAGTTGCATCATCAATAAATGTAACATAATAATGAGAGTGTACAAGGGAAGATACCTAATCTGGTCCCCATACATTGGTATGCACAAGCTCTAATTTCTCCTTTTTGTTTTCTTTGCCAATCTTTACAAAACTCACTCTCTTTTGTTTTCCATACATGCAAGTTTCATAGAAATTTATATAGACACACTTTAGACCTAGTAAAACTTTCTTTTACCCAATTTTTTTGTGCCACAACACTGTATCAAAATCTACAACAACTATTTGCTCTCTGTGCTCAACTGCAACAATTGTTCCTGAACATTCATTTTTCTCTAAAAAAATTAAAGTAGAAGGAACAATATGACCTCTACAAAGATATAAGGTGCCTACTTTCACACATTTTGCTACTATTAGGGAACCTCTTTAAACCTTCCAAATTTTATCATTAAAAGTAACTACGCAACCATCATCACCAAGTTGCCTTGCTAAAATTAAATTCCTACTCAACCTTGGAACATGTCTTACCTCATGTAGTAGCCAATGATTCCCATTCTACAACTTAATCTTAATTTTTCCCTTTCCAAAAATTTGACAAGGTTCATTATCCCCCAAATAAACAAATTCAAAATCCCCTTAGACATAATCAATTAAATAACCTCTATGAGGTGTAGCATGAAATGAAGCACCAAAATTTGAAACCCATGAATCATCAACAATTTCTAAAGATAGAAAAAAAGAATCCTCATCAGATTTGTTACTTACCACATTTTCTTCATTGTGTCCATCTAGTTCATCTCCTTCATTTTTCTTTCAATTCCAGAAATCTTTCTTTTTGTGCCTTTGTTTCCCATAGTACTAGCAATGGTTTGGTCCTCTCAATTGAGACCTCCTTCCTTTTGACTTTCCTCTTGATTTTTCACAATTTTTGGAATTACTTCCTCTCTTAGTCATTCTGTCACTACTTTTTGCATTCAAAGAACATCCTGATATAGATCCACCTAAGGATTTCCTACTAGTTTCTTCACTCAAAATAACATTGATCACATTATCATATTTTAGGGTACTAGATCTAGGAATAGAATTACTCACAGCCATTACCAAGCCATTCCAACTTTCTGGCAATGAACAAAAAATCAAGAGAGCCCTAATTTCTTCATTAAAATTGACATCCATAGAAGATAACTAACTAGTAATATTATTAAACTCATTTAAATGATCTGTAATAGATCCACCTTCTACCATTTTCATATTAAATAAATGCTTCATGAGAAATACCTTGTTTGAAGCAGAGGACTTTTCATACAATGTCATTAGGGTTTTCATCAAATCTTTTTTTGTCTTTGCTTTTGTAATATTAAATACCACTGATGGTGCTAGGCATAATGAAATGTTTCCAAGTGCCTTTCTGTCCAAAAGATCCCATTCACCATTCGACATAGATCTCTAATTGTTGGCTTTTCCTTCTAACGGCGTCCATAAATCCTTCTGATAAAGATAGTCTTCCATTTGCATCTTCCATAACTAGAAGTTCTATCCATTAAACCTATCAATCCTTAGCTTACCCTCGTCTTCCATCACTCCCACTTGACCATGAGACTTCCACTCAATTATGAGACTTTCTTGGAAAGGATAACTGAAAAAAAAACCTTGCTCTGATACCACTTGTTAGGATTAAACCACGGACATAAATAATAATTATATGCAAATATAACCAATAATAGAAAATAATAGATCACACAAAAAGAACACAAGGTGCCAAGATTTAACGTGGTTCACCTAATCCTTGGCTATGTCTACCAAACAACAAGTCTGATATTTTTATGATCTAGTGATTACAACCTAATTAAAATTCATAATCCCTTACAACTCAATACCACCACAAGAACCAACATCACATCACAACTATAAAACAACCCATATCCCTAAGCTCCTTTTATACAAGTGGTAAACTGCTTTAGGGTTACAACATGTATAGTACTTTCCTTATCAATCACCACAAACTAACACAAAGTAGTTGTTGTGTATTTGAAGGAATTCCAAAGAGAAGGAGATGTTACTAATGTTGTTTACTAGAGAATATAAGAAAAAATATTAATTTAGAAGAAGTACAGGGAGATTTCTTGGAGGGTTTATAATAAAATCTAAGATTTAGATGACAATAGAAGCCAAATAGTGAATTAATCTTAGGAGTTGAATAGAGATCTGAACATGAAAAGTGAGTTGTACTAAGTAGATCAAACTTGCTATTACTGTCTAAACATTGTGAATGTAGTATTTGAAATCCTTTAATCAAGGTTGACATAATAGGCATAAAGACCTAACAATCTATGTAGATCCTTTAACCAAGGGACATTCTAATGGAATGTTCTAAATTCCTCTAATAAGGCCACTACTAAAGGGTGATTAAATATTTTGACAAGGTCATAACTAACAGTGTGTATTGTAACCTTTAACTGGGTTGTCTTTGAACAAGGATCACTTCAGAAGAGTAAAAATTGGTGACATGTTGCTAGTGATTTTTCCCAAATTGGGTTTTCACATTAAACTACAATGTCAAACATGCATGAATGTTATTGAGATACTTTATTGATTTAAGTTTATATTCTACAAGTTATTAATTTATATAATAGTGGATAGCAAGTTAATGTTCCAAATAGTGTATAGTCTAGACTAGGAAATAGAATGATAAGATCTAAAATTGTTTAAGTTTTTTTTTATTCAATTGGTACATCTAGACCTTGGATAACTAAATCACCCCCCTCTAAAATATTCTAAATATTCTAACAATTGATATCAAAGAATTTTTTTTTTTAGAAATAAGTTTGAAGGTACTCAAAGCTAAAGATCATGGCATACAATAAACAGATACCAAAATTGAACAAGGAAAAATTTACTGCATGGATGAAGTTGATGAGGCTACAAATAGCTAGTATTAGTGATTTTGTGTTGAAGCTTTTAGATAATGCATATGTGGACATCACAAGAGTACCTTTGACCACTCAACAACTAAAAGAAAATAAAGAAGATAATTAGTCAATGTTGGAGATCAATTCAACCCAAAGCTATGCTAAGTTTGATGACCTAAAAGAATGGAAGAATTCAAAGGAAATGTGGGATAAAATGAAGACTATCTATGGATGAGATGATGATGTCCTGAGAGCAAAATCGTAAAGTTTGAGATGTAAGTTTGATAAAATGAAAATTACAAAAGGTGAGAACATATTGTAGTATTGCAGTATTGCACAAGAATCAAAGAAATTGTCAATGGTATTAGAGGAACTAAAAGAAAGGATGAAATAATAACTAGAAAGGTATGGAGAACTATACTTCCTATTTATTCTATTAGAGTTTTAGAAATATAACTAAGGTGTACACTAGGTAATAAACTAACTATAGAAAGTGTAATTAGTAGGATTTCTACTTTTGAGATGCGAAACTTTGATAATTATAGTCCTACTACTATTGAATCTAGTTTTAAATCACAATTTTTCTTAGAAAGAAAGGGAAAGGAAAACATGGGAAAAATGATAGTGACACTTCTGATGATGAAATTTTTGAATTTTGGGCACTAATAGCTAGGAGATTTGGAAGAGGCAAAGGAAAATACAAAGTTAAACTTCCCATAATCTATTTGTCATGCAAAAAAGTTGGTAATATTATTGCAAGGTTGATGAAGGATGCTCCCCTTAATACCATTAACCATAATAGAAGCAAAGAAACAACAACAAATGTGAGAATAAAATATGAACTTCTTATTATTGCCACAAATGTAGAATAAAAAAATTCACAAATACAATATGCTAACCCACATGGGTGCCTTCATTATAATAATTTGTAAGAGACTGCTATGATCTATCACCCAAAGCTATTCTAGACAATGTTCAAGCCTTTCTTAAATAGTCAATTTTATAGCACCCAGGAAGGTTATAAAAATTAAAACTTTATACCTAAGGATGATAGACCCTAAAAATAGATATAGAGTCAGATAAATACATCTTTGACAAATTATTTTAAATACTTCATGTAGCCCAACTTTGGAATGCCATAATTCTCAAACCATTTCTCTGATTGGCTATTATAGCCACTTTTTAGAAATGCCAGCTCTTGATCTACAAGATTTGAATGACACAAGCACCCTTCCCTCAAGTTTTTGAACCTCATCTAGGCACTCTAAGGCTTCCAACAATGATCTTGAAGATTTTTTTGCAAATTTTTCCACTGAAAATTTGTAATAACTTCTTTGATAATTAAACTAGAGCAATGAGAATTTTATGGTGGGCTTATAATTCTAAAATGAACCTTCATGTATAAAATTATACATTTCCAAGATTGAATGACAAACTTACTAAAGATATCAAGTTTCCATAAATAGTAACCACCCTATCTAAAAGTCCTTATTAAAATAAAAAAGGCTAAAAATAAAATATTTTTTGGTGATGCAAGATTGCTCTTACACCTAGGATGTTCCTACATCACATCTTAGGTGTTCAGAGGAAAACCAAGATAATTGACCTTCACCCTTTCTAGCCATGATAAATCATCTATTGGCCTTCCTTTCCATTTGACCAAGTATTCCTCATGAGTTTTTTTCCTCATACTTTTGCCAACATGACTATCCAGTATCTCCTCGATCTCCTTTGTAGCCAGACTAGCTCTTGGAATACTCCACTGTGATTTTACAACTTCATCACCATCACCTCCTTCATAATACCCTATCAAATCCAAAATATCAAATACTAGTGAAAAATTCATTTTAGTAGGAAACTCTACTTCATAAGCATTTCCAAAATCATTCTTTTTTACTATCTCGCATGGTCCAAACTTCTTCATCTTCATCTTATTATATGTAGCCACTAGAAAATGCTCCTTTCTCAAATGAACCAGGACTTCATCTCCAATCTAAAATCCCTTATACCTCCTTTTCACATCTACCTTAGTTTTATACTATATATTTATCTTTATAATGTGCTTCCTCACCTCCTCACCGATGCTTTTCAAATGTTCAACAAATTCTTTTGCTTCAACACTACTTATCTCTCCTTTATCCAACTACCTCAATTCAGATGAATTTCATGAATTACTCTGACATATAATCTAGAATGGTGATTTACAAGTACTTTTATTAAAAATATCATTATATGCAAATTTATCCTATGGTAAAATCATATCCCATTATTTTTTGTTGTCTCCAACCAAACATCTTAGTAAATTTCCCAAACTCATATTCACCACTTATGTTTGTCCATCAGTCTATGGATGATGCGATGAACTAAACTTCAACTTCATCTTCAATTTTTTCTACAATGTATGCCAAAAATACCCAATAAATTATGTATCTCGATCTGAAACTATATTCCTTGGCAGATCATGTAGTCTCACTACTTCTCTAAACAATAACTCTACTACATGAACATCATCACTAGTTTTCTTTCAAGGAATAAAATATGCCATATTTGAAAACCTATCAACCACCACAAAAATAGAATTATGCCCATGTTGAGTCCTTTGTAATCCAAGAAAAAATTCCATGTCGACATCTTCCCATAGCTTCTTTGGTGTAGGTAATGGCTGATATAACTTTATATTTTGCTTCACTCCTTTCACCATTTGACATACACTGAAACTCTATACAAAATTCTTGACATTTTGTGGAAATTGTGGCCAATAATTATTCTTGGCAACCAAAGAAATTGTATTTTCTCTGCCAAAATGTCCAACCAATTCTCCACTATGCTTCTTCTTGACAAGATTCTCTCTCATTGAACTTTTGGGAATGTATAACTAGCTTCCTTTGAGCAACATACTATCCTGGACCATGAAATCCAACCACTTTGTCTTGTCAAGTGTAACATGTTCTATAAAAACCTTCTATTCTTTGTCAAGATAAGGATCATCTAGATACAAAATACTAAGTTCCTTGAAGCCAACCACCTCTATTTGCATTTATGTTAGTGAAATTTGTCCTCTACTAAGAGCATCAACAACTTTGTTAGACTTCCCACTCTCATGTTTCGAAACAAATGTATAACTCTATAAAAACCCACTTCAAATGCCCTTCATTCAATTTTCCTTGACTATTTATATATTGCAAAGCTTGATGATTAGTATACAAGAAAAACTCATTAGGAAGAAGATAGTGTCTCCAATTCTTCAATGCTTGAACTATAGCATAAAATTCTTGATCATAAATAAAATATTTTCTTTTTCTATTAGTCAACTTTTTACTGAAATAAGAAACAGGTCTACCTTCTTGGCTCATAAAAGCTCCTATTATAGTACCACTAGCATCATAATCTACTTGAAACACCTTGTTAAAGTTAAGAAGTGCTAAAATAGGCTACTCAATAACTTTTTGTTTTAATAGAATAAAACTCTTACAATCTCTATCCACCTAAATTCTTTCCTATCACCTCTTATTGTTTCACACAAGGGTCCACAAATACTACTAAAACTTCTTATAAAATTTTGGTAAGAACTATCCAGCCCATGAAAAGATCTTACCTTTGCTGCACTCACTGGAGTAGGACATTCACAGATAGCCTTCACTTTCTCTAGGTCCATTTTCAGACCTTCTATTGAGACTACAAATTCAGATACACCTACTTCTTCATTAAAAACTACACTTCTTCAGGTCTATCAACAACTTTTCTTTCCTCAACATATTAAACACCTTGCATATATGGATCAAATGATCCTCTAATGTCTTACTAAATATTAGAATATCATCTTGGTAAATAATGACAAACTTTCCTAGAAACTCCTTTAGTACCTAATTCACAAGCCTCATGAAAGTACTCAGTGCACTGGTTAGCCTAAAAGGCATGACTAACCACTTGTATAGTCCTTTTTCCTTGAAAGAAGTCTTTCACTCATCACTTTCTTTGATATGAGTATGATGGTACCCACTCTTTAGATCTATTATTGTGAAATACTTAGCTCCACTCAAACAACCCATAATATCATCCATCCTTGGCAATGAAAATCTATACTTGATTGTGATCTTAATGATAGTACAAGAATATGTAGACATACTCCATTATGTATTCTTCTTTGGTGCTCATACAACTTGTACAATGCATGGGCTTATACTCTCTCAAATCAATCCCTTTTTGCAACAACTCATGAACTTTCATGTTAAACTCTTCACTTTCTATTGGTGTGATTCTCTGCACTTCCTTGCTTAGAAAGCTAGCTCTTGGAGAAAAATCCATCTAATGACTAATCTTCCTCACTGGGGACAATCCATCAAGTAAATTATCTGATACAATATCAAAAAACTCTCTCAACATATCTGCAATTTTTGTAGGTACCTCCCTACTTCTTCTTTACTATATTTTGGAATTATAGAAAAAAACATATGTGCACACTTCATACGTTTGATAAAATATTTTCCATCAACAAAACATATTTTGGAAGCAATATATAACTTTTCTTCTTTCTCCTTCAATGACTTCAAATTATGTTTTACTCCATCTTTGGTTAGAGAGTAGGTATTTGCTCACCCACCATGTACAACATGCCTATCAAACTACCATGGCCTATCCAAGAACATATGACATATGTCCATAGGTATGATATCATATAGTAGCTCATCCTGGTAGCTTCCAATCATAAACTTCACTAAGTATTTCTCATTGACCATGACCTTAAGCTCAACTTGCACCCAAGCAATATGGTATGGATATGAGTGTTTCTATCCTTTCAACTTCAACTTTATGTCCATCATTTTTGATGCCCAATTTTTAGCAATTCCACGATCAATGTTCACATCACAACACTTATCTTCACATCTAAACCTAGTGTGAAACAAGCTCCTTCTTTGATCAGGTTCATTCTCACCACTTAGTAGGAATCTTCTATTAACTAGAACTTCACCTCTTTTAGCATCTTTAGAATGTGATGATCTGGCATCTCCATCAATATGTGCAACTCTAGCTTGGCATTTTGTTGTTCAATCTACCCTTCCTTGGTGCTAGGAATATTCAAATGCTTTATGCCCTTCTTCTCCATAGTGAAAAAATTTCTCATAGAAGCCTTCTCTTCTAGATTCTTGTCCTCTACCTCTTCCTCTCCAAACTCTATTGTTCTAAGCATGGAAATAATTAGAATTGTTTCCCCTTTGGTTCTAATTGATACTTCCCATTTGATCATTTTTAATTGAATTTTCATTACAACCTCGATAAGATCATTTGCTAGTTCTTTCATGACAACCTATTCCACTATTCTTCTTGTCAAACTTCGTGCTCAATTTTTCGTCAACTATTAGGGAAAACTTGTATGGCTCCTCAATACTCTTCATTCAAATGGGACTCATCTCATCATAAATACTTGGCCTTAACCCATTAAGATAATGATCCACTTTCTCATTATCAACTTCTAGATGGTCGGTTCTAATGAGAATTCAGTACAACTCTTTGGTATATTCTTGAAAAACATTTCCTCCTTGCTTCAACCCTTGCATTTTCTTCAAGAAATAAAGGTCATAATCCATAAGAATGAATTTTTACTTTAGTTTAGCTATCATTTGATCCTATCTAGTGATTTTGTCTTTATCTTCCTATTCCACTCTTTGCATGTCCCTTCAGTTTAACCTTTGAAACATTACCCTATTAAGATCCTTAATATCTTCATACTCAAAGTACTCCTCCAATTCATTGATCTAATCAATTAGCTCCTGTAGGTTAAGATTTCTAAAAAATGTGGTAACTTTAAACATAGGTCCTTTTCCAATCTTGGAGATGGACTTAAAAAGCCTTTCTTCCTATGGGTTTAGAACTACCTCTAGTTCATAATTTTCTTCTTCTTCATCCTCATCGTCACTTTCATCCTTTAAAGAAATATTTATTCCTCTATGAATTTTTTCTTCCAATGCTCATATTTGTCTTTGGAGGGCTCAAAATCCTCAAGTGTAAAACCTACAACTCTTCCTCCATGATCTCTTTGTGGAGGAATTTTTTGTGCTTTCACTTAAACTCTAGTGTAAACTGCCTCACAATCAGCGATTTGTCTACACACTCAGCCCAAAACATGGTCCTAGTGTGAACTTCCTCATATTCAATGATCTTTCCACACACTGAAGAACTCTAGCTCTGATACCACTTGATGAAGGGTGCTTCCTTTAATACCATAAACAATAACAAAAACAAAGAAATAACAAAAAATGCAATAAAAGAATGTGAACTTCTTATTATCACCACAAATATGGAATACACCATTTAAAAATACAATATGCTAACCCACATGGGTGCCTTCATTATAGTAATTTGCAAGACAATACAATGATCTATCACCCAAAGTTGTTCTAGACAATATTTGTTTCTTTATTAAATAGGAAATTTAATGCCACTTGGGAAGGTTCTAGACATTGAAACTTAATATCAAGAGCCAAAAAACCCTAGAACAATAGGTATTGATTCGTTTAAATACATCTTTGACAAATTATTTTAGATATTTTGGGTAGCCCAACTTCAAAAGGCCATACATTTGAAATTGTTGCTTTGATTGGAAATTATAACCACTTTTCAAATATTGTAGCTTGTGATCTACTAGATTGGAATGACATAAGCACCCTTCCCTTGAGTTTTTGAACCTCATCTAGGCAATCTAAGGCTTCCAATAGTGAGCCTAAAAATTTTTCTACAAAATTTTCCATCAAAAATCCATAATAACTTCTCTGATACTTAAGCTAGAGTGGTAAGATTTTTATGGTAGCTTATAATATTGAGATGAACCTTTATGTAGAAAATGAGAACATTCTAAGGTCATATGACAAACTTACTAAAAATATCAAGTTCCCATAAATAGTAACCACCCTAACAATAGTCCTTATTAAATTAGAAAATACTGAAAAGAAAACATTTTTGGGTGATGCAAGATTGCTCTTACGCCTAGGCGTTAAAGGTGTCCTGGTAGAGAGGAAAAGAATGAAAGAAAAGAGAGTGAGTACAAAGGAAGAAGAGATAATCGAGAATTTATGAAGAACAATGACTATGAGGACAAAGGAAAGAAATAATTTTACATTTCTAAAGAAAAAATTGATTCTAAATCTGAAAGTAATGATAAAGAGGTAGTTTATGTTGCTATGAAATAGGATTTCCATGAAGATGAGAAAACTTCTTTAATCTCTTATATGAACAAAAGTGATAGATGGATAATTGATAGTGATTCCTCTATTCACATGAATAGTGATAGAAGTAAACTTAAGGGTATTTGAGCATAGAAGGGTGGTTGTGCTAAATTTGGTAATGATATTCCATATCTGGTGAAAGGTAAAGTGATAATTCAACTAACTGATAAAATTAAATTTGACAATGTTGACTAGGTTGAAGGACTGAAGAATAATCTGTTGAGTATTTCATAATGAAAAAAATTAGGTTACTAAGTTGAATTCCATCATAGAAAGACCAAAATATTTGATGTTGTTGGTAAGCTAATTAGAAGTGGTGATCAAACAAGAGGTAACTTGTTCTACCTAGACTTATCAGATGAGACATGTTTGTTTGTACAATATGAAGATATTTAGTTATGACACAAAAGGTGATGTCATGTAAAATTTCTTAATTTTATTAGCATTAGTAAAATGAGAAGAGCGAGAGGATTGTGTAAACTGAAGAAACCTAACAATGCTATGTGTATACAATGTCAATTGAGAAAAATGATAAATTCTCATTTTGAAAATGAAAAACATATTCATTTGATGACATTTTGGAATTGTTTCATACTAACCTATGTTGATCTATTGGATTTCAAAGCTATAGTGGAGATAAATATTTCATTATATTCATTAATGAATAATCTAAAATGATGATTGTGATGTTTCTTAAAGATAAATATTGACTCTTTTCTGCTATTAAAGTGGTATTTGACTGGAGTTGAAAAGGAGGTGGGGAAAATTTTTAATTGTTTGAGATCTAACAAAGATGGTGAATGTAATTCCAATGAGTTCAACATATTCTTAATAGAAGAGGAATCAAAAGATAAATGTATGTACCTAAGACCCATCCTCAGAATGGAATAGCTTCAAAAATGAGAAATACATCATCTATGGATTGGTGCTAGAACAATAGTTATGGAGAAAAGGTGTCACATAGATACTAGAGAGAAGTTGTAAGTACATATGTTTATACTCTACATAGAGGACAAGTTAAGAAATGTACAAAGTCTACATCTTTTGAATTTTGGTATGGTTATACACGTAATGTGAAATTTTTTGAAGTTTTTTGAAGAAAATTTTACATACTTAAAGTTCAAATTTAGAATGGAAAGCATGATTTAAAAAGTGATTAATGTATATTCCTATGACATTCCAGCAAGAGAAAAGCTTATAAGGGTTTAAAATCTGACACTAACAAGGTTGTGGAAAGTGAAAATGTGAAATTTGATGAATATATAGAGAAAAAAGAAGTTGAATGGAAGAAATAACCCAAAAATTATAGTTTATTCATATGTGTGAATGATATTTCTCTAGGAAGTCCAACTAAACAAGAAATCAAAGTTGTAAATCCTCATTAGACTAAGAATGTCAAGTTACAATAGCCAGTTGTTGAGAAACAAATTGTGGATGCTAAGAAACATTTAAAGGATGTCGAGTCACAAAAAGAGGAAGACAAACAACATGAAGGTAATGTCGAGCGTGAAGAATCTACACTAAAACCTAATCAAGAAAGGGACGATGAGCTTAAAATTAATTTTCAAGATGAACCTATAGTGGAAATATTTGTGAGATGACATCATGAACCTAAGAAAATAATTAGAGATATAGAATTTATTGTTAGAAAAAGAGAAAGACTTAGAAGAAATTGAATAGATTGAAAAGAACAAAACAAGGCCTCTATTACCAAAACCTAAAGACAAAATTGATATTGGAACAAAGTGGGCATTTAGGAAAAGTTGAATGAGAAAGCTCATGTCACAAGGAATAAAGCTCTATATTGGTATAAAAATGATATGCACAAGAGGAAGGTGTTGACTATGTAGAAACATTTTAGCCTATAGAAAGATTAGGATTATGAATAGTGCTCGCATATTTTTTTTATAAAGGATTCAAGGTATATCAGATGGATGTCAATATGCATTTCTAAATGGGATACTAGAAGAAGAAGTATACATAGGAAAACCTAAAGGATTTGTGGAATGTAGATAGAAGAATATGGTTTGAAAGAAGCCCCTAGAGAAGGATATGAAAGCCTGCATACTTATTTGGTGAAGATTGGTTTTGAAAGGAAAAATTATAACAACAATCAATATTTGAAGACTGGATAGAAAAATAAGATATTTTTATCTGAATTTTTTTTTGTTGATATCATATTTGGAGGAAAGGATGCATTATGCAAAACTTTGCTAATGAAATGAAGAATGAATTTGAAATTTCAATGTTTTGTGAGATCAAATTCTTTATTGGTTTACAAGTGTATTAAATGAAGCAAGGTATGTTCTTTACTCACTCCAAATATATCAAGGATATATGAAAAACATTTTGGATAGAATATTCCAAACCAATGGGTAAATCTATGATTATTGGACAAAAACTATCTAAGAATGATAATTTTGTTGATGTGAACCAAACACAATACATATCAGTGATTGGTAAAATGAAATATATTGTTCATGGTAGACAATATATTATATTAGTTTCTAGGATAGTTTCTAGACATTCAAAAAGTCCTAAGGATAAGCATATGATGCTAGTAAAGAGAATACTATGATATCTAAAAGGAAGATAAGACCATGGGTTATATTACAAGAAGAATGATAAATTTTAACTATAGGAATTTACTAATTCTAATTGGGCAAAAAATATTGATGACAAAAAGAGCACAAGTAGTGGTACATTCTTTATAGGAAAGAGACTAATTTCATGGACAAGGAAGAAGAAGAACTACATTTCCCAATCAATAGCTGAAGCTGAGTATGTGGCAACAATAGTCAATTATTCAAATATCATTTAGATTAAACATTTTTTGGAAGGTATGAAGGAAGAAATTACCGATCTAGTGATTATTCATTGTGATAACACAAGTTCTATTAACATATCAAAGAACCTCATTATGCAAACAATGACAAAGCACATTGCTCCCATAGAATATTATTCCAAAGAGCTAGTTCAAGCCAATAAAGTGAAATTAGAATGTGTGAATGTAAAAGAGAAAATTTCTAACATATTCACTAAATATTTAGCTAAGGATGGCCATGAATATATTAGAGGTAAAGTAGTGGTGATTCCCCTAGAAAAATCTACTTATGCTACATAGATGTATTGCATCAAATATGATGATTAGACTATCTTACACATTGATGCATATAGTTCTACTTTAGAAATTTCCTAAGGTAGTAGTGAAGAAGAAGAATGGAAAACAAACATCAATCATATATTCATATGACAATTGAAGAACTCAAACTTGACATGAAATTATATACATAATCAATATGTATGAAGGAAGAGATAGTGTCTTTGGCATTGTTGTCAAAGAGGGAGAGATAAAAATTTTTGAGGAAGAGAATACAATATTAAAAATCTTAAAGAGGGAGATCATTTAAGAAAAGAGAAATTAAATGTTGGTAGAGACATTCTAAGAAAAGGGGAGCAATTAATTAAAGGGAGATTATAATAAAACCAAGGATATTAATAAATGATTTGATATACTAAGAGTTTTATTCGAAGTCTATAGAAATTTTGATTGAATGCTAACCTAAAATAGTTCTACAAATATTTTTGTTGAGATGTTTTCACTAATGCCAAAGAGAGAGATTGTTGGAAACCACAATTGGAATGATATTTGTGTTGCAATTGATGTCAAATATATTGGTGACATTTTTCTATCTAATCGAAATATCATATCTATTTCATGGATGAAAAGGATATGAGAAGTTTTTTCATAACAAAATCATCTAGAAGAAAGGTTGAGTTATGAAGTTAGACTTTAACATGACAATGTGATTTTTAAATCATGTTGATAGAGGAGAAGATAGTAATTTTCAAGTCTTGATAGTATGAGAAAAGATACATAACTTATGTAATCTTGACCGAGTAATTGAGTAAAAGGCTAAGAAATTTCAATATACATGAAAAGTGATGCTAGTGTCAATTGAGCCATAGTAAGTGCTGAGAATATTCAGTCTTGACCAAGCATCAATATTGAGTGAGTGACACTATTGGTGCCAAGCAAGAAGTTCTATAACAACCAAGTAATTCAGCAATGACCAAGTGTTTGAACTTACTATTGGTTGAGGAACAATATTTTAATTTCTTCTAATATATCATAATTGTTGGAAATATAAGAGGAATAACTAAGAGGAAAGGGGTGAATTAGTTACCACAAAAGTGAATACTAGATCCCTTAGATGTCACTACAAATAAAATCCAAACTATGATAAAAAAAAAAATGAAATACTAGTGCAACTCAATTAGCATAGAAGCACTCAGTTAACAATAACAATTTAATGTCACTCAACAAGTATTGAAATATCAACCATTGGCTCGGTTAATATTAAACATATAGATATTAAGATATTAAGTGTGATTAATCTTAATTTAGTTTCATACACATAATTAAATTATCATTAACACAAGAGACACCAAGATTTACCATGGAAGCCCAATTTGGAAATCCCATCAATTATAACTAGTTATGGGTTTTTACTCCTCTAAAGTGATCTTTGTTAAGAGCCAATGTTGTTAAAGGTTAAAAAAAGTACTATTAGGTGTGACACTATTAAAGGATTTAGGTCACCCTATTAGGAGTGGCCTTGTTAGAGGTTTTTAGACACTTCAATCTAGTAACCCACCATGGTAAAGGATTTAAAAAATAGTTGTTAGGATAACTTGGTTGGGAGATTTGATTTACTACTATAATTATTAAAGAGTAAAAATGACTTGACCTTATTGTTATTGTGATTGTTTTTTCTTATTCAGATCACAATTTTGGCTTGTATACTTGAGCCTTCCTGGTCAAATTAATCTTTGCAGCTCAACAAGGATAGTATCCTTATCCTTCCAATTTTCTTTCTTTATGCATATTCTTATCTTCCACACATTCTTAGTTATTTAATCCTCAACTTGACCTTCTACTTATATAATACAAATTGTCAAGTCAACTTGTATACAACTTAAAATAATCAATATCCATCTCTTTGGTTCGCTAGAACTAACAAAACCAATTCATTAAACTCAATATGCCAAAATAAGAAAATCCTTTGTTAGCCAACCTAGCTTAGTAGACACTAACTCTAAAAGATTTTCCTATGTTAACCAAGTGAGCCTGGTTATTATTGCAACTTCATAAAATTTCTTTGGTAATCGAGTGAGCTTCTTTAACACTAGTTCCATGCAAAATTTCCTTTAATCAAGTGAGCTTATTAACACTGAACTTCTATGAACTTCTCTTTGCTGGTCAAGTGAACTTAGTAGACACTTTCTTTTGAATTTGGTAAACTTTGGGATGTTTGGTAGATACTAAATGGTTAAAATATTACATTTTGTGTAACATCAAAGACAATCTATAAAATTGATGAATTATTTTCAACAATCTCCCTCTTTGGTATTGATGGCAACAAAATATGTCATACTACATGTTGAGGCTAATTATTTCCTCTATCATATGTTAATTTTAATACTCGTTTTTAATACTCCCAAGATATTTGCAAACTTATGCTTATTTCGACTTATGATAAGTCCAATATAGAAGAGTTAACCATGGTTAGATAAATATGTCATACTTTGCCACTATTATACATATAATGTAGAATTTCTTATAACCATTAGAATGTGTGTTCTAATATTTTGATTTAATTTGATTATACTTATTTGCATAAATATTTCTATATTGCAATTAACTTGTTAAGGAAGAAGCTGGAGGATGGTTGATAGGATTCAAAGTAGGAGTGTTAAGGCCTAGCTATGATGGAAGAACCATAATGGTAACAAGAGACATGGCTACTACAAAGGAGGAGCTATAACTCCAAGAATGCAAGGATGAAGTGTTGCTATATTTCCTCTATGTTTACTATTATGTTTAATTGGTTATCCAAACTTTATTGCTTGTACTCTAAGCTGTTATATTTCCTTATTCTTATCTGGTGTATTCATAGTCAATTTTTTTTCTTTCTTAGTGTAGAATAAGTTTTGATCCTCTATTTATAGGGATTGGATCAATAGGTTTTTTTTTAGAGAAAATTTTATGGAAAAACATTATTCACTCTTGTAGTGAGTTTTTTTATAGTTTTATGTATTGTTCTTATGTGATGGGTTTTGGAATATAATGAAGTAATTCTTGGTTTACACTCTATGTTAGTAGATTAGTAGAAGCCAACCAAGGGGGCCCACTTCAAAGGTGGATTAGACTAGAGTAGTGTAGGTTTACTTCTAGCATTTCTAGTATTTTATGTAGAAGTTGTAAGTTTCTTCGTGTAGCATCATACATTCTGAGTCTTCTTGCAACACCTAAAAGACTAGTTATAGCGGATAGTCTAAGTTAAAATATAAGTTAGCATATAGTTATATTTTCAACATTCATTTCAATAAAGAGTTAAGTGTGTTACTTACCTACATAACTAGTATAGATTCTTTCTTTGCATTTTACTTTCCTGTAGCATAAGCATAATGACTCCATAAGTAACCTAGTGCACATACCATGCTGAACATTTCAAGTGTACATCCCTTGGTTGGAAAATTAAATGCACCTCATGGTGGAAGAAGTAATTCTTAGATTAAATAAATTATTCCTAAGTAAGGCTTTCAGCATGATTATCACAAAACTATTGTAAGGTAGACAATTTTTGGTGTTGTTGTTGGGGGAGGTGTCTATTCAGGAACAATTTTTTTGGTCATCACTTTTTTAGTTAAGTTTTTAGAGATATGCAGTCCTAAAAGTTGGTGCATAAGTGTGAAGAATTTTATGGTATGCATCAAAGGTGAAAACAAAAAGATGAATATGTTAGATTTCTTCCATGAGAGTTAATTAATTTAAATGATAAAATTGAAGAAGAAGTCGAGTTTCATTTAGAGGATGCAAGCCCTAATTTTCCTCTAGGATGTTCCTCTAGAGAAGAACCTTTGGACACAGGTGGTCTTTAGCCTTTTTTTAAGATCTTGGCCAACTTTCTTGATAGTTTTGGTCTTAATCCACCTATTGTTAACAATCTGATAGACAATACTCCTTTTTAGCGAAAAATACATAATCTAATACCTCCAATAATGGCACACCCTACTTTTCCATTTCCTCTCCCAAGCCTTATAACCAATACTAATCGCAAAAGTATACCCTAGCTACTCCTCCAAAGTTTTATGGCCTTGTAATTGAGGATCTTGATACTTTCTTGATTGAGTTTGACATACTTTGTAGTAACTTTAACTATAACATTAATGCCCATAAGCTTAAGTTATTTCTAGCAATACTGAAAGAATCAGCTTTATGATGGTTCATGGGCTTACAAGCCAATGCAGTAGGTACTTGGGATGAAATGAAAATTCTATTTTTGGAGAAATACAAAGATTACTGCAAGGGGAATGATCCAAGAGGAGATGAAACTTTTAGAATATCATAAAAGGAGGATGACATATTGGAAGGCTATGTTTCACATTTCTTTTATACAATGTAAAAGAACCCCTAGCGTGTACTGACAGAGGATTCACAAAAACTAGTCTTCTTGAGAGGGGTAAGCGATAACTATCTTGAAGCATTAGACCTAATGGCTAGTGGTGATGTATTCCAATCTTCTTGGGATTTCCTTAAGATAATTTTTCTTAACTACTCAAGGTCAATTGTGAAGAAAGGCAGATGATATAAGTCCACAATCACTTAAGGGATTAATCAGGGCACTTCAAAGCTCAAGATATCTAATCTACTCTCACATTTCAAGAAAGACATCATAAATGATGTTGCTACACATCTCAACACAATGACTACAAAGAAGAAGCACATAAAAGTTGAATCATTATTGGTAGAGTATTATCCTCATTACTACACATAGAAGGAAGACTATGGATGTGAGCTAGTACCCAACCTAGAGAATCAACATTTATCAACCAAATACATGAAGATAGATAGGGACAATGAACAAGTGTTCTTTGTTTCTTAGTGACGATCATGGGCTTCAAGACAAGGTATTAATTTTAAAATCCTTACAATAATCAATGGAAAAACCAAATCTATAAGAATCCTTCTTTTAACTTGTAACCTTCCATGACAAATCGACAAAACAACTAGTGGCCATATTGGTAAAAATAACCAATGGCCTAGCTAGAATTCTAGTAACCCACAAATACCACCTCTAGTCCAACAACCTATAATAATGCCACCTCCTGCAGAAAATAGTACTAATCCTAAGCCTACCCAATATCTTGCTTAGTCTCAGCCATATCCAAACAAAAAGATACAAGAACACCAAATGTGCACTAGTAATACTCAACAGTTCCCTACATATTCACCAATAGTATCTAATATCCATTTGAAATCAGTACAACTTTACCTACACCAGAGCACCCTATTATCACTGAAGTTGCAGACACTACTACAACACCCCTTCCAAAAGTTATAATACCAAATACAAACCCAACAATTAGGGTATCTAGAAGGATGGTAGATCATACCACTAGAAATCTTCCCTTTCCACATAGGCTAAATAAAGAGAAATCTATATCACAAGAAGAAGAGATATTTGATATTGTTGAGTAGCTAAAAAATATACACATCCAAATTCCTTTGTTACAAGCTATCAAGGATGGCCCTCTTTATGGAAAGGCTATTAAGGAAGCATGCCTTAAAAATCTAGGGTGAAAGAAGAAAGATCCTCAAAAACTCCATGTTATCATGCAATTAATAGATATCATGTTAGGAAAGGTATTAATAGCTAAGTATATAGATCCTAGTAGTTGAGTAGTTAATATGATAATAAATGGACAAGCTATTAAAAATGCTTTAGTCGATCTAGCAGCAGCAATAAATGTGATGTGTAAAGACATAATGCATAGGTTATGTATAGAAGGCTTAAGAAAAACTCCTAGAGTGTTACAACTTATTGATAGTTCAACTGTCACTTGAGATGGTCTCATAAAAGATGTGATAATGATGTTAGATTCATGTGAATACCCTGCTAATTTTTTTATCTTATCACCTAAGGTAAAACTTCCTGGCTATCCTATTATATTAGGGAGACCTTGATTAGCCAACACTAATGCTAGAATTAGTTGTAGATTAGGTAGTATGACAATTTCAAATGGTCAACCCATAAGGAAGCTAGAGCTATATCCACCTACCCAACCCAAAATAGACTTGGGAGAACCTATTTGACTAGATTTAGGGGATGAATAGGAAGAACTAAATTCCATATCTCAGGTCATGATGTTGCATAGGCAATCTTTTCTAAAAATGAAGGAAGAAGATGATGTATTGCAGAGCATTCTTACCAGTGAGTTTGTAGTGGTTATAGATATTGTTGTAGGTTTTGTCTTAAATACATGTACCTATGAAGATTGTGTATATGAAACAAGCCATGAAATAATTGAAAAATTATTGCTAAGTGAAGTAGCTACAAGTCTAGTACTAGAAGTGTCAATGATAGAATAAACAACTACTATGGACCTTTTTCCTAGTCATAATCTACATGTAAACAACAAGTTGTCTCTATCACAATTGGAATTGTTAACTAAGATCCTCCATAGGCATTTAAAACCCTTTTCTCTGGATTATAAGGATATGGTAGAATTGAGCCCTAAACTCTGCACCCATAGGATATATATCAATGATGGAAGCTTACCACTCTGTCAGCCTCAGAGGAGAATAAATCAAGCATTATGTGAAATAGTTTAAAACTAAGTTATAGAAGGTGTTGGATGTTGGATTCATCTATCCAATCTCTTATAGAAAATGGGTGTCAACATTATTTATCATTCCTAAGAAAGGAGGAAAGTGGTGAATATCTATAGACTACAAAGAATTAATTAATGCCACAAAGAAGGATCAGTTTCTTTTACCCTTTATTCATAAAGTTTTGGACACTTTGGCTAGAAAGAACTACTTCATATTTCTAGATGGATATAATGGATACAATCGTATAATAATTGCTATAGAAGATCAAGTGAAAACCACATTTACATGTCCTTGGGGTGCCTATGCCTATTCTATGTTACCATTTGGCTTATGCAATGCACCTGCTACTTTTCAAAGAGCTATAATCAACATCTTTGTTGATATATCACATGATTGCATGGAGATATATATGGATGAATTCACTACATTTAGTGTCACATTTGAGGAAGCTTTAAAGAACTTCTAGAAAGTACTAATCTGATGTGAAGAGCACAATCTATCTCTCAATAGTGAGAAATGTTTTCTGATGATGTAGTAATGCATGGTATTGGGATATTTTATCTCTATAACTAGAATCTAGATAGATCCTATGAAAGTAGAGGTAATTATCACACTCCCTACTCCCAAAAATCAAAAGAAGTTAGATCTTTCCTAGGAAAAGCTAGCTATTATAGGGGGTTTATCAATAATTTTAGTCAAATAGCTAATCCTCTTTACACTTTTCTTACCAAAGAGGTTGAATTTTCCTGGACAAAGGAATGTGATGACTCCTTCCAAGAGCTCAAGTCACCATTAACAACTACACCAATAGTTAGGGGTCTTGATTTGACTTTTCCCTTATAGATACATATAGATTCTTCTAATTATGCTATAGGTATAGTTTTGGTACAAAAATCTCAACATCTTAAAAATGCAATCTACTATATCAGAAAGAGCCTTCATGGACTAGAGTTAAACTATACAGTGACTTAAAAGAATTGTTAGTAGTAGTTTATTCTCTAAAAAAATTCTAACTTTACATAACTACTTATCCCATATTTGTTCACATTGACCATGCAACAATTAAGTATCTCATGAACAAACCTACCATTATAGGAAGATTAGCAAGATGACTACTTCTTTTTCTGAAATTTGATATTGCAATCATTGATAAACCTACAAAAGTGAATGTGGTAGTTGATTATCTATATAGAATTTACCATGATCAAGATGATAATACCTTAATAGATGATACATTTCAAGATGGTCATTTGTTTCATATTGTTGTCAAAACCCCATGGTATGTAGACATAGCTAACTACATTGCAACTAATAAAATGCCAATAGATCTCTCTTACATGGATAAGAGGGTGCTTCTAGAGAAATGTTTCCTTTTCTCTTGGATTAATAACATACTATTTTACACTAGACCTAATCAAGTTATGAGGAGATGTATGAGAGAGGATGATATATATGGCATTCTACATGCATGTCATAATAAACCATGTGGAGGGAACTCTCCAAAAAATAGAAAAATATTGAAGATTTTAACAATTGGTTACTATTGGCCTAAACTTTATAGAGTTGTAGGAAAATATACATAGAAGTGTGATAAATGTGAGAGGATGGGCCAACCAATAAAAACAAATGAAATACCTTTCAATTCACAAATGGTTTAAACACCATTTCACAATTGGGGCATGGACTTCATTGATCGAACAGATCCTCCATCCAATGGAAAATCATATATCCTTATATGTGCTGACTACTTGACAAAATGGGTCAAATCAAGGCTATGAAGCATGTCCATTACTGCAAAGTTGTCAAATTCTTGTATGAAGAAATCTTTAATTGATATGGTGCACCTAGAGAACTTGTTACTAACCAAGGTGCTCAATTCACTTCCAATTTGATCATAGAACTCATGAAGGAATATAATATTAGACATTAGAAATAAAGTCCCTATCACCTTGAATCTAATGGACAAGAAGAAGTTACAAATCAAGAGATAGAAGCCATCTTGACAAAGACAATTCATTTGCATTACAGGGATTAGGGCAATGAACTTTGAAAAGTTGTTGGGGCATACCAAACAACATGGAAGACCACAACAGGATTCACACCATTTGAATTTTTGTATGTAAAAGAAAAAATACTATCCATTGAGTTTGAACACAAAATTTTTAAGAACATGACTTGAGCTAAACATTGATCTTCCTATAGCACAAAGAGAGTTCTCACTACATCTTAATTATTTGGATGAAATGCACAAGTCTACCCTAGAACACACAAAAATGATATAGAATCAAAGGAAACAATGGCACAAATCTTACATTAAGAGTAAGAATTATCAAATTGGCAACTGGGAATTGCTTTATTATCCTAGATTTAAAGATATACTAGGAAAGCTAAAATCACAATGGTTGGGTCCCAATGAAATATATCATGTATTTGAAAATGGAGCCATCTAGGTAACCACAATTTATCTAGTAAACTTCAAGTTATTAGTCAATTGATATCAACTCAAGATGTATAAATAGCCACAAACAAAAGAAGACTTCCTACAATAATTTCAACATCTGATTTCAAATGCACAACAAGTAACACTTCCTACAACATAAGGTTCTAAGCTTATGCATGCAAATCTTCAATAAGAATTCCTTTGAGCATGCCAATAATAAAAACTTTAAGTCTACATAAAGATCAAATTCTATATTCACTTTATAAATTCTTCTTTTTCAAATCATCTCATTTCTTTTTCTACTACACATCCATCTTCCACATCATCATTTTACAATGCTTTCAATAACATGGTAAGTTCACTAATGTATGTTGCCACTGCTAACATTTGACTCTCACCACCTTCAATTGGCATGTCTAATAATCAAATTGGTAGATATACAATTTTGAAATTTTATTCATTTTTAGCACATAGATTTTGATTGGTTATATCTATTATTGCATTAAATATATTATTGCAGCATTACACTAGTTTTTGTACTTTATGCAAAGTATGACAAGTGAGGACACTTGTCCATGTTTCACAGGGGGTAGGGAAGGTTACAAATTCCCAATGAAATTTCTATTTATCCTTTAAAGATTCTCAAATTTGTACTCTCTTTATTTGATTAAAATATAGTTGCCATAGTATGCAAGTGTCAAGTGTCATACCCTTATTCCTAAATAATTCCTCATTGTCAAACCAAAAGTGACCCAAATTTAATTTTGAACTAATGTTCACATCTATGATTTATTCCCATTTAAATCACATTATTATTGCTCATGATGTATTGTACATAATGGAAATTCATTGGAAAATAGTATGAAATGTGAAAAGAGTTCATGGTTTTCAAAAAAAGAGAGTATGAAATTCATAGAAAGGAACAAGGGTTTGCAAATAGAGTAGAGGTTGAAAGTAGTAAGCACAAATAGGAGGATAGTTGCAGTGACATGAATGAGTAGAACATAGTGTTTTAATTTCTGATGTAGAAGTAGTCAAAAGGTTTAATGAATGTGGCTAGCTAGGATATTTCTTGAAAC
This sequence comes from Cupressus sempervirens, assembly GCA_028749045.1. Taxonomy (NCBI): domain Eukaryota; kingdom Viridiplantae; phylum Streptophyta; class Pinopsida; order Cupressales; family Cupressaceae; genus Cupressus; species Cupressus sempervirens. The sequence goes on from CM053790.1 coordinate 688,145,508, forward strand.
TAACAAAGTATGATAAAGTAGCTCGGTAAGTGCCCCAAGTTGTGGTTCCAAAAGAGGGGTATAAGTGGACACCTTTTTTTTCAAATCAGCAATTTCTAAACTTCAACAAGAATTTGAAGATAGATACGCTTAAAATTTTAAGATATGACAAAAGAAAAAATTTTAGTCCTTTGAATCTAGTTTCTAAACTACTATTTTTTTTTCAAAATGGTTTAGTTTTATGTCCTCAAAAAAGGAGGCCACAAAAAGTGGTACTATTTATTCCAAAAAAATATAAAATAGTACAAAGTCTGGACCCCCTAAAATTTGAACTTTTTTTTTGAAATTCTTTAATTGCTCTAGTCAAAAGTTACCTAACACTATGTAGTTTATCCAAGATTTTTTGGGTAATTTTATAATGCGTATTTTTTTTAATGAATTTTTTAATTAGACACATCCTAAAAACATGAAATATCTATGTGCTCCCCTTGAAATGATTGAAAACTAATCTAAAATCAAAACTTCTTTTTTTCAAAGTGTGTAGAATGGAGTCTAGTTTCTAAAAAACTAAGTTGTTGCAAAATGTGATGAATGAACTAAAATATATAGCCCAATTAGTACATGTTGTTTTTTGACAAAAAATGGGCATACATTCAAAAGAAATTATAGATGAAAGGCTTACAATAGTTCAAATTAAAAATAAATTATATGGTTATATAGTTAACATAGATACCTACAATGTCATGTAACCTAATTTTATCAATGCTCAACCATGAGGAAACCTGAAGGAGAGCACACAAGAAAAATCAATCATTTTTTGTATGTTTGCTGCAAAACATGTCTCAGACTAGTTTATAGACTCCAAACCTTTAGGTTGGATCCCCAAGGCAAAACCAAACCTTAGGCTTCGTAGAATGAAAAGCTTTAAATAGCACGTGCACCCTATAGTGTGTGCATACTATAGTGTGCACGTACTATTTAAATCTTTTTAAATTTATTTCTTAATAGCGTGTACGTGCTTTATAAAATTATTTTTTTGAAAAGTGTGTATATGCTATAGGTCATACACACTATAGCATGCACACACTATTTAAAACTTTTTAAATTTAATTCTTAATAGTGCATATGCACTTTTCAAAACTAGAAAAAAAAAGGGTGTCATCTTTTTGGCACCATAATTTGGTGCACTTACCCAGCTACTAAATTTATACGTACATTTGAGGAAGGTGAGGCAATGGTATGGGGATTGATAGTTGTTTCCAAAAAGGAGTAGATAGCAAAAGTAAGTAGGCTTCTACTAGTAGGAGAACACTACCCCAATGCGCATGATGCTACATCAGCTAGAGCTCAGTTTTTCATACCAAGTGACCCTCCTTTGGATATTACTAAGAGGGGATGCAAAAGAATGTCTCTTCCACTATCATACAATGAGTTGGCCATACATATTATCAACTAGTTTACATATGAAGGAAGATTTTCTAATTTACATGCACATCATTTTAAGTTTCTCAGTTATGTGAGACATAATTTTCTAGTAAATGTTCCCAATTTCTTGTATAATATGTTATGTATTAGTGCTAAGGAAAACTAAAAAGGAAAGGACAATTTTGTTACTCACCATGCCCTAATAAAATTGCTAACAGAAAGATCTGTTAGGATGTTTATCCCATGTCATGGAGAGAATTTTTCCAACATAAAACCCTATAACCTCATACTGCCCCTGATGAACAACCAAAAAAAGATAATGCAATCCTCATTGACACAACTACTAAGAAAAGTAGCCAAGCTGTGGGAACCAAAAATATGCAAAAAAATGGGCCTTTACCTACTCAGTAGAGCAATATACCTACCTCTATCTAAGCAAAGAGAAAATAGAAATTACAAAAAGAAACCTTGCCTCTGACAATAGAAAAAAGAAAAAACATGTAGTCTCAAAGCAAAAGAAAACAAAGTCGGCTCCTGTAGTAGCTACTCCTATAGTAGAGACAACAAAAAAGGTTAGCAAGAAAAAGTATGTGGTGTTTGAAGAAACGACTGTGTAAGGAATCCCTAGAATGAGAGGGAAAACTCCTAAAGTGTTTATAGAAACCCAATCAACTTCACCTAGATAATCTAATGAAGAATATGTAGTATAATTCATCCTAGATGATTCCCACAATCAAGATGAAATTATAGTCATTCCTAAAAACCTCGATGATGAATGTAAGGTTGGGATGAATGAAATCCAAAATAATTCCTGAACAACCCAATAGGATACTCCAAGTCATAAAGAAGAAAAGGCCGCAATAATGCACTAGTTGGCTAGTTCCAAAACTACCCTAGTTCCTTATAAGAAAAGAAGGTTTACAATTTTTTTGGAGTAGACATGGAGGGAAAAGAGTAAGAAAAATAACTATGGAAAGGAAAGTGGCCCAATTACCTTACAAATGCTTCATTTTCGGTTATATAATAAACATGTGTTAACAATAGCCCTATCGAAAGAGGAGAAAAAGGAAATGAAGAAGGTAATAATAAATCAAGGTGAAGAAATTGTATAATTGAAAGAGAAATTTGCAAAACATAAGTAGAAGATGGATCACGCCCTTAAATTGGCTGATCAAATAATTACTTGGAGGCCAACACCTAGGATCTATGTTATTTGTTTAAAAGAACAATTCCTTTTATTCTAGCCAATGATGATCCTCAAAGAAATAAATACAAAATTTAGGCCAACTTAAGAATTCTATAGTTTGTACCAAACTCTTCCATCCTAGCAACAAAGTTTACCCTATGAATTATATGTGCACAATTTCATTATCCCTACAGAAACTCAATGGAATCCTTTATCTTATATTAGATGCACAATGAGGCCAATTATGATAGACAATTGAACAATTACAAAGATGAAGAGAGAACAAAACCCCTACCATTAAGAGTAGAGAGAAATAAACTAGAAGAAATCCTTAGGGATTGGTTCAAGCTAACCAATGGGGATGTTCAAAAGGAGATAAGAAAGAAAATATATGAGACTAGAGAAAAGGTATACACAAAATATAATAACATGCATTAATTTTTCTTTCAAAGAGCCATGGTTGGTGTTAAGAGTAGATGGGATAGACTACCTAAGGGAATTAGAAGATCAGAGCCACACAATCCTAGCAACCTAGAGGCAACCCTTTACTAAGCTCCAAAATACATATAGCTAGGTGTTGGTGTTTTGAAATGCTATAGCTTCAAATTACCCCAATAAGACAAGACACATTTAGGGATAGCTAATTCCCATCTTCAACATACCCTTTTAGAAACTAGGCCAACTATAAGGATAGACCCTTTGTCCACTTCATGCTCTACAAAACCTAATTAGGTGTACCTCAGATTCACTTATATGGTACCAGTGCTAAACATATTCTTGAATCTATTAACGATAGATGAAACTCTTATTTCTCCTATTGAATCATGCAATCACATAGATCTGTAATAGCTAAATACAAGATAATGAAATTCATAAGCTAAGTGAGGGCATCCTATTTCAACACTTCAAACATAAAATATAAAAATGATTTAAATTGTATTTGATTTTACGTGGGTGGGGAAAGTGGATGAAAACTAAGTATGGACAATAAACTAATGATCATGTAGCTGATCAGTGCCTCATCCATTTGGCAATTCACAAATCTCTCTCATGCATTTTTGATATCTAAGATGCATATCCTATGCCAAGACTCTAGACCTATCCATTTACCTTGTAAATTGGATATCAATGTTCAATCTAAATCTCATTCTTACCTAATATCCTCCTCAATAAACCTACAATCCTATTGATTTCCTTGAAGCATTTACATAACTCCTTGAGTTATAAGCAACAATGAAACAACATATAGCCTTAAGGGTCTACAATTATAATCTAGGCTCTTTATTCAAAGATCATAAAACATTACAAATCACTGAGAAAGGAGACAATATTTAAAATGAAATTCAAATCATATTGCTCATTGCATCAATTTCCTTGAAATAATACATGAAAATGCATGAAATTGACTCACAAAATACCAAATAAACCATATTGTACAATGTACATATGTTGTCATACAAGGGAGAAAATGGTGGGAATGAGAAACTGATGGGATGGGAAGGAGGTATCATAACCAAAGCATAGTTTCATGGTTTGGAACTAGAAAACTCCTAGATACTACCCATTCATACTTCATCAATTCCATAAACCATTTCTACTAAATGTTTTCATTGCAAAATGTTCATTCCAATTTTTGACTCCCTACCTTTCCCCAACTTTTTCCAACCTCTAAAATGAAAGAGAGAAAAAAATATATATATGATGAAAGAATTCAATCCTAAACAAGAGATATTTTCCATTTCCTCTTTCATTCCAAAAAAGATTTAATTCTTCAATCATGACTCCAACTTAATACCAAAATTCATCATAGCTAGAAAATAAATATTCCTCATAACTACAAATTGGAGCCAAATTATACCAAAATGGTATAATGTTTTCAAAACTAACCCAACCAACCTTTTACCATGTGTTTACCAAGCCTGTAGCTATGTTTTCAATTTTCACCAATATCATTGAGAAGGACCAAATTTTACATTTATTCCTATAACTTGAACCAATGACTTCCTATGCAAAAAAAAACTCCAAAATCAAAAAGTTTGTCTTCTCTAGGTTCTGACAATATATAGTATGCCTATATTCACTTATCTGAAACTCCCATGATTTAGGTTTGAAGAATCAACTCCTGTCAAGGCTTCATATAACATATTTGCAAATATTTGATCACTTTTTAAAGTTTTAACTATAACATTAAATTAAACTTTATTCAAGTCTGTTTCTCAATGTATTTCTTAGAGAAAACATAAAAAATAATTTTTTTATGACTTTTGATTTTTCCCTCTTAAATTCTATTTAGGTCAAACTTGTTGACCAACCCTACCACATGTCATCATGTGATTGGCCAAATTTTTACCTTGTCACTACTAGTTTGTCTATCAACATGTCACATGGGTAACTACCTTTCACCTTTACCTTGGTGATGTAGTGACTGCTGTTGGATCTACCATGTGGCACAAAATAGTGCATTCTAATCTCAAATTGTCATGTCGCTATTTGGTTGATCACATGTTGCCACTTGTTAGATTTTGATTTGTCCTCACTATTAACATTGGGTCCCATGACATAATCTTGGATTTCTACTTTTGTGGGAGGTCACCATGTTACTTGTTGGTAGAACCTCTTATTTTCTAGTGGTGACATAGTGACCACCATAGTTAATCCATTTTTTCAATGCTTTTCTTCCTTTTCTCTATTGGTCAAAATTTACTTGATTTTTGTGCCAATTGTCATCCACAATGGAATCTAGCACATGAGCCTATCACCTTCACAAAAGGGAAATGTCTTTAAGAAATTAAGTCTTTTAAGTTGAATTGTATTTATTGACTAAAATGACTTCACCATAATGCATATGGAATTAAACATAATGTAAAAACTTTAGGGTTTAAAAATGGCACTTTGCTTTGGCACATTATTTTCCTTTCTATAAGTATTGCATGCTAAAGAGTTTTCTCTTTCCCATGCATCTTCTTGAAATTAGAAACTAGCTCATGACATCCTTCATCTCATTGCAGACCATAACCTTGGTAGCATCGAACTTCAAATGGGCATGAAAGATAAGAGGGAGCCCCTGCTCTACCTTACACTTTGCGACTTGTGAATTTTTGGAATTTTTGATTGGTTTCCCTCCATTTGTAATTGTTTTCGTTTTAGAAAACATTCGACTATAGCTTAATAGTTGTGCACATTGTGGCTCTATCCTCTCTCTAGAAATAAATCTGATTTCATATTGGATCAATGCCTTAGCAAGCTTTGTTGATGGATCTGTATGTATTGATCCTCATTACCAAATTGAGCAATAGATTGTTGCTTTAGTATCCTAAATCTAACTAATGATAGAGATTTTAGCTAAGGAAATATTAGGCTAGTGCTTGTTTGACCCTATCTCGATTATCCAAGATGAAAGTCATTCCCTATTCTTATAGGTATGGAATGCCCTACTATCCAACAGATCTAATTTCCAAACTATCTACCTCAAAAATGGTCATGCCCTTTCAATGCATGTGTTTTGTAACTTCTAGCTTCCTATTATTTAATGCCATGGAGCCTCTTTCACACACAATCCCTACCACTATGTGCTCAAAACTTCTAAATGTGTCTCCCCCTTTTATGTGGATTTGGGAATTACTCCTCTTTCCTTTAATACAATGGAACCATTTTATTCACATGCTCTTTTCCAAATGCCTAGTTCCAAGGATGGTGTTCTTCTAACATATGTGGAGCTTTTCACAATCATGGATTGCTCTAATTTAGAATGATGTCACTTTCCACATCTGCTTCCTTGACATGGGGTGTTGTGTTCTATCTTCAACACCATGACCACTCAATTGCACTAGCACTTACATGTTTGAAAAAAATGTTTAATTTTTTAAAATAGTCAAATCTAGCCATACTGCCCTTCTTTCTATGATGTGGTGGTCCTATTTTGCTCATACCGTGGTCTTCCTACCACAACGTGGACCTTGCTTTGTTTTAGACATGAATCTCCTCTTTCATGTAGGAGGAACAATAGCTAAATATCTAAAATGGATGCTCACTCCTCATACGTGGTCTTCCCCTATTTGCATGGGTAACTCCCCTATCGCCTCTACCATGCTCTTTCCTGTATGCCTATGGCTACAAGGATACCATGGAGATTTTCAATTTTTGTTTTTATTTTAAAATTATCATTTTCTCTACAATAAAAAGCATACATAAAAATTAGACCATGAGTATCATGATTGCAACTTCATGATCTATAGAATGTCTTTCAAAATGATATACGCACTTAGAAATCTCCTTGCAACTATGGATCCATTTGTACATTGACCCTTGTAAATAATTCTATACCATAATTCATGTCTTTCACATATTTCAAATAATTCTATATCTTTAGTAGGCTTCTTGATCACACATGCACATCTAAATACCAAAGATACTAGTCAATACATTTAGCACTTCAATTTTCACCAATTTGAGAAGAACCACATTATGAACTAGAAGAAGGCCATGCTCCCATTCATAAACAACAATCACTATAATTAGCCCACCTAGACATATAATGAACCTTTATATGAGGATTAATAATGCTTCTTTATCCATCAACCTTATTCCCCTTTCAAACTTTCTATTTGTACATATTTTTCTGAGTATGATGGAATCAATTAGGCCCCAAAGTGGGTCTAGCAAAAAAAAATTGTTTTGGAACAATTAGAATTTTTAGACTGATTCATTGAGACTTTGATACTAACTAGAATCAAACTTGAGCATTGGAGCAACCATTAGAACTTGTTTACCCACTTTATGCAAATTGTGATTTTTGTTATAATAGGGCCTGTCAACTAGCTTTTAAAACTAACCCAAACAGATCACTGGCCTTTGAAATAAAATGTACTAATTATTTATTCTACATACTCTTACCCTATCAAATTTCATCTCATGAGAAACTCTCAGTCAAAATAAATTGAGTGCCAAAGTTGCCCTCTTAGAATTATCTACAAGAAAACATGTCAGTAAACCATAAGCCACCTTCAGAATTAGCTATGAAAACAAGGAAAACTAAGACAGTTGTGGAAATGAAAACTAGGGTGTTAGTTCACTATCATAAGGACAATATAAATATGGAATCTGAGCTCATGAAAAATAATTGGATGCATTTGGCGAGTAGTCAAAGTGGGTTACTCAAATTTGCAAATTGGGAACACTAGCAGAAAAACATTTTTTGCAAATGGAATGGACCTAGGAAAGTGTATAGATGGATTTTTCTAGACTTGGAAATTAACAAACTTGAAGATTTTTTATGGTAGAACATAGTGGTATAATCCATTTGACCTCACCTATGATGGATCTTAAATTATAACATCTCGAACAAGGTTCTTGACCATTCTACATTTTTTATTACTAATGAAACTTTATAAATCTTAAAAGGAGTCACATTTGAAAACTTATCAAATGGATCTATCATAAGCCCAAAATTGGAACATAGTAATTTTTTGACCCCTATAATATGATTCAAAAGGAATTTTCTTGTTTGGGTCAACTTGGTCAAAGTTATATCAAGTCAAATAGGATCTTCTAGAATTTTTAACAATTCATATCAGCATGATAACAAAAAATGACCAACTTTGAGGGATTCAAAACCAAGTCAAACATATTTGAAATGACTCAAAATTGAAAATGTAGTTTCTCTAGTATAGAAACTAAATAATCTTAAAGAAGTGAGTCATGAAACATTACTAGGTGCAAGATATTTAATTGCAAACATGGGCTCCTGTCATTTTGACACTTTGGTAAAAATGCAGAATTGGACATTGCTCAAAATGGGACTTCGCAGAATGGCTCAAAATGGTCATTTATCACCATGGAACACATAGACATACTAAATGAAAGGTATTAGAAACATTGAACATCTCTTAGGCCTTGAAAGGATAGCTGAGTACACATGTATTAAAAGTGCCTAAGGGGCTTGTGCTTTTCAATGGAACTCAAAATCGAGGCTTCAATTTTGAGTCCCAACACTAGGAAGGCATACTAGACTAGAACTTTGGTGCCCATTAACAATGAATCCACCTATGCTTGCTTGGCCCCTATATGATATAAACTTTTAATGAATTGACAAGTTGTAGAAGGATAATAGAAGGGAAGTTTGGGAAATAACATGAGGGTTCTACTACACCTATAGGAGTAATAGGTGAGGGAGAACTAAAGTTAGAGATTTCCAATAAATGGCTAGATAATAAAATCCTTGTGGACAATCATTAAACTTACTAGGGGGTAGATGATGAGGCTAATTATTGCCTCTATTTTATGTTAATTTTAATACTACCAAGACATTTGTGAACCTATGCTTAGTTGAACTTATGATAAGTCCAAGATAGAACCATTAACCCATGGGTAGATAGATATGTCATACTTTGCCAATATTATACATATAATGCAATACTTCACATAACTATAAGAATGTGTGTTCTAATATTTGGATTTAATTTGATCATGATTATTTTCATAAATATTTCTACATTGCAACTAGCTTGTTATGGGCACATCAAAATATCAAAATGAAGGCAAATGGGTAAGATTACTCATAATCCAATTAAGTAAAATGATTTAAGGAAGATCAACTAAATATAGATATCAGGTATAAAACTCCATTAAGGGTAAACATGAGTATTTAATTCATTTTGCAAAGGTATATATTAATTTCTGAAATATTATAGTCATAAATTATATATTTATCTGGGCATATATGTGGGCCCCCATATATACTCAAATAAATATACAAAAATAGATTGGTTAAAGAAAATAATCGCCTTTCCATACTTAATATTTTGGAAAGTCACAATTTATAAAAAGTCACAATATTTACCTTGGTTCAAAAATATAACCTCAAGGTAATAAGAACATAAAGTCATGGGGCAAGAAAAGATCTCTCCAATTTTCTCATACTAGGAGAGAGAAATCTTAGTAATTAATGATAGAGGTCAGATCTGGTAGATAAGAATATACTAAAAGTAGTTTAAAAAAAACTTTTCTAAAAAAAGTTTGAATAAAAGCTTGTAATGATAGAATATTGCACTTGTCTGACAATGAATGATTACATGCCAAAAATAGCTTGACAAGAGGCAATAATAAAAGTAAATGATGCTTCTGTCACGAGCTTAAAAAAGAAACAGAATCTTGCATGAAAAGACAAGAAAAGATGAGCAATGATCTATTTTTTTTAAAAAGACAGAGAATAATAATTGCACAGAGAATATTCTAAACATGCAAGAGACAAAATTAGAAACTTAAAACTTGCAGACATGAAAAGACAAAAAATCATAGTCTTTTTTGATATCCTCTATGACAAATTTCTCTTATTTCATGCAAGATATCATAGAGGATATCTTTGGTTAAAGATAATGAAATAGCTCTTATTTGCAACAGATTTTCAAGTGAGGTATAGATATATAAAAAAAATTAAATTCAAGAAATGAAATGGATTAAAAATATTTTAAAATATGAGTAGACTAAGATATGAATTTGAAAAAGATAGGAAAACCCTTTGGCAGCAAGCCTTCCAAAGGGGGTTAGATGAAAAATAATAGAAAATAAGAAGTAACCTGCACAAATTAGAGCAAACAGAAGTTAATCGGGTTTGGCGGTAAACCAGCCAAACTCAAAAAAAAATTTCAATTTCTTCCATCTTAAGAAGATTAAAGAAGAAATTAGTGAAATCTCTCTCAAGAGTCTCCTTCGAATTGTACCTTCATGCAAACACTCAAAACAAAGATTAAACTGCTCTGATACCATGTTAGAAATGGAAAAAGAAATTTGTAAATAAGCAATACCAGGAAAATATCTAAGTGAGTAAATGCATGAAAAGATATTACCATAAAATAGGAGAGAGAAAGATTCAATCTCAAACACTATGAGACAAGATATTTGGAAAGGGGAAAGCAAAGAAAACCCCTTGTGACATTATGAATGAGGCATGAAAAGCCTAAGAAGAAAGAAAGAGAGAGATAGAGAGCAAGAGCTCATACAATATTTGAGAAGAGGAAGAAACCTCATTGTTGTTGAATGAGAGAGGAGGGTCATCTCTTAAATAGAGATGAGAGAGAGGAGTTGGAATGTAACTCCCATGTCTATGAATGCCACCATTCATATGTGTGTGAGGCCAAGTGTGAGATTCCTCTTAAGGAGGAATAATCTAAAATTAGAAATTACAATATATAGTTGTCCTCACATATTCCACTAGATGACAAAATAAGATGTAGTGGAAAAAGGACAAAAAATAAATATATTAGGATACCTTGGCTTATATCCTAATATATTATAACAATAAAGAAAGGAGTTCTAACCTTGGTTTATAAATACACCAAGGAAAGATTACAACTTATAACAAATTTGATCATGATTATTTTCATAAATATTTCTACATTGCAACTAGCTTGTTAAGGAAGAACCTAGAGGATGGTTCATAGCATTCAGAGGAGGAGAGTTAAGGCCTAGCTATAGTGAAAGAACCATAGCGGTACTATAAGACACGACTACTATAAAGGAGGAGTTATTATTCTAGGAATGCAAGGATGAAGTGTTTCTATATTCCCTCTACATTTACTATTATGTTGAATTAGTTATCCAAACTTTATTGCATGTACCACAAGTTGCTATATTTCCTTCTTCTTTTCTATTGGACTCATAATTAGTTGTTGACTCTCATAGTGAGCTGTTTTACAGGTTTATGTATTATTCTTATGTAATGAGTTTTTGAATATAATGAAGCAATTCATGGTTTATACTCTATGTTAGTAGATTAGAAGAAGCCAACCAAGGGGGCCCACTTGAGAGGTGGATTAGACTAGAGTACTATAGATTTACTTCTAGCATTTCTAGCATTTTAGGTAGAAGTTGTAAGTTTTGTCCTGCAACATCATACATTGTGAGTGTTCCTGCAACACTTACAAGAGTTGTTCTAGTGGATGGTCTAAGTTGATGATGGGGACACAACCCAACAACCAGAATAGCCACAATAGAAAGGGGAAATTATATTAACTGAGAAAATAAGCTGGTACAAATAGTGTAGAGAAAATAAACTCAAAACATGCCCTGCGGGCTTACAATCGCATAAATCTGGAGAATATTTCTCCTTTTAGCACCTCCTCTCAAGCTCTAATCCGAACTGCCTTTTACAATGCCCGAAATCTCCTTAAATAGACCCCAGAGGGTTAAGGACTAGGAGTACATTCTAGAAAGTGCTAGTAGGCATCCACCGACAAAATAGAAGGTTCCAGAAGCTGCGTTAAAAGTCGGTGCAATTCTAGAAGAATCCAGAAACGGTAGCCGAACTTTCGAGAGGCATAACTTTTGAACCGTAACTCCGATTGATGAACCGTTTACATTTTTGGAAAGCTCTCGAAGCGCTCTATAGCCCTATGGACAAGCTTTGCTCGTCCCCCATTTTTTGACCCTTTTCAAGGTCATTTAATGCCCCAAACCTGACTTTGAAGCATTCTTAGGGGGTCTCCAAAACTTGAAAAAACTGCAATAACTTTCAAACTGTGGGGCCTTTTGACCTGATTCTTTTTCTGGAATGCTCTAAATCTTGATTACATTCATCTGGCCAAGTCACACCTTCTAGGTCACCAAAATGATGGTCAAATTGCATGCTCCTATTTTTTTGGGATTTTCAAATGCACTGATAGTTGAACTATGAGAGTTGGAACCTTTATTTGAGCCAAATGGGTATCCAAAAATGTAAAGACATAAAATAGAAACTAAGTCTAAGTATATTTTTTTGGGTGACACAGGATTGCCCTTATACCTCTGGATGCTCCTGCATCAGACACCTAGGGTAGATTGAAAAGTGACCCTATCACTTTATGGATGGTAGAGGAAATCCCAAATGGGAAACCTCAGCTGCTGAAATCCAAGTTGAGTCTTCGATCGGTCGTCCTTTCCATTTGACCAAATACTCTTCATACTGCCTGTTTTTGGTACTCCTACCCACACGATGATCTAGAATGTCTTCTATCTCCTCCTTCTTAGAAGCAGGAATTGGGCATGGCTCTAAAACCAGCTCCTCATTTGCACCATCATCATGATACTCTATTAAATATGCAATGTTGAAAATGGGAGAAATGTGAATACCATCTGGCAGCTCCACCTCATATGCATTTCCTGAGTTATGTCTCTTCAAAACCTTGCAGGGGCCAAATTTCTTCATTTTCAGCTTGTTGTAAGTACCAACTGGAAATCTTTCTTTTCGTAAGTGCACCATGACAAGATCCCCTACTTGGAATTCCTTATGTCTTCTCCTTTGATCAGCCCTAGCTTTATACTCTTGATTCATCTTGATAATGTGTGCTTGGACCTCCTCATGTAGACGCTTGATGTGTTCAGCAAAATCCTCAGCTTCAGCACTTGTTCTCCCCCGTTGTTCTATCTTCCTCAATTCTGGTGCAGTCCTTGGGCTATTTCCATATACAATTTGAAATGGTGATTTTCCAGTACTCCTATTTACAGAGTTATTATAAGCAAACTCTGCCTGTGGTAGAATCAAATCCCATCCCTTGGGCTTATCTCCAACTAAACATCTCAGCAAATTGCCCAGACTTCTATTTACCACTTCTGTTTGGCCATCAGTCTTTAGGTGATGCGTGGAACTGAATTTCAAGTCTGTTCTCAACTTCTTCCACAATGTCCTCTAGAAATACCCCACAAATTTAGTATCTCGGTCAGAAACTATACTCCTTGGAAGACCATGTAGTCTTACGACCTCTTTGAAAAACAAGTCTGCAATATGGACATCATCATGAGTTTTGTGGCATGGAATGAAATGTGTCATTTTGGAGAACCTATCAACCACCACGAATACTGAGTCATTACCCCTTTGTCTCCTTGGCAATCCAAGAACAAAATCCATACTTATGTCCTCCCATGGCCTTGATGGAACAGGCAATGGCTTATATAGGCCAGTATTTTGACTAAACCCCTTGGCAACTTGACAAACCTGGCAACTCTGTACAAAATTCTTCACATCCTGTGTAATTTGAGGCCAAAAATAATGTTCTCTAAGAATGGCAATGGTCTTATCCCGACCAAAATGTCCTGCCATCCCTCCACTGTGTTTCTCCTTAATCAGATTTTCCCTCATGGAACTCCTTGGAATGCACAATTGACTACCTTTGAACAACATGCCATCCTAAATCAAATAGTCTAACCACTTGGTTCTATCTACAGCCACAGGTTCTTTACAAGCTTTTCATGCTTCAGCAAAATCAGGATCCTCGGGGTACAAATTCTTGAGTTCATCAAACGCAACTACTTCAACCTGCATTGTTGTAAGCAACAACTGTCTCCTACTTAATGCATCTGCAACCCTGTTAGATTTTCCACTTCTATGCTTCAACACATATGTATAACTCTGCAAGAATTCTACCCACTTCATATGCCTCTGATTCAATTTACCTTGGCTATTTAGGTACTGTAATGCCTGATGATCAGTATACAAAACAAATTCCTTTGGCAATAAATAATGCCTCCATTTCTTTAAGGCCTGAACTATTGCATAGAATTCTTGATCATAAACAGAATACTTCTTCTTTGCATCATTCAATTTTTCACTAAAATATGCAATAGGCTTACCTTTTTGGCTTAATACAGCCCCAATAGCGCTACCACTAGCATCACAATCCACCTGGAATACTTTTCTAAAATTTGGAAGTGCCAACACAGGCTGTTCAGTCACCTTCTTCTTCAGCAATTCAAAACTTCTTGCAGCTGCTGCAGTCCATTTGAACTCTTTTCTATCCCCTCTTATTGTATCAGTTAGAGGTGCACATATGCCACTGAAATTCTTAATAAACTTCCTGTAAAAACTAACCAGACCATGAAATGATCTTACCTTAGTAGCAGACCTTGGAGTAGGCCATTCCAAGATGGCTTTTACCTTCTCTGGATCCATTTTGAGACCTTCAGGTGATATAACAAATCCCAAATAGACTAACTCCCTTTTTGCAAAGACACACTTCTTTAGATTAATTAATAGTTTCTCTTCCCTTAGCCTTTCAAGGACACTACGAATATGCAGTAAATGTTCTTCCAAAGTCTTGCTGAAAATTAAAATATCATCCAAATAGACAATAACAAATTTTCCCAAGAACTTCTTAATTACCTCATTCATGAGCCGCATGAAGGTGCTTGGGGCGTTCGTCAATCCAAAGGGCATGACTAACCACTCATAAAGACGATCCTTGGTCTTGAAGGCTATTTTCCACTCATCTCCTTCTCGAATCCATATCTGATGATAGTCACTCTTCAGATCTATCTTTGTGAAGTACTGAGCTCCGCTCAAGCAGTCCATAAGATCATCCATCCTTGGTAAAGGAAACCGGTACTTGATGGTTATCCTATTTATAGCTCGAGAATCTGTACACATCCTCCACTCTCCATCCTTCTCTGGTGCAAGTACTACAGGTACTGCACATGGACTCAGGCTCTCTCGAATCAAGCCCTTCCTCAACAGCTCCTGAACCTGTCTATTTAGCTCCTCTGTTTCAGTAGGAGTCATCCTGTGAGCAGCCTTGTTAGGCAAACTAGCTCTTGGAATCAGATCTATTTGATGACTGATTTGCCTTACTGGTGGCAATCCATCTGGAACATTATCAGAGATAATATCTCCAAATTCTCCTAGTAAATCTGAAACTTCAAATGGTATTTCACTACTACCTTCTTTATCTTTTCTAGGAATCAAAGCATAGCACACGCGCTGATGTTTCATGCCATCTAAAAACTTCCTTCCATCAACAAGACAAATCCTAGCACTGCTACATACCTTTTCACCTTCCTTTTTCATGGGCTTCAACTTGTGGCGAACTCCATCCTTTATCAGAGAGTATGTGTTTGCATGTCCATCATGTATTGTATGTCTATCAAACTGCCATGGTCTACCCAACAATAGATGGCAAACATCCATCGAAATAACATCACAAAGAAATTCATCATGGTAACTCCCAATTTTCAATTTTACTAAACATTGTTCACTTACCAGGACCTTATGATCATCTTTTACCCAAGAAATCCGATAGGGCTGGGGATGTTTCTCCCTCTTGAGCTTCAGCTTAGAGACCATCTCTTCGGATACCAAGTTATCAGTGCTACCACCATCAATGATCACATCACAACATTTATCCTCACACTTGCATCTGGTACGGAACAAACTCCTCCATTGTCCTAGTTCATTTTCACCACTTAGTAGCAATCTTTCATTTACCAAGGTCTCTCCTCTTTCTACATCCTCTGAATGTGATGATTGTGCATCCTCGTCCACATGAGCAACCCTAGCTTGGCCCTCAGCTCTCCTATCTGTCCTTCCTTGTCGTTGAGGGCATTCAAAGGCCCGATGACCTTCTTCATTGCAATGGAAACAGGTACCACAGAAGCCTCCTCTTCCTTGTCCATGTCCTCTACCTCTTCCTCTTTGATTTCCAAAATCTTGATCACGGGAGTGATTGAAACCCTCATTCCTCTGGTTCCTGCTAGTACCCTCATCTTCATTTTTCTTTTGAGTTTCATTGCGGCCTCCAGATGATCTACTACTTCCCCTTCCTCCTTGACCTCGCCCTCTTTGTCTTCCTTCAAATCTTTTACTCAGCTTCTCTTCAACTCGTAGGGCAAACTGGTATGCTTCTTCAACGCTGGTCATTCTTACCAGACTTAATTCCTCCTGGATGCTAGGTCATAACCCACTGATATAACGAGCAACCTTCTCCTTATTTGCTTCTACATGCCCCGCTCTAATCAGGAGTCGGTAAAACTCCTCTGTATATTCTTTGATTGATCTTCCTGCTTGCTTTAACCCATGCATCTTCTTAAATAGATCAAGCTCGTAGTCCACAGGAATGAACTGCTTCTTCAATTTGTCCACCATGCGATCCCATCTTGTGATCTTCTCCTTTCCTCTTCTAAGTATTTCCAGTTGAACCTCTTGCCACCAGATTTTGGCATGGCCTTTTAGTTTGGCCTTTGCAAACTTAACCCTATCTGTGTCCCTTATATCCTCATACTCAAAGTATTCATCCAGTTCATTGATCCAATTGATCAACTCATCAGGTTTCAAATTTCCCAAAAATATACCCACTTCAATTGTAGGTCTTTTCCCAAACCTAGTAATGGCCCTAAAAAGCCTTTCCTCTATAGGATTCAGAACTTCCTCGTCAACTTCCATTACTTCCTCTTCATTGTCATCCTCACTATTGTCATCTGCGGCAATATTTGCTCCTCTACAAAGCTCCTCTTGCAATGCTTGTACCTGTCTCTGGAGGGCTCTAACCTCCTCAAGATCAATAGCTCTGGCCCTTCCACCATGCTCTCTTCGTGGAGGCATCTTCTAACTCGAACCCACAACCACACAGTCCTGGTGCAAACTGCCTCACAGTCGGCGCTCTGTCTACACACTCAGGAAAACCGGCTCTGATACCACTTGATGGAGACACAACCCAACAACTAGAATAGCCACAATAGAAAGGGGAAATTATATTAACTAATAAAATAAGCTGGTACAAATAGTGCAGAGAAAATAAACTCAAAACATGCCCTGCGGGCTTACAATCGCATAAATCTGGAGAATATTTCTCCTTTTAGCACCTCCTCTCAAGCTCTAATCCGAACTGCCTTTTACAATGCCCAAAATCTCCTTAAATAGACCCCGAAGGGTTAAGGACTAGGAGTACATTCTAGAAAGTGCTAGTAGGCATCCACCGACAAAATAGAAGGTTCCGGAAGCTGCGTTAGAAGTCGATGCAATTCTAGAAGAATCCAGAAACGGTAGCCGAACTTCCAAGAGGCATAACTTTTGAACCGTAACTCCGATTGATGAACCGTTTACATTTTTGGAAAGCTCTCGAAGCGCTCTATAGCCCTGTGGACAAGCTTTGCTCGTCCCCCATTTTTTGACCCTTTTTGAGGTCATTTAATGTCCCAAACCTAACTTTGAAGCATTCTTAGGGGGTCTCCAAAACTCGAAAAAACTGCAATAACTTTCAAACCGTGGGGCCTTTTGACCTGATTCTTTTTTTGGAATGCTCTAAATCTTGATTACATTCATCTGGCCAAGTCACACCTTCTAGGTCACCAAAATGATGGTCAAATTGCATGCTCCTATTTTTTCGGGATTTTCAAATGCACTGATAGTTGAACTATGAGAGTTGGAACCTTTATTTAAGCCAAATGGGTATCCAAAAATGTAAAGACATAAAATAGAAACTAAGTCTAAGTATATTTTTTTGGGTGACACAGGATTGCCCTTATACATTTGAATGCTCCTGCATCAGTTGAAATATAAGTTATCATACAATTATATTTTTGGCATTCATTTCAGTAAAGATTTAATTATGTTACTTTCTTGTAGCACTATTATAGATTCTTTATTTTCATTTTACTTTCTTATAGCATAAGCATAATGACTCCTTAAGGAACCTAGTGCACAACTATGTTGACCATTTCAAGTGTACATTCCTAGATTGACAAATTAAATGCACCTCATGGTAGGAGAAGAAATCCTTAGATTGAATAAACTATTTCTAAGTAGGGCTTTGGGCATGATTATCACATACCTATTGTGAGGCAAACCACTATAATGAAAATTTCTAATTCTCATCCATGAGAACTCCCTCTATCATACAAAAATCACAAAAGACTCTCCCATAAAAAATTTCTTTGATTATGACAACAAAATCTCTATTTTTGACATCCTATTTCAAAGACAATATTCAGTGGATTTTAATGTACTTGATGTATCGATTCATATGCAATCTTCCCTTTCATTACTGCATCAACTTGACTAATTTTTGAAATACTTAGCCAATGCATCACTAAATTCTATTTAGTTATTTTTAAATAGGGAAATGACCCTTATCTTACTTCTTAGATACAAATTTACATCCTTAGGTAGTGGCTTGGTGAATATATCTATAATTTTTTCTTTTGTATTCACATATTCCAATCTCATATCTTTTCCTTGCACCAATTCTCTCAGAAAATGATAGTTTATTACAATGTGTTTTGTATTGGTATGCATTACAAGATTCTTTGATATATTATTTGCATTAGTGTTATCAGAGAAGATAACAACTAGATGCTTGATTTCTTCCTTCATACATGCCAACAATAATTCAACAAAACAATATAAAAACAATTAATTACTATTGTAACATATTTTACCTCTATTATATACTAAGAGATACAATTTTTCTTTTTGGTCATCCAAGACACTTGTTTCTTTCAAAGAAAGAATGCTCCACTACTGGTGCTCTTTCTATCATCAATAATTCCTACCCAATCTACATCAATAAAGGCTTCTAAATCAAAGTTGCCTCCTTTCTTATACTATAATCCATAGTCTTCAGTACCTATTAGATACATCATGATTCTATTTATTACCATCATATGATTTTCTTTAGGATTAGTTGAATATCTCTCCACCATACCAATTGCTAGTGCTATATCTAGTCTTGTATGTACACTACATACCGAAGTTTCCCAATCATGGATCTATATGTGGTCTAGTCTACCTCCTTGGAATTATCATTTTTGGAAAGCTTACATGTCCAATAGACATAGGTTTCTAACTAGTCTTGAATCCTCCATTTCAAACTTCTTCAATATCTCCTTGACATATTTGGATTGAGTAATGTAGATGACATCCTTCTTTTGTTGCATCTACAATCCAACAAAGAATTTGATCTCTCCAAATATTGACATTTCAAATTCCTTACTCACTTCTTTAGAAAAATAATGACATTAATCATCATAACCAGTAAACAATATATCATGTACAAAAACTTTTTATGTATAGACTATTGTTGTCTTTTGTCCTTTGAAAACTAATATTTACTAGATAACTATGCAATCTTTCATACGATGCTCTAGGGGCTTGTTTTAGACCATATAATGCTTTTTGTAGTTTACAAACCATAGTCCTTTTGCTAAGATCTAAAAAATCTTCAAGTTTTTCAATGTAGACTTCTTGTTCTAGGATTCCATTCAAGAATGTTCATTTCACATCCATTTGATATACTTTGAATCATTTATGTGTAGTGTAGGAAAGTGAAGTCCTGACACCTTCTAATCTTGCAATAGAAGAAAAAGTTTCACCATAATCAATACCTTCTTCTTGAGAATAACCATTGCATACTAATCTTGCATTGTTTCTTGAAACTTTCCATCTTCATTTAGCTTATTTCTAAAAACCCCTTTTGTGTCAATTACATTCTTATCCTTAGTTCTATGAACAAGAGTCAAAGTTTTTTTCCTCTCCATTTTTTCAATCTCTTCATTCATTTCTTCAATCCAACTTTCAATATCTAGAGCATCTTTAATAGTTCTAGATTCAAATTTTGTAACTAACCATGTAACTTTCAATTTTTTCCTTGTCATTTTACCTTCTAAATTATCTCCAATAATTTGTTTAGGTATATGATTCCTTTTGAGATATCTTAAAAGTATATTTAATTTGGATTTAAAACTTTCTTTACTTGCCTCACCATGCTTAATATGGTCTTATCAATCATGCTTGGGTCCCTTTATTTGTAACTTGGGTCCTTTAGACTATGACTCAGTTTGTACTAGATATAAGTTGGGTAAAATTTACTATGATTTGGCTCCTTTAGACTATGACTCAAGTTAAAAAGGATGCAACTTTTGTCCTTCTAGAAATTTTGGAGACTCGGGAGGTGAAGTTTGTTGAATTCCATTTGAATTTGATTGAACATTAGGCAATGCATTGTATGCGTGAATATGCGGCCTCTACTAACACACACACTTCAACACGGTCATGGTATTCGGATTCATCCTAGAATGAACATTGGATTGTTCATCCAAAAATTAGCCTGCAAAGTTACCTGTTGCCTTCTATGTAAAGGAAATTGCTTGTCAGATATCCTCAGATTTGAGGTGTTTAAGCAACCAGACCTTGTAAGAACAAAGGATTTGAATGAAATTTAAGCTATATGAATGTGCAAGTAATCTAGATGAACTGCAAGCAATTAATCTAAGAAATACAAGACATTAAGCTAAAAATGAATTTAAACTAAGAATGCAAGATGTATGTAAAAAATATGAGCAAATGTGAGTATGAATTCCAGCAGCAATTCGATGCAAATTCTCCAAATTCATCCTCCCTTTTAAAATGAAGAGATGAGGGTCTCTTAAATAGACTTTCCTAGAATCCATCAATGGTTGAGATCGATTTCAATCAACGATCAGGATTAAAGGTGAAGTTCAGTCATAAAGGAAGATTCCCAAATTAAAGGGAGTTAACTAATTTAATTTGAGTAAAATAAAGAGTTAACTGATTCAATTTGAGTAGAAAAAAGAGTTAACTGATTTAACTCATTTTCGATCAATAGTGAACTAGAAATTTCCTTTTTTGAACTAAAGAAGGATTTTGGAGAGATATTTAATTTAATAAAATGAGATATGCTCTCATAATTACTTTTTCTAATTAATTAAATAATCCTTTAATTAATTAGAGACACTTTTCTTATTTAATTAAATAGCTTTATTTAATTAATTAGGAATGGCTTCCCATTTAATTAAATAGCTTTGTTTAATTAATTAGAAGTAAGTACTCCATTTAATTAAATAATTTTGTTTAATTAATTTAAATAAGCACATTTATTCAATTAAATAAATTTAATTCCATAGTACATTATCTTTAGGATATAATTTAATTTAATTAAAGTATAAATACTTAATAATTAAATTAAATATTAATCAATAGGTTTAATGTGACTAATATGAGTAAATACTATAGGAATTAAATAATAAGCATGATGAATGTAGATTTAGGTTTTCTGCATTTGACAATTAAGTCAAGTAGCGAGTAGCACAATGAGAATAGCCTATTAGAATAGTTCTTAGGATTGATCAGAAATAAACTAGAATTGGTTGAGATGGCAATGAGCCAATTTTGGGGTATTACATGCATTAGGTTCAAAGTAAACAAAACTCTCTTCTTCACTCTTTTCTATAAAGTCATCAATCTTCACATGTGCACTTTCTTTAATCTTATGAGTATTTAGATTCAAACATTTGTATACTTTTCTTCTATATGAGTACAATAGGAATATACCTTCATCACTCTTGACATCAAATTTATCTTTCTTGGTCTCCTTCAAGATATAAAATTTTCTTCCAAATACTTTGGAATAACATACATTGGTTTATGGCCATACCATAGTTCATAAGGAGTCTGATTTGAATCCTTCTTTAGCATTACTCTATTCAAGGTATGCACTTCTATAGTGATTACTTACTTCCATTATTTGATTGCAATGTTATTTTTTTATAATCACGGTTCTTGTACAATCCATGATAGATTTGGTCCTTCTTTCTACTATGTCATTCTATTGAGGTGTAGTAGGGGCTAATACTTATGTTTGATTCCTATTTTAGTGTAGAACTTGTTAAATTTAATTATGATGAATTCACCTCCTCTATTAGAACATAAATGCTTTAGTTTTTTTACTATTTATTTCTCAACTCTATCCACATACCACTTGAACTTTTGAAAAGATTCAAACTTATCTTTCAAATAGATTACAATCATCATCCTAGAATAATCATCAAAAAATAAAATGAAATACTTATCTCTATTGTATCTCTATTCAAATAGTTCCACAAAGGTCTTTATGAAATAGCTCAAAGAGTTCTTTAGAATGATTATTTTCACTTTTGAAATTTCTCTTTCCCATCTTTCCAATTTGACAATTTTTGAACATGCCCATTTATGGATTTCTCAAGCTAAGAATACCTCTCACTCTTTTATTCTTTCTTGTTTTGATAAGGTTATTTAAATTAAGATGACACAATATTTTATTCCATAACCAACTTTCTTCTACTTGAGCAATGAGACATGAACTTTTACTTAGATCTAGGTAGAATATATTACCTTTTCTTTGATTTCCAAACCCAACTAAATTTTCTTTTTTATTTAGTAGCTTGACCTTCTCATTCATGAATTATACCTTGAATTCAATGTTGTTCAAATGTGCCACATTTAGTTGATTATGCTTTAGTCCTTCAACCTAGTAGGTATTGTCACATTTGATTTCATTGGTTAGTGCAATACAACCTTTTCCTTTTATACAACATGGCTCATTATTTCCCAATTTGACACTCCCACCATCATAGTGTTCCATGTGTTCAAATTTTTTTTATCACTTGTCATATTGTGAGAAAAACCACTATCAATAATCTATGTATCATTCTTACTAACACAGGAAATAAGTGTCATCTTATCATCTTCATCATCTTCATCATCATCATCATCTTTTATAGCAATATAAACCATTTCATCATCATCACTACTATTTGAATCTTTAGCCTGTGAGAGGATTTCTTAGCTTTGTCCTTGTAGTCTTTATAGTTTTTGAGATCCTTCTATTTGAAATATAAGAGGATTAACTAAGAGGGGAGGATTGAATCAATTACTACTAAAATAAATCTCAAATCCCTTAGATGTCATTATAAAGTGCAAACTAAAAAATGAATATTGCTAAAGCTTGGTAAACACATACAAAATGTTTTAAATCAATAAATGCTTGACATATAAACTTTAGATGTTATGTATAATTACCATTACTCTAACTTAGTTGCAAAAACATAAAATAAAATGACTTTAACACATTTGACACCAGGATTTAACATGAAAATCCAATTTGGGAAAAACCACCAATTCCAACTAGTTACTATTTTCACTGTTTCGAAGTGACCCTATTAGTTTCCAACCCTATTAAGGATTAAAAAATATACTATTAGGTGTGACCCTATTAGAGGATTTAATCAACCTATTAGGAGTGGCCTTGTTAGTGGTCTTTAGACAATTCAATAGAACTACCACCTTCTTCGAAGATTTGTAAATAGCTATTAAACCAACTCTGTTAGGAGATTTAGATCATTTCTACAATGGTTAGAGAGTAACAATGAGATGACTTGATTTGAATGCAACTAAGTTTCTAATTATAGATCTCGATTCTAGCATGTACTTGATCCTTCCTAACCAAATATAGCTTTTCTACTTCAAAAGGATATTCTACTTATCCTTCAAGTTTGCTTCATCTTCTCACCATTAAGTCTTCAATAACATCTTCATGCATTACATCTGCCTTATTGAAATCACAACATGATCTTATATCTTCATCTTTGTCAAGTCAGCTCAAATAAGACTTAGAATATTTAATATTCATCTTCTCAATTGGCTGGAATTAATAGATAAATCAATTAAGCTTACTATTCCAAAATAATAAAATCCTTCACTAGTTGACCCATCTTGGTAGCAACTAACTCAGAAATGATTTCCTCCATTAACCAATAGAGCTTGGTTAACACTACAAACTTTTTGAAAATTCTTTGGCAACTAAGTGAGCTCAATTAGCATTTTTTTCATCCAAATTTTCTTCATTAACTGAGTGAGCTTGGTTAACACTCCTTGTTTGCATACTTTCCTTCAATGCTTGAGTGAACTTGATAGAGATTTTCTTCTAGAGTAATCAATCATAGGAATGCTCGAAAAATGCAAAAAAATGTCTTTGCTACCCAATTGAGCTCAGCATATACTGACTAATAATGATATGACATTTATGTAACATCAAAGACAACTAAAAATTAATCAATTGTATCTAATAATATCCCTCTTTGGTATTGATCACAACACAACATGTTATAGCACAATAAAATTTTGAATTGGTTCATTAAGAACTCCCTCTACTAGTATGAACTATTTCTTTCACTAGATTTTTTCCTTGTCTACAACAAGTGAACTTTCTCCCTCTTTTAGCAACCTTATTCTTCTTTGGAAAAATTCTCCCTCTTTGGTTCCTTACATTATTCTAGTTCCAAAAATTTATCAAAGATATGACAATAAACTTCTCCCTCTTTGACAACACATGCCAAAGATAATAATTCTATTAATACTAATGTACCTTAAGTACTAATTCATCTGTAATATTCCCTTACTAATTCTGCACTAACTAATTAATCTTCAATAGGTTATGCTTGATGCATCACTAAGCTTCATTTAGTGAACTTCAGATAGGGGAATGACCCCTAGCTTACCTCTTAGATATAGAAATGTATCCTTAGATAATGGCTTGGTAAATGTTTCTACAATCTATTCCTTTGTATTGACATATTCCAATC
Source organism: Cupressus sempervirens (assembly GCA_028749045.1). NCBI lineage: Eukaryota > Viridiplantae > Streptophyta > Pinopsida > Cupressales > Cupressaceae > Cupressus > Cupressus sempervirens. Next base: position 688,170,253 of record CM053790.1, read on the forward strand.
TAACTTATTTTCCTTGCACCAACTATCTTAAGAAGTGATATTTTATTACAATGTTCTTTGTTTTGGTATGCATCACTAGATTCGTTGATATGTTGATTGCACTGGTGTTATCATAGTATATGGCTATTGGATCCTTGATCTCTATCTTCATTCCTTCCCAATTGTTTGAACCAAACAATGTTAGAACAATTAACTACTACTACTACATATTTTGCCTCTATTGTGGATTAAGGTGTACAATTTTACTTCTTGCTTGTCCAAGACACTAGTCTTTTACCAAGAAAGAATGCTCCACCACTAATGTTTTTTCTATAATTAATACTTCCTGCCTAATCAATATTAGTAAATACTTTCAACTCCAAATTATCTCCAAGTTTATACCATAAAATATAGTCATTATTACCTTTTAGATATCTCATAATTCTTTTGATTGCCATCATATGATTTTCCTTGAGATTTGCTAAGAATCTTGCCACTATTCCAATTACTAGAGCAATATTAGGCCTTGTGTATACTACATACTACAGTTTTCCAATCATTGATCTATATATGGTATGATCTACTTCTTTGGAATCATCATTTTTGAAGAGCTTATGTTCAGTAGACATAGGGGTTCCAACTAGTCTTGAATCTTCCATTTTTTGAGTATTTCCTTGATATACTTAGATTGAGTGATGCAGATATCATTTTTGTTCTATTGTATCTACAATCCAAAAAAGAAAATTATCTCACCAAACATAAACATCTCAAATTCTTTACTCATTTCTTCTAAAAATACTTTGCAGAAGTCATCATTTTTTGTAAATAGAGTATCATCAACAAATATTTCTGCCAACATAATCTTCTTGTTTGGTCCTTCCTTGATATACAAACTACTCTTATCATTTGTCCTTTGAAAGCTAGTATGTACCAAGTAATTATGAAGTCTTTCATACCAAGCTCTTGGAGCTTGCTTGAGACCATATAATGATTTATGTAATTTGCAAACCATGTCTTTTTTGGTAGGATTTAAAAACCTTCTGGTTGTTCAATGTAGACTTTTTCATCAAGAATTCTATTCAAGAATGTAGATTTCAAATCCATTTCATATACTTTAAATTCTCTATGTGTTGCATATTCTAGTAAAGTTTTAACACCTTTTAGTCTTTCTACAGGAGCAAAAATCTCACCATAATCAATACCTTCTTCTTCAGAATAACTTTTGCATACCAATCTTGTTTTTGTTTCTTGAAACTTTTCAATCTTCACTTACCTTATTTCTAAGTACCCATTTTGTACCAATTATAGTTTTAACCCTGGGTCTATGAACAAGAGTCAAAGTTTCATTCTTTTCTATCTATTCTATCTCTTTATTCATTATTTCAACCTAATATTCATTTTCCAGAGTGTCTTTAACACTTCTAGGTTCGAATTTAGGAAGTAAACATGTACATTTGAATTGGCTTCTTGCCATTGTTCCATCAGATTTGCCTCCAAAGATCTAATTAGGTGAATGATGCTTTCTCACATATCTTTCTAGCATAGGCTCTTTGGGCTTTGATTGAGTTCCACCATCTTCATCTTGAATTTTAGTTTCAATCTTGGGTCCTTCTATCTATGACTTAGCTCCATCAAGCTTAGTTTGAACTAACTTAATAGTTTTTTATTATGAATTGGATCCTTCAGACTGTAACTCAAGTTGCATTGTTTGGAACTTAGTAACTATTGGAGATTTTGGGGACTCGGGAGATGAAGCTTCGTTTCTTTCAGATATATTTGGTAGGTTATTAGGTTCATAGTAGACAAATCTTCTATAATCCTCTAGCTCCTTTTTGCTTTCTTCTTCACCCTTTTCTATAGTCATCAATTCTAACATGTGCACTTTCTATAATTTTATGAGTAGACAAGTTAAAACATTTGTATACTTTCCTTCTGTTAGAGGGTGAAAGTACAAAGATGTGTCACATTTTAGGATAACTTATCAAAGTGATGGAATTTGGGTATTTATGTCTAAAAATCAATTTTTTTCAAACATATAATTGAGATAAATTCATTCTAGCTAAGTGATATATGCTATCACACTTTTCCAATTGGAAATGTCTATTAAATGTATGTTTTATACTAGTTTGTATCTAATTACTAAAAAAATAAAATTACTTCAAAAAAGTGGTGTTTCAATAAGTCTTACTATTTTTTTATGATAATTTTTTAATAATGTATGAACACCATTTTATAGAGCTCAAAGTCAAGAACATTCTCATATAGATTTTACAGTATTTTAATTAGATATAGTATATTGTAATTAAAAATTTCTACAATCATTTATTTTAACATTCGAAAAGATTTTCATTTTGACAAAGAAAAATATATTAAATCTTATAAAATTAAAATTAAAATTTTAGGACATTCTAGAGGAGAGAGTCCTCTTTTAGAATATATAATTTTTGTTCTGGTTAGAATAGATTTTTTTTGAAAAATGTGGTGGGAGATGAAAACTATTGATTGTAGGTGAGTTAAAATTTGAATTATTATAAAAGAGAAAATATAGATATAAAGCCAATTTTTATTTTTAAATGTTCTAGCTATATACATTATCTATAACATAGTCTGAGATCAAAGTTAAATAATTTTATTTCCATCTAATTTTGTGGTGGGAACTAGACCCCTAATTTTTAGCATTTTTCAGTAGCTAAAAAATCATGTATAAAAATTAGGAAAATGTATCAATTCTTCTTCCAAATAATTATTAAAAATTATAACCCTAGACTTCATCCATTTCTACACATTTTGTCCGTTTACTTCATTTTCAAATTCAAAATAATAATATGATTTTTATGTCATTGAAGGTGAACAATTAATCTTTTGTTAGCCGTTTCCTTTACAAATGGCTGACATAGGTTTGTGCTTTTACACATGAATATCCTAGAAATATGCCTTCATCACCTTTCACATCAAAATTTTCCTTTCTAGATTCTTTTAAGGTATAACATATTAGAGTAAATAATTAATTATTTATTCTATTTACTTAATCTTACTTAGGTTAATGCATTTATTTAATATTTAGTAGTTAATAGTTGTAGTGATGAGTTGTTGACAACATGGGAGTTTGTTCCCTTCTAGCATGTTTCACCTTTTTGTGGAAGAGTGCTTAGTTGTCAACCTTATCTTCTACCTCATTCCAATTTTTTCTACAAGCTTCCTTGAGGCCTTTATAAGCAGTCTCTCTCTCATTATAAATCCATCCATTCACATAGCAATTTTATTTTCCTATTGTGAAATATGTTCTCTTGCATTGTTTACTTCAAGCACTTGCTCCTTCGATTTCTCTTCAGAAAGAAATTTGCACTAAAGGTGATCTTGGTAACTGCAGAGTTGGATTTCATCAACTCTTACATAGTATCAGAGCCTCCCTATTGCTTCTTGTTTGAAGGATTTTTTTGAAGCTGCAATTCAAAGACACAAACCCTAGTTTGTTTGTGATTTTTTCTTCAATCAGGAGGAAGAGCATTTTTTTTAGTACTTGGAGAAAAAGGAGAAAGAGGATTTGACATAAAAAATCTAATATTTTTTTGGCTTTTTTCTTTATTTTTTGGAGGTGTGATGGCGGTGATTCAGAAAAAATAACTACAGCAGTAATATTCAAACAACGATATCTCCCTCATATGGACTCATTTTTTTGAGCAATTTTTTTTGTTTTGGGGTATGATTTCATTATCTACACATTGGCATATGTGGTTTGAGATCTCTATTCTTAAATTCTTTTGCAACTCATAATTCTTAATTTTTGCCACTTCAAATGCTTAGTATGGGCTCATCTGGACACATAATTAGGTTCTATTTTTATAAAAGTTTATTTTTTGCCTACTTTCTAGATCTGAAATTAGATTATAGGTTTTGTGGACAAAAATATGACTTTCAAAAATAGGCCCTAAATTGGCTATTATAATTGCACTAAGTAAAGAGTGCCCAATTTATACATTGTGGGGGGGGGGGGGGTGGGGGAGCATTTTTTTTTTCTATAATTTACTTTAGAATAAGACCCTTCTACTTCTATCTTCTTCTTTCTCTCAATGGAAAATCCATCTATGACCTATCTCACACCACACAACTATCACACTTGGAAGGCACAAATTACACAGCTTCTCATGTCAAGGGGCTTATGGTCATGTCTGGATGAGAATCAACCTATTCTTACACAAGCTTTTGAGGATTTTTAGCATAGGAACAAAATGGATGAGGACATGGGGTTGATTACACTGAACATTTTAGACAATCTACTATTTTACTTGGATGGTTTGACTACTCCGCGAGCTTATTGGCCCAAATTTTAGACTTTGTTTGGCCACATAAATAAGTTCTGGGCAATTCAACTAGATGTATAGTTGACTTCTTTGACACCTGATAGCTTTCCCACCATTGAGGACTTCTTGATGAAATTCAAATCTCTACATACACTTTTGTAGGGATGTGGGAAAACCAAGACAAATGATGAGTGTATCTTTTTGATACTCTAAAAGTTGAGGGGACAATATCAGATCTTCTCTTCCACTTTCTACTCCACTATGGATGCCTTGGGTGATAGACATGGGATGCCTTAATTTGAGATATTTTGTGATCGATTAACCTATGAACAGTTCAAGATTACTCAAATGGATTCACTTTCAGGTTCACAGCCATAGGCATTGCTTGCCAAGGATACACAGGAGCAGAAGTCAAAGCAGATATCAGATCCTTCTTCTACTGGTTCATCATCTTCTAAGAGGAAGCAGAAAAAGAAGACTAAGACTCCTACCTGTTCCTATTGTGGGAAACAATCTCATGATGAGGCACATTGTTTTTAGAAGAGATTTTATGACTATGAGAAACAAATTGCAGATTTGCAAGCTCTTCTTTAGAAGAACACCATTTCTTCTCCATCCTCTTCTACCTCACAAGGGTCTGCCTTTTAGTCTTCTTCCACATCTTCACCATCTACATTAGATCTTGGAAAGGGTCATGTATTACATGCTACCATTACATCTCCTTCACAGGTTCCTTGGATACTAGATTCGGGTGCTTCTTACCATATGACATCTTCTCAAGGTGTATTCTCTACTCTTGAGGCTTCTCCTATTCCTCATATTCTCATGGGGAATAACACTACACTACCAGTCTATGGGAAAGGTTTAGTTCACATACAGGATGGTATATTCAATGATGTATTATATGTTCCATCTTTTTCTCCCAATCTTCTCTCAATTTCTCAGATTACACGTAGTGGATTAGTGAAGACAGTTGAGTTCACTGCCGATTTAGTCTTCATTCGAGATTGTGCAACAAGAGGTCTTATTGCTACATGGGCCATTGATCCTTCCACTCATCTCTACACCTTCTCACACTTTGATCCACCATCTCCATTGTTAGAGCACACTTCTTCTCTTTTGCAAGAACATCATGTGGTGCAATCAGGATACTTGAACCTTTGTATTGTTCCTAAGATTCATATTTTGACTTCCACACCACATCTATTTGAGATCTTTACTCTTCCATAGGATTCTTCTTCTACTCTACCTGATCCTCTAGCTTCATTCATTGAGACTCCAAGTGCACTTGTTTTAGATACTAAAATGGACATTCGTGATAGTTTCATCACACCTGCCTTGAGGATTCCCTTTCTAGTTCCTCATACATTCTCTTCTGCGCATTAGCTAGGCTTTCCAATTTTTCCTCTCATTCAAGGGTTCCCTTGTTTCTTCCACATTAGAGTTGCATTGGTTCAATCCCTCCTTCAGTGGCTCCTTTATTCTGAGGAGTCTTTAGTATCTCTCATGGGGGGTTGGTTGTACTTATGGTTTTGAGTGGGTCTCTTGACTCTTTTTTGATGGAAGTTGTCCTTGGGGGGATTGGTTGAGGCCTTCCTTCCTTCACTTCATATTTTTTTCAGCATATTTTTTACCTCTTTTATGGGGAGGTTTTTTCCCATGAGGTTTTTCCTCTTTCCCTATTTTTAGAAGTTGTATTTCTTTGTATTGTAGATGGGTACCTAACATGGCCTTGTTGTTAGGACCCATTCTACATTTACTCTTAGTTTTTTGTGAGCTTAAGTCATTCCCCTAAGTTGCACTTAAGGGGGGGTGTTAGAGTAAATAATTATTTATTTATTAATTATTTATTCTATTTAATTAAGCTTACTCAAGTTAATGCATTTATTTAATATTTAGTAGTTAATATTTGTAGTGATGAGTTGTTGACAACATGGGAGTTTGTTCCCTTCTAGCATGTTCCACCTTTTTGTGAAAGAGTTCTTAGTTGTCAAACTTATCTTCTACCTCCTTCCAGATTGTTCTACAAGCTTCTTTGAGGCCTTTATAAGTAGTCTCTCTCTCGTTGTAAATCCATCCATTCACATAGCAATTTCATTTTCCTATTGTGAAATATTTTCTCTTGCATTGTTTACTTCAAGCTCTTGATCCTTTGGTTTCTCTTCAGCAAGCTATTTGCACTACATGTAATCTTGGTGACTGTAGAGTTTGATTTCATCAACTCCTACATAACATTTACTTTCAATTACTTTCAAGTAACTTACATTAGGTTTGTAGCCATACCATAGCTAATGAGGAATTTTTTTTGTATTTTAACATTCAGAAAGATGTTGATTTTGACAAAGAAAAATTTATTAAGACATATCAAAACAATTTAAAAACTATATGGCATTCTAGAGGAGAGAGTCCTCTTTTATAATATATAATTTTTTTCCTAGTTAGAATAGATTTGTTTTGAAAAATGTGGTGGGAGATGAAAACTATTGGTTTTAAGTGAGTTAAAATTTGAATCATTATAAAAGAGAAAATATAGGTCTAAAGCCCATTTTTATTTTTGAATAGCTATGTATGTTATCTATAACATAGTCTGAGATCAAAGTTAAATAATTTTATTTCCATATAATTTTGTGGTGGGAACTAGACCCCTAATTTTCACCTTTTTTCAGTAGCTAAAAAATCATGTATAAAAATTAAGAAAATATATAAATTCTTATTCTAAATAATTATTCAAAAATTATAATCCTAGACTTCATCCATTTCTACACATTTCATTAGTTTACTTCATTTTCAAATTCAAGACAATAATACCAATTTTATGTCATTAAAGGTGAACAATTATACTTTTGTTAACCTTTTCCATCAAAAAAGGGTGACACGGGTTTGTCCTTTTACCCCTGAATATCCTAGAAATATGCCTTCATCACATTTTACATGAAATTTTCCTTTTCTATATTCTTTTAAGATATAACATTTATTGGCAGATACTTTCAAGTAACTTATATTAGGTTTGTAGCCATACCATAGCTGATAATGAGTTTTGTTTATATTTTAACATTAAAAAAGGATGCTGATTTTGACAAAGAAAAATATATTAAATCATATCAATTTTTTTTTTTAAAATTATATAATATTCTAGATAAGAGAGTCCTCTTTTAGAATATATAATTTTTCTCCTAGTTAGAATAAACTTGTTTTCAAAAATGTGGTGCGAGATGAAAACTATTGACTTTCAGTGAGTTAAAATTTGATTCATTATAAAAGAGAAAATATAGGTCTAAAGAATTTTTTTATTTTTGAATGTTCTAGTTATAATGTTATCTATAACATAGTCTAAGATCAAAGTTAAATATTCCTATTTCCATATAATTTTGTGGTGGGAACTAGACCTCGTGCTTTCAACATTTTTTAGTAGCTAAAAAATCATGTATAAAAAATTAGGAAAATTTATCAATTCTTATTCGAATTAATTATTAAAAATTATAATCTTAGACTTCATCCATTTCTACACATTTTATTATTTTGCTTCATTTTCAAATTCAAAACAATAATACCAATTTTATGTCATTGAAGGTGAACACTTATACTTTTGTTAGCCTTTTCCTTTATAAAAGGGTGATAGGTTTTTGCTTCTACCCTTGAATATCCTAGAAATATGCCTTCATCACCTTCTACATCCAATTTTCCTTTTCTAGATTCTTTTAAGATATAACATTTACTACCAAATACTTTCAAGTAACTTACATTATGTTTGTAGCCATACTATCGCTGATAAGGATTTTTATTTGAATCTTTCTTCAATTGTACTATGTTCAAGGTATGAACTACAGTGTTGATAGCTTCCTTTTAGTATTTGAGAGAAACTTTTTTCTCAATCATTAATTTCTTAAACAGTCTACGATAGATCTATTTCTTCTATTAGTTATACCATTTTATTGTGGTGTATCGGGGGATGATACTTGTCTTTTGATTCCTCTTTCAATGTAGAAATTATTAAACTCATTGGAGATGAATTCACTACCTCTATCTAATCTTAAGCATTTCAACATCATTTCAGTTTCCTTTTCTACTCTTGCTAAATACCACTTGAATTTTTGAAAGGCTTCAAACTTTTCTTTTACATACATTATTGTCATAATTCTAGAATAGTCATCAACAAAAAGAATGAAAAACCTTTCTCCACTATAGCATTTTATTCCAATAGGTTCACATAAGTCTGTATGAACAATTTTAAAGAATTCTTTTGACTAATAGTTTTTTCTTTTGAAACTAGTCTTTCCCATCTTACCAATTTGGTAATTCTTGTATAGACCCATGCCAGGTTTCCTCAAACTAGGAATATCTTTTACCCTTTTACATTTTCCTATCTTAATCAGATTATTAAAGTTTACATGACATAGCCTTTTATGTCATAACCAATTTTCCTCTACTTGAGCAATAAAACATGAATAATCACTAAGATCAAGATAAAATAGATTACCTTTTGTTTGCTTGCCAGATCCAACTAGATTTCCTTTTCCATCCAATAGCTTGGCCTATCCATTCATGAATTCTATCTTGAATTCAATGTTATTCAATTGTGTCACACTTAGTAGATTATGCTTTTGTCCTTCAACCCAATAAGTAATGTCATATACAAGTTCTTTAGTCAACGCAATACATAATTTTCCTTTTATGTTACAAGGTTCATCATTTTCAAATCTCACACTACCTCCATCATAATATTCCATGTGCTCAAATTTTATTTTATCTCCAGTCATATGATGTGAATAGCCACTATCGCTAATCCATATAGCATTTTCACTAACATGAGAGATAAGTGCCATCTTATCTCCTTCATCATCAAATTCATCTTTCACAGCAATATATATTACTTCATCTTCACTATCATCAGAATATTTAGCTATAAAACAAGATTTCTTATGTTTGTCCATGTAGTTCTTGTAGTAGTTTATGGAATCTTTCTTGCCTTTTTGCTTATTTCTTTTCTTTTTATCTTTGATTTCCTTATTTGGACACCTAGTTTTTGGAATCTTTCTTTCCTTTTTGCTTATTTCTTTTTTTTTAATCTTTGATTTCTTTATTTGGACACCTAGCAAAAATGTGACAAAGTTCTTCATAGGAAAAATAGATCAGAGGAACTTTACCTTTGTACTTTCCTCTACCTTTGGAATACTTCCTTGCAAGTAGGGCTTCAACAACTTTAGGATCACTATCTAAACTTTCTTTTGATGTTCTTTCTTCTTCACTTTCTAATTGACTATATTTTGATTTCTTACCTTTTACTTTGTGTGAGATTTTAGCTTTAAAAGAATATTCAATAACCTTTGAACTAGGAACATAGTTATCAAAATTATCTAACTCAAAAGTTGTCAATCATCCAACTAGAGAATCCAAAAATATTTTATTATTTGGATCACATTTCATTTCTTGAATAGTAGATACTCTATTTTCATAAATAGGAAGAAGAGTTCTATGTACCTTTCTTACAATTTTTTCTCTCTTCAATGCCTCCTCCAAATTCTTTGATTGCCCTTACACTTGATTTAATCCTATTCACATATTTGATGATGTTCTCATCTTCTTTCATTCTCATTTGATCAAAATGACCTCTAAGACTTTTAGCCTTAGCTCTTCTTACATTGTCATCTCCTCCATATATATCTTTTGGTTTGATCCACATCTCATAAGAGCTATCTTGTAATCTTTGACTTCATCAAATTGAACATAACTAAGAGTAGATGCAATATCAATCATCATGATGTTATGATTTTTCTTTACATCAATTTCTTCAATAGATAATGTTCCAGTGGGAGTCTTGTATTTAGTAGCAAGATACTTGCATCCTAATTCATTCATTGTAGCCAAGTGTAACCTCATATGTCATTTCGATGCTGCAAAGTTGTCTCTATTCAGCTTGAATATTTCAATTATATAAGACGACCTAATCGTTAGCTTAGGTCCTTGAAACCTTCTCTACAAGAAACAAAAGCTCTTATACCAATTGTTGGAAATATAAGAGGATTAACTAAGAGGGGAGGGTGAATCAGTTACTACTAAAATAAATTCCAAATCCCTTAGATGTCTATACAAAATACAAACTACAAACTGAATATTGTTGAATCTTAGCAAAGACGTACAGAATGTTATAACCTGGTAAATGCTTGACATATAAACTTTAGATGTTATCTATGATTACCATTACTCTAACTTAGTTGCAAACACATAAAATAAAATAGCTTGAACATATTTAACATAAGGATTTAATTTAGAAAACCAATTTGGGAAAAAACACCAATTGCAACTAGTTACTATTTTCACTCTTATGTGGTGAGAAATATTAGGAGCCAACCCTATTAAAGGTTATAAAGCACAATATTAGATGTGACCCTATTAGAGGATATAATCACCTTGTTAGGAGTGGCCTTGTTAGAGGTCTTTGGAAAATTCAATAGAACTTCCACCTTGTTAGAGGATTTGTAAATAGTTTTTAAGCCAACTTTGTTAGGAGATTTAGATCATTGCTACAATGGTTAGAGAGTAACAATGAGATGAGCTGATTTAAATGCAACTAATTTGTTGATCACAGATCTCTATTCTTTCTTGTACTTGATCCTTGTTGACTAAATATAGCTTTCTTTCTTCACAAGAATATTCTTCTTACCCTTCAAATTTGCTTCCTCTTCTTATCAATATATCTTAAATAACATCTTCATGCATTACATCCACCTCATTTCAATCACAACTGAACTTATACTTGTATCTTCCATTTTGTCAAGTTTTCTCAAATACAACTTAGAATAATTAATATTCATCATCTTGGTTGAAATTGACAGATAGATCAATTAAGCTTACTATGCCAAGATACAAAAATCCTTTGTTAGCCGACTTGGCTCAATAGAAACTAACTCATAAACTATTTCATTTGTTCACCAACAAAGCTTGGTTAACACTACAAACTTCGTGAAAATCCTTTGGCAACTGAGTGAGCTCAGTTAGTACTAGTTCCATCAAACTTTTCTTCATTAACTGAGCAAGCTTAGTTAACACTCCCTTTTTGCATACTTTCCTTCAATGCCTGAGTGAACTTGGTAGACACTACCTTCTAGAGTAGGCAATCATAGGAACACTCAATAGACACAGAAAACTATCTTAACTATCTAAGTGAGCTTAGCATATACTAACTGATAATGATATGATATTTGTGTAACATCAAAGATAACACATATTAATCAATTGTATCCAATAGCTTATTTCATTTGAACATTTTTATTCTTCTTTTCTTCTTTTCCCTCTTTGTTTGGATACCTTGTACAAATGTGACCAACTTTTTGACAAGAAAAACATATTTTAGGAATTTCACCTTTGTACTTTCATTTTCCTTTGGGATATCTTCTTGTAGGTAGGGATTCAATGGCTTGAAGATCAGTATCAAAAATTTCCTAACCTTTAGATTATTTTCCTTTAGATTTTTCATCTTTCTTACTAAGTGAAAGCTTATCTTGAAATGCAAACTCAATGCTATGAGAGTTAGGAAAAAACTTTTCATAGTTATCTAACTAAAAGGTTGTCAACCTTCGTACTAGTGCATCCAAAGTTATTTCATTCTTGGGATCACATCTCATTTATTGAATAGTTGAAACTCTAATTTTATAGATAGAAAGAAGAGTTGTTAGTACCCTTCTGACCAATCTAACATCATCAATATTTCCTCCAAATGCTCTAATTGCGCTAACACATGCTTTGATTCTTTCACTGTAGTTTGCAATGTTTTCATCCTCTCATTTTGTCTAATCAAACTAACCTCTTATACTTTCTTCCTTATTTGCATCTCCTCCATAGATATATTTTAGCTTGACCCAAATTTCATAAGTAGTAGTACAATCTTTGACTTCACCAAATTTAACATAATTGAGAGAGGAGGTAATATTAATCATCATTATGTTATGATTACTATTTTAAACAATTTCTTCCATAATAAAAATTCCAATAGCTCCCACATACTTGTTATCCAAATATTTTAGGCCCAAATCACTAATAGTTGTCACATAAAACTTCATGAGTTCCTTCCATGCCTTGAACTTATGTTTGTTTATCTTGAGAATCTCTCTTCTATAAGACATCTTAATCTTTAGCTTAGGTCCTTTAAACATTCTCTATATGCACCAAAAGTTTTGATACTAATTATTGGAAATATAAGATGAATAACTGAGAGGGGAGGGGTGTATCAATTACTAAAAAAATAAATCCCAGATCCATTAAATGTCATACAAATCAAATCCAACTTATGCTGAAAATTGAAATAGTGATATAACTTAGTTAGCACAGAAGCACTCAGTAAACACTAACAATTTACTATCACTTGATAAGTACTGAAATATCAATTGTTTACTCAGTTAATACTGAATATGTAGATCTTAAGATATTAACTATGATTGAACTTAATTAACTTAGTTGCATACACATAAAGAAAATAGCATAAACACAAGAGGTGCCAAGATTTAACATGGAAATCCAATTTGTGAAAACTACCAATCGCAACTAGTTATTGCTTTTTAATCTTTTAAAGTGAGCCCTATTATTAACCAACCCTATTGAAGGTTATAAAAAAAACTGTTAGGTGTGACTCTATTAAAGGATTTAGTTCAACCTATTAGGCATGGCCTTGTTAGAGGTCTTTAGAAACTTCAATATATAAATACCACCTTATTAAATTATTTACAAAATAGTTGTTAGGATAACTTGGTTAATATATTTGATTCACTGCTATAATAGTAGTGTAACAATGACTTGACTTGATTATTGATGCCACTATCTTTCCTGATTAAGATCTCAATTCTAGCTTGTATACTTGATCCTTCCTAATCAAATTAATAGTTGCATATCAACAAGGATATTCTTCTTATACTTCCAATTCACTTCCTTTATGCATCTTCTTATATTCCACACATTCTCACTTATTTAGTTCTCAACTTGACCTTATACTTATATCATATACATTTTCAAGTCAGCTTCAATACAAATTAAAATAATTAATATTATCCCCTTCATTTGGATAGATCTAACAATCAAATTCATCAAACTCAATATGCCAAAAAATAAATTCCTTTGTTATCTAACCTAGCTTAGTTGACACTAACTCTAAAAGATTTTCTTTTCTTAACCAAGTGAGCTTGGTTAATATTAAAACTTTGTAAAGTTTCTTTGGTGATCGAGTGAACTCACTTAATATTGGTTTCATGCCAACTTTCCTTTATTAACTGACTAATCTTAGTTAATACTAAACTTTTGTGAACTTGTCTTTGTTTCCTAAGTGAACTCAGTAGAAAGTGTCTTCTAAACTTGGTAAAATCTAGGATGCTCGGTAGATAATATAAACTATCTTCATCACTTGAGTGAGCTCAACAGATATTGACTGGTGATGATATGACATTTTGTATAACATCAAAGATAATCTATAATTGATCAATTATTTTCAAAAATAATTCCCAATTTACTAAGTTGATTTCTTGGGATATGGAAAACATGGTGAAGATAGGGATTGATGAGTTGGATCATTTACTTTTAGGAGAGGATTAAGTAAATGATTCAAGAGATGAATTCAAGGAGAAATTTCTAAAAAAGAAGAGATAAATAGAATGATAATTAGATACTTTATATCTAATGGATCAAATCATGAACCTTAAGATTGATGGTGTTGACTAAGAGGAAAAAGATTAGAACTTCTTATTTAAAGAGGTACAAATGAAAGCAGTTAGAGGTGGTGGAAGAAGAAAAAAATTACAAAGTAGATGTACACATTTCAAGGAGTTCTAGAGAGTTTTATCTATTGTTGATGTTGTTGACTATCAAATCTAAGAAGAAGGCTTAATTTAGAAGAAGTGAAGAGAAATTGCTTGAAGGGTTGTCAAGAGAATTTGAGATTGAGATGACAATGGAGGCCAAATAGTGAATCATTATTAGGAGCTAAATAGATATCTAAACATACAAATTGAGTTTTACTAAATAGACCAAACCTATTATTACTTTCTAACCATTTTGAACAATATTTGAAATACTTTAATAAAGGTTGATGTAATAGTCATAAGGACCTAATAGTCTATGTAAATCAATTAACCAATTAACAATCTAATAGAATATTTTAGTGTCCTCTAACAAGCCCACTCTTAATAGGGTGATTAAATCCTTTAACAAGGTCACATTCAAAAATTTATATTGTAACCTTTAATTGGGTTGGATCTTGACAAGGGTTAATTTAGAAGAGGAAAAATTGGTGACATGTTGTTGGTGGGTTTTTCCAAATTAGCTTTTGACATAAAATTCTAGTGTCAAAATTGTGTGGATATTATTGTGATTCTTTATTTATTTAAGTTTGTATTATGTAAGTCTAATATTTATAGAACAATAGACAACCAGTTAATGTTACAATTAATTAATAGTAGAGGTCAAGAAATGGAATGATAAGATAAAAAAAATTAAGTGTTTATTTTTTCAATTGGCACATCTAGACCTTGTATACTCATTCACCCTCCCACCCCATCCCATTTATTCTAAATAAATTTTTTGTATAGCTAGGAAAAGTGAAGTCATGAAAATATGAAGTTAGTAGATTCTATTTAGGCCTACAAATTTATCATCAAATATAAGAAGAATTTAGCATTAAGGGAGAACATTCATCAAACATGAGAACTTTCACTATGGAAGAAGTCAAGTTGTAAAGTGTTGGCATTGATTCCTTGAAGGGTATGTATAATGAACAAGAATATTTTCAATAGTTTTACAAGGTTTTTTATAAATGTTTAGAGGATTACCATGTTCAATACTTTGACTAATGATTAAATATAATTTTATGTTTAAATGACACTATTTATGTGTCCCTAGATGCCCAATAAAGGAAAGCCTCATCAAGGAAAAAATTGTGGTAGTATGGGAGGACATTGTGAGTTGGATAAAACCCTAGAATATGTGAAGATGTATTATTTTTTACCTAAGATCCAAGACAAGGTAAGGGAGTTTGTGTATACTTGCACCATCTATTAAAATATAAAATAATTTCAAAAAATTCTAGCCTTTTCTACCCACTATTCATTCCCACTAAGCCTTGGGAGAGTTATAACATGGATTTTGTCATGGGCTTTCATAGAACTCATAAAGAATTTCATATCTCATCTTTAGAGTAGTAAATATGTTCAGTAAGATGGAAAATTTTAAATAATGTAAAAGTAAAAATATGCAACTTATATTGCTAACCTTTTTTTAAAAGGAAATTTAAAGAATCCAAGGTTTACCCTTAACCATTGTATCAAATAGAGATGCTAAGTTCATTTGAAACTTATGAATAACACTATGGGAGAGATTGGATGCCATTCTAAGTTTTATTTTTTCCTACCACCCTCAAAAAATTATAAAATTAAGGTGCTAAATAGATCTTTGAGGCATATATTAAAATTCTTGACAAAATAATATGATAAAACTCATGACTCCATCTTACCATAGGAATATTTTTTCCTAGATGGGTCAATAAACAGAAGCACTAGTAAGAAACCCTTTCATATTATGTCTCAAAAAAACCCTAGTATAGTGTTTGAGTTGAGGGATCTTCATGAAGATGAACCAATTAGTACCCATGGAGAATAAGTGGTAGATAGAAAAAATGATGCAGTGCTAATCCAAATGTACTCGAAAATGAGGTGATCTAGAAAATAGAAAACAAGCATGTAGAAAAAAAATGAACAAGAAGAATGAGATTCAAATTTACAAAGAAAATAGTTCATATATTTGAGTCAAGAAGTTTACATCCATCATGCCTAGTTGTATGGCCTTCCAAGTTATGTCCATAACAAAGAAAAATACATCTAAAGAAGAAAAAATATCTAGACTCAAATGCGAAATTCTTTCTCCAAGCTACTCCATGCTAAGACTCCACAACTAGAATGACTTCTTCATGACATTGAAAATTATGAGTAAGAATCTACCTAGGATCCCTTTAAATACTTGCATGGCCATAAGTCAACCTATTGCAAATTACCAACTAAATGAACCCTTATATTAAATGCATAATTGATCCACAAGTCAGCTCTACACAAGCATTGACTACCCATGATGAAATTAAATACACGCTAGGTTGGCCCAAACTTGAACTAGACACAAAAAACAAATGCTAGAACTTTGCACATAAAGTATCACTCAACACCAATAGGAACATTAGGCCAATACTAGATAACTTAGCACACATTGTAACTCGACAAATATTGCAACTTGGAAAAATACTGCAACTAACCAACTCAACACTTGAAAGATCATTCGGTCGATACTGGTAGATAAAATGGGATAACATACTAACCAATATGTTAACATGATGGTGGATAACTTCAACTTATAATGACTACAAATTTATTGGAACTCAAAAATTTTTGTAACTCGATAACAACCAACAAAATTAGTAGGATAATGTGATGGCAAGGATGCTCCTACATTATA
Organism: Cupressus sempervirens; assembly: GCA_028749045.1. Classification (NCBI taxonomy): domain Eukaryota; kingdom Viridiplantae; phylum Streptophyta; class Pinopsida; order Cupressales; family Cupressaceae; genus Cupressus; species Cupressus sempervirens. The sequence goes on from CM053790.1 coordinate 688,187,010, forward strand.
CTACTAGGGTAAATAAAAGAGATCTCAAATTCTCATACATCAGACTCCCCATGTGAATAGAAAAATATGTCCCACATTTTGCGTCCAAAAGTAAATTTTGCACTCAGCTTCATATTCACAAATGGTTTACACTCCATGATGGATAAAAGATTAAATCTTAAAATCAACCATCTATGCTTAATCCATCCAAAACTAAAAATCTCATCCAACTAATCAACATGTGAACTCAATTGAAAATCACAATGTTCCATGTACAACTTATCATCACTAGAATCCATTACATCATCCTCATACATGAAAACTAGATCAACAACAATATCCAAATCACAAACTTGATCAATAATAATTTATACACTCAGATCCATCATAATAAAGTCAGATAAATCCATAATATAGAAATCCTCCACCAAATCAATAAAAAATGAGTCCATATCGGGAACATGCAACAATAACCCTATGTCATCCATACTCATTCCTCCAACAAAATGTAGTTCAACAACATCATCAAAATCCACAACAGTACCAACATTCATATCCTTCAGCATCTCAGCAACAGAAAAGTTTAGATCCATATTAGCAACAACAGTGTCATGTAAATTCACATCAACACCACTTCTAAAAACCTCAACCATAATACGTACAAGTTAGTCTATCTTCTTACCACAAGAAACAACAGTAACATCCATAGTAGGCTAAACATATAACTCTAGACCAATAATGATAGCAATAGGTAAGTCCTCAATCACATTAATTTCAATATTAACATCATCCTAAATAATAACATCCAATCCCTTACCAACATAAATAAAGCTCTCATCTTCAGAAATCTCATTGCACACAACAAGATGCCTTGCAATTTCCATGTTAGATCTATCCATCTGCTCATGAAAATCAAAAGATACTTCATCAACTTCAGCAAAATCATCATGCACTTCCATGACCTATCTTCTTCACTTTATAATCTCTTTAATAGAAAAAATAACCTTCCTTCTAATCTTTAGATGCCAACTCAAATCATATTCTTCTAGATCATTAATACTTTCATGTAAATCAACCCAAACAAAATCATTTTCATTGCTCTCAATATCATCAAGATTTCTTCCATGATCTTGTGTTAATTCAAGAGCTTCTACTACAGTTGCAACTTTCCTCAACATTTCAAATAATTATAGTTCTACAACTCTCCTTCCCTGAACCATCTTTTCATAAACAATGATCAAACGACAAGTACTCAGCAAGTGCAGGCCAAATTTGCAGATATATAACCCTACACAAAATCACTAATTAGCTAGGACTTCTAAATCAAAATATTTCTCTAACAAACTTCACCCAACCAAGGTCTTGGTACAAACTACCTCACACTCTGGCAGTCTTCTTGCACACTCATGAACAACTGATCTTTGATACCAACTCATGTAGCACTAATCTGGATGTACCCCAAAATAAGGTGATCTAGAAACCAAAAAAAAAACACACACAAAAAATGAATAAGAGGAATGAGATTTAGATCCAAAGAGATAATATTTCATATATTTGAATCAAGAATATCACATCCAACATGCCTAGCTCTATGTCCTTCTAGGCTATGACCACTATAAAGAAGAATAGATCTCCAAACTCAAATGTGAACTTCTATCTCCAAGCTACTACACACTAAGACTCCATAACTAAAATGACTTCTTCATGACTCCCAAAATTATGATTAAGACTCCCCAAGATCCCCTTAAATATATGTCTGACCATAGATGTGCCTATTAAAAATTACCAACTAAATAAATCCTTACATTAAATACATAACCAAGCCACAAGTCAGCTCTCAACAAATATTAAATACCCATCACAAAATTAAATATGCACCAGGTTGGCCCGAATTGGAACTAAGCATGAAAAACAAATTCTAGCACTCAATGTTAGAGTAATTATCTATTTACACTTATTGACTAGATCACTTTGATTTAATTAAGTTTTTTATTACTCTAGTTTACTTAAGCTATCTTTTAGGTGCATATAATTAATATTTTTATATTAACTATAATGTGCAACCTAGCTTTTCCCATTTTTAGGGTCATGTTCACCTTTAAGATTGAACTCTTGTAATTATTGCTTCTACTTCTTGGAATATATTTTTCTCTCACTCCACTGAGATTTCCAAGCTTTGTTTTTCCTCTTAGTTTTCCTTCTAGCAATAGGTTATTTTTGATACAAGTGTTCTTGGTGAACTATGAAGTTGGTTTTATCAACTTCTACATGGTAGGAAAGCCTCTCTGCTCCTACCTAGTCTGGAGATCTTGAAGGTGTGATGAGAAGACAAGAAAATAAAATTTTCATGGTTCTTTTCTTCAATCTAGAGGATACACTTTTTTTTGGTACACTTTGAGCAAAAATGGGTGCCACCGTTGCACTCAGAAGCCCTGATCTAGTCATAATCCATATAAGACATGGTTTTTGGCCACAATGAGCCCTGGGATAATTTTTTCTCTACCCTGGGTTGTATGACATGAAAATCTAGAATTTTTTTCAAGAAGTATAGTTTTGGGGGCCGACAATGGATAGATGCCACACCACCCATGTACCAATACATCCTGACCTCTACTCCAACACACTGCCATTTAGTCATGACCACTGCCACTGCCACTACTACAATGCCACCTGGCCTCCACCCTCTAACTACTAGTGCTTCCTAGTCACTACCCAAGTGCTATCCAATGATAGGTGACATTAGCAATCTAGGAGTTGATGTCATTTTTATGACAATATTTCAAATTTTTCAGTGACCAAAATTTTTTTCTAGTAGCCAAAATATTTTTTTGGTAGACAGTCATTTGAAGGTCATATGGGCATCAAATTTTTCCCAGTCTCTGTATTTTTCTAGAAAGCTTATTGTTTGGAGGTACAATTGGTTTTTTGACTATATCTTTTGCATATAGTGTCTATTTTTAAAAATGAAATATCACCAAAAAATTACTTTTTGGTTGGAGATGACAATGTTTTATAATTTGGCCATTTTAGCTCCTATTTTTGGCATTCAATTAGATGCTTTAGTTTCCTAAATCTTTGCATCTGGCATCCAGGTTTTCTTCTAGTTTCCCTTGTTCTTTCCTTAGTTATTTCTTTCATTTATGAAGGATAGATTTATACATTATGATGAGGGTGTATTTTTCTTTCTGTAATCAAATTCAGAATTGACCCCTCTACTTCTATCTTCTTCTCTCAATGTTAGAACCCTCTATGGCCCGGATGACACCACAAAACTACTTCACTTGGAAATCACACGTGACTCAACTTCTTATGTCACATGGCTTATGGTCATGTTTGGATAAAAATTAACCTGTTGTGTAGTTCCCCTTTGAGGTTCTTTAGCATAGAAATAAAATGGATGAAGCCATGATGTTGATTGCATTGAACATCTTTGATACTATCATGTTTCACCTGGATGGTTTGACCACTCCTTAGGCTATTTGGACCAATTTTTCCAATTTGTTTGGCATAGCGAATGATTTTTAGGCACTACATCTTGATGTAGAGTTGACTACTTTAACTCCTAGCAACTTTTCCACCATGGAGAACTTCTTGATGAATTCTAAATCTCTACATTTAGTTTTGTAGGGATGTGGTAGGACCAAGATAGATGATGAGTGTATCTTTTTGATACTCTCAAATTTGAGAGGCTAGTATCAAACCTTTTCTTCCACTTTCTACTCCACTATGGATGCTTTGGGGAACAAAGGTGTCATGCCTTCTTTTGAGACATTCTATGATCAATTGACATAGGAGCAAGACAAAGATCAAATAGATGGATTCTTTTGGCTCTTCCAGCCAAGCATTGGTTTCTCATTCTTCACAAGAGAAACCAAAACCAAAAGCCAAACTAAAGAAATATTCATAAAAAATTGATTCAAAACCTCCAACTAACCCTTCCAAGGGTAAATCTTCTTCAAAGTCTACTGAGTGTTCCTCCAAGACTAAGAAAAAATTAGTTAAGACCTATAGTTTTTGTGGAAAGGATTGACATCCTACTTCTAAGTGTTGAAAATGTTTGGAGGCTTTAGAGGAAGCCATGCAGGAGCATCACATTTCCACTCTTCAATCTTTATCCCCCCTATAGGGAAAGGTCACACTCTTACTACACGAGAAATGACTTTTGGGCCCATCTAGATTCTTAATTCTAGTTCCTCTCACCATATGACTAACACTCAGTAGTTGGTCACCTCACTTGCTCATTGTGCTACTTCACAAATTATTATTGGGAACTCATCACATCTTTCAATCTTGGGTTCTAGTTATGTTGCATTAGTTGGGAGTTCCCTTTAGGATGTTACTTTTATCCTTGACAACTCAATGAACCTATTGTAAATTTATCATATTTTCCACTCTACCTCTGGTAAGAAAATTGATTTCTCACCACACAATGTGGTTATTTAGGACTTACATGATTCTAATTTGATAGTGGTTATTGGGAGAGTTGACTCTACATATCACCTATATAGATTTGATGGATTTAAATCTTCTAATGGCATAGGTTCCTATCTTGTAGCACATGTAGATTCAGTGAGAAAAAATTAGCATTAGCATTTGGGCCATGTCAATTATAGATATCTTTAGTAGATGAGCACACATGAACTTGTTCTTGGGCTTTCCTGAATTTGTTTGACTGATGGTATTTGTCAGGGTTGTGCTTTTAGAAAACAACATAGGGATTCTTTTCCTCATGGATGAGCTACTCATGCTTTGGCAGCATTGGAGATGATTCATAATCACCTCATGTCGTTTCCCACACCTTTTTTAAGTTCCAGATATGTGCTCACTTTCATTTATGACTTCTCTAGGCACACATGGGTGTACATTTTGAATTACATGTTTGATGTCTTTTATTCATTTTGAGTCTTCAAGACATTTATGGAGAAGCAATTTCATCTTTCTATTCGACGAATACATAGATAATGGGGGGGGGAATATGTGAACTAAGCTTTTAGGGATTTTTTCTTTGATCATGGTCTTTAGCATTAGTATTTAGTGCCCTATATCCCTCAACTAAATGGTGTGGTAGAGAGAAAGAGTAGAACACTTTGGGAGATGGCTAATTGTATGATATAATCTAGGTCCATGGATTTATCTTTTTGTGTAGACATAGTTAATTGTGCCAGGTTAAAAGTACAAAGTTGTGTCACCTTTCATGCTAACTTATTAGAATGACTAAATTTGAGTATTTCTATGTAAAACACAATTTCTTTCAAACATATGATCGAGACAAATTAATTCTAGCTAAGTTATATATGGTCTCACACTTTTCCAATTTAAAATGTCTATTATATGCATGTTTTGTACTAGTGTCTATCCAATTACTAAAGAAATAAAATTATTTTAGAAAAGTGGCATTTCAATAACTCTTAGTATTTTTAATGATATTATTTTAATAAAATATAAACACCATTTTATAGAGCTTAGAGTCAAGAATATTCTAATATACACTTTATAGTGTTTGAATTAGATATAATATATTGTAATTAAAAAATTCTACAAGCACGTATTTTAACACTCAAAAAGATGTTGATTGTGAGAAAGAAAAAAATATCAAATCAAATCAATAAAATCTAAAAATTATATAATGTTTTAGAGGAGAGAGTCCTCTTCTAGAATGTATAATTTTTCTTTTTGTTAGAATAGATTTTCTTTGAAATATGTGGTGGCAGACGAAAAGTATTGATTTTAGGTGAGTTGAAATTTGAATCATTATAAAAGAGGAAATATAGTTCTAAGATAATTTACATTTTTAATTGTTCTAACTATATATGTCATCTATAATATAGTATAAGATCAAAGGGAAATAATTTTATTTTCATATAGTTTGGTGGTGGGAACTAGACCCCTAATTTTCAGCATTTTTTAGCAACAAAAAAATTATCAATAATAATTAGTAAAATATATAATTTCTTATTCCAAATAATTATAAAAAATTATAATACTAAACTTCATCCATTTCTACACATTTCAATAGTTTACTTCCTTTTTAAATTTAAAATATTAATACTAGTTTTATGCAATTTAAGGTGAAAAATTATACTTTTGTTAGCTTTTTCCTTTACAAAATGGTGACACATGTTTGTTCTTTTATGCACAAACTATATTCAGAATTGGATGCCTCACAAGGTAGTTTGACTATGACTCCTGAGCAGGCTTGGTCTCATGTCAAGCCTAATGTATCTTCATTTAAAGTATTTAGTAGTGAATCATGGGCATTTGTACTTGATTCTCAAAGGAGAGCAATGGAGCGAAAGAGCTGACACCTCATTTTTGCTGGCTACTACGAGGATGTTAAGGCATATAGGTTGTTTGATCCTAATTCTAGAGAGGTTGTATCTTGATGGGATGTCCAATTTGATGAGTGCCTTCCTATAGTAGATGCCCTACTTCCAGAGTCTATGTCACTTACCACTACTTCCTTATCCTTTCTAGTATCTTTTCTAGATGATGAGGATAATGATCTTGGTGATCCCAATTTACCTCCACCACATGATCCTCTATAGATTCCTAAATGGGCTCATGTTATAGTTGAGGTTATAGGATCTCTAGCTAGTGACCCTTCCACTTCCTATTACACCTAGTCTCATATTGCAGGTTCTAGTCTTATAAGTCATGCTATTTGCAGTGATCCTCAGACATTTGTAGCAGCAACAAGACATACTAAGTCAGACAGTGTCGTGGAGGAGGAATAGTCTTCTTTGATAAAGAATTATACTTGGGATCTTTGTTTTCTTCCTAAGGGAAGAAAGTGCAATGCAATTGGTTATATCATACGTAGTTTGCTACTAATGGTTCTATTGATAAGTTCAAGGCTTGTCTTATTGCGAAGGGTTTTTCATAGGTTGAGGGTATTGATTACACTGAGATATTTTCCCCTATCACCAAGGTTAAGACTATTCACCTTGTCTTATCCTTTGCAGCTTCTCAAGGATGGCCCATTTTTCAAATGGATGTGAAGAGGTAATCCTTGCACAATGATCTTACTGAGGAGATTTATATGGAGTAGCCTTAGCGATTTGTGCAAGATTCATCCTTAGTTTGCAAATTTTGACGCTCTTTCTATGGTCTCAAACAAGCACCTCAGTTTGGTATGAGAAGATGGACTCCTTTCTACTTTCTACAGGCTTGACACCCTAGCATTTTGATCCTATAGTATAAATCCAACATCTTGAGGATGAGGTTTTGATCGATTAGCTACATGTTGATGGTCTTCTCCTCATGGGTAGCTCATCCTCTATGATTTGGGATGTTCAATGTGCATTGATGGAATAGTTTAAGATGAGCAATCTTTGTCTGTTATGTGCTACTTTCTTTGTCTATAGATTGTTCAATCCTCTATTGGGATCTTTGTTTACCATCAAAAGTATTATCTTGACATGCTTCAACACTTTAAATTTCTTGATTGCAAGCCTACTCCTACACCTTTTCAATCAAGTGTTACCTTGTCTACCTCTTGTACTTCACCTTTAGTGGATCCTACATTGTATCAATAGTTGATTGGTAGTTTGTTGTACCTAACACATACTTATCCTAATTTGCCCTTTGCAGTTGGTCTTGTCTCTCACTTTTCACATGAGCCTTGGCAAGATGCCAATTGTATTTTGAGATAAGTTTTGGGCACACTTATTTATGTCATTCATTACACATTAGGGACTCCTCACATTGTTAGGTTCATTGACTTAGATTGGGCTGGTGATGTTGATGATCAAAAGTCTACTTCTAGCTTTGTCTTTTTTCTTGGCTCTAGTCCTATCTTATGGTCATGCAAGAAGCAAAATGCTCACACATTTTCATCTACAGAGGTTGAGTATAGAGAAGTAGTGCATCCTAGTTAAGACATTTTATGGCCTTGGCAATTGATGAACAAGTTTGGTTTTCCTCCTAATTGTCCCACTATTCTATGGTGTGATAATCAAAGTGCTATTCACATGTCTCACAACCTAGTAGAGCATCAATGCACTAAACCCATTGCACTTCATATGCATTTCATTAGTCAAAAGATTCAAGATGGTGTTCTCTCTTTGGAGTATATTCCAACTGATGTGTAGGTTACTAACATCTTCACCAAACCTTTTGCATCACCATGCTATCTTTAGTTACATTCTATACGTGGGGGGTCTTGTTGAGGCCTTCCTTCCTTCATTTTTTTTAGCATGTTTGTTCTATTTCTTCTTGGAGTAGAGTTTTTCCCATTGAGTTTTCTCTATTTCTCTAGTTTATAGAGATTTCCCTATTTTGGGTACTTGATTAGGCCTTTTTTTCGGGACCCATTTTTCTACTTTCATAGTTGTGCTAGGTTATCTAACATACTAGGCTTCACTTAAAGGGGGTGTTAGAGTAATTATCTATTTACACTTATTAATTATATCACTTTGATTTAATTAATTAAGCTGTCTATTACTCTAGTTTACTTAAGTTGTCTCTTAGGTGCATATAATTAATATTTTATATTAATTATAATGCAAAATGTAGATTTTTCTCATTTTAAGATTTCATTCACCTTTAAGGTTGAACTCTTGTAATTATTGTTTCTATTTCTTGGAATATATTTTTCTTTCACTCTGCTAAGATTTCCAATATTTTATTTTTCCTTTTTGGTTTCCTTCTAACAATAGGTAATTTTGCATGCATATGTTATTGGAAAACTTTGAAGTTGGTTTCCTCAACTTCTACACTCAACACATACAGGATCACTTGAGAACAATAGGAACACTCAACCAATACTAAATAGCTTGATACACATTACAGCTTGAAAAATACTACAACTCGACAAACACTGCAATCAACCAACTTAGCACTTGAAAGATAACTTAGTTGATACTGGAAGAATAAATGGGATAACACACAAACCAGTATGTTAACATGATGGTAGACAACTTCAACTCAACAATGGCTAAAAATTTATTGGCACTCGAGAATTTTTGTAACTCAATAGCAACCAATAGAATCAGTGAGATAACATGATGGCTAGGATGCTCATGCAATAATAAAAGAGATTCATGACCAATTGAGGAAAACATTATAGCAGAACTACTAAGAAGTATAAATAAATTATAGATAGGGAGAGAAGATATTTTCAATTTTAGGTTGAAAATTTGAGTTTGTGCTTATCAAAAGAAAGAAAGATTTCCTAAATGAAAACACACAAAACTAACTATGGAGAAAGTAGGTCCTTTTAGGGTATTGAGAAAACATGGATTATTGGTATGTCCCCTATTTTCTATATTTTTGATTTGATGCTTTATAAGGGATGTGAAAATTAGGTATTGAAGTGCAAGTGGAGAACCTAGAAGAAGATATAGAATCTACATTCTACATCATGAATCAAGGAAACCTAAATAAGTTTTGGACACAAAGGTCATTGAGAAGATAATTAATAATGTGTACAAGAATTAATTGGTTAAATTGGAAGGCTATCCTAAAGAATAAGTTATCTACATGGATGAAGTCGACATGAAGAACCATGCAAATAATTTGAAGGAGCTAATATAAAGAATACTTGAGATAAAATGACACAAAAATTATGGTGTTGGGGAAACCATCCTAAAAAATAATGGATAGAATTAAAACACTTCAATTGTAATAAGGATTCTTTTTTATCCATATATTGAACCCATTTTTGAGGCTATTTGGTCAATAGGTACAATAATAAACCTATGATCAATCTTGGTAAAAGTGTCAAAATTTCAAATTTTTATTATTTTGTAGAACCTTAGGCTTTGGAAACCTATAGAGAAAATAAAAGGTTGAAATGTAACCAAATTGAAAAAATAGCTAATATATTGTTAATTTTGTATTTTGCAACATTAATAAGTACTCAAAAAATTGCAAATTGCATTTGAATGGAGGTTGTAACCATTGGGATTGGTTTGAGTAGAAATAGATAGTAAGAATATGCCACAAGAAGTATTTATGAATAATTATTATGTAATAACTTTAAAAGGAATCCACTTTTGGTGTAAATTTACCATTTCAAAGAAATCTACAGACTTGTTCAAATCAGTAGCATGAATCAATTTCCATTGTAAGATAGAGGAGTGAAATATTTTCAATTACATTTGATTTGAGAGCCTACTATGAAAATTTGAGCTAGATAGGAGAATTTCTTTTATAACTATCACAAAAACTCACATTCATAGGGTTTCATCAGAAAAATTCCCATAACTTGATTTTTAACATTGGAATCTCATGGTCTTCTATAGAAAGAAAGTAGAAGTGTTGTATTATATATTCCCGAAAGAGTGGCACCAAATTCAATAGTTTATACCTTTTTGACTTAGCCATAGGGCCAACATCCCTCTGTGCTCATCTAGATTGAGGTTATAAATATTGATACAAACAAGTGTTGGATCTAAGATTTTGAATGAATTAGAGTAATTAGATGTTCCAATAGTTTGAACATCTTGCACAAAAAAAATTGTAATAGTTTTCTTTTAAATATTTAAATTATCTCATTCAACCTATATCAGCATATTTTGGGGTATAATGACTAAGAGAGAGAGTCATATCTAGAAACCTTGGAATCTCAAAGAACTCTATCAAGGGTATCTAAAATAAAAAATCATGGATAGGGTTATGAGGAAGTTTTCTAGATAAGCTATCAAAATTAGTTTGAGAGGCCCAGTAGTGGTAGATCTAGCTTCTAGTGTATTGAATGGAATTTATTTCCATATAGTTGGGGTTTTAATCAAGACTGTAGATAGATCACATGGCTAAGCCCACAAAAGTTTATTCAGTCATAATGCAAAATTCTAGGAGTAGGACTTGTGCAGGATTGATAAAAATCAAAGTAGGATTTTGAATGAATTTCTTAGCGGTAAGTTTGGTGTGAAGGGTTAAGTAACACTTCTTGTAGACACTTCTACATCATATATAAGGCATTGGGAGCCAAAAAAACATTAGATAAATTGAAAGTCCAAGATGACTTAGTAACCAAGGAAGACCTTGAGGCCCAATTATCAAATACTTCTACTTTGTCCCCAAATTTCTCCTATTGCTCATATTTTTTATGTTTAGCCTTACAGCCAAAGAAAATCCTTACACCCAAGACAAAGGATTCTCTAGAGGTCTTCTTGGGATTCTATAATTTCTTAATAGAGGATGATATTAAGCCAAACACACTTGAGTATAGAGCTTCATACTCAAATTAGAGGTATCTTGAGGTGCTAAATTATCATTATATCTATACAAATAATAAAAATATTTGAGTGAGAGAGGTATATTTTTTAACCCTATATTTCTCATTGGTTAGAGAAAGAACAAGAAAATCCAAAAAGGGTAGCATAATTTATCATTTCCCCTCTAGAGGTTGAGGAAAGAGAAGAGATGGGTGTAGAAACATTTATACCTACATTTATATCTAACAAACTTAGTAGATGACTTCCAAAACTTACTAGATCATCAATAATTTGTCACTATTGAACCTAGCCTAAAGCCTTCAAATTTTCTCCTTGGTGTCCAAGAACTTCTTCAAGGCCTCTTTAAAAGATATTTTGGTGTTATGAGGGATTTGATTACCCTCATGATCAGACCAATAATAATTAAAATTTTCTTTGGAGTCAAGTTACAAATGAAACACCTCTAATAGAGACTTGAACCTCCTCCTACTTTTTCCCCCCATCTTCACTTGCAATGGTCTCTAGAGGGTATTTTATGTTTTATCTTATCCAAACTATGGGACATTTGAAATTTTTAATAAATCTACAAGATTCTAGCTTCTCACTATATCCTAATCCAACAATCTCACAAGGAGAGTGTGATGAGAGGGATGGATAATGATCATATTTTCCTTGATGTTGTAGTTAAGGGAATGCAAAATATAAATATTATCTTTTATCTTGTGTCTAAAAATAAAATTATTTCATTCTTTCCAAAATAAAATTTCTTCTCTGGTAGGTTATTCAAAGAAAATCTATCACTTGGTAGCATCTATGCAAGAGAGGAATTTATGGCACCTTTGTATTCTCTCTTTGTCTGAAGAATGATGAAAAATTCTCCCATTTTTTATTCTTGTGTCTATTTTCTAGGAAAGTATGGCATAGATGGTGGGATGACTAACAAAAGTCTTTCACTCATGAAATGTCCATAATCAAATTTTGGTAGAGCTTGGAAAGAACCCCTTGTTAGAAACAATAGTCCACCAAGATAACTTAGAGGTAGGGGGAGGAAGGTTGAATCAGTTATCCAATAATTAAAACATTTATCAACTTTAAACAATATTATCCATTAAACCAAACTAAACAACAACCATAACAAGATGCACATAAAAAATTGCACTAGATATGTTAACTAGGGAAACCCTTGATAAAAGGAAAAACCCTGGTGGGAATGATGCCCACAAGATGATGTACTAATATAAATATTTCTTGTTAGAGGATGGACCCTACTAGGATACTTTGAATCCTTGTTAGAAGATTCCAACCTTATTAAGAGTTATGCCAACCCTATTAGGAGTTGTGGAAGACAAAAGGACCCACTATCTAGAAAACTTCTAGGGAAAGACCACTAAACTCAATTTCCAACTAATCTATCAACTATTCTTTCTAGAAAAATTATTTGTACTATACTTTAAATTCTTTCCTCTGTCGTATCAACTAGACCAATCACTATCAAACCTTAAAGATGAGGTCACTAACCTTGGATCTAAGTGTGCAACTTCAAATCACAAAATAAAATGTTGGCAATAAAGTTTCCTTAACCTTCACTCTACTCTTCTTCTTTTCACATTCTACTCTTTGTGCTACTTACAAGCATTCACATTCTTCCATACATCCATCATACATGATAAAGGAAAATGTTTATCTTTTATATCAAATCCATAAAACAATTTCTTGAGTTGGCTATTACACATTCTTAATTAATTATTATAGGACTAGATAAAGAACATGCTACACTTAGCGATAGCATTAATCTTTCACACTGTTGGTCTGATTTTTTTGCAAAATAAATTTCTTTAAAATCATGTTATAAAAATCAAATTTGAGTCCTTTTGACTAAGTCTTAGTGTTTAGGGTTTTGGTTTTGTACTTTTGAAAATCCTTAAAAAAAAAACCCTATGAATAACCTTAGGATTTCCCTTTTAATTTTGTCCTAGCACGAAACCTTTGAAAAAGGTTGAATATTCCTTTCCTACCTACTTTAAAGCCTTTTTTATGCACTTTAATGAATAAGTCTCTCCACCGTTTGATCTAGGATGATCAACGGTTGTTGTTATCTTGCATTGAAGAGTTTCAAAGTTGTTTGGCTACCCCAACATAGTGACTATTGAGTTTTCTATTGTGTGATGCTATCAAGTGAACATCGGCATCAAAAAAGGTATTTAATCAACTAGAAAATGAACCAAGGATCCCCAAAAATATTTCAATCATCAGAGATTTCCTTCTTGCCATTAGAAAGTCATACCTTTTGGCTATAGTGATGTGACAACCAACATAGAAACCCATGTCATGGCAGTTGCTAAAATTCTCGATGGTTATTCAGAGTTCCAGCTAGCATTATATGTGGTGTTTTTATTGTTTTGTTAGTATCATTAATAGAGGTGATCATATCAAGATATGATTGTACTTAACAGTGCCAAAATAGAGTGAGTATACTGAAAGTCACCTTCTCATTGTTGGGAAATTTATATTTCTTGCCATCAGTGACATAGCGACTCAATAGAAGATTGTAAGGTGGTAACATGTTTGGAAAGTGGGTCCCATACACATGCTTCATCAAATACAAGTTGCAAGGCACATGGTATCTACTAGGTTACAGGTTTCCACTAAAATATCTTAGTCACTGGCAATCACGTTCTCGCTATTGAAAAAAATGCTCTTCACCATTAGCGACATAATGCCTAGCAAGGAAAACTTAAATGCTCAATGGGACCCAAGCAATTTGGTAGTACAAACAAGACCAAATATATGCCAGCTATGTAATCGTCAATGCCTCATCAGTGAGTGGGTCCTACTTCCCATTTGTAATCTAGGATAAGGTCTTGACCATCTAATCTTAGATCGAAAAATGTCACATCTTTGTCATGAAAAGAAGATAGCCTATTTTTTCTAAGTGACATGGTGACTGTGGGACCAACCATGCTCTAGTGTATTCTAATAAATTTTCTCAACCTTCTGATTAGCATCAAATCAATGGCTGTTATTATCTCCCAAACATAAATTTCTTGAGGGACATGTGTCAAGGTTGAATCTATGTTTGTCATTCATTTTCTACAATGAGATGCTCATTTTTTATGTGTATTGAGGTATCAATACATTGACACATGTCCTTAGTGCCAATGGATCTAGAAGAAAGTGCCAACTTGGAAGGATTGGTACATGCGATTAGCTATAACTGGGTCAATTTTCTAATTTGTCAAGTGGATAATTAGTAATCTTTTTTATACCACTTGATCATAAGATTTTTGAAGATCAATGGTGCAGGTTCAAATACAAAAGGTGGTGCCATTCTATGAATTAATGAGACATGAAAAGCTTTGCATGTGAAATAAACATAGAGTTTAACACAGTAGATTTTCTCAGTTCCACCTTAAGCAAATAAAGATTTTAAGTCTTTTGTGAGTAGAAGTAATTAGTAAGAGGATTGTATTGATTTTTGCATGAGTTTCAAGCAGTTGGCTTGAAAACAAAGTGTAGAACTACAAAGACGAGTCAAAAAAAATTTCAAGTAAGTAATCTACCATAGTTTCTGTCGTGTTTCAGTCATGCATGGTATAGAAGAGATGGCTCCAAAGAATTAATTAATTCCTAGGTTATGGATAGAAGAGGGATTGTTGGATAAGAATACTTGGGTCTAGAATAATAATGCCTCATGAATAGGTTTGAATTGGTTTGTAGAGAGGAAGTTGTTTGTCCCATGTAGTAGTATATGGAAGTTTGACAGTGGAAAACTAGTAATCCTGAGTGTTTTCATAGAGTATAATCTCCTTGAGATTGTAGTAAAGAACCATAATCATGCCACTAAGGTAGTAAGAAGAACAAGGAGTGAACTTGGCAAACTTAAGATCCTACCTACAATAACATTGTTCTCTAAACAATTTTTGAAGAAAGCATACTTTAGTGCTAGGGCAATAGAAATATGGGACCCTATGCCAAATTTTGGAGAAGAGGGTGAAGAGGATTTTATTCACCCATGACTTTTATATGAATGATTACTCACATAACCTTTCTTGGTGTAGGCATATTCATTGATTTTGTTTCTTACTTAATTGGAGGAAAAAATGCTCATTTTGTTATATTTGATAGCTACATTGTCTATGAGCTTAGGTGTTTCATATTGAGGGATAATCCCATGATCCTAGGATGTTATAATTAGTGAAGAGTGAGAAGTAAATGTGACTCTCAAAATATAAAGTAGATGATGAAACCCATGGGTTGACACTATTTTGCAATCATCAGAGCATATTTTATCATTAAAAGGCATAGCAAGTGCATAAACAAAGGAATTAGAGTAGTAGTTGGTTAAAGACTCATCAACATAAAGAGATGTAATAGAAAGGGACCCACAAAAGGATATTTGATCTAAAAATCTTTTAGTTATTTGCAGTTTTTCCTTTTCTAATAGGTGTTTGGAAATACCTTTTGTAAAGTGACACCTATCAATCACATTTTCCCTTTGCTTGTTGCAACTCATGCCTATATAAATGAGTTTTCAAGGTAATGTGATGGTTTGGTTTTCTATTTCTTTTAGTCATATAATCATTTTGTTTTTTTTCCAATAATTTTGAGCAAGTTTCATGATGTATTTTCTTGGCTAGCTTTTTGAGAATACAGGAATATAGAATGATCTTTGTGTTTCTTTCTAAGGTCATTCTGAGTTAACTACATATGTATACAATTTTCAACAAAAATGAATACAAATTATAAGCTATCCCCATATTAGTTCTTTCTAAACTTTGTCTCCTTTTGATTACTTGGTTATCTTGATATTGTATGAGTAAAGCCTTGTGCAATTGAATGCAATCCATTTAGGTTGTATATCTATTCATCACTACTATTAGCTCAATGAATTAAGTAAAAGCTTTGGTGAATTTGATTAGGTTTCTGAAGTAATGAGAAAGATTTTTTGAATGATGAATTCTAATAAGAATTGCTGATAATATTTATTGTGAGGCAACAAATCAAATCCATGGAATTGTAGTAGAATCTGAACCCCAATGGATTAAGCATTGATTAAATTAATTTAGCTAGAAGACAAATAGATAATAGATGAGCATCAAATAAAAAAGTTATAATCAATTTTACTTTTATTTCCTAAACATTTTCAAAGTTGTTCAATGCTTGTTTGTATGAAAATATTCTAGCCTTAGTTAGCGACTACTATTGAGAATACTTGAGAATCTACAGTAGAATTTATGACCAAATCTGCTATATGGGATGTATTTTGTTTAAAATTTCATAGTTAGGGGTATGTTTGAGGATTAAAGGTGAGAATTAGGATGAAACTAAGATAATTCTCAAACAATAACATTTCAATTGAATCATCCCTTAGGTATAGCCACCTTGATTTTGTAGAGCATAAAGAGAAGAAAGCCAATTGTGGCTTTGTTGATGTT
Organism: Cupressus sempervirens; assembly: GCA_028749045.1. NCBI lineage: Eukaryota > Viridiplantae > Streptophyta > Pinopsida > Cupressales > Cupressaceae > Cupressus > Cupressus sempervirens. Next base: position 688,203,583 of record CM053790.1, read on the forward strand.
GGTTCTAGCTGGTATGCATATAAAATTGTTGATAGGAAATAGCTATCCCTTAGATTCTATAAGTGTCATCAGCTTGGTATTGAGCTTTTGTTGTCCAATTGTTTTAATACACCAACAAAATGGTAACTCTGCTAGGGAGTTGTACAGTTAATTTGTGAAAAGTTCTAAAAAATATTTTGTCATGTTGTGTATGTGATTGTTAGCATTTGTCCTCATGTGTTTCGTAAGGGTAGTTTTGTTTTAACCAACTAGTAGACATATACAACCTTTTCATGTGTCTTGCCTTATAAGCCAGAGTTGTATTCTCGAGGTATTTTTGATTGGTTCTATCATGGTTTCACGTAGGATATACCTTCTTTTATCCTTTTGCTTCAAGCTAGGAGATATTTTGTTGTACTTTTCCCTAGGAATAGGGTGGCAACTCAATTAAGGTTTTGAAAGCTAGTGCTAAAATTATAAATAGTGAGTCTGGCTGATAGAAGAAAACACACAAGAGCCTACACAAAAGCTAATCCTGATGTACCCATGTATATTGATCTATCTTATGGCGGTAGGAAGAACTTGAATAAAAAGAAAGAAAACCCAAAACCTACTTGGAAAACAAGAGGTAATACACTAATTAATTCTCAATACTAGCCAGTTGCAAGAAGAGATTCTTCACTCTATTCTGAATTAGAGAATACAAGATTCTTTGGAGGAATTTTTAGTACCCCTATACTAGATGAAGAAACATACTAGGATAAGGATATGTCACTATTAGTGACTAGATCTCCTAGACCAGAGTTGATGGCTAAAATGAATTAAAAATTACAAGGTCTCAAAATGACTTCACAATCCTTTTAGCTGCAAAGATTTCCCATACTAAGAACCTAACTTAATAGATCTAGATGACCATGTTGATTTAGAGGCTACTTCTATAGATCCCAAAGAGTTGCAATCAGAGATAGGATTTCTAAAGAAGTGGGTTACAAAAGAAGAAACCAAGCATATTTCTCTAGAAAAAGAAAAAGAGCAAGATAATTTAGATGCCATTGTTGAAAGCGATAATTTACTTAGAAGAATGGTTTCTTTAAAAGAACAAAACAAGAAGTTAGTAGAAAGGACTTTATTCCTTCATGCTAATGTATTTGGAGATGTGGACACTTTAAGGTCTAAGGTTTTAGAACAAGAAAAATTACTAAGTCAGAAGCAACAACCTGTCGTCACTCAAGTCCAAGCTTATAAGCTTGTTCAAGTTGACCTTGTAAAACCTACTATGAAAATCACTGATAAAGGAAAAGGAAAAGCTATAGGAGTCAAAATAAATGAACCCCAAGTTTTACCAAGATAATCTATAAACCCTCCCATTTCAAAATTGGATCTAGATTTGGAGAATGCTAAGAAGGAGAAAGAAGATCTTGCAAAAGAATGTGAAAAAGTTAAAAATGAAGCCCAAGCTGCCGAAACTAGGAGGAAGATACAATTCATAAAATCTAATTCTTCCTTGGCTTCATGGCTGAAATTACCACTCCCACCTCTAACTCCTACTCTAGTCTTTGCTACATTGGTTTCAATTCAGAATACATCTCAAGTCACTCCTACTTTACCATCTACTATTAGCACCCAAATTCCCTTAGGCCAACCTCAACAACCTTAGAATGTCTTTTGTAATCAAGCTAATGTAGTAAGCACCTCAAATATTGCTGGTTTTCAAAAAAAATCTATCTCTAAATATAAGTACAAGCAAATGTCATTTGTAGGTATTCCTTGTATCCCAAACCCTATATCTTTTGATTTAAGAGGCAAAGTAGTCACGTTCTTTGGGAATAATACTATTACTGGTGAACAATATTTGAGGGTTTTCATTGATATGCTAAATGACTATGTGGTTGAACATGAGGATGTAGTTATGAAATTGTTTGTTCATTCTTTGGTTGAAGATGCAAGAGATTGGTTCAGGAGGATACCTAATGACAACATTTTCTCATGGAATAATTTGGAAAGCTCATTCAAAGAACAATATGGAGATGACACTAGTGTGGGTTTATGCTGACTAATTTTAACAACATCAAGAAAAACCCCAATGAATCTGCCTTTGATTTTAATGTAAGATTCCAAAAAGGTATGTACAAGTTATTCCAGGTTATGAGGTTAAATGAGGATGATTGTTTTACAACTTATTTCAATGCTTTTGAAAATAAAATGGCTTTTGAATTAAGGGATAATGATCCTAAAACCTTGAGAGATGATTATAATATCGCAGTGAATATTGAAAATAATAGAAAAGCATCTAGCAAGTTTGGTAGGAGAGATGATCCAAAGTTGTTTAACTCTAGGACTACCAATAGGAGGGATGTTGATAAAACCCCTATTGGAAAGAAAACTAAAGAGCTAACAATAGGCCAGGTATTGAACATGTTAAAAAAGTTGAACCCAACTACCTTCAATATGCATAAGTTAAATTTTGGTGATCAAGTCCCTATGAATAAAAATAATTTGAATAGACCACCTAGAATATAGAACTATCCCTATACAACTCAATGGAAGGATGGTAAGCCAGTTAATTAGACCCAATGTATGAAAGACAAGAGTACACTAGATCCTTTGCAAAGAAATTATGTTAATATGAATGATGATGTACCCTAGTGTACTATTTGTCAATCACATCATTCTTTAGAATTTTGTTTTGTTGCTCAATCTTTTACCTTAGATCATAGTGCACAAAATTATGAAGAGGAAGGAGAGAAAATCCATGATGATGTAAGCTATAATATGGCGAGCATGTGTAATGAGACTATGGATTCTGACTTAGAAGAAATGGAGAGTGACCTTGAAGACAAGAAAATAACTTATTAGTTACATCATCAAAAAGTGTTTTCTGATGATGAGGGACATGATGAAGATAAGGTATGTGTTACATCTTCTAAAGTTGGTCATGTGAATTTAAGAATGCCTTCCAAGGAGAAAATTGATAGGATCACTACAGAGATGATTTCCCAAGTGCATAGTAATTACAATTTGAGAAATAGAATAGTAAATAATGATGTTGAGAAACCTTCTAGTATCTTTATAAAAGATATTACACATAAGATGAAAGATGAAGATAAGAAGGCTACTATAGAGATAGTTAAAACTAAAGACATCAAAACCAAAAGGTGGGAACCCAAGAAGAAAGTTCAGTTTCAAACAAATGAAATTGCAAAAGCAATGGTGCAAGAGAAGGGATTAGGGTCTGCTACTATCAAGCAAACAACATCTCTTACTATTCCAAATGCTCTTACTCTAGGTATGACTATAAAACCCACTGTTTCTAATCCTCTTGATATTCTATCCATGTTGTCATAGCTTACTATTAAAGTACCCTTGTTTGAGTTTTTTAGAATTGAAGAACATAAGAATAAAGCCTTGATGTGATTAGCAGGGATAGGAAATAATAATGATATAGAACAAGATGTCATTCAGTAGAACCCATTCATGATAAAAGATAATGGTATCATGTCTCAAATTCCCCAAGTGTTCTTAGATGATTCATCAGTAGCATATATAGAAGACATTGACCCATTCTTTCTCAACCTGACTATAAAAGAAAAAACCCTAAAAAATTGCATGATAGATTCAGGGGCTTCTAATACAATCATTCCATATAAAGTAATGGAAGCCCTAGGATTAAAGGTAGACACTAAATAGGGTAGATGTAGGGGTATGGATGCTAGTGAAGTTCTAGTTATAGGGGCTATAAATACTCTACCATTTAGGTTAGGTGCATATCCTAAGGTAGAATGGACCATGTCAATTCTTGTAGTTGATATCCCTCCACACTATGGAATGTTGCTATCTAGAAAGTGGAGTGCTACTATGGTGGGTAGTCTATAATGTGACTTAATGTATACTACCTTTCATATAGGAGATAAAGTTGTTAAGGTAAATAGGGAGCCAAGGGTTAATCATAATTTGGGAGAAGAAACTGATAAGGATACCACTTGCTTTGTAGATACTGGTGTGAATACATTTTGAGCTAAATTGATTACTCAAGAAGTTGAAAAGCTCCTATTGTTATTGAACATGAGGTTGAATGTTGTTTAAATTCACCATTATTATGGACCATGTTTTTTGATAGGGCTAGTTCTAAAGGTGGTGTAGGGGTAGGGGTAGTATTTATTTCTCCAAAGAAGAACACTTTTAAATATTCCTTCACCCTAAATTCCTTTTGCACCAATAACATAGCTGAGTATGAAACCCTATTGTTAGGATTAAAGGTTGCTTCTCATAATGGAATTAAGAAGTTGCATGTCATAGGTAATTCTAAACTAGTCATATCACAAATAAAAGATATGTGTGAATGTAAAAATAAGAGGTTAAAGCTGTATAAATATGTTGTTTGGGATCAAATAGAATTCTTTGATGCATTTGGTATCTCATGGAGGGATAGGACTCAGAATAGTATGGCTGACCTATTGGAAAATGTAGCAATTAAGCCACAAGAAGTGTCATTTGTAAGAATCTCACAAATTAAGGTTCAAAATAGACCCTCAGTACCCGATAATATTGAAAATTGGTAGGTATTTGAAGATGATAAGGATATTGTTAACTTCTTGTTAAATGAAGATAAGTATCATGGGTAGGAGATGGATTGCAATGACTTGGTCGACACCATAGATCGAAGGGAAACAATTTTTGGCCAAGAAGTCATATAGTTGAAGACTAACAAAGTACCTGAAGGTCTGATTGTCTTGGAAAGTATGTTTGAATACAAGGATAGAGTAAAACATGGAGCTAAGGAGTGTAAACCTTAGGAGCTAGAAGAGATAAATTTGGGTACAAATGAGGCCCCAAAGAAAGTCTACATTGGTAAAAAAATTTCAACCAAAATTAATAAGCCTTTGATTGAATTATTAAGAAAATACCTTTGATTGACTTATTAAGAAAATATAGATATGTTTTTGCCTGGTCATATGATGACTTGAAAGCTTATAGAGAAGACCTTTTTCAACATGTCATACCATTGAACGATAATGTGAAACCTTTTAGGAAAAAGTAGAGACCAATTGACCCAACCCTATCTCCCAAAATGCAAGAGGAATTGATGAAGTTACAAGATGGGGGATTAATCAAGCCTATTAGACATTCTACTTGGGTTTCAAACCTAGTTCCTATTAGAAAAATGAATGGAGATATTAGACTATGTGTAGATTTTAGAAATTTGAACATTGCTTCCTTAAAAGACAATTATGGATTGCCAAACATGGAAGCTATGCTACAACAAGTACCTGGTTTGAAACTCATGTCTATGAAGGATGGATTCTTAGGATACAACCAGGTTGTGGTGAAAGAAGAGAGGAGTTTAAGATAGCATTTACAACCCACTAGGCAACTTATGTATATGTTAGAATGCCATTTGGGTTGATAAATGCAAGAGCCACTTTTCAAAGGGCCATGGATGTGGCTTTTCATGAATATATAAATAAATTTTTGGTTATCTATCAAGATGATTTGACATCTTATTCCAAAAAAGTAGAGGACCATTGTAGGAATTTGGAGAAAATTTTCATTAAAGCATTGGAATATGGAGTGTCATTGAATCCAAAGAAATGTACCTTTGGGTTAACTGAGGGTAAGTTATTAGGACATACAGTGTGAAAGGATGGATTAAAGATAGACCCTGAAGGGGTAGCAGCTATTGATAAGGTCACAAAACCAAAGAGTGTGAAAGGGATTCAATATTTCTTATGTCAAGTTAACTTCTTAAGAAGATTTGTTACAAATTTTTCTAAGATTAGTAGACCTATCTCAAAGATGCTCAAGAAAAGAGCTATAATAAATTGGAGTGGTGAACCTTTACAAGTGTTTTAGGATATTAAAACTACAATAAAGAATGCCCTAGTTTTGAGGACTCTGGATTATACAAAGCCCATGCATATCTTTCTTTTGCGTCTTTCCACACAGTAGCTATAGTCTTGTCGCAAAAAAATGTTCAAGGATATGAGCAACTAATTGCATTCTTTAGTAAGTAATTGTAGCTAGATGAATTGAAATATGAAATAAATGAAAAGTAAGCATATGCACTGGTAAAAGCTATAAAGGCTTTTAGATCCTACTTGGTAGGTGCTATTGTCATTGCATTTGTACCTAGTGCTGCCGTGAAAAATATATTTTCTCAACATGAAGTTTCAAGAAGAAGATGTAGGTTTCAAGAGTTCAACATTGAGATACAAATAACAATGTTGGTAAGAGGTCAAGGTTTAGCTAAACTCATGGCCCAATCTAATTTCGATGCCAACCAAATAAATATGGTAATAGATGACCTTAGATCTAATTCATGTGATATGAATCATTGTGAGTGGTATGCTAATGCTATCTACTATTTATAGCACATGGAGGCTCCACCCCACTTAACTGAAAATGAAAAGAGAAGCACTAAACTAGAAGCCATCAATTACATACTTTTTGAAGGCAGTTTGTTGTGGAGAAATTTTGAGGGGATATTAATGAAATGTGTTGATCAAGAAAAGGCTAGAGAATTCCTAGGTGAAATGCATGCTCAAGTGTGTGGGGGACATTATATGGCTAAGACTACTGCACACAAGGTAATGAGAGCAGGATTTTGGTGTCCATCTCTATCTAAAGATGCTCAATTTTTGGTAAGGAATTGTGACTCTTGTCAAAGGTTTGCTAGTAAATTGAAATTCTTAGGTAGTACCCCATTAAAGCCAATTGAGGTTCAAGCACCATTTCAGCAGTGGGTCATGTGGATTTCATAGGTGAGATTTCTCCTAAATCCAATACTATCTATTCTTGGATTCTAGCTGCTACTGACTACTTTACAAAGTGAGTAGAGGTTGTCCCCACAAGAAATGCAACAAGTAAAGTTGTCAACAATTTATTGCTTAATAATGTCATTTCTAGATTTGGTTTCCCTCAGATAATTATGACAAATAATGTTGTGTGTTTTAGATCTAAGGAGTTTGTAACATTCTGTGACAAGTATGGAATAACTAGGTCGACATCTTCCCCATATCATCCACAAGGAAATGGATAGGCTGAATCGACAAATAAGAGCCTATTAAAAATCATTAAGAGGACCTTAGATGATAATAAGAAGGGATGGGACTCAAATTTACAACTTGCTATAAGGGCCAATAGAGTGACTATGAAGAAAGATATTGGAGTAGCCCCTTTTGATCTAGTATATGGGACTTTACAATATTTTCCAGTTGTATGATGAAGATATTACGAATGATATGCAAGAAAAGTTGGACGAAGTTGTAGGGTTAGAAAAATCTAGAAGAGAAGCATCTCTTAAGAATCAAAAGTTGCAATTACAAATCAAGACACTGTATAATAGAAGGAAGGATAGTAAGCAAGAAATTTCAAGATGGAGATTTAGTCCTTATGTGGAATGCTAGAGTTGAGGATAGAGGAAAACATGGTAAGTTTGACCCAATCTGGCTTGGTCCCTATTTGATTGAGAATGCATGGGGAGAAGATTCTTATATCATCAAAGACTTATCAGACAATATTCTTGAATTGCTAGTTCATCGACAATTCTTGAAGATGTACTTTTCTTAAGGTATCTACTTTTCTATGAATAGTAGTTTTAGGTTGCTCTGTGTTCTTGTATATTTTGTATATGTTGTAAGTTCCATTGTATAGTGTTTTTCCTATTCTTGTGCTTGGATCCTATTCTCTCTGAAGAAGTTGTCATTTTGTAAGTCATGTATCTGGTCTACTCTACCAAAGATTCTGAATTCTTGCATAGATTCAAGTAGTCTATCATCCCCAGACAGAGCCACTATTGGTCTAATGTTTTGCAAAATAAATTTCTTTAAAATCAAGGTATAAAAATAAAATTTGAGTCCTTTTGACTGAGTCTTAGGGTTTAGGGTTTTGGTTTTGTATTTTTGAAAATCCTAAAAATAAAATCCTATGACTAACCTTAGGATTTCCCTTTTAATTTTGTCCTACCACAAAGCCTTTGTAAAAAGTCAAATATTCCTTTTCCACCTATGTTGAAGCCTTTGTTATGTGCTTTAATGAAGAAGTCTCTCCATCATTTGATCTGGGATGATCAACAGTCGTCACTATCTCACATTGAAGAGTTGTAAGGTAGTTTGGCTACCATGACATAGCGACTATGGGGTTTTGTGTTTTGCGATGCCACCAAGTGAACATTAGCATCAAAAAAGGTATTTATCAACCAAAAAATGAACCAAGGATCCCCATAAGTATTTCAGTCATCAGAGATCACATTCTTGCTATCAAAAAGTCAAGCCTTTTGACTATAGTGATGTGATGACCAACACAAAAACCCATGTCATGACAATCGCTAAACTCCTTGGTGGATATTGAGAATTCTAGCTGGTGTTATATGTGGTGATTTTATTGCCTGGTCAGTATCACTAATAGAGGTGATCATATAAGGATATGCTTGTACTTGCTAGTGCCAAAATAGAGTGAGTATATCGAAAGTCACCTTCTGACTGTCGAGAAATTAATATTTCTTGCCATTAGCGACATAGTGACTCAAAAAAAGATTGTAAGGAAACAAAATCTTTGGAAAGTGGGTCCTATACACATGTTTCATCAAATACAAGTTGCAAGGCATGTGGCATCTACTAGGTTACAAGTTTCCATCAGAAGATCTCAGTCACTAGTAGTCATGTTCTTGCTGTCAAAAAAATCATGCTCTTTGTCGTTAGTAATATAATGCCTATCTGAGAAAACTCAAAGGCTCAATGGGACCCAAGTGATGTGGTAGTAAAACCAAGATGGAAATATGCCAACTATGCAGTCGTCAAGGCCTCATCAGTGACTAGGTCCTACTTCCCATTTGTAAGCTAGGAAAAGTTCTTGACCATCTAATCTCAGATTAACGAATATCACATCTTCACCATGAAAAGAATCTAGCCTATTTTTTCTAAGCGACATGGTGACTATGGGACCCACCATGCTCTAGTGTATTCTAATAAAGTTTCTCAACCTTTAGATTAGCCTCAAATCAACAGTTGTCATTATCTTGTAAACATAAATTGCTCGAGCGAAATGTGTCATGACATAGTGATAAAGGGCCCACTACATTTCTTTTAAGTAGTATGGTAATGTGTTCACTACAAGATCAAAATTGAATCTATGGTTGTCATTACTTCGCTATGATGAGATGCTCATTTTTTATCTATATCGAGGTAGCAATATGTCAACACATGTCCTCAGTGCCAATGGATCCATATGAAAGTGCCAACTTGGAAGGATTGGTACATGCAGTTAGCTATAACTAGGTCAATTTGCTAATTTGTTAAGTGGAATATTAAGCATCTTTTTTGTACCCCTTGATCATAAGATTTTTGAAGATTGATGATACAAGTTTAAATACAAAAGGTGGTGCCATTCTATGAATTAATGAGACATGGAAAGCTTCACATGTGAAATAAAAATAGAGTTTAACATAGTAGATTTTCTTAGTTCCATCTTAAGCAAATAAAGATTTTAAGTATTTTTCGAGTAGAAGAAATTACTAAGAGGATTGTGTGGATTTTGGCACGAGTGTCAAGCAGTTGGATCAAAAATAAATTATAGAATTATAGAGAAAGATGAGAAAAAATTTCAAGTAATCTACCATAGTTTTTGTAGTGTTTTAGTCCTACATGGTATAGAAGAGATGGCTCCAAAGAATTTATTAAGTCCTAGGTTTTGGATAGAAGAGGGATTGTTGCATAAGAATACTTGGATATAGAATGATAATGCCTTGTGAACTAGTTTGAATTGGTTTGCAAAGAGGAAGTTGTTTGTCCCATGTAGTAGTATATGGAATTTTAATAGAGTAAAACTAGTAATCTTGAGTGTTTTCATAGAGTATAATCTCCTTGAGATTGTAGTAATGAGCCATAATCAAGCCACTAAGGTAGTAAGAAGAACAAGGAGTGAACTCAGAAAAATTAAGACCCTACTAGCAATAACATTTTTCTCTAAAGAATTTTTCAAGAAAGCATACTTTAGTGCCATGGTAGTAGAAATATGGGACCCTATGTAGAATTTTGGAGAAAAGGGTGAAGAAGATTTTATGCACCCATGAGTTTTATATGCATGATTAATTACATCCCCTCACTTCATGTAGGCATATTCCTCAATTTTGCTTCTTACGTAGCTAGAGCAAAAAATGCTCATTTCATTATATTTGATAGCTACGTTGCCTCCAAACTCAGGTGTTTCATATTAAGGGATAATCCCATGATCCTAGGATGTTATTATAATTAGTGAAGAGTGAGAAGTAAAGGTGACTGTCATAGTACAAAGTAGATGATGAAACCCACAAGTTGAGTTTAGTTTGCAATCATCAAAGTAGATTTTATCATTGAAAGGCATAGAAAATGCATGCACAAAGGAATCAATGTAGAAACTAGTTAAAGACTCATCAACATAAAGAGATTTAAGATAAAGGGACCTACAAAAGGATATTTGATCTCAAAATCTTTCTATTATTCATAGTTTTTCCTTTTCTACTAGGTGTTTGGAAATATCTTTTGTAAAGTGACACCTATCAATCACATTTTCCCTTTGCTTGTTGCAACTTAAGCCTATAATAATGAGTTTTCATGGAAATTTGATGGTCTAATTTTCTAATGCTTTTAGTCATATACTCATTTTGTTTTTGGTTGAGAAATTTTGAGCAAGTTTCATGATGTATTTTCTTTGCTAGTTTTCTGAGAATACAAGAATATAGAGTGATCTTTGTGTTTCTTTCTAAGGTCATTCTAAGTTAACTGCATATGTATACAATTTTCAAGGAAAATGAACACAAATTATAAGTTGTCCCCGTATTAGTTCTTTCTTAACTTTATCTCCTTTTAATTACTTGGTTATCTTGATATTGTATGAGTAAAGCCTAATGCAATTGAATGCAATCCATTTAGGTTGTATATCTATTCATCACTACTATTAGTTCAATGAATTAAGTAAAAGCTTTGATGAATTTGATTAGGTTGCTGAAGTAATGAGAAGGATTACTTGAATGATGAATTCTATAACACCCCACCAAAGTATCCAAAAGAATTAACATAAAGTTTTACTAAGTTTGTCAAACATTTTTTTTTAAAACAAGAAAGATAAACCAATCACATCAAACACATAGTAATTGAAGCAATAACATGTAATCATCTAAAAGCATACATAATAGGGTAGATTCCTTAAGGATCTCAAGACATTGAGTCACATTTAAACTAATTAATACTAAGTCTAACAACTATCACATCTACATGAAAGAATTATTAAAAAATCCAATGTCCATATTATACATTTTTTCCAAATGCCTCTTAGCAAGTGAAATTTAGAATGCTCAATCATCCACTACACATGTCACAGGGTATGAAAGGCTTAAAAGAATATACATATGTAAAAATAAAGATGCATCATCCACATCAAATCCATGATATAAGTGCAATAAAGTAAGTGAGCCATTACATACATGATACATCCATACATCAATAAAGATATAACAATCATCATAAAATATAATCATCCATCATAAAACACAACTATCTAAGTGCACGATTCCTCATAATAGTCAATAGCATCATTAGACCATTGTGGGCCCTAGCCATCCCCAGCGCATAACATCCCAAGCCATCGAAGAGATCATTGGTACTATAGTAATAGGGATGTCACTCCTAAAACATTCTACAACATATGCATAAAGAATTCTAACATGCTACAACATATGCATAAAGAAATCTAACATGCAAGAATAAAGCATAAGACGATCCTACAAAGTAGATAACATCATCTATCACATGCTAATCATCAATATAAAGAAATGTCTTAGTAAATAACATCCATCATAATGATCCAAGAATAGAATGAAGGTAAATGCCAAGAAAGAAAGCACTGGAGGAGATAGTCTCAAGTCTCAAATAGGATATCAAATCACATAACACAAATACTCTTTAAGTCCAAGAATCCTAAAAGTACACTAACTCAAAGGTTCCAACATAGACTAACATCTATACCTAGAGGCACAACAAGACATGTAGGAATCTACTATGTAAGTGAGAAAGTGTCATCGCATGAATCATGCTAGAGTTACCCTAGTAGTCTCTCAATAGACCTTGGCCCCCTAGTGATCCCTATGCGGGAATTAGTATCCTCTTGTACTCACAAGGCATACTACAAAATGCAAGGTCACAACCAAGCATTCTCTCTACTCCCATCCTAGTCTATACTAGCACTCAAGGCATGGGCAAGAACATATAATTATCTTATTAGGTTCATTTTAATCCCAATTTACTGTAATGTTTTCACTTATTCATACAACTTACCATGAGTTACTCTAGCAGCCATTTAGGGCCATAGCCCCCATTGCAAGCCACTTCCTAACACTACATATAGATTACCTACCCTAGGCTCATGAAATCACAAATCACAAAAATCACCTCAATCCTATACAAGTGACTAGAAAGCATCAAAAGATAATCCACAATAATCACATCAATTCTCCATGAGTAACTAAAAAGCATCAAATGATACTCATAATAATCACAACCATTCTCATTGAGCAATTGAAGGCATCAATGATAAATCAAAAAAATCCCATGGTTCTCACTGAGCAACTGCAATAAATCACAATGTCCATCGATTCTTAATGAAGAATCGAAAAGTATCTCCAAGTAGTACTGATCGAAGACCCCAAAATGGTCAAGTCAAACATGTCACAACAGACATCCTCAAGATCAAAACAAACACTTCAGTCCCATTAAGGCGACTAGAATGTAATCCAAGTATAACTGATCGATGATTGAAAAATGGTTAAGTCAAGTGTCTCATACACATACATCTCAACTTCACACAAGAAGATTGATAAACATCAATGAATAGTAAATACAACATCTCATAAAGCATACCATCACATTACCATAGTTGGGTTTAGAAAGATCGAGATCAAATAACATCAACATGCCATCACATCTCATAACCCTTGAGCCTCTGGTAGACATCCTATAATTGGTCAACAATCTAGTCAACCCCAAAACCCCAAAATATAGATAGCATAAGAAACAAGATACAAACACATGTTTTGGTTTGCTTTTACAATCACATGGTTAAGCCAAATATGAGATTTCAGTTTTCGTTCAAGTGTATAAGATTCTAAGTTTAATCTCCAAGTCAATCCATTTATCTCTTTGAATAAAACATAAAATTATCCTTCCATTATCTTAAAACAATTTTCTAAAATAGTCAAAAGATAATTATTTACTTGTATAAATCATTGAACTAGCACCCATTGACTTTTAATAAATCATTCGCTTTATTTTACTAAAATCAATGTTACTAATTGAATAAAATTTCCTTAATATTTAATTCAATTTCTCCAAAAACAAATAAAGGATAAGTAACCATCAATTATTTAAATTATTAAAATAATGCTCTTTGATTTTCAAGAAATTCATCTTGACTCTATTAAACAAATATTTTCAAAACTTGAATTAAAAAATTTCCCTCATTAATTAATCTTAATTAAATAACATTCAATTAAATTAATTAACAAAGTATATAATTCGTAGTCCATAATTCTAAATCATTTTAATAATAACTTAATTAAAAATTAATTACATATAGATTGTGTCATTTCTCAAATTTAAATAAAAGCCCAATTACTAGTTTTGATTTAAATTAGTTCTCCAAAATATTCTCGAGGCAAGCTACTTATTTAATCTTATTAATTTAAATAAGTAATTCCAATGTAACAAAATTATAATGTTAAAATAAATCTACAATCTCCATTTAACTATATTCATCATTAATTTAATTAAACTAATATTTAATTTAATTAATTAATGACTACCAACCTAAGATCTTATCAATATCCCGACAATAATCCGTTACTAATAATTAATAAAATTATCAATAATTTTATTAATTAAGAATTAAACCATATTTAAATGCATTGTTATTTAAATTAATAAATAATAAAGCTCTTATAAATATTGTTAATAAAATAATATTTATCAATAACATAACAACCTTATTAAAATTCATTTTATAATAATAATTAAATTAATTCTAAAATCTATTAATGAAACTATTAAATATCAATAAGCTTCAAATAAAAATTATTAATAATTTAATATCAAATCATATTCAAACCTCATTAAATTCATAAATTTATATCAAACTTTTAATACACAAAGCTTTATTAAAGTCTATTGGCTTGACACTAGCGGCTTCTGTTGTACTTGTTCCAGTTTCGCAGGTTTCAAACCCTGCTAGTTCCCAGGGGATTAAGGCAGCCGCCAAGACCTCGCCCTTAGCTGGGGCTCGTTCTCCTCTTGTAGTCTCTTCCATAGTACCACCAGCAACAAGGCATTCTCGCAATCCTCCTGGATGTGTAGAGATATCAGGGGTCAAACAGCAGGCTATAAGTCCAAAGGATTTCCCGTTTGACTTTCACCCGGTTTCTATGTTTTTGCAGAATAGTTACTCCTCTTTCGAGGATGAGGATGATATGGAAGAGTTTTCATGAACTTCCTCTCTTGGAATGTTCAAGGTCTTACAAACCTCCCCAGAAAATTCTATGTCCGGGATACTCATCATAGACTTGAGAATTTAGATTTTCTTTGCCTGCAAGAAGTTAAGATTTCTGGTTTCATGCTTTCTGCTGCATGCCACATCATTTGGCAAGATTGTGTCATGTTTTCTTCTCAGCATGAAGCTGGCCGAGGTGGTGTAGTTACTCTCCTATCACCTCACCTTCATTCTACTATTATTTCACACGGTTCTGACCCCACACACCGTATTATTTGGCTTTTTCTTTCCATTAACAATCATTCTTTTGGAGTCATTAATGTTTATGCTTCCAATGATGTTTTGGAAAGGGCACAAATGTGGGTTTGGCTTGCTGACAACCTGCCACCAGCTACTTGGGTCCTGTGTGGGGACTTCAATATGGTTGAAGTGGCCTCTGACAAAGATGGCATTTTTCCTTTCTATTGGACAGCTAGGGAAAGAGAAGCCTGGTTTTACATGCATCATAAATTGGGCCTCTTTGATCCCAATACTAGCTGCCATCATGATAATGGGGCTTGGCACACTTGGTCCAATTTTTGAGCTGGTCCTGATCGCATATTGAAATATCTTGATCATGCTATGATCTCGGTGCAATCCTTTTTTTACTTTTCTGAAGATCATGATCTACCTATCATTCCCTTGATAGATGTGACGTTGTCAGACCACTATCCCATTTATTTTGGCATTTCTTGGCAAACAACTGTCCCCAAAGTGGTTAAGTCTCAATTCTTCCTCACCACGTCTATGCTATTACATGCCTCCACCATCTCCCACATACATTGGAACCACGTCCACATTCCCATCAAGGTTAGATTCAATGGTGGAATGATGCCATTACTAGAACGGCTCATTTTTTACGCATCTATGGGCATCAGCTGGCAATTTTTAGAAAATGATCTTATGAAGCCAACACCCTTGCCCTCAAAAAAGCCTCTGAAGCGCTCACCTTCAACCCCTTTGATGTGGATCTTCAACTTCAGCTTGCCAAGCTTCGCCATGAAAAGCAAATTGCTGATAACTATGTTGCTTGAGGAGCTCAAATCAAAGCCCATCTCCACTGGTTGGAGGTTGGCGACAAAGCCTCAAAGGAGTTCTTCCAAGCTCTCTGAGCTATCATACCAATGTTGGGATTAAAAAGATAAAACAGGGAACTGATGTTCTTTCTAGTCTGCCAAACATCCTACAAGCTTTTGTTCTTCACTATGAGAACGTTTTTGCTTCGTAAGGCCATTCAGTTGCTCAGGAGGAGGCTCTTAGAAAGTGTATTACTGTTACTCCAAACCACCTCACAGGTGAGCAACATGCTTTCTGTGAGCAACTTCTTTCCCTACGAGACCTTAAAGAGGTAGTTTACTCCATGGAAGATGAAAAATCCCCTGGGTGTGATGGATTTCCCTACGAATTTTACAAACATCTTTTGGAGCAAATTGGTCCTGATCTACACAAAGTCTATCTTGAAGCATACCATTCTAAAAGCTTAGGAGTGATCATAAACAAAGGAAATATTAAATTCATACCTAAAGCTAGTGATCCTGAGGACGTCTGCAACTAGAGGCCCATCACCCTCTTGAATGTGTCTTATAAGATCATTGCTAAGGCACTCTCTCTCAAAATCTGCCATATGCTTCCTCTAATTTTGCGGCCTGAACAAATTGGCTTCATCAAATCTAGGTATATTCTTGACAACATCATTGCTATATGGGAAGGTATGGAATGGGCCCATAAGTCCAAGCAGCAGGCTATCTTTTAAAAGATAGATTTTGCTAAAGCCTATGATCGCATTGAATGGCCTTTCATTTTGGCTATGCTTCAAGCTTTGGGTTTTGGTCCCAACTTCCTTCAGTCCGTGGAGATGCTCTTTGGTGATGCTAATGCTTGCATCACCATCAATAATTCACAATTTGAAGCTTTTGGACTTTTTTGTTCCATCGGACAAGGTTGTTTGTTAGCTCCAGCACTTTATGTCCTTGCTGCTGAAGGTTTTGGTTATTTACTTGCTCACTCTGTGTCTTCAGGGCTAGTCTGTGGCATTTCCTTTCCTGATTCTAGCTCCCAGTTAGTCAATGGTCATTTTGCTGATAATTCTTTTCTTACTCTTCTTGAAGATGAAGAAAACATAAAAAATGCTTTAAATTGTCTTGACACTTTTTGTCAAGCCTCTAGCTCTGCCATTCAATGGCATAAAATGCTCTACTACCGACAGTCTTTTTTACCAGGTCCACCTTAGCTCAGCCAATTCCAATGGAAATGGGTTACTCATGGAGAAATTTTTTTCTTTCTTGGGATTCGATTTTCTTTCCAGGCTTCCCCTGTGGAACTTTGGAATGTTGTGCTTACAAAGATTAGCAAAAAGCTTGATTATTGGATCACCAAGCCGCTTTCTCTTCCTGATAAATTCTAGATTTGTTGTAAGATTTTGGCTGCCACCCATGTGTATTATTCTTCTTGTTGTGCTCACTCCAAAGCTTCCTATCTCAAATTAGAATGTTTGCTCAGAGATTTTCTTTGGGCCTCTAGTTCTGACCATCATGGTTTTCACAGAGTTGCTTGGGATTTTTGTTGTCTCCCAAGGGAATCTAGGGGTCTCGGCCTACTTTCCACTTGAAAGCATGGCCTTTCCCTCTGTGCTAAATGGATTATCAAAGCTATTTTTGGAGATGAAGCTTGGAAAATTCTTGTCAGGCATTGCATCTCTTCAGGCTTCCCTACTAACAAATTGGCGTGGAAGGGGATTGGTTTCCAGACCCTTCTCACTATGCATGAACTAGTGGTCATATAGGGCTCTTTTGTTATAAAGAGAATCTGGAAAGCCTGGGAAGCTATTAAACCTTGGCTTCATTGGGCTGGTGATGAGTTTTGCAATGGGCTGTCCTTAAATCAATAGAACATTTGGTGGTCTCCCCTGTTTTCCTTCTAGGGTATTCCTCTTACCAAGACTCAAGGTGCCAGTGCTCTGTGTTTCTTTAAACATGGCATTCGCACTACCAAGGACATTTTTTCAAGAGTCACCATGAATTTTAGGTCATGCAAGGATATGCAAGTTCAATACCACCTTGTTCGTGCCGATCGCCAAACTTATGACCTTCTGTTGTCTTTCATCCCTATGCACTTACTTCATAAAGTGGGGATTCAGTCTGTTTGACCTTGGTGGTATGATTGGAAGTGGTTTCCTGCCACTCCATTTACCAATTATAAGCCCAATATGGGATACAAATGGCTTTCGCCCCACCTTCCAATGGTTGACATGCTTAATCAATGGTGGCATTTGCATTCTTTGCTTTCTCAATGGAGAAAATGGTTCGACACCATTTGGAGTGCCATTACAGAACCTAAGATTTCTCACTTTTCTTGGTGCCTTGCCTTCCAAGGTCTTCCCTTGGGGCCTCGGCTCAAGCACATTAGGGTTCCTAATCCCAAATGCCCCTTCTGTGGCCAACTTGAGTCCTTTTTGCATATTTTTTGGTTTTGCAAGCGTGCTTAGAATTATTGGCACCGTATTCATGATTTTTTCAAGCCTTTCAAGCTCAAACCTTTTTCATGGCACATGATCCTGCTGGGTGATTCCCTCAGATTTCCTCAGAAGTTTTCCCAGATTTGGCATACTTTTAGGATGGAAATTTTGTTTTCTCTATGAAAAGATAGGAATGTAGTTTTATTCACTCACAATTTTTTGGATGTTAACATTGCAATGTACACTAAGGCATGCATTTATAACAATGTCATTATGTAGATACAGGTGCAAGCTAATAAAGTTTCCTTGGAGGTTGCTCACTTACAGGAATTGTTAAATCACTGGGGCAATGCTCCTTGTACCATTTCCAGAGTGTCTTCGAATGCCTCGAGTGATGCCTCCTCGTCTCGCAGTCGCCATTCCAGATGCCAGTCCGCTGGCCGCCATTCACACATGCCATGCTCCCAGGGTCCCCGCCACCACTCTCCCAGTGGTGGTCATGGTGGTTGGAGGTACTGCTCTGCTTCCCCACCACGTGGTGGTTCAGGCTAGTCCCTAGCTCCCCCCTTGGGTGGACTTCTGGCCAGTCTCTAGCTCCTCCCCCTGGACGGGCGCACTCTGGCAAGTTTCCTCGGCTGGCCTTGGCAATTTCTCCTCCGCAGCCAGACAAGAAGGATGCATAGACTGCAACTACCCCAGATCTTGCAAATTCTACTGATGGCTGGACTGTCCCTAGTCCACCTCACAATCCCACTGATGTGTGGGGATTTCCTGAAAAAGATGGTCCTCCTCCCTCTGCTAGTATTGCCTTGGCAACATGAGGTTGTTTTAAATGTCTTTTTTGATGAATAGTTTATAGTTTCTGGCAGTGGCCATGTTCTTTATTCCAACTTCGACCGATTGAACTCATTCGCGAGGTGATCTTGTATCCCCTTGCCATTTTTTGTGAATTGTAATCTTAGTAAATTTTATTAATTGAAATGGACTATTCATCAAAAAAAGTTTGCTGGCTTTGATTGAAGTCATGCGGCCTACCCTCTTGAATTTTATAATTTCATTTTCCCCCCTATCAACATCTATATTTGAAATCTTTTACCTGTCTATTTAGCCATGGTGTTAACTTTGATGGCTCATCTTACCAAAGCGACAGAGAAACTTCCTTCACAGAAGGTGAGTGTGGTGTCGGGAAAACATGAATTGTTTCACAGTAAGCTCCAAAAGATCGTCGACAAATGCACCGCTCAAATTAGAATAATAAAAACTAAGCATGACTATGATAGAAGCATGTTACAATTATGTCTAAGTTCTCTAACATGATAGCTACCCATTCTGTACAAGTATTAGGATTGTATTTGATCTTTAAGCTAAATTCTATTGCTGATTTTGCATTATACAATGCTAGCATAGAAGCTCAAAATCATGCATTTTGATGGGGGTCATTTTACATTGCTTCAAATAAGTATTAGCATTTTTTTAGTCCATCCAAAGTACTATTATAAAAAACTACCCATGATAAAACCATTTTAAGTTGGGTTAAGTTGATTCTAATTTATGCTCACTCAAATCCAATTGAGATTTTGCAAGTTGGCATTTCATGTAATATCCAAACAATGTGCATTGCCAATTTCAATTGGAAATGGCTACCAAATTACATTGTTCTAAGTTGGCCATAGTTTCTTCAAAGCTCATTAATTTCAAGGAAAAAAGGCTGAAACTATCATTTATTAATAAAATGGAAGAGTTGATAGCTTATGTATTGGATTCATCCATTCACTCTTTGATGTCGTTGGTTTATTAATATCATCAATTCATACATACTAAAAGTGTTGTTATTTCTCTATAGCTACCGATAGTATATATTGAGCATTTGGAAAGATATCTAGTTCACATGCTATCTATGGATGTGAATGAATGGTCAAGCTAGAGAATTTGTAGAGTTTATTATTTCATGAAGATAGATGAGAAATAACATTCTATTCTATGTTACATAATATCTCTATATGATAAGCCCCTTTTGGTTTATAAATTTGATTCATTTCCTCATGATAGTTTATGTTTGTATCATTCACAGTTGATGTTTTAAAACTTATTGTATCCATTTGAATGATGGTGCTAGGAAGTTTTCATGATGGTGCTGGAATTTTTCCTTTTGTCATCATCTTAGTATTGGCAACATTGTTGATGATTACTTTCTTTGCATTTGCAGTTGTGCAAAGAACTCTCGAGTAATCTTATCTCAGAGGATCTATCCTCACCTAAAGTGAACTTTGATAATAATAGCTATCTTTGGAGATCAAACAATTGACTTCCTGCACTTAATAAATTATTAAAAAAAAAATTTTCATCCACATCATTGTAGGGTTACAACAACTACAAGGAAATGGAGATGGCGATGTACTTGCACATGACTGATAGAGAGGTAATCCAAATAGAACTATTATAGAATGAGATTTTCGGCTAAAATACAAAATTGTTTGCATGTTCAGTGTGAATTTAGGTACACTTAGTCTGGTGAAATTTCACTTCAAATGTCTACCGGAGTCATTTGACTGAAAGCTTGCAAGTTGATGAATTTTATCATAGAGATACCTAGATTTAAGAAGCTCACATGACTAAGGTATTTGAATAACCAGGATTGTCCACAATTAGAGCATGACTCTAGGAATGTGCATAGAGAGTTGTAGATTGAAGATAAAGGAAGTGATGATGAAGATTTGTCAAAATGTGAAGTGTGAACACATTCATATTTATAAACATTCATATGAGGATTCTAACCATTGGTGGCTAGGAATGAAGCATAAAATTGGAGTATAATGAATTCTAAAGATAGCATGTTGGAGCCCATCGAGAAATACATCTTAGATATCCATGTGGAAGTAGTATATTGTTTGTGTCTAAATAAATATGTAGTGTCTATAGGTTGGCAAATATAATGTTGACGGAAAAGAAATCAAAGCTTGTTTGGTGTTATATGTAACGAATGATTATGTGTGCAATTCACATTCAAGATAAATTAGGAATGCCACATGTATTCTGAATGTTGTAATGAGTAATGTGAATTACAAGAACAAAATGCATGGTATTGAAGGTATTGTAAAGCACTAGAATTACTATTTTATAAGAATATATTCCTAGCCCAAGTCAGCACATTGGGGATATGATTCTATACCCAATAAAGAGAATATTGCTTGCCATTGCAATAATAAATCGATGAAGGAAACATGAAGAGGACAAAAAGTTTAAATTTGGAAAATAAAATACACATGGCATCAAAAGCTATGAAATTTTTATTCATATATATTAAAAGACAACTGGTAGTAGTATTGGTAATGTAGAAATTAAATTTGCATACAACAATGAGCTTAAGTCAAGTAGCGATGAATACGTCCATGCTAAACCATAGGAAAGATGGCAAATATAGTTTAACCATATCAAAGATTCCTAAGGAGGGAGATCAACCATCATAGATTATATTCTATTCTCAATTCAAATGGAACAACATGCATGCCCAAATTCTAAATCACAAGATTAAAGATTCATTCACAAAGAATTATTTAGACAACACTAGCAGACATGATGAAGATAGGAAGAGAGAGAGAGAGAGAGAGAGAGAGAGAGCGTAATAGAATATGCAAAATAATCATGAGTGTCTACATGAAAATTGATGCTAATTCACTATGCCCCAAAAATCCATAAAGAGGCTCCTCCTCTCATATCCTACTCCTATCCAAAATTTTCTTCCTTCTCCAACATTCAAAATTTCTCAAAAAATCAAATCCCCAAGTGACTAGAAACATGTAGAAGCATATAGAAGCATGTAGAAGCATATAAGCATGTCGAAGCATATGAGCTTGTAGAAGCATATGAGGATGTAGAAGCATACTAGGAGAGCCTGTATATAAAGGCTTCTAAGATGCATCTAGAATGTGTCTAGAAAGAACTAGGAGATAAGCATGATAACTAAGTACATAAGTTCCACAATAAGAAGATAAGCATGATGAGGTGTCTAGAATGTTGTAGACACCATGTGCTCAATAATGCACTAACTCCTGAGTGTAGACAACATGTGCATAATTAGAGTGCAAACTCCTGTTTTGTCAACATTACAACTTACAAGAGTTCACATACTCCTATGTGAATAAGTATTAAAATAATACACATTACTTTATTTAATATTAATTTATTTATTTTAAATATCATGCACTTATCATGTGGTCATAAAAATTTTAACAAATTAATTTCTTTTCCACTTCTAAATTTAATTGATAAAATATTTATTAACTTTAATAATATTATTATTTAGCATTTATTTAAAAATGAACTCTAAAATATTATTATTAAATTAAATAATTATTGTCATGTTCCAACTTTAAACTTGTAACTTTTATCTTCAAATTTAATTATTTTTATTTAATTAATTTTCCAATTAATTAAATAAAATTACATATTAAAATATCATATTAATCTCCATTTAATTAAATCATTGATTAAATCTTTTCATTAGACTTAATGAATAGAAAATTCACCAAGAAAGAGTTTGACAATGATAACCAAAATGCAAACTAGGGCAAGCACTACAAATTCCAGTAAGAATTGCTGATAATATTTGTTGTCAGGCAACAAATCAGATCCATGGAATTGCAATAGACTCTGAACCCCAATGGATTAGGCACTAATCAAATTAATTCGGCTGAAAGAGAAATAGATCATAGATGAGCATCAAATGAAAAATTTATAATCAATTTTACTTTTATTTCCTAAAGATTTTCAAAGTTGGCCAATGCTTGTTTGCATGAAAATATTCTAGCCTTAGTTAGCTACTACTGCTGAGAATACTTGCAAATCTACAAAAGAATTTATGACCAAATTTGTTATATGTAATGTATTTTGTTTAAAATGCCATAATCAGGTGTATTTTTGAGGACTAAAGATGAGAATTAGAATGAAACTAAGATAATTCTCATACAAAAACATTCCAATTGAATCATCCCTTACATATACCCACCTTGGTTCCATAGTGCCTAAAGAGAAGAAAGCCAACTATGGCTTTGTTGATGTTGGTTCTAGCTAGTATGCATATACAATTGTTGATAGGAAATAGCTATCCCTTAGATTATATAAGTATCATCAGCTTGATATTGAACTTTTGTTGTCCAATAGTTTTAAAACACCAACAAAATGGTGATTCTGCTAGGGAGTTGTACTGTTAATTTGTGAAAAGTTTTGCAAAAAGATTCGGTTGTGTTGTGAATGTGATTGTTAGCATTTGTCCTTATGTGTTTCATATCATAAGGGTAGTTTTGTTTTATATGACCAATAGACATATACAACATATTGACATACACAACATTTTCACGTGTCTTGTCTTATAAGCTAGAGTCATATTCTTGAGTTGTTTTTGATTGGTTCTATCATGGTTTCACATAGGATATACCTTCTTTTGTCCTTTTCCTTCAAGCCAAGAGATATTTTGTTGTACATTTCCCTAGGAATAGGGTGGTTACTTAGTTAAGGTTTTGAAAGCTAGTGCGGAAATTATAAATAGGGTGTATGGCTGATAGAAGAAAAAACACAAGAGCTAATCCTAATGTACCCATATATATTGATCTACCTCATGGTGGTAGGAAGAACTTGAATAAAAAGAAAGCAAACCCAAACCCTACTTGGAAAGCAAGAGGTAGTACATCAATGAATTCTCAATACTGGCCAATTGCAAGGAGAGATTCTTCACTCAATTCTTAATCAAAGAATACAAGACTCTTGGGAGGGATTTTTAGTACCCCTATACTAGATGAAAGAATAAACTATGATAAGAATATGTCACCAGTAGGGACTAGATCTCCTAGACTAGAGTTGATGGCCGAAACTAATAAAAAATTATAAGGTCTCTAAAACTCACTTCACAATCCTTTTATTTGCAAAGATTTCCCATGCACAGAACCTAACTTAATAGATTTAGATGACCATGTTGATTTAGAGACTACTTCTGTAGCTCCTAAAGAGTTGTAATAAAAGATAGGATTTTTGAAGAAGTAGGTTGCAAAAGAAGAATCCAAGCTTATTTCTCTAGAAAAAAGAAAAAGAGCAAGCTAATTTAGATGCCATTGTTAAAAGGGATAATTTACTTAGAGGAATGGTTGCTTTAAAAGAATAGAACAAGAAGTTAGTGGAAAGGACATCAGTCCTTCATGCTGATGTATTTGGATATGTGGACACTTTAAGGTCTAAGGTTTTAGAACAAGAAAAATTACTAAGTTAGAAGCAAGAACCTGTCATCACTCAAGTCCAAGCTTATAAGCCTGTTCAAGTCGACCCTATAAAACCTATAGTGAAAATTGTTGATAAAGGAAAAGGAAAAGCTATAGGAGTCCAAATAAATGAACCCCAAGTTTTACCAAGAAAATCCATAAACCCTCCCATGTCAAAATTGGATCTAGATTTGCATAATGCTAAGAAGGAGAAAGAAGATCTTGCAAAAGAACTTGAAAAGGTTGAGAATGAAGCCCAAGTTGCTAAAACTAGGAGGAAGATACAATTCATAAAATCCAATTATGCCTTGGCTTCATGGCTGAATTTACTACTCCCATCTCCAACTCCTTCTCTAGTTTCTGCTCCATTTTTTTCAATTCAGGGTACATTTCATGTCACTCCTTCTTTACCATCTACTATCAGTACCCAAATTCCCTTAGGCCAACCTCAACAACCTCATAATCTCATTCTTAATCAAGCTAATGTAGCAAGCACCTCAAATATTGTTGGTTTTCAGAAGAAACCTATATAGAAAGAAAAATATAGGTAAATGTAATTTGTAGGTATTCCTGGGGCCCCGAAACCTATATGTTTTGATTTAAAAGACAAAGTAGTCAAGTTCTCTAGGAATAATGTTGTTATTGGTGAAGAACATTTGAGATTTTCCATTGATATGCTAAATGACTATGTGGTTGTACATGAGAATGTAGTTATGAAAAAAAAATTTCATTCTTTGATTGAAGATGCAAGAGATTGGTTCAGGAGGTTACCCGATGATAGCATTCTCTCATGGAGTAATTTGGAAAGCTCATTAAAGGAACAATATGGAAATTTCACTAGTGCTAGGTTTTTGTTGAATGATTTTAACAACATCAAGAAAAACCCTCATGAATCTTTCTTTGATTTTAATGTAAGATTCCAAAAAGGTATGTACAAGTTATTCTAGGTTATTAGGTTAAATGAGAATGTTTGTCTTACAACTTATTTCAATTCTTTTGATAGTAAGATGGCTTATGAATTAAGGGATAAAGATCCTAAAACCTTGAGAGATTCTTATAAGATTGCAACGAATATTGAAAATAATAGAAAAGCATCTGGCAAGTTTGGTAGGACACATGATCCAAAGTTGTTTAATTCTAGGACTACCAACAAGAGGGATGTTGATAAAACCCATCTTTGAAAGAAAATTGAAGAGTCAACAATAAGCCAAGTATTGGACATGTTAAAAAAGATGAACCCAACTAACTTCAATCCGCATAAGTCAAATTGTGGTGATAAAGTCCTTGTGAATAACAATAATTTCAATAGGCCACCCAAAATGCAAAACTATTCCTATACAACTCAATGGAAGGATGGTAAGAAAATTAATTAGACCCAAAGTATAAAAGACAAGAGTACACAAGATCCTTTGTAGAGAAATTCTATTAACATGAATGATCATGTGCCCTAGTGTATTATTTGTCAATCACTGCATTCTTTAGAATATTGTGTTGTTGCTTAGCCTTTTACCTTAGGTCATAGTGTACAAAATGATGAAGAGGAAGGGTAGAAAAGCCATGATGATGTTAGCTATAATATGGTGAGAATGTGTAATGAGATTGTGGGTTTTGACTTAGAAGAAATGGAGAGTGACCTTGAAGACAAGAAAATCACTTATCAGTTATATCATCAGCAAGTGCTTTCTGATGATGAGGGGCATGATGAAGATTAGGTATGTGTTACATCTTTTGAAGTTGGTTGTGTGAATTTAAGAATGCCTTCCAAGGAGGAAATTGATAGGATCATTGCAGAGATGATTTCCCAAGTTCATAGTAATTACAATTTGAGAAATAGAACAATAAACAATGATGTTGGGAAACCTTTTGGTATCTTTATAAAAGATATTACACATAAGATGAAAGGTGAAGATAAGAATGCTAGTGTAGAGATAGTTAAAACTAAAGAAATCAAAGCTAGAAAGTGGGAACACAAGATGAATTTCAGGTACAAACAAATGAAATTGTAAAAGCAATGGTGCAAGAGAAGGGATCAAGGTCTGCAACTATCAAGCAAACAACATCTATTACTATTCCAAAGGCTCTTACTCTAGGTATGACCATGAAGCCCACTATTTTTGATCCTCTTAACATGCTATCCATGTTGTCATAGCTTACTGTTAAAGTACCCTTGTGTCATGTCTCATATTCAAATAATTAAAAATAATAATCTTTGCTAAGGCCGACAGGCTCAAAAAGGTCAAGTTTCAAAAAAAAGGGCTAATATTTGGAAACAAATGGACTAATAAATGAAAATTATTATTAAAAAATTTTTTATTAACCCCTCTTGGTCATGAGTTAGGGTTATGCCCTCTTTTAAAGGGATTTGGAGGCATTTTGGGCTCATTCTAGAACTTGATTTTTGCTCATTACTTTGTTGTTCTTCAGA
Organism: Cupressus sempervirens; assembly: GCA_028749045.1. Lineage (NCBI taxonomy): Eukaryota > Viridiplantae > Streptophyta > Pinopsida > Cupressales > Cupressaceae > Cupressus > Cupressus sempervirens. The sequence goes on from CM053790.1 coordinate 688,230,236, forward strand.
GGTTGCCAAACCTATGGATAAGGAGACCCAAGGATGGGAGTTTGTAGGTTTCTAGAAAGGATAAGTATGGTATTTTAAATCCATTCCATGTGCAAGCTCATGCAGAGTCTACCCTTGTGCTGAACATTGCAAATTTGTGGGTTTTTGGGTGTGTTTTTTGTAAGAGTTTGGTGTTTTCAGTTGAGTATTTCATATCAGTTGGGGTTTCTGCTGTATTTAAAATGTTTAGATGTTAAAATAGAACTGAATATATATATTTTTATACTTCTATGATAGATTATTAGTGCTTTTGTTGTATTTTCGAGCTATTTTGTGTTATTTTTGAGAGCTCGATTTGCATTATTTTTGTCCTCTGTTTGGGAGCTGTTGTGTAAACTCTATATATATCTAAAAATTTCATTTTTTAGGCCATTATTCTGGTTAAATTTTTGTAAAAATTTCTACTTTCAAATTTATTAATAATATGTGAAGCTGTGAAGTTTTTGGCACTATTTCGGGCATTCCTGATTTGGGTTTTATTAAGAAATTGGTGGATCTTTGAAATATTGATTGCTTGATTTTAAAAATATTACTAGAGGCTCTAAATATCATATAAAATCAGAAAGGAGACATTTCAGTGGTATCAGAGCTATGATATTGCCATCCTGAGGGTTTGTAGAAGTTTGCATACAACTAAGTGAAAGAGAAAAGAGATATTTGCAGCAAGAAAAGAATAAAGAAATTTTGATCAAACCTCTAATTAAAACTAAAAGTACAAAATCCAAGGAAGGAAAAAGTATGGCTGACCCAAATGATATGGAAAAGAAATTCTTCTAGGACATCCAGAATACTAAGAAGCAAATAGTGGATAGTTTGGTAGAAACTAGAGAGGCTTTGTGAATATTGACAAAAAAATTGCAAGGAGTTGCATCTACTAATGAGAAAGGGAGCACTTCAGAGGAGACAAGAAATCTAAAACCCACACCCTCTAAATCAACAAAAATTATTTTCCTACCTACAAATGAGCCGCTAGTACCAAATCCAGTCCTTAATCTCATAGAAGAGGTTATAGGTAACTTGATTGAATTAAGAGCTACTTACAATGGCTTAGATGATGACTTTGGGACTTTGGTTCGTTTTAGAGAATATGTGGATATTATGAACACTTTGATGCCCAAGAAAGATTATAGGGAGGAGAATGACATAAGTGGAAGGGAGCTCAAAAATAAAATAAGCAAGTTTACAACACCTACTTTTGATGGAACAAATAAAATCTTAGCTAGAGCATGGCTACAAAAATTATAGATCTTCTTCACACTTAACCCCATGAAGGAGAGTAATTTTGTTCAATTTGCAAGTCTACACTTGGAAGATGTAGGCTATGATTGGTGGTATCATGGAATTACTACTCAAGGTCATGATCAGTTAACTAAAGAGTGATAGATAGATTTAACCTCAAGGATGATGAAGAGTATTTTAAAGAATTGTCAAAGTTGAAGCAATCCAAATCAGTTAATGAGTATATAGAAGAGTTTCAAAAAGTGGCTATTATGGTACCTAATATGAGTGAAAAAAGGATTTTTTATCTTTTTCTTGATGGTTTTGAAGATTCTGTTAAGGGTTTGGTTAAGGATTTCTCACCCTCAACCTTATAGGAAGCTATCAAAAGAAGCTTGCAACTTGAAACTTGGGTGCCTATGAAACTAGTCACTAATAAAAAACCCCCAAATATTTGGCAACACAAGGGGAATTTTTAGAAAAAGACTTTTCCAACACTACCACCAAAAGATGTGATAAATATGGAAAAAAAGAAGGTAGATAAAGAGACTAGGAGTGAATTACGAAGGAAAAAGCTTTGTTTCACTTGTAGAGAACCATGGGTTCTAGGACACAGATGTTTGGGGAAAGGTAAAGTGCACTATATTGAAGTTGCTTTAGAATCTAATTCAGATCATCATGAGGAATTTCACGACACTAAGGAGGAGGAATAAGAAGAGAAAGAAAAAGAAATCAGCAATGATGGCACTTTAGCAACATTATCAGGATTCCCAAGATACCATCCCTTTCAAATTTTAGGGGTACTGACAAGGCAAAGGTTGAAAATTCTTCTTGATAGTGGGGCAACTCACAATTTTATTGATGAGGGATTTTTTCATGAAAAGATGGCTTATAGAAAAATATTTTGAAGGATTCAATGTTATTGTAGCTGATGGATTCGCTATGTCTTGCACACGAGTGATGAAACAACTCAAGATGACCTTAGGAGATTATGAGTTATGTGATGACTTCTATGTTGTTGGCATTGGAGAGATAGATCATGTATTGGGTGTTGAATGGTTGCACTCTATTGGAGGCTATTACATGAACCATCAAACTATGGATTTTAAATTTCATTCCAATTTGAAAGAAGTCTTATTGAGAGGCTTATCAAATGGAGCACCTAAGGTGGTCTCTGAAAAGAGGATGGAGAGGATTTTTCAAAGAGGACAAGTAACATGGGTAGTAGGAGTTATAATCCATCCAACAAGCTCTCCAAAGAATCAAGGTAATTTCCATTTTGAAATTTAAAATATTCTTGATAAGAATAGTATAGTTTTTAATGACTTGCCTCTAGGATTACCACTAGATAGAGGTTTTGAGCCTGTTATAGAGTTAGAACAAGGTGCCAAACCAGTTATAACAACCCCATACTGCTATCTAAGTGGTTATAAGGAAGAAATTGATAAAGCTATTAAGGAACTCCTGGACATGGGCTTCATAAGGTCTAGCTCTAGTCCATTTTCATCATCTATAGTACTTGTCAAGAAAAAGGATGGTACAATGAAAATGTGTATAGACTATAGGGATCTAAACAAGAAAACCATAAAAAATAGGTATCACATACCATGCATAGATGAACTCATTGATGAGTTACATGGTCCTATATACTTCTCAAAAATTGACTTAAGATTAGGGTACCATCAAATTCGAATGAGGAGTGAAGATGTGGAAAAGACCACTTTTAGATGTCACTATGGGCACTTTGAATTTCTTGTTATGTCATTTGGCCTCACTAATGCACCCACAACATTCCAATCTTGTATGAATAAGGTATTTAGCCAAAATCTTCAAAAATTTGTTTTGATATTTTTTGATGATATCTTGATTTATAGTAAAACATGGGAAGAGTATCTAAAGCACATAGACACTATTTTGGGAATCTTCGAGAAGCAATCCTTCTATGCTAAGCTATCTAAATGTGAGTTTGGTTTGATAGAGATCCTATATTTGGGACATATTATAAGTTCTAAAGGAGTACATGTTGATCAACAAAAAATCTAGGAAATTTTGGATTGGTCTCCAACCTCTAATCTTACATAGTTGAGAGGTTTCTTTAGGTTGTGTAGCTACTATAGGAGATTTTCCAAGTGATTTTCTCAACTTGCTGCCCCCTTGACTGATTTGACAAATATAGAAGCTTTTTTTTGGATAGAAGAGGAACCAAAAACATTTGATAAGCTTAAGGAGGTAATGAGTTCATGCCCTGTGCTTGCAATTCTAGATTTCTCTTTACCTTTTGTTGTTGAATGTGATGCTTCTAGAGAAGGTATAGGGGCTGTCCTAACTCAAAGGGGACATCCAATAGCATTTGAGAGTAGAAAATTAAATCAATTAGAGGAAGGTTACTCCATCTATGATAAAGAAATGTTGGCAATCATGCATGCACTTCATAAGTTTAGACAATATTTGGTATGTGGGAGATTCATTGTAAAAATAAACCATAATAGCCTCAAGTTCTTCTTGAACCAAAGGGATTTGAATGATCGTGAACAAAAATTGGTAAGAAAATTGCAAGCTTATGATTTTGGTATTGAATACATGAAAGGAAAGAATAATGTGGTTGCTAATGCTCTCTCAAGAAATCCCACTTTGTATTCCTTAACATCTATCTCTACTGATTGGAAAGTCTCCATAATTTTAGAGTATGCTAAAGATTCCTTTGCCACCAAGATTTTGGACAAGTTAGTGGATGATAACAGGTACAAGTTTGTTGATGAATTGATTTATTACAAGAACAAGATCTTAGTACTAGGATCTAAAACTAAGGAAAGAATATTGAGGGCCTTTCATGACACACCTTTGGCTGGTCATCAAGGATACTTCAAGACATACAGACAAATTTGAGAGTGGCTTTCATGGAAGGGTATGAAGGATAATGTCCTTAAACACATTAAAGAATGTATAGTATGCCAACAAAGAAAGAGTGAGCAAAATTTTCCTGTAGGGTTGTTGCATCCACTTCCTATTCCTGAACAAAAATGGGAAAGTATTTCCATGGGCTTCATCATTGGGTTGCCTAAGGTTCAATGTAAGGATTGCATATATGTGGTGGTAGAGAGAAGAACTAAGTATGAACATTTTTTTCCTATCACATATGATTTCAAGGCATCACAAGTGGCCGAATTGTTCTTCAAGGAAATATTTAGATTACATGGCTTGCCTAGAAACATTGTTAGTGACTAGGCTAGTAGATTCCTCAGATCTTTTTGGAAGAAGCTTTTTCATTTAGTAGGAATTTAATTCACTCCCAGTACTATCTATCACCCTCAAACTGATGGATAAACAAAGATATTTGAGGAACTATGTTTCAAATCAACAACATGCTTGGGTGAAATGGTTGCACCTAGGGGAGTATTGTTACAATACATCCCATCACATGTCTATTGGTATGCCTCCTTTTCATGCTATTTATGGTTATTATGCCCTTTCTTTTGTTGATCAGGTACTTTCAGATAGCAGAGTACCTACAACAAGTGATTTAGTCAAGCAAAGCCAAGAAATAATAAGGTCCCTCAAGGATAATCTACAACATGCACAGAACCAACAAAAGTTGTATGCTGATAGGAAAAGGACTAAAAGATCTTTTGAGGTGGAAGATTTGGTATTTTTTAGGTTGTAGCCATATAAGCAAAGCACCTTGAAGAGGAGTGGGGTAGAGAAGCTCAAACCAAGGTTCTATGGGCCTTATAAGATCATCAAGAAGGTGGGAGAAGTAGCTCATGAATTGGAGCTCCCACTAAACAACAAAATACATAATTTTTTCCATGTATCTTTCTTGAAGAAGGTTCTAGGCTAGAAAAGCATAGTATCTAAAAAATTACCACCTATTGATGATGAATGGAAATTATTTTTGATACCAGAAGAGATTTTGGATAGAAGAGAGAAAATATTGAGAAATAGGAGCATCATAGAGCATTTTGTCAAATAGAAAGAATTACCATTGGAGGATGCAACTTGGGAAGGTGCACATATTCTTGAGTATTCCAACCTTCATTGCTTGAGAACAAGCAATATTTGGGAGGGGAGGACTTTTCATGTCCCCTTTTCAAATAATTAAAAATAATAATCTTTGCTAAGGCCAGCAGGCTCAAAAAGGTGAAGTTTCAAAAGAAGGGGCTAATATTTGAAAAAAAATGGACTAATAAATGAAATTTTTTAATAAAATATGTTTTATTAACCCCTCTTGGTCATGAGTTAGGGTTATGCCCTCTTTTAAAGGGATTTGGAGGCATTTTGGGCTCATTCCAGAACTTGATTTTTGCTCATTGCTTTGCTGTTCTTCAGAGGGTACCAAACCTATGGAGAAGGAGACCCAAGGATGGGATTTTTTAGGTTTTAAGGAAGGCTAAGTATCAAATTTTAAATCCATTCCATGTGCAAGCTCATGCAGAGTTTGCCCTTGTGCTAAACAATGCAAATTTGTCGGTATTTAGGTGTGGCTTTTGTAAGAGTTTGGTATTTCCAGTAGAGTATTTCATATCAGTTTGTGTTGCTGCTGTATTTAAAACTTTTAGATGTTCAAATAGATTTGAATATATTTATTGGGTTGTGGTTATACTTTTGTGATAGATTATTAGTGTTTTTGTTGTGTTTTCAAGCTATTTTGTGTTATTTTTGGGAGCTCGATGAGCATTCTTTTTGTCCTCCATTTGGGAGCTGTTGTGTAAACTCTATATAGATCTAAAAATTTCATTTTGTAGGCCATTATTCTGGTAAAATTTTTGTAAAGATTTCCACTTTTAGATTTATTAATAATATGTGAATCTGTGAAGTTTTTGGCACTATTTCAACCATACCATATTTGGGTTTTATTGAGAAATTGGTGGATCTTTGAAATATTGGTTGTTTGATTTTAAAAATATTATTAAAGGCTTTAAATATCATATAAAATCAGAAAAGAGACATTTCACCTTGTTTGAGTTGTTTAGAATTGAAAAAAATAAGAATAAATCCTTGACATGGTTAGAAGGGATAGGAAATAATAATGATACAGAACAAGATGCCATTCAGCAGATTCCATTCATGATAGAACATAGTGGTATCATGTCTCAAATTCTCCAAATGTTCTTAGATGATTCATCAGTAGCATATATAGAATACATTGACCTATTCTTTCTTAGCCTCAGTATAAAAGGAAAAACCCTAAAAAATTGTATGCTCGATTCAGGGGCTTCTAATACAATCATGCCATTTAAAGTAATGGAAGCCTTAGGGTTAAAGATAGACAGTAAACAAGGTAGATGTAGAGGTATGGATGCTAGGGAAGTTCCAATGATAGGGACTATAAATGTTGTTCCATTTAGGTTAGCTACATACCCTAACGTAGAATTGAACATGTCAATTCTTGTAGTTGATATCCCTCCACACTATGGAATGTTGCTATCTAGAAAATGTAGTGATGCTATGGTGAATAGTCTACAATGTGACTTAACCTATGCTACCTTTCATATAGGATATAAAGTTGTTAAGGTAAATAGGGAGCCAAGGGTCAATCATATTTTGCGAGAAGAAATTGATAAGGATACCACTTGCTTTGTAGATACTAATGTGAATACATATAGAGCTGAATTGATTATTCAAGAAGTTGAAAAGCTTCCTGTTGTTATTGAACATGAGGTTGAATGTTGTTTAATTTCAACATTATTATGGACCATATTTTTTGATGGGGCTAGTTCTAAAGATGGTGCAAGGGTAGGGGTAGTATTTATTTCTCAAGAGAAGAACACATCTAGATATTCCTTCACCCTAAATTTCTTGTGTGCCAATAACATAGCTGAGTATGAAGCCCTATTGTTAGGATTAAAGTTTGCTTCTCATCATGGAATTGAGATGTTGCATATCATAGGTGATTTTGAATTGGTCATATCACAGATAAAAGAGATGTATGCATCTAAAAATAAGAGGTTAAAGTAGTATAGAAATGTTGTTTGGGATTAGATAGAATTCTTGGATGCATTTGGTATCTTCTAGAGGGATAGGAGTAGAATAAGATGGCTAACCTATTGGAAAATGTAGCAGTTAAGCCACAAAAGTGTTATTTGAAGGAATATCATAGATTGAGATTCAAAATAGATGCTCAATACCTAATAATATTGAAAATTGGTAGGTATTTGAAGATGATAAGGATATTGTTAATTTCTTGTTACATGAAGATAAGTATCATGGGCAGGAGATGGATTGCATGGACTTGGTTAAGACCATAGATGGGAGGGAAACAAATTTTGGCTAGGAAGTTAAATAGTTGAAGACTAACAAAGTACCTAAAGGTCTGATTGTCTTGGAAAGTATGTTTGATAACTAGGATAAAGTAAAACATGGAGTTAAGGAATGTAAACCTCAGGAGCTAGAAGAGATAAATTTGGGTACAAATGAGGCCCCAAAGGAAGTCTGCATTGGTTAGAACTTGTCAACCCAAATTAAGAAGCCTTTGATTGACTTATTAAGAAAATAAAAAAATACTTTTGCCTAGTCATATGATGACTTGAAAGCTTATAGAGAAGACCTTTTTCAACATGTCATACCATTGAATGATAATGTGAAACCTTTTAGGAAAAAGTAGAGACCAGTTAACCCAACAATATCTCCCAAAATGCAAGAGGAATTGATGAAGTCATGAGATGGGGGAACAATCAAGCCTATTAGACATTCTACCTAGGTTTCAAATGTAGTTCCTATTAGACAAATGAATGGAGATGTTAGACTATGTGTAGATTTTAGAAATTTGAATATTGCTTCCTTAAAAGACAATTATGGATTGTTGAACATGGAAGCTATGGTAAATCAAGTAATTGGTTCTAAACTCATGTCTATGATGGATAGATTCTAAGGATACAACTAGGTCCTAGTGAAAGAAGAAGAGTAGTTTAAGATAGCATTTACAACCCCCTAGGGAACTTATGTATATGTCAAAATGCCATTTGGGTTGATAAATGCAAGAGGCACTTTTCAAAGGGCTATGGATGTGGCTTTTCATGAATATATCAATAAATTTTTTGTTTTATATCAAGATGATTTCACAGCTTATTCCAAAAAAGCAGAGGACCATTATAGGCATTTGAAGAAAATTTTCATTGAGCATTTGAATATGGAGTGCCATTTAATCCCAATAATTGTACCTTTGGGGTAATTGAGGTTAAATTATTAGGACATATAGTGTGAAAGGATGGAGTAAAGATAGACCCTGAAAGGGTAGCAGCTATTGATAAGGTCACAAAACCAAAGAGTGTGAAAGGATTCAATTTTTCTTTGGGATGCAATTTCCATAATAGTCTTGTAGATGCTTAAAATCATCCCTAAAGACTATATTAATTTATTAATATTTTCCATGACATTGTAATTAATTATTAATTAATTAATTATATTGCTCACATTCTTCTACTCATTAAATTAAATTAATTAATTAAATAAGTTCATTCTCCTAAGTATTTAAATTTAATTTAAATACTTTGATCTCTAATGTGTTAAATTAATTTAACACATGATTCTCCATAATCCCCTTTTTTAAATAAATCTTATTTATTTAAATCTCCATATCCCAATAATTCTTCTAAACCTATGATTAAATTAAATCATATTTAATTTAATATTAAGCCTAGCCTAAAACCAAGCCTATGCCCATCATTTTCATCCTCTTAAGCTTACTTCTTCTCTAATCCCACTTAATCATCTTAATCTCCTTTTTAATCCCCCTCATTAGTCTAAGAGTGTTCTCACACATGTTTTAGATGGCATGCCTACACACTCCCATTTGTACTCTTGTCTCTCACTCTTCTTCTCAAGTTTGGTCACACATGTGTGAGAAAACTTTGAATTTTTGACCATTTGTGTGGCTTGCATGTCACCTTATGTGGCATCTACAAGGATTCCACCTCACCAATCCCTCTCTTGAGCCTATAAATAGGGGCCTTGTCTCAAGCATTTGGCATCTCCCATCATTGCATTGTTACCATGCCATTTTGAGTCTTGAGTTTTCATACTAGGGTTTTCATTGTAGTTTGAGTTTTCATAGATATTTCTAGGTAAATATTAACCATTTGGTAGCTGGTTTAGCTTTGCATTTGCATTATTGGTTTAGTTTGTATGCATTTTCTCATCTCCATTTTACTTACATCTTAGTTTAACTTGCATATCTAGTTAGTTTCTTTGTTGCATTTCATATTTTCACCATTGAATGCTTTCAAGTATGTCTTTCTCCATAGCCATTTCTTGAAGTATTCTTCATTTCATATAGTTTAGGATCATATTGCATCATCACTCACATTTGCACATTCACTCAAGAGATTCACTCCATTGTTGTGTTTAGGAGAGCACACCTAACATACCCTCCATCTTAACACACCAAGAAGGCCTCTCATGGGTGCCTTTGTTGAGCTGTAGAGGTGGCTAAAAGATTTGGTTTGTTGGCTATTTAGAGTTCCAAAACTCAAGCAAGCATTAGTTAGTTAATGGTCTTTTATTTTGTTAAATATTTGTTGCATATTTGAGGTCTTTAACTAATGTTTGTTTGTTGATTCATGCTCACAATAGGTCACATTTTCTAGCACACAAGTCTTATTTCTTGGATTATAGCATCTATAAGCCTTTTTCTTCAATGAATAACCAATAAATATACCTTCATCACTTCTAGCATCAAACTTATTAATATCACATCTCTTTTGATATAGCACTTAATACCAAAAATTCTAATATACTTAACTAGAGGTGAGTGACCAAACCATAGTTCATAAGGGGTCTTGTTTGTGTTTTTCCTAACTTGCACTCTATTCATAGTGTAGACTATTGTATTCACAACTTCTCTCCAAAACATCTTGGATACATCATTCTTATCTAACATAGCTCTTGATGCTTCTATTACTAACCCATTCATTCTCTTTGTTATACCATTTTGTTCAGGGGTTCTCAAAGCTGATAACCATCATTTTTTTCTATTAGCTTCACAAATTATGATAAACTCATTTGATCTAATATTAAACATTTAATCTTAATTCCTAATTCATTCTCAACTCTGTTCTTGAATATCTTGAACTTATCAAATGCCTGATATTTTTCTTTAAGAAATGCAACCCACATCATTCTAGAAAACTCATCAACTAAATTCATGAAATTCCTTTCACCATAGAATCCTTTAATCTTCATATGACTACTGAGATCTCTTTCTACAATCTCCAATATTACTGTATTAGTAAACTTCTTGCTAGGACAAGATGTTTTGTTATGTTGTGTCAAAACATACTCCTTGAAAATTGTGTTAGTAGGCTTTGTAATCTTAGGAAAATCTCTAACTGCAAGCATACTACTTCTTTTCACAATACTATCAAATTTTATATGAAAATATCTCTTATTTCATAACAAATTGTCACCTACCTTTGCAACCAAATATGTTTTTTTAGTAGGATTGAATTGGAATACACTACCTCTAAATCTAGTTCATATTCTAATTACCTTTCCATCTTTGTCTCTTATCATGCATTTATTTAATGTGAACTAAAACTAATAACCTTTATCCACTAGTTTTCCAACTCTCAAAAGATTGTTCTTCAAGCAATCAATAAAATATACACCCTTAGTGTTAGTCTTACCATCAAGAGTTATATATCCAATACTTTTAACATGGAATGTTGTGTTATTTCCAACTCTGACAATGCCTCCATCATGAATTTTGAAATCAACAAACTCGTTCATATCCTAGTTATATTATGTGAACAACCACTATCAATTATCTAATCATATTTCTTTTCAACCTATGATACCAAAGCTATTTTCTCTAGACATTCTTCTTTAATTTCAACAAATCCTATTTCATCATCACTAGCACTTACTACTTGTTCATTAGAATCATCTTCTTCATTTGCATACAGACACTCTCTACCTCTTCTAGTTTTGAAATTTCCTTTATAATTTGCCTCTCTTTTAGGGCACTTAGATGCATAATGAAAAAATTCATTACAAGTCCAACATTTAAAGATTTTATTAACATCACTTTATCTCCTTACAAGAAGGACTACTCCTTCAATTTTTCTATCCTCATCAGATCTACTATAGGTAGCAAAGTATCCTCTAGCACTTGTGTTCCTTGATTAACTAGGTTGAATATTCAAGGCACTAAAAGTTTTTTCTATTTTGTTCAATTTCTAGGACTATCTAAGCTCATTCTCAACTACTTCAAATCTCTAAAGCAATTTCTCCTTTGTGAAATCTTTGGTACAAGATATCATAAACTGTATCATTTGAAATATTGACTTAATTGGTGGTGTTAATGTTAGAAATATTATCAAAGGCTAAGTTATAGACATGGGAGGGGTGAATTAGTAACCAATAAAACTTAATCCATAATTAACAATTAATCCCTTATGTATATTCTAATCTAATTGCATGCATGAGAAAATGAAAACATTGAAGAATTTGTAAAACTTTTGACAAATAATTTTGGTGACCCAGAAACATTCCAAATAAGAAGTAAAACTAGGGTAAAGATGATGCCCACAAGCTTTAGTATTGTAGTATAAAGTTAGTTTGATAAGGCTTGCAATTATCACTTCTAATGATCTACCCTATTAGGAGCAATAAGGACTACTAGATCCACCTTGTAAAGGGATTTACATATATACAATGAAGTATGCACTTGCTAAAAAGATTTACACAAGATTGTTGGGTCTACCTTGTTAAAGGATTTGACTAATCCACCTACTAGGATGAAGAGGTAGCTAATCTCTAATCTACAACTTGGTTTTCTATATGAGATTTCTCTGAGTGTACAAATTACCTTTTCATGATAAATTAATCTTTTATGCTCCTTATATTGTTGTGGGATTTGTAATTCGCTCTTTTGCTCTTCTTTGGTTATTTTATTACATATCTCATCATCATAGTGGATGTGTAACTATATATTTTACAAATACCAATCCAATTAAAAATTACAAAGTCAACCATAATACAAGTTTACATGAATATTACAAAGTGGTCCAAAGTGTAGAAACTTAGGTTGCAAAGACTGACTCAATGAGATTCTGATACTCAACATCCATTGTTAATGCTTGGCATTGTCATGCACTCAATAAACATAGAAGCTCAGTCTATATTGATCACTTCCAACTAGTCTTGAACTTAGTCTACACTAGTGACTCGACAAATACTATGAAAGTTGAAATATAAACTAAATCACTTGATTCACACTACATATATCAGTCAATGCTATCACTATGAGCTCAGTATAAACTAAGTCACTTGGTTAATGTTGAGTAGCTTGGTTAACACTAGACTTGCATTACATCAACTATGAACTCAGTAAGCACTGCACAACTTAGTTTGGACATCTAAACTTGACATACAAGGAGATGCTTGATTTACACTGTTGATCATCACCATAGTAGTAATAGCTAGGCATAAACTGAAATCTATCCAAAAGACTCAATAGCAACTAAAATAATTGGTTAACACTATTAACTGTACAATATTCTTGGTCTATACTTACAATCTAAATAAATGTATGTCACTAATAACAAACACAACTAGAATGTCAACAATTTCCCCCTTTGGCATTAGTGACAAAAACACTTAACAATCAAAATTGAAATCAAGAATGTTCAAGAGCATCTTCAAAAATTACCTTATGTCTCCACCTCGGTGCAGTGTACTTTTTTGAGATTGTTTTAAAACTTGGTTTTGTAAGAGATGTATTTCTATACAAGAGAAATATGGTAATGCTCCCTCATACATAATATATAATATAATTTACACCTTTTCACAATACATCTAAATACATCTTCTTCCCTTTCATACAATATACATTTTCTTACAATTTGCAATTTTCTATTATATATTCTCCAATCTCAATCTTTTCTCAATCTTCTCCCCCTTTTTGACATTAATGCCAAAGATTTATGAAAAATATTTATACAGTAATGCCAAAACATGATAAGAAATCTAAATTTACCATCAAGATTATCACCAAAGTCTTCTCACAATTCTCTTGCAACACCTTGGATGTGTGTAATGTAATATGCAGTTCTATTGAAAATTTTATCATATGGCCTGCAATAGAGAAGTTGTTGTCATGGATGAGAATTTTTAAATGTGCAATGTGCTTTCATAGTGCATTGATGTTTGGGAGAATCATGTTCTAAATATCTATCAATGTGGATCTTATGTTGGCCTCTTCTCTCAACAATTCTACCTACATCTCTGTCATAAATCTGATCTTGTTGAAATGGGTAGAGCTTGAACTTAGGTCAAGTTGCAACTATTGTTCACTTGCCTTTAGATCCTGATCAATCTTTGATAATTTATCTCTTATTTCCTTAGTGAAGATTGATGTATCACAATGTTTACCAAAAACTAAAGATACAGTGATGTAGGAGGTCTCTAGAAAGCCTAGAATAGTAGATAATTCTACTTCATGAATAGCAATTTTTTGAGATATAAGTTCTAAAACTTTATTCTCAAACCTTTTTCTCAGCTTTCTACAAAAAATTTTCCTATCCACCTAAATCTTCATTATATTTGTGGACTACCTTTGCTAACTAATATAAAATTGGTTGAGAAATATCAACCTCTATGCCTAGAGCCTCTACTAAAATATTCTTAGCATCCTCAATTATCTTAAATTCATTGTCTCTTTCCTCTCTAAGTCTTTCCTACTTGGCTTTCTTTTGAAGAAGTTCATGAAAAAAATTCATCTGATTAGGATTCAGATTTTAGATGTCCATTTAGGAATTACAATATCATCATCTAGATCTATATCTTCTTCATCCTCTTTGCCTTTTCCCAAAAAATTTGTGCTTGGTTGAGGGTTGGTCTCAATTGTCCCTGCACTTATTACTTGCATACTAGGAATGGAAAAAAATTTAGATTTGGTAGAACTTGCTGAAAAAGTTGATATTGCACTCATTGTAGAAATACCTATAGAGTAAATACCTGATGTAGTCAAAATTGATGTAGAGGGAAGAACTTTATATTCAGTAGATGAAGTGCTTGGCACTCCTATGAATGAAGTACTGAGTTGGAATTGTACAAAGATTGATTGAGTTCTTGTGCTTTTAGTGCTGGTCATAATCAATCTTGCTGAAGTTATCTCAAAGCTTGGTGTTTTCAATGTTTCACTTGGAGAATGAGGAAGTGAGGCTATGATTTTTGTAGCAATCTTTATTGGGTTAGTCTCCTTAATATCTTGTGCATCTCCTTGGTAGCTTCCTTCCCCTATTCCTCTTCATCATCTACATTATCAAAATGAGTCACCTCTGCATTATCAATCTCTTTATTTTTCTCCCGATCATCACCATCATCATTATCACTTACACTAACTACAAAATCACTTGGCTTGTGAAGAAGATAAACATTCTTCAATGTGTTTGTATCATTCTTCACAACATGCTCAACATCTTTCAACAATATAAGACAAGTGTTGAATCTTAGAGTTAAATTTTCTTCATTTTTCTTCAAAGATTCTTTTACCTCCTTGTCATCCAAATTTGGTATGAGTTGTCTCAGGGTTTTCTCATTTATATATTTTTTAGTTTTCATGGCATGATCCCATCTTGGCTTAATCTTTTCCATCAAAGCATTAGAAATTTATTGACCTAGCTAGTCAAGTGAGTACTTCCACTTACCCATCTTGGATATTAACATATCTTCTATTTTCCTCTACTCCTTTGTAGTCCTAGTCTCTTATTTGAGTGCCTTAATGCCAAATCCTAATTCTAATTATTTCATTCTTTCCTAAAAGATTGGTTGAGACCTCTTGAAGATTATGTCTGCTCCATCTTTGTCTATTTTCTTCCTCAATGATCTCCTTGTGAACACATTAGTGGATGTCTTGGCAGGCTTGGTAATGATTATCTTACCTTTCTTTTTTAGTGGCTCTTCTTCCTATGACTTTTCTTCATCTTCTTCTTCTTCATCCTATTCTTTTCCTTCACTTAAGTGAAGAGTGGAAATGGTTTTTAGTTTAACAATCCTATTTCTTGCCCTTGTTAATTGCCTAAGTGAGTTTTATTTATAGTTGTATCCTAACCTTTGCATTAGCATAGGTGCCAAAATAAGAAGCTTTAGGGTCAACAGGCTCATTTATCAATGCCTCAATTATGTCTTTGGTTTCATCAATGTTTACCTCATATCCTAGAGGTTTTAGCCATACTATTCTTGGCCTAACTTCCTTAATGTACACTTTGTCACTATCAACCATGAACCAAACAACATTTTTGTAATCCTTAACTAACTTCTTGGGAATTTTGAATCTGTTATTCATCTTTTCCTTGAATAGATCAAAGTAGTTGTCCATAATGCTTGCATAATTCTCTCCCATTTCAGCAATATACTAATTAATTTGATAAAGGATTGGTACATCTTTTCCCCAAACTACTATACCTTTTGATGGGAAGAAATTTTGAACATAGAAAAATAAACAAAACAAAAGTGAACCAAACATACATGGATTGTTCTTGGAAGTTTTGATGCTCTCCATGTTCTTGATGAACTGATTCAATAGTAACTCAACAAGGTCAAGAGAAAGGTTATTTTTGACCACCTTGTATGTTAAGTCAACTGCTTGACAAGATACATCGTTCCCGGTACTTGAACTATAGATTTTGTGAGAAATGACATGTATGCCAAACATTAATTCCATGTCAGTGACATAGCTTATCTTCATTCCCCTTCCATCCCCCTCGGCAAGCATTTTATACTCTAGTTCAACCCGACCTAGGGTTTTAGTCATTTTTTCTTTTGCCAACATTGGAAGACCAATGATCCTATGGATCATCTTCTTGGTTATCAAAACTAGTTTTTCCAAACACAACTGATCATTATGCACACAACTAAGGATAAATCTTATCCATTTTGCTTGGAAATCCAATGGCATATGAGGAACGTGAGTTAAACCTTTTGTCTAAAGATGTTGATGCTTAGGTTTCAACACACCATAAATGCATAACTCCTTCAAACATTCATCCATCTCTAATTTTCTGATATTTTGAGTAGTACATTTGAAATGTGAATAAATTTCATTGATTAATAATACCTTAGGTGGAATTTTTGATTGCACTGCAGTCGGGTCTAGGGTTTCTACAATGGTAGGAGTCAACTTAAGATCTGGTGCCTTCCATTCCACACCATGATCTAACATGTTTGATCCTCTCTTTATTTTGCTACTAGTGGATGTCATCTTCTCTTGGTATGGTTTGAGGGAATATGAAAATTTTTGGTAACAATTCACTCAAATCACTTGAATGCTCTAAAGGTTGCTTTACACAAATAGCTCTCAAAAATTCATAGTGAGAAGAAACTTTGGTTTCACCATTTTTATCAATTTTTTCCATAAATGCTAGGTATGATTGTTCACTCAAGTGATAAACTCTCATCCACTTCACTTTCATTGAATACTTGGTAGTCTTCCATGACTTGGTAACCACATAAGACTTAGTTAATCCCAATCTTGCTCAATAGAGTCTACAACTCGACCTTGCTCGGTAAAGATAGGAACTCGGTAGTCACTGCCATCTCTTACTCAGTGATCTTGTTGCATCGAGAATCCTAATATGGATCTTTCATCCTATCTACTAGAACTAATGTTAGATGTCTTCTTCAGTATCCTAGATCTAGTTCCCCTTTGAGAAATTAAGTGGAATTGGTGGAGTCGCCCAATTCTTGAGTGACTTGATCATCATTTCTTGGACTTGCATTCTCAAAAAAAATTTGAATCAATTTCTTTCTCATATACTTTTTAATGTTATTAGCTTCTGTCTTCTTTTCATCTTCAATTCTTTTAGTATTCATATAGTTCTTGGCAAGATGACCAAGTTTTGTACAAATGAAACATCTTCTAGTAGTATCTCTTTTCCTCATGTGATGTTTCTCACAATTCATTCCAATATGTCCAAATTCTCCACAATAATGACATTTGCACCAAGTATTGGATTTCCAACCAAATAAAGCTTTTATAATCTATTCTGCTAGATTGAATATCTTTTTTTTTCATTCTAATGACTTGTGCCCATGCTTCTTACATTTGTGACATTTGCCTTCAAATTTTGCTTTCTCTCTACATTCATTTGCTCTATGACCATGCTAATTACAATAATTGTATTTCTAGTGAATTTTTCTTTCCCATTGCTCCAAAATTTGCTTGTTGTATGACCTAACTTACCATAGTGACTACAAGTAGGCTTTTGATTATTTTGAGCTCCTTCCTTGGATGATTCACCTTCTTCTGTGTATCCAAATCTCATTGTTCTTTTTCGTTTGTAATGAATTTTCTCATTCAACTGATTCATGCCTACTTGGGATTTTATCATCCTTTCATTGGTTTTCCTTTTAGTGTTTAGATCATTCTGCAATCATATATTTTTTGATCTTAGATTCATAGATGTCTTCTTTTGCATTGGTCAGGTAATCAATGAAGTCTATCTACTAAACATGTAGGTGCTAAATTCCATTGTTCTTTCCTTCCATCTCTTCTATTATCTTGTTTTTCTCCTCAGTAACTTGAGGCAATCTTACCAACTAAATTTCTTTCTCTCTTCTTAGCTTTCTTACTTCTTCTTGAAGAGTACTATTCTTTTCCAATAGTTCTTTGATTGCTTTATCAACTTCATCTGAATTTCTTGAATGGATGTCTTCAATTATTTCTTCAATGTAGAGTGGATTATTCATCTAGATTGCAAGGTCTTTTCTTATTTTTAAGGATTGAGAGAGTTTCTATTTTTCTTTCTTGAGTTTTCCAATAGCCAATTCCAAATCTAGCTTCTCATTGACAATAGCCTTCTCAAGTTTGAATACCTTCATTACCTTTGATCTTTGCTGAAGCTATTAAACTTTTCTCTAAGAACCAGAAAACTCTAATATCAATTGTTGGAAATATTATGAAAGGCTAATTTACTAAGAGGGGAGGGGTGAATCAATAACCAATAAAACTTAATCCATAATTAGTAATTAATCCCTTATATATATTCTGATATAATTTCATGCATGAGAAACGAAAAAAAATTAAAGCATTCATAACACTTTTGAAAAATAATTTTGGTGACTTAGAAACCTTCCAAATAGAAAGTAAAATTGGGGTGGGGATGATATCCACAGGCTTTAGTATAGTAGTATAAAGTTGGACTGTTAAGGCTTGCAATGAACACTTCTCATGATCTTCCCTGTTAGGAGCAATAAGGACTTCTAGGTCCACCTTACAAAAGGATTTACAAACGTACAATGAAATATGCACTC
This sequence comes from Cupressus sempervirens, assembly GCA_028749045.1. Taxonomy (NCBI): domain Eukaryota; kingdom Viridiplantae; phylum Streptophyta; class Pinopsida; order Cupressales; family Cupressaceae; genus Cupressus; species Cupressus sempervirens. The sequence goes on from CM053790.1 coordinate 688,248,743, forward strand.
AATAAAGACATTTACACAAGACTATTAGGTCTACCTTGTTAAAGGATTTGACTGATCCACCTACTAGGATGAAGAAGTAGATTATCTCTGATCTACAACTTGGTTTACAAAATGAGATTCCTCTAAGTGTAAAAGTCACCTTGTTGTGATAGATAAATCTTTTATGCTCCTTAAACTATTATAGGATTTGTAATTCACTCTTCTACTCTTCTTTGGTTATTACATTACATATCTTATCATCATATTGGATATGTAACAATATATTACATATATGCCAATTCAATTACAAACTACAAAGTTGGCCACAATACTGGTAGGCCAAAGTGGGCCAAAGTGTAGAAACTTCAATTTTGAAGACTAACTTGGTGAGGTTCTGATACTTGACATTCATTGTTAATGTTCGGCATCATCATGCACTTGGTATACATGTAAACTCATTCCATACTAATCACTTCCAAGTAGTCTTGAACTTAGTTTGCACTAGTGACTCAACAAATACTATGAAACTCAGCATATAAACTAAATCACTCAATTCACACTTCATAGCTTGCTCGATGCTATCACTACAATCTTAGTATAAATTAAGTTACTTGGTTAATGTTGAGTAGCTCTATTAGCATTAGAGTAACATCACATCAGCTACAAACCTAGTAAGCTTTGCACAACTCGATTTGCACTAGTAAACTGGGTACATACTAAGATGCTCATTTTAAACTATTGATCATCACCATCATAGTAACTACTTGACATAGACTAAACTCTATCTAAAGGACTCGATAGCAACTATAGAACTTAGTAGCAACTATAGAACTTGGTTAACACTATTAACTATACAATCTACTTAGTCTATACTTAAAATCTAAATAAGTATATGTCACTAATAACAAACATGATTGGAATGTCAACAATAAAGCTCTTTGATATATCCCATATCAATTCATCATCCTTTTGGGTTCCTAATTGAGATCTAATAGCTCTATTAATTTCTAATATTCTACATACATATATTCTTATAGATTCACTTTCCATCATTTTAACATCTTGAAATGGACAAATCCAACTTTTTAACCTCAATTTCTTAGAATGTTCATCACCTTCAAAACTATTTTCAAATTCTTTCCAAAGCTTTCCAAATCAAATGAGAAGTAACAAGTGATTTTACCTAGTTGTATTCAATTTCAAGAAGTAAAGACAATAGTGCTTCTTTAGCTCTCATGTTGCACATGAAAGAATCTCTTTCTTCCTCTGTACAAGTTTCCAAATCACTTTCAACAATGATTGTCATTCTAATATTGTCAAAATTCAATAAGTTGGACACATAGACATTATATGTGTCTTCATCATTTCTTTCTAAATATCATATTTTTTTCCATCAAACTTCAAACTATCTTTCATGAAATTTTTTTCCATGGATCTCCCAAAGTTATTAAACTTTATCTTCAAGAACCTAATGCTCTAATAACAATTGTTAGAAGAAAAATTCCACCAAGTTAATAGAGAGGGGGGGTGAATCAATTATCTAATTATTAAAACATTTATCAACTTAATAAAATCTTATCCATTCAATGAAAGTAAACAACAACCATAACAAGATGCACATTTACAATTACACTAGATATGTTAACTAGGGAAACCCTTGATCAAAGAGAAAATCCTAGTAGGAATGATGCCCAAAAGATGATGTACTAATATAAATATTCTTTCTTAGAGGATGGACCCTGTTAGGATTCTATTACAATATTTACTACATATGAGTCCCTGTTAGGAGACTTTGAATCCTTGTTGGAAGATTCCAACCCTATTAGGAGTTGTGGAAGATAGAAGGACCCACTATCCAAACATCTTTTGGGGCAACACCACTGGACTCACTGTCCATACTTGAAATTCTTTCCTCTATCCTATCAAGTAGACCAATGACTATCAGACCTTGTGGACCAAGTTATGAACCTTGGTTCCAAGTATACAACTTTGGATCACATAATAAAATGTCAGCAATGAAGTTTCCTTCACCTTTTCTCTACTCTACTTATCTTCACATTTCACTATTTGTGCTTCTTACAATCATTCATATTCCTCGAGGTGGATACATCCATCATACATGATAAAGAAAAATTCCCTTCCTTTATATTTAATCCATAAAAAAATTCCCTAAGTCATCTAAAATACACCTTCTCAACTAATTATTACAGGACCACATTAAGAACACGTTACCCTTAGAAATAACATTAATCTTTCACCTTGCAACTTAAATAATTTTTTGTACATGTAAAATTATGATGAGGGAGCTTGGCTATGTCATCACCAACATGTATTCTTCATTTTTTTAACTTTGACTTCTCAAAATAACAAATCTACTTAGAGATATAACAAGTTTACTAGAACATGCCTTTGCAAACTCTATCTTAGAACTATCTTCACCAAAACTTTAATAACTTCTTCTAGACTTAATATCTTATGCTTTTGAGGTTAGCTACATATACTAGAGACATAGTATAATCTCCCTTTAATATTGCTATTGAAATTACTCAACAATATGTATGTACTAACTTGATATTTACCTCTATTCTTTTGTTAGATACCATAGAAAACTGCTATGTTGACATCAATAACAAACATGGTCATGGATGTAACATATCATCATGATAATGATCTAATCATGTTTCTACAATGCTCCCCCATAGGAATATCACCAATATTCATGCTTCCAACACCCCTATGAATACTTATTTTCTTTAGGTGTCTTTGACTATTGGGTCTTCCTATATTATTTTAGAACTTTTGGTTAGAAAGGATCCATAAGGTATTTTGTGACTATATACTAATGGGCCTATAGTATTGGCAAAATATTATAGACATGCCTTTAGAGACTATATTTTAAAAGTATGATATGCCAAAAAATGTAGATCTAGGTGAATTAGTTTTTGTTGAAAACCTACCTCTAGAGAGCGAAAAATTGTGTTGTGTTGGAGGTCATAGACTGAGACATGTCGAAAAAATATTTTAGGTTGATTCCTCCTCTTGAATGGGTCCCAAACAATAATGGGGAGGGTGTTAACAATGATACATATTACTTTTCTCATGAGAATTTTGTGCATGGTGGCATGTAGGAAGAGATGGGGAGGGTGTTGCTATAATTTTATTTATATTTATAAGATTTGTCACTATAAGAATCTAATGTGGGGCCTTTTAATTAGAATTATTGTTGAGAATGACTAATCTTTTTGATAGAGGAGGATTCTAGTTGAGTTGGAGTCATATGCTATTGTGGATATGTTGAACAATAAAAAATTAGAGGATTTCACTTGACAATCAACATTAATGGTTAGAAAAAAAAAATCACTTGTCTGATTCTTTGGAATTTTCCTCCATTCACCACATTCTTATAAAATTGAATGGAGCTGCCAACTATTTGGCCAAGTGGACCTATGAAAATGCTCATGAATTTTATTAGAGGTATGATATAACTCCTTATTATTTCGAAAGTATAGATAATTGGTCAATGGCATAAATATGTAATTGGTTGTTTCTTTCAATTTGGAATAAATTTTAATTCTTTTTTTGAAACAATATTGAACTTATAGAACTAATGACAATTAAAAGATTCTTTAAAAAAAATTTATTAATAATAGTATTTTTATATAATTATATAATTATTATTTTATTTATATTGATGAATAAATAATATATATATATATATATAAGATGTTAAAAATATGCTTTATAATGAAGAGATGACAAGTTTTTATATTATTTTAAATATAAAAAATTACATATTATATTCAAAGATTTTTTTTTGGATAAATTAGATAAGATCATAGATACTAATATTTTTTTTAAAATATTTCAAATTGAAAAAAAAAAAAAAAAACATTCAACTAATATGTAATAAAATTATTTTACATTTTATACTCATCCTCATCTAATTTTTTCTTTCATCTTTAGTCATCCAAATAAAAATCTTTTCAATGTGCCACAAGTATTCTAAGTTTTATTTTAATATTTGTCCCAAGTTTTCACTAATTTAGACCTTAATAAAAAAATTATTTTTTGTTTAAAAAAAAAAATAGTTTATAAAATATTTTACCATGCAAGAGAAAAGGATTTACTTAACTTTCATATTCTTCTTTCAAATAATTATCTATACAATAACTTATTATAGTTACAGAGTATACTATTTCACTCTTTCAGCCTTTAATAATCTTTGTATAAAAAAATTGGCCTCTATAAAATAAATAGAGGTGAGAGCTAAGTAGTTATTTGTTCATACACATTTTCAGCATCATGCATGCTAGTTATGTGATGATCTCTTATATCTTTTAGCATTGTCTTTGTTGAGCATTTGGATGCTGCAATCATAATTATATTAATTATGTCAAGAAAAAAGATTAAAAGAATCTGATCAATTAAGGATTAAAATCTAATCTGATGAGGAGGAAACAAGAATAAAAATAATAACAGCCATACTTATGAGATGGAAGGAAGAAGCTGGAGAATTCTATAGAAAAGTCATAAGAAAAATGGAAAAAACTTCAATATGAACAACACCTTACAGTTTACATCCATTCATTCATGGCAAGCACATAGAGATGATACCTCACCACATGCATGATCCCTCAACTCTCAGCCAGTTCCTGCAAATGGCCATGAAATAAATAATGTACATTCCTCCTACCCACTTTCCACCACGTTCAGGCCACATTACATGGTGTTCACGTAAGCAAGAGGCATATCTATTTAGATTGACTTTCAAAACCTATTGTGAGCCTGTTTCTTGCAACAATGACTTCTACACATAGAATAAATACCACTACTATTTTTTTTAAAAGAAACCAATAGAGATGATGTGCATCAATTTGCAATATTAAAATATTGAGGCTTGCTGGAAATAATAGAGCATAAAATTAAATAACAGGAAACCACCACAATATTTTATTTCATCTATTTAGGGCACAACGAAAATAATTTCACAATCCACTCAATGTTCTTAGCCTTCTTCTTAGGAAAAGAAATATAAAATCATACTCTCCCAAAATATTTCGGAGAGAATTTATAAACAAAGCCAAACCGTTAAAACTTGGTTTTGGCAACCACTAGACCTACAAAGGTTTTGTTTAGACCTCTACTAAAGTTCTAACATAATATTAAATTAAGCCCTAAGATTAAACACCACCCCAAATTCAATGCAAACCCTAAAACAAACTATTTAAACACCAACACAAATGCAATCCAAAAATGTATTCATGTGCCTAGCACTTACTCCTACAGCATACTCCCAATGGTAAATTTTGTCTCAAGTCCTCTTAGAGACCAATTGTTGTAGATCCCCACCTTGTCTTAGAATTTCCATTTCTGGTAACCAAGTGGCTTCAGAATTAGGAAGGCCCTTCCACTTAACCAAATACTCCATGTGTACTTTGTGTCTTGTCCTCATTGCTTCCCTCTTGTTGATAATACTTTCCATCTGGGGTGTCTCTTTAGATGAAAATTGTTGAATCCATTCATCATATTCAAGTGTTGTTGCTTCTTCACCAATTGCTTCATTTCAAAAATTATACAATGTGAGATCTGAGACATTAAATATAGGTGAAATAGCTACATTTAGAGGTAATGCTACCTTGTATGCATTTTCTCCATACTTTTTTAGGATTTCACATGGTCCAATCTTCTTCATCATCAACTTCGTATAATTACTTCGAGTAATTGATTTTTATTTAGGTGTACCATAACCAAATTGCCAACTTGGAATTGCACATTCCTTCTCTTCAAATCTACCTTAGCCTTCACCTTTAAGTTATTTTTTTGCAAGATTTGCTTTACGTGCTCATACACTCGCACCATTAGTTCAGAAAACTCTTATGCATGTCCACTCCTTTTCCTCAAACCATCCATATTTTTGAGTTCCAAAACTCCTCTTGGATGTCTCCCATAAACAACTTCAAAAGGACTCATGCCTGTGCTACGATTCACCAAGTCATTATATGCAAACTCTGCTTGAGGTATGATAGCATCCCAACTACCTCCATGTTCTCATGTCAAGCATGTCAAAAGGTTTCCCAAATATCTATTAACTGCCTCAGTTTTCCCATCTATTTGAGGATGATAGGCTGAACTAAAAGAAAAATTCATGCCCAACTTCTTCCATAGGGTCCTCCAAAAGTGACCTACAAACTTGTTGTCCCTATTAGATATAATGCTCAATGGAAAACCATGAATATGAACTATTTCTTTAAAGAATAGCCCTAAAATATAATGAGCATCATTAGTGGTTTTACATGGAATAAAGTGAGCCATTTTTCTGAATCTATTAACAACCACATACATCCTATCATAACTGATCTTTGTCCTTGGTAATCCCATCACAAAATCCATACTCAAACACTCCCAAGGTCTATTTGGTGTGGGTAAGGGTTAATAAAGTCTAGCATTTTTTGATACTCCCTAGAACCTTGCACAAATTTCCTAATGTTTTTTTGCATCTTTGGCCAATAATAAAACCTTTGTATCAATTCCAATGTCTTGTTCATACCCAAATGACCACTAAGACCTCCAAAATGTTTTTCTTTAATAACATTGTTCCGCATAGAGAATTTGGGAATACATAGCTAGCTTCCCTTAAACAACAATCCATCTTGCACAATAAATTAGAAAAATTAGAATGAAAACTAGCTTCCAATTTAGTGCAAACCTCATATGCTTCGCTGAAATCTCTATCTTCTGCATACATTCCCTTCAATGCATCTACACCCATGCTTTGGATTTGTACTTCTTGCACCATTAACACTCTTCTACTAAGTGCATTAGCCACCTTATTGGCTTGTCCTTTCTTATGCTTGATCGTAAAGGTATAAGCCTACAAACTCTCTACCCATTTCATGTGCCTATGGTTGAGTTTTTCCAGCCCATTCAAGAAACTAAGAGCATGGTTGTCAATATATACAATAAACTCCTTAGGTAGCAAATAGTGCCTCCATTTTTTTAATGCTTGGACCATGGCATACAATTCCAAATCATAAGAAGAATATTTCTTCTTTGCCTCATTTAGCTTCTCACTAAAAAGTGCAATGGGCCTACCTTCTTGACTAAGAATAGCCCCTATTGCAAAGCCACTAGCATCGCATTCTATCGTAAAAAATTTGTTAAAATCTAGTAAAACAAGAACATGATACTTGGCTACCTTTTGTTTGAGTTCCTCAAAACTCTTATTTTCTGCATTATTCCATTCAAACTTTTTTTTACCTCCTCCTTTGATGGTGTCTAAAATTGGTCAACAAATGTTGCTAAAGTTTCTTATGAACTTCCTATAGAATGTGGCCAAACCATGGAAACTTCAAACCTCTCCAACAGCTCTTGGTGTTGGCCAATTAATGATGGCCTCCACTTTAGATGGATCCATTTTCAGATCTCCCTTGGATATCATAAATCCAAGATACACCAACTCTTGTTTCAAAAAGTCACACTTCTCCAAGTATATCTTCAACTTTTGTTCCTATAGCCTTTGAAAAACCATCTTCAAATATTGTAGATGCTCTTCTTTATTCTTGCTATACACGAAAATGTCATCAAGGTAGACAACAAAAAACTTCCCAATGAAGTTGTGCAAAACTTCATTCATTAGTCGCATAAATGTACTAGGAGCATTAGGTAAACCAAATGGCATAACTAGCCATTCATATAAACCTTCATTAGTTTTAAAGGTTATCTTCCATTCATCCCCCTCTCATATCCTTATCTGATGATACTCACTTTTGAGATCTATTTTATAAAAATATGAAGCTCCCCCCAAACAATCCAAAAAATCTTCTATTCTAGGAATAGGAAGTCTATATCTAATAGTTATCCTACTAATGGCCCTAGAATCAATACACAGCCTCCACTTACCCTCTTTCCTTGGAGCAAGAACTGAGGGTACAACACATGGGCTAAGACTTTTCCTTATCAGCCCCTTGTCAAGCAACTCCTATACTTTCTTGGCAATCTCTTCATTTTGTTGTGGTGTCATCTTATATGATGCCTTGTTGGGTAGCACTGCTTCAGGAATAAGATCAATGTGGTGACTTGTGTCTCCTATTGGTGGAAGAGACTTAGGCATTACCTCAGCAATGATTTCCTTGTATTGGTTCAACAACTCTTCAACTTCTTTCGGGCCTATTGTTCTATGTTCCTTCATCCTATCTTTCTTAGGCTTCAGCACCAATGCAAAGCATATTCCATCTTCTTCAAGAGTATTAATGAACTCTTTCTCACCCACCATCAACACACTTGGTCCAACTTGACCAACCCCTTTCTCTTCTCCTTCTAAATTCCATCTATATGTCACTCCATCCTTTTGGAAACTATAAGAATTCTTCTCACCATCATGGTGTGCCTTTCCATTGAATTGTCAAGGTCTTCCTAGCAAGAGGTGACAAGCATCCATGGGCAAGATATTACACACTATTTTATCCTTATATTCCCCTATACTAAAATCTACCCAAGCTTGCTCATTCACAACTTCTTGTTGCCCTTTGTTCAACCAACTGACCTTGTATGGACAAGAATGTGGAAATCTCTTCAACTTCAATTTTTTTACAGCTTCAAGTGAGGTGATGTTATATGTGGAACCTAAATAAATTATTACTTTGCACAACTTACCTTTCACCTTGCATTGAACTCAAAAAGGAGCCCTTGTTTGAGTCGTATCTTCTTTTAGTGGTTCCTTAAGAAGTGTCCTCCTTAACATGAGACTTTCTCTTTGAGCCTATGTCATCAACTGAACTTCTGGTGAGTTCATACTCACATTATCTTCTTGCACATAAGTGACTCTCCTTTCACCATTTTGAGAAGTAGATTCCATTTTTGGACACTTATATTTGGATGCCCCATCTGACCACAACTATAGCACTTCATTCCTAAGAACCTAGATCCTCTGCCTGATCCACCTAACCTTCCTCCATTAGATCCCCTTCCACTATAGCCTCCTCTGCTACTTGAGTCACCCACTTTCTCCTTAGGGTTAGACTCACCTTGGGACCTTTGGCCTTGTCCTCTATTGTTGAAGTTTCCCCTACCTCGGTCATTCCTTCCACTTCTCCCTCCTTATTATTGCTCACTCTTTTGCTTTAACTTCTCTTCAACTTTAAGAGCAAGTTGAAAACATTTCCCCAATGTATCTAGGGCTAGGAGGCTAATTTCCTCCTGTATGTTCATCCTTAGGCCATTCAAGTACCTAGCAACTCTTTTTGGTTCTTTCTCTTATTTATTTTCCCTTAGAGTTAGTTTATGGAACTCTTCCATATAGGCACTCACATCCATTTCTCTCTGCTTCAAGATTTGCAACTTCTTAAACAATTGCACCTCATAATCTGAAGGCAAAAATTGTGCCTTGATTTTTCCCTTCATCACTTCCCATGAAGAGATCATATTTTTATTTTATTTTTATCCTTTCTCCTTGAATATAATTCCACCATGAGAGAGTAGATCCTTTCAACTTTCCTTTTGCAATCCTTACCCTATCATTCTTTGGAACTTCATTCAACTCAAAGTAATTTGTGATTGCTTCAATCCATTTAATCACTTCCTCACGATTGAGACTACCTTCATATGTAGGTAGCTTATCAGTAATATCTCATTTTATTGACTTTAAGGCATCAACGAATGCCTTTTGATATGCACCCAAATCTGTTGGTGTATCCTGGTGTTTTTCTTCTTGTTCATCTGCATTCGTACTTTCTTCCACCTCATTCTCCTTATCCTTGTTACTGGTCTCCTTGAACTCCTTCAACTTCTCTTCTAGAAGTTCCTCTATCTTTTTGATGGCATCTGATGTCATACTTTTCAGAGGTATGGTGTGAGCCTCACCTTGAGCTTGTGATTCTTGTGTAGACATACACTTCCCAGCAAGATCTTGTCTCACTCTAATACTAGTATGATGAGGAGGAAGCAAGAATAAAAATAATAACAGTCATACTTATATGAAGGAAGGAAGAAGCTAGAGAATTCTATAGAAAATTCATAAGAAAAATAGGAAAAACTTCAATATGAACAACACCTTATAGTTTGCATCCATTCATTCATGGCAAGCACATAGAGATGCTACCTCACCACATGCATGATCCCTCACCTCTCAGCCAGTTCCTACAAATGGCCATGAAATAAATAATGTACATTCCTCCTACCCACTTTCCACCACGTTCAGGCCACATTACATGGTGTTCACGTAAGCAAGAGGCATATCTATTTAGATTGACTTTCAAAACCTATTGTGAGCCTATTTCTTGCAACAATGACTTCTAAACATAGAATAAATACCACTACTATTTTTTTTTAAAGAAACCAATAGAGATGATGTGCATCAATTTGCAATATTAAAATATTGAGGCTTGCTGGAAATAATAGAGCATAAAATTAAATAACACGAAACCACGACAATATTTTATTTCATCTATTTAGGGCACAACAAAAATAATTTCACAATCCACTCAATGTTCTTTGCCTTCTTCTTAGGAAAAGAAATATAAAATCATACCCTCCCAAAAGATTTTGAAGAGAATTTATAAACAAAGCCAAACAGTTAAGAACTAGTTTTGGCAACCACCATACCCATAAAGGTTTTTTTAAGACCTTTAATAAAGCTATAACACAATATTAAATTAAGCCCTAAAATTAAACACCACCCCAAATGCAATGCAAACCCTAAAACAAAATATTTAAACACCATCACAAATGCAATCCAAAAATTTATTCATGTGCCCAACGCTTGCTCTTAGAGCATAATTTGAGTTAAATTCAACTTATTACCTTAGATGAACGATATCCATCCTTCTTATTCTTAATCAATTGTGTTATGTGTGGCCTTCAAAAGAAATGGCAACAACAAAGAGATCTAAAGATCCACAATATAGAAATAATTTAATTAGAATTATTTATATGAATAGGGTAATAATAACACAAAAATATGCTATATTTTTCTAGAGGGCATGGTCTCTAGATGGAGTGCATGATTCCTTTCAATGAGATAACTTCTTGCCTTCACTAATGTAACTATTCTTCCTTGCTTATGGAACTCACCCTACACAAAATTGATCACATCTTAATCTCTTTTCTGCACATCAATCCTACAATGTGGTGAATGATGTAGACAAATCATGGAGCTTGATTTATTTTCTCTTAAGTTCCTATTCTAATTTTTTTCTCATCACAAAGACTTCAATTAATTTTTGTTTGGTTATAGCCAATCTCTCCCCCATATTGTTACCATACTGATTGAAGGAAGAAATGAGTAAGAAAGGAAAAAAATTAAAATGTATCTTGGCATTTGTACCAAGGAAATATGTGCTTTCTTCTCCATATCCTTCTACCTCTTCTTCATCTTACTATAGTTATTCATCTTCATCTTCTCCTTCATTTTGTCCATCTTCTTTGTTCTTCCTCCTAGGAAGAAAATAATACTTCTACTCAGCTTCGTTAATCATAAAATCCTTGACTTCAATTTTAGTAAAATGTTTGAGCTCCTCCACAATAGTGTTCAGAGAAGATGCATGTTGCTGCTCAGTTTTTTTTCTCACATTTTTCTCTCCACATAAACCATCTACGTCACCAACTTCTTATTCTCTTTCTTTTCTTACCACCATTGTCACACATGAGAAAAATAACTCAACTTATTGAAAGAATTTGATGAAAAAGTTGGGGGTTAAAGTAGATTTGATGGAAGAGAGGATTCTTCTCGCTCTTCTTCATTTTTATCTTCTGGGTTTTCTTCATTTTCATCACCTTCTTCCATTCAATTAAGGTCTATTTGGTTCTATCTCCTTCTCTCTCAATATATTTGGTTCTACCTCATTGTATGATGCCTATTCTTGGGCATATTTTCCAAGGTGCTTAACTTATACTACATGGGTATGTATAGTTTTTAAATTTTTCTCTAGAAATCAAACCTAGTAAACATACAATATCCGAATATATTTTAATGAGACATGTATTTTTTTACATATTCTGAGATCACATTTCTACAAGATATTTTGTTAAATTATAATTCCACATTTTCCATTTGAATGGCAGTTGGACTTTCTTACAAGTGTATGTTTGGTTACAAGGTATGCTTGGTTAAAAGCATATCAATAGAAAATTAGAAATAAAACATGGGTTGGGAATGGGAATGGAGAATGGAAATCAAAATAACAATCCCAATAATATTTGGTTCACCTAAAATATGATACAAAAGTCAACCTAGACCCACAAACCAATTATACATTGGCCTGAATTTCTTCAGTCCGCTGAAAGGAAGAATATCCAAAGAAAATATCTCGGTCATTTCTCTAATTTTCATGTACTTCCACTTGAGCATGTGGAAGGAATAAGCTCTACATAGCATCTCTATGTCAAAGGAGTAGCATATTATGATGAGCTTTCTTGACTTGTTGTCTAATTACGACAATGGGAGTAGTAGTTTTAGATAAACTGGACAAATATTTTTGAGTATTGAGAAAAACACATAAAAGAGATTCAAAGTAGTTTCTTCCTCATTAGAAAATATCTTATAATAGATGTGCATTATATAGTTGAATACCAATATCTATTGATAAAACTTCCAAATTGATGTACATGGTTATTTCAACTAAGAATTTTTTGGATGAAACCCACAAAGCTATTGTTGTACATAGAATCTGAAAATAAGGCAATAATATAGAAGCAAAGAACATAAGAACTCAAAATCACACACTAAAAATTTGAATCTTTTATTGATATATTTGAATACATATTTCCACCAATATGAGGTCTTTATACAATGACTGCTATGACACACTTTGAATTATGTATCTTTATAAACAAATAAATTAAGATAACTATATAGAGATCATATATCCTACAAATAGGTGACTCTATTTTATTTCATTTTATGCACTAGATCTCATATGCTTTATTTCAACCTCCTAAACTCCTCATCAATTCTATGAATCCTATGGTGTAGAAGCTAGAGTTTAGTGTTGTAAAAAAAACTTTGATTATGAATTTTTCTGTTTTTTTAAATCATGCTAATTATAGTGAACAAGGGGATTATTTCATTAAATTGTAAAAATTTCCAAGAACAATGCATTTTCTCAATAACCATGCATTATTATATCACTATTCATGGTGCATTTAAAGTAGTTGAGAACTGTAGTTGGGATGGTGCAACTATGACTTGAACATCAGTTCCTACATACTCCCCATTGATGTTGAGACTCATAGTTCAATCCCTAGGCATTCAAACATTAGTTTCTACATACACCCCCTTGATGTCGAGGCTCATAATTTGATCTCTAGGTATTCAAACTTACTCATGCAACTCACTATGAAACTTCTCATTTCTACAATCTTATGGACTCACATACTAGTTCTATTAGAATTCCACTATTAATTCATTAATTTATCTCTTTCATGAGAGATAAAGAAAGTTCACTTTCCCCCTCCATTCTCTAATATAGAGAAGACAAATGATACTTCCATGTTCCAATCAAAATGCATAGTCATTAACTTCTTCACTCAAACTCCGAATATCAATTTTGACATGTAAACTTTAAGGTTTGTACAACCTTCTCAACATCCTTGTTATTTATGCGAATAGGATCCACTGATCCATCCATTATCAATTTGCATAAAAAAAGTCATATATTTTCCATCATAATCTCTATTCTAATAGGTCTTTTCACTATGAATCTTCAAAGTTACAAAAAATAGACTATGGTGAAGATCCCAATATTTATTCTTAGAATTCCATGCCCTATGACAATGAAAACAATGCACTCTTTCTGCTAATTTCTTTGAACTTTTTATATTGGAAACATCTGATTTATCTCTATTACCAAATCTAAGGCCTTCAAAATTTTGCATACAAATGTGTTTAATAGGCTCCTTTATGCCTTTCCCATGCTTTCATAATGAACTTCCTTTGAATCCCATCTTATGCATATTGTTCAAGCCAATATTATTTTTAAGACACATATTTTTATCATCATAATAATTTGCATCTATATATGTAGATATATTCTTACCTTCTTTTGTACCTTATTGAATGGGAGAAGACTTTCTCTATACCATATATATTCAATCCAAATGGACCACTCATACCACATACAACATCATAAAGTAATGGCTTTCAATTGAAGATATCATTATCTTTTTCTAAAGTCTTTAACTTTTTACCCAAATCTCTAGTCTCCTCTTTGATTTCCTCAAAGAGTATTATTTTTTTCTTTTAATTATTCATTTTCTTTTTGTTAGAATATTTTGAATAAAGTTGAGAGAGGGTGGGTGAATCAGTTACTCAAGGTGAATAAGTACCAATTGAGCAATATAATAGAGTTGTTTAATAAAAAACTTTTGAAAAGTAAAACTGTAAAACATTCAACACAAGTTTGACACTAGGATTTAACATGGGAACCCAATTTGGGAGAAACCACTTGTAACATGTCACAATTTTTTTTCTCTTGTGAACTAAGCCTTGTTAGGAGCCAACCCTATTAAAGGTTACAATACATATTGTTAAATTTGTCTGTGTTAGAGGATTCAATCACCCTGTTAGGAGTGACCTTGTTAGAGGAATTTAGATCATTCCATTAGAGCATCACTTAGTTAAAGGATTTACAAAGATATTTAAGTCCTAAATGATTGTTAGGTCAACCTTTGATTAAAAGGATTTCAATAAAAACTATTTACAATGATATAGTAGGGTTTCATATGTATGATAACAACTCACTTTGTAGTTTCAGATCTATGTTCATTCATGTGTTAATTCTCTAATAATCCTTCCTTGTCACCTCTCTCTTTTATTTTCTTGGAAACCCCTTCAAGAATTCACCCTTCTCTACATAGTATAATTAAACCTTATGCTTAGATTTTCTTACCAACCTAAACAACTTTGTTACATCTCATTTGAAACATGAAGAGATCCTCTATTTTTTTCTTCTCTTTTTATTTCAAACTTCAGAAACTTCTCTCTATACATCCATAAATAGGTAATTCTAGTTCTTTTTCATTTTCCATGATCATCGTAGACCTTAGGGTTCTTGATTTGATACATTAGGTCCATTGTATATGTTCATATTCCTTATTTTTGAGAAATTTCTCAATGAATTCACTCATTAGGAATCTTACCTAATTTTATCCTTGAATTAAATTATCTAACTCATAAATCATATCTTTGACACATTTTCCATATTCCAAGAAATCAAGATTTCTCATACACATTTAATTATTATCACTTGTCCATTACTAAGATATAACACTCGATCATTGTAGAACTTCTAGCACACCATCAATATTATCCCTTAGTTGATAGGTATACACCATCAACACTAAATTTTATTGGCACTTGTTGTGGCTCAATTGACACTAGCATCACTTGGCATAGTCTTCAAAATTGATTGATCTTTTACTTTGTTTCTTGGACAAGTCTTACATAAGTGATCTATCTCTGGGCTAGCACTATCAAGACAAGAACACTAATATTTATCAACATTATTTTAATAATCACTTTTTCTTGTCAAACTCAACCTAATCAACTCTTTATTATAGTGACAGGGAGAGGGGATGAACTAATCACTAGTTCATGCTTCTAGTCTTCCACTAAGACCTAAGATGACTTCCAAGTTCACCAAATGGATCTATAGGATCCCTCTTATTTAGAGATCCCACAATCCTAAACCCCACTCTTCTATCTTGAACAAAATCCTCTTCTTCCCACTTCCTAGGTTCTCATGCTAGGTGGAGAACACTCAATGTTTCTAATTGACCTAGGTATTTCTTGGCTAATCCTTACACACAAGTTGCAAGGTTATGGAGATGGTGAAAGACCTCTTTATACACTTCCTCCATGGAAAAAATAAATTCAATGTACTTATCCTTCTTACTAATTCCACACTTTTCCCCTAAAATAGGGATACAACAAAAGAACCCCAATTATCCCTCTTGTTCCTAGAAATCAAGGATTTCTTCAAATTTCTTCCACTACAAAATTCAAAATTTCTTTAGAGACTCCAATTTATTTCACTAACTCTCACAAATTTTCTAGGTTTTGGGTTTGCAAAAGGCTCTATAGCACCTCTATAAAACTTAAGGGTTTCTTAAGGCTTCTTGGCATTTGTAGTTCTTCCTATTGTATGGATTGGTTTTGTGCTTTAAATGATTCCTAGAACTCTCTCCTTCTTCCCAAGGATCCTTCACTCACTCCCCTTTATGCTTCATATTTTCTATACTAATGATCTTCGCAATGTTAGATTATGGTGACTGATCAGGAAAGTACTATACATACTTCATAAATGGTAGCCGACATGTTGTAACCCTAAAATAGATAAAATACTTGTATAAAAGGGTTTAGGGTTAGGTATTTTTTCATTATGTTGTGATGCGAAATTGGTTCTTGCAGCAGTATTGAGCTGTAAGGGATTATGGATTGTAATCAGGTTGTAATCACTGGATTTTAATAAGATTAGACTTGTTTTTTGGTGGACATAGCCTAGGGATTGGGTGAACCACGTTAAATCTTGGTGCCTTGTGTTTTTTTTCTGCGTGATCTATTATTTTTTGTTATTGATTATATTTACATATAGTTTTTATTTATGTCTGTTGTTTATCCTAACAAGTGGTATCAGAGTGAGGTTGTCTTTTAGTTATCCTCTATAGGAAAGTTTCACGGTTAAGTGGGAGTCTCATGGTTGTGTGGGAGCAATGGTAGATGAGGGTAAGCTGAGGGTTGACAGGTTTAATGGGCAGAACTTCCAGTTATGGAAGATGCAAATGGAAGACTATCTATATCAAAAGGATTTATGGAAGCCGTTGGATGGCAAAGCCAAGAATAAGGGAACTATGTTAGAGGTTGAATGGGATCTTTTGGATAGAAAGGCACTTGGAAGCATTTGGTTATGCTTGGCACCATCGGTGGCATTTAATATTACAAAAGGAAAGACAACAAAAGATTTGATGAAAACCCTAGCGACACTGTATGAAAAGCCCTCCACTTCAAACAAGGTATTTCTCATGAAGCATTTATTTAATGTGAAAATGGTAGAAGGTGGATCTATTGCAGATCATTTAAATGAGTTTAATACTATTACTACTCAGTTATCTTTTGTGGGTATCAATTTTGATGAAGAAATTAGGGCTCTCTTGATTTTGTGTTCTTTGCCTAAAAGCTAGAATGGCTTAGTAATGGCAGTGAGTAATTATGTTCCTGGATCTAGTACCCTAAAATATGATGATGTGATTGGTGTTGTTTTGAGTGAGGAAACTCGTAGGAAATCCTCGAGTGGATCTACATCAGGAAGTTCTTTGAATGCACAAAGTAGGGGCAAAACAATTGAGAGACGAAGTAACTCTGGAAATTATGGGAAATCAAGAGGAAAGTCAAAGGGGAAGAGGTCTCAATCAAGAGGACCAAATGATTGTTGGTACTGTGGCAAACCAAGTCATAAAAAGAAAGATTGCTAGAATCGAAAGAAAAATGAAGGAGATAAATCAGATGGAGACAAGGAGGCAAATTTGATAAGTAAAAAACTCGATGAGGATGATTTGCTTCTATCTTTAGAAAGTGTTGATGATTCATGGGTTTTAGATTCTAGTGCTTCATTTCATGCTACACCTCATAGAGGTTATTTCACTGATTATGTCCAAGGGGATTTTGGGCTTGTTTATTTGGGGGATAATGAAACCTATCAAATTGTTGGAAAGGGAAAAATTAAGATTAAGTTGTAGAATGGAAATCATTGGCTACTACATGAGGTAAGACATGTTCCAAAACTAAGTAGGAATTTAATTTCAGCAGGGCAACTCGATGATGAGGGTTGTGTAGTTACTTTTAATGATAAAAATTGGAATTTTTCAAAAGGTTCCCTTGTAGTAGCAAAAGGTGTGAAAGTAGGCACCTTATATCTTTGTATAGGTCATATTGTTCCTTCTACTTTGATTGTTTCAAAGAAAAATGAATGTTTAGGAACAATTGCTATAGTTGAGCAGGGAGAACAAATAGCTGCTACAAATTCTGATACAACACTGTGGCACAACAAACTTGGGCACATGAGTGAGAAAGGTATGAAAGTACTTCATTCAAAGAAAGTTTTACCAGGTCTAAAATGTGTGAATATGGATTTCTACGAAAGTTGTGTGTATGGAAAATAAAAGAGAGTGGTTTTTGTAAAGACTGGGAAGAAAAACAAAAAGGAGAAATTAGAGCTTGTGCATATAGATGTATGGGGACCAGCTCTGGTATCTTCCCTTGGTGGCTCTCATTATTATGTTACATTTATAGATGATGCAACTAGAAAAGTATGGGTTTATTTCCTTAGACAAAAATTTAATGTATTTCAAACTTTTAATAAATGGAAATGCTTGGTTGAAAATGAGATTGGTAAGAAATTAAAATGTCTCAGATCTAATAATGGTGGTGAGTATTATAGTCATGAATTTGAAGATTATTGCTCCACTAATGGTATTCATAGACAAAAAATTGTTCCAAGGACTCCATAGGAAAATGGAGTGGTTGAACGCATGAACAAGACTATAATGGAGCACGCAAGGAGCATGAGGTTGCAAGTTGGGTTGCCCTTACACATGTGGGTGGAGGCTATCAATACTACAGTATATTTGGTTAATAGAGGTCCCTCTACTCCTTTGGGTTGTGGTATTCTAGAGGAGGCATGGACTAGTAAGAAGGTGAGTTATTCTTTTCTCAAGACCTTCGGTTGTGAAGCTTTTGCTCATATAGATGCTAAAAATAGAACCAAGCTGGAAGCTAAATCAAAGAAATGTGTCTTTGTTGGATATGGCATTAATGAATTTGATTATAGGCTTTGGGATTTTGAAAATCATAAAATTATAAGAAGTTGGGATGTCATATTCAATGAGAAAGTGTTGTACAAAGATTTGTTGCAGCAACATGAGAAGAAAGAAGATGATTATGTAGTGCTGGATGATACTCCAAAAGCTGATGTTCTAGACATTCCTCATGATGTGCAACAACTGCAACAAAAAATACCACACACACCAGTGAATGTTAGATAGTCAACGAGGCAAATTAGACCTCCACAAAGATTTTCTCCCTCTTTGTATTCTATTTTACTTACTGATACTGGTGAACCTGAAAGTTATCATGAAGCTATGCAGGTGGATACTAAGATTCAGTGGGAGTCTGCAATGAATGATGAAATGGACTCTTTGTTGAAGAATAACACATGGGATTTGTGCAAGTTGCTTGCAGGTAAAAAGGCTTTACAGAATAAGTGGGTTTATAGGTTGAAAGAAGAGGAAGGAGGTAAGAAAAGATTTAAGGTCAGGTTAGTTGTAAAAGGATTTGCACAGAAAAAAGGAATTGATTTTGATGAGATATTTCTCCTATTGTTAAAATGACTTCTATTCGTACTATTTTAAGTCTTGTAGCTACTAAAGATTTGCATTTAGAGTAGCTGGATGTTAAAACAACCTTTCTTCATGGTGATTTGGATGAAGAAATATATATGGCTCAGCCATAGGGTTTTGAGGTCAAAGGTAAGGAGAACTTAGTGTGCAAATTGAAGAAAAGTTTATATGGCTTGAAACAAGCACCTCAGAAATGGTATCTAAAATTTGATAGTTTTATGCACGAGCATGGATATAACAGGTGTCATTCATATTACTGTGTTTATTTTAAGAGGTTGGATGATGATAGCTACATTATTTTATGTTTATATGTTGATGATATGCTTGTAGCTGGGTCTAACATGGATCATATTAAGGGGCTAAAATGCCAGTTAGCACATGCATTTGCTATGAAGGATTTGGGGGCAGCAAAACAAATCCTTGGTATGAAGATTTGTAGAGATAGGAAGAATAGAACATTGACGCTATCTTAGGCTAATTATGTTGAAAAGGTGTTGCAATGTTTCTCTATGGAGAATGCTAAAGCTGTCACTGCACCTTTACATGGTCATTTGAAACTGACTAAGTAGATGTGTCCTAAGACACAAGAAGAGGAGGATAAGATGTCCAAGGTACCCTATGCTTCAGCTGTAGGAAGCTTGATGTATGTTATGGTATGCACTAGGCCATACATTTCCCATGCAGTGGGAGTCGTTAGTAGGTATATGAGTCATCCAAGATTTGAGCATTGGAATGCTATCAAGTGGATTCTCAGATATTTGAGAGGAACATCTAATAAGTGTTTACACTTTGGGGGCTCTACTACTGATTTACCAGGCTATTTTGACTCAGATATGGCAGGGGATATTGATACCAGGAAAAGTACTATAGGTTATGTCTTCACTATTGGTGGGGTAGCCATGAGCTAGTTTCTAGGTTACAGAAGATTAATGCTTTATCCACTATAGAGGCAGAGTATGTTGCTGCTACCAAGGCAGCCAAGGAGATGATATGGCTTTAGTTCTTCTTGGAAGAACTGGGACATCCTCAAAAGAATAATTATTTGTTCACAGATAGTTAGAGTGCCATTCATCTTGCAAATAATTTAGCTCTACATTCTAAGACCAAACACATATAGTTGCGGTACCATTTCATTCAGTCAGTTTGGAGGATGGACAGTTAAAGCTAGAGAAGATACATACAAATGATAATTTTGCAGATAAGTTGACAAAGGTTGTAACAAGGGAGAAGATGAACTCATCTTCAGCCTCGGTTGGTCTTTTAGACTGAACATGAATAAAAGAACAACAGAGTCCAAGGTGGTTTGATCAGTGGGAGCCCCATGTGGTATTGGTATTGCTATAGGATTAGTCTCCAAGTGGGAGATTGTTGTTTAGTGTGGAGCCTAATCAGTCCACAAGTGGGAGATTGTTAGATTATGGTGATTGATCAAGAAAGTACTGTACATACTTCATAAATAGTGGGGTTCGGGGCATCACCCTGAAATTTTTTTTTGGCCGTGGCCGACATGGTAGCCGACATGTTGTAACCCTAAAATAGATAAAATAATTGCATAAAAGGGTTTAGGGTTAGGTATTTTTTCATTATGATACAAAATTGGTTCTTGTGGCGGTATTAAGCTGTAAGGGATTACAGATTGTAATCAAGTTGTAATCACTGGATTGTAATAAGATCAGACTTGCTGTTTGGTGGACGTAGCCCAGGGATTGGGTGAACCAAATTAAATCTTGGTGCCTTGTTTTTTTTTTCTGTGTGATCTATTATTTTTTGTTATTGATTATATTTGCATATAGTTTTTATTTGTGTCCATGGTTTATCCTAACACACAACCCTATAGGTTACAAGCTCTATTATCTCAATTTTCCCTAGGTCGGCATATTCTCGTTCACTTGGGGCAAGAGCTTTAAAATGCCTTAATGAATTTTGAGGACCCCTCCCTCTACAAGTAGGAAGTACCTAAATTACACTCACTATCCCCATGAGTCCATACTATTCTATGATGTGATATTGAGTCACATTCTTGTCAATGCCAACTGCTTGGTTCAAGATAGTGAACTGGAAAGAATGAGATAATTTACAAAATAGAAATAAAACACAAATAGACACCTAATATAGTGAAACAAAACTATCCTAAATAAACCTAATTAAAATGGTAAGGTGATACATCAATCAAGTTAGCACTCCAAAGCTTTCATTCCTGATAGATTTGTCTTTTTTACCTTGAAAAATAAATACTCTAGTATATAGTCTATACATTGACACCACCTTCTAGAAACATTCAGATTTAGTAGGCTTATATATTTCCTATTAGGTCTTTTTCCCTCACAATTACGGCTTTCATATATCTCCACCATGTTTGGAATTTTTTTTGCAAATTTGATCAACAATTTGCCAAAGTTACAACTTTTTTGCCTTGCAACTTTTGCAATTTTCTTTTTGTTTACATCTTTTGGCATCTTTCCATTACCAATTTGGCTACCTCTTAGCTTTCTAAGGCTTGAGACATTTTCCTAGGCTAGACATCTATTCTTAGACCTTAATGATAAAGAATAGCTTAATTCTAAGGCCACTTGTGATTTCATGACAAGGAACAGCTAAATTCCAAGGCTATTTATGACTTCCTATCCCACCTATCCAATGTTGCCAAAACATGCAACTAGGTTATTAAACCTCTATTGTAATTAAAAAGTTCTCATAGAGCATAGCACAATAAAATTTCTATTGGTTAGGTCCCTATGTCTCAAGGTGCCCTTGCACTATACTCATCGCCAAAGAAGCTATGTCCCCTCTGGAGACAAAAGGTGGAGATTTATTCCCTAAAGTCTGAACTAATTCTTAGAGATCCATGTAGACTTTGAGTTTAGCTTACCTTGCCACTTGACAAGGTGTTCTTTGTATGTTACAAGCCTAGTCTTTGTATGAACCCAAGAGTCAACTATCCTCTCTACTTGGAGCTTGTGCTAAGGGGGCAAAGCTACTACCTGAGCATCCTTTTGAGATTCCTCCACATTCTAACCTACCTTAGTAAGAGGACCTCTATACTTAACTAGATATGCCACATTAAATATGGGGGAGATGGCTTGATCATCTAGTAGCCCAACTCTGTAAGCAATCTAACGATACTTGGCCAATATAGGACATGGCCCAAGTCTTCTCATCTAAAGCTTTGTTGAAGTTCTTGTTGACATTAAGTCAAGTTTTTTATTAGTGACAAAACTTATTCAAATTCTATATGGTTACCAAGTTCATTGAATAATCTACAATGTTTTCCATGTAATTTAGTAGCCACAAAGCTTTATAGTTCTTACTATGCATTCTAGTGGTTACCAAGTAAATTCAGGCATTGTGAAGTTTTACAACTCTTACCAAGTAGTTTAGTGGTTAAAAAGCTTCATAGTTTCTACTGAGCTATCATTTCATGCGAAGCAAATTTAGTGTTAACCAAGAAATGAGATGGTTAGTGTTTACCAAGTGAAGTGATGGTAAATGAGTAACTCAGTTTTTACCAAGTTACATACTATCTACCTGTCACTAGTGCAAACTGAGTTTGAGACTACTCTAAGATGATTAGTATGGACTGAGCCTCCATTTCTACTAAATGCATGACAATGTCAAGTAATAACCATGGATGTCATGTATCAGAACTTCACCAAGTATGCCTTTAGAACCCAAGAGTCTTCATTTGAGCAGACTTTGTAATATTGGTTTCAACTTGTCTATTGTCCAACTTTGTAATTTAGTAAATTGGATATAAATATGTAATGCATTGCACCATATCCAAATATATGATGATTTATGTATGTGTATGTGAATGGAATGTAAGCATGTGAATGTGAATCAGCAGCAACAAAGTATATTGTGAGGCCATATCAAGGAGTAATAGAGTCATATCTATCACATGAAGGTGATCAATACTTCAAAGAATCTCTATCAAAAAATTAGTTGTAAGTGAGAGATCCACTATTTCATCCTAATAGGTGAATTAGCTTCAAAATGCTCTAACAAGGTAGACGTAATTGTCCTTCATCAAATCTCTTTACCAAGTGCATACTTTTTTGTATGTTTGTAAAACCTTTAGCAAGGTGGACCTAGCAGTCCTAGCTACTCCTAATAGGGTAAATCATCAAAAGTGATCATTGTAAGCTTTAACAGGCCAACTTTATGCTGTAGTACTGAATTTTTGTGGGTATCATCCCCACCCTAGTTTTACTTTCTATTTGGAAGGTTTTTGGGTCACCAAATTATTGTGTTCATGTACCATGAATATTTTATTTTTAGTTTCTTATGCATGTAGTTAGATTTGATCTCATTACTAAATTATAGCAATTAAGATCTAAATAGGATAAAATTTTATGGTTACTGATTCATCGCTCCCCTCTTAGTAACCTGGCATAGTCTTGAATATTTTCAACAATTGGTATTAGAGCATTGTGGTTCTCAAAATAAAGCTTGACAGCTTGACAAAAGATCAAGGAAAATGGAGATATTGAAAAAGCAATTGAAAATGAAAAGCTAGATCTAGAAATGGCCATTGTATAACTCAAGAAGGCTAAGGAGCAACTTTGCCAATCCCTGACAAGAAGAAAGGAACTTGTGAACCAAATGAATGATCACCAATATATTGAAGAAAAGATTGAAGATTTTCTCCCTTCAAGAAGTTTAAATGAAGCAAACAATGCAGTCAAAGAACTCCTAGAGAAGAATGGATCCCTACAAGAAGAAATAAAAAAAACTCAAAAAGACCAAGAAATTCAATCAATAAGATTGTGTGAAATATTAGAATAGAGAAATAAGGCTAGAGAAGACTTGAATGGAAGGAATAATGAAATTCAAAATCAATCCCTTCAGCATGAAGAACTTATTTATCAAATCTCCAATGCAAATGAAGAAATCATGAATCTAAGTTAGAAAATGCAAGAATAAGAAATGATTTGAACTTTGAAAGACAAATCAATGAAAGAATAAGAAGTGAGCTAAGATCTAAAAAATAAATTAGTGAAAGATTGGAAAACGACCTAAACACTGAAAAGCAAGTCAATGAGAGAATGATGAAATCCCAAGCAGACATGAATCAATTGAATCAACTAAATGAGCAGAATATCTATAGATGAAGGTGACTCCTCTAAACAAGGTGCTCAAAGGAAGCAAATATCCACTTCCAATCATTGTGGCAAGATAGTTCATACATCAAAAAAATATTGGAGTAATGGAAAATAAAATTTCAATGGTAAATGCTACAATTGCAATCAGCATGGTCACAAGGCTAAAGAATGTAAAGAGAAACCAAAATTTCAAGGAAAATGTCCCAAATGCAAGAAACAAGGTCACAAGGCATTAGACTATAGAACCAAGTCATTTAATCTAGCAAAGAAAATTGTCAATGCAATATTTGGGTGGGATTATAATACTTGGTGCAGATGTCATTACTGTGGAGAATATGGACACATTGGCATGAACTATGTTAAACATCATACAAGGAAGAGAGATACTACCATAAGATGTTACACTTGTACAGAACATGGTCATCTAACCAGGAATTGCATGAATACATGTAGTATTGAAGATGAAAAGAAAGAAAAAGTACATAACATCAGAAATAAAATGAGGCAACAATGGATTCCTAAATCCACCAAGGAAGCTAGTTCAAGAAATGATGGTCATGTCACTCAAGATGGGGGTGACTCCACCATTTTCAACTAAATTCCTTAGTAAGAATTGGAAATACGTTATCATGATCACATCTAAAAAGTTCCAAAATTAAAAGAAAATAAAAGATCCAAATCAGTATTCAAGATACAAGGGGATCACAGAAGATCAATATAAGTTATCACTGAGTGAGATTGAGTCATGGAATCTATCAAGAAAGGCTAGAAGAAACTAGTTACACATGTTTGGTTACCAAGTTATGATGTATTCACTAAAATATCCAAATAGATAGTTTATGACAGTTTATTGTGCATAATGATGCCATCATAGATACTTTTGTACCAAGCATTAATGGAAAATTGTTTTAAAAAGGGATGAAATTGAACTCATTTTTTATTGAAATCTTAAAGTGTTATTTCGATCAGGAAAATTGTAAAAGAAATCAAACAATTTTGAGTAAAATTTATAGTAAAATCTTTGAAGTTTTCCATAACCTACTGAGTAGCCATGGCAGTATCAAGTAGTTACATCAAAGTAAGGAAAGGGTGAAAAATGTTTATCTAAGGAGTCGAATAGAAATCACCAAATTTTAAGCTTGTACCAACAATTACGGAAGCCCTAAATCCAAAGGGAGTGCAATCATAGATCCCTCCTAAGGTACTACTCATTAATGATATCCAAACTCATTTGAAGTGTGCGATTCAAAAGATTGGAACCCTAGAGATGGATGAAGCCCTATGTGAGCTATGTGTGAATGGTTTGACCCACATTCCTCACTTGCCTCAAAGTTTCCAAATTAAATGGATCAAATATATCCTACGCCAAGTTCACAATAGTTAGTTATGGCTTGAGCAACTGGTTTTGATCACTAAGAAGATGATTCATCACATCACCAACCTTCCCATGCTATCCAAACTCAAAGCTACTAAAAGCCTAGGTTGGGTGGAGTTAGAGAAGAAAACCCTAGCCAAATAGGATGGTAGAAGCATGAATATTAGTAGTGTAAAAGATGTAGATCTAAAATTTGGCATACATTTGATAGCTTACAAAATCTACAGTTCTAGTTGTCTAAACAGCGTGTCGTGTGAAGTAGTAGACTTGGCATTCAAAGTCATGAAGAACAACCTGTCATATGATACTTCTAACTTATTATTGAAATAATTTAACAAAAACATTGAAAGTATAAGGACATCCAAGAACAATCCTTGCAAATTCGGGTAATTTTTGACATGTCTATTTTTCTATGTTCAAAAGTTTTTCCCTTCTAAAGGTACAGTCATATGGAGAAAGTATGTGCTAGTTTTATATCAAATTAACAAGTATATTGTAGAAATAGATGAGAATTTTGTCAGCATACTCGATAACTACATTGAAGTCTTCAAGGAGAAAATGACTAATAGATTCAAGATTCTCAGAAAATTGGTTGAAGATTACAAGGATGACATATGTTTCATGGTAGACACTAAAAAAGTCTACATTCAAGTAGTTATACCAAAAATTTTATGGGTAAAGCCTCTTACCTATGAGGTGAACATTGATGAAGCAAAGGACACAATTCAAGCATTGATAAATGAACTTATTGATCCAAAGGTACCACACTTTGGAACATATGATGGGGCTAAGGGAAGAATAGAGCTTGCAATCAAGATTCCATCAATCATCAACAAAAGCAAGAGGAGAATAGCAAAACTCAAGTCTAGCACACCTCTTTTATTGACTGAAGGAAAAGGAGAAGATGATGATGATGTAGAGGATGAAGAAGAATCTAAAAAGGAAGAAGATCCAGTGAAGAAGAAAGGTAAGGTGATTATCACCAAGCCACCCAAGCCATCCACTATAATATTACTAGGAGATCAAGGAAGAAAGGTATTGAATTTGTGTTTAGTAAGCCTCCTTCCACCTTCCAAGAGAGGGTAAAACAAATGGAAGTAAGTGTAGGCATAACCAACTTCAAATCATTAAAGTATGAGACTAGGATAGAGGTTGACAAGAAATAGATTGTAGAATTGGTGCTAACAAAAATGGGTAAATGGATGTATTTCTCTAATCAAATAGCCACTCAGATCCATAAAGATATAGTAGAGAGATTGAAGCCAAGATGGGACTCAGCCATGCAAATAATGAGTGATATCTATGAACAAACACTAAGGCAATTGTTATTGAGCATTACCAATGCTGAGGTAAAAGAGTCTATGAAAAAAAAAAAAAAAAAGATAACTCTTAGAATCAATACTTGTTCAATTTTGTTAAAAGACACAAAGCATGTACTCAAGAATACTACAAGTATGTGGAAGAATTGTTATCACTTGCATTAAAATAGTGACTCTACAATAGAAGTCAAGGATGATGACAATTATGATGAGGAAGAAGAGGTAAACTTTGAGATAGTACAGTTTGACAATGAAGAAATTGAAGAAGATAAAGAGGAAGAAGCTACTGAAGAAGAAAAAGAAGATGGTGAGGAGAATAATCCTATGAGGATAGAAACAATAGTCATCACCTCACTTCCCCATTCTCAAAGCAAATCAGTAGCTACATCAAGCACAAAGATAGCTTTAGCAAGTTTGATTGTGACCAGAGCAGATACATCAATTGTCCAATCACTCTTTACTCCCTCACAACTCAATACATCACTTATGGAAGTGTCTACCACTTCATCTACTAAGATGCAACCTATCTCTTCTTTAGTTCCTGAGTCAACATCATCAACATTAAGTATAGCATGTTCTACAATTTTTTGTTATTCAGCAATAAGTATAGTTTTGAGTTCTACAATTTTGGATTCTATAGTTTTTTCTTCTATAGCTTTGGATACGTAGGTAAGTATGTAGTTTTGGATTTAGTAAGCACTCTAGTTAGTATTCCATATGTTGGTACTATATCAATTTTTAATGCTAGTCCTGCTATCTCCACTATTGTTTCCATTCTAGATTCTAAGGTAGTATGTACAAAGGCAGTCACACCCAAGGCTCAACAATGTTTGAGACTTTTGAGTGGAAAGAAGATAGAGGAGGATATTGAACTAGATGAGGAGATTGAGATTCCTAAGTTAGATTTTGATAATGCCACTATAGATCAAATGCAATTAGCTAGCCAATTCCTCCTTAAGAAAGAAAAAAAAAAAGAAATTGAGAGAGGAAAGAGACAGGTAATATAGAATCATAGAAAGTGCTAAGAATATCTTGACTGGGGTGATAGGTATTGAAGTGGATACTTCTCAACACATATTATTTCAATTGGAAGAGGTAGCTTAGAAGTTCAATGAGGATTCTAGTGGTCAAGAAAAACCTATTGAGAAAGTAAGAAATAAATTTGATAGCAAGGTTCTTGAGCACATTGCTCAGCAAATTGCTATTCAACAAGTGGAGCATTCCTCAATCTTGACCAATCTTGAAAACTCTTGCACAAATGTAACATTACTTTTTGAAAAATTGTGCATTTTTACTAAGTTCACCAAGTAAAGTAAATAAAGAGAAAATTGACAAATATTGATGATGATCTAAAGGCTAGTGCACAACAATTGAAACTAGACTCGAGTTCAAGCTCTGCGCGTCTTACAAAAATTAGATTCTTGTTAGAAATGTAGGTAGAATTACTAAAAGAAGAAGTGAGGATCTAGTCTACACTAATATATATTTAGACTATGATCCTTCCCATCATGGACACAATGCAAAAACACATTGTTTACTAAAAAACATTGATCCATGACAAAAACTTCTCAATTGTAGACCACATGATAAAACTCTCTATAGAAGTTCAAATTTCTATTCATATGTGCAAAGTTTTAAAGGAAAATTGGAATAAGACTTTGGCACTAATACTCAAGGTAAATTCTAAGTTTCTTTCTTACATTGGTGTCTCTATGTAAATAAGTTTTGAATAAAGCTTTAGCATTATTGTCAAAAAGGGGGAGAAACAAAATATGCATGATGAAGAAACATAGTATATAGGATAAATAGAGTATATATTAAATAGAATGTGTATATATATAGTATGCATATTGTATGGGGGAGAATCATGCAAATAAAATAAAATAATGTATATACTTACAAAGACAAATTTTGAAAAAAATCCAAAATAGTATACCTATACCAAGCCAGTATCACACTGTGATGTATATAAGTTTTGGCTAATAAGTGTTTTTGTCACTATTGCCAGAGGGGGAGATTGTTGAAATTAAGTCAAGTTTTTCTATATGGTCACTAAGTTCATTGAATAATCTACAATGTTTTCCATGTATTTAGTAGCCACCAAGCTTTATAGTTCCTACTGTGCATTCTAGTGGTTACTAAGTAAATTCAGGCATTATGAAGTTTTACAATTGTTACCAAGAAGTTTAGTGGTTACCAAGCTTTGTAGTTTCTACTGAGCTATCAGTTCATGTGAAGTGAAGTTAGTGTTAACTAAGTAATAAGATGGTTAGTGTTTACCAAGTAAAGTGATGGTAAATGAGTAAC
The DNA here is from genome assembly GCA_028749045.1 of Cupressus sempervirens. Taxonomy (NCBI): domain Eukaryota; kingdom Viridiplantae; phylum Streptophyta; class Pinopsida; order Cupressales; family Cupressaceae; genus Cupressus; species Cupressus sempervirens. Next base: position 688,278,211 of record CM053790.1, read on the forward strand.
GTAGTTTCTACCAAGTTACACAATATCTACCAAGTCACTAGTGTAGACTAAGTTTGAGACTACTCTAAGATTATTAGGATGGACTAAGCCTCCACTTCTACTGAATTCATGATGATGCTGAGTAATGACAGTGGATGCAATGTATTAGAACTTCACCAAGTCTGTCTTAAGAACTCGAGTGTCTTCATTTGAGCCAACTTTGTAATATTGGTGTCAATTTGTATATTGGCTAACTTTAAATTTTTTTTAATTAGATTGATATATATATGTAATGTATTATATTATATCTTAATATATGAAGATGTATGTATGTGTATGTGAATTGAGACTATGTGAATGGAATGCAAGCATGTGAATGTGAATTAGTAGTAGCAAAGTATATTGTGAGGCCATATCAAGGAGTAGTAGAGTCATATCTATCACATGAAGGTGATCAATACTTCAAAGAATCTCTATGAACAAATAAGTTGTAATGGAGAGATCCACTATTTCATCCTAATAGGTGAATCAACTTCAAAATCCTCTAACAAGGTAGAATTAACAAACTTTTGTCAAATCTCTTTACCAAGTGCATACTTTGTTATATGTTTGTAAAACCTCTAACAAGGTGAACCTAGTAGTTCTAATTTCTTCTAATAGGGTAGATCATTAGAAGTGATCATTTTAAGCCTTAATAGGCAAACTTTATGTCAAAGTACTAAATTTTTGTGGGTATCATCCCCACCCTAGTTTTACTTTCTATTTGGAAGGTTTATGGGTCACCAAATTATTGTGTTCATGTGCCATGAATATTTTATTTTTAGTTTCTCATGCATGTAGTTAGAATTGATTTCATTACTAGATTATAGCAATTAAGATCTAAATAGGATAAAGTTTTATGGTTACTGATTCACCCTTCTGTTCTCAATAACCTAGCATAGTCTTGAATATTTCAAACAATTCCTTTTTCTGTCCTTACTTTTGTTTAGGTGAACCATGACCAAGTCCCCTACACCAAAATATACCTCTCTTTTCTTGAGATCAACTTTTTCCTTAAACTTCTTGGTGTTGTCAATGAGGGAATATTTTATTTGATCATGCACTTCCTTCATAGATTGACTGAAATCTTCAGCATAAACATTATTAGTTACTTGAGCATTCACACTTATTAATTGACATACACCACAGGAATATATCCCATAGACAATTTCAAAGGGGCTCTTTCTTCTAGTTCTATTAATATTGTTATTATAGGAAAACTCTACTTGGTGAAGTAGTAAGTCCCATATCAAACCATATTCCTTCATTAAGCATCTTAGAAAATTTTCAAGTGTCATATTGACCACCTTAGTCTAACCATTAGTTTGATGATGGTAGGCTTAACTAAATGCTAGATTGGTACCTATTCTTTGCCATAAGGACCTCCAAACATGTCCCATAAATTTTCTATCTTTGTCAAATACAATGCTACTTGGCAAGCCATGAATCCTCACAACTTCCTTGAAAAATAAATAATCAATATGACTTTCATCATGGGTGACCTTATATGGAATGAAATGCCCCATTTTGCTAAATCTATCCACTACCACATAGATGGCATCAAAACCACTCTTTGTTCTAGGTAAACTAACAACAAAATATATACTCACACATTCCCATGGTCTATTTGGTATTGGAAGAGGTTGATAAAGCCATACATTTGTAGGAAACTTTTCTCTTTGACATATGATACATTGCTCAACATCAGTTCTAACATCTCTCTACATTTTAGGCCAATAGTAATACCTTTGAACCAATTCCAAGGTCTTGTTTAAGCCAAAATGGCCACTCAAACTCCCATTTTGTTTTTCTTGAATGAGGTTCTTCCTCATGGATCCTTTTAGTACACATAGTTTCCTTCCTTTGAAGTATATCCCATTCTGCAATATATATTCTTCAAACTCACCATAGAAGTGATTTATATGCTCTTGACACACCTTCTATGCTACTACAAAGTCTCCATTAGTTTGGTAGTGTTCCTTGAAGTTATCCAACCCAATGCTTCTTACTTGGATTTCTTGAAGAGTGATTAGCCTTCTACTTAGGAAATATTCTACTTTGTTGAGCTTCCCCTTCTTATCCTTTATGGTGAAGGTATAAGACTACAAATAATCTACCCACTTGACATATTTATGGTTCAACTTTTCTTTGAAGTTGAGGAAACTCAAAGCTTGACTATTAGTGAACACTACAAAATCCTTAGGCATAAGATAATGTCTCCATTTTCTAAGGGATTGAACAAGTGCATAAAGTTCTAAATCATAGGAAGAGTATTTTTTCTTTGTTACATTTAGCTTTTCACTAAAGAAAGCCACCGGTTTATTGCTTTGACTTAGAAATCCTCCCATTGCAATATTACCAGCATCACATTCTACAACAAAAGGTTCACTAAAAGTAGGTAACCTCGGGATAAGATTAGTAGCAACCTCTTTCTTCATTGTCTCAAATCCCTAGTCTATTGTAGGTATCCACACAAATTTTACCTTTATTCTACCCTTAGCAGTATCCATCATCAGAGCACATATCCCACTACAAGTCTTAATGAACTTTCTATAGTACTGAGTTAGGCCATGGAAGCTCCTCACTTCACTAACATTCTTAGGAGTTTTCCAACTTAGTATTGCTGTAACTTTAGTCTCATCCATTTTTAGATCTCCTTGAGATAGAAAAAAGCCTAAATAGACTAGTTCTAGTTTCATGAAATCACACTTGTCTAGATTAATGGTTATGTATTCCTATTTTAACTTCAATAATACTATCTTAATATGATCTAAATGTTCCTATTTTCTCATACTAAAAATTAATATATCATCTAAATAAACTACCACAAACTTACCCATAAAGTCTTTCAATACCTCATTCATGAGCCTCATGAATGTACTTGGAGCATTGGAGAGGCCAAATGGAATGACTAGCCATTCATAGAGTCCTTTAGTGGTTTTAAAAGTTGTATTTCACTCATCTCCCTCTTTTATTCTTATATGATGATATCCACTTTTAAGATCTATCTTTGTATAGTACTTAGCCTGTCCTATGCAATCCATTAGGTCCATAATCTCTGGTATGAAAAACCCATACTATATTGTGATCTTGTTAATGGCTCTAGAGTCTATGCACAATCTCCATATTCCTCCCTTTTTTAGGTGCCAAAATAGTAGGTACAAAACATGGGCTGATGCTCTTCCTTATTAACCCTTGATCCATCAATTCTTATACTTTCTTTCTAACTTCCCTATTTTGTGTATGAGTTAGCTTGTAAGATGCCTTGTCGGTAGAGACTCCTTTGGGATGAAATGTAAGGAAACTTACAATAAAGAATCTAACCATTTCCACATAGCCTATAATAGATCTAAAATAAACATGTAATTGAAATCCACATGCAAGAGAATTGACAACATAACCACAAAATTATGACACAAGATATACCCTAGCAAATCCTCATTGAGGTAAAAACCCACCCTCCAAAATAATTCATCACCATGTATTATTCAACAAAAATACCATTGCAATAAAACCATGGAAACCTTCAAATCCATAGCCACGACTGAGAAATCCATGTGAATAATCATTAATCCACACATCCCATGCCATGCTTCCAACCTTCACAAATACTCCATTGGCTAACTTTTCAAGCCTTGCGCCACTCGAATCTTGCATTTTTTCTTTCTTCTCACATGAAAAAATACCCTTGTGGCTACTAATTATATAGGAGCAAGTCCCACAAAACCACTAAGTTGTATTTCATAAACCATGTGCCACCTTACTCCTTGACCCCCCATTTGATATTGGGATTTTAATTCTTTTCTCCAATATTAAATAATTACATGAAATATTATCACAATGTTACAATACAACTCATCAAGTATATCCCTTGGGAATATTTACATATTGTACACCCATCTAGGTGCTCCTAGATATACAATTACATAATAAAATTTAAGCAATATTATGCAATGTGTGTAACACCCATAATCTCAATTCCAAATCTATTTTATGGTTGATTTCTCTTTAAGGTGGTAGAGTTGTAGTTGCTTCATCTAAAATACTCTTAAATTCCTTCAAAATCTACTACACTTCATGATGTATGTCCTCCTTATTCTCTCTTTCCTCCTTGGCTTTTGCCACAATAGCATGACATACTCCTTCTTTGTTAAGAGTTTTCATGAACTATTTCCCCTTCAATATCAAAACATTAGGTGCACTTCCTTGGTTGTTTGATTCAAGCACTGACTAAATTTGATAACTTACTCAATCCTTTTGAAAAGTATATGAGTTGACCACAACATAGTGTATGGCTTTTCTATCAAATTGAAATGGCCTACCTAATAATAGGTGACAAGAATCCATGGGTAAAACATCACATAAATTATTATCTTTATATCTTCCTATGGTGAACTCAATCCATGCTTGCTCATTCATGAAAACATGTTGCTCCTTCTTTAACCAAGTGACTCACTAAGGAGTGCTATGAGGTATTTTGTAAATCTTGAGCTTATTATGGCCTCCTCTTAAATTATGTTACCAGTAAAACCCAAGTCTATGATAACTTTTTAGACCTTCCCCATAATCTTACACCTCGCCATAAAGAGTGACCTCCTTTTCTTGGGCTCTCCTTTAACTGTTCCTTAATTATAATCCTCTTTATCATTAAATTCTCACCACTCTTTGAATCTAATTGGATATTAGGATACTTCACACTTGAATCATCTTCATGTATATACACCACTTTCTTTTTACCTAGTGATGTTGATCCCTTTTCAAGACATCTATAGGAAGGGTTCCCCAATTTCTAATAGTGGTAACACTATATTGTGGAAAAATAAGATGGTCCCCTTCCTCTTGGTGATCTACCTTTGCCTCTAAATCCACTACCTCTACTTAAATCACCTCTTCAACTAGTCTCTCCACTTTTTTTTAGTAAGATTAGAGTCACCTTGGGAGCTACTATCATTGGTTTTGTCTCCATAACTTTTCCTATGTCCTCTACTATCTCTACCTCTTCCTCTACTCTTCGAGGTACTATATTTATTCCTCTTTCCCTTCTTTTCCACCTTTCAAGAAATTTGGTAGCATTTTTGGGGTGATAAGACTCATGTCTTCTTGGATGGATCACCTAAGCCCATTCAAATACCTTGCCAATCTAATTCTTTCATCTTCCACCACCTTGGACCTTAAGCATAATTTTTGGAATTCTTCAATGTAGGATTGTACATCTATCTCTTTTTTTCCTAAGATTTTTCCCTCTCCTATGCAGTTGTATCTCATAATATTCAATGACATGGGCCTTCCTAATTTTAGCCACCATTCCTTTCCAAGTGTCAATGGGGATTTTCCCTTATTTTTCCCTTTCTTTTTGAACAAATTTCCAATAAGTTAGAGGAGTACATCTCAACCTTGACTTTGACTCCTTGACCTTTTGAGCATTAGAGACACCACTACACTAAAAATGGTTCTTCATTCCTTTAATCCATTCCATGATGATGTCTAATTCTATCTTACCACTAAACAAAGGGATGCCTTCCAAGGCTTTTCTATTTATTTATGTTAGTTCATTCAAGAAAGGATCCTGAGGTATAACAAGGTTTGGTTTTGGGACATCTTCCTTGAACTCAATCTCCTTCTCTTTGGCTTCTTGCTCTTCTTTCTATTCCGTCTTGTCCTTAACTTTGTCTACTATGTCTTCAACTTCACTTAATAATTGTTCAAGCTATACTAATCTCTCCCTCAAATACTTATTCTCTTCCTCTTGTTCTTCTACCTTCTTGTCTAATTTAGTATTGGTCACCATATTTCTAGAGCCACTAGATTCAATAGGTGACAACATTCACCTTTCTCTTCAATTTCTTTTCCCACACCTTTATAAGGCTCTGATACCACTTGATAGGGAGAGGGGATGAACTAATCACTAGTTCATACTTCTAGTCTACCACTGAGACCTAAGGTGACTTCCAAATTCACCAAATGGATCTATAGGATCCCTCTTATGTAGAGATGCTCCAATCCTAAGCCCCACTCTTCTATCTTGAACAAAATCCTCTTCTTGCCACTTGCTAGGTTCTCGTGCTAGGCAGAGAACACTCAAGGTTTCTACTTGATCTAGGTCATTCTTGGCTAATCCTTACAAAAAAAATTTAGGCTTGTGGAGATGTTGAAATACCTCTTAACACACTTCCTCTATGGCACAAATAAATTCAATGCACTTACCCTTCTTATTCATTCTACAATTTTCCTCTAAAGTAGGGCTACAAAAAACAATGCTAATTAGCCCTCTTGTTCCTAGAAATTATGGATTTCTTTCAAATTTATTCAACTAAGAAATTAAAATTTTCTTTAGATACTCCCATTTATTTCATCAACTCTCTTAAATCTCCTATGTTTTGGGTCTCCAAAAGATTGTACAACACCTTTGTAAAAATGGAGGGCTTTTGAGGGTTACTTGGCCTTTCTAGGTTTGCCTACTACATGGATTCATTTGGTGCTTGAATAGATTTCTAGCACTCTCTCCTTCTTCCCAAGGGTCCTTAACTAACTCCCCTTCATGCTCCATATTTTCTCTACTGATGATATTCAAAACCTTGTAGGTTACAAGCTTTGTTATCTCAATTTTTCCTAAGCAAGCATGCTTTGGCTCCCCTAGGGTAAGAGCTTTAAAATTCCTCTGTAGATTTTGAGTGTCAATCATTCCACAAGTAATAATTACATAAATAAAATCACTACCCCCAAGAAGCTATACTATTTCTATAGTGCGGTATCATGTAACATGATTGTCAATGCCAACTGCCTAGTTCAAGACAATAAACTAGCAAGAATGAAAGAATTTACAAAAAGGAATGAAAAGACAAACACACACCTAATCTAATAAAATAAAACTATCCTAAATAAACCTATTTACAATGATAAGGTGATATGGAAATCAAGTTATGACTCCAAATATTTCATTGCTCACAAATTTCTCTTTCTTCCATTCAAAAACCAATACTCCAGTATATAGTCCATACAATGACACAACCTTTTGGAAACTTTAGGCTTTATTAGGCTTACATATTGCCTCCTAGGTCTTTTTCCCTCATAATTAGGGCTTCCATTGGTTTCCACCATGTTTGGAAGATTTTTTACAAAGTTAATTAGCAATTTTTTCAAAGTTGCAACTTTTTTGCCTTGCAACTTTTGCAACTTCTTTTGTTTACATCTTTTGCCATCTTTTCTTTGCCAATTTGGCTACCTCCTAGCTTTCTAATGCTTAAGACCATTTCCTAGGCTAGAGACCTATTCTTAGACCACAATGACAAGGAATACCTTAATTCTAAGGCCACTTGTGATTTCATGACAAGGAACAACTAGATTCCAATGCTATTTATGACTTCCTATCCCACCTATTCAATGTTGTCAAAACATACAACTAGGTCCTAAGGCCTTTATTATAATTAAAAAGATCTCTTACAACATAGAACAATGAAATTTCTATTGGTGAGGGCCTTATGTCTCAAGGTTCCCTTGCACCATATAGCCTCATTTTCATAACTTGGTCTTTGCTTTAGGTGTTTTTAAATTATGACAAACTTCTCAAATAGAGATGATATATAGATCAGATAAAAACATGTATCATTAGTAGATTTGATATCAATGACAATAAAACAATAGTTTGAACTATGTTTTCCAAAAATTTCCCTCTTTGGAATTTATGGAAACCCTTTAAATATTTTATAGTCCCTCTTTGTTACAATACAATCCAAAATATTTCACTTCCACCAATGACCAATATCCTTTGTTTTATTCTAATTCTCATTCATGCAATCTCAAAAATTCCCTCTAACTTCCTCTTATATAAATATTCTCAAATTCAAACATCTCCCTCTTATATTATGTATCTGTCAAATCTCTATATGTGTCTCTTCCTCTTTAGTAATTATCTCACTCTTTGATAACAATGCCATAGACACTATCTCTTATGTCTTCATTTCTTTCATACATCTTGATTATGTAGATGTTTGCATGTCTAGCTGAGTTCTATCATATCTCATCTATTTATAATTGATCTCCTTCTTCTTCTTTACTTGACTACCTTAGTGACCTCCTAAAGTAGAACTATTTTCATCAATATGTAAGATATTTTGTTCAACACATTTTATGCAATGCCTCTTTGTAGCTTAAGTAGCTTTTCTTAGGGTAATGAACCCCAATTTACCTCTTATATATTCATGAGTATCTTTAGGTAAGGCCTTAGTGAATAGGTTAGCAATTTGTTTTTTGGTGTATACATATTCTAACTTCACTTCTTTTTCTTGAACTAGTTCTCTCAAGTAGTGATACTTGATAGAAATTTACTTTGTTATTGTGTGTATCACATGATTCTTTGGTATTTTGATAGTGCATTCATTATCACAATAAATAACTAGTGGATCAGCAATCAATTCATTCATTCCTTCCTACAATTTCTTGATCCACACAATGTTTAAAAAATTCAATGCAAATGCCACATACTTGGCCTTAGTTATTGATTTTGAAATATAGTTTTTTTTCTTGCTTGTCCATGAAACCATTCTCTTTCCTAGAAAGAATGCTCTTGCACTATTTTTTCCTATCATCAACATTTCCTACCCAATCAAAGTCAATGAGTACATTCAGTTCAAATATATCACTTCTCTTGTAATATAATCAATAGTCTTTTGTACCTTTTAGATATCTTAATATCCTTTTCACTACCATCATATGATTCTCCTTAGGATTTTATAAAAATATAGAAACTACCCGAAAAGCTAAGACAATATCAAGTCTACTATGAAATATATATTGCATTTTTCCAATCATGGATCTATATAGTGTTTGGATCACATTAGTAGATTCATCACTTTAGGATATCTTATGTCTTGTAGACATTGGTGTGCTTAATGGCCTTGACTCTTCCATTCCAATAAATTTTAGTATCACGATGATATATTTGGACTAAGCAATGAAAATATCAAATTTTATTTGATATACTTGCAAACTTACAAAAAAATTGATATCACCAAACATTGACAGTTCAAATGCCTTCTTCATTTCATTAGAAAATGATTAACATAATGTTTCTTTTCCTCCAAATATAATTTCAACAACAAATATTTCAAATATTAGTACCTCATTGTTCTTAACATTCTTCAAGTATATATTACTCTTCTCATTTCTCCTTTCAAAACCAGTCTTCACTAAGCAATTATGAAGACTTTCATACCATGTTCTTGGAGCTTGTTTCAATCCATATAGAGATATTTTTCAATTTAAATACCATATACTTCTTGTTTAGGTTACCAAATCCTTCATGTTTTTCTATTTAGACTTCTTCCTCAAGTATACCATCTAGAAATGCAATTTTCACATCAAATTGATATACATTAAAGTTTTTTTGGGCTGAATATGCAAGAAAAGATCTAACTCCTTCCAATATTTCTATAGGAGAAAATGTTTCTCCATAGAAAACTCCTTCTTGATCATGTCCTTTTCATACCAATCTAGCCTTGTTCTTACCAGATTCACCATTTTCATTTAGCTTATTCCTTAAAGAACACTTTGTTCCAATTAAATTATTTTCTTTTCATCTAGGTACAAGGGTCAAAGTATTGTTCTTCTCAATCTATTAATTTTCTTCATTCATTGCATGGATCTAGTCTTCATTTTCTAGAGCATCTTTCACTTATTTGGGCACAATTTCATAAAGCAAGATTGTATCATCTCTACATCTCTTTCTTTTCAAGATACCAAATTATACATCTCAAATTATTTTTTTAGGTTCATGATGTCTTCTTCTCAATTTCATAAAGCAAGAATGTATCATCTCCACATCTCTTTCTTTTCAAGATACCAAATTATACATCTCAAATTATTTGTTTAGGTTCATGATGTCTTCTTACATAATTATCTAGCACAAGTTCTCTCCTTCTCTATTCTTCAACATGTCCCTCTTGAAAAATAATCTCAAACCCATTATCTCTTTCTTCTTCAGGTACTATTTGTATTTTGGCATGTTCAAAATTAACTATCTAATGATTGGTATGATTTTATGTGACTTGACATCTTCTATATAATGCTTAGCACCTACTATCTTCTTCTCAACAACCTATTGTTATACATCATCATTCCTTATTTGCTATGAAACTATAACATCATTTTATTTCTTTTTAGGAGTTCTAGGAGAATCCATATCCACATTGATCAATGTACTATAACCTTCAAGTTCTTTCCTACTTTCAATGTCACTTCATTCTAAAAATTCATCAACTTTTACATTTGCACTTTCCACAACTTTATTAGTGTTAGAGTTTAAACACTTGCAAGCTTTAGTCTTGGTGGAATATCCTAGGCATATCTTGCCATAAATTTTTCCATTACTATTATATTTAAATATGTAGCATTTACTTCCAAAACTTTTTAAATATTTCACATTAGAAGCATATTTATACCATAGTTTAAAAGGTTTATAATTTGTACCTTTCTTGACTTGTACTTTTTTCAAGGTATAGACAACAATACTAATAGATTAACTCCAATATTTGTATGATACATTATCCTCTGTCATCAATGTTCAAGAAAAATCCATTATTGATCTATTTCTCCTTTTAGTTATCCCATTCTAAGGAGGGGTCCTTGGTGCTGAAATTTGTCATTTAATTCCTCTGTCATTTCAGAATGTTTGGAACTCATTGGAAATGAACCACCACCTCTATTAGATCTCAAACACTTCAAACTCTCCCCCATTATTTTTCAACTCAGGCCAAATACCACATTAAAACTGAAAAGCATTAGATTAAGCTTTGAGAAACATTGCAATCATCATCCTAGAGTAATCATCAAAAAACAAAATGAACTAGTTATCTCCACAATATCTTTGAACATCAATAGTTCCACAATGCTCAGTATGAACCAATTCTAAAATAGAAATGGATGTATATGTTTTTCTCTTGAAAATAAACTTTTTTAGTTTTCCCAATTGATATTTTTTACACATAAAATTATCAAGCTTCATTAGTTTTTGAAACCCTCTTACTTTATTTATTTTTCTAGTGTTCACTAAATTATCAAAATTTACATGACATAAATTTATATCCCATAAACAAACATCTTCTTTTTGTGCAAACAAACATGTCTCATTAGATAAATCTTGATAGAGCAAGTTACCTCTTGTCTAATTATCACTTCCAATTAGCTTTCCATCAACATCATATATCTTGGCCTTTCAAAGATGGAATTCAACTATGTACCCTAATTTTTATAACTATGAAACACTCAATGGATTATAGTTAAGTCCTTCCACCTAATAAACATTTTGACACTTTATTATGTCAGTCAATTGAATTGTAGTTTAACTTTTACAATAGATGGGATATCATTACCAAAATTCACATATCTACCCTTGTATGGTCTAATGTCCTCAAATTTATTGTTATCACAAGTCTCAAGATTGGAGCATCCACTATCAATTATCCATCTATCACTTTTGTTCACATTTAATAAATTAAAGTAGTTTTCTTATCATCATCAAAATCCTCTTTCATAACAACACAAAAAAATTTATCATCATTATTTTTAAATTTAGTGTCAATTTATTATTCCGCAATATAATGAGATTTCTTACCTTTTCCATCCTTGTTCTTCTTGTAGTCTTAGTCATCTCTCCTTCCTTTGTACTTTCTTTCCTCTCTCTCATCTTTTTCTTTTTTGTCAGGACATCTTGTAACAATATGAGAAATCTTGTTGGATGAGAAAAAAAAAGATAATCTACCCTTTTAATTACCTCTACCTCTTCTAAATATTTTTGCAATAATTTCTTCAAGTTCATAAAGTTTGTCATTAGAATTTTCATTTTCAATCTTCATATATTTACCTTCTGTCTTGCTAAGAACCGGTTGTGACTTAAAAGTAGATTCAATAGTAGTAGGTATGTAGTTATAGAAATTTGACATCACAAAAGAATTAATTCTATCAATTACACCTTCCAAAATCAAATTATTACCTGGAGTGCATCTCAACTATTACATTGTAGAAATCCTAATGGAATATATAGGAAGTAGAGTTATAAAAACCTTTCTTATAATTGTTTCATCTTTAATCTCTCCATTTGAACCTTTAATAGAATTTATAGCTTCCTTGGTTCTTGTACAATATTGCACTATTTTCTCACCTTCCATCATTCTCATTTCATCAAATTTTACTCTCAAGATTACTAATTTGTCTCTAAAGACATTTTCATGTCCTCCACATATGGCCTTTAATTTGTCCCACATCTTCATTACACTATCACACTCTTTTATATCATCTAAAAGGACATAAATTAGGGTTGAAGCAATATCAAACATTACCTAATTGTGTTCTTTCTTTTCTTTCAATTATTGAGCCATTAGTGGAATAGGTATTATCTCTACATATTCATTGTCCACAAAGTTATTGCAAAATCACTAATACTGGATATTATTGATTGATGGGTGTATAAATAGGATAAAAAGACACTAGGAGGAGGGGCAAGGGTGAATCAAAATCTTGAGCATGTTTAGGTATCACTAATTCATTCACACATTCACCAAATACCTTATTCATGTAAAACTTGTAATACTAAACTTGTCATAACTACTGATCTCATTTTGGTTTTGACAAAGGTAGTGACACAATACTTAAGTCATACCCTAGTAGTATTATAGTGCAAGATGAGTGCAAAGGGTAATCCAAGATTAAATTTTTAGAAGTTTCATGTTCAGCAATATACTTAGTTAGTGATGAGCACCAATATGTCTCTAGAAGATAGCATGTATCGATTCACTCAAGTGTTGAGAAAGTCTATACATGCTCAGTGATTCAGGTACCAAGTAAACAATGTATGCTAAGTTTTTTAGACATCAAATTACAACATTGAAGATATAGTGATGCTTGAGCATCAAAGTCTTTAGGAGCTGAGCGAATAGATTTTGGTATAATTGTTTGTAATGGCAGAAACTTCTATTTAAACCATTTTGGGCCAATGTAAAGATCATTTTATGATTCTAAAAGATAAGTATAAATGCATATTATGAATTCCTATGCATGACATGCAACCAGTGAGAAAAAGGGATGAAAAAGGTGGCAATATGGATCAACCACAATCATTGATCAAGCCTTAGATTATCCATGAAGATGGAAAAAAGAGAAGTGATAAGGGCATTCATAGTACCTAAGGAGGTTAATAAAGAGCTATAAATTAAAGAATTAGTTAGAGGGAACATATTAGACTAGAGAAAGGATAGAGTAGATATATCTGATTAGAAAGATCAAGTGTTCATCAGGAAAGAGAAGATTTGACATCTAGTAGTGAGGTACTAACCAAAGGATCATGGTGCTAAATCATTCTAATAGGTGATACAAAGAAAATATCCTAATAGAGTAGCCTTAATAGGCTCTAAGTTCTAACAGCTCTTGTAAATATCTTAACATCATGCTTACTTCATTGTGAGTTTAAATCCTCTAGCAAGGTGAGACCTAACAATCTTTGTAGTCTTTGATAGGGAAGACTCCTCATACGGTAGATCATAGTTTATGATCAAACTCATTATAACCATAATTATGTACACTTTACATATATAGTAGTGAAGATTTATGGGTTTCATCACCACCCCAATTTTACCTTGTCTTTGGAGTGTTTCTATGTAACCAATATCTTGTGTCATGTGTTATTTACTTTTATGTTATGAATGACATCCATGGATAGTTATTTCAATTTACATGTTACATTATGAGATGGATGTGTGGAAAATATTGTATGGTTAATGTTTTGAAGTGCCCCCCCCCGCGTCTGAATTTACTTTTCCATTAATTAATTCCAAAAATTGGTATCAGAGCAATGCTTCTCTTGAAGGAAAGCTGGAAAGTTTGGGAGGAAAGATCTTGAAGATTGAAGTTTAATTATTGGAAAAGAAAATTGATAACCAAAATATTGAAATATAGCTTATCCTACATAAGATTAATGAAGAAATAGATGTATTGTAGTAGTAAATGAAGAAAATAAAAGAACTAGCCATGCACTAGAATGACACACAATACAAAGAGATTGACACTACTAGATTATTTGAAAATAGAAACCCTAAAGGTTTGATGAAGCAATTAAAGATCTAATGGAAAAGAATGTAGCCATAAATGAAGAATTCATGAATATCAAAAGACTGAAATAAATACACTCATTATTGCTATGTGGGATGACTAAAAATAAAAAGAAAGATGAGGATGGAAAAGTCATTATTGAAGAAGACAACAATATTGTCTAATACACTTGAAGAGAAGACATCAGATGTATAAAAGCTTTCCAACAAGAAATTGGATATAATTAATTAGTTAATCATTGCTAATAATTAATTTAATGGAAAGGTTATTGAGGTCACAAACTTGAAGTCAGAGAATGAAGTATTGCAGAATGGATTGAGAGATGAAAGAGAAAATCTTAACAAGCCAAAGCCATAAATTATTTTGAGAAATTGATGGAATCACCAATACCTAACAATGATACTACTAGATTGGGATACACCTCTATTGAAGAAGGTGAATAATCTAGGAGTGGTGAACAAAGGAGAAAAAAAGGTAAGAAAAGTAAAACCACTTGTCATAATAGTGGAAAGCTAGGTCAGGCAACTAATATCTACAGGAATAAAATTATCAAACAAAGCCCTAAGCACAAATTAAGAGCATAGTACTACAACTATAATAAGAAATGACATCAAGAACATGAATAAAAGACCAAGACCATGAACACTCAAATATTTGATGGATACTACTACGATTTTCAAAATTATGGACACAAGGCTTATGAATGTAGATCCATGCCCATATGGTCATCAAACAAGCAAGCCAAGGTAAACCATAATGAAAACTCTTACAATTGGAATTAAAACACAAGGTATAGTTGTCACTATTCTCAAGAGTATGGACATGTTTCTAATAAATTTATAAGAAAAAATTTTAGAAGCAATTACAGTAGATGGTTGAGTGAGCCTACATGCTTTAATTGTATGAAGATGGGTATTGTTAGAAGATATTGTCAAACAATGTCACTAGCACCAAGTAGTAAATTTAACAAGGGAAAAGAGAATGTTTATGTTGAAAAATTAAAGGAGTAGATGAATAAGACATGGAAAAATAAGGAATATTGCCACTCATCAAGTGTAAATGAGGTCACTTCATCCAATGGATCAAGTGATCACATCACCCCCAACCAGGTAATCAAAAGGTATGTATGGGATTGATATTTAAAAGTTATACTATGCATTATTTCCAAGAATTTAAGATTTGAAAAGATAATATGTGCATGAATTAAGATATAATAGAATTAGAGAAAATATATAGTTTTGTTATTTTTTATGTTGTTGCCAAGCATGGAAAGTTTCATAGCTTCTTTCGAGTGTGAATAGAATTTTAGTTGTTGTTGAGCTATGGAGTTATGTTATATTGGATGAGCTCTCTATACTAGCCAAAAATAGAGGAAATCATGTGCAAGATGAGTGAGTGGGAAATCCTATAATATTCAATCTTATAACTATGTAAGCATTAAGTATTTATTTCCAAATTCTAATTTATTACATTAACCAATGATTGAATAGAGCATGAAGAGAACAAAGGAGAATTACAACAAGATATTTTAGTATTTGTGAACTAGGTTTGACTGCTACTCAACATAATTCATTAAGTTGAAAGCTATTCTACTAGTGTCTAGGTATGTTGTCTGAATATTAGTAAACTCTAACTGGTCAAGATGAAAGGTGGCTCTTCTACAAGTATTAGGAAGGATAGAAAGGAAGTTTTCAATGTGCAATTAATTAGTAATGATATGAGGCAACCACTTTTTTGATTAATACTAGAAATGACATATAAATTAAGGAGACTTGTCTGTTGCATTATTGATGATACCACCAAAAGTTCTTATGATTCAAGATGTTCATTCTTTCTATAGAGATAAATTTTGAAGTGTAGGAGATATGAAGATAAGAGAAATATATAGTAAGCTTTTTGAGAATGGAGTCTTAAGCAAAGAGAACAAAATTTTAGAGAAGAAAGGGCTAACCCTTTCCCTAGGTTTCCTAAATTTTTCAAGACTAAATGGATCAAAATTGTGCTTAGTTGAATACATGATGACTTTATATGGTTAGATAATGGACCAATTAAGATCACCAAGAAAATATTTAACTAAGTATTAGGGTAGCCTACCATAGATAGACCTATGATAATGTGTAGCGATGTAGAGGAGGCGATTGAGAAAAATATAGGGGTTGTGTGGAACAAGAGAGGGATTTCTATTGATTATATTTTAGACCCCCTAATTACCTTTGTAGGGAGAGTGATTTCTCACAAGTTGTTCTAGCCTAGTCAATTGAATAATGTATCATGTATGGCTATTGACTTGGGATACCATTTAGTAAAGAGAGAGCACACCTATGACCTTGCCAAGTTATAACTTCAACAACTATCTAAAAACTTGGAGGCCATAAGGAAAACAAAGAGTGCATCATGCAAAATGTGTTCTCTATTAGTTTGCATATTCTTTTATATGTAGAATACATTCCCTACATTTGGTAAATTGGTGTGGAAGACTAATAGGCTAGTTTCACATCAGATTGGAAAGTTCATAAAGAAACTTGGAGACAATTTTGAGTCAGCAATGACTAGTTACTTTGCGGATTTAAAAAAATCAATTAAATAGAGGTTAAGGATGCATGTGTCACTATTGGAACAACATTACAATGATGGTTGATTCCTAATGGATGTGGATTACACATATGTGCAAGAAGCTATACCTAGGGTCAAATGGGTGAAGCTCCTGCCATATGAGATCAATGTATATGAGGCATCTATTGCTATCACAACTTTATTGGTAGAAGATATTGAAGATAAATCTTTTCTTCTATCTTTCTCAATTTTCACTTCTGCTCTTACTATATCTCACATGTATTATATATATCCTTTGGATGTGATACAATAAATTTCATATATACCTATCAAAATTACTATTCATCAAAGTTGGCTACAATAAAAGTTTCATCAAAATACACAAAGTTAGTTCCACTAGTGGCACTTGGGTTCAAAAAACCTTGGTGAGGTTCTAATACTCAAGAACCATTGTCAACACTCGACATTGTCATGCTCTTGGGAGACATAGAGGCTTAGTTTATACTAATCACTTACAAGTAGTCTAAACCTAAATTGGTAACTCTGTAAACACTACAAAACTTAACAAATAAACTGAATCACTTGGTTAACACTGCAAGACTTAATCAATACTAATACTATGAGCTTGGTATAAACTAAATCACTTGGTTAACACTTCCTGGCTCAGTCTAAACTAGATTCACATCACTAATACTAAAAAATTAGTAGATACTAGAGATCATGGTTGATACTATGTAACTTAGTTAATAATAAGAAGCTTAGTTTGCACTATTACTTATCAACTCAGTAGATACCCTTTGGTTTGAGGTAAATACTGATTCTAGAACTCAATAGCAACTATAGAATTTGGTAGAGCCTAGATTACTTGGTTAACACTATAAACTACAAGATAAGCATGGTAGCTACTAACCATTTGACTAAGTGTGAGTCACTAATAAACAAACTTGACCATAAAATATGGGAAAAAGAACCAACTAATTTTCACTCTTCTAAAGTGAGCCTTGCTAGGAGACAACCCTCTTAAAGGTTACAAAACACACTATTAGGTGTGAACCTATTAGAGGATTTAATCACCCTATTAGCAATGGTCCTTTTAGAGGTCTTTAGAAAACTCAATAAAAATGCCATCTTGTTAGAAGATTTACAAATACCTATTAAGCCAAATCTATTAAGAGGTTTACATCATTGCTACAATAGTTAGAGAGAAACAATGAGATGACCTAATTTAAGATGCAACTAAATTGCTAATTATAGGTCTTAATTCTAGATTTTATACTTGATCCTTCCTAATTGAATGTATTTTTGCATCTCTACAGGGATATTTTGCTTATCCCTCTAATTCATTTCCTCTAAGTATAATCAAATCCTTAATTATATTCCACACATTCAATCTTCAACATGACCTTATATTTATATGTTACACATTGTCAAGTTGGATTGAATAAAACTTAGGTTAATTAATATTAATCTTTTTAGTTAGATATAACCAACAGATAGTTCAATTGAATTCAGTATGCCAAAACAAGAAAATCCTTTGGTAGCTAACCCTGCTTGGTAGATATTAGCTCAGAGAAATATTCTTATGTTAACTAGGTGAACTAGGTTAACACTAAATATTTAGAAAGTTCTATTGGTGACTAAGTGAGCTTGGTTAACACTAGTTGAATTCAACATTTCCTTCATTAACTGAGTGAGCTTAGTTAACACTCAAAATTCTACAAACTTTACTTTGTCACCAGAGTGAACTTGGTAGACATTATCTTCTAAACCAAAGAAACTCTGGAATTCTCTATAGGCATAGGAAACTATCTTCAATGCTCGAGTGAGCTTGGCATACACTTTCTGGAAATTATATGACATTTTGTGTAACATCAAAGACAATACACAATTAATCAATTATTTTCAACAATCTCCCTCTATAGCATTTATGGAAATACAACATGTCATAATACAATGAAATTCTAGAGCAAGAATCAAGTAAGGAAAATATCCTTAGTTTCATTTTGATTCTCATCCATGATATATAACAACAATATATAACACTTGCATCCTTGATCTTTATCTTCATACTTGCCAATATTTGTTTGAACCAAATAATATTAGAATAACTAACTACTTTTGCAACATAATTTGCCTCTTCTATGGACTAAAAAATACAATTCTATTTCTTTCTTGTACAATACACTACTCTTTTACCAAGAAAGAATTCTCCACCACTGGCTCTCTTTTATTTTTATCAACACTTCCTTCCCAATTAGCATCTATGAGATGGGAAAAACTAGTTTCAAAAGCAAGAACTATCATTCTGAATAAGTCTTAGAGTTTGTACATACTGACTTATGTGGACCTATTGGAATAGAGAGTTATAGTGGAGATGAGATTTTTATTTTATTTGTTAATGATTATTCTAGAATGAAGACTATAATATATCTAAAATAAAAATCTAAAGCTTTGCAAAAATTTAAGTGGTATCTAGCAAGAGTATAAAAAGAAATTGGAAAGAAGCTAAAATGTTTGAGATTAAATAGACGTGGTGAATTCATTTCCAATGAGTTCAATAAATTCTACATTGAAAAAGGAATTAGAGACAAGTGTCATCCATTGATACTAATTTTTGTAAATATAAGAGGAGTAACTAAGAGGGGAGGGGTGAATCATTTACCACAAAAATAAATCACAAATCCCTTAGATGTCAATAAAATCAAAATTGATCTTTGTTGTAACTTGCTACACACATAGGAAAATGTTGTAACTCGGTAAGTAATGAAATAGCTCTACAAATGCTTATCATAAAAATATTAATATATTAGATCTATGATTGATGTTACATTAACTTAGTTGCAAACACATAAAAGAAATAGAATCACAACAACATTTTAATGTGCAAACCCAATTTGGAAAAAACCACCAATTGCAACTAGTTACTAATTTTCACTCTTCCAAAGTGAGTTGTGTTAGGATCCAACCCTCTGAAATGTTACAAAACACACTATTAGGTGTGACCTTGTCAAATGATTTAATGACCCCATTAGGATTGGCCTTGATAGAGGTATTTAGAAAATTCAATAGAAATTCCACCTTGTTAGGGAATTTACAAATAGTTGTTAAGCCAACTTTGTTAAGAGATTCATATCACTACGACAATGGTTAGAGTATAATAATGAGATGATTTGATTTTTGATGCAACCAAATTGCTGATTAAAAATCTCAATTCAAGCTTGTATAGTTGATACTTCATAAGAAATGTATCTTTGCATCTCTATAAGGATATTTTGCTTATCCTTCTAATTCACTTCCTTTAAATATCATCAAATCTTCAATTACATTTCACACATTTAATCCTCAACTTGTCCTTATATGTATATCTTACACATTGTCTAGTCATATTGAATACAACTTAGAATAATTAATATTCATCTTCTTAGTCAACTAGAATCAATAAACAACTCAATTGAACTCAATATGCCAAGATAAGAAAA
This sequence comes from Cupressus sempervirens, assembly GCA_028749045.1. Lineage (NCBI taxonomy): Eukaryota > Viridiplantae > Streptophyta > Pinopsida > Cupressales > Cupressaceae > Cupressus > Cupressus sempervirens. The sequence goes on from CM053790.1 coordinate 688,298,358, forward strand.
TCCTTTGGTAGATCACCCTACTTGATAGATACTAGCTCAAAGTGATTTTTCTATGTTAGCTAGGTAAACTTGGTTAACACTATATATTAACAAAGTTCCTTTGGTAACTGAGTGAGATTAGTTAAGACTGGTTCCATGCAACATTTCCATCATTAACCATGTGAGTTCAATTAACACTAAAACTTGTGCAAACTTTACTATGTCAGACAAGTGAACTTGGTAGATACCATCTTCTGAACTAGGAAAACTTTGGAATGTTTGGAAGACATTGGAAACCATATCCAATGCCTAAGTAAGTTCAATGAAAAGCAAGAATAAGAGAAAGGAAAAAAGAAAAATAGTGGAAAAACCTGAGAAGCCTATGAAGAAATAGTAATATAAGCCTATAGTACCTACAACTAGGTCAAGTAGAAGGGAAACCACTATACAGGCTAATGAAGTTGCAAATCCCAAAGGCAAGAGGTCAATCACTACACTAGATCCTAAACAACCTAAGAAGAAAACCTACAAAAGGTTGAGGAAGAAGAAAAAAAACATGAGTCTAATGAACAGAGGACCTAGTCAGAAGAATTAAGTCAATTTAAAGTGGTAAGTCATCATCCCTTCTTAGACATAGACAACTTGTGTGAAATCATAACTAAAATTGAAAATTTATCTAGTTTAACACATGTAGGTTTTGATAAGTTACGAGCAGTAGATATGAATAAAGTGGAAGTTTATACTATGATGGATACATTTAAGTATACTCCATTATAGATTTTTGACTCAGTACCAAAGAGTCTATATGACCAAGTTGAGTAGAAAGGGCAATATACTTTAATAACTAAAAGACATATAAGACATGCTACATTAGCTAGAGTGATGTTTTCTTTTGAAAAGAAGATGATGGAAAAAGACATGAATAAATACAAGGGGATATTTCCCCCCAAATATAGGATGTAAAATAGAGTACACTAATATGGAAGGTAATTTATGGTTTGGCAACCAAGGATATAGAGAAGAAAGGTGATGACAAGGGACACGAATCTAAGCAAGTTGGAGAGGAAAAATATGAACAAGGACAAGATGTTCAAGTCAAGGATAGTAATGTGGGAGGAATTAAGAGTATAATGGAAGAGGATCCAATTGATGATGAGAAACAAAATGTACCAAATGTATAAGAGTCAAGTTCCAGTAATCCACATGTAGACCAAGTGAATCAACAAGAGTTAGTGCAAATTAAGGATGTTTCTAATACTTTAGCTTAGAACATAAATCCCTTGATTGATGAATATTTGAAGAAATTTTTGACTAACTCCACTATAGTAGCTAAACTATTTAGTAATCTTGTATTAGTGATAGTCGATAAAGATTTAGAAGGAAGAATTAGCATCTGCAAAGGAGAAAGGAAAAGAAACAACAAATTTTCCCATTAATCTATAGAGGAAAAAGAAATAGAAACAAAGGATCTTTAAGGAGATCAAAGTGCAAACCTAGAATAGATAGTTGGAACAACTAATACACACTCACCAATGCCTATAGTGGTATTCTAGATGAAAGAGGTTGTGACACATAATGCCAATATTTCAACTTTTCTAGCCATTGTGATTAATGAGAAAGATGGTACTAAAGTTCACATAGGTCAACAAGAAAGTCTTGCACATATTTCATAAGTTCAAGGTGAAGTTCAAAATAAAGTAAAAGAGAATAATAGGACTAACAAGTCATCTTTTTCTACTAAGCTAGAGGAATAGATTGCCATACAGACATTGGTCACAAATTTTATATCTCCTCTTACTAGTTAAACTCTTCAAAGTCCAAGTATGGATGCTACACCACTACAGATATAAAGGTCTAGTCCTAGCACATCAAGGAATGTTGAATATACCTCTTATCCAGAGATGTGAGCTTACATGAGGTGATTGAACTACCGAATTTTGATCTAAAAAAAATAACCATAGAGAAAATGAGTATTCTATAGGAAGCTCTACAAATAAAGAAGCAACAAGAGTTGCTAAGAACAGAGCATAAGTAGAAACAAGTGCTTCATGAAATCAAAGACATATTTCTTAACACTTTCAGCCTTCCAAAGTTGAATGAAGAGAAACACATGATTGAGTAACTTGTAAACATTTTTGATAGGATTAGAGAGGAAGGCTTGGATTCAAATGTGAAACTATTAGAATGGACTAAGAAAAAATTTCATATGAAGTGCTATTGAATGAAGACAAGTTTATCTAGAAACCAAAGTGGAGAGTGCAAAGAAGGTGCTAGAGAACATATTGTCTCTATAAACCAAGCTATGTGATGCAAATATTTTCATACAAGAAGTACAAAGTGTATATGAGCAATGTTAGTATGCTAATAGAAACCAAATTTAAATAAAGCGTCTACAAACTAAACAAAATTCATAAACTTCAAGATAGACTAAGATGAACTCTCAACTGAGAATATGAGCCATTAATGGACTCTCTCAATAAGAAGCTCTCTTGTTGAGTAGCTTCATCTAAATGGATAGGATGTATGCTCAATATGCTTCCAAAGGCTTCAATGGATGATTATGGATTTTTAGTGTGGATAGATGGCTTTAGTATGGATTTGGCTCTCAAAATAGCATTATAACTTTACTTCATGGATTGTGTTATTTTGCAAAGGGAAAGGATACAATTTATAGGCAAGAGGCTTGAGGGATTGAGGGCTAAGATGCAAGTATGGGAAAAAGCTTATGGAGGGCTCAGATTGCATGAGAGGAGAGCACATGGATTGTGCTTCCTTATAGCCAATCAAGGAGTGACACATGTCACATGGTGAGAGGATGGAGGAAAAGGGAAGGATGAGTCAACAAAGGAGGCTCAAGGGATAAAAACTTCATAAACACCCTCATAATGACTTGTAAGAGCAATAAAAGGACTTGTAAGAGTCATTTATGACCTAGTGGACTTCATAAAGTTTTATGGTTGAGATATTTTGAGGGTGATGAGAGCAATTTCGACTTGGACTTGATTAGGAAGGTTTTAAGCTTGTTTAGGCTTGTCCAAATGATTAGAGGATGGATTAGGATGGTTTAGGATTAGCTTAGGGATAGGCAAGTGGATGGCATTTAATGAGGGTGGGTGAAGGAGGAGATATTTGTTAACTTTGGCTTGGGTTAGTAAGTCTTAACCCATGTTCAGGGAATGTGACAAGGTTAGGAGGGGATTACGATTAGGTTTAAAGACATCTTCTAGAAGAGTCTAGACTTTGGATGAGGATAAATACTTTCTAGAATAGTCTAGAATTTCCTAGGATGAGGATGAAGACTTTCTAGAAGAGTCTAGAACTTCTTAGGATCAGGATAAATTAGATTTTTAGGAAATAAATAAAGTTTTATTTATTTCAAGGGTTTGGGTTGAGGAGATATTTATTAAATTTTTTTTAATAAACATGAGGATTAATATTTAATTTTAATTAAATATTTTGAGTTGGGATTAGGGGTAGGAAATGATGGGATTAACCTTTAATCAAAATTAAAGAAGGATTAGAAGATTTTGGAAGAGGTTATTGGTCATAAGGAAATTGGCCAAGTTTTGGGCAAAAAATAGATTTTTTATTTATTTTAGGATTTTTGGTCAATTTATTAATTAAATAATTAATAAATAAGGAAATGATGTTTAAATAAGATTTAAATATTTTTGGGAGGGATTCCTTAATTAAATATTTTTAATTAAGATAAAGGGATTTAATGGCATAAAAATTAATTAATTAATTAATTAAATAATTAATTAATAAATGATGATGTCATCAGGACTTTTTCAAAAAATAAAAATAATTTATTTTCTAAAGGTTTTTAGGTGTCTACATTTTGCCCCTCTTTGATGTGATGCCGCAAGTGGCATGGCATCAAAGATAAGAAAATAAGATGCCCAAGGCTAGAGCAGAAGAGGAGAGAATGGACTGTGAGATGCCCCCTCAAGAAGGTAGCGGGGAGAGAAAGCGAGGCTCGATGGCTTCTTGAAGAATACAAGAATCTTGGATGAGCAAGGAAACTCAGATTGGCAAAGAGAAGGGGCTGAATTAGCTCAAACTCTCACTATGGGAGAATGATAAAGGAGAATCAGATGTAGAAGAGGAAGCAAGCTTAAGACTTTAGGGAAGGTGGAGGATGAAGGAGCAGAGCGCTATAAAAAGGAATCCAGGATAGGGAGATGGATGAGGGGATTATAAAGATGATGCAATAGGATTTCAAAGAGTCAGATTGGTGGAAGATGGGTTTCGGAGATCCCTAGGACTAGGATTGTGGATCTCGAAAGATGAGGCTTGGTGGATTGATTTGGATTGGTGGATCCCTAAGACTAGGATTGTTGATCCCTAAAGCTAAGAGTGATGAGTGATTCAAAGAGATACTGATGCATAAGCTGGGGTATGAGAGACAGATGCTGGATATGGATGGGGGATAATGGAGATGAAGGAAAACCATTGAAGCTTTTTTGAGCAGGGGGATACTTCAAAGAGAAGTACCACCATGTAGTTGAGCACTGGATTTGCTATAGGACTGTTGGTTAATTGCCAAGGTTACCAAGAACATCAAGGCCTTTTCACCAACTATCCAGAGGACTGACAGACTGACTCAAAACAAACACGCAAGGATTGCCCCAGTATCACTCATGAATCCCAGAGGAAGCAGTGTGGAAACGACACTGGGTAACCCACAAGCAAAAAAAGAAAACAAGAAAAAGACATGATCAAGACCTTATGCTCTGATTACCCCATTCATAGTATACCATGATATGGAAGATCGTGGCAACCTTGAGGAGGGAACAAGGAGATTTCTTGGAAAAGATATTTCAAGACCCAATAGGGAAGAGTCCAAATCAAAAGAAAGTGAAAATCCATAAGAGAACCATTCGCCAATGAGATGGGTAGGATGAGGTACTAACGGACCAAGATCAGACATGAGGAAAGCTATATCCTGCAAGGACCTATCAGGGAGCACCTAAGCTGCTGGATTTGGATGAGTGATGTGTCTGGCAAGCTGAACTAAGAAAGATAACACTTTGGTGATAGGAAATCTAGCTAAAGGATGCATTGGAATAGCTAACCAAGATGTGCAATGGGTGCAAGATGTTGATCAAGGATGAACTGACACAAACATTGGATAGATGCAATGGTACTAAGCTAAAGAGGATGTACAAGCTGACAGACCAAGATATTTACAAGTGAGCTAATCAAGATATGGTACAAGCTAACGGACCAAGATAGTTACAAGCAGGAAAAAGCTCAGGATGATAGGATAGTGGGATGGTTCGATGTTCTGCAAGATGCAAAAGCTAAGGGTGGGGTGATAGCAAAAGATATGGATTTGGCAGGATGCATCCAATGATGATGAGAGATTTTGTGACCAAGGATAGCTAGAGTAGCAGGATGAGATGGCTGGATAGGATGGTAGATAGCTAGGATTGTGATGGATATAAAGAGATGACATTGGGTTTGCATGAGGATAGCCTAGAGCTAGATACCAATGACAAGGGAGGATGGACAAGACAAGATCTCCAAAGAATATACTGCCCCCAATCAGAAGATAACATGCAGAAGGAGGTCTTATGATGGATGTGATAGGATTGAAGCTAGGATGGAAAAAGCTGAAGGGGCTAGGGAGATGGATGATAGCTAGGATGATTGGCTGAAGCTGTATAAGATTAGTGGATGGTGTGAGATGGAAGCTGGAGGATGGAGGATAGGTGGATAGATTGGAAGATAGAGTTGGATGTCAAGAGATGACCAAAAGCATGAGGGTGATAGGCTAAGCTGGGGATAGTGGGATTACGCATTATGCTTGTTTGCCAAGTTTTCATCATGGTACTTGTCCAAGGCAGTTCAATTGCCAAGTTTACACCAGTGGATGCTTTATTTTTCTTTTCTTTTTTGACTTTTTGACTTTGGACTTAGCTGGAATGATTTTGTCTTTCTTCCACTATTTTGGCTTTTTTTAGCTTTTTCACTGGCTGTTGGAATGTTCAATTTTGTTGCTAGCTGTTGGTACACCGGATGTGTGATTTATGCAATAGATCGGATTAGATGGGATTGATGGTAGGAGATGGAGGGATGAAAATGCTGGAAAGGAGCATGAGATGGGGATGCTTGCAAGAGCAACATTGGGACATGTTGGAACGGTTGTGAAAAGAGCATATGGGGGATAGATGGTAGATGCAGGCGTGATGGAGGATTTGTGGAAGCATGCTTGGGGATATAGGCACCCAAGATGGAGTTAGGAGATGGGGGACATGAGTCACTAGATGGGGGATTAGCAATGGTGGATGCCATTATGCATTGGGTTTCAACTTTTTTCTTGGGGATCCACATGGTTTTGGATTTTCTTTTCATAGGCTTTTGCATTGTTTTGCATTCTTTGATTGGATTTTGCCTTTTTGGAGTATGTCTTTTAGAATAGACATATGATTGCCTAGGATGTGGATTTTTAGCTTTATGCATTTTGAAGTTGGCATTTACATTGTTGTGGTAAGCTTTGGGAAGATGGTTAGGAGAAGCTTTGTGAGATGGAGAGGATATGAAAGAGCATATAGGGGGATGATGATGGATGATGTGCCCCGATATGTGCCTTTGTTGATCTTGCATAGGAATGGATGGAATAGGATTTTTATGATGGCTAATAGGAGGATGGAGGATGGTAGATTTTGGGACATAGGGACCCAAAATGGATTTAGCGGATGAAGGGGGGATATGGTAAGTTGTTTTGGGTTGCAAAGATGGTGGAGGGGGGATGACATAAGATTTCTTGAAGGAGTGATGGGAGGCTGGCATGGTGGGCTTGGAGATAGGCTTGGTTTGGGGGTGTGGTGTACCAACACTTTTAGATGGTGAGCCTTTGGATACATATCCAAGACCATGAAATCCTAGATTTTTTTGTGCAATAATAGGCTCTCTGATTCCTTGCTCTTGTGGTCCTAAACCTTGACCTTGATAATGCCATCGATTGAGCATTTGAACAAGCTGAGGAAACTTTTTGCTTGCAGAAAATGGTAGAAGTGATTTATTAGGTGTATTGAAATGGGGAGATACTATTCTTAATTCTTTTGCTGAGAGAGGGGCACCGTGGATGAATGTAAGTGAACCAAGAGGGTAGATTATAGATGGTGGAATAGCTTGGATAGGTGGTAAGATGGAAGCATGGAGCGGGGGAGATGGAAGGATAGGATCTTGATGTAGCTGGTGGGGTGACAAGATATCTTGTAGTGGAGGAGATATGGCTTGAGGTTTTGGAGATGGAGGAGATGGTGACTGCACTATGGATGGAAGACATGGTACGATGATATCTTCATTTATGCTTTGGGGGATGTCAACATGCTTTTGGGCAGGATCTTGATAGGATTGGTTTGGAGTGGATGGTGGAATAGGAGGTGAAGGGATGGATTCTTCAAAGGCAGCGAATGGATAGATGGGAGATTTAGTAGTGGAGATGGGTGAGTAGAAGATGGATGCATAAGGGTCATTACGAGAGGTTTGGGAAATGCTTGGAGGCGATGTGGATAGGATTTGGAGGGATTTGATAGGTGGTGGGATTGTGATGCTTGCGGGAATTGGAAGGATTTTAAGCAATTTGATGGATGGTATGGGGATGATAGCTATGGGAGATGGAGGTGATATTATAGATGGGGAAGTTTCATCACTGACTACTTCACATGGTTGGATTAGATGACATGGCTTATCGACTGTTGGAGGAAACTTTTCTTGTATTTCCTCTAGGAGATTCTTTGGAGACTCATGTGTCGAAGGTGGAGGTGGATTGACAGGAATAGCTAGTGTGATGGGAGTGGAAGATTGGAAGCTTGGTTGATGGGGTGATGGAGGGGAAGCTGGAATATCAGATGGCATGACTAGATAGTTTGGAATAACTCTTGGATTTTGGGGGATGCTTGGGGGAATGTTTCTAAGGCTTTCAATATGCCCGTCATAGTCAACAAGATTTTCATCATCATTGGAATAGGAAGTGGTGGGAGCAAGGACAATGCGACCAAACACATCATGATAGGATTGGTACTTCATGCTTTGATGATGAGTTTGATGGGGATGGGGTCTTGCATATGGATGAACACGGAAGCTCATGGTTGGATTTGGATTAAGCACAGATTTTGGATTGGCTGATGAAAGATTTGCTAGGGAGAGTCAAAGTTGTATGACAGACCTAAGGAGGATTGGCTAGAGATTTTTGGCTTTCTTGTGGGTGGAAGACTTCAAGGGTATGCTATCAAAAAGTGAGAGTTTTAGTTTCCTATGTGCAAGATTCGTGGTGATTGAGTCAACTTAAGGGTAGACTAGTTATCCTTTGGCATGACACGAGATTGACCACTTGTGGATCCCAACCTTTAGCTCAAGGTGATGATGGATACAAGTGACAAAGCTAGATTACCCTAGACAATGCTCTGTCAAAGGGATAACCTTGGTGAGATTGGTTGATTGGTAGGATTGATTGGATAGCAAAATATAGCAAAGTGACATGTAAATATAATCTATTACATTCATAAAAAATAAACACATAACACAATATTTGTTACCAAGAAACCATCCAAGGTGGAGGTAAAATTGGGGTGGGGATGAACCCCACAAATCTGCACTACTATAGTAATATAGCTATCTTGTTAGGGTTACTATGTTTGATCATAATATATGATCTACCCTGTAAATGGTCTTCCCTATTAAAATATTAATAGTTTGATAGGTCTCACCTTATTAGAGGATTAAACACTTACAATAAAGTACTCTGTTTAAAGATTTACAAATATTTGTTAATACTACTCTATTTAGTACTCAACTCTTGCTATTCTCTATAAGTTGATTTAAAGTCTTCTCCTTGCTAACTTGACCTCTTCTCTTATCTAATAATACTTCTCTTCTCCTTTACTGCTTTGATTAGGTAACTTTCTCTCTTAAGAAATAAAAAAAACTTTCACTGACTTCTAATTTGATCTCAATCTTTTCTTTCATGGTATGTGCAGGATCATGGTGTACCAAAAAGTGGCAATCTAAAAAATCTATAGTTCTAAAATATCTCAAACCATTTCAAAATCTATTCCAACTTTTTTCCCACCCATCTTGATACTAAATGAAAAAAATTAATAGCTTTATAAGGTCTACTATATCTTTTGATAACAAACCTATATGGTCAACTTTAAAAACATCCTAAAAGTGTGCTTTTGGCCTATTTTTATGTGATTTTTACTTCAAACATGTATCAATGACTTTTTTTTCACCAAAATTTGATGAAATGAAAAGGATTTCTTAAGAATGTTCTAATCTTTCCATAAATATATGGTTTGTCAAATTATGAGTTTAATAAGTAATTGTTAATTATTTTCTAATGGAGTTACTTATAAAGTGTTAACTAAGACACTACTTGAAAAATAACTATAACTTTTAAATGGTACAACATTTTTTGAATCCAAAAGATGCATTGCATTCTATGTTTCTTCTACTATAAGGGGAAAAAATAAAAAATTAAATTTTGCAAAATTTTGAATTAGTTAAGGTGGTTAGACATGAGAGTATTTTTATTCCAAATATACTAAACCTAAAAATAAATAAATTATTTAGAATAAAAATACCTAAAAATATGTGTCACATCCAGGCATGAGTCTACTACTTATATCTAGAATATTATTAGAAAAATATTATCATTTCATTTATATTAAGGTGTTCAAACATATGTCTACTTCTTATTTTTGTTCTAAATTTTTTGTAATATTGCATTAAAATTTAAAATTTTGACCAATCAATTTTTATTTTTGTGAGATAAGTCCTATTAATTTAGAAACTATATTCAATTTTTTAGAGATTATTCTCCCTCAACTTTTTCATATTAAGTTAATAACAAGTAGAAAATTGCATGTCAAGTTGACATAACCCTGATTTTTTGATTTTTTATTGCCACTAAAGAGAACAGTTTGGTTGAACATGGTCCTGCACATACCCTTCAATATTCACATATTAATCCTTGCTCACATCCACCAATTAAAAATTAGTAACTCAAGGTTCATAAGTACCAATTAAAAATTCAAACAATTTAACATAATCTATTCCACTTATCCTGTTGTAATTTGGTCTCTACTATAATGTGAAAAAAAAAATTCACTAGTAGTTCACTTTTCTAATATTACAAACTTGTTGAATGTAAACATTTGAAAAGTAAAATTATAAAACATTCAACACAATTTTGACACTATGATTTAATGTGGAAACTCAATTTGGGAAAAACCACCAACAACATGTCACCACCTTTTCACACGTCTAAAGTGAGATCTATTAGGAGCCAACCCTATTCAAGGTTAAAATACACACTATTAAATGTGACCTAGTTAGAGGATTTAATCACCATATTAGGAGTTAATTTGTTAGAGGAATTTACATAATTCCGTTATAATGCTACATTGGTAAATTATTTATAAAGACTTTTAATTCCTTAATGACTATTAGGTTAACATTTGATTAAAAGGATTTCAATAAAAAATATTTACAAATATTATAAAGAAACTAATAGGTTTTGATCTATATGATTACAATTCACTTTGTAGTTTCAGATCTTTGTTGAGTTCATGTGTTGATTCTTTGATAAGCCTTCCTCATCACCTCTATCCTTGATTTTCCTAGCAACCCCTTTAATCATTCACCCTTCTCTCCACAATAAAATAAAGCCTTCTTCTTAGATTCTCTTATTGACCTCAATAGCTTTGTTCCATCTCACTTGAAACATGGACAACTCCTCTATTACGTTCTTCTCTTTTCATTTCACACTTCACAAACTTCTCTTCCCTCTTCTAAATTCCTTAAACTTCATTTATGTACCTCTCTAAATATGTAATTTTGATTCTTTTCCATTTACATGATAACCATAGCTATTAGGGTTCTTGATTCAATAGATTAAGTTCATTTTATATGTTCATTTTTTTCTTTTGCACAAACTTCTCAATGAAATTATTTATTAGGTATTTTATCTAATCCTCATCTTGATTTAAATGATCCAACTCATCAATGTTATCTTCAACACATTTTTCATATCCCAAAAAATCAACCAAGTCTGATAGAAATAATGATTTCTCATTATGCATTCAAGTACTATCACTTGATTATTACTAAGTTTTGACACTCAATCACCACCAATTTGTTTGGTTTTTGTAGAACTTCTATTTTGACATTAATACTAAAACTAGGTCAATATGCATATGCTCGACCAACACTAAATTTTTCTCGGTAGTTGTTAGGGCTCAGTTAATACCAGCATCACTTGGCATAGTCCACAAAACTCCTTGATCTTTTACTTTGTTTCTTAGTCAATTCTTACATAAGTGATCTATTGCAGCTTTCACTATCAAGACTTGAACATTACTATTTATCAACATGATTTAAAGAATCACTTTTTCTTGTCAAAGTCTAACTAATCAAATGTCCATTATAGCTTCCCTTTCATAACTCAACCTTTCGTGTAGGCTCTTCTATTATGAGAAACTTCTCAAATCATCTTCATCAATCAAATAGATATGACATTTAGATCAGATAAGAACATGTCTCATCTGTAGATTTGACATTAGTGACAATACAACAATTATACTAATTGTAATTTCAAACACCTTTTTACCCTTTTGCAATTTTTTTTCTAGATTTTAAATTTGACATGAATATTCATCTCTCTCCTTTGAAAACATTGTCAAATTCTCCACTAATTCTAAATTACACTTTAAATTTTCTTTCAGTAATCAAAATATCTTTTTCACAAATCATAATTTCATTTTCTTTCTTTACCCTTTTTCTGATCCTTCCCATTGAAACCAATAAATAGCCTTTTTCACAAATAATTTACCTTTAGTGGCTTGCTCTAATTATCCATTTCTCTATGCTCTTGTCTCTGATAGGTGTTATAGGAAAAGAATAAATTTCATCTCATTTTATTAAATTACCTTTACTCCCTTCTTGAGATTTCACTTTATACACCTTGCATTTCTATTTAATAATTAATTAGTAATTATTAAATGTCATTTACATTTTGTATTTTTGATCTCATTCATAAGGATTAATCGGTTGTAAATTCATTCCTTTTTTTCACAAGAAAATATAATTTTCTTGTTTGTTGAGAAAACCATTCTCTCTCTACTTTTCTTTATTCCTTGTAACAAGTTATTTGCATGCAGGATATCGAGGGTCTATGGATTTGTTCATCATCAAAGCCTACATGGTATCAGTGTTGGTTTTTTCACAACCCTATATTAAGGATCTTATTTTTTTGAATTTCATCAATAATTCATCAATGGAAGGAAAATAATCTAATACAATAAAGGTAATATCTACCTTGATCTTATGTGCCCTATACTCATTCACTGTACCAAACAAGACATTAAGCTTGGTCCACATATCTAGAGGGGTATTTCACCCATCAAGATGGAACTATAGATGATTAGATACCTAAAATGAAACCAATACCATTGCCTCATTCATCTTCTTCATATGTTGCATGACTTCAATAGGCCTCTACAAAATTGGCTACATGATATCTAAAGAAGACCACAACCCTTTTCACTAGATAAGCCATGTCATAAAGGTCTTCCATGTGTGATACTTACACAATATAAGAGTCTTACCTAAGGCTGCATGTTCTTGTTTAGAGAAAAAGAAGAATGAGGTTTTGACAAAACAAATCCAATATTTTTTGTACATTTACTATGAAAATAAGTGGGTCTTTGATTTTTCGAGGTGTGACAACAATGATTTAGAAAATAAAATTATAGAGGTAACTTTTACTTTTGCACCTTCATTGTTGTATTTGCAAGGTGTTATAACAATGATTTTGCATAAAGTGGTCTTTTCTTCATGATTAATTGTAAGGGTAACTTTTAATTTTGCACCTTCTTCCTCCTCATCATCTTCTGCTTCATCATCCTCTTCCATTTTCTCCATAGACATAAATTTATCTTTGCACTCATTGTAGGTAGTGTCCTCAGGCCAATCAAAATTTAGAACCTCTCTTTGTACAGTTATTAAAGAATTTCCAATTGCCTCTATATCAACAAGGTTTTTCTTGACATCATTATAAAATAACTATACTTTTACTAGCTCCTCATTTGTCCTTGCCCATAACAAATGACTAGTTTCATTAGTAATTTTATTCATCCTTTCAAAAAGAATTTCATCTAATTCTCTTTTCCACTCCTCTTTTTCTTTCACTTTATCAACACTTTTTAGAGCATAAGGAAATAAATCAAATTTCTCTACAACATATTTGAAAGAGAAAATAATTAATCATTTTTGAAAAGAATCTTGTTTGTCATCAAAACCTTGCAATTTATTTAGCAAATAAAAGATCTTTTCTATTTGACGACATGATAATTGAATGACAGATATACACATTGTAGTGACATCTTTATTTCTTTCTGTCCATTTCTACATAAGGGGTCCAAATGTAGCTTCCTTTTTCCTCAATTCATCCCTAATGGTTGCAATCCCTAATACCAAATCAAAAAATGATATCCATTCAATTCTATCTACCAAATACATGACACCCTGCCTCAATTTTTCTTCATATTGATCATTTAGTTCCACATGCAGTGCATATAATTTATTCTTCTCTTCCTCAAAATCCTCTGCAGTATAGAACTAAGGCCTTTATGGGGTTCCAGGTATCTCAATAACTAGTGTTGATTTAAAAGAATCAAGAGGTGGTCGTGGGGGTTATGCAATCTTGGGTTTATTGGACTCGCCTAATTTTATTTTCCCAATAATCTTTTCTATTTGGGTTACTTTATTTTCCAATGATTGTATTTACATACCCCTTTTCTCATATGCTTTCAAAACTTCTTCAAACCAATCATTGAGTTGGGAAAATTTATCTTCCTCTTGGCCAGACACCATGCCACCAAATTTTAGCATCCCTAATGTCATTCCAATTATTTGTTTACTACCTCTCTCACTAGCCCTAAATACTGTCAATGCACCAGTATGCTTTGTAGTAAAAATTTCTTGCATCTTGGTCTTATCCCTTTTTTCAATAGACCAAATTACAAGAGCTTGGTGTTCATCACTAAACTTGACTCCTCTATGAGCCTATAGTACCTCCTCCTTAGTCTTAAATTGCACATCCTTTTTTTTTCTTACCGAATCAAAAACTATGTTGTTCACTATATCCCATTCTAGTAATATAAGGAATCATTACTGCTTAACTATTTTCCTTCTAGCCTTAGGTGTAAATTGAGAAAAATCATTCAAAAATTTAGACTTTACCTCTTCCTTAATAGCAGAGTCTGATTTATCAAGTTGTTCTACCTTTAGCTTTTCACAATTTTTCTAAAAAATTCCTATGTTTAGCCTCCAAAAAAATTGTGCAAATGCTCTAGACTTCACAAAATTTTCATCATTGATAAAACTCTCAAAGGATTGGGAAACTATAGGATCAATCTCCTTACCTTGGTAATCAGTAATGATCAAATCCAAGGAAGGTGTAGGAGGTTCTTGTGGTTCTCCAATCTCCAAATCTGTAGAGATAACAATTGCATCCCCTTCTCCACCAATTTGTCTAAGCTATCCATCAAAGATGCTTCATCGTCTATCCAGATTAGGGAATGGCTAGGGGAGTATTGTTCTATTTGAGAAGAAGAAGACCCCTACTCTAATTTTTGCCTTTTTGGAGCACTGGCTACAAATGGACTTTCTAGCCTTGGCCTCTGATGAAGGGGTGCCTATTGCACACTTTGGACCGTCACATAACCTACCCTTCTCTACAAAGTATACTAGTGAAGAGCCACCACATTTTTGATGCTTATCCTTCTTTGCACCTCTACAGCCTTGTCTGGATATGCTTTGATATATGTGGCTTTCTTCTCATTCATGGTTTGGCTTATTATAGCAAAATTATTCATTAATGCTTGCATCTTGGCTACTCAATATTTCTTATCTTTCAAGGGGTCATATCTGGAGTCAAAAGCATTAATGAATTCTAAAGTCTTATTGAATACTATCCATTTTTCTTTTCTCAAATTTTTCTCTTGTAAAGAAAAAACATTCCTAATAATATCCTTAGGATAGTATACCTATTGTACCATACAAGTAGCCTTTATCCTCTCTCTTAAGAGATCATAGAAACCTTTAGGATCAATAAATCTGGCATGAGACTCTACGATGTTGTATCTATCCAGGAATAAGTTAAGATGTTTCCATCCTTTCTTCACAAAAACAAAATCATGCACTATAGTAACAATTGGAAAGAATGTACCCTTCTTTGGTAGATCTCTTTCATCAATAGTGCCTATCTACCATAACAATTATGCTATCCCTATTTTCAAAGACACATGGAAAGGTAGAACATGAGGCTTTCCCAATAAGCCATATACACTTGCTACTGTTAAAACATTGTAAGGGATTATATCCCCCCAGTTATGACTGACCAATAGCCCTTTCGCATGGTCCTTGGGTCTAACCAATTCTAGTAGTGCTTGTGGAATCCTAGGGATATCTCCTCTCAAGAGTAACCTAAGCTTTGATGCAAAGTATCTATCAAACCTCACATATCTGGCATTTGTAGCTTCTGAGGTCATATCCACACTCCACAACTAAACTGGATTCCTTTCTCCATCCCTAGTCATTTCCAATTCCATTTCCTTGGAAAGAAAGGTAGATCCCTTATACAAACATACATACATGAGTAAAGAATACCAACAGAAAGGTTTATCTACTTTTCCCCATGTTATCCCCACAAAACCATTGTAAATCTCCTTTGCAAGGAAGGTAGCAAAATCTAGAATAGTGCTAATCCCAAATTGAAGAGTTTGAGTCATTATGAGGACAATTGAGCCTGGGATTTTCTTAGCTTCATCCATTCCAAAAATATTGCAAAGAGAAAAATACAATGCCTAAGCCCTAAGGTTAAAATGCCTTCTTAGTAATGCTTCAGGGGTGCTGGCTATAATCACAAGCAAAGTACAAATTTTAGTAGCATGCTCCTGTAGTGACCCTATTCTTATGTAAACCCTTTGTGCATTTTACCTTTCTTTAAAGTCATCCATATCAGTAGTTTCATGCACAACATGGTTAGGGTTGAGATTGAAAACTTCTCTAACTAATTTAGGGCAAACCCTAAAAAGGTTTACTCAATCCTAGTTCTTTACCCACCCCATAACTGGATCATATTTCTTGGCCAAATCCATCAAAAAATCACTATCAAAGAAAACTATGGGGACTGTTAATTTACCAATGTCAAACTCCTGTACATTTCTCATAGGAGTGTCCAATTTTCACTCTAAAAACCATATTCTAAACAACTCTAGACCTCACATGGAGACATGGGCATCTCGTACCTAGTTAGCCTTGTCATAAAAACCCTTTGCTACAGCTACCCTAGGCTGTTTAGGAATCAACTCCCTCCCCTTTGTTATTTCATGTATAGATAAAGGAAATTGTTCTAAAATGTCATCATGCATAGAGCATTTCAAATAATTAGCCTATCTAGTAAACTCTTTATGTGGAGGCATTTTGAAATCTTACAATTTCTATCTCACCAAAATCTTATTACTTAGAAGCTTTAAAAGCATTTACCCACAAAATTCTACTTTTCTCTATGAAATTTTTTTTTGTAATTCATTGGATTTCCCTATGAAATTTTGTGCCCTCGCTCTAGAAATTTTCTGTATCTTGATAGCCTTTTACAATTTAGTGGTTTAATAAATGGAAAGATCATGAATTATATTCGAGCATTGAAATCAAATGAACAAGCTCTTAACCAAATTAACTTTCATTAGCCATTTTTTCTCAAGTTGCATCAGAATTTCAAATCTCATCTGTCAATTTCACTAGATCGGATGGCTTTAATTCAAAAAAGCAATAAGATTTATGTCCTTAGGAGTAGGGCCATGTGCCACATTACCACTTACCTACATTGCTTAAATTTCTTACATCTTAAAATAGCGGGTAAGCACCAATTGTTGATCTTTGAAAGATTAATGGTGACACTAATTTACAGTTGACTAAGGCTTAGTCAGCCATTTTAACCAATAGGAAGTCTCCATGTGAGTCTATGCCTTCTAACAACCTCTATGTAAGTGGGTCCCATATCACCTTCTGAGTGAATGAGTACTTGACATCATTCTTTCCATGTGTCAAGTTGGCACATTCTCGCTTTCCTTATTGACCAAGCATCAACATATTGTGGGATTGTGCTAGTCATTGATCCTCAAAAGATCAATAGTGACATTGCTTATACCCTTTAATCCTTCAAAGCTAGGAATAATGATGTCACCATGGACATGTGTTTGCATGTTGCATACCCACTTTATTTAAAGTTTATTCAAGTTTTCAATGTAGTCAAGCACCCTTCATTGATCAAGATAAGATCAATGGTGTAAGAATTTTTTTGCACTTTATTGTCGCTTCATCTACTTGGGAGAATGAAATGACTGCTTTAAGCTCTCATGCTTTGACCTATCTGACTATTGCATTAACTTCTGAAACTTTTTGTGCCAGTAAAAAAAGTACTTCCAGCTAAGGACATGTGGCATACAGTATGTCATGACTCAATTTTCTTTCCCAATCCTTGCCCCACTATGACACATGGCAGAAAGGTGCATTCTCACATTCCTTATTGAATGAGCAGTTCTTTACTGTGGGCTTGCACTAGCACTTGGTCTTTGAAGGATCTATGATTTACAAAGGTCTGATCATATTTGGTAGAGAAACTTCTTTAATGGAACAACTGGAAATACATATCAGCAATCACTTTACAACTTGGCATACTATAGCATATACTAAGGCTTCCTAACCCCACCTTGATACGTGTCCAAAAAATGCTTGCCTACTTTATTTAAAAGCCTTGCATTTGAACACTGTGAGAATGCAGTACCTATTGATCTGAATGAGATCAATGATCACATAAAATTAATAATACTTCAGGCATTTTTCAATGAAATAATCCAGTCAAAAGGAATATGGTCAATGAATTTTTAAAAAGCTTTTAATAAAACCATGCTTGCATAAGCTTGACCTTAAGGTAAAATGATAAACCATTAAAAAACATTTATCTGAAAATATTTCAAGGGTTTTTCAAAACTAGGGTTATATAAGATAGGGCACTAAGGTTTCTGAGAAATTCTCTGAAGACAAACCTTGAGAATTTAATTAAATTTCAAAGACACAGAGACCATGCTATGAACTAGGGTGATTTACGGGTTTGAAAAATACAAGGAACAAAACCCTAACTTGCAAGACACAAAGACTCAAATGATTTTTCACTAAAAAATTTTCAAAATTTTTGCATTGTGAAAAACCAAACCAACAGTGGCTCTGTGTAGGGATGATAGACTACTTGAGTCTATGCAAGAATTTAGAATCTTTGGGAGAGCAGACCACATACTTGGTATAGGGATGACAAATTTTTTAGGGAGCATAGAGAAACACACAAGAACAAGAAACAAGAAACCAAACTGTACAGAGAGACTATTTACAATGTTTTACAAAATATACAGAATGTATAGGAAAACCAAGAACCCTAAAACTATTGTTCATGAAAAATAGACACTTTTAAGAAAAGTACCTCTTCAAGAATTGTCCATGAATTGGAAATTCAAGAATACCTCCAATTAAATCCTTCAGAAAATATGAATCTTCTCCATTTTTATCACAAATATTATATGGGCCAAGCCAGATTTGGTCAAATTTAGCATGCTTTCATTTATCTTCCAGTCTAGCATTCCACATCAGTACCATGTCACCTATTTCAAATTTCCTATCACTGGCTCTTTTGTCATACAAATGCTTCATTTGTGATTGTAACTTGGCATTTTGAACTGAACACTATCTCCTTGCTTCTTCTAGTTGCAAAATATCATCCATTCTGAGTTGCATCTCATCAATGATGTCATCTTCATATAGTTAAAGAAAATTTATACATCTCCTTCAGGTTATTTTGTGGAAGTCTGGCCTATATACCATAAACCAAATCAAATTGGGCACATCCAAAGGCCTTTTTCACAGTAACCCTGTCAGCCCACAAAGCTAATGGCAATTTTGAATCCCACACCTTCTTGTTTTCCCCTAGAATTCTTTTGATAACCTTTAGTATACTCTTATTTTTTGATTCTACCTAACCATTCCCTTGAGGATGATAAGGTGATGATGTATACTCTATAATTTCATTTTTAAAAAAAACAATTATATTCCTCTGATCTGAAACACATAGCATTGTCTGTTACAATCTTTTGTGGGCATCCAAATCTGGTAACAATATTATTTAGAATAAAATTAATCACCACCTTACTTGTTTCATTCTTGGTAGGGACTACCTCAACCCACTTAGTGAAATAATTAGTGGCTACCAAGATCCATGAATGACCACCACTAGATTTATTTGTGATCTCACCTATAAAATCAATTCCCCATTGTTGAAATGGTGTTTTTACTTCAACTTGTCTTAATGGAAAATTCTTGGAGAATTTTAACTTTCCACTAAACCTTTTACAAGAATCACAAACTTTTACAAACTCATGAGTATCTTTGAAAAGTGTAGGCCACCAAAAACCAGCCTTAAGAATTTTATGACCAGTGGTTTTAGCCATATAGTGACCACCACATACACCTTCATGCATATCTTTCAAAATTCTTCTAGACTCAGTTTCATCAACACATTTTAAGAGGACTCCTTCCATGCTTCTCCACCACAACTGTCCTTGGACTATAACATATCTTATAGCATGTAACTTAAGGGATCTCTTTTGATTATCAGTTAACTTTGATGGAGATTTCATAGTTTGCAAATAATAGATTACATCTTTGTACCAATCAGAGATGTCCATATCACAAAGGTCTTCTTTATAATTATCATCCAATTGATTAATTTGGTTTGCCTCTAGATTTTCTTTTTTCGTCAACTTGGCCAAACCTTAACCTCTGACCAATTTAGTAGTTTGGATGTCAATATTGAATTCTTGTATTCTATTGATCCACCTACGCCTCCTACCAGATACCTCTTGTTGTGAGAAAATGTCTTTCATAGCAGCAGTAGGGACAAAAGAAATAACTATAGCACCCATTAAATAACATCTGAAGGCCTTCACTCCTTTGACTAATGCATATGCATATTTTTCATTAATATCATACTTTAGCGCAGCTGCTTGCAATGACTTTCTAAAGAATGCAATCAATTGTTCATAACCCTCCTCATTTCTTTGTAAAAATTTTGTAGCAACAATGTGAAAAGAGGCAAAAGAAAAAATATGCATTGGTTTTGTAAGAATTTGGCTTAGGCCAGAATTCACCCAAGAACTAAAGAACTCAACAGAAGCACATAGTAGACCAAAATAGATAGAGTATGATCAGAATGGCGATATTCATTCAATAACTGGTTGAGAGTACATTGGGAGTGCTTGAATATAAAGGCCTTCAAAGAGCTTTTAGAATGCATAGAAGTCAGCATCATCATATGTCATACAACCAGGCACATGTCCACCAGATATGGGT
Organism: Cupressus sempervirens; assembly: GCA_028749045.1. Classification (NCBI taxonomy): domain Eukaryota; kingdom Viridiplantae; phylum Streptophyta; class Pinopsida; order Cupressales; family Cupressaceae; genus Cupressus; species Cupressus sempervirens. Next base: position 688,318,812 of record CM053790.1, read on the forward strand.
TATCCTCTATTGAGCACGAGATTAAGTGTGATGATGTGAGGATAAGCCTACAATGGTGTAGCATGCAAATCAATGATGTAGACAACATGTGTTAAATGAGGAGTGCAGATAATTGTGTTGTTATCATGACATCTCATTAAATGATGCATACTCCTATGTTGTAGACACCATGTGCATAATTAGAGTTGTGTAACTCAATGAGAGTTTATAAACTCCTAAGTGTCTCACCTAAAATAATAATAAAATAATGCAAAATAATTAAATAATTCATTAACCTAAGTAAAACTTAAGTAAGTGTAATAAGTAAATACTTATTTACACCAACACCCCCCCCCCCCCACCCCCCCCTTAAGTGCAACTTAGGGGAATTCCCTTAAGCTTATGAAATCTAGGTTGAAAAGAAATATGGGTCCCAGCTACTAGGCCATGTTAGGTACCCATGTACATAATGATATGCAATCTCCCATAAAGTAGGGAAAGAGGGAAAACCTTATCGAAAAATCCTCCCCCAAAAAGAGAGATAACTAGGGATGCATCGATGGATGGAGTAATGAAGACCCCCCCATTATGACATACATCTAGTATATACATAAGAGAATGATGAGAAGAGGATGAGAGACAGGATAGGTTCCCCCCCCCAAAGAAGAATGTCGAACAGTGACTACTCTGATGAAGAAGCTAATCCAAGACTGCAAAATGGTGTTCCTCCCCTTAGGAAGAAACAATGCCAAAGGTACAAATGAGACATTTCTACTATGTGTCAAAAGAATCCCATGGATAAGTGATGTCTTTGAAACCTACTCATCTGGCTAAAGAACCTATCCCAAAGAACTGTTTGTGTCTGCAACTGATGAAGAACCCTGCTACAACTACTGAACATAAGTATCCATAATCACTTCAACCTGTGAGGATTGATCATGTAGAGAATGAGAAAGAGAGTTGGATGGAACCCTCGTGACAATTGAAGAAGGTGATTTTGCATCAAGAAGAAGAGGCAAATCATCAATACTATCCCCCAAATCTGTCATTGAACCTATATCTGGAAGACTGGATGTACCCTATTTTGCTAGACCTATCACTGTGGTGATGTATGCATGTGGACTAAACTAATGAAGTGACATCTCACTGCAACCGTCAATAGAACCCCACATGTCCAAAGTTTTTGAAGCACTATTGCTGAAATCACTATCAATTTTCACACTATATGATGTGTGAAGAGGAGTAGAGGACAAGCTTGGTGAACTTTCCTCAAAATGTACATCCTTCTCCAGAAATATCTAATGTGTCTCTAGATCTAGAAGTCTGTATGCCTTCACACCATCTTCATAACCAATGAAAGTAAAAGGCTGAGGTGTCTTTGCCTTGCATCCCCTAGAAGATATCTTTTCCCATGCAAGACAATCAAAGACTCTGAAGTGTGTCACAATGGGTTTTCTGCCACACCATGCCTCAAAAGGAATTTTGCCATCTAAGGCTGGATAAGGAGAACGAATAAGAATGTGAGTGGCACTAGAGATTACTTCGACTTCTAATGATGGATCAAGAGACTTGGCATGAATCATGCAACTTTCCATAGACTTAAGAGTGTGGATTCTCAAAGTTGCAACATCTTTCTTATGTAGACTGAATGCTGAAGGAGTCTGAAGATCAATGCCTCATGTCTACAAAAGTCCTTAAGTCTTCTATTCACATCCATGTTTTCATTGTCCATGTGGAGTACTTTGATGGCCTTTTTGGATTTCCATTCAAAATGAGCCTTGAAGGCTAGAAATGTGTACAACACTTCATTCTTACTATGTAGAAAGTAGACCCAAGTGAACCTTGAAAAGTCATGAACAAGGGTGAGTATGTAGTGACCCTGTCTTAATGCAAAAGGACCTGCTAATACCATGTGAACCATCTGTAGAACACTAATTGCTCTTGAAGAATTCCCTCTTTGTAACTTCCCCTCTGGATGCATATCCACTAAATCTATTGAACATTCACCTTTGGAAAAGTTGATTTGAGGTAGACCTATGTGCAAAGTTGTTAAAGGTAGTGGTAGTCAAGATGACCATACCGCTCATGTCATAATTGCATGTTTGAATTGGATTGAGATAAAAAGGCCTTTCAAGGATACTTGGGTACAAAATGAGAGAAAGAGTACAACCTCTTATGATTATTTAGTTTCCACACTGCAACCAAGGAATCATCTTTAAGATTGTCCACCTTAACCAAGTCTGGAAGGAACTCAACTCTATGTCCATCTCCAAGGTGAGTGATTTGGTAGATTGATAGGAGATTTGAACTTAAGTTTGGAACATAGAGAACCTCTTGAAACTCTCCATTTTCCATCTCCACATTTCCTTTTCCTTCAACTTCCATTTTGCTATCATTCTCCATGAAGATGTGTGGTACCTTTGAGGGATTCAATGAAGAAAAATCCTCTTTTGAAGAACCCATGTGATATGAGACACCTGAGTCAAATATCCATTCCTTTGAAGAGTTCAAATTTTCCATCAGTGCTTGCCCTTTTCCCTTGGAATCTGAAGATGACCCTTTCTCCTTGTAAGCATTAGGCAATGGAACATTATGTTTCTTCATGATGTTGGTCAACTCATCAATCTTTTTGAGATAACACTCATGCTCTTCATGACCCAATTTCTTGAAATAAGTCCACTTATTCTTCTCCTTATCATTGTCCCCTTTCTTGTTGGAATTTAAGGACTTGCCTTGTTGATTGGATTGTGGTGTTTTCTTTTTTGCATCCTCAGATTTTGCTTTCTTCCACTTCTTCTTATGCTTTCCTTTATTTGAAGACTGTCCAGCTGAATGTTGAGAACCCTCATTGGCCACCAATGCTTTGGACTGAGGTGTTTTGAGAATCCCCATATCTTTTCTTCATCATCAAATAGTTTAGCATATTCATCAAAAGTGACTTTCTTGTAGGCAGACCCTTAGGTAGTCTTTGAGGTGTTAAAAGAAGATAGAAATGTGGAATATTCTAATGGGAACTTGTTATGAATGAGATAGATCAATCTATCATCTTTGATAGAACTCCCAAAATCAGTAAGCTTTGTCCTTAATTCATTCACCTTGATGATGAAGTCCTATATTGAGTCATATGACTTAGGATCTAAGGATACAAGCTCATCTTCAACTTTGAACACATCCTCTTCAGACACTTTACCATAAAGGTTTTTGAGGGTATCCCAAGCTTCCTTGGATGTAGTATATTTCTTGATTTGATACATTATTTAATCATCTACCCCAAAACATATATCACCTAGGGCTTTCCCATCCATTGCTACCCAATTTGAAATATCACTTGCAAAAATACTATCACCTGTTGGTTTATGAAGAGTACCATGTACATATTGTGAAACTCCATTATGCATTAAGTGATACAACATTTTGATTGACCACGAAGCATAGTTATGAGGAGTTAATTTAGGAAACTTAAAGTTTCCCATAATGGAGAAAATGAAAGAAAAGTGCATAAAAGGGAGAACACAACACCAAGAACATCCCCCCTTTTCACTCAATCAAGAAATTCCCCCAAAATAGATGCTTTGGGCACTTTATTAGTAGTGCAATTATAATGGCCCACTTGCCAATTTTGGCCTTCATGGACTTTGAATTTTTCTTGTTACAACCTCTATATGGAGTAAAAATATGAAACTTTACAATGTGCTACAATTTTGAAGCATTACAAAGCAAAGAAAGGCCCTATTGCTAAAAGTGTCAATTTTGTCCACAGAATCCTACAATATGATGCTAGATCTAGAAAGTAGACAAAAAGAATGAACTTTCAAAAAAAAATAGAACTTGTTTTTTACTCTAGATGTGCTTGTATAAACCTTTTGAAGTTGCAAAATGTAGGATTATGCAAGTATAGTCACCAAAAAATACAATTTTTGAATAATCCTTGCACCAAATCTAGAAAATAGCTACACCACTAAAAACTATAGAAAGTTTTACCCGATTTCAAAAAAAATTGCACCTAATTTGGAGTTCGAATGTCCGAGTTATGGCCTCCTGAAGTCAGGCTACAAAATTGAAAATCAATTTGGAGAGGGGTTGCATTAACGAATGAAGGGACTAAATTTGACAGTCATATGGCCATCACAGTAGTTGTAATTGGCCCTATTTTGAACTCTAGATGGGTGTCAAATTGAATCTTAGGAAAATGATGATGTCAGTAGACATAGAACCCACTAGATGATGTGGCTACCATACTGTATGACTGCTAACTGGCCCTAATGAGGTGGTAGACTATGGGCTAGTCCATGTGGATTTTCATAGGGATGACTATGCACTGATAGATTTCCACATGGGCAAGGAGGGCATGTCATGTGTCACTGTGATTTGGCAAGTGGCGAGTTTTGGACCTGTAGGAATTTTCCACGAGGTCTATGCTCTATGGAGGATGCATGTTTGGAGGTTTAGCTCTTGGATTGAACACCTATAGCATTGCAAAAATCTTGTTTCTAGTTACCAAAAAGGCCCTTTAAATTAGTCCCACATTTGTGGTGTGGCTAATTCAAAGGAAAATAAAAGTGACAGGCTACCTAGTTGTAACAAACGAGCCCACCAAAGGAAATGCATTCATCAAAAAATGGACTCGGCCGATTAAATAGTTGGCATTGCACCAAATTTAGTTAGGGCAATGGATTTAGCAAAAGTTTGCAGATTTGAGATTTACTCCACCCTACAATAATAAAATATATCCACCACCAAAAATACAAAGCTGAGCTCGGGTGTCACAGCCTAGTTCAGCTAAAAATATTTTCTCTGACCGGGTAATAAATTAATTCAAAAAATGCCTAGAATTGTAGAGATAACAATAATGTAGATCTTAAATACAAATTCATAGATCAAATAAAATGACCATACACAAATTGAAAATCGGGGCCTCTGAGTTTTGATTTACAAAAAAATTTACCTCACGATCAACTTTCACCCAATATAGGAAAATTTATAGTCAATCTTCACCAAATCAACACTCTAGATGCAACGGTGAGGTCAAATCTAGCTCTAGACACTCCCAATTTTTGTGGATCCTCTAGATTCATCTCAAGGTGCTAAAGCATGAATGGTCTCAAACGACTACATGTAGAGAATCTCCCCCAGCTCTGATACCATGTAAGAATTTGGCTTAGGCCAAAATTCACCCAAGAACTAAAGAACTCAACACAAGCACATAGTAGACCAAAATAGATAGAGTATGATCAGAATCATAATATTCATTCAATAAATAGTTGAGAGTACACTAGGAGTGCCTGAATATAAAGACCTTAGGAGAGCTTCTAGAATGCATAGAAGTTAGCATCATGATATGTCATACAACCAGGCACATTTCCACCAAATATGGGTTATCCTCCATTGAGCATGGGATTAAGTGTGATGATGTGAGGATAATCCTACAATGGTGTAGCATGAAAATCAGTGGTGTAGACAACATGTGCTAAATGAGGAGTGCAGTTTATGTTGTTATCATGACAACTCAGTGAATTATGCATACTCCTATGTTGTAGATACCATGTGCATAATTAGAGTTGTGTAACTCAATGAGAGTTCAAAAACTCTTAAGTGTCTCACCTAAAATAATAATAAATAATGAAAAATAATTAAATAATGCATTAACCTAAGTAAAACTTAAGTGTAATAAGTAAATACTTATTTACACCAACAGGTTTGTCATAATCTGGTGCTCTAAGAATAGGAGCATTCTTGATAGCTTTCTTAATTTTATTGAATGTCATACTATGCTTGCCATACCATTTTATCTCAGACCCTTTCTTCAAAATCCTTGAAATAGGCCTACTAACTTCTACAAAATTAGTTACAAATCTTCCAAGAAAATTTATTTGGGCAAAGACTAACTGAATACCTTTAACACTCTTGGGTTTCTGTATCTTATCTATGGCTTCTACCCTTTCAGGGTCAATCCTAACTCCATGTTTACCAACTAAGTGTCCCAATAATCTTCCTTCAGTTACACCAAAATGACACTTTCTGGGGTTTAAAGAAATACCATATTTGAGAGCCCTAATGAATATCTTCTCCAAATGTGTGCAATGGTCATTCTCATCTTTTGAGTAGGTAGTTAAATCATCCTGATACACAGCCAAAAAATTTTCAAGAATGTTAGCAAATGCCACATCCATTACACATTGAAAAGTAGCCCTAACATTAGTAAACCCAAAAGGCATCCTAACATATACATAATTCCCCCATGTAGTAGTGAAGGTAGACTTATATTGTTCTGATTCTTTGACAACCACCTAATTGGAACCTGAGGATCCATCTATCATAGACATGAGTTCTGAACTAGTAACCTTTTGCAACATGGCATCCATATTTGGCAATCCATAACTATCTTTTAAGAAAGATATATTGAGATTTCTAAATTCAACACATAACCTTATGTCTCCATTTTTCTTCCTGATAGGAACTAAATTAGATACCCAAGAAGAATGTCTGATAGGCTTTATGATCCCAACATCCCTTAATTTAATTAATTCTTCTTGCATCTTAGGGACTAGGGTTGGATTTATTGGTCTTTGCTTTTTCCTAAAAGGCTTTGCATCTGGCTTTGAAGGAATCTCATGCTAGAATAGATCCTCTCTGTAAGTCTTTAGGTCATCATATGACCATGCAAACACATGCCTATATTTCCTTAGAAAATTTATCAAATTTTGCCTAATTTTAGGAGACAATTTTCTACCAATGTACACTCTCCTAGGTGTTTCCTTAGTTCCTAGATTCATTTGCTCTAAGTCTTTGGCATCATATTTACTAACATCAATTTGTGACCTATCCTGATTGTCAAAACTAGTCTCTAAGGCTACCAAACCCTTTGGGATCTTATTAGTTTTTAACTGCACAACTTTCTTCTCAAAAATAGTATCTTTCCCATTTATATTCTCCACATAAGTTGTACAATCAATTTCTTTTCCTAACAACATACTTTCATAGTTTAGAAATCTCAAAATGTCTTTGTCGTCTTCAAATACTTGCCAATTTTGGACATTGTCGAGAATAGAAGGCTTGATCTAAGTTTCAATTTTAGATATACTAGCAAATGTAATATCATTAGGTTTTATTGCTATATTTTCTAGTAAATCTGTCATCTAATTATTAGATCTATCCTTCCAAATTATCCCAAATGCATCTAAGCACTCAATCATGTCCCATACTACATTTCTATATTGTTTTAACCTTTTATTCTTTAACACATAAATAGTTCTCACTTGGGATACAATTAACTCAGAATCCCCTATTACATGTATACATTTTATCCCATGTTTATGAGCTAGTCTAAGTCCTAACAACAAAGCCTCATATTTTTCTATGTTAGTAGTATAGGGGAAATTCAATGTGAAAGAAAATTTGTAAGTTACCCCAATAGGAGAAATTAATAAAATACCTACACCTACTCCATCTTTGCAATAAGTGTCATCAAAGAACATGGCCCATAAGTCACCTTTATCTATCTTTGTATCAACTTCCATTTCTATCTAAGATTTTTTCTTGCTTTTCTTCAGAGTTAGGACCTTAGCTTTGAATGCATTCACATATGTATCCACAAAATTTGTCATATCATCCTCAACTTCTTCTACAATCATATATATGCCTTTTGGCTCTCTATTGATCTTTATAAATTTTCCATTGATATTAAAAGTAGCAAATGATAGGTCACATTGTAAACTTCCTCCCATGGCAGTACTCCATTTTCTAGATAATAACATAACATATTGAGGTGGTATGTCAACAACCAATACATTCATAGTGAGTTCTTTATTTGGACAGGCTATCAATCTATAGGGAAGGGTAGTAATAGTTCTTATAACTGTAGCTTCCCTCTTATCCATAGCACAACATCTCTCTTTAGTAGTGTCAACCTTAAAACCTAATTCTTTCATTATCTCAAAAGGCATAACAGTACTAGAAGCACCAAAATCAATCATACAATTCTTTAATGTCTTACCATTCACTAGGAAACTTAAGAAAAATGGCTCAACATTCTCCAAACATCTGAGGAATCTGAGACACAACCACTTCAGTGTCCTGTTCCTTCACCTTTTCCTTTTTCACTTCTTTAGGAACATGATTTTCATTACATCCTTGACTTACCTTTACATCAATATTTCCCAACCATGTTATGGCTTTATCTCAGTGCTCTGGGATTCTCAATAACTCAGATAGAGGAACCTTAATATTAATCTAAGATAAAATAGAAAACATATATATAGAAGAATTAGAAGGGTCATCATTATTCACATTCCCTTTCTCATCGTGCTTACCCAAAGTGTTCAAGGGATTATGATTACTCTTATCTTGCTCAGTGATATTCTATGATATCTTCCCATTTCTTCTCTTGGAGACATTATTTGAGAGCTCTATATCCTCAGGCTTGCCCTGTTTCTTTGGTTCCCATTTTTTTATTTGCAAATTTAACCTTCACAGCAAGAGACTCCGTATGTCCTACAATTTCCCCTTTCTTATGGTCGGTTCCTTTTATGAAAATACTAGCTACCTTATTCCCTTTATTTCCTTGAACCATGCTTCTAGTCTTAACCTGAGCTACCATATTAGTAGTAATATGGTTAATTTATTCTCTAGAGGATTTTCTTAAGGTAACTTTTTCCTTTGACCCTACCATGTTACACACATAGTCCTGAACATCACTTTCATCATAAAATACTTACTATTGATTAACACTCTATAACCATCTCTGATCATTTACATCTCTGTCATACCCTTCATTGTTATAATAATTTGAATCAAACATGTTACACCCAACATCATCATTATTTTCCTCCTTTTCTTGACATTTTTCCACTCCATTCTGATTCCCTAAACATGACAGTGCTACTGCACAGGATTCAGGAGAATGAGGTAACTGACATGCGAAACACAAAATAGGCTCAGTAATAAACTCAAGGTCATCTACAAAATTCATAGAATTTTTTTATAAAGGATCTAGGGTCATTTTATTGATGTTTTTCTTAGGAGGTTGAACACTAGGCTGACCATCCTTCCAAGTAGTATTGTAGGGGAAATTTTGCAATCTATTATGTTTATTGAAGTTAGATTGATAAGGAATCCTATTGTCAGTGAGCTTCCTATCATTCTTTACTTGAGGAAGACTTAAACTCTTTATGGCATTGAGAACTTGAGTTATTTCACTAGGCTCCTATTTCTTCCCACCTACAACTTTATGGTCCTCTCTCCTATTTCCCTTATTACCAAATAATCTAGGGTCATCCCTTTTACTTTCTAGTCTACCTGAAATTTTCAAATTATTTTCAATATTAACAGCAACCCTAAAGGCTTCCCTTAAAGTTCTAGGCTCCTTGTCCCTAAGTTGATATGCTACTTTACAATTGAAAGCATTCAAATAAGTGATCAAGCATACCTTATCATCAACTCGCATGGCTTGCATTAGCTTATAAATCCTTTTTTGGAACCTTTTGTTGAACTCAGTGATAGATTCATTTGGCAATCTCTTGATGTTATTAAATTCAGTCATAATGTAACTCTAATTTAACTTGTCACCATATTATTCCTTGAAACAATATTCAATATCCTTCTAATCCATTATAGAAAATTTAAGAAGTTTTTTAAACCATTCCTTAGCATCTTCAATAAGTGACTGAACAAACAACTTCATTATAACATCTTCTACTTCAACCGCATAGTCACTCTTCATATCTAGAAAACTTCTTAAGTGATCTTCATAGGTAATAGCATTATTTCCAAAAAATTTAGACAATATTTTTCTTATCTCTTGTGGGATAGGATTAGGGAAACTAGGAATTCCATCCAAACATATTTGCCTATAGCCTTCTGAATGGATAGGTCTTCTTTGCAAATCAATCCTAGGATGGTAGGGAACATTTCTTTTGACATCATCATTAGCATTGCTAGTACTAACATCACCAAGAGGCCTATTTAGATTTACCTTTTGGGAAAAAGAAGATAAAAAATGAAGAGGTACCTAAGTGGTATCTTGATCTGCCTTATCATATCCACCATCTACATTACCCCTAGGCATAACTATAGATTGCTTCTAAGAAATTTCTAAGAACTTGATCTTATTATTCATCTCAACTATAGCGGCCTCATTTTCTACAATCTCCAATTTATTAGCTAAAGAATCTATCTCTTTTCTTTTCTTTTCTAACTCAATATCTGAAGGTGACACATCTATTTTCCTTTATCTTGAAAATCAACAGCATGTCCTATATCTCTCCTAGCTTCTAGAGCCTTATAACTCTTGATCTATTTTATTACAGGACCCTCTTGGTTCATGTCTTGATTTTGTAATAATTTTTTCTCTTGTAATCTAAGTCACTTAACTTGACCCACAATCTCAGGTTGCCCAACACTAGCCACTATCTCATTTTTCTTTTCTAAAGCAACAATTTGCCTTAGTAATTCTTGTTTTTCTTCATAGTTCTTCATAATCACTTCTTCCCTTACCTTCTGAATCCCACTATCAATAGCTTCTTTCTTAGCACACCTCTCTCTCAAGATTTGTATCTCATAATGATCAGGAACAATAAATTTAGAACCAATCTCATTACAACTTTCAAGCTCCAAGTATTTGGGTCTCACCTTTTTAGGTGAATAATTTGACATGAAAGGGTTTGTGCTATGTTGGCACATATTCATACTATTTCTATCACCTAAACCAAGTGTACAAGGTTATGCAATCTTTTCCTAATGTATCCTTTTAGGCGTATTATCAAATTTTTCATCAGACAACCCTAGGTGAGATCTAGGACCTTTTGAGAAATGTTCCTTGTCAGCAACAAGATGATAAGGGTTGTCTTTCCTTATTATTTGATCTTGAGAATAATTTCCTTTTTGTATCTAATCTCCTTTCACAACCCAATTCTGCCTTCTCCTAGGAGGGAGATGAGTTTGTAACTTGATTCTAGGATTTTTCTTCATATTTTCCCATGTATCTTTCTTATTATTTGTCATCATTGAGAGAAAAAGCTTCCAAGTATTGACACTGGTTAAAACTTTTGAGTCACCACCCACTCTTATTTTAATGGGAAAATCACTGGATATAATGACAAATGCTTTACTAACAAGTCTAGTAAAATGTGCACAATTTCTAAATCCATGAGTAAACTTAGCATGAAACCACCTTAGACTTTTACCAAGGGAGACACAGATCTTAAATGACACTCTTATTTGATAACAATACTAAGTGTCCCTAGCAGATTTGAAGTTTTGTTGGTGTTTGAAACTACTGAACAACAAAATGCTCAATATCACAATGAAATTATTCACACAATCCAAGTATTAGCCAATTCCTAGTAGAAATTACATGAATAGACCACTTTGACCCAACTTCAACAATACCAAGAATGGTTTTCTACTCTTTAGGCTCTGCTAAACCAAGGTGGGTATATCTAGGGATAATTCTAATGCAAACTGTGGTATGAAATTATCTTAGTTTCATTCTAATTCTCATCTTTTACCCTTAGGGACATACACAGTTTATCAATTTTCTCTAAAAGCTTCTCAGATCTATATGCATCCCCTATAAGCAGATCTGGTTATAATTCTCCTAGAATTTATAAATATTCCTAGAAATAGCAGCTACATAAGACTCAAGAATTAGATATAAATGAGTAGTGACCAGCATTTTATAACTTGTAAAAAAATTGGAATGAAATGATTTTGATTTTAAAATTGATTTGATATGTAGCAGCAGAATTCACCCTTGCTCACTTCTGACTTAGGTGACCAGTGCTTTATCCACTAGGCAGAGTCTTAACTATTGGTGGGAGATCTAATTCAAATAACTTGTAAATGAATTAATCAATTGTAATCACCCATTTCCATTCTTATGAACTATCCTTTTATAAACTCATAAACCCTACTAATTTATTGAAGCATTTCTATAGTTCCTTGAATTAAAAGCAATAGTGAAATTAGTATACAACCCATCTAGATTGCATTCAGCCAAGTTAAACCTTAAATAAATGACTTCAAAGTAAACAAATCCATAAAATGGAGACAAAAATTGATGACACAGATATAGTGTAAATACCCCTTTGTATTATCCTTTCAGATGACTAATACAATGACCAATAGAAATCAATTGAAAGCCCAAAATAGATTTCTTTTTTTGTCATTTTAATATGTTATTAGAGAGTACAATTAGAAGCAAAATCAAAACAACTACGTACTATTGGACTGACTAAATGTACTTTTCTTGAAAGAAAAACAAAAACTATACAAGTTTTGGACTATCATATTGCCTTGAAAACTCATTTATATAAACATCAGTTGCAACAAACAAAGGGAAAATGTGATTGATAGGTGTCCCGCAAAAGATGTTTACACACACATACCACAAAAATACAAAAATGAAAATAACATAAAGGTTAATACATCAAAAATTCCTTTGTGGACCCCTTTATATTATTCTACATAAACAGACAAAAGTGTTACCGTCTAATTCTTTGATTACTCTGATTCCTAAGAGTAAGTGGCCATCAAGTTTGAAAGTGATGAGTCATCTCTGATTACCTATACACTAACTTTAATCCAAGGATTTTCCTTGTCTTCATCATTAACTATAAAGGTAACTTTTACTTTTGCACCTTCTTCCTCCTCCTCATCTTCTAGTTCATCATCCTCTTCCATTTGCTCCATAGACATAAATTTATCTTTCCACGCATTGTAGGTAGTGTCTTCTGGCCAACCAAAATTCAAAACTTTTCTTTGTATAGTTATTAAAGAGTTTACAACTGCCTCTATATCAACAAGGTTTTTCTTGACATCATTATAAAATAATTGTACTTTTACCAACTCCTCATTTCCCCTTGCCCATAACAATTGACTAGTTTCATTAACAATTTTATTTATCTTTTCAAAAAGAATTTCATCTAGTTCTCTTTTAAACTCCTCTTTTTCTTTCACTTTATCAACACTTTTTAGAGTGCAGGGAAATAAATCAAATTTCTCTGCAATATATTTGGAAAAGTAAATAATTAATCTTTTTTGAAAAGAATCATGTTTGTCATCAAAACCTTGCAATTTATTTAGCAAATCAAAGATCTATTCTATTTGATGACATGGTAATTGAATGACAGATATACACATAGTAGTGATATATTTATTTCTTTCTGTCCATTTCTGCATAAGGGGTCTAAATGTAGCTTCATTTTTCCTCAATTCATCCTTGATGGTTGCAATCCCTGATAGCAAATAAAAAAATGATTGCCATTCAATTCTATCTACCAAATACATGACACCCTACCTCAATTTTTCTTGATATTGATCATTTAGTTCCACATGTAGTGCATGCAATTTATTCTTCTCTTCCTCAAAATCCTCTATGGTATAGAATTGAGGCCATTTTGGGGTATTAGGTATCTCAATAATTGGATCATATTTCTTGGTAAAATCCATCAACAAATCACTATCAAAGAAAACTATGGGGATTGTTAATATACCAATGTCAAACTCCCATACATTTCTCATAGGAGTGTCTAATTTTTTCTTTGAAAACCATTTTCTGAACAACTCTAGACCTCACATGGAGACTTGGGCATCTCGTACCCAGTTAGCCTTGTCATTTCATGTACAAATAAAGGAAATTGTTCTAAAAAGTCATCATGCACAAAGGGCTTTAGATATTAAGTCTGTCCAGTAAACTCTTTATGTGGAGGCATTTTGAAATCTTGAAATTTCTATCTCACCAAAATCTTACTACTCAGAAGCTTTAAAATAACTTACCCACTAAATTCTGCTTTGCTCTATGAAATTCTTTGCTGCAATTCATTTTATTTCTCTATGAAATTATGTGCCCTAGCTCCGGAAATTTTTTATATTTTGATAGCCTTTTGCAATTTGGTGGTTTAATAAATGGCGAGATCATGAATTATATTCAAGCATTGAAACCACACAAATGAGCTCTAAATGAAATTAACTTCCATTAGCCATTTTTCAAAAATTGCATCAAAATTTTAAATCTCATTCATCAATTTTAGTGGAATGGACAGCTTTCATTCAAAAAATTAATAAGCTTTATGTCCTTAGGAGTGGGGCCACGTGTCACATTACCTCTTACCTACATTGCTTAAATTTCTTGCATCTTAAAATAGCGGGTAAGCACCAATCATTGATCTTTGAAAGATCAATAGTCACACTAATTTACAGTTGACTAAGGCCCAGTCAACCATTTTAACCAATAGGAAGTCTCCATGTGTATATGTGCCTTCTGACAACCTCCACACAAGTGGATCCCATTTCACCTTTTGATTGAATGAGTAATTGATGTCATTCTTTCCACGTGTCAAGATGGCGCATTCTCACTTTCATTATTGAACCAGCATCTCCATATTGTAGGATTGTGTGAGCTGTTGATCCTTAAAAGATCAACAGTGACACTACTTATATCCTTTAATCCTTCCCTACTGGGAATAATGACATCACCATCAACATGTGTTTGCATGGTGCATACCCACTTTATTTAAACTTTATTCAAGTTCTCAATGTGGGCAAGCACCCTTGGTTGATCAAGACAAGATCAATGGTGTGAAAATTTTTGCACTTTACGGTTGCTTCATCTACTTGGGCCAATGAATAAATTGCTTTAAACTCTCATGTTCTGACCTATCTGACTACTACATTAACTTTTGAAACTTTTTCTGCCCATAAGAAAAGTACTTCCAACTAAGCACATGTGCTATATAGTATGGAATGACTCAGTTTGCTTTCCCAATCCTGGCCCCACTATGACACACAACACAAAGGCATTGTTGATCTGATTTTTCACACTCGCAAATTTTTTTTGAAAATTATGGAAAGAAATCATTTGAGTTTGTTTAGGATTGCCCTAGTCTTGCCCTGTTTCATGTGTTATTAGAGTCTATTGATTTCTCCAGATTGATCTTTTAAAATAGCCATGAAATTGTCCCAGGTCTGAAATTGATGGCATCCCTTTTCAAATTTCTCAGAAGGAGTTGTAAAATGTTTTATGTTAGTCCTTTACATTCTTTCGGTGTGAGGTTTCATGTAACAATGGAATACCTTTTGCTTTTGGTTTCTGTGGCCACGCTTTCTGATACAGCGAAGAGGCGTAAAGGATTTATTGCACCTTGAAAAGCTCTTTCTACGAGCTTACAACTAAATACCTTGAGAAAAGTAGCTGTGAAGCCTACAATGTGATCTATGTGTATACGCCTCAATGGGTAACGTAAAGGCATAAAGCATGATCTGAAGGGCACACAAGGGTATTACGGTGTTACAAGTAAAGGTCTTTCTGTAAGCACGGAGGCAAGGTTTCATGGTGTTTACATGTCTACGATTCTTGGATTTGCAGACAACCGTAAAGATTTGTTCTTAGCGGTAAAGGAATCATGTGGGACCTGTTGAAGTGTCAGAAGGGCCTAGTTGCAGCAAATCAGATGGAGACATGACATTTATGTCAGATGTGCCCATCCCTTGTGGCATATGACTTAAGCTTTTGATATTACGCCCTTACGCTTGTAGGTTAAGTGTATGAATGAAGAACTATTTTTTTTTTTTTCCGTGGTTACAGATCCACTCTCAGTATTTAAGCGTAAAGAGGTGAGAAGGAAGATAAGTAAAAGGGGTTTACACTCATACGATAAAAGGAAGATGTGAGACCACAATAGCAGTTGAGAAGGCTCTCCGGTGATATGAATAAAGCTAAGTTGCAAGAGCGAGAGATAAGTTTTGAAGCCTTATGATGGCCCAGGAAATGAAATAAGCAGAACAACGTAGAGGGAATTTCCAAAGTCTCCACAGATATGTGCACGTAGGGGTGTAAAGGCTACAAGGATGGCTTGAATAAGGGTTTTATGCTCACACGATGAATGTTGAATCGTAAGAACAGAGATTTTAGTAAAAAAAAATTCGATGTTTCGGTGTAAAGGGTTATGTATAAGCATAAAAGGTAATAAGACAGAGTTAAGGATCTTTATGCTTATACAGAAGAAGCTTAAATCATAAAGGTGGAAACACATAGTAGAAGGGCTTGAGATCCTATGGGGTAAAAGGTTTCGTAGGAACATAAAAGGGATTTGCAAAATAGTGTAAGAGCATCATTACGTTCCTACGATTAGGGCATTCTGAAGCTTCTCCGAGTGAGCGTAGAGATCCATCGAGAGCATTTTTGGCATCACGAAGATTGAAGATTTGAGTCATCGTAAAAATGGAAGATAGTCATATTAGAAAAACCTTTGATGTGTCACGACAGATAAGCAAAAAAGGACACAATTATTGTAGCCAAGCAAAGTAAGGCTTTGAAAAGTACAATCAGAATCCAATTTTACGGCTGATATACCCTAATGGCGACCTGCGATCATAATTTTTAAAGCTCATGCATGCTAAAATTATTAAAAAAAAGGTTGGCAGATATATAATTAAAACATCAAGGATTTAATTGAATTACTAGCCTCAAGAAGGTTGTTCTTGTGCTGTTCTAAAGTTTTGAAAGCTACAGAGCTCTGTGTATCCTGTGAAATTGTAGAAGAATTCAAAGTAAACAACATGGCCGACCAAGTAGTTGAAGAGGTGCACACAGAAGAATTCAAATTTGAAGACGAGGGTGATGATGTGGTAGAAGTCACACCAGAAGGAAAAAGGAAGAAATCTGCTATCAAAATAGAAAAGAAGACAAGGGTTAGAAAATTGAACAAGCATGCAGAAGACTGGTTAAAACTCCTTCCAAGGTCGTCAAATGCAATTTCTACAAATGATCATATATTCAGAGACCCTTATGCTTTTGTTCGAGATGCTGAATGCCCAAGAATTACTGGCTATGATCTTTTTATGTACTTTTATCAAAACAAAATAGAGAATGTGCTAGTATGTAACCCTTGGAATAGAAATATGGAAAAATTAATTTTTCCAAAAGTGTTCGTTGATGTTGACCTATTGAAGGCCCTAATAAATTCATACAATCAAGTAACCAAGACTTTGCACAGGCATAATGGGAGTGTATTATGTACATTGGATAGAACTTCTTTTATTGAGGCTTTTGGATTGATGAGACAAATGGATGTACCTATTGACATTGTAGACTTACAAGGAAAATTTGCTAGAACTAAAACCTACTTTATAAACAATGTCATGCTGCCACACATTCCTTACAAAGTTAAGAAGCCAAGGTTAATCCCAAAAAAGGTGGGAGACTTTTTACCTTTGAGTAGGTTCAAAAATTATTTCAAAAACACAGTATATAGATTGCACAAAGTATTGGAAAGTGATGGTGTAGAGGATTGTGTATATGGTTCTCTTTTTCTGATGGCATGCGACATACAGGATCCTTTTCATCATAAGGAGTATGATTATGTGGCCTTTATCATTGACAGTATGCACATGCAGATTTGTGATGCTAAGAAAGGAGAACTAAAAGACTTCAAGTTCCACCATTATTCATTATTGATGCACCTTATCATGTTTAGCAACATTGGGTACATCAGTGGAGACTTCATTGATCAAACTTTTGATGAATTTGGTTAGTTACCTATGCAACTCTAGACTCATATTTGGCATAAAGATTTCTTCTATTCAAATGCTCTAGTTTATTTTAATTTTTTTAGTTCTGTTATTATGAGTCAGCTAGATCATACTTTCTTTAGGGCACCCAATGTTTTGAAGACTCTTCTTAGGCCCTCTTTCTTAAATGAAAAAATAAAATTAGATCATAACTAGGGAAGCATATTTTTGTTTAAAGAATGTACTTTAATTAGAGTGTTTGCATGTCCACAGCCTCCTAATCTATTGCCTAAATATCTACCCCCTAGATTGGCCATTATTGAATTCTTTTGGCAATTCTTATTGATGAATAAAGAAATGATCCCTCCCTCTCTGCATAAGCCTACTTTTGTATGTAGAACCTTTAAGGTAGGAGACTTTGAAATAGGCAAGAATGCTTTTGAGGAATTACGTGACTATTTAGGTCAATATAAATTTTCTACTGGGCCCTATAGGATGTATGATCCTGACAGTTATATTACAAACGAGGTTAAGACCATTAGGGGTTTTGTTCTGCCTCCAAGTAAGCCTATCCCTATAAAGGACCTAATTGCCAACATAGTGGCAACAGGGGAGGTAGATGAGTTATTGAGGAAGTATGAAGAAATAAGGAAAGTGGAAAATGCTTTGAAGAGAACCAACCCTGATTTTAAGGGTTTTTATATAGAAGTTCCATATCCAAATATTCTGAGGAAAATGATTGAGAATTTTGATTATATTATGTTACAAATGCCTCATGAGGCAGAGGGAGAAGAAGCCATTGTAAATAGAGAATCCCCTGAACCAGATACACAATTAGAAATTGATTTGGAAGAAGAGCAGCCATCAACATCAGCCTGGATGCCACAAGGAAATAAAAGACAAAAGACAATGCACATCCCTGAAAAGGTGGTAAGCAGAGCTGTACAAGTCATGTCTAGAAGTAGTGAGTATTTTGCTGATATTAGGCACAATTATTTTCATCAAAGGGCTACTGAAGCAGCAAAAGCTTCTACTGACATGCAAATTACAGCATCAAGGTTAGATGACAGGCTCATTCAATCTGAGAAGTTCATGGAAGATGATGATTTTATTAAATCATCTGAATTTAAAAGTTTTCTCTATAAAATCAAACAAAATGAACTCACATTGAGTCTCACACCGAGAGAAGATCCAGAGAAAAATAAAGTGTTAGTTGAAAAACTATTGGCTTATGACCCTAAAAGTGAAACAATGACTACCACAGAAGCTAGGGAATTAGTACATAGGAGTGGCATGATTCTAATACCACATTGGGACATTGAGAAAGCTTTTGTATTGGACCAAATGAGAAGACAAGATAAGGCCATCAGTTATGAAGCCACTAGCAGTGAATGTTTTAAAAGAGGGTTAGGTTTTAATGTGGACACTAAAACCCTAGCAGTATGGAGTGTGGCTCCTGAGACCAAGAAGCCTAAGATGATGGATGTAAAAGAAACTGCTCAGGGCAATATGATTGTGTGGTCATTGGAGAGCACTACTAGGAAGGAAATCTCCAGTTTGGTAAAACATTTTGCTCTTATGAATGAGGAAAAGGTTGATGAAATTGAGGATAAGTTAGCTGAAATGTTTAATGAATGCCTTGATATCAGGAGAACATATGAAGAAGAGCTCAAAATGAGCCATGTATAGAAAAAGTGAATAGAGGAGTTGGAGGAAAAAATTAAGATTCTAGAAACAGAAATAAAATCCCTCAAAGAACAGCTCAAGGTAGCAACAGAGGTAGAGAATGCACCAAGGCAAGAGGAAGAGAAAAGGCACAAAGTAGAAGTGGAGGCCCAAACAGAAGAAATGCCTATGGGAACAACAGTGTCATTGCCTGTGATTAATGTGGAAATAGAAGTTTCCCAAGTCGACAATAATACAAAGAAAAATGTTTTGATGAATGTATTAAATCATAGAATCAGCATTCTGAAAAGAATATCTCAGGATACTTATAATACATTCATCAGTCTACAATCTGCAGAATAGGTATGCATGGGTGCAGTTAGATTGCTTGAGCCTATTTTTCAGCTGTGGGGACCCTATATGCAATTTTTTGACAGGTTGATACCCTTGTTAGCCAAGAAGCTAGATCTCCCAGATAAAGTTATTACTGTAAAGGAAGGTATGGAAAAAGTGAAAGAATTATTGCAAATCTTCACAGGGAAGCTAGCAGTAATTCAAAGTAAATTAAAAATGCTAACAAATGGTTTCTATTCTTTGATTCCTTCTGTTATCGATTATAATGATAAGTTAAAAGATTTTGATGAGTGGTCTAATTCTTTTGATCACATTATAGACTTGCCACAAGTGTTGTCTGTCCTCCAAGATGGTATTGATGAATGTCTTTTCAATGAACTAATTGATACCCTTTTCAAGATTGAAACTGAAGTGAATAGGTTTATCATAGAAGGAAGGGTGATTACTGATGCCAGGTGGCAGAAAATGGTGGATGAATTAACAATAGTTAAAGAATGTGATTGGCCTACTAAAAGAGAAATATTTGTCTAGGAAGAAATTGTAGAAATCAAAGCACTACCAACCATGAGCAGTTAGAGAAGAGGACAAAATTGAAGATTTTATGCTCCAGCTATCATTTTCCTTTTGTTTCATTTGTTTTGTTTTGTTTGTTTGGTTTTCTTCTAAAAAGGGGCAATTTACCCAATTTTTGTAAAAGGACATGTGTCACTTTCTTTATCCCGAAGCTTGTTGCATCTCACACTATTTAAGTGAGATCCCAAGGCTAAAGAATGGTTTGATTTCTATTTCTTCTAAGTATTGTGCTTAGTCTAGTTTTTGGTCCAAATTTTGAAAACAAGTTTGTAATGTATTTTGTTGTCAAATTCTCTAAGAATACATGAATATAGAATGACCTATGTTTCTTTCTGAAGGCCATTCCGAGTCTACTATAAAGGATATACCATTTTCAAAGGAAATGAATACAACTTATGAACTGTCCCCATATCAGTTCTTTCTGAATTTTGTCTCCTTTTAAATACTTAGCTGCCTTGATGATGTATGTGTAAAAGCTTGTGCAATTGAATGAAATCAAATTAGGTTGTATATCCATTTATCATTGTTGTTAATTCAATGGATTAAATAAAGGCTTTGATGAATGTGATAAGATTCCTTAAGTATTGAAAAGGATTTTTGAATGATAAGTTCTGATAAGAATTGCTGATAGAATTTGTTGTAAGGCAACAAATTAGATCTAAGAATTTGCTATAGACTCTGAACCCCAATGGATTAGGCACTGATCAAGTTATTTTAGCTGAAGGAGAAATATCTTACAAATGGTTTTTCAAATGCATCATCAAATAAAATTTTACTTTTATTCCCTGTAGATCTTCAAAGTTGGCCAGCACTTGTCTGCATGGAATGTTTTAGCTTCAGTTAGCCATTGTTGTTGAAAACATCTGCAGATCTATAGAAGAATTCTTGTCCATATTTGTTTATGGGATGTGTTTTATCAAGTTAGTAAGAATTATGTATATGTTCAAGGATCTTGAAATGAGAATCAGAATGAAACTAAGGACAATCCTCATACATTTTTTTCAATTTTGAACCATCCCTGGGTACACCCACCCTGGTTTTGCATAGCCAAAAGAGTAGAAAACCATCTGTGGTTTTGTTGAAGTTGGGTCCAAATACCTTATATATGCAATTGTTAATAAGAAATAGGCTAGTATTTATATTGTGTATGTACTGTCACTTTGGTATTAAGCATTTTTTTGCTTAGTAGTTTTAGCACTTTTAAAAGCACCAACAAAATGGCGACTCTGCTGGGGAATTGTCCAGCACCTCTATGAAAAGTACTGCAGTTTCTTTGGTCATGCTGTGTACATGTGTGTCATGTGATCTATGTCTTGGCCATGGTTAAAAGGGAATATTTTAGTGTCAAACCTTGAGAATTTAAAGAAGATAGAGCCCAAGTACCATTGCTACACACTGACGTATCCAGCCTATCCAAGTGTCTTATCTAACAAGCAAGAGTTGTAGTCTTACGACATCAGTTATTGGTCTGTCTGTGCCATTTATTTTTGTTCCTACTTGTGTATCATTTTCTTTTGGTCAGCTAAAAGTGTCATTATATATTTTCCCAAAATAGGGTGGTGACTCAGTCAAGGTTTTGAAGCTAGTGCTTATTGTAACAAAAGTTGAATATGGCTGACAAGAGAAAAAACACAAGAGCTTACATGAGAGCCAATCCTGATGTATCAATGTATACTGATTTACCCCAAGGTGGTAGGAAGAACCAAAATAAGAAAAAGACAGATCCAAATCCCACTTGGAAACCCAGAGGTAATGCATCCATCAATTCCCATTATCAACCAGTAATAGGAAGAGAGTCTTCTTCACTTAGCTCTAAATCCGAAACTACAAGACTCTTGGGATGCATTTTCAGTACCCCATTACTAGATGAGAGAGTTTTTCAAAACAAGGATGTGTCTACTATGGGAATTGCTTCATTAAGACCAAATCCTGTAGCCAATATGTATTAGAAGCTAGGATTTAGGAGTTCATCTGATAATCCTTTTAATCCCAGAGTAGCCCCATAAATAGAACCAAACCTTATAGACCTGGATGACCCTGCTGATTCCGAGGCAACTTCTGCAGATCCTAAAGAAGTGCACTCTGAGATAGAATTTTTGAAGAAATGGATTGCTGAGGAAGAAGCTAAACACATTCATCTTGAAAAAGAGGAGCAAGCCACCTTAGATGCCATAATAGAAAGAGATGCTTTGTTAAGAAGGATGGCTACTTTGAAAGAGAAAAATAAAAAATTAGAAGAGAATACCACAACTCTCCATAAGGATGTTTTTGGAGATGTTGATAATCTGAGAGCTAAAGTGCAAGAACAGGAGAAACACCTAAATCAAAGGTAAGAACCAGTTATTGCTCAAGTTCAAGCCTATAAAACTATTCAAGTTGATCCTCTAGAGCCCACTGCAAAAGCTCCAGATAAAGGGAAAGGCAAGGCTATAGGAATCCAAATAAATGAGCCTCAAGCTATACCAAGCAAACCTATACAACCCTCCATGTTGAAGTTAGATCTAGATCTTGAGAAGGCTCAAAAAGAGAGGGAAGATCTTGCAAAAGAGCTTGAGAAGGTTGAGAATGAAGCTCAAGCTGCAGAAACTAGAAGGAAAATCCAATTCATAAAGTCTAATTCTGCATTGGCTTCATGGCCCAATTTGTCTATCCCACCTACAAATACTGTACCAATTAGTGCTCCCACAATTTCAACTTAGGGAATACCCCAATCTGCCCCTACCTCATCCTCTAATATTGGCACCCAAGTCCCATTTGTCCCACCAAACCAGTCCCAAGCCGCTCCACTGAGTCAAGCTAATATAGCTAGTACCTCAAATGTTCCTAGTTTCTAGAAGAAACCTATATACCTAGAAAACTATAGAAAGATATCATTTGTTGGTATTCCTGGTGCCCCCCATCCCATATCTTTTGATTTAAGGGATAAAGTGGTTAAGTTTTTTGGAAATAATGTTGTTACTGGTGAAGAACATTTGAGGATTTTCATTGACATGTTGAATGATTATGAAGTTGAACATGAAGACATGGTAATGAAATTGTTTGTGCATTCACTAATAGAGGATGCAAGGGATTGGTTCAGGAGGTTGCCTGATGATAGTATTACCTCATGGAGTGATCTAGAGAAGTTGTTCAAAGAGCAGTATGGGGACAATACCAATGCAGGATTCATGTTGAACAAGTTCAACAATATCAAGAAGAATCCAAATGAGTCCACATTTGATTTCAATGTGAGATTCCAAAAAGGTATGTACAAACTTTTTAAATTCATGAGGTTAAATAAAGACATCTGTCTCACAACCTATTTCAATGCTTTTGATAGAAAAATGGCTTATCAATTGAGGGATAAAGATCCTAAAATGTTGAGAGATGCCTATAGAGTTGCAGTAAATATAGAGAATAATAGAAAAGCATCTGGAAAACTAGGTAGGAGGGATGATCCTAAGTTTTTTAATTCTAAAAACAATAATAAAAGGGAGGGTGACAAAAATCCTATAGGAAAAAATCTCGAAGAACCTACTATAGGCCAGGTTTTAGAAATGCTCAAGAAGATGAATCCCACTAGTTTCAATAAGCCAAATGTTGCTGAAAGACCCCCTGTGAATAAAAAAAACTTCAATAGACAGCCTAGGATGCAGAATTACCCTTATACCACTCAGTGGAAAGATGGTAAACCAGTTCCCAACCAGACCCAAAATGTGAAGGATAAGGGTACTCCAGACCCCCTGCAAAGGAACACTATAAATATGAATGATGATGTACCATGGTGCATTATATGCCAATCACCTCATTTTGCTGATTATTGTTCTATTGCTCAGTCATTTGCCCAAGCCCAAGGAGTGCAAGCTGAAGAAGAAACTGAAGAGAAAAGCCATGATGGTATAAGTTGCAATATGGTGAGCATGTGTGATGATTTGATAGATTCTGATTCATAAGAGCCTGAAAATGATGTTACTAGCCAGAGAATTTCTTACTAGCTACATCATCAGCAAGTACTTTCAGATGATGAAAGGCATGATACAGATAAGGTATGCAGTACATTTTTTGATGTGGATCTCACAAGTTTAAGAATGCCCTCCAAGGAGGAGATTGACAGAATTACGGCCGAAATGATTTCACAAGTCCATAGTAATTATAATTTGAGAAATAGAGCAATAAATAATGATGTAGGAAGGCCATCTAGTGTCTTCATCAAGGACATCACTCATAAGATGAATGATCAAGACAAGAAAGTTAGTGTAGATGTGCCTAAAATCAAGGAGAACAAGGGTAAGAAATGGGAACCAAAGAAGAAAGTTCAATTTCAGATAAGTCAAGCAACAAAACCAGTTGCGCAACCAAAGAAGTCAGAATCAGATGTTATCAAGCAAAATGTGGTGTCTACTACTCAAAAGACTCCGATTCTAGGTACTATTGTAAAACCTACTGTGGTTGAACCTATTGATATGATATCCATGTTATCTCAAATTACTATAAAAGTGCCCTTGTCTGAACTTTTTAGAATTGAAGAGCATAAGAATAAGGCTTTGTCATGGTTGGGTGGAATAGCAAACAATAATATTATTATAGATCAAACTATGTCCCAATAGACCCCATTAGTAATAGAGGACAGTGGTATCATATCCCAGATTCCTCAAATGTTTCTAGATGATTCCTCAGTGGAATTCATAGAAGATATTGATCCTTTTTTCCTCAGTCTAATCATAAAGGGGAAGACCTTAAAAAATTGCATGATAGACTCAGGAGCTTCCAACACTATAATGCCTTTCAAGGTAATGGAAGCCTTAGGATTGAAGGTAGATACCAAGCAAGGCAGATGCAGAGGGATAGATGCTAGAGAAGTCCCAGTCATAGGTACTATAAATGCCCTACCATTCAAACTGGCTGCATATCTGGAAGTAGAATTGACCATGTCTGTCCTTGTGGTAGATATACCTCCACACTACGGCATGTTACTCTCCAAAAAATGGAGTGCTACCATGGGGGAAGCCTACAATGTGATCTTACTTATGCCACTTTTCATATAGGAGACAAAGCTATCAGGATAAATAGGGAACCAAGGGTTAACCACATCTTAGGTAAAGAAATTGACAAAGATACCACTTGTTTCCTAGATACTGGGATTAATGCTTTCAGGGCTGAGTTAATTATTTAGGAAGTTGAAAAATTACCTGCTATCATCAAAAATAAAGTTGAATGTTGCATGAATTCACCAAAATTATGGACAATGTTCTTTGATGGGGCTAGTTCTAAAGAGGGTGCAGGGGCAAGTGTAGTCTTTGCGTCCCCTGAGAATAACACTTTTAGGTATTCATTCACCTTGAAGTTTGCCTACACTAATAATATTGCAGAGTATGAAGCATTGCT
Organism: Cupressus sempervirens; assembly: GCA_028749045.1. Lineage (NCBI taxonomy): Eukaryota > Viridiplantae > Streptophyta > Pinopsida > Cupressales > Cupressaceae > Cupressus > Cupressus sempervirens. The sequence continues at coordinate 688,344,252 of CM053790.1, forward strand.
GCTAGGGCTCAAAGTTGCCATACATCATAAAATTAAGAAATTATATGTCATAGGGGATTCTAAACTAATTATCTCTCAGATCAAAGGAACCTACTCATCCAAAAATAGGAGATCGAAACAATATAGAAATGCAGTCTGGGATCAGATAGAATTCTTTGATGCATTTGAGATCTCATGGAGAGATAGGACTCAAAATAAGATGGTTGATCTGTTGGCAAATGTAGCCATCAAGCCAAAAGATATATCATTTGCAGGAATCTCCCAGATTGAGGTGCAAAATAGGCCTTCCATACCTAACAACATTGAAAATCGGCAGGTTTTTGAAGATGACAAAGATATTACAAATTTTTTTGTGAAATGAAGACAAGTATCATGGTCAGGAGATGGATTGTAGTGGACTGATTGAAACCATAAATGGGAAGGAAACCATTTTTGGTCAAGAAATAATGCAATTGAAAACAAATAAGATGTCGAAGGGGTTAGTATTCTTGGAAAATATTTTTGATAGCCAAGACAGAGTAAAATCAGGAGTTAATGACCCCAAACCCTAGGAGTTAGAAGAAATAAACTTGGGTACTGATGAAGTTCCTAAAAGGGTTTATATTGGCCAACATCTGCCTGTTGAAATCAAGAAAACATTGATTGGCCTACTTAGAAAATACAGACATGCTTTTGCTTAGTCATATGATGACCTTAAGGCTTACAGGGAGGATCTTTTCCAGCATGTCATACTGTTGAAGGAAAATGTAAGACCTTTTAGGCAAAAATAGAGACCAATCAATCCTACCCTTGCCCCAAAAATGCAAGAAGAACTAACAAAACTGAGAGATGGTGGAATAATCAAACCAATCAAGCATTCCACCTGGGTTTCAAGCCTGGTTCATGTTAGGAAGAAGAATGGAGATATTAGGCTTTGTGTTGATTTTAGAAATTTAAACATTGCATCTTTGAAAGACAATTATGGCTTACCTAATATGGAAGCCATGTTACAACAAGTGACTGACTCTGAATTGATGTCAATGATGGATGGTTTTTCTGGATATAATCAAGTTCTAGTAAAAGAACTGAACAGTTCAAGACAACCTTCACAACCCCTTGGGGAACATATGTGTATGTGAGGATGCCTTTTGGCTTGATTAATGCAGGAGCTACCTTCCAAAGAGCCATGGATGTAGCATTTCATGAGTATATTGACAAATTTATGGTTCTGTATCAGGATGATCTCACAGCATATTCTAATAAGGCTAAAGATCACTGCAAACATTTGGAAAAAATCTTTATAAAAGCATTGGAATATGGAGTATCTTTAAACCCAAAGAAATGCACATTCGAGGTCATAGAAGGAAAATTATTAGGACACATAGTGTCTAAGGATGGGGTAAAAATAGATCTTGAAAGGGTAGTAGCTATTGAAAAAGTAGCCAAACAAAAAAATGTGAAAGGAATTCAGTCCTTTTTTGGCCAGGTCAATTTTCTGAGGAGATTTGTTACCAATTTTGCTGAAATTAGTAGACCCATCTCAAAGATGCTCAAGAAAGGAGCCATTATGGATTGGAATGGTGAACCTTCACAAGCATTCCAAGTTATAAAAACTGCAATAAAGAATGCTCCAGTATTAAGGACCCCAAATTATGCAAAGCCCATGCATATTTTCTCTTTTGCATCATTCCATACTGTAGCTGCAATCTTATTACAGAAAAATCAAGAAGGATATGAGCAGCCTATTGCCTTTTTCAGCAAGTCACTACAGCCTGCTGAATTGAAGTATGAAATAAATGAAAAGCAAGCATATGCTTTGGTAAAAGTTGTAAAAGCTTTCAGAAGTTACTTGGTAGGTGCTACTATTATCGCTTTTGTACCTAGTGTTGTAGCCAAGGATATATTCTCTCAGCAGGAAGTTTCAAGCAAGAGGTGTAGGTGAATCAATAGAATCCAAGAATTTAACATTGATATACAAATAACAAAATTAGTAAGAGGTCAAGGTTTGGCCAAACTCATGGTTGAAACTAATCTAGAGGCTAATTAGATAAATCTGGTAAATGACGATCTCAGAACTGACTTATGTGACATGGACCAATGTGATTGGTACACCAATGTCATATATTATTTGCAACATATGGAAGCTCCTCCCCATCTACCGGATAATGAAAAGAGGAATACTAAATTGCAAGCCATTAGGTATGTAATTGTCCAAAATAACCTATGGTGGAGAAATTTTGAGGGAATTCTGTTGAAGTGTGTTGATAAAGAAAAGGCAAAAGAGGTTTTGAAAGAAATGCATGCTGGAGTATGTGGGGGACACTATATGGCCAAAACTACTGCACATAAGACAATGAGAGCTGGATTCTGGTAGCCTTCTCTATTCAAGGATGCTCAAATAATGGTTAGGAAATGTGATCCTTGTTAGAGGTTTGCTGGAAAGCTGAAATTCTCAAGAAATACTTCATTGAAGCCAGTTGAGACTCAAGCACCTTTTCAACAATGGGGTTTGGACTTCATAGGAGATATTTTCCCCAAGTCTAGCACTGGCTATTCTTGGATTTTGGTTGCCACTAACTACTTTACAAAATGGTTGGAGGCTATCCCCACAAGAAATGCAACAAGTAAAGTGGTAAATAATTTCCTATTGAATAATATTATTTCTAGATTTGGATGTCCACAAAGAATTGTAACAGATAATGCTATGTGCTTTAGATCTAAGGAGTTTATCAAGTTTTGTGATAAATATGGAGTGACAAGGTCATCATCTGCTCCATATCATCCAAAAGGGAATGGAAAAGCTGAGTCCATAAATAAGAGCCTGTTGAAGGTCATTAAAAGAACCTTGGATGATAATAAAAAGGCATGGGATTCCAAATTACAGTTGGCAATATGGGCTGACAGAGTAACTATAAAGAAAGCAATTGGTGTAGTTACATTTGATTTAGTGTATGGGATTCAAGCTAGAATGCCTCAAAATAACATGATGGCACTATACAATTACATCCAGTTATATGATGAAGATACTACAGATGAAATGCAAGAAAGAATGGATGAATTGGTAGGATTGACCAAAACTAGAAGAGAAGCATCTTTAAGGAACCAAAAGTTGCAATTACAAGTCAAGACACTCTATGACAAAAGAACTGTAAGTAGAAAATTTGAAAATGGAGATTTAGTCCTGATGTGGAATGCTAGAATTGAGGATGAAGGAAAACATGAAAAATTTGATCCTATTTGGTTAGGCCCATATCTCATTGAAAATACTTGGGGTGAAGATTCTTATATACTCAAAGATATATTTGACAATATTCTTGAATTGCCAGTTCATGGACAGTTCTTGAAGAGGTATTTTTCTTGAAAAATACTTATTTTTCTTGAAAAATACTTATTTTTCTTGAAAAATACTTATTTTTCTTGAAAAATACTTATTTTTCTTGAAAAATACTTATTTTTCTTGAAAAATACTTATTTTTCTTCCATGAATAGTAGTTTTAGGGTTTCCTATTGTTTTGTGCATTTTGTGCTTTCTAAAAATCCTTGTAAATACCCTTGTGCAGTCTGGTCCCTTGTTTTCGTGTGTTGCTTTGTGCTCTCTGAAGAAGTTGTCATCTTACCAAATATGTGGCCTGCTCTCCTAGAGATTCTGAATTCTTGCATAGACTCAAGTAGTCTATCATCCCCAGACAGAGCCATTGTTGGTCTAATTTTTCACACTTGCAAAAAATTTTTGAAAATTATGGTGAGAAATCATTTGAGTTTGTTTAGGATTGGCCTAGTCTTGCCCTATTTCATGTGTTATCAGAGTCTATTGATTTCTCCAGCTTGATCTTTTAAAATAGCCATGAAATTATCCCAGGTTTGAAATTGATGGCATCCCTTTTGAATTTCTCAGAAGGAGTTGTAAAATGTTTTAAGTTAGTTATTTACATTCTTATGGTGTGAGGCTTCACGTAACAACAAAATGCCTTTTTCTTTTGGTTTCCATGGCCACACTTTCTGATATAGCAAAGAGGCGTAAAGGATTTATCGCACCTTGAAAAGCTCTTTCTACGAGCTTATGACTAAATACCTTGAGTGAAGGAGCTAGGAAGCTTGCAATGTGATCTACGCGTATATGCCTCAATGGGTAGCATAAAGGCATAAAGCATGATCTGAAGGGCATGCGAGGGTATTACAGTGTTATGAGTAAAGGTTTTTCTGTAAGCACGGAGGCAAGATTTCATGGTGTTTACCTGTCTACGATTCTTGGGTTTGCAGATAATCGTAAATATTTGTTCTTAGTGGTAAAGGAATCATGTGGGACCTGTTGAAGTGTCAGAAGGGCCCAGTTGTAGCAAATCAGATGGAGACACGACATTTATGTTAGATGTGCCCATCCCTTATGGCATATGACTTTAAGCTTTTGATATTATGCCCTTACGCTTGTAGGTTAAGCGTATGAACAAAGAACTATTTTTTCTTTTTTTCGTGGTTACGGATCCACTCTCAACGTCTAAGCATAAAGAGGTGAGAAGGAAGATCAGTAAAAGGGGTTTACACTCATACGATAAAAGGAAGATGTGAGACTGCAATAGTAGTTGAGAGGGCTCTCCGATGATACAAATAAAGCTAAGTCGCAAGAGCGGGAGATAATTTTTGAAGCCTTACGATGCCCCAGGAAATGAAATAAGCGGAACAACATAGAGGGAATTTCCAAGGTCTCCACAGATGCGTGCACGTAGGAGCGTAAAGGCTACAAGGATGGCTTGAATAAGGGTTTTACGCTCACATGAGGGATGTTGAATAGTAAGAACAAAGATGTTAGTAAAAAGGTTTTCCATGTTCCAATGTAAAGGGTTACGTATAAGCGTAAAAGGTAATAAGACAGAGTTAAGGATCTTTACGCTTATACAGAAGAACCTTAAATCGTAAAGGCGGAAACACACAGTAGAAGGGCTTGAGATCCTACGGGGTAAAAGGTTTCATAGGAAGGTAAAAGGGATTTGCAAAATAGTTTAAGAGCATCATTACGTTCCTATGATTAGGGCATTCTGAAGCTTCTCTGAGTGAGTGTAGAGATCCATCGAGAGCATTTTTGGCATCACGAAGATTGAAGATTTGACTCATCGTAAAAATGGAAGATAGTCATATAAGAAAAAACCTTTGATGTGTCACGATAGATAAGAAAAAAGGACAAAATTACTGTAGCCAAGCAAAGTAAGGCTTTGAAAAGTACAATTAGAATCCAATTTTGCAGCTGATATACCCTGATGGCGACCTGCGATCATAAGTTTTAAAGCTCATGCATGCTAAATTTACTAAAAAGAAGGTTGGTAGATATATAATTAAAAAATCAAGGATTTAATTAAATTACCAACCTCAAGAAGCTTGTTCCTGTGCTGTTCTGAAGTTTTGAAAGCTACAGAGCTCTATGTATCCTGTGAAATTGTAGAAGAATTCAAAGTAAGAAAACATGGCCGACCAAGAAGTTGAAGAGGTGCACACAAAAGAATTCGAAGTCAAAGATGAGGGTGATGATGTGGTAGAAGTCACACCAGAAGGAAAAAGGAAGAAATCTGCTATCAAAACAAAAAAGAAGACAAGGGTCAGAAAACCGAACAAGCATGGAGAAGACTGGTTAAAACTCCTTCCAAGGTCATCAAATGCAATTTTTGCAAATGAAAATATATTCAGAGACCCTTATGCTTTTTTTCGAGATGCTGAATGCCCTAGAATTACAGGCTATGATCTTTTTATGTACTTTTATTAGAACAAAATAGAGAATGTGCCAGTATGTAACCCTTGAAATAGAAATATGTCAAAATTAATTTTTCTAGAAGTGTTCGTTGATGTTGACCTATTGAAGGCCCTAATAAATTCATACAATCCATTAACCAGGACTTTTCACAAGCATAATGGGAGTGCATTATGTACATTGGATAGAACTTCTTTTATTGAGGCTTTTGGATTGATGGGACAAATGGATATACCTATTGACATTGTAGACTTACAAGGAAAATTTGCTAGAAATAAAACATACTTTGTAAACAATGTCATGCTGCCACACATTCCTTACAAAGTTAAGAAGCCAGGGTTAATCCCAAAAAAGGTGGGGGACTTTTTACCTTTGAGTAGGTTCAAAAATTTTATTTCAAAAACACAGTATATGGGTTGCACAAAGTATTGGGAAGTGATGGTGCAGAGGATTGTGTATATGGTTCTCTTTTTTTGATGGCATGCGACATACAGGATCCTTTTCATCATAAGGAGTATGATTATGTGGCCTTTATCATTGACAGTATGCACATGCAGATTTGTGATGCTAAGAAAGGAGAACTAAAAGACTCCAAGTTCCACCATTATTCATTATTCATGCACCTTATCCTGTATAGAAACATTGGGTACATCAGTGGAGACTTCATTGATCAAACTTCTGATGAATTTGGTCAGTTACCTATGCAACTCTAGACTCATATTTGGCATAAAGATTTCTTCTATTCAAATGCTCTAGTTTTTTTCAATTTGTTTAGTTCTATTATTATGAGGCAGCTAGATCATACTTTCTTTAGGGCACCCAATGTTTTGAAGACTCTGCTTATGCCCTCTTTCTTAGATGAAAAATTAAAATTAGATCATAACTGGGGAAGCATATTTTTGTTTAAAGAATGTACTTTAATCAGAGTCTTTGCATGCCCACAGCCTCCTCATCTATTGCCTAAATATCTACCCCCTAGATTGGCCATTATTGAATTCTTTTGGCAATTATTATTGATGAATAAAGAAATGATCCCTCCCTCTCTACATAAGCCTACTTTTGTATGTAGAACCTTTAAGGTAGGAGACTTTGAAATAGGCAAGAATGCTTTTGAGGAATTGAGTGACTATTTAGGTCACTATAAATTTTCTACTGGGCCCTATAGGATGTATGATCCTAACAGTTATATTGCAAATGAGGTTAAGACCATTAGGGGTTTTTTTCTGCCTCCAAGTAAGCCTATCCCTGTAGAGGACCTAATTGCCAACATAGTAGCAACAGGGGAGGTAGATGAGTTATTGAGGAAGTATGAAGAAATAAGGAAAGTGGAAAATGCTTTGAAGATGACCAACCCTAATTTTAAGAGTTTTTATACAGAAGTTCCATATCCAAATAATCTGAGGAAAATGATTGAGAATTTTGATCATATTATGTTACAAATGCCTCATGAGCCAGAGGAAGAAGAAGCCATTGTAAATAGAGAATCCCCTGAACCAGATACACAATTAGAAATTGATTTGGAAGAAGAGCAGCCATCAACATCATCTTGGATGCCACAAGGAAATAAAAGACAAAAGACAATGCACATCCCTGAAAAGGTGGTAAGAAAAGCTGTACAAGTCATGTCAAGAAGTAGTGAGTATTTTGCTGATATTAGGAAAAATTATTTTCATCAAAGGGCTACTGAAGTAGGAAAAGCTTCTAATGGCATGCAAATTGCAGCATCAAGGTTGGATGACAGGCTCATTCAATCTGAGAAATTCATGGAAGATGATGATTTTATTAAATCATCTGAATTTAAAGGTTTTCTCTATAAAATCAAACAAAATGAACTCACATTGAGTCTCATGCCCGGAAAGATCTAGAGAAAAATAAAGAGTTAGTTGAAAAAATATTGTCTTATGACCCTAAAAGTGAAACAATGACTGCCGCAGAAGCTAGGGAATTAGTACATAGGAGTGGCATGATTCTAATACCACATTGGGACATTGAGAAAACTTTTGTATTGGACCAAATGAGAAGACAAGATAAGGCCATCAGTTATGAAGCCACTAGCAGTGAAGGTTTTAAAAGAGGGTTAGGTTTTAATGTGGACACTAAAACCCTAGCAGTATGGAGTGTGGCCCCTGAGACCAAGAAGCCTAAGATGATGGATATAGAAGAAATTGCTCAGGGCAATATGATTGTTTGGACATTGGAGAGCACTACTAGGAAGGAAATCTCCAGTTTGGTAAAACATTTATCTCTTATGAATGAGAAAAAGGTTGATGAAGTTGAGGATAAGTTAGCTACAATGTTTAATTAATGCCTTGATATTAGGAGAACATATGAAGAAGAGCTCAAAATGAGCCATGTACAGAAACAAAGAATAGAGGAGTTGGAGCAAAAAATTAAGATTTTGGAAACATAAATAAAATCCCTCAAAGAACAGCTCAAGATAGCAACAGAGGCAGAGCATGCACCAAGACAAGAGGAAGAGAGATGACACAAAGTAGAAGTAGAGGCCCAAACAGAAGAAATGCTTATGGGAACAATAGTGTACATGCCTATGATTAATGTGGAAACAAAATTTTCCCAGGTCGACAATAATACCAAGAAAAATGTTTTGATGAATGTATTAAATCATAGAATCAACATTCTGAAAAGAATATCTCAGGATACTTATAATGCATTCATCAGTCTACAATCTGCAGAACAGGTATGCATGGGTGCAGTTAGATGGCTTGAGCCTATTTTTCAGCAATGGGGACCCTATATGCAATTTTTTGATAGGTTGATACCCTTGTTAGCCAAGAAGCCAGATCTCCTAGATAAAGTTATTACTGTAAAGGAAGGTATGGACAAAGTGAAAGAATTATTGCAAATCTTCACAGGGAAGCTGGCAGTAATTCAAAGTAAATTAAAAATGCTAACAAATGGTTTCTATTCTTTGATTCCTTCTGTTATCAATTCTAATGATAAGTTAAAAGATTTTGATGAGTGGTCTAATTCTTTTGATCACATTATAGACTTGCCACAAGTGGTGTCTGTCCTCCAAGATGGTATTGATGAATGTCTTTTCAATGAACTAATTGATACCCTTTTCAAGATTGAAATTGAAGTGAATAGGTTTATCATAGAAGGAAGGGTGATTACTGATGCCAGGTGGCAGAAAATAGTGGATGAATTAACAATAGTTAAAGAATGTGATTCGCCCACTAAAAGAGAAATATTTGTCTGGGAAGCAATTGCAGAAATCAAAGCACTACCAACCAGGAGCAGTTAGAGAAGAGGAAAAAATTGAAGATTTTATGCTCCAGCTGTCATTTGCCTTCTGTTTCATTTGTTTTGTTTTGTTTGTTCAATTTTCTTCTGAAAAGGGGTAATTTACCCAATTTTTGTAAAAGGACACATGTCAATTTCTTTAGCCCGAAGCTTGTTGCATCTCACACTATTTAAGTGAGATCCCAAGGCTAAAGAACGGTCCAATTTCTATTTCTTCTAAGTATTGTGCTTAGTCTGGTTTTTGGTCCAAATTTTGAAAGCAAGTTTGAAATGTATTTTGTTGTCAAATTCTCTGAGAATACATGAATATAGAATGACTTGTGTTTCTTTCTGAAGGCCATTTCGAGTCTACTATAAAGGATATACCATTTTCAAAGAAAATGAATAAAAATTATGAAATATCCCCATATCAGTTCTTTCTGAATTTTGTCTCCTTTTAAATACTTAGCTACCTTGATGTTGTATGAGTAAAAGCTAGTGCAATTGAATGCAATCAAATTAGGTTGTATATCCATTTATCATTGCTGTTAATTCAATGGATTAAATAAAGGCTTTGATGAATGTGATAAGATTCCTTAAGTATTGAAAAGGATTTTTGAATGATAAGTTCTGATAAGAATTGCTGATAGAATTTTTTGTAAGGCAACAAATTAGATGTAAGAATTTGTTGTAGACTCTGAACCCCAATGGATTAGGCACTGATCAAGTTATTTTAGCTGAAGGAGATATATCTTACAAATGGTTTTTCAAATGCATCATCAAATCAAATTTTACTTTTATTCCCTATAAATCTTCAAAGTTAGCCAACACTTGTCTGCATGGAATGTTTTAGCTTCAGTTAGCCATTGTTGTTGAAAACATCTATAGATCTATAGAAGAATTCTTGGCCATATCTATTTATGGGATGTGTTTTATCAAGTTAGTACGAATTATGTATATGTTCAAGGATCTTGAAATGAGAATCAAAATGAAACTAAGAACAATCCTCATACATTTGTTTCAATTTTGAACCATCCTTGGGTACACCCACCCTGGTTTTGCAAAGCCAAAAGAGTAGAAAACCATCTGTGGTTTTGTTGAAGTTGGGTCCAAATACCTTATATATGCAATTGTTAATAAGAAATAGGCTAGTCTTTAGATTGTGTATGTACTGTCACTTTGGTATTAAGCATTTTTTCACTTAGTAGTTTTAGCACTTTTAAAAGCACCAACAGGTACATTCTCACATTCCTTATTAAGGAGTAGTTCTTTATTGTGGGCTTGCACCAGCCCTTGATCTTTGAAGGATCTACGATTAACAATGGTCTAATCATATTTGGCAAAGAAACCTCTTTAATAGGACAACTGGCAATACATGTCAGCAATCACTTTACAACTTGGCATACTACAACATATACTAAGGCTTCCTAACCCCACCTTGGTACATGTCCAAAAACCACTTTCCTACTTTATTTAAAAGCCTTGCACCTAAACATTGCAGGAATGTAGTACTCGTTGATCTGAATGAGATCAACAGTCACACAAAATTAATAATACTTTAGGCATTTTTCAATAAAATAATCCAGTAAAAAAGAATATGGTTAATAAATTTTAAACGAGATTTTAATAAAACCATGCTCACATAAGCCTGACCTTAGGGTAAAATGATAAACCATTGAAAAAAATTTATCTAAAAATATTTTTAGGGTTTTTAAAAACTAGGGTAAAATAAGACATGGCACTAGTATTTTTGAGAAATTCTCTGAAGACAAAACTTGAGAATTTAATAGAATTTCAAAGACATAGAGAGCAGGCTATGAACTAGGGCAATTTAAGGGTTTCAAAATTATAAGGAATAAAACCCTAATTTACAAGACACAAAGACTCAAATGATTTATCACTAAAAATTTTCCAAAATTTTTGCATTGTGAAAAATCAAACCAACACTATGTTCTTAATTTTTTTCTAAAAATTGCTAATTCCAATTTTCACAACTTCAAAGGCTTTGTTTGGGCTCATATGGATACATATTGAAGTGCTATTTTTTCGAAGTGTATAATTTTTTTTCTACTTTCCAAATCTAGTATTAGTTTGAGGTAATATTGAGTTCAAATAGTACTTTCAAAATTTGGTCATTTTTTGGCATATTTTGACCAATATAATTGATTAGATCTTTTACAAATCTTGTATCCTAATTTTAATGAGTAAACCAAAAAAATTTCGAAACTTATTTTCCCACAACCATGCAATAATTACCTCTATTGTTTTAACTTCATCAAAAATTCCTTTATAGAAAGAAAAGAATCTAGTACAATAAAGGTAATCTTTGTCTTAATCTAAAGTGCCCTGAACTCATTCACTATAAGGGTATGTGCAAGATCATGATGTGCCAAAAATTGGCAATCTCAAAAATATGTAGTTCTGAAATGCCTCAAACCATTTCAAAATCTATTCCAACTTTTTTCCCACCCACCTTAATACTAAACAAAAATAACTAATATCTTTATAAGGTCTACTATATCTTTTGATACCAACCCTCTATGGTCAACTTTAAAAACATCCTAAAAATGTGTTTTTGGCCTATTTTTATCTAATTTTTACATCAAACATGTAGCTCATGACCTTTTTTTTGCCAAATTTTGATGAAATAAAAAGGGTTTCTTAAGAATGTTCCTATCTTTGCATAAATGTAAGGTTTGTCAAATTATAATTTTAGTAAGTAATTATTACTTATTTTCTAATGGAGTTATGTATAAAGTGCTAACTAACATACTACTTGAAAAAGAGCTATAACTTTCAAAAGGTAAAACATTTTTTAAATCCAAAAGATGCATCACATTCTATGTTTCTTCCACTATAAGGGAAAAAAATGAAAAATTAAATTTTGTAGAGTTTTGAATTAGTTAAGGTGGTCAGACATGAGATTTTTTTTATGCAAAAAATACTAAAGTTAAGAATTAATTATTAATTAGTTATTTAGAATAAAAATACCCAAAAATATGTGTCACATCCAGGCATTAGTCCACTACTTATATTTAGAATATTAATAAAAAAATATTATCATTTGATTTTGATTAAGGTGGTCAAACATACATCTACTTCTTATTTTTGTTATGAAATTTTTGTTATATTGCATTAAAATTCAAAATTTTTACCAATCAATTTTTATTTTTTTACAATAAGTCCTAGTAGTTTAGAAACTAGAATCAATTTCCTAGAGATTATTTTCCCCCAACTTTTTTATATAAAGCTAATAACAAGTAGAAAAATGTGCGTCAAGTTGGCATAACCCTGATTTTTTTTTTTTTTATTGCCACTTAAGAGCATAATTTGGTTGACCATGATCCTGCACATACCCATAACAAACTACACATCAAGCTTGGTCCACATATCTAGAGGAGTATTGCACACATTAAGATGAAACTATAGATTGTTAGATACCCATAAATAAATCAACCCCATTGTTTCATAGATATTTGATTATGATTGGGTACCTCATTAGGTCTTGTTGCCAGAACCCAAGTTTTCTTTTAACATTGTAATTTTCTTGCATTTTTTGTAGCTACAATGTTTCTCATCTTAAGGGTGGGTGTTAGAGAAAAAGGTTAATTTAATTTAATTTATTAAATTACCTTTACTCCCTTCTTAAGATTTCACTTTATGCACATTTCACTTTAATTTAATAATTAATTAGTAATTATTAAATGTCATTAACCTTTTAGGGTTTCCATCTCCTTCATAGGGATTGATGGGTTGTAAATTCATTCATTTTTGTTTTCCACAAGAAATTGAAAATTTCTTTTTTGTTGAGAACCCCCCACCCCTTGCTCTCTCTCTCTCTCTCTCTCTCTCTCTCTCTCTCTCTCTCTCTCTCTCTCTCTCTCTCTCTCTCTCTCTCCCACCCCCACCCTGTTTCTTCCTTGTAATAGGTTATTTGCATGCATGATATTCAGGGTATGTGCATTTTTTCTTCATGAAATCCTACAATAGGTTCATGTCTTTATGCTTAGATTGAATGGTAGAAAAATATTTCACAAAATAGATCTCATTCTATATCTATAAAACTTAAATATCCCTTTGACAAATAAAAAAACACAGATAACCTTTTTTACCACTACCTTCTCTTTTCCTTCAATTGATATGCAAGAATTGCACATAGAATGTCCTTTCATACTTTGATCTTCTAAAAAAATTTCAGCTGAGATAATCTCATAGCCATGCCTCATAGTCTACAATCTTCAACTGCTTTATGTAGAATTTGAAAACAAGGGAATAATAGAGAATTGGAGAACACAAGAACAAAAAATTACACACTAAAAAAATTTAATCTTTAATTCATATCTTTGAATACATATTACCTCGGCTATGAGATTTTTCCTAATGGATGTTATGACATACTTTCTATGGTGCAACTTACTAAAATAATAAGTTAAGATAGTTATATACATATCACATCTCCTAAAAATAGTTTACTCTATTTGTTTACATATCATGCATTCAACATGCATTATTTAATTCCTTTCATATGATTTATGTCAATCTCCTAAACTCCTCAAAAATTATATTAATTCTATCATGGAGAAGCTAGATTTCACCATTGTAAAAATAATTTGAAGTGGCAATGAAAAACTCTTTCAATGCATGCAAATACTTTTTAAAAAGGGGATTATTTTATTAAACTTAAAAGTTCAAATTAACCATGAATTATCCCAATAACCATGCATTGGTATATCACTAGTCATGGTGCATCTAAGTAGGTATAGAACTACAATTTGGATGGTGGAACTATTACTCCTACCTTAGTTCATATACGTTGGGCACCTATCTTGTAAATTTTAATGCTTCAAAAGGTGGAAAGTGAAACTATAGAATGAATTCAAGAGATCAAAGTGGCTTATCCATCCCTATTCTCCATTCCAATAATAGGTACTACTAGAATGGACCTATGTTCATTTTGGGAATAAAATGGGTATATATATTCACATTTTCCATTCCCAGACAACACACCAAAAAAAGAATGCAACCCAATGTTCTAATTTTCAAGGACAATAATGCTTGTATTGAAGCAACCAAACATTTCCTAAATGATCCAAGTAGTGTGGTCACTAAAAATAATTTCTTAATAAATTTGTAATGTTTTGTTGAAGGAGAAAAGTGGTAGCACAAAGTAGAGTCCATCCATGACATGTATGGCATCCCTATTGATAGTCGTTTGATTTTTGGGCCATTTTAGTAAATTCTTCACCATGAAAAGAAGAAAAAAACTCACTAAAAAGTGGTGTTAATAATTGAAACATGTTCTTCATCAAAGCATATCTCTGCAAATTTTGACATTGCAAATGGAAGGATATAAATATAGAATTCTCTTTTCACTATTAACAACATTTGTAAGAGTCTCTACCTATATGTCATTCTCTATCATAACCCATTTCTAATTATAGATATAATGAATATATTTTTATCTCATCTTACTTTTATCAAAACCCAATTTATTTTAATAAATTACTTGCTACAAATGTTTGGAATAACTGATATGTGTGTGTGTGTGTGTGTGTGTGTGTGTGTGTGTGTGTGTGTGTGTGTGTGTGTTGGGGGGGGCAAGTGGGGTGCGTGAATTAGTTACTCAAGGTCCATAAGTACTATTTGAATAATAAAACATAAAACACTCATTATTCCATTTATCATATTGTTTCTCAGTCTCTACTATATTGATAAACAAAGTTACTATCCCAAAAAAAACATACTTTGTTGAATATATACTATAAAACACATAAAGTATTCAACTTAAGTTTGATACTAGAATTTTATGTAGAAACCAAATCTGGGAAAAACCACTAGCAACATGTTACTAATTTGTGTGGCCTTTCCTCGACCCATTGTAGCATAGTTGATACATTGTTATTTTGATACTCATGACTCAATATTTCGAGACACTATTTGATGCACTGAACATTATTATGTTATTTTATGATGTGTGATGATTTACTTTTAGATATTTGATTTCATTATTTAATGCTTTATGAACATGTATAATGATAAAGTAAATGAATTCTGAACTAACACTTTAATTATGCAATTTTAATGATTAAGAATAGGAGTAGAATGAAGTAAACCACTGATTTATAGAAAGATGGATTTTTTTAACTTATATGATTTTTCTGATATGTTATATACATATATGCATGTGATTTCTTGAACCACTAATGTGTGCAATGAGTGTGTAGGATATTTTAGCCAAGAAACCTAATGGAGAGACATAACTAAACCCCCTTGCTAATTTGTGCTTAGTTTGCATTGTCTTTCTTTGAAGGTTGTTAAATAGTCTTAAAACTTTCCTACCTTTTGATAGGTCCCTATTAAGTCCCTAAGGCCTAAAAGCTTTAAATCTAAGTATCCAAGGGGCAAGGGTATGGGTTCAGAGTATTTTCCACTCTCGCACCCCCTTTTGTTGACTTTTATGGTCACTCAAAAACCCCATTTTTTCTTGGTTGCAAAAATTGATTATCTCCTTCATGAGTTGGTGACTTTAACTCCACATTCAGGTTTACCTAATGTTTAGTTGAGTTAGGATCATATTTAGAGGCATTTTTGAGAGGTTTTGGTTGTTTACCCAATCTCTAGTTTTAGAGAGAAATTTTCAAGATTGAAGGAAGGAAGGAAAAGCTCATCTCAAACTTTTTCATGTTTCCATAACCCTATTTTGAAGGTAGGGATTCTTCATCTCATGTTTCTCATATTATTCATGTTTATTCATGCATAAGCTATTGTGTTTTTCATTTGTATGTTGTATGTGTGTTGATTATGCTTGGGAGGGATTGAATCATGTTCCTTGAATGTCTTCTTTTGTTTTTTGCTTTGGATCTTGAACGGATTTTTGTGGGTTGTTTTGGCATTGCTCACCCTTGGATAGGGAAGAAGTGGCCATGTATGGGGGAAGGGCTTTAGTTGGACTCCAATAGTGTAGAGTTTCTTCTCAAGACGAGATGAGGGAAAGAGGGTAGGGTGTTATGGGCCCCTACTTTTCATCACATACCATGTTTTGAAAGCTTGAAATTTGAAGAAAGTGAGAGTATGAAAGTCCTTGTGATATTCACCTTGAAAGGGCATTTGTGAAAGAATGAATATTCTTGAGATTCTAGCCTTGAAAGGGCTATGTTATGGTGTTGTGATAGACATCTCCTATTGGAAAAATCCACCTTCTCCCTAGTTTGGTTCAATGTTGAACCTATTGTGCAAACTAGGATGGGGATGAATGCTTGAATTGTTCTTCATGATATGTTTGATTTGTCTCTAGGTTAGCTTTCATCTCTCCATAATCACCATAATGTATTGTAGATGTTAAAAGGGATTCCTTGTTAAGCACCGAGAAGAGAATTCAAATTGTATCAAAATCCTATGTAAGAATGTATTTAAATTTTTTGATGTAGTGGCAATGATGCCAAGTTTTCTTACTGGTTCTTCCCTGATGGAGCCTTGAACTAGGTTGATTAATAGAAGAGAAAAGATTTAGTAGCATTCTTGCATTGTCTCTTATGTTATTTCAGTTATGGATATGTGAAATGAGGAATGGATAATGTGGTGATGTTTTCAATTATGAAATTTTCAAGTTTATTTATGTTAAGGAAGAAATTCGTTATGTTGAATTTTCAATCCAATTTCATATGTATTAGGAGCTATAATAAATCTCTCATTTTTGATAAAATGAATTGCTCAACCATCTTGTTAAACTATGCAAATGGTAAATCCAAATTGATAAGAAAAGTATACACCTGAGCTATAAGAATTACTTGCAAAACATAAATTGACACAAAAAAAAGAATATACACCTCCTTGTCATAAAAACCTATAAGACACAAAATATGCCTCTTAGAAAATTAGACAAGTTAGAAAACTTTCACCCTTCAAATAAAAAAAGAGTCAATCAACACTTAGAAAAATAATTGGCTTAACAAAAAAAATGCACTCCCAGGAGCAAAATTGCTCTTTGGAATTTGAATGAGAGATAAATTTTAATCCTTGGAGATCACAAAGAATATTCTTAATTGATTCCTTTAAAAGTTAATTTTCTAGATTCTTTAAGAAATAAAGAAAATAGATTTTGGTTTAAAAAAATGCATTAATACAAAAGAAAGGAATAAAAATAATATATCATCTATCTACACTCTCCTAGGTGAGCACTTGAGAACATACCCCCTTAAATTGGTGATTGGAGTAAATTCCACCAAAAGCGGGGGGGGGGGGGGGGGGGGGGGCGTGGAGGGAGGGGGGGGGGGGGGGGGGGGGGGTGGGGTGTTGTCATTCAAATGGAAATTTGGGGGAGGGGGTGTGGGAGGGGGGGAATTAATTTCATGACTTGAAAAACTAATTGGATAGTCCTCATGGCTATGGCTTCTCCTTGCTAGCATAGATAGTTTTCCTTAGGATCACATGCCATATTAGTCTCTCAACGAGCAATCAAATTAGAGGGGTTGAACCTTTTAATGGATGCAATCTATTTTAATAAAATAAAATAAAAGTAAATCAAGTCAAGGTTTGTAGTTTTGGACAAAATCCATCTCCTCTCCCATAAATTTTGTAGCCAGTCTGACCCATGTGATTTGATAGAGATTGGCAAGTGGTAGTGGCATTAAAGCCAATGTAGATAATTAAGTTTTAAAAAGAAATTCCCCCATCCTTTCCTAGTGCCAGCTTTGAAGGCTCTTAGTTGCACGTGGGAGGGAGGGCCCACTTGGATAGCTACTTTTGACCAAGCGCTTTCATGCACTAAGGTTAGGGAGATAGGTGTTAGAGGCTAGGAAGGGGGGGCCACATGGGGTAGGTGAGTGGGAAGACTTCCACATGGTAGATAGGTGGGAATGAGTAGTAAAGTGAGGTTTGCAAGTTGTTTAGGTTTGTTTTAATAAAAAAATTAAGTGTTAGTTTAGTTAGTACTTAACTTTATGTTGCTAGTAATTAAGTTATGTATTTTAATTTTAGTTAATGTGTGTGTGTGTGTGTGTGTATATATATATATAGATATTTATAATAGTATTTATAATTTAGTTAAATTAATTCTTAGTGGTAACTTAGTGTTAGCTATTAGTAAAGTGGTAATTAGCATAGGTGAATATTGGAAATTATTTTAAGTGGTTAGCTAGAATAATATTCAATTTATAGTTGTTTTAATAATTGAATATTCTAGAGTTAGAATCTTTTACTATTGGTTTGTAATTCAAAAAAGTTAGTTTTCTATTGTCAGTTTAATACATTGTTTAAAGGTTAGTTGATTTATTTAATTTGTTTAAAGAGATAATTATTAGTGTTGTTAATTTGAAATTTAGTATAATTTTAAGTTGAATAGTAGATTAGTTAATTAGTTCATTTTAATATTAGTGGTCATATTGCATTTAAATTGAAAGATAAGTGTCATTGTATTTTAAATTGACTTTGATTAATATAGGCTATAAGTTGAGTTTGACTATTAGATTTAACTTTAAGTATTGAATTCATAACTCGATAGTTGTTTAGCATTTCATGTTACTATTGTTTTGAGGATGAATGATCTTATTTTAGGTAAATAAAAAGAAAAAAAATTATCTATTAGATCTTTCAATTAACTTAATTAGGCTTGTTTACATTAATTAATCAATTGAACAATAAAAGTTCTAATTATCATTTGTAGAGTAATTAAAGATAGTCAAGTGGTAGGCCTTTTAATTAATGGAATTTAGTTATTTGATTTAAATAATTGATTTATCAATGAATTTTTAAGCTTATCAACTCTGTGAATTTAAGTTTAATTAATAAATAAATAAATAAAAATTTATGTGTGCTTTTTGCCCTTGTATTTTGGGCATGACATTTTGGTTTCAGAGCCTTGGGTTCAACACTAGGAACTTTAAATCACTATGCTTCTAAACTTAAACTTTAAATTCAGTGGCATACCTCCTGCTACATGAAGCAACTGACAAGGTAGAGGTAGAGGTAGAGGTGGTAGAGTAGGACAGGAGAATGGACCACCACCACCTCCACCATCAAACCCAAATCAGGATATATTTGATGCCCTTCAGACAATTATTGGATAGTCCAATAGAGGATAGGACCTATAGTATAGCCAGGGAAACAGATTCTCAAAGGGGAAGTGCAGGATCCTAGAGGAGGCGGGGCTAGAGGTAGAGAGAGGAGTAGGAGTCCCCCACCGAGGTAGGAAGAGGGACAGGGAAAGTATGAGGGTGAGTCAATACATCAGAGAGGACCACCAATCAATAGACCTCCTAGACATATAGGGGATTATATCAGAGAGTTGATACAACTTAGACCACCACCTTTTACTAGTTCCACAGAGGGAATAGTAGTAGAGGCCTAGTTATAGAGTCTTCACTGATGCTTTGGATTATTTCCTTATGGGAGTAATCTAAAGGCACATCTAGTAGTTCATCAACTGAGAGGAGATGCATCCAATTAGTGGCATTAGGAGGAGACTATAGGAGGAGTGAGGATGGATACCCTCACATGGGAGTCATTCTTAGAGAGATTCAGAGAGAGGTACCTATCTCAGCACTTCAGACAGAAGTAGAATGAGGAGTTTCATTCTCTACATCAGAGGGGTCTCATAGTAGCTTAGTATGAGAGTAGGTTTCTTGAGCTCCTTTCATATGTTGAATACATGAAGGATGAGAAACTGTGAGTGCATTAGTTCATCATGGGCCTGAACCTCTCACTCTAAGGTCTAATTTGTTTGGCCTTCCCTACTACCTTCAGACAGGTAGTTGAGGTAGCACTAGTTGTAGAGGATACTTGGGGTAGACAGGAGTCACAGAATCGGTCTCAGAACAAAAACTCTACCTAGCAAAAACCCCCTTGCAAGGGGAATCAAAACTACACAACAGGGTCCTATAAGGGCCAATAGTCTCAGCAGTTGAAACCATAGCAATAGTAGTAGAAACCCTCATAGGGTTATCAAGGCTCTAAGCCCAAGCAGTAGTAGTCATAAGGTCCCAAGTAGGATCAGAAAGTATAGGCCCCACAATCATAGTCAGTTAAGACTCAACAGTCTTCTAGGGGTGGTTTTAGTGGATCTAGCAATTTAGGAGGCCCACAACAGTCTAGATCATAGGGTGCATGATCTTATACTTGAGGACCATGTTACACTTGTGGTGGCATGGGTCATATAGCTAGAGAGTTTCCACAGGGACAATCATCCAGTGGTTAGAGAGGGGCATTTTCAGAGATGACAGTTGGTGATGTAGGTAGATCCCATAGAGTTTTTGCAGTAGTTGACAACCACCAAGTTTAACATCAAGCTATAGTTATTGAGGCTTCAGGTATTATACAGGATATTATGGTTACTATTTTATTTGATTCTAGAGCTACTGATTCATTTATATCTCCATATGTTGTGGAGCATTGCAGGCTAGTGACAGTTAGACAGGATGTTAGTTGGGAGGTAGAGTTAGGCTCATGAGCCAGAGTGTGTGTTAGTTCCATGGTATAAAATTGCCCGATTTAGATTGGAGACATGTCCACAATATTTGATCAATGCATTAGCCCTCTAGCTTCTTATGATGTTGTTCTTGACATAGATTGGCTTTATGCCCATAGTGCCAAGATGGATTGTTGACAAAAGAGGGTGGAATGTGTGGATGTAGATGGTATCTCTAGAGTGATCCTTGGGGTGAAGAGACCCATATCCTTTCATATGATCTCCGCTATGTAGCTTAGATGGTGCATGTGAAAGGGATGTTAGTTGTTTTCTATCACCATTAGTGACAGAGAGGAAGATTCAAAGGGGGAGCCATCCCTTGATGATTTTCTAATCTTGCAAGAGTTTGTAGATGTGTTTCCTTCAAAGCTCTCTGCTAGGCCTCCACCTAGAGCAATGGATTTTCATATTGATCTTATGCCAGGAGCGGAGCTAGTATTGAGAGCACCATACAGGATGACTACTCATGAGCTTAGTGAACTAAAGATTTAGTTGGAGGAACTCTTAGAGAAGGGGCTTATTTGACCTAGTGTGTCACCTTGGGGTGCACCAGTGATCTTCGTAAAGAAGAAAGATGGATCACTAAGGTTGTGTATTGATTATCAGCAATTGAACAAAGTTACCATCAAGAATTGATATCCTCTTCCCAAAATTGATGATCTCTTTGATCAGTTACAAGGTACCTGAGCATTTTCAAAGATCGATCTAAAGTTGGGTTATCATTAGTTGAGGATTGTGGATAGTGATATCCCCAAGATAGCTCCCTATACTAGATATGGTCACTACGAGTTCACCATGGTACCATTTGGCCTCATGAATGCTCTAGCTATATTCATAAGCCCCATGAATGGAGTATTTTGTACCTTTTTGGATAAGTCTATGGTTTTTTTCTTTGATGACATCTTAATATATTCTTGAGATGAGAAGGAGCGTAAAGAGCACCTAAGACAGGTATTGTAGAAGTTGAGAGAGAATTAGTTGTTTGATAGCTTGTCAAAGTGTGCATTTTATAGGTTTGAGATATATTATTTGGGTCATTTTATATCAGGAGATGGCATCTCAGTGGACCTATCAAATATTAGGGCCATCATGGATTGGCTAGCACCCACCAGTGTCACTAAAGTGAGGAGCTTTATGGGACTAGTAGTATATTACTGATGCTTCATTACAAGTTTTTCTAGATTGGTACACCCCATCACATCTCTTCAAAAGAAGGGTAAGAAGTATGAGTGGATAGAGAAGTTTGATAGAGCTTTTCAAGAGCTCAAGAGAGCCCTCATGAGTGCACTACTACATCTTCTTGCAATACTAGATCCTTCTAAAAAATTTGTGGTGTGCACCAATGAATCTTTGGATGGTATAGGGGCAATCCTTATGTAGGATGGACCACCTATTTCCTTCAAGTCTAGGAAGTTGAAGACTAGTGAACTCAGTTACCCTACTCATGACCTAAAGCTTTTAGCAGTGGTTCATGCTTTAGTGAGGTGGCAACACTTTCTTCTAGATCATAGATTCAAGCTTCATTCCAACCACCAAATCTTGTAGTACATATTCACATAGCCGAACCTTAATGCTAAGAAAAGAAGGTGTAAGGAGTTCCTTTGTGAGTATGATTTTGATGTTCATTGCATAAAGGGAAAGGAGAACGTAGTTGCATATGTCTTAAGTAGAAGGTGCCATGAGCTTTCATCCATGACTACTTGCACTAACTTAAGAGAGTGGATCCTATAGCAGTTTCCAAGAAATGAACTTTATGCAAAGGTTGGCAAAATGGTTCTTTCTTAGAGACCCTTGGAAGGAAAGTATTTAGAGTATTCTTTGGAGTTTGATGGACTCTTGCATCATAGAGGATATATGTATGTACCTTCCATTGGGGGTTTGCATGAGATCATTATACTTGACACTCACAGAGCACCTTACATAGTGCACCCTGGTGTTAAGAAGTTACATGCAGATTTGAGACAATTGTATCATTGGCCAAGCATGAGAGTGTAGATTTCAAGCATAGTTGTGAGATGTCTCTAGTATTAGAGGGTGAAGGTAGAGCATCATCATCCTGGTGGGCTCCTTCAACCTCATGATATTGTAGAGTAGAAATGGTAGGCCTTTTAATTAATGGAATTTAGTTATTTGATTTAAATAATTGATTTATCAATGAATGTTTAAGCTTATCAACTCTATGAATTTAAGTTTAATTGGTAAATTTTTTTAAAAAGAAAATTAAATGTGTTTTTTGCCCTCATATTTTGGGCATGACATAAATTTTCACTCTTTTGAAGTGAACTCTATTAAGAGCCAACCCTATTAAATGTTTACAATATACACTATTAAATGTGACCTGGTTAGAGTATTTAATCACTGGGTTAAGAGGCCTTGTTAGTGGACTTTAATCATTCCATTTAGAATGTCATCTTGATAAAATATTTACATAGACTTTTAAGTCCTTCAAATGATTGTTAGGCCAACCTCTATTAAATGTATTTTAATACAAACTATTTAAAATGATTCAAAAGAAAACATTAGGCTTTTTTTTGTATCATTACAACTCAATTTGCAAGCTTAGATCACTATTGGATTCGTGTGTTGAGTAACTTATAAGATTTCCATTTTCATCTATGTTCCTAATTCTCTTGGTAACACCATAAGAAATTAATCTTCTCTTTTCAACAACTCTTAATCCATCTACTAATATTTTACTTATCAATATTAGTGGCATCTTTGTAAGAAATATCCTTTAGCTTCGCATTCACTCTCACACACTTATACATCTTTAATAAACCTTCTTTTATACGTGTCTGACTCACACTCACACTCCCTCATTCAATTCTATACCTTTTTAAGTGGGCAATTATTTATTTAGCATTTTCTATGACAACCATAGACATTAGGGTTTATGATCAGGTCCTACATGATTCATTGTATATGACCACTTTCTTGATCTTTCGCTAAAAAATTCTCTCTAATTTATCTATTATGTCTAATCATCACATTTAATTTAATGATCTAACTCATCACGCTTTACATCTCCCAAGAAATCAACTAACTTTTTTGAGAATAACAATTTTCTCAAATTCATTCTCAACATTGTCACATGGAAATCGACAAGTTCTAACCCTCGACATCAATTAGCTTTCTTGGTCAATACTACATTTTCTTGGAATTTATTGTAGATTGGTTGATACTAGCATTTTTGAACACTCCTTAACCTTTGAATCTATTTCTTGGTTTAGATTAATTTTCTTTGATATAAAAAAATGTTTTGTCTTATCAAAGTCTATCTAATCAAAAGTCCATTTTTGTGTCCTTCTCATAACTCAACCTTTCCTCTAGGTGCTATTTTTATGAGAAATTTCTCAACTTCTCCTCATCAACCAAAGAGATATGGAATTTAGATTAGGTAGCAATATGTATTATTAGCAAATTTGACATCAATGACAAAACAATAATTTTTCTAATTGTAGGTTTCAAATAGTCTCCCTCTTTGGCATTGATGAAAACACCTCAATATTAAAATTAGATTTATATCTCACTTTATCTAACTTGGTTACCATACAATCCAAAATATGTTATCCCTCTAGGATAATTTATTTCACTCTTTCTCATATTCTCCTTTTCTAACAATTGTATATCTTTGTCTCTGTCTATTTTCATGTATATTCTCCCTCTTTGACAACAATGTCAAAGCCACTTAGCTTCCTTAGCTTCAATCTCTTCATACTTTTGAATTGTGTAGATTTTTCAAATCTATCTTATTTAGGTCATCTATCTATGATTAGTATGTTATGTTGTACTTGAATTTCTACCTTAGGCATTTCTTAAAGTAGAGGTGGGTTGTATCAATCTATAAAATATTTTGTTGAGCATATTTTATGCAATGCACCTTGTCTCCTTAAGTAGCTTTGTTTAGAGGAATCATCCCTAATTTAGCTCTAAGATATTTATGAGAATCCTTAGGCAACACTTTAGTCAATATGTCAAAAAAAATTTCTTTAGTGTGTACATATTCTAGTTTATCTTCTTTGTCTTCAACTAGTTCCCTCAATTAGTGATACTTGACAGCAATGTGCTTTGTCTTGGTGTGCATCACTAGATTCTTCTAAATGTTAATATAACTTGTATTAGTATAATATATAACTGCTAGATTTGTAATTTCTTCTTTCATACCTTTCATTAATTGCTTTATCCACATAATGGTTGAATAGTTCACTACAAATGCTACATACTCAGCTTCAACTATTAATTGGGATATACAATCCTATTTCTTTCTTCTCCATGACACCAATCTCTTTCCTAGAAAGAATCCACCTCCACAAGTACTTTTTCTATCATCAATATTTTCTACCCAATCTGAGTCAGTAAATACCTTCAGTTCAAATCTATCACTTATCATTTAATACAATCCAAATTCTTATGTACCCTTAAGATATCTCATTATCCTTTTCACTTCCATCATATGAATCTACTTAGGATTTGGTGGAAATCTAGAAACTATCCCAAATGTTAAAGAAATATCAGGTCTAATATGATCAACATATTGCAATTTTCCAATCATGGATCTATATGGGTCCTAGTTCATGTCAATAGATTCATCATTCTTAGATAACTTATGTCTTGTAGGCATAGTTATTCTCATTGGTATGTAATAATCCATTCCAAAAGTCTTTATTATTTCCTTGATGTATTTAGATTATGTAATGAAAATACCAAACTTCATTTGACATGTTTGTAATCCAATAAATAATCTGATTTAACCAAACATAGGTATTTCATTTTCCTTCTTCATTTCATCAACACAAGATTTGTGTAATGCTTCTCTTCCTCCAGATATAATTTCATCAACAAATTTTTTAGATAGAAGTACTTCACTTTTCTTACCATTCTCCAAATATAGAATAGTCTTATCATTTTACCTTTCAAAACCAATCTTCACTAAATAATTATGTAGTCTTTAATACCATGCTCTTAGGGTGTTTTTCAATCCATAAAGGGTTTTTTTCAATTTATTCTAGATCTACAATTCCTTCAAGTTGTTCAATATACACTTCTTCCTCAAATATAACATTAAAAAATGCAGATTTGACATCCATTTGATATACATTGAAAATTTTGTAAGATGAATATGCAAGAAGAGTTCTAACTCCTTCAAGTCTTTCCATAGGAACAAAGATTTTGCTATAATCAATACTTTCTTCTTGAGTATATCCTTTTCATATTAGTCTTCCTTTATTTCTTGTTACTTCAGAATGTTCATTGAGTTTTTTTCTAACAATCCACTTTGTTCCAATGAAATTTTTGTCTTTAAGTCTTGGCGCTAAAGTGCAAGTATTGTTCTTCTCAATTCATTCAATTTCCTCATTCATTGTGTGAATCCAATCTTCATTTTCTAAAGCATCTTTTAGTATTTTGGGGTCAAATTCTAAAAGTATTCATGTGTCATCTTTGAGTAGTTTTCTTATCATAACACTTGAGTCAACATGACCAATAATTTGTTCAAGTTTGTGATGTCTTCTTACAAAATTTTCTAGCACATGTGGTTTTCTTCTCTATTCTTCTACAAGTTCAAATTGAAAGATAATATCAAGCACATTTTCACTTTATTATTCAAGTTCTGGTTCATGTTCTTCATGCTCAACATTTTCTATCTGATGCTTACCAATTCTTGATTGTGAATCAACATCTTCATTTTGTTTCTCAACACCCACTCTTTGTTGCTCGACAATTTGTTGCACTACATCATTTCCTTCCTACTAGAAAATTGTAGCTTGATTTTCTTGTTCAATTTGAGTGCTAGGAGCATCATCATCCATATAGATGAATGTACTATAATCTCCAAGTTCGTCTTTTCATTTAGTGTCACTTCTTTCAGAAAACTCATCAATGTTTAGATTTTCTCTTTTAACAACTTTGTTAATGTTAGATTTCAAACACTTCTAACCTTTACTCTTCATAGAATATCCTAGGAATATTCCTTCATCACTCTTTGCATCAAAATTTTTTGATTTTATTATCTTTAAGTATATAGCATCTACTTCCAAAGATTTTGAAATATTTTACATTAGGAGCATGGGTATGTGTAGGATAATGGTGTGCCAAAAAGTGGCAATCTAAAAAATCTATAGTTCTAAAATATCTCAAACCATTTCAAAATCTATTCCAACCTTCTTCCCACCCACCTTGATACTAAATGAAAACAATTAATATCTTTATAAGGTCTGCTATATCTTTTGATATCAAACCTATATGGTCAACTATAAAAACATCCTACAAATGTGCTTTTGGCCTATTTTTATGTGATTTTTACTTCAAACATGTAGCTGACAACATTTTTTTCACCAAAATTTTACAAAATGAAAAGGGTTTCTTAAGAATGTTCTTATCTTTCCACAAATGTAAGGTTTTTCAAATTATGAGTTAAGTAATTATTATTTATTTTCTAATGGAGTTATGTATAAAGTGCTAACTAACACACTACTTGAAAAACAACTATAACTTTTAAATGATGCAACATTTTTTAAATCTAAAAGATGCATCACATTCTATGTTTCTTCTACTATAAGGAAAAAAATGAAAATTATAATTTTGCAAAGTTTTGAATTAGTTAAGGCGGTTAGACACGAGAGTATTTTTTTCAAAAAAATAAAGTCAAAAATTAATTATTAAATATTTATTTAGAATGAAAATACAAAAAAATGTGTCACATCTAGGAATCAATCCACTACTTATATCTAGAATATTATTTAAAAAATTATCATTTTATTTTGATTAAGGGGTATGTGTAGGATCATGGTGTGTCAAAAAGTGGTGATGTGAAAAAAAAGTAGAGTTTGAAGATTTCTAAAAATGCTTCAAAATCCGCTCTGACTTTATTTTAGCTATCCAGGTACCAAACCTGGAAAGTAAGGCCCAAGCCTTATCAGATATCTAATGAGATTGGATATCCGATTTCATATCGGATATCCAATATCAAATCGGATATCTAATACTAGCAGCAAAAAAACACTGGAGGGAAAAATGAATTTGTGAGTTATATGACTAATTTGAGTTATGAAATATGTAAAGATATAATATATAATATATATATTATATAATAACATAATAATATATAATATATAATATATATATAATAATGTAACATCAAGATATAATATATAATCTATTAATGTATAATAATATATTATTTTATTATTATTATTATTATCTATAATTATAATATACATTATTACATTACATTATTATTATTTTTACTATATTTTTATTAAATATAATAATGTAATAATATATATGTTATTAAAATATATTATTATTATTATCATCTATAAATTATAATCTATAATATATTATTACTATTATGACCTATGTTATTAATATATAATAATATATTATCTTATTATTATTATTATCTATAAATATTATATATATATATATATTAATATATATATATGATTATTATACTATATTATTATTATTTTTGCTATATAACTTCTATTAGAATCGTTTATATGGGTCGAAAGGGGTCACAGGATGACCTTTGACCCCCTTCAAAACATTCCATTACAAGACATATTAGAATTGTTTATATGGCTCAGAGGGGGTCACAAGATGACCTATGACCCCTTTCAAGGCATTCCATGATGACATATGTCTCTAGGGGTCCTAGGACCCTTAGTGACATATTATTATTGTTTATATGGGTTGCAGGGGGTCATAGGATGACTTATGACCCTTTTTGACAAATTTCATGATGACATATGTCCCTAGGGATCCTAGGACACCTAGGGACATTAAAAAATTGTTTATATAGGTCAAACGGGGTCACAGGATGACCTATGACAACTTTCAACACATTCCATGACAACATATGTCACTAGGGGTTCTAGGACCCCAAGCAACATATTAAAATCATTTATATGGGTCAAAGGGTATCACAGGATGACCTATGACCCCTTTTGACACATTCCAAGATAACATATGTCCCAAGGCATCCTAGGACCCATAGAGACATACTAGAGCCATTTATATTGGTCAAAAGGGGCCATAGGATGACCTATGAACCTTTTCAAAATATTAGATGATGACATATGTCCATAGGGGCCCTCGGAGCCCTAGGGACATATTAGAATATTTTATATGGGTCGAAGGAGATCATAGGATGACCTATGACCCCTTTTGACACATTTCATGATAACATATGTCTCTAGGGTACCTAGGACCCCTAGGTACATATTATAATCATTTATATAGGTCGAAGGGGGTCATAGGATAACCTATGAACCCTTTCAAAAAAATTCATGACAATGTATATCCCTAGCACCCCTAGGACCCCTAGGGACCAACTGGGAATGCATCAAAAGGGGTCATAGGATAACCTATGACCTCTTTCAACACATTCCATGATGACATATGTCCCTAGAGGTCCTAGGACCCTAGGGACATATTAGAATCATTTATATGGGTCGAAGGGGATTATACGATGACCTATGACCTCTTTCAACACATTTCATGATGACATATGTCCCTAGGGGTGCTAAAACCCCTAAGGACATATTAAAATTGTTTATATGGGTTGAAGGGGGTCATAGGATCACCTATGAACCCTTTCAACACATTCCATTACAAAATATGTATCTAGGGGTCCTAGGACCCCTAGGGACATATTAGAATCATTTATATGGGTTGAAGGGGGTAAGAGGATGACCTATGACCCTTTTCAACACAATCCATGATGACATATGTCACTAGTGGTCCAAGGACCACTAAGGACATATTACAATCATTTATATGGGTTAAAGTGGGTCATAGGATGACCTATGACCCCTTTTGACACATTCCATAATGACATATGTCTCTAGGGGTATTAAGACCCCTAGGGACATATTAATTTTTTTTATATGGGTTGAAAGAGGTCACAAAATGACCTATGACCACTTTTGACACATTCCATGATGATATATGTCTCTAGGTGTCTTAAAAAATCTAAGGACATGTTAAAATCATTTATATGGGTCAAAGGGGGCCATAGGATGACTAATAACCTCTTTCAACACATTCTATGAGGACATATGTCTCTAGGGGTCCTAGGACTAGTAGAGACATACTACAATCATTAATATGGGTCAAAGGGAGTCATAAGAAGACCTATGACCCCTTTCGACACATTGCATGACAACATATGTCCCTAGGGGTACTAAGAACCCTACGAACATATTAGAATCATTTATATGGGTCGAAGGGGGTCATAAGATGACCTAGGATCCCTTTCAACATATCCTATGATGGCATATGAAACCTAGTAGTCCTAGGATGCCTAGGGACATAATACAATCATTTAAATGGTTCGAAAGGGGTCATAGGATGACCTATGACCCCTTTTGACACATTCCATGATAACATATGTCCATAGAGGTCCTATGACCCCTAAGGACATATAAGAATCATTTATATGGATCAAAGTGGGTTATAGGATGACTTATAACCACTTTCAACACATTCCATGATTACATATGTCCTTAGGGGTCCCACAACCCCTAGGGACATGTTAAAATTATTTATATAGGTCAAAGAGGGTCATACGATGAACTAAGACCCCTTTCGACACATTCCATAATGTTAGATGTCCCTATTGGTAGGACTCCTAGGGACATATTAGAATATTTTATATGGGTCAAAAGGGGTCATAGGATGACGTATAACCCCCTTCAACACATTCTATGATGACATATTTCCATAGGCATCCTAGGACCCCTGCTATCATATTAGAATCATTTATATGGATAAAAGGGGGTCATAAGATTACCTATGACCCCTTTCAAAACATTTCATTATGACATATGTCCCTATGAGTCCTACGACCAATAAGGACATTAAAATCATTTATATGGGTCAAAGGTTGTCATAAGATGACCTATGACTCTTTTTTCCACATTCCATGATGACATATGTCCCTAGGACCCATCCTATGACCCCTTTTGACACATTTCATGATGACATATGTCTCTAGGGGTCTTAAGAGTGCTAGGGACATATTAGAATCATCTATATGGGTTGAAGGAGGTCATAGAATGACATATAACACCTTTTGACACATTCTATTCTGACATATGTCCAAAGGGGTCCTAAGACCCCTAGCAACATATTACAATCATTTATATGGGTCGAAGGGGGTCATAGGATAACCTATGACCCCTTTTAGAAAATTTCATGATGACATATGTCCCTAGGGGTCCTACAACCCCTAGGGACATATTAAAATCATTTATATCAGTCAAAGGGGGTCATGAGATGACCTATAACCCCTTTTGATACAGTGCATGATGATATATGTCCTTAGGGGTCCTAGGAAACCTAAGGATATATTAGAATCGATTATATGGGTCGAAGGGGGTCATACGATAACCTATGACCCCTTTCAACACATTCCATGATGACATATGTCTCTAGGGGTCCTAAGACCCCTAGGGACATATTAGAATCATTTATATGGGTTGAAGGGGGTCATGGAATGACCTATGACATGTTTCAACACATTACATCATGACATATGTCTTTGGGGGTCCTAGGACCCCTAGGGACATATTATAATTGTTTATATTGGTAGAAAGGTGTCATAAAATGACCTATGAACTATATCAACACATTCAATAATGATATATGTTAATTGGAGTCCTAGGACCTCGAGGAACATATTAGAATAATTTCTATGGGTCAAAGGGGGTCATAGGTCCCTTTCGATACATTGCATGATGGCATATGTCCCTAGTGGTCCTAGGATGTCTAGGAACATATTAGAATCATTTATATGGGTCGAAGGTGGTCGTAGGATGATCTATGACCCCTTTTGACACATTCCATGATGACATGTCCCTAGGTGTCCTAGGACCCCTAGGGACGTATTACAATCATTTATATGGGTCGAAGGGGATCACAGGATGACCTATTAACCTTTTGACATATTCCATGATAACATATGTCCCGAGGACCCCTAAGGACATATTATAATCATTAATATGGGTTGAAGGGGGTCATGAGATGACCTATGACCCCTTTCGACACATTCCATGATGACATATGTCCCTAGTGGTCCCAGGACCCCTACGAACATATTAGAATTGTTAATATACATCAAAAGAGGTTATTTGATGGCTTGTGACCCCTTTCGACACATTGCATGATGACATAACTTCCTAGGGGTACTAGGAGCCTTAGGGACATATTACAATCCTTTATATGTGTCAAAGGAGGTCATAGGCCCCTTCGACACATTACATGACAGCATATGTCTATAGGGTTCCTAGGACCCATAGGGACATAGTAGAATCATTTATGTTGATCGAAGGGTTTCAAAGGATGATCTATGACCCCTTTGGACACATTCTATGATGAAATCTATCCATAGGTGTCCTAAGACCCCTAAGGACATATTATAATCATTTATATGGGTCAAAAGGGGCTATAGTATGACTTATGACCCCTTTCAACGCATTCCATGATGATATATGTCCAAAGAGGTCCTTGAACCCCTAGTGAGATATTAGAATCATTTATATGATTCAAAGGGGGTCATAGGATGACCCATTACCCCTTTCAACACATTCCATTATGATATATGTCCCGAGGGTCCTATGACCCTTAGAGACATATTAGAATTATTTATATGGATCAAAGGGCGTCATAGGATAACATATGACTACTTTCAACACATTCAATCATGACATATGTCTGTAGGTGTCCTAGGACCCTTAAAGACATTTTAGAATTGTTTAGATGCATCGAAGTGGGTCATAGGATGACCTATGACCACTTTTGACACATTCCATGATGACATATTTCTATAGGGGTCTAAGGACCACTACAGACATATTAAAATCATTTATATTGGTCAAAGGGGGTCAGAGGATGACCTATGACTCCTTTTGACACATTCCATGGTGACATATGTCCCTAGGGGTCCTAGGATCCCTCGAAACATATTAGAATCATTTATATGGGTTGAGCGGGCTAACAATATACATATTAGCCCTTTTGAAATATTCCATGGTGAGATATATCCCTAGGGGTCCTAGTACCCATAGGGGCATATTAAAATTATTTATATGGGTCAAAAGGAGTCATACGATGACCTATCACCCCTTTCAATAGATTCCATGATTACATATGTCTCTAGGGGTATTAGGATTCTTAAGGACTGTTTAAAATTTTTTATGGGTCAAAATAGTTCATAGGATGACCTATGACACCATTCGACACATTCCATGACAAAATACATAGAATAATTTATATGGCTTGAACAGGGTCATAGAATGATCGATGAATCATTTTGACACATTCCATTATAACATATGTCTCTATGGGTCCTAAGACACCTAGTAACATTATAATTATTTATATGGGTCGAAAGGGGTCATAGAATCACCTATGATCCCTTTTGTCAAATATCATCATAACATATGTCTCTAAGGGTCCTAAGACCCCTAGACACATATTAGAATTTTTTATATGGGTCAAAGGGGTTAACAGGATGACCTATGACCCCTTTTAACACATTTCATGATGACATATGTCATATTAGAATTGTTTATATGGGTCAAATAGGGTCACAGGATGACCTATAACCTCTTTTGACACATTAGATGATGACATATGTCCCTAGGGGTTCTAGCACCCATAGGGACATATTAGAATCATTTATCTGGGTTGAAGTGGGTCATAGGATGACCTATGACCCCTTTCAACACATTCCATGATGACATATGTCCATAGGCATCTTAGGACACCTAGTGACATTTTAGAATCATTTATATGGGTCAAAAGGGATCACAAGATGACTTATGACCACTTTCAATATTTTCTATGCTGACATATGTCCTTATGAGTCCTAAAACCACTAGGGACATATTAGAATTATTTATATAGGTTGAAGGGGTCACAAGATGACCTATGACCCCTTTTGGCACATTCCATGATGAAAAATGTTTGTAGTGGTTATAGGACACTTAGGGACATTAGAATCATTAATATGGGTCGTAGGGGGTCATAGGATGACCTATGACCCCTTTCAACATGTTCTATGACGACATATAAACTTAGAAGTCCTAAGATGCCTAGGAACATATTTCAATCATTTATATGAGTTGAAAGGGGTTATAGGATGAGCTATGACCCCTTTCGACACATTCCACGATGATATATGTCCATAAGGGTCCTATTACCCTTAGGGACATATTAGAATCATTTATATGGGTTAAAGTGGGTAATAGGATGATCTATAACCCCCTTTCAACATATTTCATGATGACATATGTCCTTAGGGGTTCTACAACCCATAGGGGCATATTAGAATCATTTATATGGGTCGAAGAAGGTCAAAAGATGACCTATGGCCATTTTTGACACATTCCATAATGATATATATCCGTTGGGGTAAGACCCCTAGAGACATATTAGAATCATTTATATGGGTTGAAAGGGGTCATAAGATGACCTATGACTCTTTTTGACACATTCTATAATGACATATGTCCATTGGAGTAGTAGGACAGCTAGAGACATATTAGAATTGTTTATATGGGTAGAAGGGGGTCATAGGATGACCTATGACACCTTTCGACACATTTCACGATGACATATGTCACTAGTGGTCCTATGACCCCTAAGGACATACTAAAAAAAATTTATATGGGTCGAAGGGGGTCATAGGATGACCTATGACCCCTTTCAACACATTCCATGACAACATATGTCCTTAGGGGTCCAAAGACCCCTAGGTACATAATAAATCATTTATTTGGATCGAAGGGGTTCATAGGATGAACTATGATCCATTTTGACACATTCTATGATAATATGTCTCTAGGGGTCCTAGGCCTTCTAGGGACATATTTGAATCGTTTATATGGGTCAAAGGGTATCACAGGATGACCTATCATGCCTTTTGACACATTCTATGAAGAAATATGTCCAAAGGGATCCTAAGACCCCTAGCGACATATTAGAGTCATTTATATGGGTCAAAGGACCTCATAGAATGAATTTTGACCCCTTCCAACACATTCTATGATGACATATGTCCCTAGGGGTCCTATGATGCGTAGGGACATATTAGAATCGATTATATGGTTTGATGGGTGTCATAGGATCATCTATGACCCCTTGCAACACATTTCATCATGACATATGTCTCTTGGGATCCTAGGACCCCTAGGGACATATTAGAATCATTTATATGAGTCAAAGGTGGTCACAAGATGACCTTTAACCTGTTTTGACACATTGCATGATGACATATGTCTTTAGGGGTCCTAGGACCTCTAGAGCCATGTTATAATTATTTATATGGGTCGAATTGGGTCACAGGATGAACTATCAACCCTTTCAATACATTCAATGATAACATGTGTCAATTGGGGTCCTAAGACTCTGACGAACATATTAGAATCATTTATATGGATCGAAGTTTGACACATTATAACCCGTTTTGACACATTCCATGATGACATATCTCTGTAGGGGTCCTAGGACTCCTAGAGACATGTTATAATTATTTATATAGGTCAAAAGGTGTCAAAGGATGACCTATGACCCATTTCGATACATTCAATGATCACATATTTCAATTGGGGTCCTAGGACTTCGAGGGACATATTAGAATCATTTATATAGGTCAAAGTTTGACACATTATATGATGACATATGTCCCTAGTGGTCCTAAGACCCCTAGGGACATATTAGAATCATTTATATGGGTTAAGGGGGTCATATGATGACCTATGACCCCCTTCGACCGATATAAATGATTCTAATATTTCTCTAGAGGTCCTAGGTCCCCTAGGGACATATTAAAATAATTTATATGGGTTGAAGGGGGTCATAGGATGACCTATGACCTTTTCAACACATTGCATAATGACATATGTGTTGAAGGGGGTCATAGAATGACCTATGACCCCTTTCGACACATTCCATGATGACATATGTGCCTAAGGGTCCTAGGACCCCTAAGCACATATTAGAATCATTTATATGGGTTGAAGGAAGTCATAGGATGACCAATGACCCCTTTTAACACATTGCATGACAACATATGTCCCTAGGGTTCACCCATAGAGACATATTAGAATCATTTATATGGGTTGAAGGTGGTCATAGGATTATGTATAACCCTTTTTGACACATTCCATGACAACATATGTGCATAGGGGTCCTAGGACCCCTAAAGACATATTAGAATCATTTATGTGGATCAAAGGGGTTCACAAGATAACCTATGACTCCTTTCGACACATTAGTGATGACATATGTCCATAGGTTTCCTAAGACCCCTAGGGACATATTAGAATCATTTATATGGGTCAAAGGGGGTCACAGGATGACCTATCACCGCTCTTGACATATTGCATGATGGTATATGTCCATAGGGGTCATGGGGCCCCTAGTGATATATAAGAATAATTTATATGGCTTGAAGGGGGTCGCAAGATGACCTCTTACCCCTTTTGATACATTTTATGGTCATAAATGTCCCTAGGGGTCCTATGACCCTCTAAAGACATATTAGAATCATTTATATAGATTGAAGGGGGTCACAGGATGACCTATGACCCCTTTTGACACATTCCATGATGACATTTGTCTCTAGGTGTCCTAAGACCCAGAAGGAGATATTAGAATCATTTATATGAGTCGAACAGGGTCACAAGATGACCTATGACCCCTTTTGACACATTCTAGGATGACATATGTCCATAGGGGTTCTAGGACCCTTACGGACATATTAGAATCATTTATATGGGTCAAAGGGGTTCACAGGATGACCTATGACCCTTTTCGACACATTCCATGATGGCATATGTCACTAGGAATGCTAAGACCCCTATGGACATATTAGAATCATTTATATGTGTCAAAGGGGGTCACAGTATGACCTATCACCCCTTTTGACACATTCTATCACAAGATACATCTCTAGGGGTCGTAGGACTCTTAGGGACATATTATAATCATTTATATGGGTTGAAATGGGTGATACCATTACATATGACACCTTTCAACATATTTCATGATGATATATGTTTCTAGTAGTCCTAGGATCCCTAAGGATTGATTAGAATCACCTATATGGGTCGAAAGGGGTCATAGGATGAACTATGACCCCTTTCAACACATTCCATGACAACATATGTTCCTAGGGGTCCTAGGACCCCTAAGGATGTATTAAAATCATTTATATGGGATAAGGGGGGTCATAGGATGATTGATGACACCTTTCAACACATTCAACTATGACATATGTCTCTAGGGGTCCTAGGACACCTAGGGACATATTATAATTGTTTATATGAGTTTCTTCAAATTCCATGATGCGATATGTCCCTAGGGGTCCTAGGATGCCTAGGGACATATTAGAATTGTTTATATGGGTTGAAGGGGGGTCACAGGATGACCTATGATCCCTTTTGACACATTTCATGATGACATATGTCATATTAGAATTGTTCATATGGCTCAAAGGGAGTCATGAGATGACCTATGCCCCCTTTTGATACATTTGATGATGACATATGTCCTTATGGGTTCTAGAACCCATAGGGACATATGAGAATTGTTTATATTGGTTGAAATGGGTCATAGGATGACCGATGAACACTTTCAACACATTTCATGATGACATATGTGCAAAGGGGTCCTAGGACCCCTAGTGATATTTTAGAATCATTTATATGGGTCAATGGGGGTCAAAAGATGACCTATGACCACTTTCGACACATTCCGTGATGACATATGTCGCTAAGGGTCCTACGATACGTAGGGACATATTAGAATCATTTATATGGGTTGAATAGGATTATAGGATGACCTATGACCCCTTTCGACACATTCTATGATGACATATGTCTCTAGCGATCATACGACCCGTAGGGACATATTAGAATCATTAATATGGGTCAAATGACATATGTCCCTAAGGGTCCTAGGACTCATAAAGACATATTTGAATCATTTATATGGGTCAAAAGGGGTCATAGGAAGACCTATGACCCCTTTCAACGCATTTCTTGATGATATATGTCCCTAGGGGTCGTAGGAACCCTAGGAACATATTAGTATCATTTTTATAGGTCGAAGGGGGCCATAGGATGGCCTATGACCCCTTTCGACACATTTTATGACAACATATGTCCATAGGGGTCCTAAGACCACTAAGGACATATTATAATGATTTATGTGGAACAAAGGGGTTCATGTTGGGCATTCATTTTGCATGAGGTCAATGATTGGAATCCATTGTTTAGTTCCTTTCTTGAAAAGAAAATCTTTTTAAGGATCTGCTCCAATGTTTAGTATTTGTCTTGTGACTTACCAAAATCTGCTCAGTAGAACATAAATGTCAGTGTTCACAAGGAGGCATTTGCTAGTTCTAAAAACTCTTTTATCTCGAAATTGAAGTAAATCTATTCACTATCTCTGAATATCACACCAAAAGAACAATATTTTTGTATTTTCTATTTTTAAATGCATGGAACAACTAATGCGACTAAAATGCATTCCTATTTTAAAAAAGGGGTTAGTAAAGCAAATAATGAAACTAAAAGTAAATAACATGAAATCAAATGACTTGAAATTAAAATTCCTAAATGGACATAAGCTATATAACACAACATGCTACAAGTTAAACCTTTGAAGAAATCGGTAGGAAACCAATAAAAATAGGAGCAAATCTTCCTAGAATCCACGAATGCAATCATCAGTGAGAATCTTTAACAAGTTGAATGATGTTTCACTCTTCATCAAATCACAAGGCCACATAAAGTGCACTCATGCAAGACAAAAATCTATGTAGATACAATCAGGTGATCTTTTCTCAAGCTCGTTACATTAGTGAAATTAATACATCTGTAGAAAACACCAAAACTAAAAGATTGCACAACCAAAAACAATACAATAAACTTTTGGCTCAATCATAATGTCGTAAATAAAATTCCCAAAACAATGACGCATTCAAGAAAGAATAACTACACTATGAATGCTAGCACCAAAAGCATAATTTTATTTCATAATAACAGTGGCCTTTGTTACATTTTACGATGGGGTGTTTATAATAAATCATCTTCTCAATTTGTGTTGAGAGTGAGAGATATCTTCATGCAATAAAATGCTTTTAAAATATTAAAAAAAACTAAATATATACAAACTAACAATCTAACTAGTGCTTAGAGGGATTCCATCCATATTTTATTCATTAATTGGATGCATGAGCCTTTTACATGTCAAAAGCAATCAAAGTGTAAGAGAGAAAGTAGGAGGAAGCCATCAGTCGAAGTGAAAGTGCATGGAGACACCAAAAATAGAAGTTGCACCTTCACTAGGCATGTGTTACAGTTAACTTGCCGTAAAAATGTGTTTCCATTACATGGAAAGCTCCATTTTTGGAATTGGCAGTTAATTGTTGGTGCACCTCTGAATTGCAGAGTTGCGAAGCTGTGGAGCTATGAATCTTGACTAGGTCAAAATCTCAAAATTTTACAGTGTCAAAATTGAAATTCTGGCATCTAGGTTTTGTTCATCTTCATTCTAAAGTTATGTTTGGATTTTTGCCCTTGAATTTCTCTATCATCTTAGTAATCTTAGCAACATCTAGAATATCCAAAGCCTCATACTTATCCTTGACCTTCTATCTATAGTTTTCCACCTCAATTTGAGTGTCTACAAAATCTTTGAGTTTGGTGTCCAACTCTAATAGTGCTTCCTCTATCCTAAAGGCTTGTCTGATGTCTTTGTCACTGGATACTTCCTCCAAAGTCTTCCTAAAATTTTTCATGACTACCTCAACTAGCAATAGCTTCTCTCATTCTTCATCTTCAAAAATGTCCAAGCATGCATTACTGTACAACTTTTTTGCTTCCAAAATTTTCTCTCGAGCTTGGTACTTGAGCCTATGTATCTCATCATGCAATGTTTCCATCACTTTATTTCCATCTACAATATTCTCTATCCAATCATCTATCATGTATAACTCTTGTCCAGTATATACATCAATCGAAATGCAGTTTCTTTGCACTTTTATGGCTTGTAGAGTTTGTAAATCTTTGCTGCATGCCCATACCTCATCCATGATACTAAAGTCCTACTTCAAAATTGCCATGATCTTATCAACATTCTCTTGTGTAGCATGCAAAAACTTCAAACTTCTTGTGATTATAGTGACACCCTTATCCTCAAGTCTATCTCACCAATCCTAGCAAGCTTTCAAAAATGGACTGAGTCGTAATCCTTCCCCTTCTCTAAGGATGGTATTCAAAGTTTCCTCATGGAATTTTAAATCAAGAGGACCAATAACTTTGGCTAGATATCTCTTTAGGATCTCAACTTGCCTTCGTAGTGTTCTAATTTCAATCTCATCCTATTCCATGTGGCTGATAACCTCTTTAACTCCCACAGTCATCATTTGTAAAGATGTATCCCATGTAGGCTTTCCCAACATAAAATCTTTCACTTCATAGTTCTCAAGACTAACAACTTCTGCATTTGTACCTTTAGGAGGGTGAGCCACTTGTGCAAATAAGTCCTAGTTCTATGTATAGTGACGAACACAAATGGTGTTGCATCATGTAATGGAGACTTAGGGCTTGTTCAAAATCTTTGCAATGTCACAAATATCATCCTCTAATGCATAGAATTGATTCTTGGCACTTCTCATTATTTCCTTCCAAAATCATCTTGGGATATGTCTTTCTATAGCCTTGGATCTAGATGATGAAGGGATGTGTTAAACTACCTCCTTCCCTTTATCACTCTTTCTTGGAGTCTCTTGTTGTGAGGACTCTTCCTCTGTAGTCTTGATTTTTGTAGATCTTATAATTTGATCCTCAACTTCCTAAGAAGGTTTTTGTACACATTCTACTATCTATGCCTCTTTTGATGGCTCATCAGTAACCCTTGGTTCTAGTTGCTCTAGTAATGACGGTTCCTTTTGAACATGTTCCTCTTCTAAACATAGAGGTGGAGGAGTTACTAAACCCTTATCTACCATCGTGACCTATGGTGGAGATGAGGACCTTATGTCTTGGGTGGCATTTGTGTCCAATCTTGCTATTCAAGTTCACTTGTAGGGGTGTCTCTAATCTTATCTCCAACTAACTCCATACCCATAGGCATGAAATCAAAATTTGGGATGGAGAGAACATCTTCACCTTGCTCCCTTTTCTCATGCACACATTGCTATACTTCATCTTCTGAAGAAGAGAGTTCTATCATTTGTACTTGGGTGGGTGGTAGGGAATTCGTGGCACTTTTCCTTCTTTCAAATTATGTGGCTTTTGCTAGCTAAGTTCTCCTTTGTAGAGGCACTTGTTCCTCCATCTCATCTAATTCCATTTCCCCCTCTTCTAATTCTTCCTCTAGAATGGCCTCAAGAATAGATGGATTAGGCACTAATCTTTTATGAACTCTTTGCCTCTTGTTCATTCTAACCATGATCCTCTTTTATTTCTATGGAACCATACGAGAAATAGGCTCCTCATGCATCAGAGGAATGAAGGTTTCTAAAATTTCTCCCTCTTCTCATTTACTTGACAAAATAGGAGCCAATGGAAATTCAAATTGGATATGAGAAGCTCCACCATTTTAGGGCTCTTAGGGACTTGATTCCTATTGTTGGGAAGGGACTTGTTCTTCAACATGCTCCATTTGAAACCTTTGAGGAGAGGCTCTCTTCCTCTTTTCCTTCCTCTCTAAAGGGTGATAGTATCCCACTAGACAATCGAGCTAGTAGACTGTTTCAGGCCTGATAGGAGATTGGAGTGCAAAGATAGGAACTATGACTTTCCTTCCCTTACCCCTTTTTGGGCGAGCATGTGCATGGAAGATCATTATATCTAGAATTGGATCAAGTGGAAAGGGTTTCTTGATCCAACTCTTTGTCATTTGAATGACATGTCTCACTCAATAATTAATATCATCTCCTTCCTCTCTATCAAATTCTATATTTATAATGGGTCTTTCACCAATTTTATCTGTATTGTATAGAGGATCTAGTAGTTCTTTGGATTTTTGTAGCCTGATCTCATCAGGGATGGTCAAATGGAGAGCCTTCTCTACTAGATACAAAGTGGTCCTACAATAGTCTCTGATGTGGACATTGTACTCATTTGTGGCATTCATCCAATGATCTTCAATGGAATCCTCATGATAGAACTCCTTTCTTGTTAGGTTTTCCACTTTACCAACATTGTCGAAGAATGGCTGAGGAGAGTTATATGCTTCAAGAGGGTAGTTCTCCCATTCCCACTCAAAAGTCAGGATATCTTGCTTTCTCTTCACTTGATATGCTCCTATTACAAAACACCAATCCCAACAAGATCTCCATTGTCTTTTGATCCTCTCATAAGCTGACTCAACCTATCAGGATATTTCCATTAAGACCAACTTGTCACTTGGGTACCTTGGGAGTTTCTTTAGGTTGATAGATGCACCACCTACCCGAATATATGTAAATGTCCAAAACTAGATGAAATATTCTCTAAGAGCTATGATTTGTGCCTTAGCTTCCTCAAACAATCTCTTCCCATAGTCTCCTTCTATGAATCGAATTATGGCAAAGATGAAGGAATCATTTATAATCTTGTACTCTTTGCTCTATGGCAAGAGCTTCTTCTTCAGCAATTGAGGATAAACTATATATGGCCGTGTATTATGGTCTTGCATACTACCTTTCTTGTATAACCCAGGATAGCTCGTCGCCCTCACTACCAATAGGTAGACCACATAAGAAGTTATATAGAACTTCTTATTATTCTTTACTATCCTCAACTGATCACACAAGTTCTTGCTTAGCGTGACGGCCCAATCCACTGGTATCTTTGCATGCCTGATAGTCTCAATGAAGTTGACCATAAATGGAGCAAGATGGCTTGCTACAGGTAAGCCCATGACTCTGCTCAAGAGAATGATCGAGTATCCAATGTCAGCCTTCATGTATCCTCACGTCATATCCACTTTTCTGATTATCTTTCTCCGAGGTGGCTTCCCAATGAAGTATAAGGAATGTATGATGTCGATGGCCTCTTGGTGGTGATCTTTATACCATCTCTCAGCTGCTTCATAAGAGAGCCAAATGAATTGATTGGGTATAGGAAGATGGAAGACTCACTCGATGTTGTTAGGTCACAGATCTAAAACCACTTCCTTGATAACACTCTTAACTTCCCTTTCATCAGGAATGAAGTGTCAAGAAAGAGTCATGATCAACTCAGCTGACTACACTATCCCTAGATGTGATGCTACATTCACTAATCCAGATTGGATTAATGTAGACCTCAGGGATGACCTCTCTGTTGGACTATTGCAAACTCTCAAGAATTCTCCCAAGTCTGTGTGTCCAAGGTCCATTTCTTTGATCTCAGTGTGGTCATTATGTAATCTTGATTT
Organism: Cupressus sempervirens; assembly: GCA_028749045.1. Taxonomy (NCBI): domain Eukaryota; kingdom Viridiplantae; phylum Streptophyta; class Pinopsida; order Cupressales; family Cupressaceae; genus Cupressus; species Cupressus sempervirens. The sequence goes on from CM053790.1 coordinate 688,387,091, forward strand.
TTGGGTCATTCCTTAAAATTTGTAAACAACTGGTTTCACTACTGATCCTGATGTAGATGCCATTTAATTGTGTTACCTAGGGATCAAGACAAAGAAAATATGATTAGTCACTAGATAGTGAAAAATATAAGCGGGGAAAAAAAGGTCCCCCTTTTGGGACTTATTCATTATATTTGAATTTCTTTTTCTTTTTCTTTTTAAATTTTTTTAAATTTTTTTTTTTTAAAAAAAAAAAGAATTTTCAAGAAAAAAATTTGAAGGGTGCCATGCAGGGAGGTAGTCGGTACTGCATGAGCACCGCATCGATGCCCCAAATGGAACCATGTAGGCATTGTGCCCAGCGTCACATGTGGATGTGGGCATTGCATTGGGGCCCCAAAAGGGCCATGCGAGCACAACACCCAGTGTCACATGGGCATCATGTCTAGCATCATGGGGGTTTCACAATGGCATTTCTTTTTCTTTTTCTTTTTAAATTTTTTTAAATTTTTTTTTTTTAAAAAAAAAGAATTTTCAAGAAAAAAATTTGAAGGGTGCCATGCAGGGAGGTAGTCGGTAGTCGGTGTCATATTTGAATTTCTTTTTCTTTTTCTTTTTAAATTTTTTAAAATTTTTTTTTAAAAAAAAAAAAGAATTTTCAAGAAAAAAATTTGAAGGGTGCCATGCAGGAAGGTAGTCGGTACTGCATGAGCACCGCATCGATGCCCCAAAGGGAACCATGTAGGCATTGTGCCCAGCGTCACATGTGGATGTGGGCATTGCATTGGGGCCCCAAAAGGGCCATGCGAGCACAACACCCAGTGTCACATGGGCATCATGTCTAGCATCATGGGGGTTTCACAATGGCATAGCACACAGGTACAATGCATGTCTGCCAAAAAAGGGCACTACACATGAGCACACCACAAGGGTTCCATGGCAGTGCACAGCACAGGCACTGCACACAAGTGGGTCACATGAGAGCACTACATGTAGGTTGTGTGCACGCACATGGGTGGGTGGAAAACCAAAAAGGGATGAGGGGGGGTGTGTTTACCTCCATTCCTCTTCTTCAAACTTAAACAAAAAAAATGAAGAAATTAAGAAATTAAAGGCTATTGTGCCACAGTGCACATGCGTGCAGATGAGTGGAAGTGAACATTATTATTATTATTTTTCTTCTTCTCTTTTTTGACTCTACAAATCTAACTTCTAACCAAATTTTATACTCCCAACACTCGAATAGTGAGTACAGGAATCAAAAAAAAGAAGGGGGTCCCCATTCCTAGTGAGGAATGGGGCATGTGTTATGGACACCACATAATTTCACAGGATGATCTATGACCTCTTTTGACACATTCCATGATGACATATGTCCATAGGTGTCCTAAGAACCCTACGGATATATCAAAATTGTTTGTATGGGTCGAAGGGACTCACAGGTTGACCTATGACCCCTTTCGACACATTCCATGATGATATATGTCCATAGGGGTCCTAGGACCCCTAGTGACATATTAGAATCATTTATATAGTTTGAAGGGGGTCAAAAGATGACCTATTACACCTTTTAACACATTTCGTAATGACATATGTTCCTAAGGGTCCTATAACCCCTAAAGACATATTAGAATCATTTATATCGATCGAATGGGGTCATAGAATGACTTATGACCCCTTTCGACACATTTCATGATGACATATGTCTTTAGGTATCCTAGAACTCATAAGGACATATTAGAATCATTTATATGGGTCAAAGGGGGTCATACAATGAAATATAACCCCATTCAACATATTCCATGATGACATATGCCCATAGGGGTCCTAGGACCCCTATGGACTTATTTGAAATATTTACATGGGTCGAAGGGGGTCATAGGTCCTTTTGACACATTCCATGACGACATATGTCTCTAGGGGTCTTAGGACCCCTAGCGACACATTAGAATAGTTAATATGGGTCAAAGGGGGTCATAATATGACCTAAGACCCTTTTTGACACATTCTATAACAAGATATCTCCCTAGGGGTCCTAGGACCCATAGGGACATATTAGAATAATTTATTTGGGTTGAAGCGGGTCATAGGATAACCTCTGACCCTTTTCTACATGTTCCATGATGACATATGTCCCTAGGGGTCCTACGAACCCTAGAGAAATACTAGAATCATTTATATGGGTTGAAGGGGGTCACAGGATGACCTATGATGACATATGTCCCTGGGAGTCCTAGGACCCCCATGGACATATTAGAATCATTTATATGGGTTGAAAGGGGTCATAAGATTACCTATGAAACCTTTCAATACATTTCATGACAACATATGTCCTTGGAGGTCTTAGGACTCATACAAATGTATTAGAATCATTTATATGGGTCGAAGGAGTCCATAGGATGACCAATAACACCTTTTGACATATTTCATAATGACATATGTCTCTAGGGGTCCTAGGAAACCTAAGGACTTATTATAATTATTTATATGGGTTGAAAGGGGTCATAGGATGACCTATGACCCTTTTTGTCAAATTTCATGATGACATATGTCCCTAGGGGTCCTAGGAGCCCTAGGGACATATAAGAATTGTTTATATAGGAAGAAAGGGGTCACAGGATAACATATTACCATGTTCAACACTTTCTACGATGGCATATGTCATATTAGAATCATTTACATGAGCTGAAGGAGGACACATGATGCCCTATGATCCCTTTCAACACATTTCATGATGACATATGTCCCTAAGGGTCGTATGACCCATAAGGACATATTAAAATCATTTATATGGGTCAAAGGGGGTCATATGATGACCAATGACACCGTTCGACACATTCCATGATGACATATGTCCCTCGAGTTCCTAGACCCCTAGGTACATATTAGAATTGTTTATATGGGTCAAACGGGGTCATTGGATGACCTAAACCCCTTTCGACACATTCCATGAAGCCATATGTCTCTAGGAGTCCTAAGATCCCTAAAAAATATTAGAATCATTTATATGGGTTGAAGGGGGTCACACGATGACCTATACCACCTTTTGACACATTCCATGATGAGATATGTCCAAAGGCATCCTAGCACCCCTATCGACATATTAGAATCATTTATGTGGGTTGAAGGGGGTCATAGGATGAGCTATGACCCCTTTCAAAATATTCCATTATGACATATGTCCCTAGGGGTTCTATGACCCCTAGGGACATATTAAAATTATTTATATGGGTTGAAGGGAGTCATAGGTTTTGACACACTCCATTATGACATATGTCCTTAGGTGTTCTAAAATGTTTAGGGACATATTAGAATTGATTATATGTGTCAAAGGGGGTCATAGGATGATGTATGCCTCGTTTCAACACATTCTACAATCACATATGTCTCTAGGCATCCTAAGACACCTAGGGACATATTAAAATTGTTTACATGGGTCGAAGGGGATCACAGGATGATCTATGACTAGTTTGGACACATTGCATGATGACATATGTCTCTAGGGGTCCTAGGACCCCTAGTAGCATGTTATAATTATTTATATGGGTTGAAAGGGGTCATAGGATGACCTTTGACCCCTTCTGGCACATTCAATGATGACATATGTCAATTTGGGTCTTAGGACCCCGAGGGACATATTAGAATCATTTATATGGGTCAAAGGGGGTCATCTGATGATCTATTACCATTTTTGAAACTTTTCATGATGACATATATCTCTATTGGTCCTAGGACACCTAGGGACATATTATAATAGTTTATATGGGTTGAAAGGGGTCATAGGATGACCTATAACCCCTTTCATCAAATTGCATGATGACATATGTCAGTAGGTGTCCTAAGACCCCAAGGGACATATTATAATTGTTTATATAGGTCAAAGGGGTTCACAAAATGACCTATGACCACTTTTGAGAAGAGCCCTAGAGAAATATTAGAAATGTATATAAGGGTTAGAGGGGGTCAGAGGTCCTTTCATCAAATTTCATGATAACATGTGTTCCTAGGGGTCTTAGGACCCCTAGGGACATATTAGAATTGTTTATATGGGTTGAAGGGGGTCACAAGATGACCTATGACCTAATTTGACACATTTCATGATGAAATATGTCCTTAGGGACCTAGGACGCTAGGGACGTATTATAATCATTTATATGGGTGGAAGTTGGTCATAGGATGACCTTGGACCCCTTTCAACATATTTCATGATGACATATGTCCATAGGGTTCCTAGTACCCCTAGTGACATATTAGAATCATTTATATGGGTTAAAGGGAGACACAAGACGACCTATGACCCCTTTCAACACATTTCATGATGACATATGTCTCTAGGGGTCCTATGACTCCTAGGGACATATTAGAACTATTTATATGGCTCAAAGGGGGCCATAGGATGACGTATGACAACTTTTGACACATTCTGTGATGACATATGTCTCTATGGGTCATAGGACCCTTAGGTACATATTAGAATCATTAATATAGGTCAAAAGGGGTCATAGGATGACCTATGACACCTTTTGACACATTTGATGACAACATATGTCCATACCAGTGCTAGCATCCCTAGAGACATATTAGAATCTTTTATATGGGTCAAAGGTGGTCATAGGTCCTTTCGACACATTGCATGACAACATATGTCACTATTGGTCGTAGGACCCCTAGGGACATATTAGAATCATTTATATGGGTTGAAGGGGGTCATAGGTCATCCTATAACCCCTTTTGACACATTCCATGACAACATATGTCCATAGGGGTCTTAAGAACCCTAGAGACATATTACAATAGTTTTTGTAGATCAAAGGGTTTCACAAGATGACCTATGACACCTTTCGACACATTCCATGATGACATATGTCCATAGTTTTTGTAAGACCCCTAAGGACATATGAGAGTCACTTATATGGATTGAATGGGGTCATAGGATGACCTATGACCCCTTTCGACACATTCTATGATGGCATATGTTCTTGAGGGTCCTATGATCGATAAGGACGTATTAAAATCATGTATAAGGGTCGAAGTGCTTCCTAGGAGGACTGACGACCCCTTTCAACACATTATATGATGATATATGTCTTTAGGGGTCTTAGGACAACTATGGACATATTATAATAGTTTATATAGGTCGAAAAAGTTCATAGGATGACCTATGACCGCTTTTGTCAAATTGCACGATGACATATGTCTCTAGCAGTCATAGGACCCCTAGGGATATTAGAATTTTTTATATAAGTCAAAGGGGGTCATAAGATTACCTATGATGCCTTTCAACAATTTTCATGATGACATATGTCAAATTAGAATCATTTATAAGTGTTGAAGGGGATCACAGGATCACCTATGACCCCTTTCAACACATTTCATGATGATATATGTTGCTAAGGGTCCTAGGACCTATAGAGACATATTAAAATCATTTATATAGGTCGAAAGGTGTCATAGAAAGACCTATGACCCCTTTCAACACATTCCATTATGACATATGTCCCTAAGGGTCCTATGATAGGACCCCTAGGGACATATTAGAATTGTTTATATGGGCCGAAAGGGGTCATAGGATTACCAATGCCACTTTTCGACACATTCAATGAAAACATGTCTTGCGGGGTCCTAGGACCCCTAGAGGTGTATTAGAATCATTTATATGGGTTGAAGGGGTTCATAGGATGACCGATGACCCCTTTTGTAATGTTCTATGATGCCAAATGTCTCTAGGGGTCCTAGGACACCTATGTACATATTATAATTATTTATATGGGTCGAAAGGGGTCATAGGATGACCTATGACCCCTTTTATCAAATTTCATGATAACAAATGTCCCTAGCAATTTTATGACCCCTAAGTGAATATTAGAATTATTTATATAGATCAAGTAATGTTTTAGGATGACCTATGACTCCTTTCAACACATTCCTTGATGACATATGTCCCTAATAATCCTACGACTCATAAGGACATATTAAAATTATTTATATGAGTTGAAAGGGGTAACAAGATGACATATGACCCCTTTTAAAACATTCCATGGTGACATATGTTCCTTGGTGTCCTAGGACACCTAGTGAAATATTAGAATCATTTATATAGGTCGAGACATGTCACAAGCTTACCTATTACCCCTCTCAAAGCGGTCTACGACCCCTAGAGATATATTAGAATCATTTATATGGATCAAAGTATGTCACAGAATGACCTCTGACTCCTTTCAACACATTCTATGATGACATATGTCTATAGGTATCCTAGGACTCTTAGGGACACATTAGAATTATTTATATGAGTTGAAGGGAGTTATAGAAAAACTTATGACCTCTTTTGACATATTTCATGATGACATATGTTCCTATGGTTCCTAGCACCCTTAGGGACATATGAGAATTGTTTATGTAAGTCAAAAGAGGTCACTAAATGATCTCTGACACCTTTTGACACTGTCCATGATGACATATTTTATATTAAAATTATTTATATAGGTCAAAGGGGGTCACAAGATGATATATGACCCCTTTCAACACATTCCATGATGACATATGTCTCTAGGGGTCATAGGACCCTTAGGGACATATTAGAATCGTTAATATGGGTCAAAAGGGGTCACAAGATGACCTCTTACCCCTTTGATGGATTCTATGATGACATCTATCCCTAGGGGTCATACGACCCCTAGTGTCATATTAAAATCATTTATATCGATCAAAGGGGGTCATAGGATGACCTATGAACCTTTTTGACACATTTCATGATGACATATGTCCCTAGGGGTCCTAGGACGCCTAGGGATATATTATAATCATTTATATGGGTTGAAGGGGGTTACAGTATGACTTATGACCTCTTTCAACACATTCCATGATGAGATATTTCCGTAGGTGTCCTAGGACCCCTAGGGACATATTAGAATCATTTATATGGTTTGAAGGGGGTCACAGTATGACTTTTGACCCTTTTCAACATATTCCATGATGAGATATATCCCTAGGGGTCCTAGGACCCCTAGTGACATATTAATATCATTTATATGGTTCAAAGGGGGTTACAAAATGACCTCTTACCCCTTTCGACAGATTCTATGATGACATATGTCCTTAGTGTCCTACGACCCCTAGCAGCATATTAGAATCATTTATATGAATTAAAGGGGGTCATTGAATGACCCATAAACCCTTTTGACACATTCCATGATGATATATGTTTCTAGGGGTCCTAAGACCCCTAGGGACATATAGTATCATTTATATGGTTCGAAGGAGTCATAGTATGACCTATGACCCCTTTCAACACATTCCATGAGAAGATATCTCCCTAGGCATCCTAAGACCCCTAGGGACATATTAGAATCATTTATATGGGTTAAAAGGGCTCATAGGATGATCTATGACTCCTTTAGACCCATATAAATGATTCTAATATGTCCTTAAGGGTCGTAAGACTCCTATGGAGATATCACATTAGACCCATTTCAATAAGTTTCATGACAACATATGTCCCTAGGGGTCCAAAGACCCCTAAAGACATATTAGAATCTTTTATATAGGTCAAAAGTGGTCATACGATGACCTATGACCCCTTTCGACATATTCTGTGATGACATATGTCCCTAAGTGTCCTAGGACACCTAGCGACATATTAGAATTATTTATATGGGTCGAAAGGTGTCATATTATGATGTATGACCTCTTTTGACACATTCCATGACAACATATTTCTCTAGGGGTCCTTATTTGAATGATTTATAGTGGTCGTAGGACTCTTACATACATATTATAGCATTTGATATGGGTCGAAAGATGTCATAGAATGACCTATGGCCCCTTTCGACACATTCCATGATGACATATGTCCCTAGGAGTCCTAGGATCCCAAGTGAGATATTAGAGTCATTTATATGGGATGATGGGGGTCATAATATGACCTATGACCCCTTTCAACACATTCAATGACGAAATATCTCCTTAGGTAACATATTAGAATCATTTATATGGGCTGAAACTGGTCATAGTATGACCAAAAACACCTTTTGACTCATATAAATGATTTTAATCTGTCACTCGGGGTCCTAGGACCGCTAAGGAGATATCTCATCATACTCCTTTCGACACATTCCATGGCAAGGTATGTCCCTAAGTGTCTAAAGACCCCTAAGGATGTATTAGAATCATTTATCTAGGTCCAAAGGGGTCATACGATGACCTATGACTCATTTCAAAATATTTCATGATGACATATGTCCCTAGGGTTCCTAGGACACCTAAGGACATATTATAATTTTTCAATATTTTTTTATACGAGTCGAAAGGGGTCATAGGATCATCTATGACCCCTTTCGTCAAATTTCATGATGACATATGTCCCTAGGGGTCTTAGAACTCCTAGGGACATATTAGAATTGTTTATATGGGTCCAATGGGGTCACTGGATGATGTTTGACCCCTTTCAACATATTCCATAACCACATATGTCCCTAGGGGTCCTAGGACCCATAGGGACATTTATAAATGTTTGTATGGGTCGAAGGGGGTGTTAGGATGACCTATGAACCCTTTTGACACATTCCATGATGACATATGTCCATAGGGGTACAAAGACCCCTAGGGACATATTAGAATCATTTATATGGGTTGAAGGGGGTCATAGGATGACCTATGGCCCCTTTCAACACACTCTATGATAACATATGTCCCTAGGGGTTAGGTCGAAGGGGGTCATGGTTTTTGACACATTCCATGACAATGTATATCCCTAGGACCCCTAGGACCCCTAGGGACATAGTAAGAATGCATTGAAATGGGTCATACAATAGCCTATGACTCGTTTTGACACATTCCATAATGACATATATCCTTAGGGGTCCTATGACCCCTAGAAAAATATTTAAATCATTTATATGGATGAAAGGGTGTCATAGGATGAGCTATGACCCTTTTTGACACATTTCATGACAACATGTGTCTCTAGGGGTCATAGGACATCTAAGGATGTAAGTTGTAATGGAATGTGTCAAAAAGGGTCAGGGGTTCTAGAACACCTAAGGACGTATTAGAATCATTTATATATGTCAAAGGTGGTCATAGGATAACTGATAAAACCTTTCGACACATTCTATGATGAAATATGTCCTTAGGGGTCCTACGACCCTTACAAACATATTAAAATCATTTATATGGCTCAAAGGGTGTCATAGGATGACCTATCAGCCATTTTGACATATTCTATGACAACATATGTCCCTAGGGGTCTTATAATCGCTACGAACATATTAGAATCATTTATATGGGTCAAAGGTGGTCATAGGATGACCAATGACCCCTTTCAACACATTTCATGATGACATATGTTGCTATGGGTCCTAGGACACCTAGGGACACATTATAATTGTTTATACAGGTCGAAAGGAGTCATAGGATGACCTATCACCCCTTTCATAAAATTCCATGATCATAAATGTTAGACCCCTAGGGACATATTAGAGTTGTTTATATAGGTCTAAGGGGGTCAAAGGATGATCTATGACCCTTTCAGACACATTCCATGATGACATATGTCTCTAAGGGTCCTAGGACCCATAGGGATATATTAGGATGGTTTATATGGATCAAAGGTTGTCACCAAATGACCTCTGACCCCTTTCAATACATTCCATGATTACATATGTTCGTAGGGGTCCTAGGACCTGTAGGGACATATTAAAAATATTTATATGGGTCGAAGGGGGTCATAGGATTACCTATGATGCTTTTCGACACATTCCATGATGACATATATCCATAGGGATCCTAGGACCCCTAGGGATATATTAGAATCATTTATATAAGTTGAAAGAGGTCATAGGATGACTTATTGCCCCTTTCAACAAATTTCATAATCACATATGTCCCTTGGATTTAGGTCAAATGGGGTCATAGGTTTTAACACATTCTATGACAATGTATATCCCTAGGACCCATAGGTCCCCTAGGGACCCACTTAGCATGCGTCGAAATGGGTCATATAATTTCCTATGACCTCTTTTGACACATTGTCTGACAACATATGTCTTTAGGGGTCCTACAACCCCTAGGGACATATTAAAATCATTTATATGGGTCAAAAGGTGTCATAGGATGACCTATGACCACTTTTGACAGATTTCATGATGACATATGTTGCTAGGGGTCCTAAGACCCTTAGGGATATATTAAAATCATTTATATGGGTTGAAGGCGGTAAGACAATTAACAACACATTCCATGATGACATATGTCGCTAGGGGTACCAGGACTCCTAAGGACATATTAGATTCATTTTTATGGGTTGAAGGGGGTCATAGGATGACCTTTAATCCCTTTCAAAACATTCCATGACAATATATGTCTCTAACAGTCCATATTAAAATTGTTTATATGGATTGAAAGGGGTCACAGAATGACCTATGACCCATTTTGACACATTGAGGGATGACATATGTCCCGAGGTGTCCTAATATTGTTAGGGACATATTAAAATTATTTATATAGGTTGAAGATGGTCATAATAAGACCTATGACCCCTTTCGACATATTCCATGAGGACATATGTCGTTAAGGGTCCAAGGACCCCTAGGGACATATTACAATGATTTATATGAGTCAAAGGGTTTTGACACAATCCACTAAGACATATGTCCCTAGGGGTGCTAGGACTCCTAGGGACATATTAGAATCATTTATATGGATTGAAAGGGGTGGTAAGATGACCTATGACCCTTTTTGATACAGTCCATCATGAAATATGTCCTTAGGGGTACTACAACCCCTAGTGGCATATTAAAATCATTTATATGGGTCAAAGTGAGTCATAGGATGACCTATGACCTTGTTCAGCACATTCCAAGATGATATATATCCCTAGGGGTTATATCACCCCTAGGGACATTTTACAATCATTTATATTGGTTGAATGGGGTCATAAGATGACCTATGACCCTCTCGACACATTCCATGATGACATATGTCCCTAGGGGTCTGAGGACCCCTAGTGACATATTAGAATTGTTTATATGGGTCAAAGGGGCCATGGGATGAACTATTACTCCTTTCAACATATTTCATGATGGCATACGTCCCTAGGAGTCCTAGTACCGCTATGGACATATTACAATCATTCATATGAGTCAAAAGGGGTGATACGATGACCTATGACCTCTTTCGACACATTTCATGATGACATATGTTCCTAGGTGTTCTACGAGCCCTAAACACATATTAATCTCATTTATATAGATCAAAGGGGGTCAAAGGACGACCTATGACCCTTTTTGACACATTCCATGATGACATATGTGCCTAGGGCTCGTAGCACCCATAGGAACATATTAGAATCATTTATATGGATCAAAAGGGGTCATAGGATTACTTGTGACCCCTTTCGACACATTGCATGGCAACATATGTCCCTAGGGGTCCTAGGAAGCCTAAGGACATATTAGAATCATTTATATGGGTCAAAAGTTGTCATTGAATGACTGATTTCCCCTTTTGACACATTCCATGTTGACAAATGAACCTAGGGGTCTTAGGACACCAAGGGACATATTATAATTGTTTATATGAATCGAAAGGAGTCTTAGGATGACTTATGACCCCTTTTGTCAAATTCTATGATGACATATATTCTTAAGGGAACTAGGACCCTTAGGGACACATTAGAATTATTTATATAGGTCGAAGAGGGTCACAAGATGACCTCTAACCCCTTTAGACACATTCCATGATGACATATCCCTAGGGGTCATAGGACCCCTAGGGACATGTTAGAATCATTTATATGGGTCGAAGGGGGTCATAGGATGACCTATGACCCATTTCAATACATTCCATGATAACATAAGACCCTAGGGGTCCTAGGACCCATAAAGACATATTAGAATCATTTGTATCAATCAAAGTAGGTCAGAGGATGACCTATGACCCCTGTTGACACATTCAATGATGACATATGTCCATAGGGGTCCTAGGACCCATAGTGACATATTAGAATCAGTTATATGAGTTGAAAGGGATCACAAGATGGCCTATGGCCTTTTAAGACACATTCCATGATGACATATGTGCCTAAGGGTCCTAGGACCCCAAAATGACACATTAGAATGATTTATATGGGTTGAAAGGGGTTACAAGATGACCTATGGCACCTTTTGACACATTCAATGATGAAATTTGTCCCTAGGCATCCAAACACCCATAGAGACATATTAGAATCAATTATATGGGTCGAAGGGATTCATAGGATGCCCCACAATAGCTTTCGACACATTCCATGATCACATTTGTCAAAAGGGGTCTTAGGAGAACTTTAGACATATAAGAATTGTTTATATGGGTTGAAAGGTGTCATAGTATGACCTATGGCCCCTTTCAACACATTTCATAATGATATGTCTCTAGGCATCTTAGGACCCTTAGGAACATATTAGTATTATTTATATTGGTCGAAGAGATTAATATGATGAGCTATGACCCCTTTCAACCCATTCCATGATGGCATATGTCTCTAGGGGTCATAGGACCCCTAGGGACATATTAGAATCATTTATATGAGCTAAAGGGGGTCACTAGATGAAATATCACCCCTTTTAACACATTCCTTGAAGACATATGACTCTAGGGGTCCTAGGACCCCTAGAAAAATATTAAAATTGTTTATATGGGTCTTAAGGGGTCACAGAATAACTTATGATTCCCTTCAACACATTCCATGATATATATGTCTCCAGGGGTCTTAAGAACCCTAGGAACATATTAGAATCATTTGTATAGGTCGAAGGAGGTCATAGTTTCCTTTCGGCACATTTTATGACCTACTATAATATTAGAATCATTTATATATATCAAAGGGGATCATAGGTCCTAGGACCCTTAGGAACATATGAAAATTGCTTATATGGGTCCAAAGGGGTCACAGAATGACCTATGACCCCTTTCAACACATTCCATGACATATATGTCCCTACAGGTCCTAGGACCCCTAGGGACATATTAGAATCTTTTATATAGGTTGACGTGGTTCGTAGCTTCCTTTCAACACATTCTATGATGACTTATGTCACTAGGGGTCCTAATATTCTTAGGAAAATATTACAATTGTTTATATTGTTCAAAGAGGGTCATAGGATGACTTAGGACCAGTTTTGACACATTCCATGATGACATATTTCCCTAGGGGTCCTAAGACCCCTAAAGACATATTAGAATCATTTATATGAGTCGAAGGGGGTCATGGGATGACCAATAAACCCTTTAAACACATTGCATGATGACATACATCTCTAGGGGTCCTAGGAACCCTAAAGACGTATTAGAATCATTTATATGAGTCAAAGGTGGTGATTGGATGACCAATTTCCCCTTTCGACACATTCCATGATGACATATGAACCTAGGGGTCTTAGCACGCCAAGGGACATATTAAAATTGTTTATATGAGTTGAAAGGGGTGATAGGATGACCTATGACCCCTTTTGTCAAATTCCATGATGGCATATATCCCTAAGGGAACTAGGACCCCTAGGTGTTAGGATAAACCACAGACAGAAATAAAAACTACATGCAAATATAACTAATAAAAAAAAATAATAGAACACATAGAAATGAACACAAGGCACCAAGATTTAACGTGGTTCACCCAATCCCTGCGCTACGTTCACCAAACAACACGTCCGATCTTACCACAATCTAACAATCTCCCACTTGGGGACTGATCAGGCTCCACACTAAACAATAATCTCCCACTTGGAGACTAATCCTGTATCAATACAACTACCGCATGGGGCTCCCACTGGATCAAAACCACCCTAGACTCTGTTGTTCTTTTATTCACATTTAGTCTAAAAGACCAACTGAAGCTGAAGAGGAGTTCGGCTTCTCCCTTGTTACAACCTTTGTCAACATATCTACTAGATTTTCATTGGTATGTATCTTCTCCAGCTTTAATTGTCCATCCTCCAAAACTGACCGAATGAAATGGTACCGCAACTGTATGTGTTTCGTCTTAGAATGCAGAGCTGAATTCTTAGCAAGATGAATGGCACTCTGACTATCTATGAACAAATAATTATCCTTCTGAGGATGTCCCAATTCTTCCAAGAAGAATTGAAGCCATATCATCTCTTTGGCTGCCTCTGTAGCAGCAACATACTCTGCCTCTGTAGTGGAGAGAGCATTAATCTTCTGTAGCCTAGAAACCCAGCTCACGGCTGCCCCACCAACAGTAAAGACATAACCTGTAGTACTCCACCTAGTATCAATATCCCCAGCCAAATTTGAGTCAACATAGCCCTGTAAATCAGTAGTAGAGCCCCCAAAGTGTAAACACTTATTGGATGTTCCTCTCAAATATCTGAGAATCCACTTGACAGCATTCCAATGCTCAAATCCTGGATGACTCATATACCTGCTAACGACTCCCACTGCATGTGCAATATCTGGCCTAGTGCATACCATAGCATGCATCAAACTTCCTATAGCTAAAGCATAGGGTACCTTGGACATCTTATCCTCCTCTTCCTGTGTCTTGGGACACATCTCCTTAGTCAATTTCAAATGACCAGGTAAAGGTGTGCTGACAGCTTTAGCATTCTCCATAGAGAAACGTTGCAACACCTTCTCAACATAATCAGCTTGAGATAGCGTCAATGTTTTGTTCTTCCTATTTCTACAAATCTTCATACCAAGGATTTGTTTTTCTGGCCCCAAATCCTTCATAGCAAATGCATGTGCTAATTGGCATTTCAGCCCCTTAATATGATCCATGTTAGACCTAGCTATAAGCATATCATCAACATATAAACATAAAATAATGTAGTTATCATCATCCAACCTCTTAAAATAAACATAGTAATCTGAATGACACCTATTATATCCATGCTGGTGCATAAAACTGTCAAATTTTAGATACCATTTCCGAGGTGCTTGCTTCAAGCCATATAAACTTTTCTTCAATTTGCACACTAAGTTCTCCTTACCTTTGACCTCAAAACCTTGTGGCTAAGCCATATATATTTCTTCATCCAAATCACCATGAAGAAAGGTTGTTTTAACATCCATCTAATCTAAATGCAAATCTTCAGTAGCCACAAGACTTAAAACAGTACGAATAGAAGTCATTTTAACAATAGGAGAAAATATCTCATCAAAATCAATTCCATTTTTCTATGCAAATCCTTTTACAACTAACCTGGTCTTAAATCTTTTCTTACCTCCTTCCTCTTCTTTCAACCTGTAAACCCATTTATTTTGTAAAGCCTTTTTACCTGCAGGCAACTTGCACAAATCCCATGTCTTATTTTTCAGCAAAGAGTCCATTTCATCTTTCATTGTAGACTCCCACTGAATCTTAGTATCCACCTGCATAGCTTCATCATAACTTTCAGGTTCACCAGCATCAGTAAGTAAAATAGAATACAAAGAGGGAGAAAACCTTTTTGGAGGTCTAATTGGCCTTGTTGACCGTCTAACATTCACTGGTGTCTATGGTATTTGTTGTTGCGGTTGTTGCACATCATGAGGAATGGATGGAACATCAACTTTTGGAGTATCATCTAGCACTACATAATCATCTTCTTTCTTCTCATGTTGCTGCAACAGATCTTTGTACAACACTTTTTCATTGAATATGACATCCCGGCTTCTTATAATTTTATGATTTTCAAAATCCCAAAGCCTATAACCAAATTCATTAATGCCATATCCAACAAAGACACATTTCTTTGATTTAGCTTCTAGCTTGGTTCTATTTTCAAAGTCTATATGAGCAAAAGCTTCACAACCGAAGGTTTTGAGAAAAGAATAACTCACCTTCTTACCAGTCCATGCTTCCTCTGGAATACCACAGCCCAAAGGAGTAGAGGGACCTCTATTAATCAAATATACTGCAGTATTGACAGCCTCCGCCCACATGTGTAAGGGCAACCCAGCATGCAACCTCATGCTCCTTGCGTGCTCCATTATAGTCCTATTCATGCGTTCAGCCACTCCATTTTCCTGTGGAGTCCTTGGAACAGTTTTCTGTCTACGAATACCATTAGTGGAGAAATAATCCTCAAATTCATGACTGCAATACTCACCACCATTATCAGATCTAAGACATTTTAATTTCTTACCAGTCTCATTTTCAACCAAGCATTTCCATTTCTTAAAAGTTTGAAATACATCAGATTTCTGTCTAAGGAAATAAACCCATACTTTTCTAGTTGCATCATCAATAAATGTAGTATAATAATGAGAGTCACCAAGGGAAGATACCTGAGCCGGTCCCCATACATCTGTATGCACAAGCTCTAATTTCTCCTTTTTGTTTTCCTTCCCAGTCTTTACAAAACTCACTCTCTTTTGTTTTCCATACACACAACTTTCACAGAAATCCATATTCACATATTTTAGACCTAGTAAAACTTTCCTTGAATGAAGTACTTTCATAACTTTCTCACTCATGTGCCATAGTGCTATATTAGAATCTACAGCAGCTATTTGTTCTCCCTGCTCAACTGCAGTAATTGTTCCTGAATATTCATTTTTCTCTGAAATAATCAAAGTAGAAGGAATAATATGACCTGTACAAAGATATAAGGTGCCTAATTTCACACCTTTTGCTACTACAAGGGAACCTTTTGAAACCTTTCAATTTTTATCATTAAAAGTAACTACACAACCCTTATCACCGAGTTGCCTTGCTGAAATTAAATTTCTACTCAGTTTTGGAACATGTCTTACCTCATGTAGTAGCCAATGATTCCCATTCTGCAACTTAATCTTAATTTTTCCCTTTCCAAAAATCTGACAAGGTTCATTATCCCCCAAATAAACAAGCCCAAAATCCCCTTGGACATAATCAATGAAATAACCTCTATGAGGTGTAGCATGAAATGAAGCGCTAGAATCTAAAACCCATGAATCATCAACACTCTCTAAAGACAGAAGCAAAGCATCCTCTTTGGATTTGTTACTTACCACATTTTCCTCCTTGTCTCCATCTAATTTATCTCCTTCATTTTTCTTTCGAGTCCAACAATCTTTCTTTTTGTGCCCTGGTTTCCCACAGTAACAGCAATCATTTGGTCCTCTCGATTGAGACCTCCTCCCCTTTGACTTTCCTCTTGATTTCCCACGATTTCCAGAGTTACTTCCTCTTTCAGTCGTTCTACCCCTACTTTGTGCATTTAAAGCACTTCTTGATGTAGTTCCACCTGAGGATTTTCTACGAGTTTCTTCACTTAAAATAACACCGATTACATCATCATATTTTAGGGTACTAGATCTAGGAATAGAATTACTCACCGCCATTACCAAGCCATTCCAGCTTTCAGGCAAAGAACACAAAATCAAGAGAGCCCTAATTTCTTCATCAAAATTGATACCCACAGAAGATAATTGACTAGTAATAGTATTAAACTCATTTAAATGATCTACAAGAGATCCACCTTCTGCCATTTTCATATTAAATAAACACTTCATGAGAAATACCTTATTTGAAGCAGAGGGCTTTTCATACAATGTCGCTAGGGTTTTCATCAAATCTTCTGTCATCTTTGCTTTTGTAATATTAAATGCCACCGATGGTGCCAAGCATAACCAAATGCTTCCAAGTGCCTTTCTGTCCAAAAGATCCCATTCAGCCTCTGACATAGTTCCCTGATTCTTGGCTTTTCCTTCCAACGGCTTCCATAAATCCTTCTGATATAAATAGTCTTCCATTTGCATCTTCCGTAACTGGAAGTTCTGTCCATTAAACCTTTCAACCCTCAGCTTACCCTCATCTGCCATCGCTCCCACTTAACCGTGAGACTTTCCTGCAGAGGATAACTAAAATAAAACCTCGCTCTGATACCACTTGTTAGGATAAACCACAGACAGAATTAAAAACTACATGCAAATATAACCAATAACAAAAAATAATTGAACACATAGAAATGAACACAAGGCACCAAGATTTGACGTGGTTCACCCAATCCCTGCACTACGTCCACCAAACAGAAAGTCCGATCTTATTACAATCTAGTGATTACAACTTGATTACAATCCGTAATCCCTTACAGCTCAATACCGCCGCAAGAACCAATTTCGTATCACCACACATGAAAAATACCCAACCCTAAGCCCTTTTTATACAAGTTTTAAACTGCTTTAGGGTTATAACTTGTCGGCCATATGTCGGCCATAATATGTCGGCTATCATGTCGGCTACTTCCCAAAAAAAATTTTTGGAGACTACTTATGAAGTATGTACAGTACTTTCCTGATCAGTCACCACAATCTAACACTAGGGACATATTAGAATTATTTATATAGGTTGAAGAGGGTCACAGGATGACCTCTGACACCTTTAGACACATTCCATGATGACATATGTCCCTAGGGGTCATGTTAAAATTATTTATATGGTGCGAAGGGTGTCATAGGATGACCTATGACCCCTTTCAAAATATTTCATGACAACATATGACCTTAGGAGTCCTAAGACCCATAGGGACATATTAAAATCATTTATATTTGTCAAAGCGGGTCAAAAGATGACCTATGACCCCTTTTGACACATTCAATAATAGCATATGTCCATAGGGGTCCTAAGACCCATAGTGACATATTAGAATCATTTATATGGGTCGAAGAGGATCACAAGATGACTTATGACCCTTTTCGACACATTCCATGATGACATATGACCCTAGGGTTCTTCGAATCCCAAGGGACACATTATAATTATTTATATGGGTCGAAGGGGGTCACAAGATGACCTATGGCCCCTTTTGACACATTCCAATGCAACATATGTTGCTGGGCATCCAAGCACCAGTAGAAACATATTAGAATCATTTATATGGGTCGAAGGGAGTCATAGGATGACACATTACATGATCACATATGTCTATAAGGGTCTTAGGACCATTTGAAACATATAAGAATTGTTTATATGGGTCGAATGGGGTCACAGTATGACCTATTTCCTCTTTTGACACATTCCACAATGACATATGTCTCTAGGGGTCCTATGACCCTTAGTGACATATTAGTATTATTTATATGTGTCGAAGGGGTTATAAGGATGAGCTATGACCCCTTTCAACACATTTCATGATAAAATATGTCGCTAGGGGTCATAGGAGCCCTGGGGACATATTAGAATCATTTATATGTGTTGAAGGGGGTCACTAGATAAACTATGTCCCCTTTGACGGTTTATATGGGTCGACGGGGGTCATAGGATGACCTATGAACCCTTTCGACACATTCTATGATGACATATGTCTGTAGGGTTCTTTGGACCACTAGAAACATATTAGAATCATTTATACAGGTTGAAGGGGGTCATAGGATGACCTATAACACTTTTCAACACATTTCATAATGACATATATCCATAGGGGTCCTAAGACATTGAGGGACATTAGAATCATTTATATGAGTCTAAGGGGGTCATACGATGACCTATGACCCCTTTTGACACATTATAATACAACATATCTCCCTAGGGGTCCTATGACTCATAGGGACATATTAAAATCATTTATATAAGTTGAAGGGGGTCATAAGTTCAACACATTCTATGACAACATATCTCCCTCAGGGTCCTAGGACCCTAAGGGACATATTAGAATCATTTATATAGGTTGAAGGGGGTCATAAGAGGACCTATGAACCCTTTCGACACATTCCATGACGACATGTCTCAATAGATCCTAAGACCCCTATGGACATATTAGCATCATTTATATGGGTCGAAGAGGGCCATAGGATGACCTATGGCCTGTTTAGACAGATTTTATGATGACAGGTGTTTTTAAGGGTCCCAGACCCCTAAGGACTTTTTATAATTGTTTATATGGGTGAAAAGGGGTCATAGGATAACCTATGACCCCTTTTGAGAAATTCAATGAGGACATATGTCCCTAGGGGTCCTAGGACCTCGAGGGACATATAAGAGTCATTTACATGGTTCAAATGTGGTCATAGAATGACCTATAAACTCTTTCAACACATTCCATGATGATATATGTCCCTAGGGGTCCTACGATCGCTAAGGACATATAAGAATCATTTATATGGATCGAAGAGGGTCAAAGGATGACCTATGACATGTTTTGATAGATTCTATGATGGCATATGTCTCTAGGGGTCCTACAACCCTTAGGGACATGTTATAACCATTTATATGGGTCAAAAGGTGTTATGGGATGACAATAACACCTTTTAAAACATGCAATGATGCCATATGTTCCGAGGGGTCCTAGGACCCATAGGGACATATTAGAATCATTTATATGAGTCGATAGGCATCACAAGATGACCTATGATCTGTTTTGACACATTCCATCAAGAAATATTTCTATAGGGGTCCTAGGACCCCTAAGGACATATTAGAATCATTTATATGGGTCAAATGAAGTCACATGATGTCTTCTAACTAGTTTCAACATATTCTATAATGGCATATGTCCCTAAGGATCTGAGGATCCCTAGAAACATATTATAATTGTTAATATGGGTCGAAGGTGGTCATAGGATGTCTTATGACTATGACCCTTTTTGACATATTACATGACGACATATGTCCCTAGGCGTCTTATGACCCCTATGGACATATTTAAATCATTTAAATGGGTCAAAGCGGGTCATAGGATTATTATTAATATTTTTTGACACATTCCATGATGACATATGTCCACAGGGATCCTAGGACCCCTAGGGACATATTAGAATCATTTATATGGGTTGAACGAGGTCAAAGGATGGCCTTTGACCCCTTTTGACACATTCTATGATGACATATGTCCCTAAGAGTTATTAGGATAGCTATTGATATACTATAATCATATCTATGCCTCGAAAGGGGTCACAGTATGACCTCTAACCCCGTTCAAGACATTCCATGATGACATATGTTCCTAGGGATCCTTGGATCCATAAGGACATTTTATAATCATTTATATAAGTTGAAAGGGGTCATAGAATGAGCTATGATGTCTTTCATGATTTTTTGTTATGACATATGTCCCTAGGGGTACTAGGACCCCTGAGACATATTAGAATTCTTTATATGGGTTGAAATGGGTCATAGGCTAACCTATGACCCTTTTCGACACATTTCATGATGACATATGTCTGTAGGGGTCCTAGGACTCCTAATGATATATTAAAAATATTTATATGGATCGAAGGGGTTGATAAGATGACCAATGAGCCCTTTCAACACATTCTGTGATGACATATGTCCCTAGGGGTCCTAGGACCCCTACGGACATATTATAATTTTTTATATGGGTAGAAAGGGATCATAAGATAACCTATGACCCCTTTCAACATATTCCTTGATAACATATGTTCCTAACGGTCCTAGCAACCCTAGGGACATATTAGAATTGTTTAGATGGGTCGAAGGGGGTTACAGGATCACCTAAAAGCTCTTTCAACACATTCCATAATGAGATATCTCCCTAGCAGTCCTATGAGCCCTAAGTACATATTAGAATCATTTATATGAGTTGAAATGGGTCATAGGATGAGCTATGACCCCTTTCAACACATTCCATGTTGATATATGTCCTAATGTGTCTAAAGACCTATACAAACATATTAGAATCATTTAAATGGGTCGAAGGCGGCCATAAGATGACCTATAACACCTTTCAACACATTCCATGACAACATATGTCAATAGGGGTCCTAAGACCCCTAAAGACATATTTGAATTATTTATATGGGTCAAAGGGGGTCATAAGATTACTTAAGAAACCTTTTGACATATTAGAATCGTTTACATAGGTCAAAGGGGGTACACATTCCATGACAATGTATATTGCTAGGACCCCTAGGACTACTAGGGACCCCCTAGTAATGCGTCAAAAATGGTCATAGGATGACCTATGAAACCTTTTGATAGATTCCATGATGACATATGTCGTTACGAGTCCTAAGAACCTTAGGGACATATTAGAATCATTTATATGAGTTGAACGGGGTCACAAGATGACCTTTGACCCCTTTCGATATATTTCATGATGACATATGTCCGTAGGGGTCCTGCGACACCTAGGGACATATTAGAATTGTTTATATAGGTCAAAGGGGGTCATAGGATGCCCTATGACCCCTTTTGACACATTCCATGATGACATATATCCCTAGGAGTCCTAGGACCCCTAGGGACATATTAGAGTCATTTATATGGGTCGAAGGGGGTCATAGGATGACCTATGACTCCTTTCGACACATTTCATGATGACATATGTCCATAGGGGTACTAGGACCCCTATGGATGTATTAAAATCATTTCTATAGATCGAATGGGTTCCCAAGATGAACTATGACCCCTTTTGACACATTCCATGATGACATATGTCAATAGTGGTCCTAAGACACTTAAAGACATATTAAAATTATTTATATGGGTTAAAGGGGGTCACAAGATGACCTTTGATCCCATTTGACACATTTAGTGATAATATATGTCCATATGGGTTCTAAGACCCCTAGTGAAATATTAGAATCATTTATATGTGTCGAAAGGGGTCACATGATGACCTATGAACGCTTTCAAACTATTCAATGATGACATATGTCTCTCGGAGTCCTACGACCCCTACAAACATATTATAATGGTTTATATGGGTCAAAAGGTATCCCAAGATGACCTATTACCACTTTTGACACATTCCATGATCACATATGTCTCTAGGGGTCCTAAGACCCTTACAAACATATTAGAGTTATTTATATGGGTCGAAGGGGGTCATAGGATTACCTATGACCCCTTTCAAAACATTCCATCATGACATATGTCCATAGAGGTTCTAGGACCCCTAGGAACATATTAGAATCATTTATAGGAGTCGAAGGGGGTCGCAGGGTGACCTATTATCCCTTTCGACATATTCTATGATAACATGTCCTTAGGGGTCTTAGGACAACTAGGGACATATTATAATCATTTATATGGGTTGAAGTGGATCACAACATGACCTCAACCACTTTCAACACATTCAATGATGACATATGTCTTTAGGGGTCCTAAGACCCATAAGGACATATTAGAATCTTTTATATGTGTCGAAAGGGGACATAGGATGACCTAGGACCCACTTTTAAGATATTTCATGATGACATATGTCCCCAGGTGTCCTAAGACCCTAGAGGACATATTAGAATCATTTATATGGGTTGAAAGGCATCATAGACTAGGGACATATTAGAATTTTTTATATGGGTTGAAGGGTTTTATAAGATAACCTAAAACCTGTTTTGACACATTTAATAATGACATATCTCTATAGGGGTTCTAGGAACCCTAGAGACATATTAGAATTATTTATATGGGTTGAAAGGTGTCACAAGATGACATCTAACCCCTTTCGACACATTCCATGATGACATATTTCAATAGTGGTCCTAGGACACTAGAGACATTAAAATTATTTATATGGGTTAAATGGGCTCACAAGATTACCTTTGACTACTTTCGACACATACCATGATGATATATGTCCATAGGAGTTTGAAGACCCCTAGTGAAATATTAAAATTATTTATATGTGTCGAAAGGGGTCATGGGTCCTTTCAACACATTCCATAATGACATATGTCCCTTAGAGTCTAATGACCCTTAAGGATATATTAGAATCATTTATATAGATCAAAGGGGGTCACAGGATGACCTATGACCACTTTCGATGCATTCTATGATGACATATGTCTCTAGGAGTACTAGGACCCTTAGAGAAATATTAGAATCATTTGTATGGGTCAAATGGGGTCATAGGATGACCTATGAGCCCTTTGGACACATTTCATAATGACATATTTTCATAGGGGTCCTAAGACCCCTAGGAACATATTAAAATTGTTGATATACGTCGAAGGGGCTCGCAAAATGACCTATGACCCCTTTTGACACATTCTTTGATTACATATGTCTCTAGGGGTCCTAGGTCCCCTAGGGAACGATTATAATTATTTATATGGGTCGAAAGGGGTCATAGGATGGCCCATGACCTCTTTTGGTAAATTCCATGATGACATATGTCACCAAGGGTCATAACAACCCTAGCGACATATTATAATCATTTATATGGGTTGAAAGGGGTCATAGGATGAACTATGACACCTTTTGACACATTCCATGATGACATATGTCCCTAGGGGTCCTAAGACCCCTAGGGACATATTAAAATCATTTACATGGGTCGAAGGGGGTCACAGGATGACCTATGACTCTTTTCGACACATTTTGTGGTGACATATGTCCATAGGAGTCCTCGGACCCCTAAAGACATATCAAAATCATTTCTATAGATTGAAGGGGTTCACAGGATGACCCATGACCTTTTGACACATTCCATGATGACATATGTCAATAGCATTCCTAGGACAACTAGGCACATATTAAAATTATTTATATAGGTTGAATGGGGCCACAAGATGACCTTCAACCCCTTTTGACACATTCCATGATGATATATGTCCAAAGTGGTCCTACAACCTCTAGGGACATATTAGAATTATTTATATGGGTTGAAGAAGGTCATAGCATGACCTATGACCACTTCCAACATATTCCATGATAACATATTTCTCTAAGGGTCCTAGTTACCTTAGGGACATATTACAATCATTTATATGGGTCAAACTTTTGACACATTCTATGACAACATATGTCCATAGGGGTCCTAGGACCCCTAGGGACATATTAGATTTATTTATATAGATCGAAGGGGGTTGCAAGATGGCATATGACCCTTTTCGACACATTATATAATGACATATGTCCTTAGGGGTCATAGAACCAATATGGACATATTAGAATCATTTATATGTGTCAAAGGGGGTCATAAGAAGACCTATGACTACTTTCAACACATTCTATGATGACATATGTCCCTAAGGGTCCTATGACACCTACAGACATATTAGAATCATTTATATGCGTTGAAAGGGGTTATAGCCTGACCTATGACCTTTTTTGACACATTCGATAATGAGATATGTCCGTAGGAATCCTAGGACCTCTAGGGACATATTAAAAATATTTATATGGGTGGAAGGGGTTCATGGGATGACTAATGACCCCTTTCGACACATTTCATTATGACATATCTCAATAGGGGTCCTAGAACCCCTAAGGATATATTATAATTCTTTAAATGATTTGAAAGGGGTCATAGGATAACTTATGACCCTTTTCAACACATTCTTTGATGACATATGTCTCTAGGGGTCATAAAAACCCTAGGGACATATTAGAATTGTATATATGGGTCAAAGGGGGTTACAAGATAGCTTATGACCCTTTTTGACACATTCTATGATGACATATGTCCCTAGGAACATGTTAGAATCATTTATATGGGTTGATGGGGGTCACAAGATGACCTATGACCCCTTTTGACACATTCTATTACGACATATGTTCTTAGGGGTCTTAGGACCCATTGGCACATATTAGAATCATTTATATGGGTTAAAAGAAGCAATAAGATGACTTATGACCCCTTTCAACACATTCTATGATGACATATGTCAATAGGGGTCTTAGGACCCTTAGGGACATGTTTGAATCATTTATAAAAGGCAAAGGTGGTAATAGGATGACCTATGACCTCTTTCGACATAGTAGAATTGTTTATATAGGTCGAAAAGGGTAGACATTACATGACAATGTATATCACTAGGACCCCTAGGACCACTAGGGACCCACTGGGAATGCGTCCAAAGGGGTTGTAGGATGACGTAGGACACCTTTGAACACATTGCATGATGACATATGTCTCTAGCAGTCCTTAGGAACCCTAGGGACATCTTAAAATCGTTTATATGGGTCTAAAGGGGTGATAGGATGACCTATGACCCCTTTCAACACATTCCATGATAACATATGTCCCTAGAGATTCTACGACTACTAAGAACATATTAAAATCATTTATATGGGTCAAAGGGTGTCATAGGATGACCTATGACCACTTTCAACACATTCCATGATGACATATGTCTCTAGGAGTGCTACAACCCCTATTGACATATTAGAATCATTTAAATGGGTCAAAAGGGGTAAGACGATAACGTGTGACCCTTTTCAACACATTTCATGATGACATATGTTGCTAGAGGTCCTAAGACCCCTAGGGAGATATTATAATAATTTATATGGGTTGAAAGAGGTCATATGATGAACTATGATCCTGTTCGATACATTCCATGAAGTCATATGTCTCTAGGGGTCCTATGACCGCTAACAACATAGTAAAATTATTTATATGGGTCCAAATTTGTCACAGAATGACCTCTAACCAATTTAAACATATTCTATAACAACATGTCCCTATGGGTCCTACGACCCATAGGCACATATTAGAATTGTTTATATAGGTCGAAGGGGGTCATAGGTCCTTTTTAACACATTCTGTAATGACATATGTCGCTCAGGGTCCTAGGACTACTACAAATATATTAAAATTATTTATATGGGTCGAAGGGGGTCATAGGTCTTTAAGACACATTCCATGATGACATATTTCCCTAGGAGTCCTACCCCTAGGGACATATTAGAATTATTTATATGAGTTGAAGGGGGTGATAGGATAACCTATTACTCCTTTTGACATATTTCATGATAAGATATGTCCTTAAGGGTCCTAGGATCCCTAGGGACATATTTTAATAATTTATATGGGTCAAAAGGGGTCATGACCTGTGACCTCTTTTAAAACATTTCATACAACATATTTGCATAGGTGTCCTAGGACCCCTAGGGACATATTAGAATCATTTATATTGATCGAAGGAGTTTTGATACATTTTATGATGACATATGTTCTTAGGGGTGCTATGATCACTTAGGACATATTAACATTATTTATATGAGTCGAAGGGGGTTATAGGATGACCTATGACCCCTTTCGAAACATTACATGATTACATATGTCCCTAGGGGTCATAGAACCCCTAGGGACATATTAGAATCAATTATATGAGTCAAAAGTTGTCATTGGATGACCTATGACTCTTTTCAACACATTCTTTGATGAAATATGTCTCTAGGTGTCCTAGGACCCCTAGAGATATATTAGAATCATTTATGTAAGTCGAAAGGGGTCACAAGATAACTTATGATCCCTTTAAACACATTTCATGATGACATATGTGTTTATTACATGTTACAATCATTTATATGGGTCAAAGGGGGTCACAAAATGACCTATAAAACCTTTCAACACATTCCATAATGATATATGTCTATAGGGGTCCTAGGATCCCTAGGGACATATTAGAATGACATATATGGGTCAGAGGGTGTCACAAGATGACCTCTGACTCCTTTCTAACACATTTCATGATGACATATATACCCAGGGGTCATACGACCCCTAGGGACATATTAAAATTATTTATATGGGTCAAAGCAGGGCATAGGATGACTTATGACCCCTATCGACACATTCTATGATAACATATGTCCCTAAGGGTCCTAGGATAGCTTGGGACATATTATAATCATTTATATGGGTCAAACAAGATCACAGTATGACCTCAAACCCCTTTTGACACATTCCATCATGACATATGTCCCTAGGGGACTTAGGACCCATAGGGACATATTACAATAATTTATATGGGTTAAAAATGGTCATAGGATAACATATGCCTCCTTTCAAGATATTTCATGATGATGTATGTGTCAAGGGTACTAGGACACCTAGGGACATATTAAAATTGTTTATATGGGTCAAAAGGGGTCATAGGCTAACCTATAACCCCTTTTGACATATTCCATAATGACATATGTCTGTAGGGGTCCTAGGACTTGTAAGGATATATTAAAAATATTTATATGGGTTGAAGAGGATCATAGGATGACTGATGACCACTTTCGACACATTCTGTCATGACATATGTCCCTAGGGGTCCTAGGACCATTAGGGACATATTATAATTGTTTATATGGGTCCAAAGGGGTCATAGGATGAACTGTGATCGCATTCGACACATTCCTTGATAACATATGTCCCTAAGGGTCCTAGCAACCCTAAGGACATATTAGAATCATTTATATGAGTCAAAGGGGGTCCTAAGATGACCTGTGACCTCTTTTAACACATTAAATGATGACATATATCCCTACAAGGTACTAGGACTCCTAGGGACATATTATGATAATTCATAAAGGTCAAAAAGGGTCATAGGTACTTTCAACAAATTTCATGATGATATATGTCCATAAGGGTCTTAGGATCTTTAGGGAGGTATTAGAATTGCTTATATGCATTGAAGGGTGTCACAAGATGTCCTATGACCCCTTTCGACACATTCCATGATGACATATGACCCTAAGGGTCCTAAGAACCCTAGACCCCTAGGGACATATTGGAATCATTTACATGGGTGAAATTTGTCCATAGGTTTTCTAAGACCCCTAGAGACATATTAGAATCATTTATATGGGTCAAAGGGGGTCATAAAATGATCTATTGCCCAATTTAACTCATTCAAGAATGACATATGTCCCTAAGGGTCCTAGAACCCCTAAAGATGTATTAGAGTGATTTATATGGGTGAAAGGTGGTCATAGGATGACCAATGACCCCTTTCGACCCTTAGGGACATATTAGAATTATTTATATGGGTCGAAGGGGGTCACAAGATGACGTATAACCCATTTCAACACATTCCATGATGACATATGTCTGTATGGATATTAGAACCCCTAGGGACATATTAAAATCATTTATATCGGTCAAAAGGGGTCATAGGCCCTTTTAAGATATTTCGTGATAACATATGTCCCTAAGGGTCCTAGGACCCCTAGGGACATATTAGAATCATTTATATGGGCGAAAAGGGGTCATAGGCTTACCTATGACCCATTTCGACACATTCCATAATGACATATGTTCGTAGGGGTCTTAGGACCCCTAGAGATAGATTAAAGTTATTTATATGTGTCGAAGGGGGTCATAAGATGATAGATGACCCCTTGCGACACATTCTATGATGACATATGTCCATAGGGATCATAGGATGACTTATGACCCCTTTCAAGATATTTCATGATAACATATGTCCCAATTGGTCCAAGTACCCCTGGGGACATATTAAAATTGTTTATATGGGTCGAAAGGTGTCATAGGCTGACCTATAACTCCTTTTGACACACTCCATGATGACATATTTTTATAGGGGTCCTAAGCCCCCTAGGGATATATTAAAAATATTTATATTTGTTGAAGGGGGTCAGAGGATGACCGATGATCCCTTTCGATGCATTCTATCATGACATATGTCCCATAGGGACATCTTATAATTATTTATATGGGTTAAAGGGGTCATAGGCCCTTTCGACACATTCCTTGATGATATATGTTACTAGGGGTCACATCAACCCTAGGGACATTAGAATTGTTTATATGGGTCAAAGAGGGTTATAGGATAACTTATGACCCCTTTCAACACATTTCATGATGACATATGTCCCTAGAGGAATATATTAGAATCGTTTATATAGGTTGAAGGCGGTCACAAGTCTTTTCGACACATTTTATTATGACATATATCTCTAGGGGTCTTAAGACCCATAGGCACATATTATAATCATTTATATGGGTCGAAGGGGCCCATAAGATGAGCTATGACCCCTTTCGACACATTGTATGACAACATATGTCAATAGGGGTCTTAGGACCCATAGAGACATGTTAGAATCATTTATGTAAGACGAAAGGGGTGATAGGATGACCTATGAATCCTTTAAACATATTAAAATTGTTTATATAGGTCAAAGTGGGTACACATTTCATTACAATGTTTATCGCTAGGATCCCTAAGACCACTAGGCACCAACTAAGAATGTGTCAAAATGAGTCATAGGATATCCTATGACCCCTTTTGACACATTTCATGAAGACATGTCTCTAAGAATGCTATGACCCCTAGGAACATATTAGAATAATTTATATGGGTCGAAGGGGGTAAGAGGATGACCTATGACCCTTTTCAACACATTCTATAATGATATATGTTTGTAGGGGTCCTAAGACCCCTTGGAAAATATTAGAATAGTTTATATGGATTAAAGGGGGTCATAGGATGAACTATGACCCCTTTTGACACATTCCATGAAGACATATGTCTCTAGTGGTCCTAGGACTGGTAGGAACATATTAAAATTATTTATATGGGTCCAAAGGGGTCACAGAATGATCTATGAACCCTTTCGATACATTCCATGACATATATGTCCCTAGGGGTCATAGGACCCCTATGGACATATTAGAATCATTTATATGGGTCGAAGGGGGTCATAAGTCCTTTTTGACACATTCTATGAAGACTTATGTTTCTAAAGGTGCTAAGACCCGTAAGTATATATTATAATTTTCTATATAGGTCGAAAGGGGTCATAGGGTGACCTATGACCCTTTTCGACACATTCCATAATAAAATATTTAGCTAAGGGTCCTAGGACCCATAGGAACATATTAGAATCATTTATATGGGTTGACGGGGGTCATAGGATGACTTATGACCCCTTTCAACACATTCTATGATGACATATGAGTCTAGGGTTCTTTAGACCCCTTTTGACATATTCCATTATGACATATGTCCCTATGGGTCCTAGGAACCCTAGGTATAGATTATAATCATTTATATGGGTCGAGCTGGGTCATAGGATGACCTATGACCACATTCGACACATTTCACAATGACATGTCTCTAGGGGTGCTAGGACCCTTAGGGACATATAAGAATCATTTATATGGGTTGAAGGGGGTCACAGGATGACCTATAACATCTTTCGAAATATTTCATAATGACATATGTCCATAGGGGTCCTAGGACACCTAGGGACATATTAGAATCATTTATATGAGTCTAAGGGGGTCATAGGATGACCTATGACCTCTTTCAACACATTACATGACAACATATGACCCTAATGGTCCTATGACTCCTAAAGAAATATTATAATATTTTACATGGATTGAAGGGAGTCATAAGAGGACCTATGACCCCTTTCAGTACATTCCATAATAACATATGTCTGAATGAGTCCTAGGACCCTTAGGGACATATTAGAATCATTTATATTGGTCAAGGGGGTCACAAGATGACCTATGGCATGTTTTGACAAATTTCATGATGACATATGTCTTTAGGGGTCTTAGGACCCTTTGGGACTTTTTATAATTGTTTGTATGGGTCAAAAGGGGTCATAGGTCATCTTATGACCCTTTTTGACAATTTCAATGAGGACATAATTTCTTAGGGGTCCTAGGACCCCGAGGGACATATAAGAGTTGTTCACATGGGTTGAAGGTGGTCATAGGATGACCTATGAACCCTTTTGACATATTTCATAATGACATATGTCTCTAGGGGTCCTACAATGACTAATGATGTATTAGAATCATTTATATGGGTCGAAGGGTGTTTTGACAGATTCCATTATGACATATCTCTCTAGGGCTACTATGACCCCTAGGGACATGTTATAACCATTTATATGGATCGAAAGGGGTTATAGGATGACCTATAACCCCTTTCGACACATATAATAATGACATAGGTCCCTATGAGTCTCAAGACCCATAAGGACATATTATAATCATTTATATGAGTCAAAAGGGGTCACAAGATGACCTGTGACCCATTTTGACACATTCCATGATGGCATATGTCCATAGGGGTCCTAAGACCCATAGGAACATATTATAATAATTTATATGGGTCAAATAAGGTCATAGGATGACCTACGACCCCTTTTGACACATTCTTTCAAGACATATGTCCCTAAGGGTCATAGGACCCGTAGGGACATACTAAACTCATTTATATGGATCAAAGGGGGTCAGAAGAGGTCTCATGACCCCATTCAACACATTCCATCATGACATATGTCCCTAGAGGTCTTAGGAACCATAGAGACATATTAGAGTCATTTATATGAGTTGAAGGGGGCGATAAGATGACCTATGATGTGTATCGACACATTCCATGATGACATATGTCCTTAGAGGTCCTAGGACCTGAGGAGACATATCAGAATAATTTATATAGGTTGAATAGGGTGATAGGATGACCTACAATTTTTTTTGAAACATTCTTTCATGACATATGTCTCTTGGGGTCCTAGAACCCATAGGGACATATTAAACTCATTTATATGGGTCTAAGGGGGTCATATGTCATTAGGAGTCCTAAGAAACCTATAGACATATAAAAATTATTTATATGGGTCAAAGGGGGTCATAGGATGACCTATGACTCTGTTAGACACATTTGATAATGACATATGTCCGTAAGGGTCCTAGGATACCTAGGGATATATAAGAATCATTTATGTGGGTCAAAGGGGGTCATAGGATGAGTTATGACCCCTTTCAACACATTCCATGATGACATATGTCTCAAGGTGTTTTAGAACCCCTAGGGACATATTAGAATTGTTTATATAAGTTGAAGGGGTTAATAGGATGACCTATGACCTATTTCGAAACATTCCTTGATCACATATTTCTCTAGGGATCCTAAGGCCCATAGGGACATGTTATAATTTTTTATATGAGATGAAAGGTGTCATAGGCCATTTTGACACAATTAATGATATATGTCCCTGGGGACCTAGGACCCTGAGGGACATTGGAATCATTTATATTTTTTGAATGGGATGTCCCTAGGGATCTTAAGATGTCTAAAGACATATTGCAATCATTTATATGAGTCAAAGGGGGTCATAGGATGTCCTATGACCCATTTTGACACATCCTATAAAGACATATGTCCCTAGGGATCCAAGTACCCATAGGGACATATTATAATTGTTAATATGAGTTGAATGGTGTCATAGGATGACCTATGACCCTTTTTGACACATTACATGATGTCGTATGTCCCTAAGGGTCTTATGACCCCTAGGGACATATTAGAATCATTTATATGAGTCGAAGTGGGTCATAGGATTACTTATAACACCTTTTGACACATTCCATGATGACATATGTCCATAGGGGTCCTAAGACCCCTAGGGATATATTAGAATAATTTATATGGGTTAAATGGGGTCATAAGATGACCTATAACCTCTTTCAACACATTCTAAGAAGACATATGTCTCGAGGGGTCCTAGGACCTTTACGGACAAATTATAATCATTTATATGGGTCGAAGGGGGTGACAAGATGTCCTCTGACCCCTTTCGACACATTCTATTATGTAATAAGTCCATAGGGGTTGTACAACCCCTAGGGAATTCCTAGAATCATTTATGTGAGTCGAAGGGTATCATAGGATGACCTTTGACCCATTTCAGCACATTCCATGATGACATATGTCCCTAGGGGTCCTAAGACCCTTAGGAAATTATTAGAATCATTTATATGGGTCAAAGGAACCATAGGATGACCTATGACTCCTCTTGAAACATTTTTTGATGACATATTTCCATAGAGGTCGTAGGACCCCTTTCGATATATCAAATTCATTTCTATACATCAAAGGGGTTCATAGGATGACCTATGACCCCTTTCGACATATTCCATGTTGACATATGTCAATAGTAGTCCTAGGACACCTAGAGACATATCAAATTTATTTATATGGGTTAAAAGGAGTCACAAGATGACTTCTGACACCTTTCAACACATTCCATGATGATATATGTTCATTTGGGTTCTAAGCCCCCTAGTAAAATATTAAAATCATTTATATGTGTTGAAAGGGGTCACAGGATGACCTCTAATATCTTTTGACATATTCCATGATGAAATATGTCCCTCAGTGTCCTACGACTCCTATGGACATATTAGAATCATTTATATGGGTCGAAGAGGGTCATAGGAAGACCTATGACCACTTTTGACACATTCCATAATTACATATCTCTCTAGGGTTCCTAGGACCCTTAGGGACATATAAGAATCATCTATATTGGTTGAAGGGGGTATAGGATGACCTATGACCCCTTTTGACACATTCCATGATGAAATATGACCCCTAGGAACATATTAGAATCATTTAGATGAGTCAAAGGGGGTCATAGGATGATCGATGACCCCTTTTGACACATTCCATGATGATATATGTCCCCAGGGGTCTAGAGAAATATTATAATTGTTTATATGGGTTGAAAAAAGTCATAGGATTAACTATGACTCATTTCAACATTTTCCTTGATGACATATGTCCCTAGGGGTCCTAGCAACCCTAGGGACATATTAGAATTATTTATATGCATTGAAGGGGGTTACAGGATAAACTAAAACTCCTTTCGACACATTTCATGATAACATATCTTCATATGGGTGCTAGGACCACTAGGGACATATTAGAATTGTTTATATGGGTTGAAATGTATCATAGGATGACCTATAACCCCTTTCAATACATTCCATGACAACATATGTCAATATGGGTCCTAAGACCTCTAGAGACATGTTATAATGATTTATATAGGTCGAAGGGTGTTATAGGATGACCTATGACACCATTTGACACATTAAATTCATTTATATAGGTCGAAGGGGTACACATTCGATGATAATATATATCACTAGGACCCGTAGCAAACCTACGAACCTACTAGGAATGCGTCAAAAGGGGTCATAGGATAATCTATGACACCTTTTGACACATTCTATAATGAAATATGTCTTTAGGAGTCTTATAAAACCTAAGGACATATTAGAATTGTTCATATGGGTCGAAGGTGGTCATAGGATGAGCTTTGACTCCATTTGACACATTCTATGATGACATATGTCCCTAGGGGTCCTATTACCCCTAAGGACATATTAGAATAGTTTATATGGGTAAAAGAGGGTCATAAGTTGACCTATGACCCCTTTTGACATATTTCATGGTGACATATGTCCCGAGGGGCCTAGGAACCCTAGGGACATATTAGAATCATTTATATAGGTTGAAGGGGGTCATAGGATGACCTGTGACTCCTCTTGACACATTTTGTGATGACATATGTCCATAGGAGTTTTAGGACACCTAGAGATATATCAAAATCATTTATATGAATTAAAGGAGTTCATAGGATGACCTATGATCTCTTTCAACACATTCCATGATGACATATGTCAGTAGCGGTCCTAGGACATGTAGGGACATATTAAAATTATTTATATGGGTTGAAATCGGTCATAGGTTATCTTATGACCCCTTTCGACAAATTTCATGATGACATATGTCTCTCGAGATCATACGACTCCTAGGGAAATGTAAGAATCTTTTATATGGGTCGAAAGGGGTCACAAGATGACCTATGACCCTTTTCGACACATTCCATGATGACATATGTCAATATGGGTCCTAAGACCCCTAAGGATATATTAGAATTGTTTATATGGGTCAAAAGGGGTCAAAAGATGACCTATGACCCCTTTCAACACATTCTATGATGACATATGTCGTTAGGGGTCATGGGACCGCTAGGGACGTATTCTAATTATTGATATGAGTTGAAGGGGATCACAGTATTACGTCTAATCCCTTTCAACACATTCTATGATGAGATATGTCTCTAGGGGTTCTAGGACCCATAGGAACATATTAAAAAAAATTATATGGGTCGAAAGGGGTCATAAGTCCTTTCAAGATATTTTGTGATGACATATGTCCCTAGGGGTCCTTGAACCCCTTGGGACATATTACTATCGTTTATATGGGTTGAAAGAGATCATGGGAAAACTTATGACCCCTTTCAACACATTTCATGATTACATATGTCTGTAGGGGTCCTAGGACCCCTAGAGACATATTAGAAATATTTCTATATGTCGAAAGGGGTCATAGGATGACCGATGACACCTTTCGTTACATTCTTTGATGACATATGTCCCTAAGGGTCCTAGGACACCTAGGGACATATTATAATTATTTATATGAGTTGAAAAGGGTCATAGGATGACCTATGACCCTTTTTGACACATTCTTTGATGATATATGTGCCTAGGGGTCCTAGCAACCCTATAGAGATAATAGAATTGTTTATATATGTCGAAAGGTGTTACAAGATAACTTAAAATCCCTTTTGACACATATGTTTATATAGGTTAAAAGGGGTCATAAGATGACCTTTGACTCCTTTTGACACATTTCATGATGAGATATGTCCCTAGGAGTCTAAGGACCCATACAAACATATTTGAATCATTTATATAGATCGAGGGGGGCCATAAGATGACCTATAACCCCTTTCGACACATTCCATGACAATATATGTCAATAGGTGTCCTAAGACCCCTAGGGACATGTTAGAATCATTTATATGGGTCAAATGGGGGTAAAAATTCAATGAAAATGTATATTTCTATGACCCCTAGGACCCCTAAGGACCCACTAGGAATGGATCAAAAGGGGTCATAAGATGACTTATGACATATTTCGACACATTCTATTACAACATATATTCTTAGGAGTCCTAGGAACCCTAAGGACATATTAGAATCATTTATATGGGTTGAATTGGGTTATAGGATGACTTATAATCCCTTTTGACATATTTCATGATGACATATGTCTGTAGCGGTACTATGACCCCTAGGGACGTATTAAAATTATTTATATGATTTAAGGGGGTCATAGGTCATTGACACATTCAATGATGACATATGTCTCTAGGATTCTTAGGATCCATAGAGACATATTATATTCATTTATTTTTGTCAAAAGGGGTCATAGGATGACCTACTACCCCTTTAATATATTTCATGATGACATATGACCCATAGGACCCCTAGGAACATCTTAAAATTATTTATATGGGTCGAAAGGGGTCATAGGTTTCGACACATTTTATGACAATATATGTTTGTAGGATTCCTAGGACCTTTAGATGGGTCAAAGTAGGTCAAAGAATGACTGATGACCCCAAAAACTGTCATGATGACATAAGTCTCTAAGGGTCCTGAATCCCTTAAGGACATATTATAATTGTTTATATGGGTCAAAAGGGGTCATAGGATGACCTATGACCCCTTTCAACACATTCCATAATAACATATGTCCCTAAGGGTCTTACCAACCCTAGGGACATATTATAATTGTTTATATGGGTCAAAGAGGTTTACAAAATGACCTATGACTGCTTTTGACACATTCCATGATGACATATCTCCCTAAGGGTCTTAGGACCACTAGGGACATATTAGAATGATTTATATGGGTTAAAGGGGGTCACAAGATGACCTATGACCCCTTTTAACACATTCTATGATGACATATGTCCCTCGAGGATCTACAACTCCTAAGGACATATTAGAATCATTTATATGGGTCGGAGGGGGTCACAAGATGACCTATGACCACTTTCAACACATTCATTGATGCTATATATTCCTAGGGGCCCTAGGATCCCAAGGGACATATTACAATCATTTATGTGGGTTAAAAAGGGGTCATAGGATAACCTATGACCCCTTTTGACACATTCCATGATTACATATGCTGATAGTGGTCCTAGGACCCCTAGGGACATATCAAAATGGTTTATTTGGGTTGAAGGGGGTCATAGGATGACCTATGAGCCTGTTCGACACATTCCATAATGACATATATATTATAATCATTTATATGGGTTGAAGAGGGTCATAGGATGACTTATGACCCCTTTTGACACATTCCATGATGACATATGTCCCTAGGGGTAGGACCACTAGAGACATATTAAAATTATTTATATGGATTGAGAGGGATTATAGGATTACCTATGACCCATTCAATACACTCAATTACGACATATGTCTACAGGAGTCCTAGGACCCCTGGAGACATATTATAATCATTTATATGGGTGGAATGATGTTTTTGACACATTCCATGATGACATATGGCCCTAGGGTTCCTAAAACCTCTAAGGACATATTAAATTTACTTATATGGGTCAGATGGGCTCATAGGATGACATATTACCCTTTTTGACACATTTCATGATGACATATGTCCCTAGGGGTTCAGAGACATATTGAATTTTTTTATATAGGTCAAAGAGGGTCATAGGATGACCTATGACACCTTTTGGCACATTCCATTATGACATATGCCCGTACAGATATTAGGACCCATAGTGATTATTAAAATTATTTATATGGGTTAAAGGGGGTCATAAGATGACCTATGACCCCTTTCAACACATTCCATGATGACATATGTCTCTAGCAGTCCTAGGACGCCTAGGGACATATTAGAATAATTTATATGGGTCAAAAGGAGTCACAAGATGACCTATGACACCTTTCAACATATTTCATGATGATATATATCCATATGGGTCCTAAGACTCTTAGGGACATATTACAATCATTTATATGGCTCGAAGGGGGTCACAAGATGTCTTATGACCCCTTTCAACAAATTTCATGATGAGATATGTCTCTAGGGGTCATACGGCCCCTAGGGACATATTAAAATTATTTATATGGGTTGAAGGGGGCAGAGGACGACCTATGACCCCTTTTGACATATTTCATGATGACATATGTCCCTAGGAGTCTTAGGACCCTTAGGGACATATTAGAATCATTTATATGGATCGAATGGGGTAATAGGTTTCGACACATTCCATTATAACATATGTCCCTAGAAGTCCTAGGACCACTAGGGACATATTAAAATCATTTATATGAGTTGAAGTGGGTCATAAGATAACCTATAACTCATTTTGACACATTTTGTTGTGACTTATGTTCTTGAGAGTTTTAGGACCACTAGGGACATATAATAATCATTTATATGGGTCGAAGGGGGTCATAGGATAACCTATGACACCTTTCAACACATTTCATGATTACATATGTCCATAGGGGTCTTAGGACCTCTAGTGACACATTAGAATCATTTGTATGGTTCAAATTGGGTCATAGGATGATCTCTGAGCCCTTTTGACACATTCCATGATGACATATGTCCTTTGAGGTCTTACAACCCCTAGGGACATATTAGAATCATTATTATGGGTCGAAAGCAGTCATAGGATGACCTATGACCCCTTTCAACACATTCCATGATGACATATGTCACTAGGGGTCTTAGGATCCTTGGAGACATATTAGAATCATTTATATGGTTCGAAAGAGGTCATAGGATGACTTATGACCCCTTTCGACACATTCTATGATGACATATGTCCATAGGGGTTCTAGGACCCTTAGGGACATATTAGAATCATTTATATGGTTCGAAAGGGGTCACATGATGACTTATGACCCCTTTCGATACATTCCATGACAACATATGTTCTTAGGAGTCTTAGGACTACTAGGGACATATTAGAACCATTTATATAGGTCAAAGGGAGTCTTAGTAATACCTATGACCCTTTTTGACACATTCTATAATGACATATGTCACTAGGTGTCTTAGGATGCATAGGAAAATATTAGAATAATTTATTTGGGTCAAAATGTGTCATAAGATGACCTATGACTCTTTTGAATATATTTTGTGATGACATATGTCCCTATGGGTCCTAGTACCCCAAGGGACATATTAAAATTGTTTATATGGGTTCAAAGGGTCATAGGATGACTTATGACCCCTTTCGACACATTTCATGATGACATGTCTCTAGGGGTACTAGGTCCCCTAGGGACATATTATAATTGATTATATGGGTCGAAAGGGGTCATAGGATAACCTATGACCCCTTTTGACACATTCTATGCTGACATATGTCACTAGGGATCATAGCAACCCTAGAGACATATTATAATCATTTATATGGGTTGAAGGGGGTCACAAGAAGAACTATGACACCTTTTAACATATTCCATGATGACATATGTCACTAGAGGTCTTAAGATGTTTAAGGATGTATTAAAATAATTTATATGAGTCAAAGGGGTTCATAGGATGTCCTATGACCCCTTTCGACACATTCCATGATGACATATGTCCCTAGGCATCTTAGGACCCCTATGAACATATTAGAATCATTTATATAGGTCAAAGGGGGTCATAGGATGACCTATGGCTCCTTTTGACACATTTCATGATGACATATGTCCATAGGGGTCCTCAGAACCTTAGGTACATATAAGAATCATTTCAATGGATTGAAGGGGTTCACAGAATGACCGATGACCTCTTTGGACACATTCCATGATGACATATGTCAATAGCAATCCTAGGACCCCTAGAGACATTAAAATTATTTATATGGGTTGAATGGGGTCACAAGATGACCTTCAACCCCTTTTGACACATTCTATGATGATATATGTCCATAGGGGTCCTACGACCCCCAGGGACATATTAGAATTGTTTATATGGGTTGAAGGGGGTCACACGATTACCTATGACCACTTTCAAAAGATTTCATTATAACATATGTCTCTAAGGGTCCTAAGACCCTTAGGGACATATTAGAATCATTTATATGGGTCAAACTTTCAACACATTTCATGACGGCATATGTCCATAGGGATCCTAGGACCCCTAGGGACACATTAGAATCATTTATATGGGTCAAAGGGGGTAGAAAGATGACCTATGACACCTTTCGACACATTACATGATTACATATGTCCCTAGATGTTATAGGACTACTAGGGACATATTAGAATCATTTATATGTGTCGAAGGGTGTCAAAGGATGACTTATGACTCCTTTCAACATATGACATGATGACATATGTCCCTAAGAGTCCTACAACCCTTAAAGACATATTAGAATCATTTATATTGCTTAAAAGGGGTTATAGGCTGACCTATGACCCCTTTTGAGACATTCAATGATGACATATGTCCATAGGGGTCCTAGATCCCTTGGGACATATTAGAAATATTTATATGGGTCAAAGGGGTTCATAGGACGATCGATGACCCCTTTCGACACATTCCATTATGACATATGTTAATATGGCTCCTAAAACTCTTAGAGACATATTATAATTCTTTATATGAGTCAAAAGGGGTCATAAGATGACTTATGTCCTCTTTCAACACGTTTCTTCATAACATATGTCCCTAGGGGTCATAGCAACCCTAGAGACATATTAGAATTGTTTATATGAGTCAAAGGGGGTTATAGGATAACCTATGACCCCTTTCAACACATTCTATGATGACATATTTCTCTAGGGGTATTAGGACCCCTAAGCACATATTAGAATCATTTATATGAGTTGATAGGGGTCACAAGATGATCTATGACCCCTTTGGATACATTTTGTTATGAAATATGTTCCTAGGGGTCCTAGGACCGATAGGAACATATTATAATCATTTATATAGGTCGTAGGAGGCCATAAGATGACCTCTGACCCCTTTCGACACATTCTATGATGACATTTGTAAATAGAGGTTTTAGGACTCTTAGGGACACGTTAGAATCTTTTATAAGGGACAAAAGGGGTCATAGGTGATAGGATGATCTATGACCTATTTCGATACATTAGAATTGTTTATATAGGTTGAAGAGGGTATACATTCCATGACAATGTATATCACTAGGACCTGTAGGACCACTAGGGACCCACTGGGAATGCATCAAAAAAGGTTGTACATTGACCTATGACACCTTTCAACACATTCCAGGATGACATATGTCTCTAGGAGTCCTAGGAACCCTAGGGACGTATTAGAATCGTTTATATGGGTCGAAGGGGGTGATAGGATGACCTATAACCCCTTTGAACACAATTTATGATAACATATGTCCCTAAAGCTTCTATGACTGCTATGGACCTATTAAAATTGTTTATATGGGTCAAAAGGAGTCATAGGATGATCTATGACCACTTTGGACACATTCTATGATGACATGTGTCTCTAGGAGTGCTACAACCCCTAGGGACATATTAGAATCATTTATATGGGTCAAAGAGGGTAAGAGGATGATGTATGACCTCTTTCAACACATTTCATAATGAAATATGTCTCTAGGGGTCCTAGGACCCCTAGGAAAATATTAGAGTAATTTATATGGGTTGAAGGGGGCCATATGATAAACTATGACCCCGTTCGACACATTCCATGAAGTCATATGTCTTAAGGGGTCCTACGACCACTAAAAACATATTAAAACTTATTATATGGGTCCAAGGGGTTCACAAAATAGCCACTGACCCCTTTCGAAACATTCCATGACAACCTATGTCCTTATGGGTTTTAGGACCCATAGGGACATATTAGAATCGTTTATATAGGTCAAAGGGGGTCATAGGTCCCTTTTGACACATTCTATGATGACGTATGTCACTTGAGGTCCTAGGACTACTCAAGACATATTAAAATTGTTTATATGGGTCAAAGGGGGTCACAAGATGACCTATGACCCATTAAGACACATTCCATGATGACATATTTTTGTAGGGATCCTAGGACACCTAGGGACATATTAAAATCATTTATATGAGTTGAAGGGGGTCATAGGATGACCTAGGACCCATTTTGACATATTTCATGATGAGATATGTCCCTAGAGGTCTTAAGACCCTTTGGGACATATTACAATCATTTATATGGGTCGAAAGGGGTCATGACCTATTACCTCTTTCAAAACATTCCATGGCAACAGATGTCCATAGGTGTCCTAGGAACCCTAGGGACATATTAGAATCATTTATATTGATTGAAGGGGGTCATAGGATGACCTATGACCCTTTCAACACATTCCATGAAGACATATGTCCCTAGGGGTCCTATGACCCATAAGGATATATTAAAATTATCTATATGGGTCAAAGGGGGTCATAGGTGACACATTTCATGATGACATATGTCTCTAGGGGTTGTAGGACCCCTAGGGACATATTAGAATCATTTATATGGGTTGAAAATGGTCATAGGATGAGCTATGACTCCTTTTGACACATTCCTTGATGACATATGTCCCTAGGTGTCCTACGACCCCTAGGGACATATTAGAATCATTTATGTGAATCGAAGGACTTATGATCCCTTTCAACACATGTCATGATGACATATGTGTCTAAGACATGTTAGAATCATTTATATGAGTCAAAGGGGGTCACAAGATGACCTATGATGGTTTTTGACACATTCCAGGATGATATATGTTCGTAAGAGTTTTTAGGATCCCTAGGCACATATTAAATTGACATATATGGGTTAGAGGGTGTCATAGGATGTCCTATGACCCCTTTTGAGGCATTCCATTATGACAGATATCCTTAGGGGTCCTACGACCCCTAGGGACATAGTAAAATTATTTATATGGTCAAAGTGGGCCATAGGATGACCTATGACTCTTTTCAACACATTCCATGATGACATATGTCCCTAGAGGTCCTAGGACCCCTAGGGACATATTAGAATCATTGATATGTGTCGCAGGGGTTCATAGGTGCTTTCGACGCATTCTATGGTGACATGTGTCCATAGAGGTCCTAAGAACCCTAGGGACATATTAGAATCATTTATATGGATCTAAGGGGTTCACAAGATGACCTATGACTCCTTTTGACACATTTGATAATGACATATGTCTATAGCACTGTTAGGACCCCTAAAGACATATTACAATCATTTATATGGGTCGAAGGGGGTCACAGGATGACCTCTAACCCCATTTGACACATTCCATGATGATATATGTCCATAGGGGTCATAGAACCCCTAGTGACATATTAGAATCACTTATATGGGTTGGAGAGGGTCACAAGATGACCTATGATGCCTTTCAACACATTCCATTATGAAATATGTCTCTTGCGGTCCTACAACCACTACAGACATAATGGAATTTTTTATATGGGTTGAAGGGGGTGACATGATGACCTATGACCTCTTTCAACACATTGCATGATTACATATGTCTTTAGGGTTCCTAAGACCTGTAGGGACATATTAGAATCATTTATATTGGTTGAAGGGGATGATAAGATGACCTATGACCCCTTTTGACACATTCCTTGATGACATGCCCATACGGGTCATAAGACCCTTAGGGACATGCTAGAATCATTTATATGGGTCGAAGGGATTCACAGGATGACGTATGACCCCCATTCCATGATGACATATGTCCCTAGGGATCCTAGGACTACTAGGGACATATTAGAATTGTTTATATGAGTCAAAGGGGTTCACAGTATGACCTTTGACCCCTTTGGACATATTCGATATCAACATATGTCCATAGGGGTCCTTGGACCCATATGGAACTATTAGAATCATTTATATAGGTTGAAAGGTGTCATAGGATGACCTATGGCCCCTTTTAAGATATTCAATGATAACATATGTCCCTAGTGGTCCTATGACCCCTAGGGACATATTATAATCATTTATATGGGTCTAAAGGGCGCATAGGATGACCTATAACTCCTTTCAACACATTTCATGATGACATATGTCCCTAGGGGTCCTAAGACTCCTAGGGACATATTAGAATCATTTATATGGATCGAAGGGGTTTATAGGATGATCGATGATCTCTTTTGACACATTCCATGATTACATATTACCCCATGGAG
Organism: Cupressus sempervirens; assembly: GCA_028749045.1. Lineage (NCBI taxonomy): Eukaryota > Viridiplantae > Streptophyta > Pinopsida > Cupressales > Cupressaceae > Cupressus > Cupressus sempervirens. Next base: position 688,431,526 of record CM053790.1, read on the forward strand.
ACATATTAGAATCATTTATATGGGTCAAAGGGGGTCATAGGATGACCAATGACCCCTTTCAACACATTCCATGATGACATATGTCCATAGGGGTCCTAGGGTCCCTAGGAACATATTAGAATCATTTATATGGGTCGAAGGGGGTCATCGGATGACCTATGACCCCTTTGGACATATTCTATGATGACATATGTTCCTAGGGGCTAGGGACATATTAAAATCATTTATATGGGTTGAAGGGGGGCATAGGATGACGTATGATCCCTTTTGACACATTCTATGACAATGGATATCCCTAGGACCCCTAGGGGTCCTAGGAACATATGTTGTTAAGAAATACATCGAAATGATGTAATTTATGACAATATTATATTTAATAATTATATAATATTGTATATTTTAATATAATAATAATAACATATTATTAGATGATATAACAATAATAATCATGTATGTTACTAGATTATAGATTTAATAATAATAACCATATATATGATTATATATAATAATTTGGTCATATAATTTTACTATATATATTTAATAATAATAATATATATCATATATATGACTATATTATATTTAGTTATAATAATTATTATTATATTTAAAATTATATTATTTTTAATAATAATAATCATACATATTCTAGTACTATAATATAATAATAATTATAATAATATATAATAATAATAATATTTATTTCCAAACTTTCCCAAAATAAATTTTCCTCCAAAATAGTCTAAAGTTTCCCTCTTAAATTTATTTTTTCTCAAATTTCCCTCCCTACAAATTGCTATTGAAAATTTCAGGTAGTGATTAGATATTTGATTTTAATATGGATAACTGATTAGGCTTGGTATTTACCAAGCCTATTCGATCAACCCAAAAAATGTGTTCGAGAAGGTTTTCACTAACACTCAGACTTCAGGTAGCGATCTAAAAATGTTATTTTCATCAAAATCGAATGAAACAAAATGGGTTTTTTTTATCATACTCGAGATTCTATCGATATAATTGCTGTCAAATTCTGAGTTCGATAAGTATTTATTAGTTAATTTTCAATGAAGATTATTTTAAAGTGCTGCTTGACATACTGATTGAAAAATATCTATAACTTTTAAATGGTATAACATTTTTTAAATCCAAAAGTTGTGTCACATTCTATGCTTTTTCTAGTATAAGAAAAATAAAAATATATAAAATTTGTTAAAATTTTCTATTGGTTAAGTTGGTCAGACACAGGAGTTTTTTTTCTAAAAAATTTTTAGTAGAAAATTCATATTTAATTATTTATTTGGAATAAAAATACCCAAAAATATGGATCACATCCAGGCATGAGTCTACTTTTTATATCTATAATTATATTAAAAAAATATTATCATTTGATTTTGATTAATGTGGTCTGAGATACACCGACTTTTTATTTTCACCCTAAAATTTTTGTAACACTGCATTAAAATCTAAAATTTTAATCAATCAATTATTTTTTTCTCTAGATAAGGCCTAGTAGTTTAGAAACTACATTCAATTTTCTATAGATTATTTTCTTACAACATTTTGATATAAATTCCATAACCACTTTAAAATGATGTGTCAAGTTGACATAACCTTGATTTGCTAGTTTTTCATTGCCACTTAAGGCAATAATTTGGTTGACCATGATCTTGCACGTACCCTAAGGTGGTCAGACATACGTCTACTTCTTATTTTTATTCTAAATTTTTGGTAATATTGTATTAAATTTTAAAATTTTGACCAATCAATTTTTTTTTTTTTTGAGATAAGTCCTAATAGTTTTGAAACTAGATTTAATTTTCTAGAGATTCTTTTCTCTCAACTTTTTAATATAAATTTAATAACAAATAGAAAATTGCATGTCAAGTTGACATAATCTTAATTTTCTAATTTTTTATTGCCACTTAAGAGCATAGTTTGGTTGACCATGATGTTGCACATACCTGCATATCCATGCCATTGTTCAAAAGGTGTACCATTTGTACCTTTCTTGACATGTACTCTATTTAAGGTATAGACAAAATTACTAACAAATTCTCTCCAATATTTTATTCATGTATTTTTTCCATCATTAATGTTCTTACATAGTAAATTATAAATTAATTTCTCCTTTCAACTATCCCATTCTAAGGATAGGTCCTTGGTGCTAACATTTGTCTTTTAATTTTTCTATCATTTTAACATGTATTCAACAAATTTTAGATGAATTCATCACCTCTAAAAGATCTCAAGCACTTTATGTTGGAAAAAATTGATTAATTATGTATTATTTTTGATGTTACACAAAATGTTATAACATTTCTAGACAGTGTGTGCCAAGCTCACTCTAGAATTAAAGATAGTTTCATGTGTGTGTCGAGAATTTCAAGGTTTTCTTAGTTTAGAATTTAGTATCTATCAAGTTCACTCTCTCATCAAAGGAAAGTTTGAAAAAGTTGAGTGTTAACCAAGCTCACTTAGCCAATGAAAGAAATTTTGGATGGAACTAGTGTTAACTAAGCTCACTTGGTTACCAAAGAAACTTTATAAACATGCAGTGTTAACCAAGTTTAGTTGGTTAACAGAGGAAAGTCACACCACCCTTACCAACTTGCAATCAAGATCACAACAATATGGAGACAAAGAGAAAATAAAATGCTTCCCAAAGAATACTTTTATTATACTTGAAAATCCTTACAATATTCTCCAAATGAGAGAAGTCCAAATTCTTACAAAATGAGAGAGTTCCCAACCAAGAACTTCCAACTAGCTTGCACACCAAGAGCTTGACCTTCCAAAGCTTCCACATTTTGAAGCTTTACCTTCCAAAGCTTGATTAGAACTGCTCATATGCCTTTCTTATATAGGCACTTACCACCCAAGATGTTGCAACTACCTTTTAATAAACATTTAATTCCCACCCAAATACAACTAAGCACCCAACAATTATTAAATGCATAATTACAAAAAATATTTAATTCCCAACCAAATACAACTAAGCACCCAACAAATATTAAATGCATGATTTATCAACAACCTTCTAGAATTCCACCTACACACCTCGATAAATGGAATGTCAACCATTTTTATTTAATTTTTTGTCTACACCACCTATGCACCTTGAAAATAGAAATTCTTTTTCTTTTATTTTCTCCTTTTTCCCTTTTTAAATTTTTTTTTTAATTTTAATTTATCCCATGCAAGATGCTCTTGCATCAGATTCCCCAAGTAGATAGAAAAGTGTGTCCCACACTTTGATGCCAAAAGAAAGATCTACAACTTGTAGAAACTTAAATTTGATTACACCACTTTGGTAATCCTATTTAGTTATCTCTAAAGGCATCATTAATTAAATTTCTATTTAATTAATCCTTTGTCATCCCCTAGCTGATTAATTTAATTAAATCATCTATAGTCCTAATTGATAAATCAAATAACCTATTATTTATCAATTAAATCCTATTCTTCTATCTAAATTCAAAATCCCCATTTATTAAATAAACCTATTTGATAAATAAAACCCTCAAATCCAATAACCCCTAACCTATCCTAAATTCCCTTTTTAGCCTAATCCACCCCATCCACCCATACTAACTAAGCTTAGTCACTAACTCACCCACCCTCATGAATGCCATCCACTTGCAAATCTCTAACATCCCTAATCTAATCCTAAACCCAAGCCTAATCCACCCCCTAATGTTGTCACATTCCCTAAGCAAGCTTAAGACTTTCTTAAGCCAAGGAAAGTCAACAATCTCAACTTCCTCCAAAATATCCCAACCACCCAACAATGAATGCTCTTACAAAAGCCATAAAGACTCTTACAAGCTCTTACAAGCCATAATGAAGGGTCTTTATGAAGATATTATCCTTTGAGCCTCCTTTGTTGACTCATCCTTCCCCTTTCCTACATCCACTCACCTTGTGACATGTGTCACTCTTGGATTGGTGCTAAACAAGCACAATCCATGTGCTCCCTTTTGAGTGCATCCTAGCCCTCCTTAAGCCTTCATCTTTTCTTCCATCTTATCCCTCCATCCCTCAAGCCCTTAGCCTATAAATTGAATCCCCTCCCAAGCCATTTCATCAAAATCTTGGAGCTAAAGTTATAATGCCCTTTTGAGAGCCAAAAGCCATCAACCATACCCTTATGATGCCAAATTGAGAGCTCACAAAGCTACCAATTTGCCATTTTTCATCTCCATTGAAGCTAGTTTTTGGGAACCTTGAGCATACATCCCAATCTTTAGACCCATCTACCAAGCAAGGAGCTAAATCCTATTGGGAGAGTCTATTCATTTGGCTCACATTTCCAATTGCGGTTTCCTCTTTAGTCTCTCATTTATGTTATGGTTTATATGCTAGTTAATTCTTTTTTTTTTGAATAGATTAGTATTACTTGCTAACATATTTCTCATATACACAACCATATTCATCTTTAGCAAAGGCTTCCACCTCAACATGGACAAGGAAACCAATCTACACATCATTCATAGCCACATCGATCTATCAAACACCAGAATCTCAACCAACCAATCGACATGCTCACTCCTAGAAACAAACTGAACATAATGACTCATCAACAAACCCCCATCCATGTCAGTAACTAGTGAATTCACACTAGCAACAAGAAACCCCACATAAGTAGCAACATGTAGATCTCCATCAACACATGCCAAACTTTCAGCACTAGCAATCTCATTGCTCACAACAAGATGCTCTGCAACATATAAGCCACCACCAACAATAACTAGATCATCCATGACCAAGTGCTCTACAATCTCCATGTTAGACCCAACCAACTGATCATGAAAATCAATGTCCATCCCAACATCAACAAGGTTAGGAATATCTTCAACAACAACCTCTAGTTTCTCTATAGGTTTTGCATCAGGCTCCACAAACTGATCAACAAAATCAACCTCTTCCACCTTGACTTTAGGATGCCACCTTCTCTCTTGAACAAGTCACTTAACTAGCAAGATAACCCTCTTCTAGATTGGTAGACTCCAGCTCCTCAAATAGCTATAGAATTCCTTCCTCGCCTCATCCTTAACTTGATTAGCCAAGCTAGCTTCCAACTAAGCAAACATATTAGAAAAATTCCTCTCCACTATATAATGAAAATCCGTAATCATCTTAGATTCCAATCCTCTTAGGGCCATCTCCCAAGATCTTCATAAACCCTCTGCAAAAAATCTTTCCCATGCTCCTTGTGACAACCTCAAATTGTTTGCAACTAAGATCACAACCTACCATCTCACATGAACAATTGGGAACCACATCACAAGTCTAGGACCATAGATCTACAATCCACAAAATCTATCTGATTATGCCTCAAAAAGACTAGTCTTCCATCTTTGCATCCATCAATCAATTTGCATGTCCTCCAAAGGTCTTGGTGCAAACTACCTTAGCTTCAACGATCTGTCTACACACTCAAGAACTCTTGCTCTGATACGACTGATGGAGGGCCCCACCTCCCTTACCAACTTGCAACTAAGATCACAACAATATGGAGACAAAGAGAAAATAAAATGCTTCCCAAAGAATACTTTTATTATACATCCTTAAAATATTCTCCAAATGAGAGAACTACAAATTCTTACAAAATAAGAGAGTTCCCAACCAAGAACTTCCAACTAGCTTGCACACAAAGAGCTTGACCTTCCAAAGCTTGATTATAAATTCTCATATGCCTTGCTTATATAGGCACCTACCACCCAAAATGTTGCAACTACCTTTCAACAAACGTTTAATTCCCACCCAAATACAACTAAGCGCCCAACAAATATTAAATGCATGATTACACAAAATATTTAATTCCCACCCAAATACAACTAAGCACCCAACAAATATTAAATGCATGATTTATCCACAACCTTTTAGAATTCCACCTACACACCTCGATAAATGGAATGACAACCATTTTTATTTAATTTTCTCTCTACGCCACCTATACACCCTAAAACTAAAAATTTCTTCTTCTTTTTTTCTCCTTTTTCCCTTTTTTTTTTTTTTTTTTTTTACTATTTATTCTAATTTTCCCCCATGTAGGATGCTCCTGTATCACTTAGTATCTACCAAGTAGGGTTGACTAACGAAGAATTTTTTTATTTTGGCATATTGAGTTCAATCATATTGTCTATTGGTTATAGCCAACTGAGGAGATGGATGTTAAGTATTCTAAGTTTTATTCAAGCCTACTTGACAATGTGTAAGATATAAATATAAGGTCAAGTTAATGATTGAAAGTGTGGAACATAATAGAAGATTTTATGATGCTTATATGAAGTAAAATAGGAGGATAAGCATAATATTCTTGTTGAGCTACAAAGATATATTCAACTAGGAATGATAAAATATACAATTCATAATTGAGATCTATAATCAGGAATCTAGTTGCATTAGAAATTAGGTCACCTCATTGTTACTTTCTAACCATTATAGTAGTGATCTAAATCTCTTAACAAAGTTGGCTTAACAACTATTTGTAAATCTATTAGAATTTTCCTTAGGAAAAAATGACACCAAGATCAAGAAGCTCAAGAACTTAGCACAATATGGACCAGCAATGTATGATCATAATAAAAATATAAAAAAGAATAACTAACAAATACACACTAGAAGTGCTTGTATATAAAGGCCTCTAAAATTTATAGGAGTTGGCAAAGTGATAAGCCTCACAATGAAGCACATGTCCACCAAGAGTGGATTACCCTCCATTGAGCATAGGAGTTTGTTTAATGATGATAGGATAAAATTATATAGGTGTATCTCATAAAAAGATGTTGTAGACACCATGTACTCAATTAGAGTGTGAACAACTATGTTGTCTACATGACAACTTAGATGAATATGCAAACTCCTTTGTTGTCAACAAGACAACACATATGACTATGTATACTCGTAGGTGTCTACATGAAAATTAATAAAATAATGCATTTAACCTAAGTAAACTTAAGAAAAGTGTAATAATAATTAATTATTTACACTAACACACCCCCTTAAGTGCAACTTAGTGGAATTCACTTAAGCTCACAAAACTAAATGCAAGATGCAATGTGGGTCCTAGCTACTAGGCCATGTTAGGTAGCCATGTACAAGTGCAACGAAATGCAATGAAATCTCTCTAAAAGTAGAGAAAGAGGGAAAATGTCATGGGAAAAATAGTCCCCCAAAAGGAGAGATAAGTACAATAAAGAAGAGAAGAGTCATGTAGCACCCTTGGTGAAAATGAAGATACTTGATCTCAATGAAGGGCTTGGTGAAGATATTAGTAATCTGCTGCTCTATAGGACAATACTGCAATGCAATGACCTACTCATGAACCAACTCTCTGATGTAGTGCATATGAACCTTAATGTGTTTTGTCTACTAATGTTGCATGGGATGTTTTGAGATGTCAATGGCACTCTAATTATCAAAATGTATGATTGTGGGTCTATGTATGTCAAAGCCAAACTCCTTTAGAATATATTGTAACCAAATAGCTTTTGTAGCCATAGTGACAACTCCTCAATACTCAGCCTCAATAGATGAAAGAGAAATAGTGTTTTTCTTTTCAATCTACCAAAAAATGGGGTTAGAACCAAGATGAAACATGTATCTTGAAGTGAATTTTCAAGAATCAAGATCCCTTGCATAGTTTAAGTCTCTTTAACCCACTAACTATAATCTAGTACTAGAAGCATAGCATATCCGATATGTATGTGTACCCTAGATATAGTGAAGGATGCATTTGGCTGCCTTCCAATGAAGCTCATGTGGCCCTTGCATGAAGTCAAAAATAATGCCAACTACAAAGGATATTCCAGGGCATGTACATGTCAAGTAGATGAGACTTCCAACCAATTGTCTATACAAAGTAGCATCAATAAGTGGAGTGGAACACTTTACTTCTAACTTAACACCTAAAAGAAATGGAGTAGATGCAGCCTTGTAGTCACTCATGTGAAATCAAGCAAGTAGATAAAGAGCATACTTGGGTTGTGATAATGTGATCCCTGATGTGGAATTTTGTATCTCAATACCAAGGAAATAATGAACTCGACCTAAATCTATCATTGAAAATTTTTCCTAGAAAGTAGCCTTGACACTTTTAATGATGGATGTTGTACTCCCTATAATGATCAAATCATCAACATAAAACACAAGTAGTAAGTGAGAATCATCCTGTTGAAGAATGTAGACACTTTGAGCATAATGATATTTGGTGAACCCTACCAAGAGATGGAAAGAATCCATCTTGGCATAAGAAGCTCTTGGAGCTTGTTTTAGTCCATCAATTGACTTTTTTAACTTACAAACCAAGGAAGAATCATAAATGAACCCTTGTGGCTGGTCCATAAAGATCTCCTCATGAATATCCCCATTCAAGAATGCACTCTTCACATCCATTTGATGAAAAACCCATTTTTGAGCTGCAACTATAGCTAGTGTCAAATGAATGGAGTTTATTTTTGCAACTAGAGCAAAGGTCTCAGTGTAGTCAATGCTAGGTACTTGAGAGAAACCTTTTACAACAAGTCTTGCCTTATACTAATCCACAATTCCATCTGCTACAAACTTGGCTTGATAGATCTAATTAGTACACTAATCAAATTTTCTTCCATATGATATAGAAGCATCTAGGGTTACACTGCTATCCTGCATTTTTTTAATTATTTTTTTGCTACTAAAATTGTGTTTTGTTAAAACTGTGTTTTCTAGTCTTTAGGTGTCTATTGTAGACTGTGTAACTAATTTTCCTTAATGAATGAGAGATTATACAGTTCAAGTACTTAAGAGTTCCTAGAGTAATATCTATGATCCAAGTAAAAAGTTCTAACTCCTTATAAGTTGGGAGATATGACAATTCTTCCAGAGCATCAATTTTTGATAGTTTCATGTGATAGTTTTATGTGCTTGACTTTTAGGTTAGATGTGCACTTTTCCTTGATGAATTAGGCTTTGTGCACTTACAGGGTTGCAAAGGACCTAAAATAATACCCATAGTTTGAAGTGTGAGCTCTAATTAAATCAAATCTAGGAGATATTATGATTTTGCTCCAACATTAAATTTTGGACATTTAATTATCGATGTAGGCAAACTTGTGGTTCTTCAAGAATTTAATGTTAGGTTTATTTTCATTTTATATTTTTGAGATCCAACTTATGATCTTTAAGACATTTTTTCTAGTATAAATAGAGTGTTTAGGCTTAGAGATAGGATAATTTTTAGAGATGATTTCAAAGTAGAACTAGAAAGTGCGAATTTTTTGCTGGATCTTGGATTTCAATGTATTTATATCTAGCCATAACCTTGAAGGCCTTACAACTAGGCATGTAAATTGAATATTTGGAGAATCAATTAAAGTGTTTTCTCTTCTTCTTTTGGTTGTTGATTCTATGTGTTAACTCTTGTAGGATGGTTCAGAGAGCTGGGTGTGCCTTTGGCCCTAGATTTCCCTATCCTTCCTTGCATAAGGTGGTATAAAAGCTTGAGGTTCATACTTATGGAGATTAGACCATGTAGAACCCTATTTGACTTATAACTTGTAGATGGTTATGATCTTGTAGGAACCTAATTTGTAAAGATGGTTTGTGGTAGAGGAAATGTTGATAATGCTATATTAGATCAATTGAGCCAGATTAGATGCTATGGAGATAGCCTAGAGGAGAGGAGCACATCTTGATGATGTAAATGATGATGATGAAGTAGTAGCACCAAACTTGAATCCATAAGTTGAAGAAGATAAAGATGAGGAAAGATTATTGCAAGTGTTATCTAGGGAAAATTCAAAGCCTTCTATAGAAGTTGTTCCTTGTGATGAAAAATTGGATACCAATGCTATGTTGGATTGGATATCAGATATGAAGAAGTTATTTTGAGTATCAAAACACTCCTAATAATAAGAAGGTGAAGATCGTAGGCACTAGGTTAAGAGATCATGCATCACTATGGTTGGAGCATTTACAAACTAATAGATAAAGGAGAGGAAAGGAGAAGATTAGAACTTGGCCAAAAATGGTGAAAAAGGTAAAGGAAAGATTTCCTTCTTGTTGATTACCAAGTTATCTTGTTGAGAAAGATGCAAAATTTGAAACAAAAGGACATGAATGTGAAAGAGTATACCAAGGAATTCTATAGATTGGACATCATATCTGGACATGTGGATGATGATGTTGAGAAAGTTGCAAGGTACATAAATGGATTGAGATCTAGAATTCAAGATGAAATAAGTTTGGTGAAGTTGGAAAGTGTGGAAGAAGCATATCAATATGCCTTCAAAGTTGAGGAGATCTTGATAAATAAGCATGAACAGAGACAAAGAGGTAGAGGTGCTAGATTCTAGAGAGGTAGAGGTAGATCTTATGGAGAAGCTAGTAGATCTAGCATTTCTATATATGATAAAGAAAAATTTAAATGGAAGAATGATGAAAAACATAAGACCAAGTGGAAAGGTGGTAGTTCATATTGAGGAGGTATTGGATCTTACCGAGGAAGAGGTAATTCTTATCCTAGAGGTAGTTTTTGTTGTAATTATTTCATATGTGGTAAAGAAGGACATAGAGCTTTTGGATGTAGATCTTCTAAAAGTGGGTGGGATAATAGAAATGTTGTGATTCAAGGAGACATTGAGAGTTCACCAAGTGGACCTGAGGTCGGAGAAAATCTAATTGTGAGAAGAATCTTATGTAATAAAGGAAGTGACGACAAACCTATCCTTAGAAGAAGTCTTTTCAAGACCAAATGTAAGATGGATGGAAAATGATACAAGGTGATCATTGATAGTGGAAGTTCAACAAATTTTGCATCAAAAGAGCTAGTTACAAAGTTGCATCTAAAGAGGCTAAAACATCCCAAACCTTATCATGTTTCATGGATCAAAGATGAGCATAAGATATTGGTAAGTGAGAAATGTGTTATGAAATTCAAAATTGGATATTACTTTGATGAAGTTTTGTGTGATATTATGTCCAGGGATTGTTTCCATATTTTGTTGGTTAGACCTTGGAAATATGATAGATATGTTGTACATGATGGAAGATTGAATCGATATACTCTTTGGGTAAATGGGGAGAAACAAACATTGATGCCTTTGACTGAAAGTCTAGATGAGGTCAATTGTACTACAATAAAAGTTTGCATGGTTAATGGAAAGCAATTTGAAAAGAAAGTAAAAAAAAATAAAGTTTTTTTTTCTATAATTCCTAGAGGACTGAGTGTTGGTAGTAATGATCGAACATCAGAAGTTGGTAATGACAAAGTGACAGTAGAAATTTTAGAATTGTTGAATGAGTATAAAGATATTTTTGCTAAAGATATTCTTGATGGTTTACCTCCAATGAGAAGTATAAGTCATTATATGGATTTGATTCCTGGGGCTAGTTTGCATAAAAAACCACCATATAGATTGGCACCTACAAAGAATGAAGAACTTAATAGACAAGTGCATGAGTTATTGTAGAAAGGTTTGATTAGAGAAAGTTTGAGTCCATGTGTTGTACTTTTTGTATTAGCACCTAAAAATAATGGAGAAAGGACAATGTGTACTGATTGTAGAGCTATTAACAAGATCATAGTGAAATATAAATTTTCTATGCCAAGGATGGATGACATTATGGATTGTTTGAGTGGAAAAAAGTATTTTAAAAAGATTTATTTGAAGAGTGGCTATCACTCAATCAAAATAAGAGAAGGTGTTGAATGGATGACTTCTTTCAACACAAAAGATGGTTTGTATGAATGGTTGGTTATGTCTTTTGGTTTAACTAATGCATAGAGTACTTTCATGAGGCTGATTAATGAAGTTTTGAAAAGATTCTTGGGTAAGTTTTTTATTGTTTATTTGGATGATATTCTGATATTTAGTAATACTAAGGAAGAACATCTTGAGCATATTACACAAGTATTACAGAGGTTGAAAGAGGAAAAGTTTTTGATTAATTTGAAAATGTGTTCTTTTATGCAAGAGGAGATTGTGTATTTGGGATTTTTGATTTTAGTTGATTGATTGAGGATGGATCCCGAGAAGGTTAAAGCAACACCTAAGAATGTGGGTAAGATAAGATTATTTCATGGTTTGGATAGTTTTTATAGAAAGTTTATAAAGAATTTCAATGTCATTTTTAATGCTATGATTGAGACAATGAGGGGAGATAAAAAGGAATTCAAGTGGACACATGGAGCTAATAAGAGTTTTGAGACTTTGAAACAAAAGGTTGTTGAATTAATTGTCTTGACTTTACTTGATTTCAACAAAGTATTTTAAGTTGAATGTGATGTAAGTGGTAATGCAATGGGAGTTGCACTAAGTCTAGAAGGTAAACATATTTCTTTCTTTAGTGAAAAGTTGAATGATGCTAAAAGGAAATATTTTGTGTATGATCAAGAATATTATGCTATTGTTCAAGCATTGAAAAAGTGGAGACATTAGTTGATTCCTAAGGAGTTTCTATTGTATACTAATCAGAAATCTTTACAATATTTGGAAAGTCAACATAAATTGAATCAGAGACATATGAAGTGGATTAAGTATTTGTAGAATTTTACATTTGTAATTAAACATGAGACTATATTTACTAATAGAGTTTGCTAAGGCATTGAGTAGAAGATGTTCTTTGTTGACTGTAATGAAGGTTGAAGTTCTTGTTTTTGATGAAATGAAAGAGTTGTATGTTGTTGATCCTAATTTTTCAAAGGTATGGAGAGAGTTGAGAGCACCAAATCTGATAGATCACATAAGTAAGTATGATGAGTATTTTATTCAAGAAGGCATGCTATTCAAAGGTATTTAGTTGTGTATTCCTAGAAATTCTATGAGGTTGAATCTAGTTAAGTAAAAGCATAGTGGTGGATTGGCTAGACATTTTGGAATTGATAAGACATTGAGTTTGCTAAAAGAGAAGTATTATTAGCCACAAATGTAGAAGGATGCTCAAAAATTTGTAAAGATTTGTGGAGTTTTTCAAGTTGCAAAAGGAGTGAGTCAAAATATTTGTTTGTATACACCTATTACTGTTCCTAAGAAACCTTGAAGTGACATTAGTATGGATTTTTTTCTTGGATTACCTAAGATAGTGAAGGGGTATGATTCCATATTTGATGTAGTGAAAAAATTTTATAATATGGTTCATTTCATACCATGTAAGAAGACATCAAATGTTGAGCATGTTTCTGAACCTTTTTCTAAAGAGATTGTGAGATTGCATGGATTACCAAGAATCATTATTTCTGACAGAGAGAGTAAGTTTCTTAGTTATTTTTGGAAGACTTTATGGAAGAAGATGGGTATTGAGTTGAAGTTTAGTTCTACATTCTATCCATAAATAGATGGATGGACAGAGGTTGTAAATAGAAGCTTGGATAATTTTCTAAGATGTTTAGTTGGTAATAAGCCAAGTAATTGTGACATGGTATTGGCACAACCTAAATTTTCATATAATAATTCTATGAATAGGAGTACAAGGAAGACACCTTTTGAGATTTTTATTGGAATGAAGCTTAGAGGAGTATCAAATTTGAGAGATATTTCTAATTAAGAAAATAAAGCTGCTATAGGAGAATAATTTTCTGATTTTATGGAGTCTTTACATAAGGAAGTGAAGTTGAGGGTGGAATAAAGTAATTAGAAGTATAAGGAGAATTTTGATCAGTCTAGGAGACATCATGATTTTCAAGTTGGTAATGAGGTCATGGTTCATTTTGAGAAAGGAATATTTCCAATTGGAACATAGAGTAAGCTAAAGATGACAAAAACTAATACCTACAATTCAAAGCACAACTTCTAATTCAATCAGAGCTTGGAGATATCACAATTTTTTCTTGGACACCAATTTCTAAACATTTAATTACTAGTGTAGGCCAACTTGTGGCTTTTCAAGAATTTAATGTTAAGTTTATTTTCATTTAATATTTTCTAAGAGCTGACTCTAGCTTCTCTATGTTCTAGAATGATCTATAAGCCATTTTGGCTAGTATAAATAGATCTTTTAGGCTTAGAGCTAGGATAGTTTTTAGAGATGATTTGAGAGTAGAACTAGAAAGTGCAAATTTTCTACTAGATCTTGGATTTGAATTTATTTGTATCTAGCCATAACCATAAAGGCCTTATAGCTAGGCATGTATGTTGAATATTTGAAGAATAAATAAATTTTTTTGCTCTTCCTCCTTTGGCTGTTGATTCTATGTGTTAGATTTTAACTATGTTAACTCTTGTAGGGTGGTTCAGAGAGTTGGGTGTGCCTTTAGCCCTAGCTTTCTCTATCCCTCCTTGTGTCACCTTAGGAAGAGAGATTAAGTCCTATGTGTTGTTTCTCATAACAAAAATATATTCTTCCTTTATTTCTTTATCCAATTTTATAATTCGTAAAGCTTCTTTGAATGATTGAGGATTGGAAGCAACTGTAATATAAGGATGAGGGAGTGAGTTGTGTTGTGATCTTGTCCTCCTAGTATTTGAAGGATTCTCTACCAATGGTCCTACTGCATCCAATGTCTTTTGAGCTCATTTAGGTCTTGTGGAAGAAGATGTAGAGGTAGAAGGGATATCCTCAACCTAATATATCTGATTCCTCTATTTGGGTCATAGAAAAACATCTTCCAAGTCACTATCATTGCTATCACTCTCTTTAATGAAGGAGGAAGAAGGAGGAGTTGAAGAAGTAAAGCTAGGACTACTTTCCTCAAAGTGTACACTCCTCTCATAGAAAATTTCATGTCTTTGGATCCATCAATTTGAAGGCTTTATGAGAGTCCACATATCCAAAAAAGATGCAAGGTTTACTTTGAAGTCCCAATGCCTTGCATTTCTATGGAGGTATTTGTGCCCATGTTGGACAACCAAAGACTCTAAAGTTCTTTAAATAAGGTTTCATTACATCCCAAGCTTCAAAAGGAGTTACACTATCCAAAGCTTTATGAGGACTCCTATTCTAGATGTAGTTAGCACAATTCATTTCTTCATTCCAAAAGACATGATCAAGAGACTCATGTAGTAGCATGCACGTGGTCATCTCCTTGATGATCCTACTCTTTCTTTTGGTAACACCATTCTACTATGGAGTGTATGGCACTAAATTTTGAAGGTCAATTCTCTCTTGAGTACAAAAGTCTATAAGTCTTGAGTTCACATACTCCCTTCTATTATCTATTCAAAGAACTTTGATGACTTTCTCTAAATACTTTTCTACTTGATCCTTGAAGGTGAGAAATCATTCAAACACTTTAGTCTTATGAGCCATGAACAATACCCAATTATAGCAAGAGTAGTCATCAATGAAGGTGAGTGCTTAACGAGACTTTCCAAATGATGAAAATAGAAATGGGCCTACCACATCACTATGAACTAGTTCAAGAACACTTTGTGCTCTCCAAGACTTCCTCTCGTCAAACATTTTTCTAGATTCTTCTCAAGTGTGGAACCTAAAAAAATACCATCTAAAAATTGGACTTGACATAGACCATGAACCATGTTCTTTCTACTAAGCTGTTGAAGATACCTATAGTTAAGATGTCCAAATATCTCATGCCAAAATTTTCTTTTTGTAGTTGAATGCATACACAAGGCTTTTGCATTAAATTTTGTAAAGCCTTGAATCATGATTAGCTTCACCTATTGCAACCATGGATTCATATTTTATGCTTTTCACTATCACTAAATCTGAAAGACATTCAACCTTATTTCCACCTTCATAGTGAGTGACTTGGTAAACTAAAAGAAGAATCAAGGTAAAATTAGGAACATAGAGAACACCCTTGAACACTAGACTTTTCATCTCAACTTCACCTTTTCCTTCAACTTCCACTTTAATATCATCCCCTACAAAGATGTGAGGTACTTTTGAAAGTGTCAATGAAGAAAAATCTCTCTTTGAAGCACCGATGTGATGTGTGGCACCTAAGTCAATAATCCATTCTCCTTGACTAACAATGTTTGTGGGTAAGACTTTCCCTTTTCTCTTAGAATATGAAGATGAAGAACCCTTTTCCTTATAAGAATTAGGAAATGCAACATTGTGTTTCTTCATGATGCTTTTTAATTCATCAATCTTCTATTGATAAAACTGATGTTTGTCATGACCAATTTTTTTGCAACATGCACACTTCTTCTTCTCCTAATTATTGTCCCCCTTTTTGTTGGTATTAGGAGAAGAATTTCCTAGTTTTTTATTTGATTTAGGCGTTTAATTTTCTATGTACTCTTGTTTGTTTCCACTTCTTTTTTCCCTTTCCTTTGTTTCAACTTTTAGCAGTTGAATTTTTAGAGATCTCATTGTTAGCCACCAATGCCTTGGACTTTGAAGACTTGAGAATATCCTTTGTTATCAACTTAGCTTTTTCATCCTCTAACAATTAAGCATAGTCATCAAAAGTGATTTTCTGATAAGAAGATCCTAGGGTAGCCTTTGTGGTGTTGAAAGAAGAGACAAATGTGGAGTATTTAGATGGAATCTTATTGTGGATTAGATAAATCAACCATTCATCCTTAATGGGACTACCACAATCATTAAGATTTGTTTTCAACTCATTTACCTTAATGATAAAATCGTAGATAGAATCAAAGTTTTTAGGATCTAGGAAGATAAGTTTATCTTTAATCTTGTAGACATCCTCCTCAGTCACTTCCCCATATATTTTTTTAAGGGCACCCCAAGCTTCCTTGGATGTATTATATTTTATTATTTGATAGAGGATCTTGTCATCAACCCTAACCTAATGAGTCCTAGGGCTTTCCTATTTGTTGTTTCCCTAGCATGAATTTTTCTTTGAGATATTTGATTGCCTATTGGTTTTGGAAAAGATCCATCTAGATATTGAGAAACGTTTTCATTCATTAATTTACACCATTTTTTAATTGACCATGTGGCATAGTTGTGAGGTGTTAATTTTGGAACCTTAAGGTTTCCCATAATGCAAGGAAAGAAATATAACAACAAGAAAAGAAGAACACAACACCAAGAGACACTCCCCTTTTCACTCAATCAACCCCTACACCCAAATGAATGCTTTAGGCACTTTATATGCAGTGTGACTATAATAGTCACTTGCAAATTTAGGCCTATGTGGACTTCTAATTTTGTTGTTTACAACCTCCTTTCAGAGTTCAAATTTGGTACTTGGTAATGTAGCTCAAATGGACAACAATTTTGAAATTTGATCAAAGCAATACAATGTTAAAAAGGACCTATTTCTAAAAGTGGCATTTCTATCCACACAAGCCTATAATTTTATTGTAGATCTATAAGTAGACAAAAAAATTATGTAATTGAAAAAAAATAGAGCCTGATTATGTGTCTAGATGAGCCCATACAGAGCATTTGAAGTTACAAAATGGAGGATTGGATAGGTATAGTTTCCAAAAGCTAAATTTTATGAAAAATCCATGCACAAAAACTAGAAAATAATAGCACCAATAAAAAGTTTAGGAAATTCTAGCCAAAATAAAAAATTTCACCTGATTTGGAGTCTGAATATCTTAGATATGGCCTCCCAAAGTTGGACAATCAAATCAAAATTGCATATGCTAAGGGGTCTACCCTGGTGATGTTAGAAAATGCAAGGTTCAATTTAATGTCTAAATGGGCATTAAAAAAATATAGTATGGCCTTCTTGTGATGGTCAAATGACTATCAAATTTAGGATAGTGAAAAGATAATGCTAGCAAAAAAATAGCTCTCTGGCTTGTGTGGTAGTCTATAAGACTGATGTGTTAGGCCCATATAATGACATGGATGTTGACATAGAGTGATGATTTTGCATTCTACATTGGTGATGATGACATGTTTGTGGGTGTGTTGGTGCTGATGTGTCCTATCCTATGTGGTGATTGACATGGAGAAGTTGGCAGAGGAGTGACAGTAGTGTTGGGAAGTGATTGTCTAGTGTAGCAAAGTGGAGGAATGCCAGTGTTTGGTGACTAAGAGATGGTCATTAATGGAGGAGGTTACCAAGGTCACTAGTGGGAGGTTAGCAGTGATAGTGATCCTTGGTGGGTGGGGGATTTTTAATCCCACATCTGTGATGTTATTGAAACCAATGTTGTATAATACTATGGGTCGAAAACTATTTATAACAAATTAGAAGCCACTATAGTATGTGATATGTTGATTACAATGTGATATCCAATACGGTTTGGAGGTAGATGCCACTAGTTATGTTGGATGTGTAATATTTTGGTGCAATATGGAATACTCTAGCCGTGGACACTAGGATTTGACCGCCTAGTTTTCCTGCAAAAAAATACTCTCCTATAGGCCTGATGGCCAAAATTTTTCATAGAATGCAAATTCAAAAAATGAAAAGACACAAATGAAAAAAATTCAGATCAAAAAATAAATTTCATAGCTCTAAAAGATCATACCAATTTCACAAATCAGGCCTTTGGGTTCTAGTTTGCAAAAATAAATAAAAAATTCCTCAATTTTGATTATGCCCTAGGGTGGAAAAATTTATATTCAAAATTTCGCAATGGTGAGGTCTAATTTTTCTCTAGATGCTCCCAATAACTACAAATACTTTGGATTTGAATTGTGGTCCTCTAAGAGGTGAAGCAAAAATGATCTCTAATGGCTATGAAGTGAAGCTCCCTTAGCTCTAATGCCATGTAAGAATTTTCCTTAGGAAAAAATGACACCAACATCAAGAAGCTCAAGATCTTAGCACAATATGGACCAAAAATACATGATCATAATAACAATATGAAAATGAATAATTGATGAATACACACTAGAAGTTCCTATATATAAAGGCCTCTAGAATGACTAGGAGTTACCAAAGTGATAAGCCTTACAAGTAAGCACATGTCGAGCAAGAGTGGATTATCCTCCATTGAGCACAAGAGTTTGTGCGATGATGAGAGGATAAGCTTACATAGGTGTATCTTGTAAAAAGATTTTGTAGACACCATATTCTCAATTAGAGTGCAAACAACTATGTTTTCTACATGACAACTTGGATGAATATGCAAACTCCTCTATTGTCAACAAGAAAACTCATATGACTACTCATAATCCTAGGTGTCTATATGAAAACTAATAAAATAATGCATTTAGCCTAAGTAAACTTAAGTAAAGTGTAATAATAATTAACTATTTACATGAACAAAATCCTCTAACAAGGTGGCATTTCTAGATTGAATTATCTAAAGGCCTCTAACAAGGCCACACCTAATAGGGTGATTAAATCCTCTAACAAGAAAACACCTAATAGTATATTTTGTAAATTTTAATAGGGTTGGCTCCTAACAAGGCTCACTTAAGAAGAGTGAAAATCAAAACTAGTTGCAATTGGTGATTTTTCCCAAATTGGGTTTCCACATAATATTTTGGTGTCAATCATGTTCATGTTGTTTCTTTTAACTGTATGCAACTAAGTTAAGTAAGATTAATCACATATAATATCTTACATATTTTCATGTTAAGTAGTTACCATGTTAATCCAATGTTTACTATGTTACAACATTTGCTAGTGTAAACCGAGTGTATGTGTATTTGATGAGTTACAAAAAAATACAATTTAATTAGAGTTTTGATTTTTATTG
Source organism: Cupressus sempervirens (assembly GCA_028749045.1). NCBI lineage: Eukaryota > Viridiplantae > Streptophyta > Pinopsida > Cupressales > Cupressaceae > Cupressus > Cupressus sempervirens. The sequence continues at coordinate 688,451,046 of CM053790.1, forward strand.
ATAGCTAAGGGATCTAGGATTTACTTTATTAGTAACTAATTGACCCCTCCACTCTCAATTACTCCTCTTATATTTCCAACACTTTAGAATCTTGCCTATTTCTTTTTCAACTCTAGTTAAATACCACTTAAATAACTAAAAAGCATCATATGGTATGTGCAGGATCACAGTGTGCCAAAAAGTGGCAATCTAAAAAATCTGTAGTTCTGAAATATCTCGAACCATTTCAAAATCAATTCCAACTTTTTGTGCACACACCATGATACTAAATGAAAACAATTAATATCTTTATGAGGTCTACTATATCTTTTTCTACCAAACCTATATGGTCAACTTTAAAAACATCCTAAAGATGTGCTTTTGGCCTATTTTTATGTGATTTTTACTCCAAACATGTAGCTAATGACTTTTTTTTCACCAAAATTTGATGAAATGAAAAGGGTTTCTAAATAATGTTCTTATCTTTCCATAAATTTAAGGTTTGTCAAATTACGAGTTTAGTAAGTAATTATTACTTATTTTCTAATGGAGTTAGATATAAAGTGCTGACTGATACACTACTTGAAAAACAACTATAAATTTCAAATGGTACAACATATTTTAAATCCAAAAGATGCATCACATTCTATGTTTCTTCTACTATAAGGGAAAAAATGAAAAATTGAATTTTGCAAAGTTTTGAATTAGTTAAGGTGGTCAGACACGAGAGTTTTTTAATTCCAAAAATACTAAAGTCAATAATTAATTAATTATTATTTATTTAGAATAAAAAAACCCAAAAATATGTGTCACATCTAGGCATGAATCTACTACTTATATCTAGAATATTATTAAAAATTATTATCATTTGATTTTGATTAAAGTGGTCAGACATACATGTACCTCTTATTTTTATTCTGAAATTTTTGTAATATTGTATTAAAATTCAAAATTTTGACCAATCGATTTTTATTTTTTTGAGATAAGTCCTAGTAGTTTAGAAACTAGATTCAATTTTCTAGAGATTCTTTTCTCTCAACTTTTTGATATAAAGTTAATAACAAGTAGAAAATTGCACGTCAAGTTGACATAACCCTGATTTTCTAATTTTTTATTGTCACTTATGAGCATAGTTTGGTTGACCATGATCCTACACATACCCATATTTATCTTTAAGAAACATCAGAGTCATCATCCTAGAGCATTCATCAACAAATACAATGAAATACTTATCTCTACAATATCTTTGAAAATTAATAGGTCCACATAGGTTAGTTTGAATGAATTCCAAAATATCACTTGAAATGTATATTTTTCTCTTAAAACTAGACTTGGTTAGTTTTCCAAATTGACATTGTTTATAGATAGTATTTTCAGGCTTATTTACTTAAGGGAATCCTTTTACTTTCTTCATTTTATTGATATTAACCAAATTGTCAAAATTTATAAGGCATAACCTCTTCTTTCATAACCAAATATCTTGTTGTTGTAAAAGCAAACATATCTCATCAGGTAAATATGTTGAATAAAATTGGTTAATTGTGTATTGTCTTTGAGGTTACTAAAAATGTAATATATTTTCTAGTTAGTGTATTTCAAGCTCAATTGGGTGATGAAGATAGTCTCTCGTGTCTGCCAGGCATGCTAGAATCTACCAAGTTTAGAGCACAATGTCAACCAAAAGTTCATAGAACATTGAGTGTTAACTAAGCTCACTTTGTTAATGAAGGAAAAGTTAGATAGAACCAATGTTAATTGATTTTAGTTAGTTACCAAAGTAACTTTGTGGAGATTTAGTGTTAATCGAGTTCACTTGGTTAACTTAGGAAAATCATTTATGAGTTAGTGTTTACTGAGTAGGGTCAACTAATGAATGATTTTCTTGTTTTGGAATATTAAGTTCAATAGATTTTTTTGTTGAGTATAGCTGACTAAGGAGATGCATATTAATTATTCTAAGGGGTATTCAAGCTGATTTGAAAATGTGTAAGGTATAAGTATAGGGTCAGATTCACAGTTGAATGTGTGCAAGTGAATTGAAATATATTGAAATATACGTTCAATTAGAAAGGATGAATTATAAAGCCACAATTGAGATTTGTAATTAGAAATTTAGCTACATTAGAGATTAGGTATTCTCATTGTTACGTTCCAACCATTGTACTAGTAATCTAAATCTCTTAATAGAGTTGGCTTCACAACAAAATGTAAATCCTCTAACAAGGTGGCATTTGTAAATTGAAGTGTCTAAAGACCTATAACAAGGCCACTTGTAACAAGGTGATTGAATCCTCTAATAGGGTCACACCTAATAGTGTGTTTTGTAACCTTTCATAGGTTGACTCCTAATAGGGTTCACTTCATAAGAGTGGAAATTAATAACTAGTTGCAATGAGTGGTTTTTGCCAAATTGAGTTTCCACATTAAATCTTGGTGTAACTTGTGTTCATGATATTTATATCATGTGTATGAAACTAATTTAGGTAAGGTTAATCATAGATAATGGCTTAAGATTAGTGTGTTAAGCATTTTCCAAGTTACAGTTTCTATTTTAGTGCTTACTAAGTTACAACATTTACTAGTGTAAACTGAGTGCCTATGTGTTTATTGAGCATCAATATTTTTTAGTGAAGTTTAATATTTTGTGTTAATATCTAAGGATCTAGGATTTATTTTAGTGGTAATTGATTTAGCCCTCTGCTCTTAGTTACTCATCTTATATTTCTAACAATTGGTATCATAGCTTCTTGGTGCTTGTAAAGAAGGTTTCAAGGACCTAAGCTAAAGATTAGGATGTCTTATAGAAGGGAGATCCCCAAGATGAACATATTTAACTTCAAGATATGATAGGAACTCATGAGGTTACACTTGGTAACCAATTGAGATTCAAGGCTAAAGTATCTAGACACCAAATATACAATAACTTTTAGAATGATGACTGTTAAATAAATTTCAAAAAAGAAGAGTTATAACATTATGATGATTGATATTGCATCATCTCCCCACTAAGTTGAATTTGACAAAGTTAAAGAATGTGAAACTGCTCATGAAATGTTGATCAACCTAAAATCCATCTATGGAGGAGATGATAATGTAAGTAGAGCTAAAGATGAAAGTATCAGAGGAAAATTTGATCAAATAAAGATGAGAGAAGATGAGGACATTGTAAAGTATAGTGACAAAATCAAAGCTTCAAGAGGAAATATTGAAGATGAGATAGTGGTAAGTAAGTTTCCCATAACACTTCTTCCTATATGTGCAATTAGAGTATGAAAAATTCAAGAAATGAGATGCAATCAAAAGAATTATATGGTATTAGATGTAGTAGTTGGAAGATTGACAACATTTGAGCTAGATAACTATGATAATTATGTTCCTAGTTCTAGTAATCTTGAGTCTACATTTGAATCCAAGTTATCACTCAAGAAGAAAGCTAAGAACTTTAAAGCTAAACAATTTGAAAGTGAAGAGGAAGATATTTTTGATAGTGATCTTGAAATTAGTGAGGTGTTACTTGCAAGAAGGTATCCCAAAGGCAAAGAAAAGTACAAAGGTGAAATTCCTTTGATTTGTTTAACTTGTGAAGAAGTTGGACACATTGTTGCAAGGTGTCCAAATAGAGAAGACAAAGATGAAAAGAAGCACAACAAGTACAAAGGAAAGAAGGATTTCAAGAACTTCAAAAACTACAAGGACCAAGGTAAGAAATATTATTTTATGGCTAAAGATTCAAATAGTAGTAAAGATGATGAAATGTTCTATATTGCTATAAAGAATGAATCTAATGATGAAGGAGATAAAATGGCACTTATCTTTCATGTTACCAAAAATGATACATGGATTACTGATAGTGGTTTCTCACATCATATGACTAGTGAAAAAACAAAGTTTGAACATATGGAACATTATGATGGTGGTAGTGTTAGATTTGGAAACAATGAACCATGTTTCATAAAGGGAAAAGGTTGTATCTGACTAACCAATGAAATTAGATTTGATAATGCTTATTGGATTGAAGGACTAAAGAATAATCTACTAAGTGTGGCACAATTTGATAACATTGGACTCAAGGTAGAATTCATGGATGGAGAGGCCAAGCTGCTAGATGGAAAAAGGAAATTTAGTTGGGTTCAGTAATCAAACCAAAGGTAATCTCTTCTACCTAGATTTTAGTGAAAGTTCATGTTTCATTGCTCAAGTAGAAGAAAGTTGGTTGTGGAATAAAAGGCTATGTCATGTGAACTTTGATAATATGATTAAAATGAGAAAAAATAAATGAGTGAGAGGTATTCCTAGTTTGTGGAAACCTGATATGGGCCTATCCAAAAGTTTTTCAATTGGTAAGATGGGAAACACAAGTTTTAAAAGAAAAAACTATCTTTCCGAAGAAGCCTTGGAGGTAGTTCATATAGACTTATGTGGACCTATTGGAGTAGAGAGATATAGTGGAGATAATTAGTTTATTCTTTTTGCTGATAATTATTCTAGAGTGATGAATGCAATGTATTTGAAAGACAAATCTAAAGCATTTAAAAAGTTTAAGTGGTATCTAGTAAGAGTAGAGAAAGAAACTAGAAAGAAGTTGAAGTGTTTAATGTCAGGTAGAGGTGGTGAATTCATTTCCAACAAATTTGATGGATTCTACATTTAAAGAGGAATTAAAAGACAAGTATTAGCTCCTAGTACACCACAATAGAATGGTATAGCTAAAAGAAGGAATAGATCTATCATGGATTGTGCAAGAACTTTGATTATAGAAAAGAATGTTGCAATCAAATACTTGAAGGAATTAATCAATACTCCAATGCATACCTTGAACATATTATTGCTAAAGAGATACTCAAATAAAACTCCTTATGAAATCTGCTATGGATAAAAATGTAATGTAAGTTATTTGGAAGAAAATGTTATATCTTGAAGGAATCTAGGAATGGTAAATTTTATGTCAAAGGTGATGAAGTAATATTCCTAGTATACTCCTATAGAAATAAATAATACAAATATTTAAATTTATCCACTCATAAGATCATAGAAAGTGTACATGTGAGAATTGATGAATTTTTAGAAAAGAGTGAAGAAGAGAGTAGTAAACAACCTAAGGATTATGGAATTTTTCTCTACCATGAACCTAATACATTACAAAATCTAGTTGGAAGTTAGAAAAAATCACTTCCTAAGTTCCCAAAATACCCTATGGCTACCAAGTTGTAAATAGTACAACCCAAGTCACAGTCTGAAGGACCCAAGTGGCAGTCAAACACTACCAAGTTGTTTCAAGAGAAAATTGAGTCTGATGGACTTGAGTCATAGATAGTAGGACCCAAGCTTAATACAAAATATCATGATGAGGCTAATAGAAAAGGTTCTAAATCTAAAGTACATGTGTTAAAAAGATATGTTAGAATGCACCATACACATACTTAGATCATTGGAGACAAGTTAGATGGAACAATGACAAGAAACAAATTGAAAGCTACATATTTTCTTATTAAATTTGAACCTAGATGAGTTAAAGATGCTTTGGCTAATGAAATTTGGATTGAACCTATGGATAAATAGATAGATTAGATAGAGAGGAATAAGACCTAGACTATTGTTCGTAGACCCAAGGATAAAAATGTAATTGGCACAAAGTGGGTTTTTATAAATAAGTTGAATAAAGATGGAGAAATCTCAAGAAACAAAGCAAGGTTAGTATGAGAAAGCTATTCTCAAGAAGAAGGTTTTGTTTATGAGGAAACATTTTCTCCTATTGCAAGATTAAAAGGTGTTAGAACTTTACTTTGTTATTCTGCACATAAAGGTTTTAAAATTTATTAAATGGATGTGAAATCTGCATTCTTGAATGGAATTCTTGAAGTTTACATAGAACAACTAGAAGGTTTTGTAGATCCTAGAGAAAAGGATATGATTTGAAAATTGCACAATGATTGAAAAATTGCAATATGTAGTGCACACAAGGCTTGATATTGTATTAGCAGTTGGTATGGTGGCAAGATTCTCAACAAATCCACAAGAAAATCACATGATAAAAATTAAGAGAATCATGAGGTATCTAAAGGGTATAAAGATTATGGATTATGGTACAAGAAAGGAGGTAATTTGGATTTGAAGGCCTTCAAAGATTGTGATTAGTTAGGAAGTGTTGATGATAGGAAGAGCACCAATGGTGGAGCATTCTTCCTTAGTAAAATACTATTATCTTGGACAAGTAAGAAGAAGAATTTTATTTCTTAGTATACAATAGAAGTAGAGTATCTAGCATGAGTAGTTAATTTCTCCAATGTTGTTTGGCTCAAGAAGCTATTGGCAGGTATCAAGGTAGAGATAAAGGATCGAGTGGTTATCTTTTGTGATAACACCAGTGCAATTAATATATCAAAAAATCCTTTGATGCATACCAAAACCAAGCACATTGCTATAAAATATTATTTTTCGAGAGAATTGGTGCAAGATAAAGAGGTAATATTGGAATATGTGAATATTAAACAACAATTTGAGAACATATTTGCTAAACCATTACCTAAGGATACGTTTTGTATCTAAGAGGTAAGTTAGGGGTTATTCCCCTATTTTAAGCTCACAAAATGAGTTTAGTGATGCATCAACTAGAGCATGTTAGACATTTGATGCAATATTAAAAAGGGAATATTGTGTACAGATTAGTACATTAGGTACATTGATATTTACTAAATATTGTCTTTACCATGAGATGTCAAAGAAGACGAGTTTGCTATACTATCTTTAAAAAAATTTCTAAAGAGCGAGACTATACATTTTAGATAAATTTTTTAAAGGAGAATTATTTGCACAAATGCTAGAAAGAGAATGAACTTGGTCTAATATCAAATAGATAGAGTTTTCTGAGAAAGGGAGAAGCTAAAGGCAAAAAGTGTTCACACTGATAGAGGGAGTTCTAAAGAATGAGAATTAAAAAACTAAGGATATTTTTCTTAATTTATTTTTCTCTAAAAAATTCATTGTATAATGACATGTTGTGTTGCCATCAATGCTAAAGAGAGATATTGTTAAATACAATTGGTTAATTGTGTATTGTCTTTGATGTTACAAAAAAAATTCTAGTAAATGTATGTTAATTTCACTTGGGTGATGAAGATAGTTTCCTGTGTCTATTGAGCATTGAAGAGATTGCCTAGTTTAGAGGCTAATGTCAATTGAGTTCACTCAGGAGACAAAGAGAAGTTCATGGAACATTAAGTGTTAACTAAGCTCACTCGGTTAATGAAGAAAAAGTTGGATGGAAGTAGAGCTAAGTCTACTTGGTTATTGAAGGAACTTTGTGAAGATGCAATTTTAACCAAGTCACTTAGTTGACATAGGAAATTTTCTTTTGAGTTAGTCTCTATCGAATAGGGTCAGCTAACAAAGGATTTTCTTGTTTTGTCATATTGAGTTCAATAGATTTATTAATTGGTTCGAACTAACTGAGGAGATGAATATTAATTATTCTAAGTTGTATTCAAGCCAACATGAAATTTTTTGATAATATTATCCTTGATGTCACAAAAATTTCATATCAGTCATTAGTCTCAAATTCACCAAGCTCAAACAATCTACAATGCAATATATAGTGTCAACCGAGCTCACTCGATCATCGAAAGAAATGTGGAAGACAATGTTAAGCGAGCTAACTCGGTCAACAAAGGAAAGGTGAAAGACAGTGATCACCAAGCTCACTCAGTCATCAAAGGAATTATGGAGAAGTCAATGTTAACCGAGCTTCACTCGATCTCCAAAGAATAGTTCTCACTGAGCTCACTCAATTTTCTCAGGAAACTCAGTACTTACGGAGCTCTTCTAGCAATTGAAGGATTGTCATGAAGTTCATTGTATTAAGCGAGCTCAGTCGGTCAACATAGGAATTATTTTTTGACAAAGTTTACCGTGCAGGGTCGGCTAGTATAGGGATTTGCAAATTAATTACTTCTAGCTGACTGTTGTAATTGTTTGTTTAGTCAGTGATTCAAGCTGACTAAGATAATCTGAAAGGTATATATGGTCATTCAAGTTATGAATTAAAGTGTGAGATTATGAAAAAGAAGTTATGAATGCGAAATATAGTATGAAATGAAAAGGCAAATGTTGATCAAAGTCTGGTGAAGGATTAGATGTATTGAAGGAGCTATAAAGTTGTATTTAATCAATAAGGATTCAGTCAAAGCTAACAGAGATCTGTAATCAGCAAAGATAAGTTGTACATTATATCAGATCACTTCATTGTTTCTTTCTAACCATTGTAATAGTGAATTCAAAATCTCTTAATAGAGTTGGTCTAATAGCCATTCAATAAATCCTCTAACAAGGTGACAGTTCAGTCGAATTGTTCTAAAGACCTCTAGCAAGGCCACTCCTAATAGGGTGATTAAATCCTTTAACAGGGTCACACCTAACAAGTGTGTTTTTGTAACCTTAACAAGGTTGGCTCCTAACAGGGCTCACTTCAGAAGAGTGAAAAACAATATCTAGTTACATTGGTGGTTTTTTCCATATTGGGTTTCCATGTTAAATCTGGTGTCTCTTGTGTTCTTAATTGCTAAATTGCTTTGTGCATGATAACATATCAGTTCTTAATATTTGTCATTTGCTGCATATCAAGTTTTAGCATTTCATATTAATCAGATCAAGGAGATATTTAGACATCTTAGGGACTATAAAAGTTTTTGGAGTAACTGATTCACCCCCTCCCCCTCTCAGTTACTCTATTCTCATTTCCAACAATTGGTATCAGAGCATTTGGTGCTTGCAAGAAGAGATTTCAAGGATCTAAGCCAAAGATCAAGATGTCTTACAAAAGAGAAATTCCAAAACTCAACAGAGATAACTTCTCTGCATGGCAAGGATTGATGAGACTTCATCTAGCTAATGTTGGTGATACTGGACTAAAATACCTTGAAGAAAAATATGAAGAACCTCCTGGCACATTGTCTGTCAATGACATTGCTAAAAAGAAGACTCACAACAATATGATGATAGACATAGCATCTGCTCTTAGTTATGAAGAATTTGATGACATTAAGGACTACAAAACTGCCTTTGAGATGTGGAACAAGCTAAAAGAGATCTATGGACGAGATGATAATGTGAGAAGAGCAAAAGAAAAAAATTCTAAGAGGACAATTTGATCAAATAAGGATGAGAGAGGATGAAAACATTGCAAAATATGTTGAAAGAGTTAAAGCATGTGTGAGTGCAATCAGAGCATCTGGAGGTGATATCAAAGGAGAAATGGTTATAAGAAAAGTTCTCAGAACCTTGCTTCCCGTGTATGTAATCAGAGTTTGTAAAATTCAAGAAAGAAGGTGTGATGCAAATCATCAAATAAATCTTGAGGCCATAGTCAGAAGACTAATTGCATTTAAACTAGATAACTTTGACAACTATGTTCCAGTCTCCAAGAACATTGAATCAACATTTCAAACCAAGCTCTCACTCAAGGAGAAAAACAAAAAGGAGAAGGAATCTCAGTTAGAAAGTGAAAATGAATCAAGCCAAAGTTTAGACAGTGACCTCAAAGTGATTGAAGCTCTGCTAGCAAAGAAATATTCTAGAGGCAGAGGAAAATACAAAGGTAAAGTTTCTCTAATTTATTTTTCTTGTGAAGAAATTGGTCATATTGCAGCAAGGTGTCCAAACAAGAAAAAACATGATGAAAAGAAATGGAATGGCAAGAAAGACTTCAAATCATCCAAGAAAAAAGGTAAGAAATCATGCTTCATTACTGAAAATTCTAAAGATTCTGATAATAGTGAGGATGAAATTGTTTATATTGCTGTTAAAGATGATTCTGATAGTGATGAGGAAGATAAAATGGCACTTGTTTCTCATATAAGTAAGAATGATACATGGATTATAGACAGTGGTTGCTCACATCATATGACTAGTGATAAAACTAAGTTTGATCAATTTGAAGACTATGATGGTGGCAGTGTAAGGTTTGGTAATAATGAGCCTTGTTTCATAAAAGGAAGAGGAAGAATCTGTCTAACCAAAGAACTTGTATGTAATAATGCCTATTGGGTTGAAGGTCTTAAAAATAATTTGCTAAGTGTGGCACAGTTACTCAATACTAGATTCAAGGTGGAATTCATGCATGGAAAGGCAAGACTGTTGAATGAGCAAGGAAAGTTGATAGGATCTGGCACCCAAACTAAAGGTAACTTGTTTTATCTAGAACTTGGCGAATGCTCATGTTTTATTGCTCAAATTGAAGAAAGTTGGTTATGGCATAAAAGGTTGTGTTATGTCAATTTTGATAATCTGGTAAAAATAAGTAAATTCAAAAAAGTGAGAGGCATTCCCAACATTAAGAAACCTGAGGTTGGTCTATGCAAGAATTGTCAGATTGGTAAAATGGGAAAGACTAGTTTTAAAAGTAAGAACTATCAGTTTGAAGATATATTAGAATTTGTGCATATTGATTTATGTGGACCCATTGGAATAGAAAGCTATACTGGAGAAAATTTTTTCATTCTTTTTGTTGATGACTACTCAAGAATGATGATTGTCATGTATCTAAGGAATAAATCAGAAGCATTTGAGAAATTCAAATGGTATTTGGCAAGAGTAGAAAAAGAAACTGGAAAAAGACTAAAATGCTTAAGGTCAGATAGAGGTGGTGAATTCATCTCACATGAATTCAACAACTTCTGCATTGAAAAAGGTATTAAAAGACAGGTCTCAGCACTCGGAACTCCTGAACAAAATGGAATAGCTGAAAGAAGAAATAGATCCATCATGGATTGTGCAAGAACCTTGATGGTAGAAAAGAACATTGCTATCAAATACTAGAAGGAAGCCATCAACACTGCAGTTCATACCTTAAACTGAGTAGAGTTGAAGAAGGACTCATTCAAAACTCCCTATGAATTATGGTATGGCTACAAACCCAATGTAAGTTATTTGAAAGTATTTGGAAGCAAATGTTATATTTTGAAAGAATCTAGAAAAGGAAAATTTGATGTAAAAGGTGATGAAGGAATATTTTTAAGATATTCTTGCAAAAGCAAAGCATATAGATGTTTAAATCTATCCACTCACAAAGTCATAGAAAGTGCACATGTGAAAGTTGATGAGTTTGCAAACAAATCTGAAAAAGAAAGCAAAAAGGTACTTGAAGATTACAAAAGATTTGTTTACATTGAACTGGATACTATACCAACCATACCGTTCACTCAAGAATCCTCAACTCCTGAGTCATTAGTAATCGAGTTACAAAAGGTTCAAACCGAGCCACAACAACATTCAAACATTACCGAGCAAGTATCTACCAAGTTTGAAGCGCTTGAGCCAATTCTTACCGAGCTAGAACAGCTTGAACATGAAATTGAAGCACAAGGAGATAGCAATGAAACTCATTCAAGAGGCAAAGAACCTGTATTAGCTAAATATTTCAGAAGACATCATGCACCAGATCAGATCATTGGAGACAAGTTTGAAGGAACCTTGACAAGAAGCAAGCTGAAAAATACTTGTTTACTTGCTGATTTTGAACCTAGAATCATTAAAGATGCATTGACAAATGATAGTTGGATTGAGGCAATGAACGAGGAAATAGAATAGATAGAGAAGAACAAGACATGGACTCTAGTACCCAGGCCTAAAAATAAGAATGTAACTAGAACCAAGTGGGTATTCAGAAACAAGTTGACTAAAGATGGTAAAATATACAGAAACAAAGCTAGATTAGTATGCAAAGGATACTCTCAAGAAGAAGGCATAGATTATGGAGAAACCTTTGCCCGTGTTGCAAGATTGGAAGGAGTCAGAACCTTACTTGCATATGCTACTCACAAAGGATTCAAAGTTTATCAGATGGATGTCAAGTCAGCATTCCTCAATGGAATACTGGATGAATAGGTTTACATTGAACAACTTGAAGGTTTTGTTGATCCAGATAAAAGGAACATGGTCTGCAAATTACACAAGGCACTGTATGGTCTGAAACAAGCCCCTAGAGCATTGTATGAAAGATTGCATAACTATCTTATTCAGATTGGTTTTCAAAGAACTAATGATAATAGTAGCTTGTATATAAAGGAAGGACCAGATAATAAGATTGTATTGGCAGAAATATTTGTAGATGATACTATCTTCATAAGGCATGATGATCTTTGCAAAGAATTTTTAGAACAAATGAACAAGGAATTTGAAATGTCTATGTTTGGTGAAATAAAATTCTTTGTTGGTCTCCAAATTCAACAAAATAAGAATGGAAACTACGTCACTCAATCAAAATACATCAAGGAGATATTGAAAAAGTTTAGTATGGAGGACTATAAACCTGTTGAAACTCCTATGTGTACTGGATTGAAACTTACCAAAGATGATGAATCCAAAGAGGTAGATCAAACATTGTATAGATCTATGATTGGAAAATTGCAATACGTAGTTCATACCAGGCCAGATATTGCCCTTGCAGTTGGTATTGTTGCAAGATTTTCAGAAAAACCAAGAGAAACTCATCTGATGGCAATCAAAAGAATAATGAGATATTTGAAAAGAGCTGAAGATTATGGCTTATGGTATAAATTTGGAGGTAATTTAGATTTGAAAGTGTTTATTGATGTTGATTGGGCAGGAAACCTTGATGACAGAAAAAACACAAGTGGAGGAGCATTCTTTCTTGGAAAAAGATTGGTTTCTTGGACAAGCAAAAATTAGAATTGTACATCCCAATCTACAACAGAGGCAGAGTATGTTGCTGCAGTAGTAAACTATTCAAATATTGTTTGGTTTAAGAAATTATTGCAAGGAATGAAGATGGAAATCAAAGAACTAGTTGTCATGTTCTATGAAAATACTAGTGCAATCAACATATCTAAGAATCTAGTGATGCATTCCAAGACTAGGCATATTGCAATAAAATATCATTTTTTTAGAGAATTGGTGCAAGACAAAGAGATCAGACTGGAATATGTCCATACAAAGGAACAAATTGCTGACATATTCACAAAGTCTTTACCTAAGGATGCATTTTTGTATCTCAGAGGTAAGTTAGGGGTCATTCCCCTATCTAAAGTCCACTAAAATAAGTTCTAGTGATGCATCAAGGCATATAAGATTGAAGATCCATCTGTTGATGTAGTTCACTCAGAAATCATTGCATATGAATTAGTACTAAAGGTACACTACAATTCACTTAACTTCTGTTGTCTTTGGCATGTGTTGTCAAAGAGGGAGAGATTTAAAGTCATATCCTTCTGAAATTTGTGAGATTTGAAAAGTTTGCCATGAAGTCCCTTAATAGAGGGAGATTATTGAAAGAGGGAGAAGTCTATTATCTTGTTGGACTTGTTTTCAAAATTTCATTCTGTTATGACATGTTGTGATGCCATCAATTCCAAAGAGGGAGATTGTTGATAATATTGTCCTTGATGTCACACAAATTTCATATCAGTCATTAGTCTCAAATTCACCAAGCTCAGACAGTTTGCAATGCAATCTATAGTGTCAACTGAGCTCACTCGGTCATTGAAAGAAATGTGGAAGATAGTGTTAACTGAGCTAACTTATTCAACAAAGGAAATGTGAAAGACAGTGATCACTGAGCTCACTCAGTCATCAAAGGAATTATGGAGAAGTCAGTGTTAACCGAGCTTCACTCGGTCTCCAAAGAATAGTTTTCACTGAGCTCACTCAGTTTTCTCAGGAAACTCAGTACTTACCGAGCTCTCCCGGTGATTGAAGGATTGTCACGAAGTTCGCTGTATTAACCGAGCTCAGTCAGTCAACACAAAAATTATTTTCTGACAAAGTTTACCATGTAGGGTCAGCCAGTATAGGGATTTGCAAATTAATTACTTCTAGCTGACTGTTGTAATTGTTTATTTAGTCAGTGATTCAAGCCGACTAAGATAATCTAAAAGGTATATATGGTCATTAAAGTTATGAAATAAAGTGTGAGCTTATGAAAAAGAAGTTATGAATGCGAAATATAGTATGAAATGAAAAGGTGAATGTTGATCAAAGTCTGGTGAAGGATTAGATGTATTGAAGGAGCTATAAAGTTGTATTTGATCAATAAGGATTTAGTCAAACATAACAAAGATCTGTAATCAGCAAAGATAAGTTGTACATTATATCAGATCACTTCATTGTTGCTTTCTAACCATGGTAATAGTGAATTCAAAATCTCTTAACAGAGTTGGTCTAGAAGCCATTCAATAAATCTTCTAACAAGGTGAAAATTTAGTCGAATTGTTCTAAAGACCTCTAGCAAGGCCACTCCTAACAGGGTGATTAAATCCTTTAACAGGGTCACACCTAACAAGTGTGTTTTTGTAACCTTTAACAGGGTTGGCTCCTAATAGGGCTCACTTCAGAAGAGTGAAAAATAGTATCTAGTTACATTGGTGGTTTTTCCTATATTGGGTTTCCACGTTAAATCTGGTGTCTCTTGTGTTCTTAATTGCTAAATTGCTTTGCGCATGATAACATATCAATTCTTAATATTTTTCATTTGTTGCATTATCAAGTTTTAGCATTTCATATTAATCAGATCAAGGCGATATTCAGACATCTTAGGGATTGTGAAAGTTTTCGGAGTAACTGATTCACCCCCTCCCCCTCTCAGTTACTATATTCTCATTTCCAACAGAAATTATGTAAGGTATAAATATAAGTTCAAGTTGAGGGTTGAATTTGTGGAAGTGAATTGAAATATAGAACATGTTGAGAGGAAGAAAAATAGAAGGATAAGTAGAATATCCTTATGGATCTATAAAGATACATTTAATTAGAAAGAATCAATTATACAAGATAGAATTGAGTTCTATAATCAGTGATTTGATTGCATTAGAAATCAGGTCATCTCATTGTTATGTTCTAGCTATTGTAGTAGTGATCTAAATCTCTAAATAGATTTGGCTTAAAAGCTATTTGTAAATCCTCTAACAAGGTTCATTTCTAGATTAAAGTGCTTAAAGACCTCAAACAAGGACACTCCTAATAGGGTGATTCAATCCTTTAATAGGGTCTCACCTAATAATATTTTTTTAAACGTTTAACAAGTTACCGTCTCCTAAAAGGGCTCACTTATGAAGAGTTAAAATCAGTAACTAGTTGAAATTGGTAGTTTTTCCCAAATTGGGTTTCCATTTTAAATCTTGGTGTCACTTAAGTTCATTCTATTTATTTTATGTGTATGCAACTAAGTCAAGTAATGTTATTCATAGATAATATCTTAAGATTCGTATGTTAAGAATTTTCTATGTTATATTTGTTATTTTAGTGCTTACTTAGTTACAACATTTACTAGTGTAAACATAGTGCCTATGTGTTTACTGAGCATCAGTATATTTTAGTGAAGATTATTGTCAAGATTATAAGATCGATAAGTAAATGTCTAATTCTCATGAGTTTGTAGCCCAATAGATAAGGCACTAGTCATCCTTGAAGTTGATCTAGTTGAAATATTTTATATGATGTAGAAATTGTTATAAACTTAATAATTTAATGTTTTGTTATTAAATTCTTAAAATGTCATCATGTACTTGATTCATGGAGTTATAGGGTTTGATAAAGTCACCGTTTATCATCTATTTTGTTGTCCTAGAATTAGAAGAAAGAAGGATAAGTCATTTGTTATTTTGTAACTCATGTTGATTTTTGAATTTGAAGGAAGTAAAGAATTAATTCCTTGGTAAACCCATCCAAATCTTTTAGAATTAAAAGTGGATAAGACATCAAAAGTCTTGTTAGTTTATCCTCATAGTTTTCATATCAGAATAGCCATTATGATCTTTAGCTAATTCATAAATTTTTTGCTTGTCTAAGAGGTTAAAATCCTATCAATTCAAGAGCAAAAATATGGCCACTATGTTAATGATTGTGTGAAGAAATCCATTACTTAAAATATTGGAGTCTCTAGAATAAATTGTACATCTATAGTCATACTATTTAGTGGTGTCTAGTTTGTGTTGGTATTGGTTTATTTTGATAGATAAACCTTAAGAATATACAAAATTCCAATGCAAACAAGAAGTACATACCATGGGTTGTGTCTAAATAGTGCCTTGACTATAAGAAAGAGTTTCCATTTCTCAATGTTGACTATATTGAAGTCATTCTATATTGGGCCCTTGTCTTGGTTCTATAGTCAAACTTTTTCTCCCTTGATATTTTTCTATTTTCTAGCTATATCAATTTTTCTCCTTACTGGGTGGTCACTCAATCCAAGGTTTTGTAGCTAGTGATATATATTTTATGTAATTTTTAAATTGGTATGTAGAAGGAAAAACACTAGATCATATAGAAAGGTAAATCTAGAAATTCCTTTATATATAGAGCTACATCATGTGGGTAGGAAAAACCAACCCAAGAAGAAAAGTAATCCTAACCACACATGGAAACCTCTTGATAAAACCTTATATCATTCCCAATATCATCATGTGGTAGAGAGAGAATATTCATCCTTAAATTCTAAATCTAAGATCACCCAACTTTTAGGTGAAATATTCAAAACCCCATTACCAAAAGAAAGGACCTATCAAGATAAAGATGTTTCTTCTATAGGAGATACCACTTTCATACCTAATGTGTCCAAAGAAATAAATACAAGATGTAGAAAAAAGAATTTTTTTAATGCTAGGCCAACTCTTGGTCAAGTTCCATACATTGAGAGGAATCTTATAGATCTAGATTGATCTAGTAGATTCAAAAATTGCCTCTATATACTCTAATGAGTTGTTATCTAAGATTGATAGATTGAGGAAGAAGGCTGCTAAGGAAGATGCCAAACACATTCATTTGGAAAAACGAAAAATAAGAAATTGCCATGAAAGATCTCATAGATAGAGAAGCTTTTAGAAAGATGGAAGCTCTGAAAGAGAAAAATAGAAAACTAGAATAAAGATTTTCTACTTTTCATTTAGACATCTTTGGAGATGTAGGAGAAATAAGGTCAAAGATCCAAGATCAAGAACACCTTCTACAAGAGAAGAAAGGACTTATCATTTCCCAAGTCCAACCCTATAAGTATTTAGAAGAAAATGTCATAGATCTTTCCATGAAGAATCCTAATAAATTAAAGTAAAAGGTTATACAGATAAAGATCCATGAGCCCCAAGCTACCTCTAAGAACCCTATCATGTCAAAAATTGACTTAGAGTTGGAGAGAGCCAAAAAAGAGAGGGAAGATCTTACTATGGAGTTAGAAAAAAGATGAAAATGAGGTTGAGGCCGTAGAGACAAGAAGAAAGATACATTCTCTTAAATCTACCCCTGGCTTAGCATGTTGGCCAAATTGGTCTTCAAAAGCCATACCATCTATTCCAACTTGTGAACTTGTAGTAATTAACCAAATCTCTTCCCAGTCAATTCCAGCTTCCACTTCCATAACTACTAGCTAAATAGGTACAATTGAACAAGTTCAAATCCCTACATTAACCAAAGGGACTGGACCAAGTACTTCAAATGTCTTAGGTTTCAAAAAGAGACCTTTTTATATGGAATGATATAAGAAAATGTCCTTTGTAGGCATCCCTAGATTTTTGCATCCTATCTCAAATGACTTGAGAGATAAGCTCACCAAAATTTTAGCAAATAATGCTATAACTAGTGAAGAGAATCTTAGATAGTCTAATGATATGTTAAATGATTATGAAGTAGAGCATGAGGATGTGGTGATGAAATCATTTGTGCACTCACACACCAAGGATACAAGGGATTATTTTGACAATGACTCGATGATAGTGTTGCTTCTTGGGATAATCTACAAAAATTGTTCAAGGAGTAATATGGTGATAATGAAAATAAAATTTTCATGTTGAATGGATATGATAATATTAAGAAAAAATAGAATGAGACAACACTTTATTTTATTGTCAGATTCCAGAAGGGAATATATAAATTATTTCAAGTTATGATACTGGGTGAGAATGTATGTCTCACCACAAATTTCAATGTATTTAATAGCAAGGTGGATTATATCATATGAGATAAAGATCCTAGGACATTAAGGGATTCTTTAAAAATTATTGTCAATAGTGAGAATAATAGGAGAGCATTGAGTAAGCTATGAAGAAGGGATGAAAAAGAAGTGCTCAATCCAAGGAAAAATATGAAAGAAGGTGACAAGCCTCTTACAAATGAGAAGATTGAGAATAATATGTTGGATCAGTTCCTAAATCTTCTTAAGAATTTAAATCCCTCACCAAACCATACAAATAGGCCTAATCCTAGTGAGAAGTCATAGTTCAATAATAACTTTAATAAGTAGATCAGATTGGTTAACTATCCCTACAACACATAGTGGAAGCATGGAAACCCATACCTAATCCTTCCCAAGGCCCAATTTATAAAAAACACAAGATCCGTGATAGATAAACTATGTAAATGTGATGAAAGAAATTCCTTGGTGCATTTTTTTCCAATCTCCTCATACCCCTAACTATTGTGTTGTTGCCTAATCATTTTCTACTAATCAATAAACATAGCCTAAAGAAGGTGAGGAGGAAAAGAGAAATGAGGATGTGGTATTTATTATGATTAATTTATGTGATAATGATGAAGAATTTGATCTAGAAGAATCTAAGATTGATGTTAGCAATTAGAGAAGCATGTATCAATTGCATCATCAACAAGTATTTTTAGATGATGAAGATCAAAATTATGATAGGATGTACAACATGAAATTAGATGTTGAACATATGAATTTGAGGAAGCCATCCAAATAAGAAATTCATAGAATAACTACTGCAATGGTGGCCCAAGTTCACAGTATATAAAATCTAAGAAATTGGAGTGTAAACATTGTTGTTAGAAAAGCATATGGTGTTTTCATCAAATATACAACTCATAAGATGGATTGTGGAAGTAAAGAAGAGAATCTATTTATTTTTGAAATCAAGGATAGTAAGAATAAAAAATGGGAACCTAAAAAGAAGGTGCAATTTCAAGGTGTAGAGGCAGTCAAGATGAATACTAAAGAAAAGAAAAATTAAATATTGATGCTTCTAGACAAGTAGAGGAGCCTCTAGTTCAAATGCAAGCAACAAAAGGTAATATGTGCAAACCTCTTTTATATGATCCTATTGACATGATTTCTATGTTATTACAAATTACTAATAAAGTCCCTTTATCTATAATGTTTAATATAAGAAACATAAGAATAAAGCCCTTTGTTGGTTTGTGGGGGAATTAGGAATATTAATGTTGTTTAAAAGGAATCATCAATAGGGAAAGAGGTACCACTTGTAGTAAAAGAGAAGGATGATAAGGGAGTCATGTTCCAAATACCTCTTATGTATTTGGATAACTCTTCTACATCTTGTATAGAAAAAATTGATCCTTTCTTCCTTTTCCTAATCATAAATTGTAAGACCTTTAGGAACTACATGATTACTCTAGTTCCCTCAATTACTGTCATATCATTACGAATCATGGAAGTGCTTGGTTTAAAGGTAGACAAAAAGTAGGGTAGATGTAGAGGTATGAATGTTAGAGAGGTCCATGTGCTTCATTTAAAGGTAGATACAAAGTAGAGTAGGTGTAGATGTATGGATGTTAGAGAGGTCCATGTTATAGGAACAATTAATGCATTGAAATTAAAACTAGCTACCTATCCTAATGTTCACCTGACTATGACTATCCTAGTAGTTAATATTCCTCCACAATATTGAATGTTGCTCTCAAGCAAATGGATTATTTCAATGGGAGGTAGCTTACAATGTAACTTTTATTTTTTCTACATTTTACATAGGAGATAAATCCATCATGGATAAAAGAGAGCCAAGGGCTATCCACATGCTTTAGGATAATATTAATACACATTCTACTTGCTTTATAGACACACAAGTGAATTCCCTTAGAGCTGAGATTTTCATTCAAGAAGTTTAAAAGATAGTCCCATTAATTTCACAATAGGAAAAAATATGCATAGACTCTCATACTATTTGGTTTATGTACTTTGATGGGGCTAGTTACAAAGAGGGGTCATTGGATGGCATAGTTTTGAAATCTCTAGAGAAGAATACATTTAGATACTCATTTACCTTGAACTTTACTTCTATTACAAGTATAAAGATACTTAGATAAATAGCAAAGGATGAAGCACTTTTACTTCAATTAAAAGTGGTAGAAAACTATGTTATAAAGAAGTTGCATGTTATTGGTGAATTAGAATTAGTTGTGTCTCAAATTAAGAAGACCTATACATCCAAGAACAAGAGGTTGAAATAGTATAGGAATGTCATTTTGGATCAGATTGAAGCATTTGATTCTTTTGGAATCTCTTTGATGGATAGAAGTAACAAAAAAATGGCTAATAAGTTGGATAATGTAGCCATTAAGCCTAATGGCATATCATTTTCTCGTGTTTCCAAGATTGAGGTGCATAACAAACCATCAATTCCTGACAACACATAAAATTGGCAGGTATTTGAGTATGATAAAGATATTTTGAGTATTCTCTTAAATAAAGATAAATACCATGGCTAGGAAAATGATTATAGTACTTTTGTTGAGACTATAGATGGGAAGCACATCATCTTTGGAAAAGAAATTATGTTGCTAACAATAAACAAAGTATCTCAAGAACTACTAGTGTAATCTCCCGTTTTTGGGGCATCTTCTGATTTGGCATTTATTTATATTCATTTGATAATATTTCTTATGATCCCCTATTCAATCATGTGATATCTCATATATATATCACTATTTCGTAGAGATGTGTCTTTTCATTAATTTAATAAGGTAGTTATATTATTTAATTATATATGATTATATATTATATATTAATATTATTTACATTATAATAATATAAAATTATATATATTACATATGAATTTAATTAACTATTATTTTAATATATGACAAAGATATAATATAATATGCTATTGTCATATAGATATTAATTATCTATGACATATAAATATCCAATTAAATATATGATAATATTCATTTATATATTTATATGTATAATTAATATTTATAATTATATAACAATTCATATTTGTATCTTAATATAATTACAATATTATCGATTATTAATATTATATACTCTTTCTAATAAATTTATATACTGAAATGGGGATATTACAACTAGTTTTAGAGAGTATTTTTGAAAATCATGATAGATTTCACTTAAATTCAAGGATAAATTACCACAAGAACTGGTAGAAATCAATCTAGGGACTAGTGAGTCTCCCAAAAAGGTATCTATAGGAAAGGCTCTCTCTCCTTAAATAAGAAAGTCACTAGTTGATCTATTAGGAAAGTTTAGGCATGTCTTTGCATAGTCGTATGATGACCTTAAATCTTATAGGGAAGACTTGTTTTAGCATGTTATACCCCTAAAAGAGAATATCGAGCCTTTCAAACAAAAGAAAAGACATGTCTACCCCACATTAGCCTGCAAGAAGAGCTTATGAAGTTGAGGGATGGGTGGATTATTAAACCCACTAGACATTCTTTATGTGTGTCTAACCTAGTGCCAGTTAGAAAGAAAAATGGTGACATTAAGTTATGTGTAGGGGTGAAAGTACAAACCTATGTTAACCTTTTGTAAATGAAAAAGCTAAAAAAAGTATAACTATTCACCTTCAATGTTTTAGAGTGGTCAATGGAGGTGATGGATAGGTAAGAATACTTCTTTAAGTTTGAAAAGTTTGTCCTAGAACCCACTAGCCCTTAAGGCACTTAACTAGCCCAAGTACATCCCAATGACTCCAAAGACCTCCAAATGCATATGGTGGATTGAAATAATGTTAACAAGGTGTATTAGGTAGGATATAACTATTTTTGGTCTTCTATGCAACTTCCAACATTCAAATCCCTCAAAATTGTCTTTTATGCCTAAGAGACCTTAATTAGCCCTGTTGGACCTATTTTCTCAAGTTTTCTCCTAACTTTTTCTGACGACTAGCCAAAAAAAAATTGCATTCTTAGATACCCTTTTTGGATTTTTATAACATAATAAAATTTCAACTATGACTTCTTTGACAAGTTTTAGACTTCCTTAACAAACCCCTTGTTGACAAGCATATGAAATAGGTGTATTTACAAAGCAACTCATAAAAGCACTTAATATATAGACTTAAAAATTTTCATAGGTCCAAAAAATATCCCCAATTAGAGGATTATTCAATCAATTTCACTCCAAGAGCCTTCTAACCCCAAAGGCCCCAAATTTGCCCTCTTGAAATCCTTGTTCCTAGGGCTTTCTGGATCTCCCACATGCCAAAACTTTCAGACCCAATTGGAAGTGTGAAAATCATTATTTAAACATTCCAAACATGTTCCAAACATTTAACCATGCCCTCCTTAAGGCTGAACTCCCGCTGATTGAGCCTACTAGGCCCTTTTTCACCAAATTTCACCCATGTTAGTGGATAGCTATCCTTCAAACCTTGTTAACTAAAAATTTTAGTGCATATCTGTAATGTACATGTTATATTTAAGCCATCCCATGAAAAATAGCATAAATATCTCATGGAATGACCATGATTATTAGTAAAAACCCTCAAAATTGCTTGAAAATGTGAGTTTCTAGCCAATCAATGAATAATAGGTTAAAAAAATGAAATGAAAAGTTATTAGATCTTCATGAAATAGTATTAAACACCAATGGAAATGATCACACCACTTAGTCCTATTAGATTGGAACTTAAAACACCAAGAAATCTTCAAAATAAACTAAAAAATAAGGCTTTTTCATTCCATTTATGGAGCAATCGATACAACCATTGTACTTGTCCATACAATGAAGGTTACTAACCTTATATAGATACTATAGGGACCCATTAACCATTTCCAAGTGGTTACACATGATTATCTTTAACCAAATTCAAGTTATGGCTTTTCCCTCCAAATGCATATAACCGTTACTATTTGAAATTTTGAATTCTTAAACTATTAAAACAAGCATTTAATAAGTCCTATGAACCTTCCAACCTATCAATTAACATGAGTTTACTATGACCAACTATTTAATCCTATAAAAATGACTCATTTAACCTATGCACCCCCTATTCCTCTTACAATGCAAGATTTTCACAAATTTTCCTTTTAGGACTTATTACAAATATATGTTCTTTTTAAGCATTTAAACTTTATTTCATGAAAGACCAAATCATATCATCATCGTCCTAGTGCTTTGGTCTTCAAAAGGGTCCTAAGGAGATGCCCCTGCATCAATCTCCCAAGGACAATAAAATCCAAGTCCTCTTGGATTGGTCTTTCTCCTCCTTTTCCAATTTGCCATGATTCCAAGTTCATGCCATGCAATCTTGATGTCTTCTTTGCCTCTACTCTTTTTGTACCTGAAAACATTAGCACTGTACAAATATACACCATGTAGCCAAGTACATAAAGGTTCATCATGCTTTGACTCTTCATCATAAGAGAAGAAAATGCCAAGTTTTTGCAAAGAAAACAGAATATTAGCAAAATCAGAACTTGTTTCTTCTCCATGTTTCATCCAACCATGCAATATCCTTTCCACTTCTTCATTCTTCCATCTTCTTTCCTCATACATCATTATGTCATCCCTTATCATCATCACACTACTATCTTGGCTATCAATGTTCTCAAAAAACATGTTGTCCCATAGTAATATACTGTCACATATATTCTTGTCAACATGTTGTTCCATTACTCTGTCCCCATACACCCAAAGAATAAAGGTGTCTCCTTAATTGCATAACCCCTCTCTCTACCACCATCTATATTAGATTTTTCTCCCACTATTTCCATTCCCAAAACACTATATTGAATTTCATAAATAGTTTTTAATTCTACAAAATCAAGTACTTGCTATCTTGCTACTGTTGTTTTAAGCTTTCTCACATTTTTTCTGTTGTCCCCTTCATAAAACTGCTTCACCACTACCTTTTCTTTGTTTCCAACTTATCCCATGCCTTTAACCAACACACACTCTCTACATGTCCCTTTTTTCCCTCTCTATCAACATTTATCTTGTTGTTCTTCTCTTCATTTGTTGTCTCAGAAATATCTGCAATAATGTCACCTTTTTGTTCACTATCATCTTCCCTATTTGTTGTCATAGAGTCTTGTATCTCTCTGTCATATAGCTGTTCATTACCATCATTTCCATATTTTATCTCAGTTTTTTCATTATTACTGTTAGCTTTATTGTCCTTTGTCTTTTTCTCTCGCATGTCTTCAGTCACTGCCATCATTTCTTTTTCATTCACTGTCACTCTTTTTACTCTTCTCATGTTTACTGTCCCTCTTTTTCTTCTCAAGATCTTTTTCATAGGCTTCAATTCCTTTTATCTACCTATCTTCAAGTTCCAATTCCCTATTGTCTTTGGCCACTCATAAACCACAAAAATTTCTTGCTCATGCTGTCTTAGCATCACCCCATTCATTGTCATTATATCTTCTTCCTTTTTGTTGTCTTTTCCAACATCCTCATTGTCTTTAGCCTATCCTTCCACATCAAACACTTCATCCCTCAACTCAACCTTTGAATTTTCATTCTTCTTGCCTTCTTCTTCATCCCACAAACTCTTTGTTACAAGATTTTCACCCTTGCCTTTTCCTACAAGTCCATTACCCCTTTTCTTCAAAGCAAACTCTTTGCCAACATCCCTTTTCTTAGCAACCATAGTGCTTTCCTCTTCTAGCCTTTACTCTAGGCTCTTCCCCATCTTGCTCTCTTTTTCATTCTCCTTTTCTCTAGGGTCTAAAAACCCAATCCACTCCATCTCTTTCACATATTTAGCCACTAACCATTAGGCTTTCTCCTTTTTCAATGAAGTCATTCTTATCATCCCCTCATCCTTCTCAAAATTATATGTGTTAGTTGGTTTATCAAACCATGCTTCCTTCTCCCTCATCCATGTCCTCCCAAGGACAAAATGACACTCCATCTTAGGAACTATATCAAACCACAAGTTATCTTCATAAGAAACAATAACAAAATGAATATATGCTTGCTCGATGATGTTAATGGTGTCTTCCCCATTCCAACCTTGAACTCTATAAGGCTTCCTCAATGCAAACTTATCAACACCCAACTTCTCAATCAGTTCAAGTGAAACAAAATTTGAAAAGACTACCTCTATTATTGCCATTTTGCAAATCTTACCATGACACTTACATTGTGTTTTAAACACTCCTTCTTCATAACTCTCCATTTCAAGGGCTCTCTTCATTATCACCATTTTTCTACCATAGTAAAATTTAATCACCTTGCACTTTCTTCACCAAGAACTCTTCTGACACCTCAGATATACCTTTCAACTCTAGATCACACAAGGAGGAATTGGACACTCCAAGGCTTCAACAAAGGGACTAGTATACAAAAGACTCCTAAAGACTTCTATGATGATGAAACCCTCACCTTCCAATTCCCAAAGAGATCTTGCTGATGCTCTGATACCACTTGATATAGAGTGGTCAATGGAGGTGATGGATAGGTAAGAATACTTTTTCAAGTTTGAAAAGTTTGTCCTAGAACCCACTAGTCCTTGAGGCACTTAACTAGCCCAAGTACATCCCAATGACTCCAAAGAACTCCAAATTACTATGGTGGATTGAAAGAATGTTAACAAGGTGTATTAGGTAGGATCCAACCAATTTTGGTCTTCTATGCAACTTCCAACATTCAAATCCCTCAAAACTATCTTTTAGGCCTAAGAGACCTTAATTAGCCATGTTGGACCTATTTTCTCAAGTTTTCTCCTAAAATTTTCAAAGGAATAGAAAAAATGTTGCATTCTTAGAAACCCTTTTTGAAGTTGTAAAACATACTAAAATTTCAACTATGACTTCTTTGACAAGTTTCAGATTTCCTTCACAAACCCCTTGTTGACAAGCATATGAAATAGGTGCATTTACAAAGCAACTTATAAAATTAATTAACATATAGACTTAAAAATTTCATAGGTCCAAAAAATGTCCCTAGTTAGAGGATTCTTCAACCAATTTCACTCCAAGAGCCTTCTAAGCCCAAAAGCCCCAAATTTGCCCTCTTGAAACCCTTATTCCTAGGGCTTTCTAGATCTCCCACATGCCAGAACTTCCAGACCCAATTGGAAGTGTAAAAATCATTATTTAAACATTCCAAACATTTAACCATGCCCTTCTTAAGGCCAAACTCCCACTATTTGAGCCTACTAGGCCCTTTTTCACCAATTTTCACCCATGTTAGTGGATAGCTATCCTTCAGACCTTGTTAACTACAAATGTTAGTGCATATCTATAATGTACATGTTATATTTGAGTCATCCCATTAAAAATAGTAGAAATATCTCATGGAATGACCATGATTATTAGTAAAAACCCTCAAAATTGCTTGAAAATGTGAGTTTCCAGCCAATCAGTGAATAATAGGTTAACAAAATGCAACAAAAAAGTTAGTATATCTTAATGATATAGTATTAAAAATCAATGGAAATTATCATACCACTTACTCCTATTAGATTGGAATTCAAAATACCAAAAAAATTTCAAAATGCACTAAAAAACAAGGTTTTTTCATTCCATTTATGGAGCAGTCCATAAAACCACTGTACTTGTCCATACAATGAAGGTTCCTAACCTTATATAGATACTATAGGGACCCATTAACCATTTCCAAGTGGTTACACATGATTATGTTTAACCAAATTCAAGTTATGGCTTTTCCCTCCAAATGCATATAACTGTTACTATTTGAAATTTTGAATTCTTAAACTATTAAAAGAAGCATTTAATGAGTCCTATGAACCTTCCAACCTATCAATTGACATGATTTGACTATGACCAACTATCTAATCCTATAAAATGACTCATTTAACCTATGCACCCCCTATTCCTCTTAAAATGCAAGATTTTCACAATTTGTCCTTTTAGGACTTATTACAAATATATGTTTTTTTTAAGCATTTAAACTTTATTTCATGAAAGACCACATCATATCATCATCGTCCTAGTGCTTTGGTCTTCAAAAGGGTCCCAAGGAGATGCCCCTACATCATTTAATGACATAAAATTGGTATTATTATTTTGAATTTGAAAATGAAGTAAATTAATAAATTGCGTAGAAATGGATGAAGTTTAGAATTATCATTTTTAATAATTATTTGGAATAAGAATTGAGATATTTTCCTAATTTTTATAGAAATTTTTTTAGCTACTAAAAAATGTTGAAAATTGGGGGTCTAGTTCCCACCACAAAACTATAGGAAAATAAATTTATTTCATTTTGATCTCAGACTATGTTATAGATAACATATATAGCTAGAACAATAAAAAAATAAAAAATAGATTTAGACCTATATTTTCTCTTTTATAATGATTCAAATTCCAACTCACCTGAAATTGATAGTTTTAATCTCCCACTACATTTTTCAAAACAATTTTATGCTAACTAGGAGAAAAATTATACATTCTAGAAGAGGACTCTCTCCTCTAGAATGTCATGTAATTTTAAGACTTTTTTGATATGATTTAATAGTTTTTCTTTCTCAAAACTAACATCTTTTCGAGTGTTAAAATACATGATTTTAGAATTTTTTAATTACAATATTCTATATCTAATTAAAACACCATAAACTCTATATGAGAATATTCCTGACTTTGAGCTCTATAAAATAGTGTTTATATGTTATGAAAAAAGTATAATAAAAAATAGTAAGAGTTATTGAAATTCCAGTTTTATGAAATAATTTTATTTCTTTAGTAATTGGATACAAACAAGTATTAAATATGCATTTAATAGGCATTTCTAGGTGGAAAAGTGTGAGACCATATATAACTTAGCTAGAATAAATTTATCTATATCATATGTTTTAACAAAAATGATTTTTAGATAGAAATACTCAAATTCAATCATTCTAATAAGTTAGCCTAAAAGATGACGCAACTTTGTACTTTTACATATAGACTTCATGAATTTTAATGTTTCTTCCCTGAAAGATAACTATTTCTTGCCAAATATGTAAGCCATGCTATAACAACTTATTGGATCTGAATGGATGTTTGTGATGGATGGTTTTTTTTGGATATAACCAAGTGATAGTTAATGAGAAGGAGCAATTCAAGAAAACCTTCACAAATCCCTAGGGAACATATGTATATATTCATATTCCTTTTGGTCTAATCAATGTAAGAGCTACATTACAAAGAGTCATGAATGCTTTTTTAAAAGAATATATAGATAAATTCATTGTTGTCTTCCAACGTGATCTGACAATCTACTCTAGGAAATCTAAAGATCAATACAAGCATCTAGAGAAAATATTTGTAAAAGCTTTGGAAACTATAGTCTCACTAAACTAAAAGAAGTATATCTTTGGAGTAAAAGAGGGGAAATTTCTTTTCTGTATAGTATCGAATGATAGATTTAAGATTGATCTAGAAAGGGTGGCAACAATAAATAATGTTCCTAAGCCAAAAGAATATAAAAGGTATACAATCTTTTGTTGGCCAAGTAAACTCTTTAAGGAGGTTTGTCACCAATTTTTCTTAGATTAGTAGACCTATTTTTAAAATTCTTAAGAAATGGGTAGTGATAAATTGATATGGTGAACCATCAGTCACCTAATAGGATACCATAAAAATGCTCCAGTATTGAGGACACCAGATTATGCAAAACCTATGCATAACTTTTTATTTGCATCTTTCTGTAATGTTGCTATAGTCCTCGTCCAAAAGAATGAAGAGGGTTATGAACAACCTATTTCCTTCTTCAGTTAATCACTCAAGCCTAAAGAGAAAAAGTATGAAATTAATGAAAAAAAAGGCATATTCACTCGTCAAAGTTGTAAAAGATTTTAGATGTTATTTAGCAGGTGCTATTGTTATAGCTTTTTCGCCCACTAAAGCTATAAATAATATATTTTCCCAGCAAGACATGTCTAGTGGGAGATGTAGATGGATTAACAAAATCTAGGAGTTTAACATTGAAATTTAGATTATAACATTGGTAAGGGGGCAAGGGTTAGAAAAATTTATGGCTCAATCAAATTTGGATGCTTACTAGATAAACATTGTAGATGAGTATTATAGGTCAAACATATGTGATATGGATGATTGTGATTGGTATAGAAATTTTATATACTATTTACAACATATGGAAGCTCCATCTCATTTGACTGATAATGAAAAGAGGTATGTGACACTATAAACAATTAGATATATTATGGTTAGTGGGAGCCTATGGTGAAGAAATTTTTAAGTAATACTGCTAAAGTGCATTGGTCATAAGGAGTCAAAAAAAATAGTCACTAAAATGCATTCAAGAGTATTTGGAGGTCATTACATGACCAAAACTCTACTCATATGGTAATGAAAGTTGGTTTTTGGTGGCCAAGATTATTTAACGATGCACATGCTTTACTTAGGAAACATGATCCTTGCCAAAGGTTTGTTGGAAAGTTAAAGTTATCTAGAAATATCACTTTGAATTTAGTGGAAGTACAAGCACCTTTCAAACAATGGAGAATGGACTTCATAGTTAAAATGAACACTAAATCCAACATAGGTTATTCATGGATTCTAGTACCAATAGATTATTTTACTAAATGGGTAGAGGTCATTCCTACTATGAAAACTACTAGAAAAGTGATGAACAATTTTCTAATTAATATAATAACTAGATTTATGTGTCTTGAAAAATTAGTAACAGATAATGCCATGTCTTTTATGTCAGAAGAATTTATAAGATTTTTTTGACAAGTATGGCATTACAAGGTCAACATCATCCCCATATCATCCACTATGGAATGGGTAGGCTAAATCTAGAAATAAGATATTTTTGAAGATTATCAAGATGAAATTGGATGATAATAAGAAGGCATGAGATTCCAAGATTCACTTGGTAGTTTAGGCTGATAGGGTGATAGTTAAGAAAGCAATAGGTGTTTCACCTTTTGATTTAGTGTATGGAATCCAAGCTAGAATGCCTCAAAATAGCTTGATAGGCCTATACAATTATATCTAAATGTATGGTGATGATATAGTAAATGACATCCATGAAAGAATGAAAATATTGGTAGGATTGATTGATATCAAGAAGGAAGCCTCTATAAGAAATGCCAAGTTGTAGTTGTGGGAAAAACATCTCTATGAAAAAAAAGAGTAGTGGCAAGGAAATTTGAGCCTGAAGAATTTGATCCTGATATGGAATGCAAGGAATAAGGATAAAGGAAAGCATGGCATGTTTGATCCAATTTGTCTTTGCCCATACTTATTGGAATCTATATTGGGTGAAGATTCATATATCTTAAAGGAATAATCAGGAAATATTCTTCAATTGCTAGTTCATGGATAGCTTTTGAAGAAGTGCTTTTGTTGGAGGTACTTATCTTTCCATGAACATTAGTTTAGATCTCTGTGCATTTTGTAAATCCTTATATATATGTGTGATTCCTCTATATATATTTATTTTTCTTTTCTTGTGTGTTTATTTCTCTCTGAAAAAGTTGTCATTTTTCCCAAGTATGTGGTCTACTTCTACTAGAGTTTTTGAGACCTCATATGAATATACATTATTCATCATTTCTAGATTGAGCCATTACTAGCCCTTGTTTTTATGCCACTTTTATTTCAAAATAGTTCTATAATTTTTTGAATTTTAAAAGGTCTTATTATTTGGTTAGGGTGGGAATTTTGAATTAAATGCTAAATAGTAACATGAAGTACCTTGAAAAACCCTGGTATTACTTAAAAAAATCCTTTGGTGGGGTCTTTCTTTGTTAATTTTGAATTTGTGCCAAATAGGATTATTTATCTAAGTTCGTAGTACTACTCAATCCATTCTTTCAACCTAGCTAGCCTACTTCTCACATGAATTGCCTACTTTTAAACCTAGTGGCAAAGTTTATTTTGTAACCGTTGATCTCCCTTAAGATCTATGACTGTTGGATTCTCACAATTTGAAGATGTAGTAGTTTTACCAAAGTGAAGATGTGAGGGAGTGACACCTATCTTGTGGGACAAAAGAAATGCATAAACTTAGTAATTTAAAGGCAGCCCTAAGATCTTGCCAAGGTTGATGATTCTAATTTTCTCACAAACTAAAAATGTTGAAACTTCAACTAATGTCACATAGTGAGGGTTTGACATGTATATAGTATAGGCCCATAAAGGATTGTTTCAAATGCTCTCTTGTCATGTGCCTTCTGTTATGCTATGATTGGTTTTCAAGTTACACTAAGTTTTTTCTCTTGATTTTTTCCTCAACATTGATTCAAATGAAGATCAAGGGCTATCACAACCTCACAAGATAGAAATGATTGATGTTTAAGGAAAAAGAAAATCTAAGAGGATACCACATGTCCATGTGGGACCCCAAAGGATAGAATAATATATAATGTCTACAATAGTTGATGAGAAAGAGGATCAATGATCCTCATGTTATCACATAGTGAAGATGAAAACTGTTTAAAAAGTGTATGAATGCAAGGGAGTGACATGTGGATTCTTTAGTCTAGTTTGTGTTATGAGTTGTAAAAGGAATGATGTTAGTGAAAAGTACTAGGTCACATGTTTTGATTCATTCTAAGTATTATGTATGAAAAAGATTAATGCATTTTCCCAATTGTTAGATCAAAAGAAGATCAATGATT
The DNA here is from genome assembly GCA_028749045.1 of Cupressus sempervirens. Taxonomy (NCBI): domain Eukaryota; kingdom Viridiplantae; phylum Streptophyta; class Pinopsida; order Cupressales; family Cupressaceae; genus Cupressus; species Cupressus sempervirens. Next base: position 688,482,563 of record CM053790.1, read on the forward strand.
CTCACATATTTAAAAAATAAAAAATGATCAAATTTTAACCAAAGAAAGAATGTGAGTGAATGACATGTGAGTCACTTGGCCTGTTTCCTAAGAAGAATGTTAAGAAGACATGGATGCTTCATGATCATCCAATGCAAAGTAGATCAAAGGTTGTCATAATCTCACAAAATGAAAGTGCCTAGGTTTTAACCAAAGAGACAATATGCGAACTTGACACATGTCCCAATAAGTAAAAATATGGCACAGTGTCAAGTTTGAATCATACTCAACAGATTTAACCCAAATCAGTGATTCATTTTTAAAAAATTCACATATCATGTACAATTTGACTATTATAGAATTAATGTTGACTCAAGGGAACATCATGTGAATTAATTTTACATAAAATCTATAATTCATTATATAACCAGGTACAACACAAAATAGAGCAAAACTAAAGTATACAAAGTGTGGATTTCCATTCTCCATATTGTGAACTCTTGGGAATAGATTGTCTTGTTGAGATTGGGAGATTTGTAAGTAAGTTCGTGAACTTTTTTGTTAAAGGGTTTTCTGTGAACTCTTGGGAATAGATTTTCTTGCTGGGAGATTTCTAAGTAAGTGCCTAAACTTTGTTGTTAAAGGGTTTTGTATTTCAAATTTGTTGAATCAGTCAAAAGGCCTCCACAAAGGTATTTTTTGAAAAAGATAAATTATTGACACATGAATGTGTTGGCCTTCTTTTTGACTTGCTTAGAAACTTGTTAAATTTTGTGAAAATTAGGAAGAACTATGAAAAATGCTTAGGGTTTCTAAGTAACTTTGTTAACCATCATGAAAAAACACTAGGAAAGATTTTTTCTTCTTATGTCATTGAAATTCATTTCAAATAAATTTACCTTCTAAAGGGAGATATGTGAGAACCTTATTATAGCTTTATATCCCTAGGTTTTAAGCTAATGTTTTATCTCTCTATTTCATGATATTTTGTATCTTTTAAATCATGATGTTGCGAAGTCTCAATAATTAAAACATCACTTTGTTCTACTAATTAACCATTTCTAGGGTTGTAAAAGGGTGAAGCACTCTATTTTGAGCTCAGTGTAACTTTATAGTGGTCAGACATAACATCAAGTTGGAGGTATAATTGAGCAAGAAAGGGAATGAGCACATGATTATAGGTCTTATTGACTTAAATAAGTTTAAGTAGCAACCATGTGAATATGAAAGAAAAAATATGAAGGCACATCCTCATAGCTATGTTAAGAAAACCTTGGGTTAGTAGACCAAGGTGGAAAAAGCTTCTAGTCACACCTTCGTAGGGTTACATGTTAGGCTAAGAGATTAAGTTGTGAAGTAGCGAAGAAAAGAAGATAGTTCAATAAATACATGATTGCATTATTGTGTGGTTAAAATATGAAGTTGATATGAATAGGGTACGAAACCACAAAGGATGCCTAGGAATTAGAAGAAATTCTTATCACTAGATCACAAAAGTTTAATGCAAGGCAATATGTAAAGTTGTGATAGAGCAATTCAGATAACTAGTAGTTGAGATTTATGCTACCATACCATTTCTAGAGTTAGTGAAGAACTCATGGAAAAGGTGGTGAAGTGGAAAATGTAGTACACCACACTATCGCAAGGTCTAACTGTAGTTGCTCAGTCAATGTTGTCAATAAGCAGAGAAAGGTTTGGAATAGTTAATGTTAAAGACCATCACATGTTCATAGGGGTTTGTGTAATAGTTAAAGTTCAAGTGGTGAAGTTGTGAGAAGAAGATAATGGTCAATTAAAACAATGGAGTGCATCTTTGTAGTCAAGAGTAAATGTAAACAAATAATGATGTGAAACTGCAAACAAAGGGATTGTTGCAAATTAAAATTCTTGGTGTAGCATCATACGGTTAGAGTGTATATCTTCTTTAATGGTCATGAAGGGGCTATGAGGTAAGAAATTAAAGTAGGAAATCATCACAAGCACAAAAGGTGTTAAGCGATGAGTGCTTGTGAATGTGCATATTTTAAGGAAAGGGATCATCACTAGATCATGGTGGTTATGAAGTTAAAGAAGAATTGAGTCACGAAGGAGTGAATAAGGACATAAATAGTATCAAAAGACAAACTAATCTATTATAAATATAAGATGTAAGGGTACAAAACACTAAAAATACAAACCTAAATCGCATGGTCATAGCTAGAATTAAGATAAACATAAAAGTTGTGGTGAAGAAGCGGTGAGTTATTCTATGCATCATTGCAAATGTCAGTTTTAAGGCACAAAAGAAGTTTTAATGGCCATGTTTGAATTAGATAAAAGGGCATGAGTTGGATGTACTAAGATATGAAAAAGGGTAGATTTTTCTAGCTTTTTGAGAATTGATAGGTTTTGAGTAATGCTAATCTGAATTGCCATTAATGACATGCCCCCTTCCAGAAACAAATAAAGTATGAAATATAAGGAAATTTAAGTTACCATTTTCATAATTACTTAAGTTTCTAGAGTGATTTTTTAGTTGCAAAGTGATTTCCAACAACTTTTTTACATCTAGTATACAAAGTTGGTAGGATTATTTATAGGAATGGCTCAAAGAGAAGGAGAACTAATTTCACATATAGTAATTAAAGAACTAGTTACACAACCAAAAGCTTGCAACATGTTGTAGAAGAGTGGATAAACATTTTTCTTGGTTCAACCAATGCCCATAATTCAAATGGTCTTGCATTTAAAGACCCATATCCATCATGTAAAGATGTAGAGGTTCTTGATAGATGGGCATGAATTATTTTTGTATTTCTACAAGAGAAAAACAATAGAGCTTCTAGTATGTAACCATTGGATAAGGAATTTGGGTAAATTGATTGTGCCAGAAGTGTTTGTAGACATGGACTTGGTGAAATAATTAATCAAATGCTACAATCCTATGAATTAGTTATTCCAAAAAAGAGATAGAAGTGTTTTCTTATCCTTCGATAAAGAAACATTCGTAGAGGAATTCAACTTGGGTGGACCTATGTCATTTCCAATTGAGATAGCAAAATTGAATGAAAATTTTACAAAACATAAGAGTTTATACTATTGGAAATATAAGAGGAGAAAGTAAGAGGGGAGGTATGAATCAATTACTACTAAAGTAAATCTTAGATCCCTTAGATGTCCTTACAAACTACAAATTAAAAATTGGACACTATTGATGCTTGGTAATCTTTCATAAAATTTTGTAACTCAATAATTATTGAATATGCTCAGTAAATGCTTAACATACAAACTTTATATATTATCTATGATTACCATTACTTTAAATTAGTTGCAAACACATAAAATAAAATAGAATGAACACATTTGACACTAGCATTTAACATAGAAACCCAATTCAAGAAAAACCACTAATTACAACTATTTATTATTTTCACTCTTCTAAAGTAAGCCTTGTTAGGAGCCAACCTTGTTAAAGGTTACATAACACACTGTTAGGTGTGACCCTATTAAAGGATTTAATCACCCTATTAGGAGTGGCCTTGTTAGGGGTCTTAAGAAAATTCAATAGAACTACCACCTTGTTAGAAGATTTGCAAATAGCTATTAAGCCAACTATGTTAAGAGATTTAGATCACTACTACAATGGTAGAGAGTAATAATGAGATGACCTGATTTGAACGTGACTAAATTTTTGATTACAGATCTCTATTTTGGCTTGTACTTGATCCTTCCTAATCAAATATAGCTTTTTTGCTCACAAGGATATTCTAATTATCTTTCAAATTCACTTCCTCTTCTCATCATTAAATCTAAAATAAAATCTTCATACCTTCACACTTTGAAACCAAAACTTGACCTTATATATTTCGTATTATCAAGTTAGCTCAATTACAACTTAGAATAACTAATATTCATCACCTTAGTTGGTTGCAATAAATAGATAAATCAATTAATCTTTATGTTCTTAAATAATAAAATCCTTCGTTAGCCAACCTAGTTGGGTAGAAACTAACTCAAAAATGATTTCCTCTATTAACCAATAGAAGCTTGGTTAACACTACAAACTTGTGAAAATCCTTTGGCAATTGACTGAGCTCAATTAGTACTGGTTCCATCCAACATTACTTTATCAACTGAGTGAGCTTGGTTAACATTCAACTTCTTCTTACTATCCTTCGATGCTTGAGTGAACTTAGTAAACACTACCTTCTAAACTAGGAAACCACAATAATCCTTAATAGACATAGAAAACTATCTTCACTACCTGAGTGAGCTCAGCACATACTAATTGATAATGATATGACATTTTTGTAATATCAAAGATAATAAAAAATTAATAAATTGTGTCCAACATCTATATGGGAAGAAATATGACCAGGCACATTCCTTCAATAAAGAAGAACTTGGGAGACATTCCAAAGAAGATGAATTTTGAAAAGATCATGCCCTTGGAATTCTTCTAGAGATACTTTCGAAATACTATGCTTGGAATCAACAAAGCCCTAGGTTCAAATGGAACCATGAATACTTGAGGAGCACATTATATCATGGCTTTGAATATCTAAGACCCAAATCATAATGTTGGGTATGATTTTGTAGAATATATTATTGAGAGTATCCATAAGGAGATCACTGCTACTCAGCAAGGACACTTGAATAATTTAAAATTCCACCATTATTCTTTGATCATGCACCTGATGCTATTCAAGAATGTTGACATATTTGATAAGAGTTTCATTGAGTCTACTCAAGAGTGGGTCGAAGAAAGATGTCCCATACAAAGGTGGAAAAGGGTATGGAAATTTTTTACCTATATTCTAATGTCATTTGTTTTTATAATGATTTTGTTTATCCAATTTCGAAAATGATAGGACTATTAATTGAAAGAATCCCTAGGAGTGTTAAAAATTTGTTAAATCTAAAATGTTCATTGAGGCTAGAAAAATGAACACATGACTGAGGAAGTGTTTTTTTGTTTGAGGAATATACTACTATAAGAATATTTGGATGTACTTAGCCACCACATATCTTGCCCAAATATGTCCTTGAAAAGGTTAGGGTTTGTAGAACACTTTTGGTGATTGATTTCTTTAAATAGAGAATACTTGGGAAGAGGTGTCAAGAAGGGAAACTTTTTATGTAGATGCACTAAGGTAAGAGACATTAAAATTGACAAAAACGTCATTGAAGAAACCAATTATTTCTTAAAAAACTATAAATTTCCATTTGGGCTTGCTAGAACTTATGACCCATTAAATGTAGTTAGACATACCTTGAATAACATGAGGGGATACAATTTTCCTCCCACAAAACCTATGCTAAAAGAGGATATTTTTACTGATAGGTTGAATGAGGATATTTGTAGGCAAATGATGGTTAAGTATAGGGATATTGTCAATTTTGAAAATGAAATGAAAAAGGAAAATCCATCATTAAAAGTTTTCTATCCTAATGAAGACTATTGGTTGAAATTGGACAAATGTGTGGCAAAGTTTGATGAATTATTATCTCAGGCCCCTAAGGAAATTACAAAAAAGATTGATCTAGATTATTCAAATTATGAGATTGTGGTTGAGGTCTATAATGATGAAGACCAACCTAGTGAGGAGTAGCTTAAAGGAAACCATCCTTAGAAAGATGTTCCTAAAATTTTTGAATGGGTAAAATAGAGAAATAAAAGGAAAAAGATGGTTGAATTTCCAAAAAAAGCCCAACAAAAGGCCTTGTATATTCTACCAAGGGGTAGTAAGTATTTTGATGATATAAGAATAAGGTATTTGATATCTCAAGCATCAGAAGATGAGAAAAGAGAAAATACATTATAGTTGGAGGCTCAAATATTTGATGATAGGATAATTGAAGCCAGGGATTTTATGAGTGACATGACAATTTCATCAAATCTAATAAATTTATAAACTTCTTGTTTAAATTAAAGTACAATGAACTTTCTCTACAAATGAAGCTAGGTGATTCAAAGGAATTTGTTGTATGGTTAGTGCAGAAGTTGTAGGAATATGATCTTGCTAGTGAGACCCTCACTATTGAAGAAGCCAAACACTTGATGAAAAGAAGTGGCATGATTGTTTTCCTAGGATTGAATATTAGCTCATCCTTTTTGCTAGATCAAATGAGGAGACATAAAGATTAATCTTATTTGAAGATAAAAACCTAATATGGAGAGATGAGAGGGTTAGGGTTTGACATAGATGCTCAAACAATGGCAATATGAATTTTAGCCAGAGCACATTAAGCCTACCCTTATGGAGATCAAAGAATCCCCTAGGGGGAATGCCATTTTTTGGCATGTATAGTCTACTTCTAGTGACCAAATATATGGGATGCACAATACAGTAGAATTAATGGGAAAAAATGAAATGGATACTCTACAAGCCCAGTAGGAAAAAACATATGAAAGATTCATTAATACAAGAAAAAGCTATTCAAAGGAAATGAAGAAAATTTTCTCTTGCAGCAAAAAACTATCAAGCTAGAAATGGGGGTAGAACCACTAAAGAAAAATGTTAGAACTGCTATAGAGATCCATGACAAGGGTGTGCCATAAAAAGGCCATGCACCCAAACTAGGGGAGGCATTAGGCTAGGTAATGGATATTGATGAAACAAATTTAGAAGCAAGAAAGGATGTAGAGATTAGAGCAATGAAGAACTTGCTAATTCATAAGACCAATGCACTAAATGAAGTTTCTCAAAATGTGTATAGTAGTTACCTTGCATTAAAGGGAGCATAATATAGATGTTCATAGGCTATTTCTCTGTTATCTCCACTATTTAATACATGTGGCCCTTAATGCATTTCTTTGATAATCTAGATCCCTTAGTGCCTTAGAAAAAAGACTTGTTTAAGTTAACCATTGTGAATACTAGAAAAGCTATCCATAAAGTGAAAGACTTGAATGGTTTCTTTGGTGGCAAGATATAGCTAATCTAGAACAAATTGAACACAATTGATATACGTACACCTAATTTTGTACCTACAACCTTAGATAGAAAAGGTAAATTAAAAGACTAGGTAGAGTGGTCATCCTATTTTGAAGACAGTCTTGATCATCCTAGGTTTTTGTTTTTTTGCAATAACAAAGCAAGTGCTACAATAATTAATGATATGGTTGATATTCTTTATAAGATAGAAGTAGAAATGTCTAATTTAACTATTAAGGTTGAAGCCATAGGGTGAATGCACAAAGTTGGGTCGCAATTCTGTAGAAGTCAAATCTGCGAAATGAGACCTCTTAGAAATGGGTACCAGATTTTTAAAAATGGGCATCTGTTTTTGGCTCAGATGCCCGACCCTAAATTTAAGAAACAGGCACCCGTTATTTTTAAAAATCGGGTACCCATTTTTTATTTTCAAAAAATAGGTACCCATTTCTAAAAAAAAGTAAAAATTTAAATTTTTAAGAAACGGGCACCCATTTTTTTAAAATTAGGTACCCATTTTTTAAAAGTAAAAAATGGGTACCCGTTTCTTAAAAATTCAATTTTTTAAGTTTTCGGCGGATTTTACATGTTGCTTTTAGCTTCTCAAAATGAGTACCCATTTTTTGAAATTCAAATAATGGGTGCCCGTTTCTTACAACATGAGGTGGAATTTTTTTTTCTGCCTCGAATTTTGGTTTGGGACAGGCTTGGTGAGACCAAGCCTATGCCTTGGCCTCTCAAGATTTGGCTAAGGCATTGAACTGACAAATTCATGCCTTGCCATAATTTTTAGAGGGTCTTCCCAATCAAATTTTTTTACGAAACAAAAACCCATTAGAGCTCTCAATGTCCTGATTTCAAAAATATAAATTTTATAGAGTTATGATTTTATTTACTATTTTTTTATTATTTTTTAATCAAAGGTGGTACCTAAATGTAAAATAGCAACATTCACTAAAACTTTAATAACTTTTTTATTTTATATTTTTGCTTAAATTAATTTATATGTCATCAATCTACATTCAATTCTTTTGAAGTTAAAATAAATAAATATATATATATATATATATATATATATATATATATATATATATATATATATATATATATATATATATATATATATATATATATATATATATATATATATATATATATATATATATATATATATATATATATATATATATATATATATATATTGAAAAAAGTGAAATTTTGATCAAATTATGGTGTTCGTACATGAGAGGTTTTAAAATTTTCTTTTATAGCCAATTAAAAATTAATTTAAAAAAATAATTCATTAAAAAATTCAAGAAAAATATTCTCATCAATCTTTGGTGTGCAAGTAACTCCATTTAAAAGAATTTGCAAAAATTCATTCATTTGTGTTAAATTATAGTGTCCGTACACGAGCATGGTATGGTCCTGAAACAGACATTTTTAAAAAGTGGTTTTTAAAGATCCATACCAAAAAAAAATCTATCATATGGGTATAGAAATAAATTACATATTCAAAAAGAAGATTCTAGCCACTACAATTTTTATTTTTGAAATTTTTTAATATTTAATCTCTAAATGGCTCAAAGTTTGGCATCAATTGACAAAATATTTCAAAAATAGGAAAAACACTTCCACTTTTTGGCCAAAAGTGAGACCCAACTTCTTGCACTGACCCCATAACTGATGTCAAGTGGACCAAATGTTTAGATGAACTGGAGGTAGTCAAAGATGCCACTTGGTTGGATGTTGATACAGATATTACCATATGGGAATTGATTGCTAACATCAATGCATTGCCATCCAATGGCAGTGATTAGTTTAGTTAAAGGATGTTGTTAGTATGCAGTTAAAAATATAAAGAATGGAGAAAAGGCATGAATGATGACATAATCTGAACACAAATTAAATTTATTAAATAGATATCTTCTAACAAATGCCACTTGCCAGTTTTATAACTATATCTTAGAATTTTGGCCAAGTACAAAGAATATTTTGTATTGTAACAAAATAGAAATATCTTTGTATTTTCTTTTGAATAGCTTTTTGACATGTGACCTTCCATTTGAAGCTTGTTGCAATCCTTTCTATAAAAGGATTTATAAGATGTGGAGTTGATGTCTAAATTTTGCAAAACTTTAGTATTATGCCAATTTTGGATTTGGTCCATAAGTTTTAGTGTTAACTTTGTGATGTATCTTTCTCTGCTAATGTGAGAATACATTGACATTGAAGGATAATTTTTTCATGCCTTTATGAGTTTATTTTAGTACTATATGATTTTCAAGGAGAATTAATACAAGAAGAGTATACTACCATATCTTTTTCTATAAATTTCTTCTCCATTGTTATGTGTTGGTTATGTTGAGATTGTATGAGCAATGTTTATGCAATTTTATATACTTAGGATAAGATTGCATAAAATTGCATAAGAAGATCAACTTGGATGATTTGCAGGATAGGTATGACACCAAAAGAATATATCTTTGATGGGGACCATTGCAAGAGAATTTTATAAAGGTAGGAAATTTTACACTTATAACATCATCTACCATAGAGCCCTTGCTAAAAAAAGTATTTCAACCCTAGGGCATAGGTCCTCTATATTTCCCTCTACAAAAGTTTTGGCATAGATGAGCGAGATCACATCCCATGATCTCTATTTTTAATGATGGCTCAAACTATGTAGTATGGAATGAGCTCTATTTTTCAAATTTTGCATCCCATTTATCAGAAGAGATGAACAATGGGCTGATTGGCATCAACAAGGGTAAGGTGGATAAACCCTTCTTTTGGTATTATCTTTTGATGTATGGATGCCTATACAAGGGTGTCTCTATCTTTTCAAAAGACATGAAAATAGATAGAGAAAGGGATGGAGAGAAGCTACTAATTTAGCTATGGAGTGCATATATGACTTGGAAAGTCATTGATGCCATTTTTGTCCATTTTGATAGGTATTTTGCATCAAATATTAGGAATTTTTTAAGTGGAAACAACCCTAAAATTCCCCAACCCTTACTAGAGGTAATTAGGTCCAAATATGATGCTGAGGTTCTAAAAGCTAGTCACAACTAGCAAGACATTATCACTTATTTAGATTCAATTGTTTTTAGAGTGTATGGTTTCCAAGGGAAGCCTCATTCCTTCCATGCCAAGTGCCTTTAAAGGTAAGAATTTCTAAATTCTTGTGGCAGATTAGAGGATTTGAAGAAAAGGAATTTGTGTTCCAAGGTCTAGCGGAGCAATATTACCAAGCTTTACAATTATCCATAATATTGTGTTCACCAAAGGAGGATGGACAAATTTGGTTAAAGTTCTTGATAATTATCAAATGGACCAATCTCATTCTCAAATTATTGATCTAGAACTACTTTATGAAATGTTTAAAGAATGAATTAAAGCTAAATTCTATGAACACATAATTTATTTTTTCAAAGATGTGAGTAGAAACTTTTTTTCTCTACATGAATATGAAGTAATTAAAGAAAAATGTAGAAATTATAGTAGGGTTTTAGAGTTTGTACAAATTCTTTAGATAGAAAATATAATGCTCTAGTTGATATAAATTTTGGGGGAGATAAGGTAAATAAACTAATGGCACATTTTAATGTGATTATGTAAACCCTAAATGAAAAAACCAAAGCATTAATAAAGGCATACATAGATTAGGCCAAAGAGATAATGAGGAGAATGGAAAATAGGTTTTTAATTTGTTTAGGGAAGTACATTGCCTAGAACAAGGAAAAATATTTAGTTGTAAAGAATGTGGGACCACATCTTGTACCAGTCTATAAAAGACAACATTTAGAGAGTCCACCCTTAGCATGAGAAAAAGAATGACAAAAATTGGAGAAAGGATCCTTGTCAATAGTAGAATAATATTCTCCTTCCCAAAACCCTATCTATTTTGACATTAAGGACTCCTTAAGGGAGTAATTGAAATAGATAGGGGGTCAAGATAATGTTTTAATAAAAACATCTGAGGTAGAGGAGGGAATGCCTAAAGAATGCCCAATGCCAATTTTAGCCCTCACTGTTGAATATTTTAAGTTGAAAGAGATGGATCCTATTATAGAATAGGATGCCAAGAGATTTATGGATGATGAAGAATGTTTTTGGAGATTGTAATATATTCAATTTTGAGGCAAAGTCAATAAAAGTCAAGGTAGAACAACCTAATAAACATGACTCTAAGATAGAAGAATAGATTAAAGCTGAGTTAAGGAAGAGTTTTAGTCAAATAACCCCTAAAAAGGGGAAGGAAGTTATTGAAAAATTTTAAGTGTTTTTATACTTTTGGAGTGGGACATCGCTAAAAATATCATTTTTGATGCTATAGGGATAGAAAAAAAAAACAAAATTCAATATACAAGAAGTTAAAAAAGCCCATAATGAGGTTAAATATAGAAATGATCACAAGGTGCTAGTGATATGGTCAATAAAAAAGAGGTACAACTAAATATTCTAGGAAGCTTTAGATACAAAGAACATTAGAAGCCTAGTTTTATTCATTGTAGGGGATGTAGACAATGAAAAGGTTGCTCAAATTAATAAAGAGGTTGCTAATTTTGGTGTAAAGGTGGCTGTGAAAGATAAAAATAAATTTATTGAGTTGAATCCTAAATTTTAGAAATTATTAGAATCTTATGATGATAGAAAAAAGAAAATCTTTGAAATGGAAAAAAATTATTCAAAATTTGCAAAAGTGACAAGGTAAGAGAAAGGTGGGACTCCATTAGCTTCTAATTACAATCTCCCCTGCTCCAACACCATTGGTCTTAGACTGGTTTGGACATTTGAGTGTCAACACACTTAACCACTTTTCATATAGAAGTTGAGTACACTATAAATGTTGAGCTATAGTATGTGCCAAGACAAAATTTCAATAGGTGCTGAGTGACTTCAGGTACCGAGCATAATATAGGTGCTGAGTGATATATAGGTGCTAAGTCATAGTTGATGCCAAGCAAGTTAGAATGCAACATGTGTCGAGCAAGTTAGAATGCAACATGTATTAAGCAAACCAGGATCATATATATGTCGAGCACTAGTAATCTAGTATGTGCCGAGTAACATAGAATCAACATATGAGTTTGTGCCTTCACAAAATTAGATGCAAACCATTTTTGGATGATTCACAAAGGGATAAAAAGATAAGATCGAACCTATTCCTTTTACCTATGTTATCAACATGCAACCAATAAGAAATTTAGAGACAACATGTAATTAATAGGCTAAATCTAAGGATGTGAGCAAGAAAGTTAGTTTTGTGAATTCATTGCAAACCCTAAGTCTACGAAGCCTTTATAAGAAAGCATAGACCCCACGATTTTGAGTTACTAAGAAAAAGTTAAGGAAGTTTCTAAGTAGATAGAAAAAGTGCAGAATAGGGTAAGCAACAAGGGTGTCAAAGAATTAGTGAATCAAGAAGCAATTACATATCCAGTTGATTAGAATAGAGCAAGAGCTATGAACAAATATTAGCTCTTAGAGGATCAGATCAGAGAGAGTAGAACTAGTGCCTAAAATCAACAATTTGAGATTATAAGAAATGAGGTTTATGAATCTAATAGTCTCTAGCAATTGTATTAGAAAAGGAAAATCCTATGTTGATAGGTTAGCTTAATAGCTACTTTGTAGATCCTTTGAAGAGGTGATAAAATCCTTTAATAGAGTGACACTTCAAGTAAAGTGTTTGTAAATCCTTTAACCAAGTCACTATTGACATATTGTAAAGCATTTAACAAGGTAGGCCTTTAATAGGGAAGACTATCAAAAGTGGTCAAACATTATTGCTATAGTGATTTTGTGGGTATCATCCCCACCCTAGTTTTATCTTTTCATTTTGGAGGGTTTCTAGGTAACCAAATTCTAGTGTTATGTGTGTTGATGCATGTGTTTGTTTTATGATTATTTGATATGTTTACATGCATGTAGTTTACTTTCAGTCAAGTGTTTTAAAGGATTTAAAAGGGTTAAAGTTAATTACTTTTGATTCACACCCCCCCCCCCCCCCCCCCCACTCTTAGAAGTACTCTTCCCATTTCATTATTCCAAAAATTGGTATTAGAGCAAGGTTCTCACAAGGAGAAGCCTAATAACTTAGAGAAAAGATCTAAACATGGAAGTCTTCAAACTTGTGAAGATCATAGATAATCAGGTGATTGATGTGCATCTCACTCTACACAACTTGAAGGAAGCTAGAGAAGAATTGAGAAAATCCTTATAAAGAAGGAAGGACATAGCCATTACTAAAAATGACACACACTACAAGGAGATTGATACCACAAAAGTATTTCCCAATGGAGATTCCAAGGAAATTGATGTAGCAATAGTGGAACTGATGGAAAAGAATAGATCCCAAGCATAAGAGATAAGATCTCTTAAAATGGAGCAATAGTCACAAGCCATGATGCTATGTGAGATAATTGAACAAAAGAAAAGAGCCATTGAGGATAAGGCTATGTTGGAGGATGATAAAAGAAACCTTACAAACATATTGGAAGAGAAGTCCATAGAGCTTACAAAGATCTCTAACATGTAGTTAGATACCCTTACCCAAATGATGAATGCTCATCATGATCTAAATATGAAGGACTTTGAGATCTCCACTCTAAAAATGAAAAATGAACTAAAAGGATAGAAGGAGATAGTAGAGAGCTTAAACAAATCAAGTGAAGCCATCAAGCACTTTGAGTAATTTTTGAAATCACCAAAATCTAGCAATGACACTTGAGGACTAGGTTTCACTAGTACTGAAGAAGGAGAATCATCAAAGAGTGCTAAGCAAAGGAGTGACAAAGGTAAGAAATCTAAACCCACTTGTCATTTCTATGGAAAAAAGGGACACACTACTAATGTATGTAGGAATAGGAAGACCAATCAGTGGGACAAACCCAAGAATAAGGGTCACTATAACAAATGCAAGAAGAAAGGACACCTGACATAAGATTGTAGGATCAAGACCATGAGAACACCAAGATTTGATAGTCATTGCTATAAATACAAAAAGTATGGACACAGATCTTTTGAGTGCAGATCAAAGCCTATGTGGACATCTAATCAACCTGCAAAGAGAAATAACCATGCACACCACTACAACTATGATTACAATACTAGGTAGAGTTGTCATTATTGTCAAAAGTATGGGCATGTTCCTAAGAACTACATAAGAACACATTTTAGAGGGAACTACCACAAGTTGTTAAGCTAAACCACATGTTTTAGTTGCTTGAAGACTTGTCATATTAGTAGGTATTTCTCAACAAGGGCCAAGGTACCCAAGTCAAAAGTTAGCAAAGTAAAAGAGAGAGTTGATGTGGAACACGTTAGGGTAGAAATGAATAGAACATGGAAAAGAAGGGATGGAGCTAGCACATCCAATGGAGGGATCACTTCACCCATGAGTTCAATTGGTCACACATCATCCAACTAAGCAAGGATAGGTGTATGTGGTTGATATAGAAAGTTATAGCATACATCAATACCAAGATAAAGAAGTATTGCAAAGAAGAAATCAGCACATGTAAAGATGCTAAGTCAAAATTTGAAGTTTTTGCAAATATTGTCGAGTTGTCCTCAGATGTTGAGTGAATGTCAATGAATGCCAAGTTTCTAGTAGCAATCGAGTTGATAGTTAATACCAAGTTAAGAAATTTCAATGGAAGCTGAGTGAAGAGGAAATCTAATGGAAGCCAAGTGAATGAAATCCAATGGAAGCTGAGTCACGTTGAAATCTTCAAGAGCTAAGTGTACAATTGTATGCACTAAGCATTTAATGCTAGGTTTTGAAAGGTATAAGGTTAATTTTTTATCATTTTCATGCCATTCAAATGTAGAGCAATGATGGGAAAGAGCATAGAAGTAGTTTTCGAGAAACCTTGAAGTTTTTAGATAGATTTCCACACTAATTAAGCATATATTTCATCGATCTAAGGTATTCTTCAAGTGTCGAGTTATGTAATTTTAAAGTTTGAAATCTTTTGAAACCCTAGATCAGTAAAATGGCTTCTAGCTCTAAGAATCCTAAGGAAAAGGAAAGTCATGATGTTTAGTTGGTTAGTAATGAGGTCAAACAACATAAGTTTAGGCCAATTTTGGAGGTAGCCTATAAAAATGACTCTTCCAGTGCATTATCCACTATGCTGCCCATAGTGGTTATGGTGCAGGATGTAAGGAAGTGTTACAATTACCAAATAGAAGCAGTAGGAGACCTTGAAATATTTCAAGCATATGACAAACTATGTGACAACAAGATTCTAAAGAATGAATTCCAAATTGTTGAGAAAAAAAGTTTAACTAATGCCCTTGTTTTCTTGAAATCTTTCAAGCATATGACAAACTATGTGACAATGGGATTTTGAAGAAAAATTTCCAAATTGTTGAGAAAAAGGGTTTAACTAGTGCCCTAGTTTTCTGCATGGTTTTCAAAATTGAGTGGACATAGATTGTTTTGAGCCAAATTCATGATGGTTTCTTATGCTTAGAAGTAGGACAAGAAAATATAATGAAAAAAATAGTGCATAGGGTTATAGGATCTCCAACCCTAGATTGGCACAAGACCCTAAGAAGTGATTCCAAAGAAGTAATTGAAAGAAACACAAGGGCCAAATGAAATAATAGGGGTATGACAATAAACACAATCATAGATCCCCTTCTGAATTTTGTAGTGAGAGTCATTTCTCACAAGTTCTATCAATCTAGCAAATTGAACAATGTACCATGCATTGCTATGGATGTAGCCTATAAAATTGTCAAGAAAGATAATACATATGATCTAGTAGAACTGATGTTATAATAGATAAATGATAACCTAGAAGCAATCAGAAGGTCCAAAGGAGCTCAATGCAAGTTTGATTTAGTTCTTGTGTGCATATTTTTCTATGTTTTGGAAGAGCTTCCTTCAATTGGAAAGGTGAACTAGAATCTGATTTAGAATATGAGTCCCCTTAGTGGAAAAAAACATTAATGATATATGCTTCCTAGTTGATAATGACTACACCTACATTCAAGTAGCAGTTCCAAGGATGAGATGGCTATTAGGTTATGAACTAGATGTGGATGAAGCATCAACATCAATTACTGCATTGGTTGTAGAGGACATAGATAAAACTACAAAACCCTTTGGCATGTATGATGTTGTGAGGTCAAAAGTAGAAATGGAACTCAAGATAGCTTCTATAATTAAGAGGAAGGATAAGTTAGTGATGAAAATAAAGAAGAAATTTGGTGAAGACATTAAAGGGGTAGCAAGTGTGACAAAAGAAGAAGAAAAAGAAGTTGAGAGTGAAGAAGAGGAACAAGGGAAAGGCCCAATAGAATTAACTCAAGGCTTAGGTGAAGACAAGGAGGAAGGTGCCAAGGAAGAAGAAGCCAAGGAATCACCAACACAAGCTGAGAAAAAGAAAAGAAATACTAAAAAATAGCCTCCAAACTAGCCCAAAGCCAAGAAGGTTACAAAGCATACACAAGAAAAACCAAAGACGCCTGCAATAAGAGCTACCACAAGGGCATCTACTCAAAAAGCCAAGGAGGAAAAAAAAGAGAAGAAGAAAGCTACTGAATAGACTGGTCAGGTGCATAAGATAAGGAGGAAGTATGTGGCACAACCAGATTTTGATGATGATGAGAAGATAGAGTCAGAGGATATCAGCCAATTCAGAGTGGTAAGCCATCCTTCCAAATCAGCCATCGATAAAATCTATGAAAATATTAAGAATGCAAGTTTAACTAATTTGAAAAGTGTTGAATTTAATAAGTTAAGTAGAGAAGATCAAAACAAGATAGAGGAATCTGTGTATGCCATGATGGCAGAGTATAAGTACACACTTCTAGAGTTAGACAATTCTATGCCTAGGGAGTTATATGAGATTATTGAAAATAGATGGCATTATTGTCTCCAAATGGAGAAGGAAATAAGAGAATCAACACTAGCACAAGTGATGCTTGATTTGAGTAGAGGTCAAAAAACTAAGGCTAATAAGAAACATGGTGGCAAATTTTCACCAAATATAGAGCCTTTAGAATCCTACAAAATAAAATTGAGGATTTTGTGAATAAATCCATAAAATTGTTGAAGTCAATATACAAATTGACTGATGACAAGGATGAAGAAGAAAATAAGGCTGAGGCAAGTGCAAAGGAGAAGGTAAAGAAACAAGAGGAGGAAAAGGAAATAGGAAAGAAAGAAGAAGAGAAGAAGGAGGAAGAGAAAGGAGAAGAAGAGAAGAAAGATTGATAGGAGAAAGAAAAAGGAGAAGAGGAGGAAACATATAAAGGAGAAGACATGGCAACAACTAACTGGTAGCAACAAGAAGAATAGAGTGTGCAAGACACACAATTGCCACCTCCTAGCCCTCCACATGTAACCATCACACCTGTAGATACAATAACTATTGAGGATATTACTAACAAATCATATTAGAACACTAGTCCATTAACTATATAGGATCTCTCCAAGATCCTTGACCAATCAACATAGAAAGCAAGATTATGCATTAATCTAGTATTGGTCAGTGTAGATGAGCTACAAAAGGCAGTAGCTGACTCATTAAGAGAAAAGGTGAATCCATAAGAACCACCTTTTTTCTCTATAGCTACTAGTACTCAAATTTTATTGCTTCCACCACCATCACAAATTGCAATAGTTGATACAATTGGAACAGTTGACAACATACAAAAACTGAGTGTAGAAGATGGAAAGGACACAACAATAGTAAAAAAAGGATAGATTGCTACATCTAATCCTACAATATAGTCAATAGGTACACCTCAAATTATTGTGATTGATCAAGGGAAATTAGAAGAGGAAAAGGAGGATACATCAAAAGAAGAGGAACGAGCCACAATACAAACATTGGTAGAGTTACCAAAAATAGGCACTCCTACAAAAACCCTTCAGAAGTCGAGCACTGAGGTAATATGTTTGCAAATCTCTACACCAGGCTTGAGCTCAACAAAAGTGACCAGGGTACTTCACTATGGAGACCCTGAGCTCGAGGAGGAAATTGTCATACCTACTTATGACTCCAAGACAATCAGTATTAAGAAGATCACTAAGATGAAGGAAGCAATGAATAGGAGAAAAAGATAAGAAATAATTAGAAAGGAGTATAAACATAAGCAAGTGCTACATGAGATAAAGGATATCTTTTTGGATGCCTTCAACTTGCAGTCATATGATGAGACAAAGCCAATAATGGAACAATTGTTAGACATTGTTGACCAAGTAAAAAATGAAGACCAGGATACCAATGTCAAACTTATGGAGTGGTCTGAAAGGAAATTTCAAGGGAAAGTGAATGAGAAAATATCTAGTGAAATAGCACTTCAACAAGTTGAGTTGGCAAAGAAAATTGAGAAAGTAAAAAATGTACTTGAGAACATTTTCTCATTGTGCAAAAGTTGTGTGATTTATCCTATTTCACACAAGAGATAGGCCAGAGAATATTGAGCTTGGAGAGAAATCTCATGATTTCTAGCATGTCTCTACCAAGAGATCTAGCTCAAAGTGAGAAGCATCTTACCCAATTGCTTTACACCCAAAAAGAATTAGCTATACTCACAATAGAAGAGGAAAATATAAAGGCCAAATTAATGAAAATTCAATCTTCCATAACCCCACATTTGGAAGTGCTCCATAAAGAACAAGCATATGTTGAGAATGTTTTAAAGAAAGATCTTAATCTTCTAGATTAGATTGACTTTTACATCTTGCTGCAGAGACTGCCATCTAGCATAAGTCACTAGAAATTGCTTTGGAGAATTGGAATGTAACTGTCAAGGTGATAATGGAGGTAAATAGTACATTTTTGGTGAGATATGGTATTACTCCTTAGCACTATTTGACATAAGTGTCAAAAAGGTGGAGAAATAAAATAAAGGGGGACATATTAAATAAAGGAGAATACTAAGTATGTATTTACATTCTTTCATTTTTTCTTTCATTCTTTTGGAGAATAAAGGGGGAAAGATTGTAGATAGCCAAAAAAGGGAGATAAGAGATAAGACATAATGTGGGAGATATAATGTTTTGATTCTTTGGGGGAGATGAAATATTTTGATGGAAGGTAATATAGATACAAAGTACAAAAATAGGGCAAAGGCAAAGAGTATCAGATACATCAGCACAAGAATTTTGGTTATAGGAAGAATAAGACACAATCAGGTCAGGAGGAGTTATAAGGTTTATTGTTCTTTAGAAAATTTTGAATAAGTTTTTGAAATTTTGTACATATGCAAAGAAGAATGGATAATGTACTCATAAGGTTAGAAAAATAGTGCTTAGTTAAGTGTTTTATGACACTCATGTCAAAGGGGGAGATTATTGGTATCAAATTGGTTTTGACATTTGAGTGTCAACACACTTAACCACTTTTCATATAGAAGCCGAGTACACTAAATATGTCAAGCTACAGTATGTGCCAAGCCAAAATTTTAATAGGTGTCGAGTGACTTTAGGTGCCGAGCATAATACAGGTGCCAAGTGATATATAAGTGCCAAGTCACAATTGATGTCAAGCAAGTCAGAATGCAACATGTGTCGAGCAAGTCAGAATACAACATGTGCCGAGCACCAGTAATCTAGTATGTTTCAAGTAGAATCAACATGTGAGTTTGTGCCTTCACAAACTTAGATGCAAACTATTTTTGGATGATTAATGAAGGGATAAAAAGATAAGATCAAATATTTTTCTTTTAGATATGTTTTCAACATGCAGCCAATAAGAAAATTGGAGACAACATGCAACCAATAGGCTAAATCTATGGATTTGAGTGGGTAATTTAGTTTCATGAATTCATTGCAAACCCTAAGTCTATGAAGCCTCTATAAGAAGGCATAGACACCACAATTATGAGTTGCTAGGAGAAAGTTAAGGAATTTGCTAAGCAGATGGAAAAATTGTAGAATAGGGTAAGTAGTAGGGCCGTCAGAGACTTAGTGAATTGAGCAGCAATTATAGATCTAGTTGATGAGAATAGAGCAAGAGCTACAAATAGATATCAAATCTTAGAGGATCATATCAGAGAGAGGAAAACTAGTGCCTAAAATCAACAATTTGAGATTGTAAGAAATTAGGTTTATGAATCTAATGCTCTCTAGAAATTGTATTAAACAAGGAAAATCTTATGTTGATAGGTTAGCTTGACAACTAGTTTGTAGATCCTTTGAAGAGGTGATAAAATCCTTTAATAGGGTGACTCTTCAAGTAAAGTTTTTCTAAATCGTTTAACTAGGTCACTATGGACACAGTGTAAAGCCTTTAACAAGGTAGACCATCAAAAGTGGTCAAACATTATTGCTGCAGTGATTTCATGGGTATCATCCCCACCCCAATTTTACCTTCTCATTTTGGAGGGTTTCTAGGTTACCAAATTCTAGTGTTATGTGTGTTGATGCATGTGTTTGTTTTATGATAATTTCATATGTTTACATTCATGCAGTTTACTTCTAATCAAGTATTTTAAAGGATTTAAAAAGGTTAAACATAGTTACTTCTGATTCACACCCCCCCCACCAAGAAGTACTCTTCCCATTTGATTATTCCAAAAACTACCTCCTACTAGACCTATTATGGAAATCCATATCACACCTTAGCATTAGTATTTCTACACAATAGAGGAATCTAATGAAGAAATGACCAAACTCATGTCATTGCATGCATAATTGAAGGTTCAACATGAAGACAAGATTAGGGAAACAATTTTGTTTCTGTTAGATAGAATAAATTGGCATCTTTTCATTTTAGAAATTTCAAGATTATTATATATTTGCAAAGAATTAGAGAGAAATGAGTATTCCTTGAGGGAAATTTTGAATAATTCAATCACTAGGGAGGATTACATCACTGCTCTATGTTTTACTAGTATTGATAAATTTGACTATCAAATTAAGAAATAATTTGAACAAGAAAATTACCTATTAAATTATGATTTTATATATATATATATATATATATATATATTACAAAGGAAGTTGAGAATATGTTTCTCCAAATATCGAAGTAGGAATTTTTATCATTTCTGTCATGTGCTAAAAGGCCTAGACATCATAGAAGATAAAAAGGAATGGGGAAATGAATCAAAAGATATTATGAGTATCGAAATGAATGAAGTGGTTAACAAAGAAAACTGTATCTATTTGGAAGAACTATTCAAGAAGTTTTAAATATTTGTATATTCTTTGATTCTTTCCTACAAGAGTTTTAAGAAATTAAAAAGTTGGGAAAAATATTTTGATAAGAGAAAAATTAATTCTCAATTTCAGCTACCCAGATGATACTATGTTCAAAAAGTCAATGGAAGATTATTCTTTAACCTCATAATTACTAGAGGTGACATCCATGGATAAGATTGTAGATAAATCAATGACTATAGAAGAACTACATTTTTTTGACAAAGATAATCAAACAATTGATGAGAGAACAAAATAATTCAGTCCACAAATATCAAAAGAAACTAAAGCCAAGATGATAGAGATATAAAAGACAAGTTCTCAACTAATGCGAGAATTCAGCAATATAATACCAAAAGTGGTTGAGGAAAAAGATAATATGTTGCCTACTATAGATGCTAGAGAATTAGCTCAAATCTTAGAAGAAGAAGAGAAGGTGGCCCCACAACTTGACTAAGAGTAGAATGGTCAAGATAAATAATTAGATGATGTGGAGGAGAAAAGAGTAGAAAAAGCCCCACCACAAAGTACTTATAAGAAAACTACTTTGTTGTCAAGATAAAATACCATGAGTGTTTTTAGCTTTCTTATGCAATTAAGAAAGTAGCATATTTGTCTTATATGTAATCTTTAGTTTTAAGGACAACTATTATTTTTCATCTAGACTAAAAGCTTGTTGAAACTCATGCTATATAAGTGAGTTCCCAAGGCTAGACGAGGGATCCAAATTTTAATTTTTGAATTAATTTTTGTTTATGTTTTGAGTTGCTCCATGCATATTGCAATTTTTCCCAAAATTGAATATAAAGTTAATAGATTTTAGTTTATTCAAGTTATTTTATGATAGGGATGGTAATTGAGTTGTATACAAGTTCAAAGAAATTAATACAAAATTCAAAAAGGTATTTGTTCATTCTAGATTGCATCTCTTCTTTATTCTGCATTTTATTCTTGTAGATTTAATGGAAAATATTATTACTTTTCAATTGTAATTCATTTTGAATTCTATTTCAATTTTCTTTTGCTAATAATCTAATAGGTTATGTAAATGCTTAATGTAAATTGGAAAAAATTTATGGTTTTTCATTGATGATTTTTCTTGATAAGTATGAGATCTAGAAATGAACATTGATAATATTTTCAGAAGGTGTCAAGATAAGATTCAAAAATAAATATCTAATTCATGTGAGTTTGTAGCCCAATAGATAAGGCATTGGTCATCCTTGAAGTTGACCTAGTTGGAATATTTTATATGATGCATAAATTCTTATAAAATCATTCATTTAATGTTTTTTTTATTGATGTCTTAAAATGCCATCTTGTGTTTGATTCATGGAATTTTAGGGTTTGATAAAGTAACCACTTATCATCTCTTTTTCTATCCTAGAATTATAAGAAAGAAGGCTAAATCATCTGTTATTTTGGAGTTCATGTTGAGTTTTTAATTTTAAGGAAGTAAAGAATGAATTTCTATGTAAAATTTCTTGAATCTTATAGAATTCAAAGTGGGGAAGACATTAGAAATCTTGTTAATTGTTTCCTTAGTTTGCATATAAAATTACCCATTATGGCCTTTAGCTAATTCCTAAGTTTTCTAATCATCTTAGAGGTTGTTAAAATCCTTTCAATTTAGGATCCAACACATCAACCTTTGTATAGACAAATATACGTCAATTTATTTTTATCATTGACACAAGGCAAAGGGTGAATAATTAGGGCCAAAGGCTCACCCAGCTATCCAAATCACCTTGCAATGGTTAACACAATGAAAGAAAACACAAAGAAAAAAAACCAAAGGAGGGAAAAAGAGTAAAATAATTTTATTGATTTTTTAAAACATCTTCATACATACCTAGCTATAAGGCCTTCTGGGTTACAACCAATTACAAATACATTCACATTCAAAGTTCCAATTGCAAATTCACACTTTATGTTCTACTCTCTAATCCTCTTTTCCAAAAACTTACTTAACTCTAAGCCTTAAAAATCTATATATACTTGCCAAAATGGCTCATAGAACTTTCTAGAGCATTACATAAGAGGAAGGCCAACCCAACAATGGTCTAGACTCATCCCAAGAAAATATCTTAACATAAATGTCACAATCAAAATAAATCCCACAAGTTGGATCACAAAAATCACGTCCAAATACTGACACTCGGCATACACTGGGTAACTCGGAACATATTGGAAAACTGGCACTCAACATCAACTAGAAACTGGCAACTTGACATCAACTAGAAACTAACAACTTAGCATCAACTGGAAACTAGCAACTTGACATCAACTGGAAACTGGCAACTTGGTAGCAACTAGTAGAATGAACAAAAGTGTGAGATTACAAGAAAACCCAAGATTCTCCCACATCAGACAACCAAGGTTGGAGAAATCATTCTCCTAAATCACGCAAGTGTCACAACCTAAGTTGAATCCAACTCTGATTGATAAATCCATGTGGCATCTTCAACTGGTCTATTCTTCCACTTCACCAAATATTCATAGTAGTCTTTTCCTCTTTTAATTTTACCAACTCTCTAATCCAATATCTACTCAACCTCTTTAATTTTCTTCTTAGGATAATCATCAGGTATAGGAACTTCATCATCTAACTCATGATACTTATACAAATAAGCAATACTAAATATAGGAGATATATCCATGTTATCAAGAAACTCAACTTCATAAGCATTTCCACTTTCAAACTTCTTCAAGATTTTACAAGGTCCAAATTTCTTCATCTTCAACTTATAGTATGTTCCAATTGGGAATCTTCATTTCTTTAGATGAACCATCACCTCATCACCAACTTGAAATCATGGTGTCTTTTAGTCTGATCATCATTTTCCTTATACTTCTGATTACTTTGTTCCAACCTTAACTTCACTTTCTTATGCAAAGTCTCCATAAAATCATAAAATTCTTTTCCTATAGTGCTTCTCTTTTCTTCACCAGAAACATCTCTCAAATATGATATACCTCTAGGATACATTCCAGTAACAATATCAAGGTGTCTTCCTTGTACTCCTATTCACATAATTATTATATGCAAATTCAGCTTGTGCCAATACCATCTCCCAATTACTTGGCTTATTCCTAGCTAAACATCTTAGCAAATTACCCAAGCTTCTATTCATAACCTTTTTCTATCCATTTGTCTATGGATGGAATGTACAACTAAACTTCAGATTAGTACCCATTTTCTTCCACAAAGTCTTCATAATCCATGCAACCTCAGAAATAATATTTCTTGGTAATCCATGGAACCTCACAATCTCTTTAAAGAAAAGTCCAGCAACATGCTCAGCATCTAATTTCTTCTTACATGGTATGAAATGAGCCATCTTAGAAAAATTTTCCACTACAAAAAAAATGGAATCATACCCTTTCACTGTCTTAGGCAGTCCAAGAACAAATTCCATACTAATGTTAGTCCAAGGATTCTTAGGAATAGAAATAGGTGTATATAAACTAGTATTTTGACTCACTCCCTTTGCAACTTGACAAACTCCATAGCTCTTTGCAAATTTCTAAACATACTTATACATTTGTGGCCAATAATATATTTCTTTTAGCAATCTCAATGTCTTATTAATTATAAAATGTCCAACTAATCCACCACTATGCTTTTCCTTAATTAGATTCAACCTCATAGAATTGCTTGGAATACACAATTGAATACCTTTGAACAACATACCCTCTTGAATGAAATACTCATCATGCATACTTATGTGATCCATTAGATTTGGTGCTCTACACTCTCTCCATGCCTTAGAAAAATCAGGATCAACATCATGCAACATTTTCATTTCATCAAAATCAAGAACTTCAACCTTCATTTCAATCAACAAATAACATCTTCTACTCAATGCGTCAGCAACTCTGTTAGTAACTCCACTCTTATGCTTGATCACAAATGTAAAATTATACAAGTACTCAACCCACTTCATATGTCTTTGATTCAATTTATGTTGACTTCCCAAGTATTTGAAAGTTTTATGATCAGTATATAGTACAAACTCTTTAGGAACCAAATAATGTATCCACTTCTTCAATGCTTGGACAATAGCATAAAATTCTTGGTCACACACAAAATATTTCCCCTTAGCATCATTCAACTTTTCACTAAGGAAAGCAATAGGCTTACCTTCTTGACTTAATATAGCTCCTATTGTGTTACCACTTGCATCACATCCAAATTGAAATACTTTGTTGAAATTAGGTAAAGCTAATTTAGGTAATTCAAAAACCTTTTTCTTCAAAGTCTCAAAACTCTTATCAACTCCATGTGTCCACTTGAAGTCCTTTTTATCTCCCCTCATTATCTCAGTCATAGCATTGCAAATGGAACTAAAATTCTTTATAAACTTTCTATAAAAACTAGCCAAACCATGAAATTATCTTACCTCACCCACATTATTAGGTGTAGGACATTCCAAAATTGCTTTAACCTTCTTAGGATCCATCTTCAAGCCATCAATTGAAATCCTAAATCCTAAATACACAATTTCCTCTTACATGAAATAATACTTTTTAATATTAATCAGAAACTTTTCCTCTTTCAACCTCTACAATACTTGTCTAATATGCTCAATATATTCTTCCTTAGTCTTGATGAATATTAGAATATCATCCAAATAAACAATCACAAACTTACCCAAAAATATTTTTAGAACTTCATTCATTAACCTCATGAAAGTGCTAGGTGCATTAGTCAAACCAAAATGCATAACCAACCATTCATACAAATCATCGTTGGTCTTGAAAAACGTCTTCCATTCATCACCTTCTTTAATTCTAATATGATGATAGCCACTCTTAAAATCAATCTTGGTAAAATATTTTTCTCCATTCAAACAATCCATTATGTCATCCATCCTCGGCATAGAAAACCTATATTTCATTGTGATATTGTTAATAGCTCTAGAATTAGTACACATTCTCCATTATCCATTCTTTTTATGTGCTAATACAGTAGGCACAACACATGGACTTAAGCTTTCTTTGATCAAACCTTTCTACAACAACTCATGCACTTGTTTGTTAAGTTCTTCATTCTTTGTAGGTGTCAATCTATATGGTGCTTTGTTTTGAAAAAATAGCTCTAGGAATCAAATCCATACAATGAATCATACTTCTTACTAGGGGTAAACCATTAGGAATATCATCAACAATAATGTCTTTATATTCATTCAACAATTCTATAATTTCTACTAGTACTCAGCTATGACTATCTATTGTCACTCGGTCATTACTAGTTTTTGCTGCTCAATCATTACTACTAACACTTGGTCCTCTAGGAACTATACCAAAAAACAATTGATTCTTCTTTACTTCCTTTTAATATTGTTTCCCATTAACCATGCAAATTTTTACAATAGTACAATTAACCTTATCTAGACTTTCAATTTAAGGCAACAATATTTGTTTCTTCCCATTTACCCAAAGAGTATATTGATTCAATCTTCCATCATGTACAACATATCTATCATATTTTCAAGGTCTACCCAACAAAATATGACAACAATCTATAGGCATAAGATCACAAAAAACCTCATCAAAGTAATGTCCAATTTTTAACTTCACAAGGCATTGCTCACTTACCAATATCTTATGCTCATCTTTGATCCATGAAACATGATAGGGTTTGGGATGTTTCAGCCCTTGCAACTAAAACTTGGTAACCAACTCTTGTGATGCCAAATTTATAGAACTTTCACTATCAATGATCACTTTGTAGCATTTTTCAACCATCTTACATCTTGTCTTGAAAAGACTTCTCCTTAAAATAGGTTCCTTAGCACTTCCCTTATTACATAAGGTTCTTCTCACCATCAAATTTTCTCTAGCCTTAGGTCCACTTGGTGAACCGTCATCATCTTCTTGAATCACAACATTTTTATCCCCTTTCCTACTTTCAAAGGATCTATATTCAAAAGATCTATGTCCCTCTTTACCACATTTGAAACAATTACCATGAAATCCACCTCTAGAATAGGAATTACCTCTTCCTTAATAAGAATTAGTGCCTCCTTGGTAAGAATCACCACTTTTCCATTTGGTCTTTTCCTTTGTCATCATTCTTCCATTCAGATTTTCCTTTATCCTACATAGAACTATTAGATCTATTACTTTCTCCATAAGATCTACCTCTACCTCTCTAGAATCTACCACCTCTACCTCTTTCTCTTCATTCATGCTTCTTTTTCAAGATCTCCTCAGCTTTCATGGCATATTGATATGCTTCTTCTACACTTTCCAACCTCACAAAGCTTATTTCATCTTGAATTCTAGATCTCAATCCATTAATGTATTTTGGATTTTTCTCAACATCAGCATCCACATGTCTAGATCTGATGTCCAATATATAGAATTCCTTGGTGTATTCATTCATGGTTATGTCCTTTTGTTTCAAATTTTTCATCTTTTTCAACAAGCTAACTTGGTAATCAACATGGAGGAATTTGTTCACCATCTTTGGCCAATTTTTGATCTTCTCCTTTCCTCTCCTTTGTCTACCAGTTTGCAAATGTTCCCACCATAGCAATGCATGACCTTTCAACCTAGTGACTACAATCTTCACCTTTCTATTATTAGGAGTGTTTTTATCCTCAAAGAAATTCTCCATATTAGAGATCTAATCCAACACAGAATTGGTATCCAATTTTCCATCATAAGGAACAACTTCTATAGTAGGCTTTGAATTTTCCCTAGACAACACTCGCAATAATCTTTCCTCATCTTGATCTTCTTCAAGTTTTAGATTATGATTTGTTGCTACTACTTTATCATCTCTTACATCATCAAGATGTGCTCCTCTCCTCTGGGTTGTCTCTACAACATCTAATCTGGCTGCAATTTGTCTCAACTAATACAATATAGCATCATCAACATTTTTTCTACCACAAACCATCTTCACAAATCAAGTTCCTACAAGATCGTAACCCTCTACAAGATATAGGTCAAATCCATAGATCTTCCACCGTACAACCAAATCCAAATCAAGGTTCTACATGATCCAATCTTCAAAAGGATGAATCTCAACTTTTTATACCAACTGACACAAGAAAAAATATGAACAACTAGAGCCAAAGGCTCGCCCAACTATCCAAACCACCCTACAAGAGTTAACACAATGGAAGCAAAAACAAAGAACAACAACCAAAGGATGAAAAAATAGTGAAATAATTTTATTTACTCATCAAAACATCTTCATACATGCCCAAATATAAGACCTTCTGGGTTATGTCCAATTACAAATACATTCACATTCAAAGATCCAACTACAAATTCACACTTTTCATTCTTCTCTCTAATCCTCTTTTCCAAAAACTTACTTAACTCTAAGCCTAAACACTCTATATATACTTGTGAAAATGGCTTACAGAACATTCTAAAACATTACATAAGAGGTAAGCCAACCCAAAAATGGTCTAGACTCATCCCAAGAAAAGATCTTAACATAAATGTTGCCATCAAAAAAAATCTTGCAAGTTAGCTTGTAGAAATCCCATCCAAATACTAACACTCAGCATACATAGGGTAACTTAGCACATACTAGAAAACTAGCACTTAGCATCAATTAGAAACTAGAAATTTGACATCAACTAGAAATTGGTAACTCAACATCAACTGGAAACTAGAAACTTGACATCAACTGGAAACTGGCAACTTGGCAATAATTGGCATAATGAACAAAAGTGTAGCATTATAAGGAAACCCAGGATGCTCCTGCATCAATCACCAATCATATGATTGGAGAATCCACTATCAATTATCCATTTGACACTTTTGTTTACATACAAGAGTAATGTAGTTTTATCATCTTCATCGGAGTCTTCTTTAATAGAAAATTACACAACTTCATCATCATTACTTTCAGATTCATTATCAGTTTCTTCTTCAACAATACAACAAGATTTCTTACCTTTATCATCTTTATTTCTCTTGTAGTCCTTGTCATCTCTTCTTCCTTTGTAATTTTTTTCCTTCATTTCATCCTTATCCACTCTGTCAAGAAACCTAGAAGTAATATGACTGACTTTGTTTCATGAAAAAATAATAATAGATAGTTTACATTTGTATTTACTTTTACCTTTTCCTCTCCCAAATTATTTTGCAATGAGGGCTTCAAGTTCATCAATCTCATCATTAGAACTATCACTATCAATCTTCACATTTTTTTCTTTCCTTTTTCTAAGAACCAATTGTCACTTTAATGTAGATTCAATAGTAGCAGGTTTATAGTTAGTCTACCAATTACAGCTTCCAAGGTCAAAGTGTTACCTGGTGTTCACCTTAGTTCTTGAGTTGTAGACACTCTAATGACATATATAGGTAGTATAGTCCTAATACCTTATCATAGTTTTATCTTTAATTTATCCATTTGCAACACAAATAACATTAATAACTTCTTTGACTCTTGTGTAGTATTGTACTATATTCTCACCTTCCATCATTCTCATGTCATCAAATTAACCTCTTAATCTCTCTAATTTGGCTCTCAAGACATTGTCATCACCCTTATATATTATTTTCAATTTGTCCCACATTTTATTTTCACTATTATAGTCTTTTAAGTCATCAAACTTGTCATCACTTAGGGCTAAGTAAATCTCTAACATTGCTTGATTTTGTTCACATGTTTACTTTAGCTAATCAGTTGTCAAAGGAGTAGTTATTACCTTTACATACACATTGTCCATAATGTTGATAGCATCATCAGTGATACTACATATTTATAGCCTCATAAAGGTTTTCCATGTAGAAAAATTTACCCTTTTTAAATATTTAGCACAAATCTCTTTTATGAGTCATGATCTTTGTCTTTAAGTACCTTCAAACCTATTTTTTACTATAATAACTGAGCTCTAATACCAATTATTATAAATTTTTAGAATAACTAGGGGGTGAATCATTTACTCAAGGTCCACAAGTACCATTTGAATAATAAAACATAAAATACTCATTGTTCTTCTTATCCTTCTATTCTCTATCAGTACTATATTGATCAATCAACTTACTATCCCAAATGCAACATACTTTGAAGAATATAAACTGTAAAACCATAAAGTATTCAAAAAAACTTTGACACTAGGATTTCACATGGAAATCCAATTTTTGAAAAACCATTGTCAACACCTCACTAGTTTTTCACTCTTTCATAGTGATCTCTATTAGGATCCAACACTGTTAAAGGTTTACAATACATATTATTAAATGTGACCTAGTTAGAGGATTTAATCACCCTATTAGGAGTGGCCTTGTTAGAGGACTTTGATCATTCCATTTAGAATAGCACCTTGTTAAAGTATTTATATACACTCTTAAGTCCTTCAAATGACTATTAGGTAAACCTCTATTATCATGATTTCAATACAAATTGTTTACAATAATTATGAAGAAAATAGTTGGGTTTTCAATATATATGATTAAAAATCACTTTGCAAGTTTAGATCATTATTTGATTCATGTATTGAGTCAATGATAATATTTTTTATTTTCATCTCTTCTCTTTATTCCTTCAAACCCTTCATAGAATAAATCTTCTCTTTTCAACAACTCCTAAGCAATCTGCTTAGATTTTACTTATCAATATCAGAAACATCTTTGTAAGAAATATCCTTTGGTGTCATTCACTCTCACACACTTGTGCACCTCTAATAAACCTTTTTCTATGTAAACCTTACTCAAACTTGCACTCCTTCATTAAGCTCTATACCTCTTTAAATAGGAGATTCTCACTTTACCATTTTTTATGATTACTGTAGATCTTAAAAGTTAGGATGAGGTCCAACATGGTTTATTGTAACTATCCACCTTCTTAAACTTCCTCTAGAAAAATATCTAGAATCCATCTATTAGGTTTTTACTTAATTATCACCTTTAATTTATTGATCCAACTCATCAACCTTATCTTCAACATGGTTTACATCTCCCAAGAAATCAATCGAGTCAGTTGGGATTCATGATTTTCTCAATTTCATTCTCAACACTATCATTAAGTTCTGAAA
Organism: Cupressus sempervirens; assembly: GCA_028749045.1. Lineage (NCBI taxonomy): Eukaryota > Viridiplantae > Streptophyta > Pinopsida > Cupressales > Cupressaceae > Cupressus > Cupressus sempervirens. Next base: position 688,513,645 of record CM053790.1, read on the forward strand.
CTTAGTCATCACTTAATCAATTAGTCACTATAAAAAATATGGTTCAGTATCAACTAGCTTTCTTGGTTGATAGTGATGCTTGGTCAACACTAGATTTTATTGGCACTTATTATGGCTTGGTACACACTAGGATAACTTAGAACTCCTTAACCTTTTACTGTACTACTCAGCTTAGCTTAACTTTCTTGATAAAAATAATCACTTTGTCTTATTAAAGTTTATCTATTCAAATATCAATTTTAGATTCCTTTTCATAACTCAAAATTTTCTCTAAGTGCTATTGTTATGAGAAATTTTTCAAATCCTCTTCATAAATCAAATAGAAATGATATTTTGATTAGGTAACAATAGTTCTTATCAGTAGATTTGACATCAATGACAAAACAATAATTTTACTAAGAATAAATAAGGTAATAAAGAACAAAATTTATAACTTTTATTGGAGAAGAATACTATACTTTTTAGATGATGATAATGAACCACATATAATTCTATTGAGAGATGCATACAAATGGAGGGAGAAAATTATAACCATTCTTGGGATTCATTGTTTTGGGTTTATAATTTTATATATTTTTCTTACAGCTATGGTAGAATAGAAAAGGGAATTTTGTATATAAGCTCAAAATAAAAGATCATACTTTTGGGGGAAGATAAGGTAACATAATGTAAAATTCACATTATTTTGGATATTGCTTATCAAGATGACCTAAGTGAGAAGGATCTCATTTTTAGCGTGATGGGTATGTCTATGCTTCATTCTTAATCAACATGCTAAGAAAAAAACAATTTATTACAATATGTGGATGTTCTATGTAGCTATTGTTGACATTGAGTCAAGTTTGTTATTAGTGACAACACTTATTTGATTCTGTATGGTTACCGAGCATTCCAATGGTTATTGAGTAAATTCAAGCAGTGTGAAGTCTTATAGTTCTTATTGAGTAGTTCAATGATTACCAAGCTTCATAGTTTATACAAATCTATAAGTTCATGTGAAGTGAAACTAGTGTTAACTGAGTAATGAGATGATTAGTGTTTACTAACTGCAGTCATGGAAAATGAGTAACTCAGTTTCTACCAAGTTACATAGTGTCTACCAAGTAACCAATATAGATTGAGTTTGAGACTACACTGAGATGATTAGTATGGACCGAGCTTTCCACTTCTACCAAGTGCATGGAAATGCCAAGTAATGATAGTGGAAACTATGTATTAGAACTTGACCAAGTCAGTCTTCAAAATTTGAGTGTCCTCATTTGAGCCAACTTTGTAATATTGGTGTTAACTTGTATATTGACCAACTTTATAATTTTGTAAATTGGATTGATATATATATATATATAATGTATTGTATCATATCCAAGTGTGAGAAGATAGAGAAAATATGTATAAATGTGTGTAAGTGAAATGTAAGCATGCAAAAGTGAATCAACAGTACACAAAGTATATTGTAAGGCCATATCAAGGAGCAGCAAAGCCATATCTATCACATGAAGGTGATCATTACTTCAAAGAATCTCTATCAACAAATCAGTTGTAAGTCAGAGATCCACTATTTCATCCTAACAGGTAAGCCAACTTTCAAAATCCTCTAACAAGGTAGAATTAACAATCTTTTGTCAAATCTCTTCGCCTAGTGCATACTTTTTTGTATGTTTGTAAAACCTCTAACAAGGTGGACCTAGTAGTCCTATTTTCTCTTAACAGGGTAGATCATCAGAAGTGATCATTGTAAGCCTTAACAAGCCAACTTTATGTTTTAGTATTGAACCTTTGTGGGTATCATCCCCACCCCAATTGTACTTTGTATTTGGAAGGTTTTTGGGTCACCAAATTATTGTGTTCATGTGTCATGAATGTTTATATTTCAGTTTCTCATGCATGTAGTTAGATATGATTTCATGAATTAAATGATCACTAGATTATTGTACTTAGATCTAAATTTGATAAATTTTCAAGGTTACTGATTTACCCCTCCCCTCTTAGTAACTTGGCATAGTCTTGAATATTTCCAATAATTTGTATCAGAGCTTTGTGGTTCTCAAGATAAAGCTTGATAGCTTGAGTAAAGATGAAGGACAATGGAGGTATTTAGAATTGATAAAGCAATTGAAAATGAAAAGCTAGATTTGGAAATGGCCATTGCACAACTGAAGAAAGCTAAGGAGAAACTTTCCCTTGATCCCTGAAAAGAAGGAACTTGCAAATCAAATGAATGATCAACAGTAGATTGAAGAAAAGATTGAAGATTTTTTCCTTCAAGAAGTTCAGATGAAGAAAATAATGCAATCAAAGAAATCTTAGAGAAGAATGGTTCCCTACAATAAGAAATAAGAAAGCTTAAAGGAGAACAATAAATTCAATCAGTAGGGCTATGTGAAATCTTGGAACAAAGGAACAAGATGAAAGAAGATATGCATGAAAGAAGCAATAATATTCAAAACCAATCCCTTCAACATAAAGATCTTATAGATCAAATCTCTAATGCAAATGAAGAAATCATGAGTCTAAGATCTAAAAATGAAAGAATAAGAAATGATCTAAACTTTGAAAGATAAATCAATGAAAGAATAAGAAGTGAGACGAGATTTGAAAAGAAAATTAGTGAAAATTTGAAAAATGACCTAAACACTAAAAATCAACTCAATGAGAGAATGATGAAATCCCAAACAAACATGAATTAGTTGAATCAACAAAATGAAAAAAATCTCTATAGACAAAAAGGTAAAATAGGAATTGGATACAAAGAAGAAGGTGAATCCTGCAAACAAGGTACTCAAAGAATCAGAAACCCACTTGTAATCATTGTGGTAAGATAGGTCATACATCAAACAAATATTGGAGTAATGGAAAATAAAAATTCAATGGTAAATGTTACAATTTTAATTAGCATGGTCACAAGTCTAATTAATGTAAAGAGAAACCAAAATTTGAAGGCAAATGTCACAAATGCAAGAAACAAGGTCACAAGGCATCAAACTGCAAATCCAAGTCACTCAATCCTGTAGAGAAAATTGTGAAAGCAATATTTGGTTGGGAATATAACACCTAGTGTAGATGTCATTACTATGGAGAGTATGGACACATTGTCATGAACTATGTTAAACATCATAGAAGGAAGAGAGATACCACCATAAGATGTTACACTTATATGGAACTTGGTCATCTAGCCAAGAATTGTATGAATACAGGTAGAGTTGAAGATGAAAAGAAAGCAAAAGAAGATAACATCAAAAAGAAAATGAGTTAGCAATGGATTCCTAAATTTTCCAAGGAAGCTAGTCTAAGAAATGATGGTCATGTCACTCAAGAAATGGATGACTCTACCATTCTTAACTAAGCTCTTAAGGACTAGAATTACGTTATCATGATCACATCTAAATAGTTCCAAAATTGAAAGAAAGAAAAGATCCAAATCAGTATTCAAGATACAAGGGGATCACAAAAGATCAATATTAGTTATTACCAAGTAAGGTTGAGTTATGGATTCTACTGACAAAATTCAGGAGTAACTAATGTTTGGTTACCGAGTTATGATGTATTCACCAAGCAATCCAAGTAGATAGTGGATGATAGCTATCGTACATAATGATGTCATCATAGCTACTTTTTTATTGAGAATTAATGGAAATTTTGTTATCAAAAGGTAGGAAATTAAATTCATTTTTCACCAAAATCTCAAAATCTTATTGCGAGTAAGAGAATTGCAGAAGTGTTCAAGTGATTTCAAGCAAACTTTGTAGTAAAATCTTTGAGGTTTTTTGTAACCTACCAAGTAGCCATGGTAGCATCAAGTAGTAGTGGAAAGGTAAAGAAAGGGTTAGAAATGGTGGTCAAAGGAGTCAAATGGAAACCAGCATATTTCAAACTTGTACTAGCAATTACAAAAATCCTTGATCCAAATGGAGCACAATCAAAAATCCCTTCATAGGTACTACTCATTAACAATATCTAGACTCATTTTAACTATGTAATTCATGAAATTAGAACCCTAGAAATAGATGAAGCCCTAGGTGCATAGTGTGTGAATGGTGTTCTTAAACTGGAGCATAAGCACTTGGAAGATAAGGGTAAAACCCACATTCCCCACTTGCCCTGAAGTTTCCAAATCAAATGGATCAGATACATGCTAAGTTGAGTTCACTGCAGCCAATTATGGCTTGAGCAACCAATTTTGATCACTAAGAAGATGATTCATTGTATCATGGACCTTCCCATGCTCTACAATGCCAAAGCTACTAAAGCCGTAGGTTGAATGGAGTTAGAAAAGAAAACCCTAGCTGAGTGGGATGACAAAGTTATGAAGATTAGTAGTGTAATAGATGCAGAATTGAAATTTGGCATACATGTGATAGCTCATAAGATCTATAGTTTGAGTCATCTAAATAGTGTGTCATGTGAAGTAGTAGACCTAGCATTCAAATTTGTGAAGAACAATATGTCATATGATCTTACAGACTTGTTATTGAAACAATTCAACAAAAACATGGAAAGTATAAGGACATCCAAGAACAATCCTTGCAAATTTGATTCATTGTTGACATGTCTATTTCTCTATGTTTAAAAGTTTTTCCCTTCTAAAGGTACAATCTTATTGAGAAAGGATATGCCAATTTTGTATCAGATTAATGAGTATATTGTAGAAATGGGTGAAAATTTTGTCAGCATAATGGGTAACTATTTTGATGTTTTCAAGGAGAAAATAAATAATAGATTCAAGATTCCTAGGAAATTGGTTGAAGACAACAAAGATGATATTTTTTTTATGGTAGATAGTGACAGAGCCTACATTCAGGCAGTCATACCAAGAGTTGTATGGGTAAAACCTCTTCCCTATGAGGTGAACATTGATGAAGCAAAATACATAAATGAGGCCTTGATTAATGAGCCTATTTATCCAAAGGCACCACACTTTGGAACATATGATAAGGCCAAGGAAAGAATAGAGCTTGCAATCAAGCTTCCATAGGCAGTTAACAAAGGTACGAAGAAAATAGAAAAAATCAAATCCATCATACCTCTTTTGTTAACCAAAGGTAAAGGAGAAGATAATGATGATGATGTAGAGGATGAAGAAGAATCAAAAAAGGAAGTAGAGCCAGTGAAGAAGAAAGGCAAGGTGACCATCACCAAGCCACCCAATCCATCCACTGTAGTATTTTCTAGGAGATACAGGAAGAAAGGTAGTGAAGTTGTGTTGAGTAAGGCTCCTCCCACCTTCTAGGAAAGGCTAAAAAAAATGAAAGTAGGTGTAGGCATAACAAACTTCAAATCATCAAAGTATGAAACTAGGATAGAGGCTTAGAAGAAATAGATTGAGGAATAGTGGTAACCAAGATGGGTAAATTGAAGTATTCCCCTAATTAGATAGCCTATCAGATCCCTAATGATCTATTAGAAATATTGAAGCCAAGATGGGACTCAACCATGCAAACAACAAAAGATATCTGTGAAAAAATCCTGAAGCAGTTGTTACCAAGCATTACCAATGTTGAGGTAAAAGTGTCTATAAAGAAAAATGAAGAAAAGATGACTCTTAGATTCAAAACTTGTTTAATTTTGTTGAAAGATATAGAACATGTAGTCAAGAATGATAAAGGTATGTGGAAGAATGTTTATCACATGCATAAACAAAGTGATTTTCTAGTAGAAGTGAAGGATGATGACAGTGATAATGAGGAAGATGGAACAAAATTTGAGACAATACAGTTTGACAATGTATAAATTGACGAAGATAAAGAGGAAGAACCTACTAAGGAAGTCAAAGAAGATGATGAGGAGACTAATTGTATGAGGATAGCAACAAAATTCATTTCCTCACTTCCTCATTCTCTAAGAAAATCAGTAGCTACATCAAGTTCGGATATAGCTTCAGTAAGTTTGATTATGACCACAACAGAAACATCAAATGTCCAATCACTCTTTTCTCCCTCACAACTCAGTGCATCAATGGAAGTGTCTACCACTTCATTTACCAAGCTGCAGCTTAGCTCTTCTTCAGTTCCTGAGTCATCTTCAGTAGTGAGCATAGTTTCAAGTTCTACAATTTTGGATTCTATAGTTTTGTTTTCTATAGCTTTGGATACATGTCTATAAGTATATTAGTTTTGGATTTAGTAAGAATTCTAGTTAGTATTCCATATGTAGGTACTATATCAATTTTTACTACTAGTTTTTCTATGTCTACTATTGTTTCCATTATAGATTCTAAGGGAGTATGTGCAAAGGAAATTGATCTGAAGGATCAACCAAGTATAAAACTTTTGAGTGGAAAGGAGATAGAGGAGGATATTGATCTAGATGAGGAGATTGAGATTGCAAAGTTAGATTTTGAAAATTCCACTACTAATCAAATTTAATTAGTTAGTTAACTCCTTCTTAAGAAAGAAAAGTAAAAGAAATTGAGAGAGGAAAGAAACTTAGTATATAAAATCATAGAAAGTGCCAAGGATATCTCGACTGAGGTAATAGGTGTTGAAGTTGATACTTCTCAATACATATTGTTTCAATTAGAAGAGGTATTTTAGAAGTTCAATGAGGACTCTAGTGGTCAAGAAAATTTGTTGGAGAAAGCAGAAAAGAAATTTGATAACAAGGTGCTTGAGCACATTGCTTAGCAAATTACTATTCAGTAAGTGGAGCTTTCCTCAATTTTGACCAATCTTGAAAACTCTTGCACAAATCTAACATTACTTTTTGGAAAATTATGCAATGTTATTGAGTTCATAAAGGAAATAAAGAGAAAAATGCCAAATATTGATGATGATCTAAAAGCTAGTGCATAGTAGTTGCAACTTGACCATAGTTCAAGCTCTACACACAATATGAAAATCAGATTTTTGTCAAAAATGAAAACAAAATTGTTGAGAGAAGAAGCAAGGATATGGTCTTCATAGATAGATATTCAAAATATGATCCTTCCCATCATGGATACAATGTAGAAGCACATTATTTACTCAAAAAATTGATCCATGAAAAAAACTTCTCAATGGTAGATCACATGATAGAACTTTCTGTAGAAGTGCAAATTGCTCTATAGATGTGCATAGTTTTGCAAGAGAATTGGGGTAAGACTCTAGCACTAATACTTAAGGTACATTCTGAGTTTCTTTCTTACATTGGTGTCGCTGTGTAAATAAGTTTTGAATAAATTTTTGGCATTATTGTCAAAAAAGGGGAGAAATAGTATACATGATGAAGAAATAGAGTATATATGAGAGAAAACATGTATATATACTTAGTATGTATATTTAATGGGGGAGAATATTACAATAGAAAAGGAAAGGAAAGTATATACATACAAAGATAATTTTTTGAAAAATCCAAAATTTAGTATACCAATATCAAGCTAGTCTCACATTGCAATGTATATAAGTTTTGGCTAATAAGTGTTTTTGTCACTAATGCCAAAGGGGGAGATTGTTGAAATTGAGTCAAGTTTATTATTAGTGACAACACTAATTCAATTATGTATGATTACTAAGAATTCTAGTGTTTACCAAGTAAATTCAGGTAATGTGAAGTGTTACAGTTCTTACCGAGTAGTTCAGTGGTTACCAAGCTTCATAGTTCCTACCGAGCTATTAGTTCATGTGAAGTGAAGCTAGTATTAATTGAAAAATGAGATGATTAGTGTTTATCAAGTGTAGTCATGGTAAATGAGTAACTCAATTTCTATGAAGTTGCACAATATCTGCCAAGTCACCAATGCAGACCAAGTTCGAGACTACTTTAAGATGATTAGTATGGACTAACCTTTCCACTTCTACCAAATGCATGATGATGCTAAGTAATGACAATGGACATCATGTATCAGAACTTCACCAAGTTAGTCTTCAAAACATGAGTGTCTTCATTTGAGCTGACTTTGTAATATTGGTGTTAAGTTGTATATTGGCTAACCTTGTAATTTTGCAAAATGGATTTATATATATATGTAATGTATTGTATCACATCCAAGTGTGAGAAGATAGAGAAAATATGTGTATATATGTAAGTGAAATGTAAGCATGCCAAAGTGAATCAGTAGTAGGAAAAGTATATTGTAAGGCCATATCAATGAACAACAGAGCCATATCTATCACATGAACGTGATCAGTACTTCAAAGAACCTTTATCAACAAATCAATTGTAAGTTAGAGATCCATTGTTTCATCCTAATAAGTGAACCAACCTTCAAAATCCTCTAACAAGGTAGACTTAACCGTATTTTATTAAATCTCTTCACCGAGTGCATACTTTGTTGATGTTTGTAAAACCTCTAGCAAGGTGGACCTAGCAGTCCTATTTTCTCCTAACATGGTAGATCATCAAAAGTGATCATTGTAAGCCTTAATAGGCCAACTTTATGCTACAATATTGAAGTTTTGTGGGTACCATCGCCACCCTAGTTTTACTTTCTATTTGGAAGGTTTATAGGTCACCAAATTATTGTGTTTGTGTGTCATGAATGTTTATATTTCAGTTTCTCATGCATGCAATTAGATCTAATTTCACAAATTAAATGATTATTGGATTATTGCAATTAGATCTGAATTTGATAAAGTTTCAAGGTTACTGATTCACCCCTCCCCTCTCAATAACCTGGCACAGTCTTGAATATTTCCAATAGTTATGACTATGTAAAATTTTAATTTCCTTGAAATTTAGGGTATTATTACTACTTATAATATGACCATATTGCATCCAAATAGATACTAGATAAAGAGACAAATCAGTGAAGTTTCATCCTCTAATTATGTAAATTTGTAATTATATTGATGAAGCCAACCTTCTTTTCTCCCTACCCTATTAAATTTAGAATGCATGAGTTGTATTTTCATATTTTGTAGTGTGGGGTTGGTTATTGCTAATACTATTTACTTTATAAGATGATTTTCCTATTTGGTCATAGATAATTCTCGTCTTGTCATATTCTTTTTGTATTTGTTCCTAAAAAATGATATTTGCCTACTCATCTTCTTTGTTTCTTATTGGGCATTGGCTTCTTTCATTTGATTTTCTTTTGACATGTTGTTTGCATGGTTTTTCACACTTATAGATGCAAGATCTTGAATTTTATTGGTTATTCATTGTAATTTTCAAACTCTATTTTTGGGTGCTACATTTTTTCTAGTTATTGATTATTTAGTGTTGACCCATTTCTCTTAAACAAGTCATTGTTTATTTGTATTTTAGGACATATCATGCTCTTGATTGATACTAGACCATTTTGTATTCATTTATTTCTTGTTGTTGTATCTTTTTATAATTAAAATATCAGAATATGACTTTTTTGACTATAAATTATAATCTTTGAGACCTAGTCCTATTCTTTTACTGTATCCCCTAAATTTTGAACAATAATTCAAGTGGGATATTTTCTTATGTAGAAACTAAATGATATCATTTATTAAAAGGATCATAAACACTTTGAAATATAGTGATGACTCTAGTTAGTATATTAAATTAACAAATTCTATGTCTAGGGATTCGCTTATCTCATGTAAAATTAAAAACTTAGAGGATATAATTCATATAATAGAAAAAATTGGTTGAAAGAGTATTAGGAAGATGACTTATTTGAATTTAATGCATTGTTAAGTGTTTTTATAACTAATAAATACTTTATTTATTGATTTTCATTTTACCTTATAATTGGAAGCATGTTAGTAGCCTAAATGCATAGATCATGTGAAGCAACTCCTACCTATAAATATATTAGGAATACATGGAATTTTTTTATAAGAAATGATTATGTGTCTTAGAAATATAAGGATTTTTGGGTTTAATTAATATTTATTTCAAATAGGAATTCTCTAATTCCTTCTAAGTGTTGAAACTAGAACAAAAATGATTGGTTATATCCTTGGGTATGCTATATGAGTTAGACTAAGAAATTAATGGTTGTTCTAGCATGAGCTACAAGTATAGAACATGTCAATTTAAATGAGGAAGAGAAATGTAGTGATGAGAAATGTTATATCCATCTCATCAAATCACCATGCTCTTCATCATACTTCAATCTCTATTTTCTAGGCTAAGGTCTGCTCTATTTAAAAAATTTATAAAGATTTTTCTAGATGCTTCCTTCTTTTGCCTCTTCACCTAATTTGTTTGTCACTGAACATACAGATCTATGATCCACATCATAAAATCCATTATAACCTTTTTAACAATATCTAAGAGTATTAAATATCTTGTCAATGTTTGCCTAATTTTTTTTGTTTCAGTGTTTGTCTTATTCTTACCTTGAATGTCCACTTTTTATTCCTCGACACTTATTTTCTCTAATAGTTGGCATTCACTATACATGATGCTGAAACTCATTCTTTATTATGCTCAAAATATTATATATAACTCAACATCAATATGCTTGAACTACTTGGTAAACATTAGACTCAGCTTACATTGAAAATACTTAGTGACCAAAGACTTTCTTGTCCCCTATAGCGATCAACATATACATGCTTATACACAAGTCTTTAAATAAATTGGCCTATATAGAGTACTTTTCTCATAGTGATGGCCTTCTAATTATTCCTAGTATATGACTAAGTATTTGACACTAATAGACAACAAAAATTAAAGATACTAACAGTCACTCCCTTTGACATTGGTAGCAAAAACTCTTTTTCATGATTACATCATTACATAATTACAATGAAAATGTGAGTACTCCCCTTAAGCCTATGACTTTAGTCACACACACACACACACACACACACACACACACACACACACACACACACACACACACACACACACACACACACACACACACACACACACACACACACACACACACATATATATATATATATAAGATAGATAGATAGATAGATAGATATACACACATACATGACTCTAAGTAGTCTGGTTGTTTTAGTGTTACACCTTGTTTGTCTTCCTAACTTTACTTTTTTGATCTAACACTTGTGCATTCAAAATATGTAATCATTAGTACATCTCATATTTTCATCATTCGTCCTATGTTTTGTCACTTATGTCTTCTATTGAGGTTGAATGGGTGGAATCAAACCATATTTTTAATGAAAAATTTGTAGACTTGGTTGATCATAGAAAGTGGATGATACCAAGTGATTCTCATAGATCCTAAAATATGATTTTGCAACTCTACTCTAGAATCCAAATTAATTAAACTACCAAAAGCTAAAACATTATGATCTCCATGAATAATATCTTGTGTTGACTTCATTTCTAGATGTATAACCTCCAAATGATGTATTATCATGGATTGGATGGAGATTAATTTTGACCTCATTCAACTATCAACTATTTGAAGCTCCACCAATTTGGCTTGAGAATTCAATAACTTATTAAAATGACTTGAACTAGATTCATGCCACTTGAAAATAGTGCTACTTATTCTTTGCATATTAGCTTGAGTTAGCTAGATGTTTTTCCTGAAGATTGCTAGTGAATCTTGGCACAACACACAAAATATTGTACAAATGTTGTACTTTCTATATAAGTTCCATGTTAATTTGTACATGTTCCTATAATTGAACCTTTATCTCAACAATGGTTGTTGAGTCTTTCTCTACAACCTTATTCTCATATTTCTTGGTTAACCAAGCCATCAATTTCTTATTTATTTCTATATCTCTAGCAATTATTTATTCAACAATTTCTATAATTTTGGAAATGGTTGGGGCTTGCCCATAAAATTTTTGTATACAAACTGCTTCTACAAAAATTTCCTTAACATCTTGTAGAAATTTCTCGATCTACTAATGTTCACTTCTTAGTTCTCCTTGTATCTTCTTCTTCACCAAAATCTCTTTTAACATCATAGTTTTCCTAAGAGTGATATTTTTTCCCCCTTATTTCGGCATCTTAATAACTTCATCTAAAATAACTTGAATATCTAGAGAAATATCCTTTATTTCTTTCCCTTTACTAAGGGATGAATTGTTTTTTCCTTGGCACTTCTTTAGGATATGGTTAGGAGGTATCACCACTTGATATTTCTTGAATATTAGTGATAGAAATATTAGAAGAATCCAACATTTGACTTTCCATCATGTCCACTATGGATTCATCAATTTTACATTTTTCCGCTTCATTTAGTGTATCATATTTGACATATCCAAAACCTAATAAACCAACAAAAGCCTCGTATGTCAATACATATCTCATTAGTTGTTTGTGTTCTCCTCGTGAGTGTTCCCTTAACTAATCTTCTCCTCTTTGGTTGACTATCAAGGGCTTGAGATATTTCCCTCTTTTTTCTTTACCTTCTTGACTTAGTAGTCTCCACTATTCCTTTCATTTTAGGTTTTTCAACTCTAGCTATTACTAATCTTGTCCTTGGTTTTGTTGGTGGTGGAGGAGAGGGGGGTGGCACCATAGGCTTTACAACTTCCTTTTCTCTAGTTTTAATAGTTTTAGCCTTCTTGATGGGTGGTGTGATAACAACTATGGTTTTATCATTAACTCCTTCTTCCTCTGCCTTACAACCACTATCTATCTCTTCATCTTCTCCAAGACCTTGTATAAGTTATATAGGTTCCTTTCCCTTTCCTTAAGTGCCTAATTTTTCCTCTTGTTCTTCGATCATCTTCTTTGTTTCTTCTCCTTACATGATATTTTGATATCTATAGTGATTCATTCCATAGATTTTTCATATTTTCCAAAAAATTCTACTTTAGTATTAATGTCTTCTTTTAATAATACAATAATATTTGCATTTACAATTTGACTATCAATTTTAGAATCAAATGTTGTTAGCCATGCCTTCCTCAACTGTACTACCTGCACAAATGTGTTATCTCTATCCACTAAAAAAATATACATCATTGTAATGTTTCATTATCAACTCTTCTGGTATTCTTATCCTCTTCTTCATTTTCTATTTGAATTCCTTAAAATATGTTTCCATGTAATTTTCAAAATTTTCTCCTAATTGACTTATCTACTCATTGACTTGTCTTTCACTAGTTTTCCATGCTTCCAGCCAATATTGCCAACAACAAGAAAATACTTCTAAATATAAAAGAAAATACACATAGAAAGGTATCCAAACTTACACATAGAGTTATTTTTCTTTCTAATGGATATTGGGTTTTCTACAAATTAAATTTTTTTCAACTTTTTAAGATTATATTAATGATCTTCCAGTGTTGTGTATGGTGCACTATTTAGTCTACTTGATTGATATAATTTGTGAGAAATTACACTCACTATAAATACAATAAATGGGTTAGAGATATTTGAGATAGAAAACCCTCAATGATTCCACTTGGCTCTCGTATTAGCCTCAATTTTCTCATGACTCAAAGATCACATAGTCTTTTTTGTCTATAGTGGGATAACTTGTAATCTTGTGAATCATTTTCTTAGTTATCTCAACTAGTTCATTATGTAACCATAACTTCATATTGTGGATCATTCCTAGTATAGCCTTGATCCATTTGATCTTTAGATTTTGTGGAAAAAATAGGGCATGACTTATCTTTCCTATCAATAATTTTGAATTCCTCTTTTAGAACTCCTTCATCACACAAGCTTTCACAATCCTGTCAAATTTCATAGTTTCTAGCTTCTTCAATCTTACACATGTAGCAACTATGAACATCATGCATCATGATCACCCTAGGTATCAAAGATAACAAACCCATTCAATCACCTTTCATCATAATCTCAGGAATATCATGAAATTTTGGTAGAGGACAAGCATCCCTCCTCATTAATTGAATGTTACCAACCTCTATTCCTTAACTATTTCTTGAGGATGGTGAAGCTTCCATATTTATCTATTAGGGTTTGAATCTTCTTATCTTTGGATAACTTGGCACCACTCAAATCTTCACTTAATCAATTTTCTCTTAATTTCTTAAGATCTTCTTTTGCTCAAATTTATCTTGTGCTCTTCAAATTATGTATACAAGGTATGAAAAAATTTCAAGTCATATTTTGATATATAGTTCCTTCTTATCAATTTTGGGACTCTATTAATGTTGTGTAGTTAGATAGGTGGAATCCAACTGCCTTGATTGCTATTGTGCCTCATCAATTAGGTCTTTACTATATAGCCTGATCTCTTCCATCGAACTCAGCCTAGACATCAGTTTATCTTTTGAAGTACTCTATCCATATTGCTATGGTTAGTCAATATAAGGAAATTTTATTTATGTTCAACACTAATTGTGTAAATGATTATTTTGTACCAACCTTTCATAAATATGTTCTTATGCATCTTTACTTATGCAAATATTACTTTGGATTATTTTTATGTTAGGAACTAATGTAAGATATATCAATAAATATACAATTCCTTACATACCTTTCTTATTTAGTTTGAGATGATATGATCACCTTGTCCATTAGATTGGATAATATTAGCTCTATTTGTTCTAGTATTTCTATCTTCCCTCTCTTTTTTCCATGTTTGATTCATCTCCCTTTTTGTTTTATCAATCTCCACTTTGCATTTACCCTTTGTGTGATTATGATTTATTGTTGGCACTTCAAGTTAGTCCAATAGGGTATTGCCTTTTATCTCCATTCATATTATTTATTTCCATACTTTTGAAACTTGTAACAATAGCCTTCAAATCTAGGTGTAGTACATGTATTGTTCATTCTTGACCGATTCTCAAGTATTTTATGTCCTTGTTTCTTGAAGTAAAAACAATAATTAGTATACTAGGTTTAGGGTTTTGGATACCATTTTTGCTTCTACAGACATTTACACTGTTGGCACTCAATTTTGAGTGCCAATAGTGGCTTTTTCTAGGGATGCATGTCCCTTGCAGGCATGGCAAGATTTCAGATCTCTGGAAGAAGAAGACCACACACCTGAACTTCAAAAACTTTCTCGAACAACTTTATTGAAAATAGGAAACAACTACAACTACTATGTACGTATGATGACCTCGAGCCACCAAACTTTAGCAAAATTGTTTACCTCTATCGTATATTTGATTTTTATTCCTTTCCTCATAAGGTAAACTAAAATTGTCACTCGTATCAGTTTCACCAATTAGATACACATCATAAAATGAATCACTTGGCAAAACAAAATCATCACCCTCACTTCCATAGTGCATGTAAAAACTTGGCATAAATTTAACCTCTTGCTCATTATGAAAAAGAATGTCAAAATCAAACTGAAACTAATCTTTACTAACTCATTAATGCATGTTGTCTACTAGAAACATAAAGTGCTCATATTCAAATTCATGGAAAGAGTTAAATATATCATGAATTTTCAACTCACCTTGACTTTGCATTTCCTCAAGTGTTGTCAGTTGAATCTCAAATGAGTAGGCAGATTTATATTCACACATAACATCATCATCACAATTTCAAAACATTTCATAACCTTATGATGTATTTTCATAATAGAAGTGTTGATTGGCTTTTACCTCATTTGAATCATCATAAAACATCCTATGAAGTGTTGGTTTCTCTTCAAGACAACTCCATCAAACACTTCATCTTCAAACTCACAAAATACAGCATCATTAGAAGATTCAATATCATAAGTGGAAGAACAATATTCTGATTTATTACAATAGTATGATAGTGTATCACCATTTGCATCTAATCCTACTAAACTTGAAACGTCCATGTCCTCTTCAAACAATGGGTTAATGACTCCATGCAATGATCCTTTTTGAACATTAGGACAAAACATGGGTTGCTCATCCTCACAAGCATCATCATATAAAGCATTATCATATACTTTAAATTCACTACCCATTTTATTCTCATGGAAACTTTCAGCATATGAAGAAAAGTCAGAACTATATGAAGACTCCCTTTCAATTTCTTCTACCAAAATATATTGTCCATAATTACATCCTCTTCATCAGCTTGTTTAGGATAAACATTATGAATAGACATTAAATCATTCCTAAACCCCTCACTACATGCTAGAATTTGACTGTCTAATGTAAAATAGCTTGACAACCCTTTATTGAAGTCTTCAAAATCATTAACATTAACTGGACTCAACATTTCTTTATTTTCATACCTTGAGGAAAAATCACTTTTAAATTCTTCATTGGCTAAATGATTTGTATGATGCAAAAACTGAGATGCACTTTCCTTTTCAGATTCAGAAAAAGAAGTCATACCTTCACTTTTGGATGAATATTCACTCCCATCATTGCTTTCTTCTTCCCAATCAACATCAAACTCATATGAAGGTGAATATATTGTGTCATTTTCCTCATTGTCATTCGAGTAACCGCTCTTATCATCTCCTTCATATGATGCTTCTTGATTATACATCAGATCAGCAACTTTTCTGTCATCACTTGGAAGATGAATTTTAGCTTTTTTTTACCCACATTGAGATGCATATCTTTCCTCTTCAACTTTATATTATTCTCAACATAATGCAATCTCTCAATAAGATAATTCATTTCTTGCCTATCTTGCTGATCAAGAAAATACATCTTACCATCTATTGCTGCAACATTAGAAATATATGCACTTTGTTTTTCTGATTGTGGCTGAGATGAATGTGAGTTACATTCTTCTTCTTGTGCTATCTCTCCATGACATGTCAGATCAGTAACATTAAACTCATGATTAGAGAGATAACTTTTAGCCTCCTCACTTGCTTAAGACTGAGACCTAGGTGCAGCAACTTCAAAATTTGAAATGTTAGTTACATCATCATACATATAATTATCATGAGAAGAAATTGCTACTATAACTGATCCATAAAATTAACAAAATGCTGAACCTTATTAGAGTTTGAAATATTATTCACTACTGTAGCATCATGAACATGTGTGTTTCTATTTGCAACTGGACTAACCTTCCCTATACACACATTCAGATTTAAATTCTTAATTTGATTATGTAGAGTTATATATCCCATATTTCTTGTGGGAGGATATTTTATAAGTTTAATTAGAAAACTTTGTGATAGGCCTTGTGTGTTGAAGACTAACAGCTTTTGGAAGTCGAATATGCAAGGTGGGCCCTCCTCGTGTGCCAGATGTGGAAGATAGTTGGCTCTGATGTAGATTAATTTTGAACCAAAGCACCAAGACAAGTGGTCTCTTTCTCTTTTCCCTTGTCCTTCTCATTCTTGTTCACTAACAGAAAATAAAGAGTGGTGGTCGCCAAGTGCATGACTTTAGTAGAGGACTCCATGAGGGTTTCAAAATTTCAACACATGGCTTCTTGATTATCAACAAGTCCATGCATTGAATTATCTAGCCTGCCCAATCAAGTTTTACTCTGATCATGCTCATGGCTATGATGCCCCTTCTTCTCCTTGCCCTTAGCAACATTCTTCGTTGTGGATTTGATATTTTCCCTTAAGCTTTTATCCAAGGACAGTCTAGCTTCCAAGGTCTTAGAAATGTAGGAAGGGCTTCTAACCTCCTTATCCCCTAGACCAAGGTACATGAGCTCCCTCTTTGTTCTAGTGGATCTCCTTTCACTCTCTATTAGGGTGTTTTTTAATGGTGAATATTTGTAATTTTGTGAATTTTAGAATTCTTTTGCCAATAATTTGGCTAATAATTTAAGATTTAATACAACATCAATTGCCACATTTTTATTAAATTTAGTTCTAACTTATTTAAAATTGCTGAATAATTTGTTTTATTAAAAAAATTAAACTCAAAGATTTGCCACAATATTAATATATGATTAGATTTGATTCACCTAAATATTATATATGATTGAAAAGATTAAAAATAATACACCAATCATTATTATAATTATTACTTTAGGGATATATTACCAATGTTTAGTTTTGACTATAGATTTAAAATATAATGTAATTATCCTCATAATTTCCATGAGATAACACGTTCAATTTTGATTTGTAATATTCTATGATGATTAGCAAACTTCTTATTATTATTGAGATTCACCAATACTTTCTACTCAAAAATTATGATTCTAAAATAATCACCAATGTAAATAATATTTAAAATAAAAAGATTGAGAGATTTGTCGATAAAAATAATTTGGATTTTTAAAATAGTGAAATATTCACCAATAATTTATATCTTTTTCTAGAGGGGGGTTTCTTCAATTTTACCCTACTCTTCATGGACTTAGAACTCACCTCTAATTTGGGGTGATGAGTTTAAATTTTTCTATTTTATATCTTTTCTAGACCTCCTCACATCTTTATTACTCCGCCTTGTAACAATATTAGAGTCAATAATGTTGATGTTTTGCCTATTACTCAAGGGTTTTTTCTCCACCTCTTTTCAGGCTAAACTAGGGTTCGTGGAGACTTTGGGGAGTAATAGTGGCAAGAGGGTTAACAAGAAGAGGAAGGTTCAAGACAACATGGAACTTTTAAAGTTTAGACATGAAGGCATGGTGCACAGTCGTCCTTCCTCCCTCTTGTCCCTAAATTAAACACATTATAATCCATCAAATATAATATAAGGTTCAAGAAGGAAATTAGGTCCTAGTTACTAAATTGGTTTAGAATAGGAAAGTGGTAATAATATACCAGGGTATGTGCAGGATCATGGTGTGCCAAAAAGTGGCGATCTGAAAAATATGTAGTTCTGAAATGCCTCAAAGAATTTCAAAATCTATTCCCACTTTTTTCCCACCCATCCTGATACTAAATGAAAACAATTAATACCTTTATAATTCCTACTATATCTTTCAATACCAACCTTATATGGTCATCTTTAAAACATCTCGAACATGTGTTTTTGGCATGTTCTTATGTGTTTTTTACTTCAAGCATGTAGCTGACGACTTTTTTTTAACTAAAATTTGATGTAATGAAAAGGGTTTCTTAAGAATGTTCTTAACTTTTCATAAATATAAGTTTTGTCAAATTACGAGTTCAGTAAGTAATTATTACATATTTTCTAATGGAGTTAGCTACAAAGTGCTAATTGACATACTAGTTGAAAAATAGCTATAACTTTCAAACTGTATAAGATTTGTGAAATCCAAAAGATGTGTCACATTCTATA
Organism: Cupressus sempervirens; assembly: GCA_028749045.1. Taxonomy (NCBI): domain Eukaryota; kingdom Viridiplantae; phylum Streptophyta; class Pinopsida; order Cupressales; family Cupressaceae; genus Cupressus; species Cupressus sempervirens. The sequence continues at coordinate 688,532,574 of CM053790.1, forward strand.
CTTTGACTAGTATAAGAAGAAAAAAAAAAAAAACTTTATTTTGATTTTTTTTGAACTAGTTAAGGTGGTCAAACACGATTTTTTTTAATTCTGAAAATAGTATAGTAGAAAATTCATAATTAATTATTTATTTGGAATAAAAATTGCCAAAAATATGCATCACATCCAGGAATGAGTCTACTTTTTATATCTAAAATTATATTTAAAAATATTATCATTTGATTATGATTAAGGTGGTTAGACATACACCTACTTTTTATTTTCGCCCTAAAATTTTTGTAGTACTGCATTAAAATCCAAACTTTTGACCAATCAAATAATTTTTTCTCCAAATAAGGCCTTGTAGTTTAGAAACTAGATTTAATTTCCTACAGATTATTTTATTACAAATTTTTGATATAAAGTCCAGAACCACTTTAAAATTATGTGTCAAGTTGACATAACCCTGATTTGTTGGTTTTTCACTGCCACTTAAGGCCATAGTTTGGTACACCATGATTTTGCACATACCCACCACCTAAAACTAATTTTTGAGAGTTATGTAGCGCATAATGGTATAGCACACAATGTCCCAAAGTTTGGATATGTCCTCTCTCAAAAAACCTCCACTCATGCAAATATGATCCTCCTTAGGGAAGAAGAATTTTCTCAAGCTCCTTCCTTCAAAAAACTTGACCTATTTACACCAACTCTTTCCCTCGAGAGACAACTCACCAGCCACTATGATGAGCTCCTCCATAATTTTTAATACCACCTCATTAATGTTCACCTTCTTGCTATTCCAAGTGTTGATAAATTGTAGAGAAACATGCTCATTATACTGTTCCATGTCTTCCATGAACAACAAAAAACCACCTTCCCATAGATAAACCCACACCACTTGACTATCCTTGATATAGTATTCAATCTTATCTAGTTCAAGGTAGTCATTGACACACATATCTTCACTGAGTTCAATCATTAAATCCTTAATTTGCACTAACATTCCCTTGTTGTAGGAAAAAACTCAAAAGTTGGGGCTATTTTTAGATATAATGCTAGCAATGAGCCTAAGAAAGAAATCAATTCTCATCATAAAATCACAAGGCTTCACATTTTCCAATCCCCCTCTGGTTTGAGCACATGCGAATGGTACCTTTCCTATAGAAGTTAACCATTGCCAATTGCACACTAAGTGAGGTATAAGGGAATTGCAATTATTATTATTCACAACTGCCATCTTTGGTGGTTTTATCATTTTGACTAAATTCATCTAGATCTTTCTCTCACCGTATTAATTAATTCTCATGTTAAGGGAACCCGAAGTGAAAATAAACACAAAATCTTTCCAAATATTCCTAATTTTATGGTTTTCAACCCTTGGGTTTTCTCACCCACCTGGATCCACATCTGATGCAGGAGCATCTAGAGGTGTAAGGGCAATCCTGTGTCGCCCAAAAAAATGTACCTAGAATTACTTTCTATTTCATTTGTTTTCATTTTTGGATACCCATTTGGGTCAAATAAAGGTTCCAACTCTCATAGTTCCACTATCAGTGTTCTAGGATAGAGTATTTGAACAACTTGTGATACATGTAAATGCTAGAAAAATAAGAGTATGTAATTGAACCATCATTTTGGTGAACTAGAAGGTGTAAATTGGTAAAATGAATGTAATTGTAATTTAGAGCATTCTAGAAAAAGAATCAGGTCAAAATGCCCCATAGTTTGAAAGTTATTGCAGTTTTTCAATTTTTGGAGACCTCCTAAGAATGCTTTAAAGTCAGGTTAGGGGCATTAAATGACCTTGAACAGGGCCAAAAAATGGGGGTTGAGCAAAGCTAGCCATAGGGCTATAGAGCGCTTCGAGAGCTTTCTAAAAATTTAAATGGTTTGTCAATTGGAGCTATGGTTCAAGAGTTATGCCTTCTGAAAGTTTGATTACTATTTTTGGATTCTTCTAGATTTGTACCAACTTCTAACGCAGCTTTCGGAGCCTTCTACTTGGTTGGTGGATGCCTACTAGCACTTTCTAGAATGTATTCCTAATCATTAACCCTCCAGGGTGTATTTAAGAATATTTCTGGCATTGTAAAAGGAAGTTCGGAGTGGAGTTTGAGAGGAGCTACTGAAAGGAGAAATTATCTCCAGATTTATGCTATTGTAAGCCCATAGGGCATGTTTTGAAGTCTATTTTCTTTGTATTAAATGTATTAGCTTATTTACAAAGTTAATAAAATTTCTCTTTCCTGTTGTGTCCATTCTATGCTTGGGTTGTGTCCCCATCAAGTGGTATCAGAGCTGGTTTTCCTAAGTGTATAGACAGAGTGCCGACTGTGAGGCAGTTTACATCAGGACTGTGTGGTTGTGTGTTTAAGTTTAGAAGATACCTCCATGAAGAGAGCATGGCAGAAGGGCCAGAGCTATTAATCCTGAGGAGGTTAGAGCCCTCCAAAGGCAGGTCCAAGAATTGCAAGAGGAGCTCCGTAGGGGAACAAATGTTGCTGCAGGTGACAAAAGTGAGGATGACAATGAAGAAGAAGACATTAGACCAAAAGGGGAATTTGATGGGAAAGTTATGAATCATGCAGAGGAAAGGCTTTTTAGGGCCATTACTAAGTTTGGGAAAAGACCTACAATTGATGTGGGTGTATTTTTAGGAAATTTGAAACCAAATGAGTTGATCGATTGGATTAATGCATTGGAAGAGTACTTTGAGTATGAGGATATCAGGGATCTAGACAGGGTTAAGTTTGCAAAGGCCAAAATAAAAGGTCATGCCAAAATTTCGTGGCAAGAGGTTCAATTGGAACAAATAGAAGAGGAAAAAAGAAGATCAAAAGGTGGGATCGTATGATAGACAAATTGAAGAAGCAATTCATTCCTGTTGATTATGAGCTTGATTTGTTCAAAAAGATGCATGGGTTAAAGCAAGTAGGAAAATCAATCCAAGAATATATGGAGGAGTTTTACGAACTCTTGATTAGAGCAGGGCATGCAGAAGCAAATAAGGAGAAGGTTGCTCATTATATCAGTGGGTTGCGACCTAGCATCCAGGAGGAATTAAGTCTGGTAAGAATGACCAGCATTGAAGAGGCATACAAGTTTTCCCTACGAGTTGAAGAGAAGCTAAATAAGAGGTTTGAAGGGAGACAAAGAGGGTGTGGTCAAGGAGGAAGGGATAGCGGTAGGTTATCTGGAGGCCGAAATGAAACCCAAAAGAAAAATGAAGATGTGGGTACTAGCAGGAACCAGAGGAACAAGGGTTTCAACTGCTCGCATGATCAAGACTTTGAAAATCAGAGAGGAAGAGGTAGAGGACATGGACAAGGAAGAGGAGGCTTTCATGGTACCTATTTCCATTGCAATGAAGAAGGTGATCGTGCCTTTGAATGCCCTTAACAATAAGGAAGGACAGATAGGAGAGCTGAGGGTCAAGCTAGGGTTGCTCATGTGGATGAGTATGCACAATCATCACATTCAAAGGATGCAGAAAGAGGAGAGACTTTAGTAAATGAAAGGGTCCTACTAAGTGGGGAGATTGAACCAGGACAAAGGAGGAGTTTATTTCGTACTAGGTACAAGTGTGAGGATAAATGTTGTGATGTGATCATTGATGGTGGTAGCACTGATAACTTAGTATTAGAGGAGATGGTCTCTAAGATGAAGCTCAAAAGGGAGAAACACCCCCAGCCCTATCAGATTGCTTGGGTGAAAGATGATCATAAGGTCCTGGTAAGTGAACAATGTTTAGTGAAATTCAAAATTGGGAGTTACCATGATGAAGTTCTATGTGATGTTATTCCAATGGATGTTTTCCATCTATTGTTGGGTAGATGGTGGTAGTTTGATAGGCATCCAGTGCATGATGGTCATGCAAACACATACTCTTTAACAAAGGATGGAGTTCACCACAAACTAAAGCCCATGAAAAAGGAAGGTGAAAAGGTATGTAGCAGTACTAGGATTTGTCTTGTTTATGGAAGGAAGTTTTTAGATGGCATGAAACATCAGTGTATGTGCTATGCTTTAATTCTTAGGAAAGATAAAGAAGGTAGTAGTGAAATACCACTTGAAGTTTCAGATTTACTAGGTGAGTTTGGAGATATCATCTCTGATAATTTTCTAGAAGGATTGCCACTAGTAAGGAAAATCAGTCATCAGATAGATTTGATCCCAGGAGCTAGTTTACCTAACAAGGCTACTCACAGGATGACTCCTACTGAAACTGAGGAGCTAAATAGACAGGTTCAAGAGCTATTGAGGAAGGGCTTGATTCAGGAGAGCCTAAGTCCATGTGTAGTACCTATAGTACTGGCACCAAAGAAGGATGGAGAGTGGAGGATATGTAAAGATTCTCGAGCTATAAATAGGATAACCATCAAGTATCAATTTCCTTTTCCAAGAATGGATGATCTTATGATTTGCTTGAGTGGAGCTCAGTACTTCACAAAGATAGATCTCAAGAGTGGCTATCATTAGATACGGATATGAGAAGGAGATGAGTGGAAAATAGCTTTCAAGACCAAGAAGGGTCCTTATGAGTGGTTAGTCATGCCCTTTGGATTAATAAATGCCCCAAGCACCTTCATGCGGCTTATGAATGAGGTACTTAAGAAGTTCTTGGGAAAATTTGTTATCTTTTATTTGGATGGATTATGATTAAGGTGGTCAGACATACACCTACTTTTTATTTTCGCCCTAAAATTTTTGTAGTGCTGCATTAAAATCCAAACTTTTGACCAATCAAATAATTTTTTCTCTAGATAAGGCCTTGTAGTTTAGAAACTAGATTTAATTTCCTACAGATTATTTTCTTACAACTTTTTGATATAAAGTCCAGAACCACTTTAAAATTATGTGTCAAGTTGACATAACCCTGATTTGTTAGTTTTTCACTGCCACTTAAGGCCATAGTTTGGTACACCATGATCCTGCACATACCCACCACCTAAAACTAATTTTCGAGAGTTATGTAGCGCATAATGGCATAGCACACAATGTCCCAAAGTTTGGATATGTCCTCTCTCAAAAAACCTCCACTCATGCAAATATGATCCTCCTTAGGGAAGAAGAATTTTCTCAAGCTCCTTCCTTCAAAACACCTGACCTATTTACACCAACTCTTTCCCTCGAGAGACAACTCACCAACCACTATGATGAGCTCCTCCATAATTTTTAATACACCCTCATTAATGTTCACCTTCTTGCTATTCCAAGTGTTGATAAATTGTAGAGAAACATGCTCATTATACTGTTCCATGTCTTCCATGAACAACAAAAAACCACCTTCCCATAGATAAACCCACACCACTTGACTATCCTTGATATAGTCTTCAATCTTATCCAGTTCAAGGTAGTCATTGACACACATATCTTCACTGAGTTCAATCATTAAATCCTTAATTTGCACTAACATTCCCTTGTTGTAGGAAAAAACTCAAAAGTTGGGGCTAATTTTAGATATAATGCTAGCAATGAGCCTAAGAAAGAAATCAATTCTCATCATAAAATCACAAGGCTTCACATTTTCCAATCCCCCTCTGGTTTGAGCACATGTGAATGGTACCTTTCCTATAGAAGTTAACCATTGCCAATTGCACATTAAGTGAGGTATAAGGGAATTGCAATTATTATTATTCATAACTGCCATCTTTGGTGGTTTTATCATTTTGACTAAATTCATCTAGATCTTTCTCTCACCGTATTAATTAATTCTCATTTTAAGGGAACCCCAAGTGAAAGTAAACACAAAATCTTTCCAAATATTCATAATTTTATGGTTTTCAACCCTTGGGTTTTCTCACCCACCTGGATCCACATCTGATGCAGGAGCATCTAGAGGTGTAAGGGCAATCCTGTGTCACCCAAAAAAATGTACCTAGACTTAGTTTCTATTTCATTTGTTTTCATTTCTGGATACCCATTTGGGTCAAATAAAGGTTCCAACTCTCATAGTTCCACTATCAGTGTTCTAGGATAGAGTATTTGAACACCTTGTGATACATGTAAATGCTAGAAAAATAAGAGTATGTAATTGAACCATCATTTTGGTGAACTAGAAGGTGTAAATTGGTAAAATGAATGTAATTGTAATTTAGAGCATTCTAGAAAAAGAATCAGGTCAAAATGCCCCATAGTTTGAAAGTTATTGCAGTTTTTCAATTTTTGGAGACCTCCTAAGAATGCTTTAAAGTCAGGTTAGGGGCATTAAATGACCTTGAACAGGGCCAAAAAATGGGGGTTGAGCAAAGCTAGCCATAGGGCTATAGAGCGCTTCGAGAGCTTTCTAAAAATTTAAATGGTTTGTCAATTGGAGCTATGGTTCAAGAGTTATGCCTTCCGAAAGTTCGATTACTGTTTTTGGATTCTTCTAGATTTGCACCAACTTCTAACGCAGCTTCCGGAGCCTTCTACTTGGTCGGTGGATGCCGACTAGCACTTTCTAGAATGTATTCCTAATCATTAACCCTCTAGGGTGTATTTAAGAATATTTCTGGCATTGTAAAAGGAAGTTCGGAGTGGAGTTTGAGAGGAGCTACTAAAAGGAGAAATTATCTCCAGATTTATGCTATTGTAAGCCCATAGGGCATGTTTTGAAGTCTATTTTCTTTGTATTAAATGTATTAGCTTATTTAAAAAGTTAATAAAATTTCTCTTTCCTGTTGTGTCCATTCTATGCTTGGGTTGTGTCCCTATCAAGTGGTATCAGAGCTAGTTTTCCTAAGTGTATAGACAGAGTGCCGACTGTGAGGCAGTTTACATCAGGACTGTGTGGTTGTGTGTTTAAGTTCAGAAGATACCTCCATGAAGAGAGCATGGCAGAAGGGCCAGAGCTATTAATCCTGAGGAGGTTAGAGCCCTCCAAAGGCAGGTCCAAGCATTGCAAGAGGAGCTCCGTAGGGGAACAAATGTTGCTGCAGGTGACAAAAGTGAGGATGACAATGAAGAAGAAGACATTAGACCAAAAGGGGAATTTGATGGGAAAGTTATGAATCATGCAGAGGAAAGGCTTTTTAGGCCCATTACTAAGTTTGGGAAAAGACCTACAATTGATGTGGGTGTATTTTCAGGAAATTTGAAACCAAATGGGTTGATCGATTGGATTAATGCATTGGAAGAGTACTTTGAGTATGAGGATATCAGGGATCTAGACAGGGTTAAGTTTGCAAAGGCCAAAATAAAAGGTCATGCCAAAATTTCGTGGCAAGAGGTTCAATTGGAACAAATAGAAGAGGAAAAAAGAAGATCAAAAGGTGGGATCGTATGATAGACAAATTGAAGAAGCAATTCATTCCTGTTGATTATGAGCTTGATTTGTTCAAAAAGATGCATGGGTTAAAGCAAGTAGGAAAATCAATCCAAGAATATATGGAGGAGTTTTACAGACTCTTGATTAGAGCAGGGCATGCAGAAGCAAATAAGGAGAAGGTTGCTCATTATATTAGTGGGTTGCGACCTAGCATCCAGGAGGAATTAAGTCTGGTAAGAATGACTAGCATTGAAGAGGCATACAAGTTTTCCCTACGAGTTGAAGAGAAGCTAAATAAGAGGTTTGAAGGGAGACAAAGAGGGTGTGGTCAAGGAGGAAGGGGTAGTGGTAGGTTATCTTGAGGCCGAAATGAAACCCAAAAGAAAAATGAAGATGTGGGTACTAGCAGGAACCAGAGGAACAAGGGTTTCAACTGCTCGCGTGATCAAGACTTTGAAAATCAGAGAGGAAGAGGTAGAGGACATGGACAAGGAAGAGGAGGCTTTCATGGTACCTATTTCCATTGCAATGAAGAAGGTGATCGTGCCTTTGAATGCCCTTAACAACAAGGAAGGACAGATAGGAGAGCTGAGGGTCAAGCTAGGGTTGCTCATGTGGATGAGTATGCACAATCATCACATTCAAAGGATGCAGAAAGAGGAGAGACTTTAGTAAATGAAAGGGTCCTACTAAGTGGGGAGATTGAACCAGGACAAAGGAGGAGTTTATTTCGTACTAGGTACAAGTGTGAGGATAAATGTTGTGATGTGATCATTGATGGTGGTAGCACTGATAACTTAGTATTAGAGGAGATGGTCTCTAAGATGAAGCTCAAAAGGGAGAAACACCCCCAGCCCTATCAGATTGCTTGGGTGAAAGATGATCATAAGGTCCTGGTAAGTGAACAATGTTTAGTGAAATTCAAAATTGGGAGTTACCATGATGAAGTTCTATGTGATGTTATTCCAATGGATGTTTTCCATCTATTGTTGGGTAGATGGTGGTAGTTTGATAGGCATCCAGTGCATGATGGTCATGCAAACACATACTCTTTAACAAAGGATGGAGTTCACCACAAACTAAAGCCCATGAAAAAGGAAGGTGAAAAGGTATGTAGCAGTACTAGGATTTGTCTTGTTTATGGAAGGAAGTTTTTAGATGTAATGAAACATCAGTGTATATGCTATGCTTTAATTCCTAGGAAAGATAAAGAAGGTAGTAGTGAAATACCACTTGAAGTTTCAAATTTACTAGGTGAGTTTGGAGATATCATCTCTGATAATTTTCTAGAAGGATTGCCACTAGTAAGGCAAATCAGTCATCAGATAGATTTGATCCCAGGAGCTAGTTTACCTAACAAGGCTACTCACAAGATGACTCCTACTAAAACTGAGGAGCTAAATTGACAAGTTCAAGAGCTATTGAGGAAGGGCTTGATTCAAGAGAGGCTAAGTCCATGTGTAGTACCTATAGTACTGGCACCAAAGAAGGATGTAGAGTGGAGGATATGTAAAGATTCTCGAGCTATAAATAGGATAACCATCAAGTATCGGTTTCCTTTGCCAAGAATGGATGATCTTATGAATTGCTTGAGTGGAGCTCAGTACTTCACAAAGATAGATCTTAAGAGTGGCTATCATTAGATACGGATACGAGAAGGAGATGAGTGGAAAATAGCTTTCAAGACCAAGAAGGGTCTTTATGAGTGGTTAGTCATGCCCTTTGGATTAACAAATGCCCCAAGCACCTTCATGCGGCTTATGAATGAGGTACTTAAGAAGTTCTTGGGAAAATTTGTTATCTTTTATTTGGATGATATTTTAATTTTCAGCAAGACTTTGGAAGAAAATTTATTGCATATTCATAGTGTTCTTGAGAGGTTGAGGGAAGAGAAACTGTTAATTAATTTGAAGAAGTGTATCTTCGTAAAAAGGGAGTTAGTCTACTCGGGGTTTGTTATATCACCTGAAGGTCTCAAAATGGATCCAAAGAAGGTAAAAGCCATCTTGGAATGGCCTACTCCAAGGTCTGCTACTGAGGTAAGATCATTTCATGGTCTGGTTAGTTTTTACATGAAGTTCATTAAGAATTTCAGTGGCATATGTGCACCCCTGACTAACACAATAAGAGGAGATAGAAAAGAGTTCAAATGGACTGTGGCAGCTATGAGAAGTTTTGAATTGCTGAAGAAGAAGGTGACAGAACAACCTGTGTTGGTACTTCCAGATTTTAGAAAGGTGTTCTAGGTGGAGTGTGATGCTAGTGGCACTGCTATTGGAGCTGTATTAAGCCAAGAAGGTAAGCCTATTGCATATTTTAGTGAAAAATTGAATGATGCAAAAAATAAGTATTTTGTTTATGATCAAGGGTTCTATGCAATAGTTTAGGCCTTAAAAAAATGGAGACATTATTTATTGCCAAAGGAATTTGTTTTGTATACTGATCATTAGGCATTAAAGTACCTAAATAGCCAAGGTAAATTGAATCAGAGGCATATGAAGTTGGTAGAGTTCTTGCAGAGCTATACATTTGTGTCGAAGCACATAAGTGAAAAATCTAATAGGGTTGCAGATGCACTAAGTAGGAGATAGTTGTTGCTTACAGTAATGCAAGTAGAAGTAGTTGAGTTTGATGAACTCAAGAATCTGTACCCTGAGGATCCTAATTTTGCTAAAGCGTGGAAAGCTTGTAAAGAGCCTGTTGCTATAGACAAAACTAAGTGGTTAGACTATTTGATTTGGGATGGTATGTTATTCAAGGGCAGCCAATTATGCATTCCAAGGAGTTCCATGAGAGAAAATTTGATTAAAGAGAAACACAGTGGAGGGATTGCAAGACATTTTGGTCTAGATAAGACCATTGCCATTCTTAGAGAACATTATTTTTGGCCTCAAATTTCACAAGATGTGAAGTTTGTACAGAGTTTTCAGATTTGTCAAGTTGCCAAGGGATTTAGTCACAATATTGGACTATATCAGCCATTGCCTATTCAATCAAAGCCATGGGAGGACATAAGTATGGATTTTGTTCTTGAATTGTCGAGGACACAAAAGGGGTAATGACTTAGTATTTGTAGTGGTTGATAGGTTCTCCAAAATGGCACATTTCATTCCATGCCACAAAACTCATGATCCTGTCCATATTGTAGACTTGTTTTTCAGAGAGGTGGTGAGACTACATGCTCTCCCAAGGAGTATAGTTTCTGACAGAGATACTAAATTTGTGGGGTATTTCTAGAGGACATTGTGGAAAAAGTTGAGAACAAACTTGAAATTCAGTTCCACACATCACCCACAGACTGACGGCCAAACAAAAGTGGTAAACAGAAGTCTGGGCAATTTGCTGAGATGTTTAATTGGGGATAAGCCCAAGGGGTGGGATTTGATTCTACCACAAGCAGAGTTTGCTTACAATAACTCTATAAGCAGGAGTACTGGTAGATCACCATTCCAAATTGTATATGGAAGTAGCCCAAGGACTGCACCAGAATTGAGGAAGATAGAGCAAGGGGCGAGGACAAGTGCTGAAGCTGAAGAATTTGTTGAACATATCAAGAGTCTACATGAGGAGGTTCAGGCACACATTACCAAGATGAATCAAGAGTATAAAGCCAGGGTTGATCAAAGGAGAAGACATAAGGAGTTCCAAGTAGGGGATCTAATCATGGTACACTTAAGAAAAGAAAGATTTCTAGCCAGTACTTACAACAAGTTGAAAATGAAGAAATTTGGCCCCTGCAAAATTCTAAAGAAACATGACTCAAGAAATGCATATGAGGTGGAGTTACCAGATGGAATTCACATTTCTCCTATTTTCAACATTGCAGACTTGATAGAGTATCATGTTGATGGTACAGAAGAGGAGTTGATGTTAGAGCTATGTCCAATTCGTACTTCTAAGAAGGAGGAGCTAGAAGACATTTTAGATCATCATTTGGGTAGGAGTACCAAAAATAGGTAGTATGAAGAGTATTTGGTCAAGTGGAAAGGATGACCGATAGAGGACTCAACTTGGATTTCAGCAGTTGAGGTTTCCCATTTGGGATTTCCTCTACCATTCATAAAGTGACAAGGTCATTTTTCAATCTACCCTGGGTGTCTGATGTAGGAGCATCCAGAGGTGTAAGGGCAATCCTGTGTCACCCAAAAAAATGTACTTAGACTTAGTTTCTATTACATGTGTTTTCATTTCTGAATACACATTTGGGTCAAATAAAGGTTCCAACTCTCACAGTTCCACTATCAGTGTTCTAGGATAGAGTATTTGAATACCTTGGGATACGTGTAAATGCCAAAAAATAGGAGTATGTAATTAAGCCATCATTTGGGTGAACTAGAAGGTTTAAATTGGTTGGATGAATTTAATTTTAATTTATAGCATTCCAGAAAAAGAATCAGGTCAAAATGCCCCACGGTTTGAAGTTATTGCAGTTTTTTGATTTTTTGAGACCTCCTAAGAATGCTTCAAAGTCAGGTTAGGGGCATTAAATGACCTTGAATAGGGCTGAAAAATGGAGGACCAGCAAAGCTGGTCCATAGGGCTATAGAGAACTTTGAGAGCTTTCTGAAAATGTAAATAGTTTGTCAATCAGAGTTATGGTTCAAAAGTTATGCCTTCCGAAAGTTTGGTTACCATTTTTAAATTCTTCTAGATTTGCACCAACTTCTAACGTGGCTTCTAGAGCCTTCTACTTGGTCGGTGGATGCCTACTAGCACTTTCTAGAATGTATTCCTAATCCTTAACCCTTCGGGGTCTATTTAAGAACATTTTTGGCATTGTAAAAGGCAATTCGGAGTGGAGTTTGAGAGAAGGTATTGAAAGGAGAAATTATCTCCAAATTTATGCTATTGTAAGCCCATAGGGCATGTTTTGAAGTCTATTTTCTCTGTACTAAATGTATTATCTTATTTACAAAGTTAATAAAATTTCCCTTTCTTGTTGTGTCCATTCTGTGCTTGGGTTGTGTCCCCATCAACACCAATACAACATTTTTTTGTACTTCATTAAATTGTACTACAAAGAAAACATTCACTTTCCACCATCATTTGTGTGGATGGTGAGGTTTGGCTGATTTCAGCCCATTCCTTTATTTCTTCCACATTATGACCAACTTTTCCCAAATCATCTGTAACTCCATTCCCTTCTCAATATATGTGCTCTGCATGGACTTCAAGCGGCCCATTCAACAGACTGCAAATTTGCTCTATTGCCGCTTTTATCTACCAATTACACCTGGCAACTTTGTCCTTCACAACCTTGATGATTAACATCAAATCTCCTTCAATAGCTAGTTTATTAATTCTTCTAGCTCTCGCTATCTTCATTCCAGATAGTAGGGCCAAAGATTCCACTTCATTATATGATCCCCTCCATAGTTCCCAGCATAGGCAACCACTGCCTTACTCGGACAACACATTTAGTCACATTCCTCCCAGCAATGGCCAAGCCATCGAAGTTGGGTTTCAACTTATCTTCTGCAGGGGTTCCAAACTATTTTACATCTAGCAATAGCTTTAGAGTTGTTGAATCTTTCCACCTTCAAACTTAAGTGCCAAGAATCAGCCCATTTCATATCTTGGTCCCTCGAGGGTTTGGTAGTTGGGGTAGGAGTTCCAATGCACGATCTCACTACATTCCTTAAATATCTTGATCACTTGTTGAGACACCACTGTGATACAAAATCCCTTCTCCCAAAATATGTGATTTGTCCATTCCTTCCAAATTTTCCACAATGCATAAGGGGGGATGACTCTCCATAAGGATTTGAGGTATGGGTGATTAGAGGGACCAACCCAATTAAGAAACTAATAGAATTTCTCATTAAAGCACTGGTTAATCTCCCACATAGAGAAATATGCCACATAGATAAAATCTCTCTCCAAACCTCAATAGAAAAGTGACAATGTATGAGGATAGATTGAATGGATTCTGTTGTGTTGTAATATAACACATAGTAGTTAGCAAGTTGGAATCCTCTCCTTTGTAGATTATCAATGGTGATGATTGCCCCATGTAGAATCATCCACCAAGAGAAATTTATCCTTGGTAGGATCATGGAGGGGTGCCAAACATTTTTCCATTCCCTCAAGGCTTCAACACCCTCAAGAAAACAAGCATAACTAGATATCACCATGAAATCCCTAAAGGGGGTATGTTTCCATATCAAAAATTTGTCCAATGGGATAAAGGAGGATATGTCAATTTTGTAACATCTCCTAAAGCTCCATACATAGCCTCATTCCATGATTGTCCTGATTGTAAAGTCTTTTCTATTTGTTCTCAAGAGTAATGTAGTTGTGAACCAGAGTACCATATTGCCTAATAGATGAATCTCTTAGAGGTTAGAATTTGGTATTTATGAGGGGGCTAACTTGTAGCCAACAATCCTCCAACAAGTTGATGGTGTTCCCTTTCCCCAACACCTAATGGGTACCCTGTTGATATTATGGCTACTGATCATGTATTGGAATGTTGGTGTACGTCTTTACTAGATAATAGAAAGGTTGAACGCTGTATAGGTGGATGTAGCATAAGTTTTAGGTGAGTGTTATCTGTGTGTCCTTTTGATTTTTACATATTTTCCAAGTCTGCAAAGAGGAGTCCTATTGTGGAATTGTATCACTTCTCTTGTTTTGGAAAAGATTATGTTTCCGAAAATGAAAGGGAGGATTAATGGAACTCGTGGCCAAAGGCATCAGACATCAGGTTCAAGCTTCCATCTGCGGTCAAGTTGTGGAAAGCAGGAGTCAAATTGGTAGCCAACACAGGAGGCATAGAACAGATCAAATTTGACAAGAAAACTTCAATTCTTTCGCTTCCTCTCATAATCCTGAATGTTGAATCGGAGGTATTCATCATCCTGAACGTTGAATCGAAGGTATTTATCAGAAACCTTGTTGCTTTTAAAATGTGCTCTCCAAATTTATCAAAAATTTTACTTATTTCTCACGCTCGATCTACGCAGGTACAGCTGGACGAAATTTTACAAAAATAAGTGGTCCCTCATTATCATCTGACAAATATTGTATTCTGTTCCATTAAAAGTTATAAGCGATGTTCTTTATTACCTTATTTATGCTCGTTAATTTATAGAAAGAAAATGGGTTTTGACGAAAGCCGGGTTGCATTAAAAAAAGATCAATTCCATCCGTAAGTAAGAATGGGTTGTGACAGAGAATGACAAAATGGCCACCTAGCAATTACAGCATGAGGTGGCACCGAGTATATGGAGAGAGGAGGAGATGGAAATAAATAGACTGAACCGAAGAAAGAAGATGATGAAAATGAAGAAAAGCCAGAAGAAGATGAAGAAGAAAAGCACAAACCCTCGGTGCCTATAAATTTACTTTCGCCTCCAACCTTTTTCGTCAAACACTTTCAACACAACTTGAGTTCTTTGCTTCTGTGCAGCAATGGCGGAAAGAAACAGAACACAAGAAGAAGGTGGTGAGATATTTGGTTTATGTGCAGAGAAAGATCTGAAGAGAACAGCTGAGCAGCAGCATGCATCATTCGATGACTATCGTAAGAATATGGAGGAGAGATTGGCTACAGCCGAACAGAAATATATGGAAGTCTCGGAGATGAGAAAAAAGATAGGAGAGGAACTTAAGCTAACAAGAAAGGAGCTCCATGATTTGTCTACATCATTCGCCACATTGCACGATTGGTTTGCAGGAAAGAGACGGAGATGTGATCAAGTTTATGTAGGACAAGCTCCAGAAGCAGCTTCAAGAAAGAGGAAGTACATTGACGTTAGCAGGAGTTGTGAAGGGAAGAAGTGCTCTCTTTGCAAGGAAGCCTGCACTCCATCTGGAGACCACACCCTCTGGTAATTACTCTTACATGCAATCAAGAAAGACATAGCCTTATTCCTTATTATAATTACCTTATTATTATAGAGAAATCTTAGAACATTGTTTCATATTGTTGATCTGCAGTTCGCTTTCCTGCGGCCATTTCTTTGGAAAGCCATGCATAACGCAATTGATTAAGAATAAGACAGATGGAAATCGCTCATCTAAGGTAAGTTGATTTTAAATCAGATTACTTTTTTATATTTAACTATTGAGATTATTTTCATCTCTTTCCTGACCTTAATTAATATTATCCTGATTGCAGTGTCCAAAATGCTCAAGAAAGGCATTGTTAAAAGATATTAGAGATCACGACATAACTGACATGGCTGATGGTGATCAAAAGGAAACGGTAGACTACACAGCTCTCATTTCTATTAATATATAGCATAGCTGAGAACTAGAACAACATTATCCTTTCCGGACTGGGTTTTTGTGTTTAGTTTGTTATTTTTATTTATTCATAGAGATAGTGATATTTAAAATTGTAAATTAAATTTGTAGCTAATCAAATTTCAGCGAACTCATCGTCTATGTTTTTATTTACAGGTTGAATGAAATTTGTGAAAGGGAGTTTCATGAGATTTGTGAAAGCGAGCTTCATGGTCTACCTTAGATTAGATTTAGTTTCATATTACATCGGACAAAGTTTACTTTCAGATCTGAATATGAATAGTTGTTATTTCTAGTGGTTATTTTCTAAATAATGTATCTTATTTGGAGATTGTCCTATATATGAGCAAGTTTCTTATTTATCCAAAATAATCCCTGTTTTTGAACTTTTTTTAATCAGTTTTATTGGGGTATCTTTTCAGTTTAATAATAGTTTAGATCCTAAATAATGGAGTGTTGGTTTTTAATATGTTAATTTTTTAAACTAAAAGTTTATTTAATATGTGAATTCTTTTTTGGTAAATTTTTAAATTGTTAAATTTTTTTTAATAAAATAAACAAACATATTATAAAATCTTGTTATAATAGAACAGTGTAAGGACTGCCCCTGCAATATAAATGCCACGTCAGCAATCTCCATAAAATGCAGAAAAATTCAGTGAGAGTCAGAGTCTTTTGAATATTGACTAATCAACATTAGTTGATTAACTATCAATAACTTTAATAAAATAATACATATACATCAATCCTCATTTTAAAAAGAACCATAATTTCGTTACCAGATTACCAATACCAGATTTTAGTTACCAGATACCAGATTCTCTAACCATGACAACCAAGTTGAAATGAGCTCCAAAACCTGTGGGCGAGAATATTGTAGGATTTCTTTACCACCCTACCATGAAGTTGTTAAGCTTCCCCAAAATCTTTAACCTGTGGGCGAGAATATTGTAGAAAGAGTTTTGCTTTGGAAGTTAACATCAACCACCATACTGGACAGTTAGAAGGAGCAGTTCAACATTCAGTTTGCAATATTTGAGTAATAACCCTAAACAACTAAATGGAGTTTTCTAGTTTTCAATGCCTTTTGGGCCAGAGAAGCAAGAAGAATAATAGAAGGTCTGCTCATTGTTATAGGTATCCAAGAAAACAGATGGGAATAGCTTTAAGGAATCCAATTACAATTATCACCAAGCAATCTCTGGCTACAAGCTCTTCCTGAGTTGCTTAAGGCTTACAAGCCTACGTTTAGTCTTTAAGGAATTAAGAATGTTTAAAATGCAGCAAGATTCAGTAAGAAAATGTTGTGGAGGACTCAGTCTGCAGAATTGATTTTGGCTGCCTCCTAACACGCTACGGTTAATTTTAACTTTGAATACAAGTTTATAGTTACAGGAATACGTATCCACAGTCCAAACGATAATTGATATAGTTAAGAAAGTAAATGTGTTGTTTTGTTATATCCAGGTCGAAGGGAATAAAGACAGCTCTCCTACTCTAAAAAAGAAAAAGAAACATTTGACATTGCTACTCATGTCAAGAACCCTATGTTTCTTACGGTAGGCGAAGAGAGGTAAGGTCTAAGGTTTTGAACAGAAAATCTTGACAACTAAAAAAGCTTAATCTTACAGATTCTCCTATAAAACTAAGGGAAAAACATACAACCAACACCAAGACTGTACAGGTTGCCTGGTAGTAGAAAAATTTCAAATGTACACACATGATGGTTAAAATGAGGGCTACCTCTGTTTGGGGCAAGAAACCTTGAAAAGTAGGAGCTGAACACTGATTCCGAATGCCAATTGCAGGCCGAACAAAACTTCACATCTCCACAACCCTCGCTGTCTCCTTCCCCTTTCTTTCTCTGTCTTTTTCCAAGTCGATAAGGTTTGAAAAAGGAAATCAAGATTTGAGATGTGAAATTTGATTAGTTAATTGTAATTTTTCTATCAGATATATGTGTGTGTGTTAATAAAATTACCACAGTAAATGATTTTATTGTGATAATTTTATTACATAAATTATTTAAAAAAATGAATTCTTAAATAGATTGAGGGGCTTTGAATTTGTTTGTTTTAAATTTAAAAATTAAAAATTAAAAATTAAAAATGTGTTGGAGGGAGGTGGGCCACCACACCCCACATCCCCTCCTCTTCCTAACCTCCACCAGTAACGTTTTAATGGCTATGTGTGCAGCAGGCATTGCTGATGCAGTACTCTACTGTAGCAGTAGCAGACTATTGCCGCATCAATGCCCAGGCCAGTGGGCCTTTAAACTCGCTTTTTAAAATGTTTTTTTTATATAGTTTTTTTATTAATTTAAAATTAATAAATTTTATAATATAATATTTTTTTTGCAAATCTACTTTTCGCACTGCCCTATCACATATTTGCATAGTCTGCCTCGTAGCGCATAAGGGTCTCTCTATTACAACGCACTCCGTACCGATCTTCCTCCCCGTCGACATTGAAATAGGGTTTTTTGCTATACAGGCGGCGGGAACACGACGACTTTGGCGGCGCAAATGTCAAATAAATTAATATACGTCATGCCGAAGCATGTCATACAACGGAAGAAAAGAACAAAATAGCAATCCGAAGATCACATGGTCGTGCGGAAAAAGGGTAGGATGGGTAGTTACGCAAAACGAATCGCGTTGATTTCAGTGCTTCAAACCCTTTATTGGTCGAATCAATTGGTGTTGATACAGTCGCGTAATTTCAGGTCGATCTTCCATTATTTAGCTGTCACAAGACTTTCTAGTTTTGTAAGATGTGACGCAGGGTAATGGTTTTCGTGTGCAATATTTTGTGATTTAGAATAGATTTTGGTTTTAAAGTCGATGAATTTCTGTGAACTGAGGTATTCTTTTGGTCCTTTTCGTGTGAAATATGATGTTTTGTTAGATAAAGGAGATGAGGGACATCTACAGGGATTAAATGTTCTGTTCCAGCTTCTGCCACTACTACACGGCAGAGCTATTTAGGACGATAAATAAAGACAAACTTTTATTTTCGTCTAAAACATATTTCATATTTTAAATCATATTTTTTAAATTTTAATTGTTTTTGAATAAAGACAAAAACGCGTTTGAGTTTAATAAATTTATCATTATTATAATCTTCAACTCTTGAGCGCACTAAACTGTAGGTGTCGACGCTGGAACTCATCGTCTGCTACATCTCCAACGGCAAGGACTGAGGCTAGACGATCGCCTGATTTGATCACAGAGGCGGAAACGGGTCATCATGCAAGGCCGTGATCTTGTTATATGTAGCCGGAGGATGCCATTTTTTATTTTCTATGCCCTAGTTGTATTCTTCCATGGTTCTGCGCCGCTTGATTCACGACCAGGCAGAGGGGGCACAGAGTTAATCATATAAGGCAGAGTGAGGGGCACAGGGGTAACCAGGCCTTCCTTTTATGTAATGCGCCGGTGAATCAGACAGGTATAATATTTCCTTACGGACCTGTAAATCTCATGTGTTTTCGTTTTGTAATGTTACATTTGCACATGTATTAAATTTATTATCAGGGTGAAACCCCCTTTTTTCATTATACAGTAGGTAAGTCAGAACAGTGGAGCTATTCACCGTGGGAAATCGTGATATTGTGGAAAGAAACAGAGTGTCGAGCAGTATACTCTGTGGGAACCGACTGTGGTCTATCTAAAGGTCAAACGCTGGCGATCACCTGTTCAGGAAGCTACATCTTTTCTTGGCACAGACATTTGAAAATCAGCGGGACATCTGCAATTGCTGGAAGATGGGTAATAGTAACCCTAGATTGGAAAAGGGCAAATAAACATCTATATCTAAAACAGGTCAGAACCGTAACCATTAAACTCTCGTTGAGACTTGATATCAATTTTTTCATTTGTAAGATGTCGGTAGCTGTTGACAGAGACTTTCCTTTGATTGAATCAAGAATTGGATGTTGGGTTTTTTGAAATATTACCTTAAGTGTTTTCTTCCTTTTGTATTTGGAGAACTGTGATCTGTTAAGATCTATACATAGTTCTTTAAATTTGTTTTGTACCCAACTTGACGACATATAATCATATAGAGAATTCATATTACTTAGTGTGGAACAAGGAGGCCCATTATAGAGTTCCAATTGTTTATTTCCTTTGCCTTTGATTTGTATATATTTATATGTGTTATGAGAGTAGAAAACTAATGTGATTCTTGGTGAACTAGATTTGTGTCAAATTGCTCCACTTTAGTTACACACGTCTTATAAATAGGAATATATCTACATCAAGAAGGTTGTCCTCCTTGATCAAAGCATCAGCGTTTTGCATTTTTGGTACTCTGTTTTTGGTCTTCTGAATTATTTTTCTGTCTCCATTTGTGGTTCTAATATGGCTGAATAGCCGAAGAATGTATGAAAGCCAGAAATACTGCAGTGTAAAGTTGTGAACATAATTCTATAAGCATTGATTGTCTCATTTTCAAGGGACATCCTATTTATATGATTAGCTCTGTACAGGATGCTCATGTTGG
The DNA here is from genome assembly GCA_028749045.1 of Cupressus sempervirens. Classification (NCBI taxonomy): domain Eukaryota; kingdom Viridiplantae; phylum Streptophyta; class Pinopsida; order Cupressales; family Cupressaceae; genus Cupressus; species Cupressus sempervirens. Next base: position 688,552,561 of record CM053790.1, read on the forward strand.
CTCCTCTCATGCCAAATCACATGTTTAGTAATTCACAAGATTTTTTTTGAAGTTAAACAACTTCTATATGCCCTATTTGCCCGAGATTATCGTGATTACCTTACAATAAGTGCTATGTTTTGTAATTTTTACCAAAACGTTGCTTCTTCCATGCAAGCCGTGTCACCTGTTTTCTGGATTATTGATATGGGTAGGGTGTGGAATGATTAAGGCTTGATCATTGGGTAACTGTTTATTTATCATCTCTAAGTTTTTTAATATATCCTACTTTTGAATTCTTTTTTGATGGGATATCAATTAAATATGTAATAGTGGGGTTGGGAGGGAGGCATGGGAAGATACCCGAGGAAAGCAATTGGACATAGCTCATGCTTTAGAAGGATTGTGAGTAGATGTAAAAACTGGGGTCTAGGCTAGTTCCCTTAGAATAGTAAGGTGTTTCAATGAAGTGGGTGAGGGTAAGGCTTCCTAATTTGGATCGATGGATGGCTGTATAGACAGGGCTCAATAGCATAAATTCCATACTGTGAGAGGGAGGCACATCGCTGGACTATTTCATAAGCAACCCCCTATTATTCTATGGCAAGAAGGATATGCTACCCCTAAAAATTCTATGCAACCGCTAAAATATAGGAAATGCCACTTGAAGGTGTCGGAGAGAAAGATAACAGTCATATTCACTATGTACCCAACTCCAAGCATGCACTGTTTGTTGTATGGCAATGCTACATTGGAAGGGTAGCCATTCACAAGAGTTGGGGATGTAAACTATGTAATAAGATATTCATGGAAATTCTTTCACAAAAAAGAGAAAAATATCTCTAGGAGGGATGTCCACAAGTACTTAATCCTGTCAAGGTGCTTGTGGACGTCCATCCAGTACCTGGTACTCTCAAGGAGCTAGAGGATGGCTGTGTCTTTCCCAGAAAAAGAAGGTAACTATTTGTAATAATAAATATTATTATTTTCTTTCTATGGCCCAGCCCATGAAGCTTTTCCAGATTTTTTTTCTAACCAAACAAAATTACTATGTTTTGATATTTCTTTGTGTTTGGGGGTTGTGTCCCTTCTGTTGGTGATACTATTACCAGTAACATGAATTGTTTGGAAGGGGAGGGAGAGCGGTGGGGTTGATGGGGAACATACACTACTACAGAGTGGATGTACTTACGACAGTTGTTGGAGACAATATTTTATTTTTGTCTTTAACACATGTTTTTATTTAATGAATTTTTTTAAATTTTTTAAACGTGTTCCGTAAAGACAAAAGGAAAAGGGCACTATAGTTATGAGTATCAATAATAGCTTTCAAATAATAGCGGTGTCATTTCGCATTTTCCTCAGCTCACGGCGCCCAAACTCGACCTCTTCTCCTATGACGAATTCATGGAACTGTTGCTTCTTCTGGAATCAGCGGCAAGCACTGTGGGATCATCGATGCAGGGAATTAAGGGTCATCATACAGCTGGTAGTTGTTCAGATTTTTGATGTGAGCACGGATCAATACAATTTTTTCCTATGCCCTAGCCATGTTCACGACCGTTCTCAATGCAGGGGTCCTTCATGAAGTGGGTTTTCCCTGTAATCCTCTGACCGCGCACTTAACTGGTGGTTGCTGCCAGAGGAACTCATTGTCTGCAATTTTTTAATTTTAAATTAGCGGCAAGGTCCAAGGCAAGAATAGTGGCTGAATTTAGCGGCAAGGACTGAGACATAATCGATAGTGCGGTGGAGAGGATATTAATCATGCAGAGCCTTGATCTGGCTATATGTAGGAGCATTTCAGCTATAATTTTATATGCCCTAGCTATATTCTTACATGGGTGTACAGGTGATTCATGACCAGGAAGAGTGAGGGGCAAAGGCAGGGTAGGATCTAAAGTTGGGTATAGTCAAGGACTATGCCCTAGAAATCTAGATCTACACATCAAAGAGGTAATAAATTTTCTTACCCATCTGTAGATCTCATGGTTTTTTTTTTAATGTTGGTATTCTGTAAATGTTATTATGTTTTATCACTTGTTGCGTTCACTATATGGGTGAAGTAAGAAAAAAAAACCCTTTTATTTTCATTTTTAATATTTGAAACCCTTTAGCTTGTTTCCTTAGTTGATTACACTAGTTTTCCTTTGACACCGAAGTTGAAGAACTGTTATGTTATGTCTTTGCTTGGCTGCTCTGGCAGTAGTAAGATTTTTTTTATAGCTTCCTTATACGTGCATTTGAGTGTGATCATCTTATTTGCTTCTAGTTTATTCTGAGACTCTTCAAATATTGAGGCACAATTGTAGATGCAGATTTCTAGAGTTCTGTTTAGCAGGTTTAAAAGAACCACTGTGCACCAGTTGAAATTTTTTGCATGCCCACAATAGTTTCTCCCCGACCATTGAATAACCCGTAAGCTGATTTGTCTTGAACGATTGGGTGTTACTTTTAGATGAAAATGTGTCCTTAGCAATTGCCATGCCATGTAAGACTTCTGATCCTCCCACTTCTCCATTTATCATAGCTGTCAGCTTCCCCAACTCTGGAAGGATGGAACCAATCAAATTATTGTGGGAGATATCTAAAACATGGAGACTTGAAAGATTGCCTAATGTATGTGGAATCCATCCATGGAATTTGTTTGACCTCATAAAAAGTATCATCAACTTGGAAAGCTTTCCTAACCAAAGAGACATGAACCCGAACAAGAAATTCCTGGCCACATCTAAAATCTGCAACTTCCAACAGTTTTGAACAGTAGATGGCAAGTTTCCCTCAAGCATGTTATCACTGAGATGAAGCTTTTCAGGTTGGCTCAAACTTCCCATATGTGATGGAATCTCTCCACTCAAATTATTGTTTGGCAGATTCAATCTTCTGAAAGTTGAGCAGTTGGTTATGCTTGATGGTATTTTTCCTTTTAAGTTATTTTCTAATAGATCCAAATCCTTAAGATTTTGCAAAAGAGCAAAGGAATTAGGGATACCACCTCCTAAATCATTTTGAGAGTATGATAAGAACTCCAGCATGGGAAGAAGCGAGCCAATCTCAGTTGGGATGATACCAGTGAATCTATTTGGGGATAGGTCCAACAGTTCCAAATCTGATGCATGCACAGAAGGAATGGGAAGATAACCCATCAACATATTATTATGCAAGTCTATCCCTATATAGTAGCTTTTATGAAAGCTGGAGGGAAGTTCACCTTGCAACATATTGTTTGACACAAAGAACTCACAAATATTGAAGGTCCCCAAGCCAATGTAGAGTGTTTCCATAAAGACGGTTGTTGGAGAGATCCAAAAACCACAAACTCAATTGTTTTGAAAGGAATGTAGGAATGGGACCCCAATATTACAAGAACCCAATTTCAATCTCTTAAACTGCATTGGAGGTATCCATGTTGGTCAGCATGAACAATCAATTTATTGTTCAAAAGAGGTAACTCAACAAGCCTCTTAGCATTATCAAATAAATGGAGAAAAAAGTGGCCTTCTAAACTATTGTTAGAGAGATTTATTCTATAAATCTGAGTCAGATGTCCAAGAGAAGTGGGTATGGTACCATTAAGCTGATTGTTATCTAGATAGAGCTCTTCCAAAGAGTGAATCATTTGTAACTCAGAAGGCACATTGTCAACATATTAGTAATAATACACCCTACTCTATTGTCAACGTTGTCTAATATTGGACCTTACCTCAATGGACCCCATGGTTTTGACCAACTGGCCATGTCAGTCCAAAGATCCACATTAAGCCATTGTATAGACTCAAATCCTAGACACTTCAGTTCCCCCATATAAAACACCTTTCAAAACAACCAACAGGATGAACTTGGGACAAACTTGTGCATACCCGCGTAGATCCATGGCGAACCAAGGTAGATGGGCATGGAAAAAAAGTTTTTCTTTTTGGAAGTCATGAACCCTCTTTGCTGTTTCTGAATACCGTTTTGGTGGAATTCATGAGCACACCATTTAAATAAGATTTTATATATAAGTAATTAGCAGACCTAGATCTACTTGAGCATCTTGAGAAAAAGCTCCATTGCTTTACAATGGAGCCTTATATTGTCATTATTTTCAGCTAACAATGAATTCTGTAGGAGACTACACCTTATCCACATTGATCATAGAATGTTTTAACAGTGCCAAAGAAATAAGAATAGTTTCTGATATAATTTTACCATCTCGTTGCTTCTTCCTTTACAAGAGGCATTAATTTTAACTATTTAATTTTTGATAAAGTTTACCCTGATTAAGAACTATGAAGTATAGATGGTCAGATAATTAGTAAAAACTATACATGTGTTTAATATATCTATTTGAAAAATGCTAGAAGATATCAATCTAGGCTTTCTCTAATATTTTAGATAACTTATCAGAGTTTTCCCATTTATGATGTATAAATAACCATTCTACTTAACCCTTTTCTAATACCCTTGTTCAAGCATTATATATGATATTAACTCTGCTTCTCTTGTTAAATGGCCCAATATTTGAAGTAAATGATGCTACAATGGTACGAACATTAGCTATGATTACATGTTTGTTGTGTGTTGGTAGTTTACATGATAGTATGTGACATTCTAATCTTATTTCACACTTCTAGACAAATAAATATATAATTTTTAGATTGTTTTTTGTACGGACCTATATATTGTTTTTTGTACAAACCTACATCGCACTTCAAAATTTAGCTATACCAGTGAATTGGTTCCTTGAACCCAAATCTGAACCTGAACCAGCAACTTAGGTTTTAGACAAGATGCTTGGACATTTTGCAATCTGAATTTGTAAGTGTTGACTTTAAAGTTCCAATTGGTAGTATTGCAGTTGCACTCTTGACCAAGTCACCATCATGACTGTAGTCTTTACTGTCTTTGTATTTCCATAAGTTATTTGTTCTATACTTGTTTCTGTGTCTGAATCCAGTATATTGTTCAATGTTTGTTTTTTCATACGTTTTCTCTATCTAATATGGTCCTGCAAAACGTCAATAACACATGAACTGGGGGAAGAATTCTTTATTTTTTTTCTGAAAATGCTACTTCATTTGGCTATCTTGGAGGAAATTTTTCACTCTGGTAATTATGCCCTAATGACAAATGACATTGCATTATCACATAATAATGAAAACTTCAAAATTTGGAAGTATTCAAAGTTAATTACATCTTCAAATCGATCTAAATTATATATGTGTCATTTCAATTTGTTTCGCTCGCTTATTAATGAGGGTTTTATTTCCGATGGATCGGCTTGTAAAAGAATTATGACTTTTTTTCTTAAATTTGTGTGATTAATGGATCTTTGGACATGCTTGGAGTTTGAAAATGATGGTTTGCTGATTTTTTAATTTTAATCTAGAAAAAAATGGGTGGCTGGAATGTTCTCACATGTTAGAAGGTGTTGCATATAGGTGGTTTCGGACGTGTCTAGTGGTGGAAATCGCATAGCTTTGGACTAGCTGAATTTTTTTTTGTTGAGGTAAGACAGTTGTTGTAGCTGCATAAACTATGTAATGAGGTTTTAAGGGAAAGTTGTAATGAAGCATATGAAGAATATGATTAATTGACAGGTGACCTTTTCGAAGAGGAGGCAAGGGATACTAAAAAAGGCAAAGGAGCTTTTCGTAGTCTGCATTGCTAAGGTTCCAGACGTCATTATCTTAGCCAAAGGGAAAGTGTTCGAGTATGGCAACGTTAGGTATGATTTTTTATATAATTTCTTCTTTGCTTCAATGTGTTGTTATTTTGAATGATTTTAATGGTTTGTATTTCTTTTTGGAGAGTGATTGTTTAGTATAAATAGCTACAAAATGGTGGCATTCTTTGAAAATATGAAAAAAATAGTTTACATATGTGGAGAATTTGAAGGGATTTACGGTGTTTGAACAAGAAGCCATGGAAACTTTGATTTATTAATGGCTGAATAAGTGTCTTTCTATATTTAAATTAAATGTCTTTGTAAAGAGTGTTGTAAATCTTAGGGAATGGATGATTCTTTTAAGTAGAAATGCAGTTTTTCGAAGGTTGTGCACTTTAAATATGTGAGACAACAGGAAAATGCTTTTTAGAAATTTATCAGGATTTACAGTAGTTGCTGGCATGAGTTTTTGATAGTCTTGATTCTGTTATATAGTATACTTTACAATATTTAATACTACCCTCTTCTTTTGGTTTAAATGATTGAGCCTTGTTTTTATTGTAACATATTATTCAAGTTGTGCCTTTTCAGTTTCCTATCGTAACCTGGCCCTAATACTACATTAATTTCCACGAATCAGCTTAAAGATTCAAATCCATAACCATCTGTCTTCTTTGAGGTTTTGGGCGTGGCACTGTTCTTCCAAATTATTTAATTGCTAAAAATAATGTCATTGAAATGAGAGTATACCTAAACAAAGGCCCAGTTGTTAGCAAACTAGAAAATGTATTCCATTAATATCAGGTAACAGTGAGCACAGGAGAAGAAAAATTCATCTTCTCCTTCAACCAGATTCATTTCCCGTCCCTGCAATACAAAAAATAGACTTATCACCCACCACAAAAGCTAAATTAATTTTGATTCTTTGTATAGGATAATTTTTGGAAATAAGATGTTCATGTTTGATTACGAGGACTTGAAGAACTTCTAGAAAAGGTACTAAGATTGATGCCAAATTGATGCTTCCCAAAGATGTTGTTAGGGCTCTCTGGAAAGAGACATGAATGTTTTGCTGCATTCCCCTCAGATAAAACAATGCCAAAACCCTTGCGGTTGTGATGTGCACTATATTTCTGAGTACCTCCATCACCCATCCCAAACACAGTATGAACGCCATTATGCTCAAGGCTGTATATTTCTGGCTGCCCAATATCCAGAAACAGATCCATATGAATACAATAAAAATGACCCAATAAGAGGGGCATATCAGCTCCGGGTATTTCTTAGTTTGGGACAGAGCCTTGGGGAGCAACTTTGATATATATTATATCCTGCAAGTGACATTGGGAAACAATTTATACATGAGAGGGTTTTGAAATATGCATGTCCGCTGTCTTACAATGAATATCCTGATTCCAGACAGGATATGTAGAATGCATTAAACTTCTAATCATTGCACATCTCATCAGTCATGCAGGAGAGGTAAACTAGAGTCACAATCACAACAATCAAGCACGGTATTGTAGTTGAGTATTAGAAAATCATTTTATTTAATGTGTTTCCTACAGACCATTTTGCTGGATTTGGATTACAATTTGTTTCATTACTAAATTGTTTTCTTGTGGTTGTGGAAATCTATTCTTTATAAAAGAATCCTTTTGCAAAGAAAATTTCTTATTTTCTCTGGAAGAAACTCTTTTCTTATTTACAACTGTAGATCTAAGTTACAAATTGTCATCATCCTATATAAAGTTATTACTCTGATATTGCCAGTTCAATATGTAAAAATGGTGAAATGAAATTCATTGGGTCAATAGATAATAAAAATGTTCACTTGTCATAGATAGTTGATTGGTTGAAGGTAAATTGTTTCTTTGCAATCTTGTTTTCCAATGTTGTATTTCAATGTATTTCAGTTTTGTATTCTTATGTTTCTCATCAGTGAAGATGCTTTCTTATTATTTGATCACATGCGTTTCTATTTGCCGTGGTTCACTTCATACATTGGCTTACTATAAATTGAATATTTTTTTCATCTTGCAGGCAAGAGGAGTGTTTAAGGCTGTCTGAATAAAACCAGCTCACACAAGGTATTTATCAAATCAAAATAAACTTCTTTTATGAATACAAGATCTAATGACTATGATATGAGGAGAGTGTATGTGTGCATGAGTTTGGACACACGAATGATGACTCCATTTCTTCATTCTAATGATTAGAATGATCGTAAACTCTATCAAGTTTTTTATTTTTCCTATTGAGTGTCATAGTCTTCCTAATCCAATTTTATTGTTGTAGCTTGCTATTTCGAAATATTGGTGGTGTCCACACAAAATGGTAGACCAGGTATTTATGTTGTTTTTGTACTCTTGATATCATTTTATTTAAATGAAATAGTAAATAGAATTTAATATTTATCTCATAGAGTAATATTTCATATCATCATTAATATGATTAAAATACTAAACTAGTTAGTTTTAGTTTTATTTAGAGTAATTTGCACTATTTATGAAATGTCTTTGTGACTGTGATGAAACCCTTGAAATTAGAAAATACCTTCAAAAATCTTACCATACAATGATTCTATGCGTAATAAGTCAGAAAAAGACATTAATCTTACCTTTGGGATATTGAACCAACATAATCATAAGGTTTGAGGAGAGATTTTTGAAGAGAACTATGTTTTTTAGATGGTGCTTAGGTACGGTTGTGTGATGAGATGGTGGAGATGGTGCTTACCTATGGTCGCATCCTTTTTTTGCTATAGAACCGTGTTAAACAACAATACAAATCATTCTAACATATTATCTCGAGTTAGCTAAAGACATAAAAATATACAAATTAGGCTTTCCAAATTTTGATTTTCTCAAGTTGCAATCATGAGCTCTTGAAGAATATATACTATGCAAGTTAAAAACTTAGCACACTTATTGTTGATAGTACATGGTGGATTCAGGAAAATAGGACATCGTCATCATCTAAATATTCAGATGAACGAGCACCAAGACCTACTCCAGGTACAAATGCATACTTCAATGAAATGATATATTGCACTTGCAAAAGGTGTGAAAATAGGAAACTAAAGAAGCGACGACTTGTTGGTATCCATAGAATGAAATATGGAGTTTATATAGAAGAGGTACATTGTAATAACATATCTTATAATAAAAATTCATATGCATATTGTTTAATACTCTATTTCTGATCATTTCATTTGATTTTTTTATTTATGAAAAGCCACTTACAACTCCGAACATCATTGAAGAACCAATGAATGATACTGATGATAGCCAATCCCAAGATGAAGAGCAAGATGCATTTATGGATGAAAGCACTTCACAGATAAATGAGGCTGGAGTTAATGAATTTATCCAAGACTTCTACACATCTTCTGAAGAAGTTATTGATTCACCCATAGCTCTGTTGGCAAGGATGCCTCTATTTCTAAATGCAGACACTTCTATACTAGCGACACTTATGTTATTGTTGAACTTGAAGGTTGCACATGGATTGACAAATACATGCTTTACTGACATATTAAGGTAGGATATATATTGCTATAAATTAATTCTCTTTGGTGTCTTCATTTATTTAAATATTTTGTATACTTATTAAAAAAATAAAATCATCATGTAGGCTTTTGGCAAACAAAATACTTCCAAAGGACAATAAGTTGCCTCATTCTCATAGAGAAGTATCTTCAATGATGAAAGACATTGGAATGGAGTACAATACATATGACACATGTCCAAATGACCATATATTGTACTATGGAAAGAATGCAAATTTGAAGCAATGTCCAGTGTGTCAAACAAGTAGATATCACCAAGATCAAGTGTCCAAGAAGGTTCCACATAAAGTATTACGGCATATTCCACTAAAGCCAAGGTTTGAGAGAATGTTCAAATGCAAGGAATTGGCAAAATATATGAATTATCATGCAGATGGGAGAAGTCAAGATGGTGTCATGCGTATGGCCGCAGATAGCAAATATTGGACAGAGATTGAGGAAAAATGGCCACATTTAAGAAATGAGCCAAGGAATGCAAGGATCTCTCTAGCAATGGATGGTGTCAATCCTTTTGGAGATCTTAGAACAACATATTCTGTATGGCCAGTTTTAATAATTAACAACAATCTTCCCCCATGGATGGCAATGAAAAAGGAGCATGCAATGTTAACTCTTATCATACCAGGTATTAGAACATATAAATTCAATGCTTTCTTGAAGATTTTATACAAATAATTCATTTTTCTTGAAACCAAATAATTTTGTTCTTTTATTTAGGGAAGTATCAAGTAAAGGATATGGATGTATACATGGAGCCCCTCATTGATGAGCTTCGCGAACTATGGAATGGTGTAAATATGTATGATGTATCAAGATCAATCAATGATAGAAACTTCCTCTTTCATGCAATATTGATCTGGACAATACATGATGCCCCTGGGCTCTCTATTTGTTGTGGTAATATATGAAAAATTTCATTTTGTAATTATTATTTTTGTTGTGCCATTCACTAACTCTAATTTCCATTCTTATTTTAGGGCTACAAACAAAGGGGAAACATGGTTGTCCAACATGTGGGCCAAAAACCTTACACAGGCAGTCAAAAGATCTCAATAAAACTGTGTATGATGAGTATAGACATTTCTTACCACAAAATCATTGCTATCGAGTGCGTGAGAAAAACAAGTTTAATGGACAAGAAGTGGAAACAAGAAAGCCAAGAAGAATGAACCCTGCTAGGTGGAAAGCAATGTATGACAAAAAGGAAGGGGCGAGATTTCCACTAGGAATGAAAAGGCTCTCAATTTTCTACAAATTAGAATATTATGAGAACTTGCCAATAGCCCATCTATTTGATACTATGCACATTGGAAAAAATGTGGCAGAATGCTTATGGAAACATCTAAATGGAACCAATCATGAAGCACAAATTAAGTTGCGGAAGGACTTGCAAGTTGCCAATATCATGCCGAACATGTGGTTACATGGAGATAACTCATATGTTGATGCTCCATGGACTCTTACGTCAAGCGAGAAAGATAACATCATTGAAACAATGAAAGTGATTAGATTTCCTTCTGGATTTGGTGCATCATTAAAAAACTTATTTACAAGAGATGGATCAGATTTATCAGGCCTAAAAACACACGATTGGCATAATTGGATAAAGGTAACTTTGTAGTATGTTACAAATATTTCAAACCTAGTTAGAAATTTGCATATCCAAGTAATAATATTAGGTCATGTATATTTTAAAATGGTTATTCATCAATGGTTGTGCAGTATGTGTTGCCCACAACAATACCAAGCAGTTTTGATCATGATGTCACATTAACAATATACAAATTGTCGAAATATTTGAGGTATTTTGAATTAATAATGCATAACAATATATTAATCTTATAATTTTAAGTGCATCATTACTTTTGCCTATGTACGAGCTAATCCTTTCGATTTTGAAGATATCAAAAATCTTTATCTAATAATTGCAAATGTTTGTAGGTGGGTTTCATCTAAAGAGATACATCAGGATGACTTGAAGTACTGGAAAAGGAATATTTCACTTTTGATGTGTGATATTCAAATGTGCTTCCCTACTAGTTTTTTTAATTCTCAAGAGCACTACCTTGTACACCTAGTAGAAGAGATTGAGTTGTGTGGTCCTATTCATATTCGGACAATGTGGCTAGTGGAGAGATATATGAAAGTTTTAAAAAAATTTGTTAGGCAAAAGGCTCGACCAGAAGGATCCATGGTTGAGGGGTATGTGGTTTTCCAAGCAATGGTTCATTTGAGTGAGTACTTGCCTCAATTGCACCTTGAAGCTCCACAATTATGGAATTATAACCAACCTCTATCATTTGAAGGAGAAAAATTAGAGGGGCAGGGGACATCAAAGCGGATAAAAGGTATGCAATAATGTTGAAGCAATAATTTTATGTTAAATTTAACAATGAAATAATTTAAATAATTATTAACTTATTGATCAATTTTTTTTTTCGTTGTAGATGCTAAGGAGTGGGAGGCATTACATTTGTATATTGCGTACAATTCTGACTTTATGTTGGAATGGATGGAGAAGTATGCTAAACAAAAGAAATTAGAGGATGAAAAGGCATGGGCCAACATATATAATAAACATGGTCAAAACACTTCTCGAGGGCTACCTGCAAGCCATAAAAGAAGATGGACAGATAGATGCTCATGGAATTGGCTAAAGACCAATATTGAACATGAGGCAACAAAAAAGAAGAATAGAGTGACACCACAACAATTAAACTTTGTTAAAGGATCAATGAATGGGGAGGTGATTCATATATATTAGCATATTGGATATGTTTATTGTGTTTTATTTTATTTTTTGTATAATTGAATCTAATTAGTTCTTATTTTAATGATTTTAGGTAAAATATTACAAAGCAATGTGGAATCTTGGTCATCATTTTCGCATTAGAAAAGTTGATGAAAAGAGACAAAGCTATGATTGTGGTGTTTCAGCATCATTTGAGGTGGAATGTCGTTCACATGCAAATGATAGAGAACCAATCACAAGCACGCTTCAGTATTATGGAGTGTTGGAGGATATTATAGAGCTTGATTTTAGGTCTTTCACGAAAGTTGTTTTTCATGTTGAATGGTACAGGCTAATCAAAATGGGTGAAGATAAAACAATATTTTTGCACGATAATGGATTCTATATGATCAATACTTCTAGGTTTGAAGCCACTTCTGAACCTTATGTGTTTCCAAATCAATGTGACCAAATATTTCTCATTCCAAATTTAGAACAACTTGGTTGGTCATTTGTTATTGATTATGATCCAAGAGGGCGAAGAGTAACATTTTTTGAAGCAGACGACCATGGCTTACTTGAAGATGTAGAAGTCCCACTTGAAGACATAGATGACGACGATGGTGACGATGAAATTTTTATTGTCAATGATACATATGACCATGATGAAGATCTTGCTGATTTTAATGAAGTGCTTGAAACACATGAGGAACCACAACGACAACAAGTCCATGAAGATGATGACTTCATTGATTTTCATTTACCTATAGTTGAAGGTGATGAAGATCATGAAAGCAATAGTATTAATTTATTTGTGGATTTAGGGCCTACTAATGATGGGTTATTTATGCCATCAGATGAGGACATTGCATCTGAGGATGATATGGTTTGATAACCATGCTCACTTTAAGATTATTGTAGGTAATAAGTACATTAATAGACACTTGTATATGAGTATTGAGTTTATTTTAAAATAGTTTTATGTTTGGTGGAGGCACATGATATAACATGCTAGAAATTGTCAATTGAATATTTGGGAAACTTTACACAATCAAAATCTAGGAACTTTATGCAATCACCACCTACTCAAGATAAATGTAATATAAAAAACTCAAAAAAATGCATGTTGACCACTGCTTATGTTGATGATTAATGAAATTTGTATATGTTATTGTTAATGGGGCACTAAATTTGAATTTTTTACTAATATTGTTTGCATATGTTCTCTAAAAAATATGTTCTTATTTTTATTATATTGTCATTGTGTACATCTTCAAGAATGTGGCCCAAAGTGCTACAAATTCTTCTGTGGGGGATCCATTGATTTTAAATGCTTTAGTTGAAATGTTAAAAAATGGACAAGGGCAACAGATAACGATGATGGTGCAGGAGGTAAGCTTGAAAATTATTGTTTATAATATCAATTATCAAATGTTACCTTTTATATAATGTTATTTTATATCTATGGAATGCAGGCCATTTCAAAAGTCATTCCAACCCCTATTACATCAGTTAGTACATCTACTACTATAACAGTGGTAAAATATGATCAAGATTATTATGCATTTAATAACCTTATTTCAGTTTATCTAGTTACTATTTTTTGTGCTTTTGTATACACAAGATATTTGGAACTAACTCAATTAAGCATGTATTTTGCTGGTATGCAGGATTCAACTATGCCCACCAATACATCTATTGCTATGCCAAAGGTAGGATGACATGATTTTTTTGAGTAAGCTTGATTAAAATATTTAACTTATTATACCATCAAAATATTTATATTTGTACTTGCAGAATATTTCAAGGACAACTCCAAAAAGAATGCAATCTACTAGTGTACAGGCTCATGGTATACCCTCTATGTGTAGAACAAAAACACCTATGACACGAGTTGGATCAAGTGTAAAACCTCATAGCAAACCATCTACATCTAAAACAAATGTTCCTAACGAACCTGTTGAATCAGAAATGACTGGCCCTATTAGGAGCACATCAAATGTGGGTTCTTTAAGAATTCTTCCACCTACATTGGAACAAGTTTAGTTAAGGAGTAATAAAGACTCACAATTCCATCTTTAATATAATGTTATTTTATATCTACGGAATGCAAGTCATTTCGAATGTCATTCCGACCTCTATTACATTAGTTACTACATCTAGTACTATATTAGTGGTAAAATCTGATCAAGATTATTATGCATTTATTATCTGCATTTTAGTTTCTCTACCTACTATTTTTTGTGTTTTTTTATACACAAGACATTTGGAAAGTAACTCAATTGACCATGTATTCTGCTGGTATGCAGGATCCAACTATGCCCACCAATACATCTTTTGGTATACCAAAGGTAGGATCTGATGACATTTTTGAGCAAGCTTACTTACATTAATTTCATCTTATTATACCATCAAAATATGTATATTTGTACTTGCAGAATATTTCAGGGACAGCTCCAACAAGCATGCATTGTACTGGTGTAGAGGCTCATGGTATACCGTCTATGTCTACAACAAAAACACCTATGACAAGAGTGGGATCAAGTGAAAAACCTCATACCAGACCATCTACATCAAACACTAATGTTCCTAATGGACCTGTTGAGTTGCGAATGAATGCCCCTATTAGGAGCACACCAAATGTGGGTTCTATAAGAATTCTTCCACCTACATTGGAACAAATTTCCTTAAGGAGTAATAGAGACTCACAATCAAGAATGTTAAGGATGTTACCAGATACTCCTGAAAATATTGGAATCAGACAAGAAATGATTAAACAAATTCAGCTATGTGATAGGGCATTACTGGAGACTGCAGGGACTACCTCAGATGAACAGGTAAAATTTCAAAGAGATATAATAAATTCTTGTTCATGTGAAGTTCATATATTTTTTTAGAAATATAGATTTCAATTGTTGTTACTTTTAAATTTTCAGATATTGAAAGGATTGGTTTATTCTTAGATTTGATTTATCACTGTTAACTTGGTAGTGTAAGAGATATATTTCAAATGGAATTTGTTCTTTCTTTTGTTTGCTACTGATATCAATGAACTGAAATAATATTTTTTCCCCATCAATGACTTCTCCTACCAACATCATGTTAGTATAGAAATATATAGGAAAATAAATAGTCACTTGTTGATTAAATTAGTGCTGTTGTATTCAGTGATCAATACTTGCTATATAATTATTGAACGAGTGAAGGAGAATTGTTGCCGGATTGAAGATTTGATATATATATATATATATATATATATATATATATATATGATCAGTAATATCACTTCATATATTTATTAGCTATTATTGTAATTTTCTTTCTTTACTTCTGTACTTGAGAGTATAAGTTTGTATGCTCCAAATATATGTTGTTGCATATGGGTGTTTCGTATTTATATTATTTTACTGGTAGATAGACATGCCTTGTAGAACTTTATGTATTATATATATTTTTCAGATGTAAATAGCAAATCTGAAATTTTCTACAGCTCTTCGTGTAGCAGCAATATTTATTATATATGTGTGTGTATCAATGTTGACATACATGATATAATAGAGTAACAAGTATTCCTTTTTTGGCACATGATTATTTGAAAATTAATTCATATCCTTAGTATAGTCTATTTGTTAGCATTGTCTTTTCTTTGATTGCTCATTTATGGATGATGTCTTTGCACTTGTTCTGGATTTGACAATAGTTTAATATTTTGGTTGGGGTTTAACTGATTTCAAAATTTAATTATAAATACAGGAAGTAAATGAGCAAGTGACTGATGTGCCTGTAAGGGGATTTGTCTCAACCCCCAAGACTACAAAAGTATCATTAGTAACTACAAAAGGATTGCAAGAACTAACAATATTGCTCACCTCTGAAGGAAATGTGCTGAAGGATGAAACAAGCCTAAAATACTTTCACTTTATATATCGTCGTGTGGAAAATTTATTTGGAGATACCATCCAAAGGGATTGGAGGAATCAACCTATAGATAAAAAGGAAGAACTCTTTAATGATGTCATTACAACATTTGACGATCCTGGTTTTAATAAAGATGTTATTCTAGATATAGCATGTAAGTACATACACTCAAAAAGAGATAATTTAAGGCTAAAATTGGTCAAAAACTTGAAGTATCCGCATCCAGCTTGGATCACAAATCAAGTGACATGGGATGAACTTGTGAAAGATGCCAAGTTTAAGAGGAAGGTCGACGAGAATCCAAACTACAAGGCATCTATACAAGGAAGTAAAAGACGCCTTCGTGATACAAGCAATGCAACCAAAGCTCGAGTGTCAAGGATTGGTTCTCATAAATTAGGATCTGGTGGATATAATAGCATTCGTGCTAGCATGGTAAGTGAATATTTAATCTATTATATTCACTATCTTAGTAATAATTGTTTAAGTTAATTCGATTGTGTTAGTCATTGTACCTTATAAGTTTATTTCTCTTTGTTAATATAGGTTCACCATTTTGAAAAGGAAGCAGTAGAGAAGGACTTGAAGTATGCTTTGCTACATGGTTCACAAGACCTTCGACAATATATGATTGATCGAGGGGACAAATTAATCAATAGTGAAAAATTTGATGTATGTAATTTATATATTTTATGACATGGATTAAATTAATTGGATAAATTATGTTTTAATACTTAACTTGTTTTGTGTATAGGAAGCTGAAAATTCAAACTCGTCAACTGAAGCATCTAGTAGTGAGCATGAAGATAAGATGCATTCACACGATGCAATAAATGTTCCTGAAACTCAAAAGTCAACCATCATTGAATCTGAACAAATGGAAGAGAAGAATAATGACGAAAATGTTCAATGCAATGAGCAATCTGAAACGACAATCCGTCTAGTGCCTCGTAGAAAGAGAACAAAAAGGAAACAGATGCATACAAATATTTCGTAGAAGATAACATAAAAATAGATTAAATTTAATACAACTTTGCCTTTTACTTATAAAAATAATGCATGTATTATTTCTAGGCTTTGTTTCTACTACTGTTATTTGTGCACGTTGTGCTACATTCTATTCTTGGAGTTGCAAAAAACTTTAATAAATATGTTAAACTAATGAAGTAGCAGTAATTTGTGGTGTTTGAGAACATTCAGTTGGTAATAGTCTTTGAACTCTTTGCATATAACATATCTAATTTGATTGTTGTAAACACATTTTTTCATTAAATTGTTGAGGTTAACAGAAATTAGAAGAGATCAAGGTAATATTGCTATTCTTTTCTATTATTGTTTTGGGTTATTATGTAGTGTTGGGTATAACTTGCAGTTTTTAGTATGGGAGGTAATTTGAAAACAGTTGTTGTAATTTTATTTGGGTTTGACACATTTTTATTTTTATTATAGATCATTTGGTTAAGCTCTCAAATGAGTTTGTGTTGACTGTACATTCATAGGAAACATCAAATTCTACATATACGAGGCAGTAGATTCTATCCATTATCTACCTCTCTAGTGAAAAAACTTCCATACTTCTAAATTTTAGAGAACATATTGGAGACACTCATACAAGGCTGAGAACTGCAGAGACTAACCAAGATAAAAGTTGTGTGACTGGGTTGCAATAAATACGTAAGCAATTTCTGGAAAAGTTCAAACAGGTAAGCCATTACGCATTCTAATTAGGGCATTCAATAAACATATTCTATTTTTGTAATTACAAGTGGGTCTCTAACCCTTTACCTTATCATTGTTTGATCTCAAATGGATGAATTCTGACTTGTATTTACTGCAGGTTTCCCTAGGAGATGATGGGTAAAATGCAAATGGGTTGTGTGAATTAGGCAGCACATTCAAATTGATAGAGACTGCAACAAATCATTTTAGGTAGTTATTTTAGATTCCTCAACTATGATATATATGAGTTATAAATGTAATATTGAACTATTCTTATTTAATACAGTTATTTGAAGAGATGAGGTGGACCATGTGTGTTGGACTTGGATATGAAGTCCACAATGACTGGTGGTGTGCAAGATATCAATGGAGAAGATGTTGTAACTCAAAACCACATCATTACTCGTTGGAGTACATTACTATTGTTAGGCAATTTCGTAATCACATTTCTTACTGCTAACATTATATTATTTTAGAGATCTATGATATATAGTTTTACTGATTCTGAATTTGATTGTCTTCACTTGACAAGAGATCATTACTTACTGTTTGTAGGTAACTTCATCATTAATTTTCTTTCCGCTAACATAATCTTAACTTAGAGATGGCATCATTTTACTAGATATGTATATTACTGATTCTGAATTTGATTGTCTAGATTTAGTTACATCTATCAGTTCCCTACAATATATAATATATTTATGTAATGTTAACTTGATGTGTGTATTTATCGTTGATATGGACAAAATATTAACATGAAAGCGTTTATCAAACAATCAATGGGCATGACCAACCTAATTATGGTATCTTTAGCATTGCCAGTAACTGGATTATCATAATTTACAGACTATTAATTGGGATCAGCTTTTCAATGTATATATATATATTTTCGTAAAAGGTCCATACACCCGTACTATTATTAGATAGAAGAAAACATTACAACAGTAGGAATGTTTCCAAGCACAGTCAAAACAACATAAAGTACAATGTCATAATGAGACTGTCATTTAGATCATCAAGAGGACGAAGAAGACTGGGATGCTTGCTTACACATGGCGAACCCTGTATTGTCATATCAGCATTTGTTTAGATCTCGCTCTTTCAACACAACCTCTGAGCCATTCTGAGGGTAAATGATTAGAAAACCCAAGGGAGGAATCAAATCTCTGAGTAGAAAATCTGCAGCTACAAAACTCGACTGGATAAGACTCTGCTCTGTACTCACATTAAAATGGGTACGATAGTTGTGATCCAACAGACACATTGGGTGTTGAAGTTACTAAACCTTTTGAAAAGCGGAGACCATATGAGAAGCAGGGGCAAGTTGTGATTTCAACATACAGCTGCACTCTACCTTCGAAAGAGTACCCTCTATGGTAAATGTAGGTTGCACTACTCCCTCAGGTACTGCTTGAACCTCCATGGGAAAAAAATTTTCTTTCCCAGAAACAAAAGTGGGAATCTCCAAATCTGCCCCAACCTTGGCAAGTCCTTTGACTGACCTACTCTCGTCAGAGGGTGAAGAACTCATAACAGAATCCTTGACCTAAAAATGAAGCCCCTTGCATGATTTAAGTTGAACACTCAAATCTGGGTGCAACAGTTGAAACTGGACTTCTAGGGGATTTTGAAGCTGCAAATCCTCCTCTGCCCCCCTCAGATGGTAATTTACAACATTCATAACCTCCTGTTGGTTATTGATAACGTTCAAATTCTCCTGATGGTTATTGATAACATTCATGTCCTGAGAATCACCATTACCCAATTTGACATGATGTAAAAGACCCTCAGGATCAATATCCCTGGAATTTGTAGTGATAAGTTGACAAGACTTGTTCTGATCATCGTGGGAACAAGGGACTTTTTGTGGGGGTTTATTTCTTGAACACTTTTGTGCAAGAGAAGATGGATCAGGACAAAATCAATACCCTCTGCTGGAACCCCACACTCAAAAACCAAATGTCCCAGTTTCATTTGTCTGTCATTGACCATGTTAGGAGGATGAATAAAAAAACATTCAGCCAAATCTCTCATCATTGATTTGAGAATGATTACAGCAGGCCATTCAGCCAAATCTCTCATTATTGGGATCATGATGCATTGTTTCACAATTGGATATATGGTGATGTTTAAATTAGAGTACAACAATTAAAGTTTAAAAGAGACGTACAAGGGAAGACATACTGAGATTCTAGATTAATTTGGAATCCGGGTATTGGCTGCTGTATTTGGAGTCACTGTAGAGTTGTCATGTGTAATGGCTTGAGAACAAGCCATTTTTTGGGCAGTACTGCTGCAGTACAACTTACCATCCATCAGTTAGAATCTTCCACTTTAAGCATTGTATGGCTATGATGCAACTTCTTTTGTAGAACAGATCTGATTGATAGTAGAGTACCTAGTGCTCAAGATTTGACTCACCAAATAAAAAATATTCAGGAATCCAATTAAGAGAACTTCCAACAAGCCCAAAGTGGGTAGAACTTGTATGCAGATGGACATCAGACAGAGAAAGCATTTAAGAGGACAATTTGGTGCTTCTAAAGTTGCAGCTTTTAGACAATTATCTATGCAGGGAAGTGCAAAAGAGAGGCTTACACCATATTCCTATTGCACTTACCAAGTGATTAAAAAAGTGGTACAAGTTTCTTATGAACTAGAATTACTTCCCGACAACAGCAATCACTATATTTTCCATGTTTCACACTTAAAAAAATCTCTTTCACAATAGATCAGCCTATCCAACGAACTCCCTTCACTAGTTTCTGAAGGAAAATTGATAGTTGAATCCGTTTTGGATGTAAGGGTAAAGAGAAAGCATAGTAAAGCTATTCCTAAATACTTAATCAAGTGTAAGGGACTACCACTAGAAGATGCAATCTAGGAAGGAGTTGAAATCTTCAAACACCCTTACCTGAAATTGACTGAGTTCAACCAATTAGGGGATGGGAGGATTTTGATGAACCCATAAAGTTGAGGCCACCTAATTTGGATGACAGTACTATCTGCCAACTATAAAATTTTGTTTCCTTACAGAAAAATCATGAAAATATCATATTGGTGCCAGTCATGTGGTCTTATATTGTATAGGAAGACAATAATCAGATTTGTTTAAACTTCTTGAAGAAGCCCAGTTTTTTTTTCCTCTAGTGACACTGTGAATGCATGAAGCGTTCATGTATCAAATTCAAGTTTATCAACCTATGACCACCCATTCCCTACATATACATGCCACATTTGATTTATCTTGGCACACAATTTATATAACATGGGTTGTGAAACTTTTAGACATATCTTTAATTACCCACTTCACACATAATCTCCCATCCTTGTTCCCGATTGATATCATACCTTCTCTATCAAAATTTCTTCCTTTCAATCTCATATTATATGATCATGTCTTATCTTTGAATTTGGAATATGACAGAGAGGTGGTTAGAGTAGCTTAAATCATTGAATGAGATGCTCTGAGATATCCCATTCACCACCTTCAATAGAAATATACCCAACTTCTGTATATAATTTTTATTCATTTGTAGAGCATGCGTTGTGACCTTAATGTTGGAGAAAAAACAAAGGACATCAGGCTGCTAGAATTGTTCCTCACGAGTATTATTATCTTTGATGCCTCCATATCATAGGATTTGTCATTGGTACATTCTTTATTCTGTCATTAATTAAACTTCATAGCATCTTTTCATCGTCACTGCATATCATTACTTTGATGATTGCTCACAAGTCACAATAGATGGGCCTCTGTATTAAATCTTTAAACAAACTATTACTTACCATTAATTTCTATTTATGTTTTTCTGATATTGTATATATTTTCAACCATTGTTCCTTAGTTTTTATTCAAATCTTTCAAATCACTGTTCCACATGATGCCTGATAATAATATACCTATTATCTTTTGAAGCCTCTTATTTTCATGTACTTACACAGAAAAAAGTAGTCACAAACTCCATGTCCACTCACAGTAGAGTATGAGGGCAGAGTATGAGGTAAAGCATATAAACTTTCCTATTTCTGAGTTTCCAGTTTCATTCTCTGATATGCATGTAGATTAAATTACTCCCTCAATCTTGAGATACAACTGACTAGGATGTGATCGTGAAGTTATTGGTATCTATGTAATACATTAAGTACACAATCATATTTTTTTATATAAATTCATCAATATGCTTTGCCGTCTTACTGTTGACATCAATGATGAAGATCAACAATATCATGAATGCCCTTGACATCCTTAATACTTCATCAAGTCTCCAATATTATCTCTCAAATAGAGGCAAAAAATTTGGGCTCCATCACCCTTGAGGGCCATTACAATTTCCCAATTGAAATCCTGGTCATCTCTTCCAAATTGGCCATAGGCAGAAATCTTTTGGAACCTCTAATCTCTTCCCCTCTTCAAATCGAAGTTGATTGCAATCACGTCAGGCCTGAAATCAATGGTCTCCTCAAGTACGATGAGGATTTCCTTGTTATGGATCTTTCCAGTTCTCTGTGTGTCCACAAATATAGTCTGTGACACCACAATGCCATATAAAACTTGCATGATGCATCGTCTTGCAAGCCCAGTGGCCACAAAAATTTTGCCAGCCTGTCTGATTATATATGCTCCACTAAAATCCACCTTGGTTAGATCATTTCCCAAGAATGCCCCTCCTCCATGAGCTCCCCAACCTCCATATCTATCACTGAATGGGGTTCTATCAGAAACTTTCCTGATGGATTCAAGTGGAAGATAGTGTTCTCATCTAGGTACTTATCTGGGATCACTGGTTTAATGACATGCTCCTTGAGATCTACCACAATCTAGTCATTGGTGACAGTTTTGTCATGCTGAGTGGAGATAAGAATGGTGTGCTCAACATTCAAGAACCATGACACCTCCTTTCTTTATGTACTCCATGGTGACCTGGGTCTTACCATCATGCGTCAACCAAGGGTAAGTACCGTACTGTTTGACCTCTGTCAGCTTGGCACTCAACTTGGTGGCCAAGATATGAGTGAGAGGCATGAGCTTGGGCATTTGATCAGTTGCATAGCCAAACATGTGACCCTAGTCACAAGCTCCACTTTCCTTGGGCCTCTTGGTAAGATGTTTGTGCACACCCTGGGTAATATCAGGGCTCTCAGGGCTCTACTACTTAATGTTCATTTGCACCTTGCAGTTATCAGCATCCAGATCAACATCGTGGACAGCTGGTGTGTACTGAGCCCATATCTAGGTTTCTCACTATGTTTTTAACTTTGATTCTGATTAGGTAACTGCCCATCGATCTGAACTGTACATCTTGAACTTAGTGTAAATCACCATAATAATCCATCTTTGCTATGATTAGTACGATCATCTACATATGGAGCAATACTGTTGATAATGCTCAGATATGAAGGTTAGTTAAAATTAAGAATGGAGCACAATAAATTATTCAAAATAAGACCAGATGCACAAAATATTCAGTTAAGTTCAAGGAGACCAATAAGAGCAACAATATCTTTTTAATCATTATATATGATTAAATATGGAAACATGCATATATTAAAGTTGTCTGTTTTAAATATGCCTGTCTGTTGTCTTACAAACAACATCTTGAATCCACACATGATATGCACAATCCTATTAAACTTCTAATCATTGCACATCTCATAAGTCATGTAGGAGGTAAACTGACATGGTTTAAGTATGCTAATTACATAATAAAGTAAACATTTTGGATTTATTTTCTGAAATCTTAGATATGATCAGGAGTGCCTTTGAAGATTATGAAAATGCAAGAATTCCACGAGCCTCTGTTTTGATGAAAAATCTCCCTCCATCGGTGTTAAATCAACTAATGCATTCTACAATTGTTTGTATTTTGTTGTTCTACAAGGCTAAATATTATAAGTGACTACAATCTGATGAGTTTCTTTTATAGTTATTTTTTCAGGTCTAATGGAATGCATAAGCAACCATCAAAGTTAGGCAACTATTGCTTGCAAGGTAAGTAAAACACAATGTATATTCATCCCACTCATTGACATACTACTGGCTTTGAATATTAGTGCATTTTTTTATTATGGAATGGCAGGTAGTGTGCATCCACATACTTGAAATTGGATGGGTATGTTATAATAAAAGTTGGAGCATTTGTTGTGAAGATGAACAATTTAAAGCTACAGGATTTTCCCTTCATTTTACCTACATAAGGATAGTATGGAATAAGAATAATAACCATGGGGCACATTACCACAACTGCCAGAAGAGAAAGATATTCTTCATTGCCGGGTCAGTTCTGTTGCATTTCATTCATTTTGCTTATGTCTATGTGATTCATACATAAATATGGTGCACCATTTGGTATTTGAAACAATAATTTTCAATATCCAAATTAAGTTGAGTATTGAAGTATATGGTGTTAAAATTTCTGCTCAAATGGATGGGAATATTTTCCCCTCTAATCAAATTTCATTAAGTTAGGAAACATTTGAGATTGCACCATGGCTTTAATCACAGCTTTTTACTCTGTTGTATATCTACTTTGTTTGTTGTTATCAATTAAACTATACACATTGCACATTAATGTCTATCTTCCAACATCTAAACGTGATGAATGTTTTAATGATATCATTAGGTCTCCAGCTGCATCCTATATTTGGGAAAAGATGTTTTATACTACCTCCAAAGACAGACTTAGAAGGGAGCTTGATGGTGTTCACTATGACTTGCAGGCCATAGACCTCACTGAGATGGACATTCATGTCATTAGGGACCGTGCCAATTAGATTACAGTAAAAGTGCAGGAATTTTTAGATCTCATGAGCTTATAAAAAGAGTGACATATCACTCCAGAAATCTAAAGAAGAAATCTCCTTATCATTTGCTTCATAAAAATGTGTATTTACAGCAAGGATCTTTTGTACTACACCATTAAACTTGTTGGTCGTGTAATATGAAGGTGTTTGGGTTAGTTTAGGCACTTCACTATGAGGCTATAGAGTTAAGGGAAGTCATTGCGGTGGATATTTAATATCCATGATGTACTTTATTGGTTGTGGTGGAGCAACTCCACATCATTTTGTAAGAAAAGCATTGGAAATAAATAAATTAATACGAATTTTTCTTGTGAATTAAGTTTGTTATGGTACATTGTTGACTATCTTGTAAGAACTATTGAAAATAATTATAGTTAATATTTCTATTATTAAACAATAGATGTAGAGATTGTAAGAAAAAAATATTTTTAATAGATTCGTTTAATAATGTCTCTTAGAGACAATAGTCGGATGTAAATATGTATTGTCCCTTTGGAGACAATAGTTGGGATTGAAGTAAATTGTCTCTATAGAGACGAAATTACTTTTCATTCATATTGTCTTATAGAGACAATACTTTACGACAATTTTTAAGACACTCGGTTAAAGACAAGATGTGAGACGATACATAACTTTTGTATTGTCTCAGATAGAGACAATTGATTAAGGAATTGTCGTAACAAATGTCTTTATACCCCCTCCATGTTGTAGTGTGCTTACCCGTTTACAGTTTGCAGTGCAGTGTACGCGTTTCCATTCAATAGAGAGTTGGAACTTTCACGACGAAGATTCGTCTCCTGGTATGGGAACTGTTC
This sequence comes from Cupressus sempervirens, assembly GCA_028749045.1. Classification (NCBI taxonomy): domain Eukaryota; kingdom Viridiplantae; phylum Streptophyta; class Pinopsida; order Cupressales; family Cupressaceae; genus Cupressus; species Cupressus sempervirens. The sequence goes on from CM053790.1 coordinate 688,577,748, forward strand.
TATTGGAAATACGAGAGTTTGATTAGGGAGAGAGCATAGCATACAATTAAATTTCTGCTAGGTGTTCTATCTTGAAAGTTGAAAGATGTTTTGTTCTGTTAATTATTGGTTACCTTTTATGGTACAGAGGATTATGTGGAACTTGAGTACGAGAACATAGAAACTGTCCTCAAATTTTATTTCAAAAATAAGGCACGAGCTAGTTATTATTTATATATTCCGAAAAGAGCAGAGTAAAATGACTTTAGAACATTACAAGTAAGTTAGAAAAGCTTTACTCCAATTAGTTGTCAACTCATAAGTTGATAGTTCCGATATATAAATTTAAGTTGCGAGACAACAACAAATTATTTCTAAATTTCAATCCTAATATGTATTTGCAGCCATGTCTACTGAGCTAGTTGGATCAGCTGGTCGTATATCCTCTTTGCTACCTTGTATCCTATGTAGTTTTATTGCAATCATGAGATCAGATGTGATATCCTCTTTGCTATCTTGTAGCCTGTAGCTTTATTGCAATCATGGGATTAGATGTGATAGAGAATACAAAATATCTGTAAATTTCAAGCTTATCTGTATTTGCTGTTATGTCTGGTGAGCTGGTTGGATCAGCTACTGGTAAATTTAATGATTTAACTTTGCTGTACATTTTTTATTCTTTTCCTTTCTGTGCAGTCCTATCTCGGATTGCTTCTTACATTGTAACCATTCAGCTTTGTTCAATATTAAAAAATACAAAAAATATTTAAATTAAAGACGAGTTATGGAAACTACTAAACTGATTTGCCATGAGTTATCTTTTCTAGACCTCCTCACATCTTTATTACTCCGCCTAGTAACAATATTAGAGTCAATAATGTTGATGTTTTGCCTATTACTCAAGGGTTTTTTCGCCACCTCTTTTCAGGCTAAACTAGGGTTTGTGGAGACTTTGGGGAGTAATAGTGGCAAGAGGGTTAACAAGAAGAGGCAGGTTGAAGACAACATGGAACTTTTAAAGTTTAGACATGAAGGCATGGTGCACAGTCGTCCTTCCTCCCTCTTGTCCCTAAATTAAACACATTATAATCCATCAAATATAATATAAGGTGCAAGAAGGAAATTAGGTCCTAGTTACTAAATTGGTTTAGAATAGGAAAGTGGTAATAATATACCAGGGTATGTGAAGGATCATGGTGTGCCAAAAAGTGGCGATCTGAAAAATATGTAGTTCTGAAATGCCTCAAAGAATTTCAAAATCTATTCCCACTTTTTTCCCACCCATCCTGATACTAAATGAAAACAATTAATACCTTTATAATTCCTACTATATCTTTCAATACCAACCTTATATGGTCATCTTTAAAACATCTCGAACATGTGTTTTTGGCATGTTCTTATGTGTTTTTTACTTCAAGCATGTAGCTGACGACTTTCTTTTAACTAAAATTTGATGTAATGAAAAGGGTTTCTTAAGAATGTTCTTAGCTTTTCATAAATATAAGTTTTGTCAAATTACGAGTTCAGTAAGTAATTATTACTTATTTTCTAATGGAGTTAGCTACAAAGTGTTGATTGACATACTAGTTGAAAAATAGCTATAACTTTCAAACTGTATAAGATTTGTGAAATCCAAAAGATGTGTCACATTCTATACTTTGACTAGTATAAGAAAAAAAAAAAAAAAAAACTTTATTTTGATTTTTTTTGAACTAGTTAAGGTGGTCAAACACGAGAGTTTTTTAATTCTGAAAATAGTATAGTAGAAAATTCATAATTAATTATTTATTTGGAATAAAAATTGCCAAAAATATGCATCACATCCAGGCATGAGTCTACTTTTTATATCTAAAATTATATTTTAAAATATTATCATTTGATTATGATTAAGGTGGTCAGACATACACCTACTTTTTATTTTCGCCCTAAAATTTTTGTAGTGCTGCATTAAAATCCAAACTTTTGACCAATCAAATAATTTTTTCTCCAGATAAGGCCTTGTAGTTTAGAAACTAGATTTAATTTCCTACAGATTATTTTCTTTCAACTTTTTGATATAAAGTCCAGAACCACTTTAAAATTATGTGTCAAGTTGACATAACCCTGATTTGTTGGTTTTTCACTGCCACTTAAGGCCATAGTTTGGTACACCATGATCCTGCACATACCCACCACCTAAAACTAATTTTCGAGAGTTATGTAGCGCATAATGGCATAGCACACAATGTCCCAAAGTTTGGATATGTCCTCTCTCAAAAAACCTCCACTCATGCAAATATGATCCTCTTTAGGGAAGAAGAATTTCCTCAAGCTCCTTCCTTCAAAAAACTTGACCTATTTACACCAACTCTTTCCCTCGAGAGACAACTCACCAACCACTATGATGAGCTCCTCCATAATTTTTAATACACCCTCATTAATGTTTACCTTCTTGCTATTCCAAGTGTTGATAAATTGTAGAGAAACATGCTCATTATACTGTTCCATGTCTTCCATGAACAACAAAAAACCACCTTCCCATAGATAAACCCACACCACTTGACTATCCTTGATATAGTCTTCAATCTTATCCAGTTCAAGGTAGTCATTGACACACATATCTTCACTGAGTTCAATCATTAAATCCTTAATTTGCACTAACATTCCCTTGTTGTAGGAAAAAACTCAAAAGTTGGGGCTATTTTTAGATATAATGCTAGCAATGAGCCTAAGAAAGAAATCAATTCTCATCATAAAATCACAAGGCTTCACATTTTCCAATCCCCCTCTGGTTTGAGCACATGTGAATGGTACCTTTCCTATAGAAGTTAACCATTGCCAATTGCACATTAAGTGAGGTATAAGGGAATTGCAATTATTATTATTCACAACTTCCATCTTTGGTGGTTTTATCATTTTGACTAAATTCATCTAGATCTTTCTCTCACCGTATTAATTAATTCTCATTTTAAGGGAACCCCAAGTGAAAGTAAACACAAAATCTTTCCAAATATTCATAATTTTATGGTTTTCAACCCTTGGGTTTTCTCACCCACCTGGATCCACATCTGATGCAGGAGCATCTAGTGGTGTAAGGGCAATCCTGTGTTGCCCAAAAAAATGTACCTAGACTTAGTTTCTATTTCATTTGTTTTCATTTCTGGATACCCATTTCGGTCAAATAAAGGTTCCAACTCTCATAGTTCCACTATCAGTGTTCTAGGATAGAGTATTTGAACACCTTGTGATACATGTAAATGCTAGAAAAATAAGAGTATGTAATTGAACCATCATTTTGGTGAACTAGAAGGTGTAAATTGGTCAAATGAATGTAATTGTAATTTAGAGCATTCTAGAAAAAGAATCAGGTCAAAATGCCCCATAGTTTGAAAGTTATTGCAGTTTTTCAATTTTTGGAGACCTCCTAAGAATGCTTTAAAGTCAGGTTAGGGGCATTAAATGACCTTGAACAGGGCCAAAAAATGGGGGATGAGCAAAGCTAGCCATAGGGCTATAGAGCGCTTCGAGAGCTTTCTAAAAATTTAAATGGTTTGTCAATTGGAGCTATGGTTCAAGAGTTATGCCTTTCGAAAGTTTGATTACTGTTTTTGGATTCTTCTAGATTTGCACCAACTTCTAACGCAGCTTCCAGAGCCTTCTACTTGGTCGGTGGATGCCTACTAGCACTTTCTAGAATGTATTCCTAATCATTAACCCTCCAGGGTGTATTTAAGAATATTTCTGGCATTGTAAAAGGAAGTTCGGAGTGGAGTTTGAGAGGAGCTACTGAAAGGAGAAATTATCTCCAGATTTATGCTATTGTAAGCCCATAGGGCATGTTTTGAAGTCTATTTTCTTTGTATTAAATGTATTAGCTTATTTACAAAGTTAATAAAATTTCTCTTTCCTGTTGTGTCCATTCTATGCTTGGGTTGTGTCCCTATCAAGTGGTATCAGAGCTGGTTTTCCTAAGTGTATAGACAGAGTACCGACTGTGAGGCAGTTTACATCAGGACTGTGTGGTTGTGTGTTTAAGTTCAGAAGATACCTCCATGAAGAGAGCATGGTAGAAGGGCCAGAGCTATTAATCCTGAGGAGGTTAGAGCCCTCCAAAGGCAGGTCCAAGCATTGCAAGAGGAGCTCCGTAGGGGAACAAATGTTGCTGCAGGTGACAAAAGTGAGGATGACAATGAAGAATAAGACATTAGACCAAAAGGGAAATTTGATGGGAAAGTTATGAATCATGCAGAGGAAACGCTTTTTAGGGCCATTACTATGTTTGGGAAAAGACCTACAATTGATGTGGGTGTATTTTCAGGAAATTTGAAACCAAATGGGTTGATCGATTGGATTAATGCATTGGAAGAGTACTTTGAGTATGAGGATATCAGGGATCTAGACATGGTTAAGTTTGCAAAGGCCAAAATAAAAGGTCATGCCAAAATTTCATGGCAAGAGGTTCAATTGGAACAAATAGAAGAGGAAAAAAGAAGATCAAAAGGTGGGATCGTATGATAGACAAATTGAAGAAGCAATTCATTCCTGTTGATTATGAGCTTGATTTGTTCAAAAAGATGCATGGGTTAAAGCAAGTAGGAAAATCAATCCAAGAATTTATGGAGGAGTTTTACAGACTCTTGATTAGAGCAGGGCATGCAGAAGTAAATAAGGAGAAGGTTGCTCATTATATCAGTGGGTTGCGACCTAGCATCCAGGAGGAATTAAGTCTGGTAAGAATGACTAGCATTGAAGAGGCATACAAGTTTTCCCTACGAGTTGAAGAGAAGCTAAATAAGAGGTTTGAAGGGAGACAAAGAGGGTGTGGTCAAGGAGGAAGGGGTAGTGGGAGGTTATCTTGAGGCCGAAATGAAACCCAAAAGAAAAATGAAGATGTGGGTACTAGCAGGAACCAGAGGAACAAGGGTTTCAACTGCTCGCGTGATCAAGACTTTGAAAATCAGAGAGGAAGAGGTAGAGGACATGGAAAAGGAAGAGGAGGCTTTCATGGTACCTATTTCCATTGCAATGAAGAAGGTGATCGTGCCTTTGAATGCCCTTAACAACAAGGAAGGACAGATAGGAGAGCTGAGGGTCAAGCTATGGTTGCTCATGTGGATGAGTATGCACAATCATCACATTCAAAGGATGCAGAAAGAGGAGAGACTTTAGTAAATGAAAGGGTCCTACTAAGTGGGGAGATTGAACCAGGACAAAGGAGGAGTTTATTTCGTACTAGGTACAAGTGTGAGGATAAATGTTGTGATGTGATCATTGATGGTGGTAGCACTGATAACTTAGTATTAGAGGAGATGGTCTCTAAGATGAAGCTCAAAAGGGAGAAACACCCCCAGCCCTATCAGATTGCTTGGGTGAAAGATGATCATAAGGTCCTGGTAAGTGAACAATGTTTAGTGAAATTCAAAATTGGGAGTTACCATGATGAAGTTCTATGTGATGTTATTCCAATGGATGTTTTCCATCTATTGTTGGGTAGATGGTGGTAGTTTGATAGGCATCCAGTGCATGATGGTCATGCAAACACATACTCTTTAACAAAGGATGGAGTTCACCACAAACTAAAGCCCATGAAAAAGGAAGGTGAAAAGGTATGTAGCAGTACTAGGATTTTTCTTGTTTATGGAAGGAAGTTTTTAGATGTAATGAAACATCAGTGTATGTGCTATGCTTTAATTCCTAGGAAAGATAAAGAAGGTAGTAGTGAAATACCACTTGAAGTTTCAGATTTACTAGGTGAGTTTGGAGATATCATCTCTGATAATTTTCTAGAAGGATTGCCACTAGTAAGGCAAATCAGTCATCAGATAGATTTGATCCCAGGAGCTAGTTTACCTAACAAGGCTACTCACAGGATGACTCCTACTGAAACTGAGGAGCTAAATAGACAGGTTCAAGAGCTATTGAGGAAGGGCTTGATTCAGGAGAGCCTAAGTCCATGTGTAGTACCTATAGTACTGGCACCAAAGAAGGATGTAGAGTGGAGGATATGTAAAGATTCTCGAGCTATAAATAGGATAACCATCAAGTATCGGTTTCCTTTGCCAAGAATGGATGATCTTATGAATTGCTTGAGTGGAGCTCAGTACTTCACAAAGATAGATCTCAAGAGTGGCTATCATTAGATACGGATACGAGAAGGAGATGAGTGGAAAATAGCTTTCAAGACCAAGAAGGGTCTTTATGAGTGGTTAGTCATGCCCTTTGGATTAACAAATGCCCCAAGCACCTTCATGCGGCTTATGAATGAGGTACTTAAGAAGTTCTTGGGAAAATTTGTTATCTTTTATTTGGATGATATTTTAATTTTCAGCAAGACTTTGGAAGAAAATTTATTGCATATTCATAGTGTTCTTGAGAGGTTGAGGGAAGAGAAACTGTTAATTAATTTGAAGAAGTGTATCTTCGTAAAAAGGGAGTTAGTCTACTCGGGGTTTGTTATATCACCTGAAGGTCTCAAAATGGATCCAAAGAAGGTAAAAGCCATCTTGGAATGGCCTACTCCAAGGTTTACTACTGAGGTAAGATCATTTCATGGTCTGGTTAGTTTTTACAGGAAGTTCATTAAGAATTTCAGTGGCATATGTGCACCCCTGACTAACACAATAAGAGGAGATAGAAAAGAGCTCAAATGGACTGTGGCAGCTATGAGAAGTTTTGAATTGCTGAAGAAGAAGGTGACAGAACAACCTGTGTTGGTACTTCCAGATTTTAGAAAGGTGTTCTAGGTGGAGTGTGATGCTAGTGGCACTGCTATTGGAGCTGTATTAAGCCAAGAAGGTAAGCCTATTGCATATTTTAGTGAAAAATTGAATGATGCAAAAAATAAGTATTTTGTTTATGATCAAGGGTTCTATGCAATAGTTTAGGCCTTAAAAAAATGGAGACATTATTTATTGCCAAAGGAATTTGTTTTGTATACTGATCATTAGGCATTACAGTACCTAAATAGCCAAGGTAAATTGAATCAGAGGCATATGAAGTTGGTAGAGTTCTTGCAGAGCTATACATTTGTGTCGAAGTACATAAGTGAAAAATCTAATAGGGTTGCAGATGCACTAAGTAGGAGATAGTTGTTGCTTACAGTAATGCAAGTAGAAGTAGTTGAGTTTGATGAACTCAAGAATCTGTACCCTGAGGATCCTAATTTTGCTAAAGCGTGGAAAGCTTGTAAAGAGCCTGTTGCTATAGACAAAACTAAGTGGTTAGACTATTTGATTTGGGATGGTATGTTATTCAAGGGCAGCCAATTATGCATTCCAAGGAGTTCCATGAGAGAAAATTTGATTAAAGAGAAACACAGTGGAGGGATTGCAAGACATTTTGGTCTAGATAAGACCATTGCCATTCTTAGAGAACATTATTTTTGGCCTCAGATTTCACAAGATGTGAAGTTTGTACAGAGTTTTCAGATTTGTCAAGTTGCCAAGGGATTTAGTCACAATATTGGACTATATCAGCCATTGCCTATTCAATCAAAGCCATGGGAGGACATAAGTATGGATTTTGTTCTTGAATTGTCGAGGACACAAAGGGGTAATGACTTAGTATTTGTAGTGGTTGATAGGTTCTCCAAAATGGCACATTTCATTCCATGCCACAAAACTCATGATCCTGTCCATATTGTAGACTTGTTTTTCAGAGAGGTGGTGAGACTACATGCTCTCCCAAGGAGTATAGTTTCTGACAGAGATACTAAATTTGTGGGGTATTTCTAGAGGACATTGTGGAAAAAGTTGAGAACAAACTTGAAATTCAGTTCCACACATCAGCCACAGACTGATGGCCAAACAAAAGTGGTAAACAGAAGTCTGGGCAATTTGCTGAGATGTTTAATTGGGGATAAGCCCAAGGGGTGGGATTTGATTCTACCACAAGCGGAGTTTGCTTACAATAACTCTATAAGCAGGAGTACTGGTAGATCACCATTCCAAATTGTATATGGAAGTAGCCCAAGGACTGCACCAGAATTGAGGAAGATAGAGCAAGGGGAGAGGACAAGTGCTGAAGCTGAAGAATTTGTTGAACATATCAAGAGTCTACATGAGGAGGTTCAGGCACACATTACCAAGATGAATCAAGAGTATAAAGCCAGGGTTGATCAAAGGAGAAGACATAAGGAGTTCCAAGTAGGGGATCTAATCATGGTACACTTAAGAAAAGAAAGATTTCTAGCCAGTACTTACAACAAGTTGAAAATGAAGAAATTTGGCCCCTGCAAAATTCTAAAGAAACATGACTCAAGAAATGCATATGAGGTGGAGTTACTAGATGGAATTCACATTTCTCCTATTTTCAACATTGCAGACTTGATAGAGTATCATGTTGATGGTACAGAAGAGGAGTTGATGTTAGAGCTATGTCCAATTTTAGATCATCATTTGGGTAGGAGTACCAAAAATAGCTAGTTTATTAATTCTTCTAGCTCTCGCTATCTTCATTCCAGATAGTAGGGCCAAAGATTCCACTTCATTATATGATCCCCTCCATAGTTCCCAGCATAGGCAACCACTGCCTTACTCGGACAACACATTTAGTCACACTCCTCCCAGCAATGGCCAAGCCATCGAAGTTGGGTTTCAACTTATCTTCTGCAGGGGTTCCAAACTATTTTACATCTAGCAATAGCTTTAGAGTTGTTGAATCTTTCCACCTTAAAACTTAAGTGCCAAGAATCAGCCCATTTCATATCTTGGTCCCTCGAGGGTTTGGTAGTTGGGGTAGGAGTTCCAATGCACGATCTCACTACATTCCTTCAATATCTTGATCACTTGTTGAGACACCACTGTGATACAAAATCCCTTCTCCCAAAATATGTGATTTGTCCATTCGTTCTAAATTTTCCACAATGCATAAGGGGGGATGACTCTCCATAAGGATTTGAGGTATGGGTGATTAGAGGGACCAACCCAATTAAGAAACTAATAGAATTTCTCATTAAAGCACTGGTGAATCTCCCACATAGAGAAATATGCCACATAGATTAAATCTCTCTCCAAACCTCAATAGAAAAGTGACAATGTATGAGGATAGATTGAATGGATTCTGTTGTGTTATAATATAACACATAGTAGTTAGCAAGTTGGAATCCTCTCCTTTGTAGATTATCAATGGTGATGATTGCCCCATGTAGAGTCATCCACCAAGAGAAATTTATCCTTGGTAGGATCTTGGAGGGGTGCCAAACATTTTTCTATTCCCTCAAGGCTTCAACACCCTCAAGAAAACAAGCATAACTAGATATCACCATGAAATCCCTAAAGGTGGTATGTTTCCATATCAAAAAGTTGTCCAATGGGATAAAGGAGGATATGTCAATTTTGTAACATCTCCTAAAGCTCCATACATAGCCTCATTCCAAGATTGTCCTGATTGTAAAGTCTTTTCTATTTGTTCTCAAGAGTAATGTAGTTCTGAACTAGAGTACCATATTGCCTAATAGATGAATCTCTTAGAGGTTAGAACTTGGTATTTATGAGGGGGCTAACTTGTAGCCAACAATCCTCCCACAACTTGATGCTGTTTCCTTTCCCCAACACCTAATGGGTACCCTGTTGATATTATGGCTACTGATCATGTATTGGAATGTTGGTGTACGTCTTTACTAGATAATAGAAAGGTTGAACGCTGTATAGGTGGATGTAGCATAAGTTTTAGGTGAGTGTTATCTGTGTGTCCTTTTGATTTTTACATATTTTCCAAGTCTGCAAAGAGGAGTCCTATTGTGGAATTGTATCACTTCTCTTGTTTTGGAAAAGATTATGTTTCGAAAAATGAAAGGGAGGATTTATGAAACTCGTGGCCAAAGGCACCAGACATCAGGTTCAAGCTTCCATCTGCGGTCAAGTTGTGGAAAGCAGGAGTCAAATTGGTAGCCAACACAGGAGGCATAGAATAGATCAAATTTGACAAGAAAACTTCAATTCTTTCGCTTCCTCTCATAATCCTGAACGTTGAATCGGAGGTATTCATCATCCTGAACGTTGAATCGAAGGTATTTATCAGAAACCTTGTTGCTTTTAAAATGTGCTCTCCAAATTTATCAGAAATTTTACTTATTTCTCACGCTCGATCTACGCAGGTACAGCTGCACGAAATTTTACAAAAATAAGTGGTCCCTCATTATCATCTGACAAATATTGTATTCTGTTCCATTAAAAGTTATAAGCGATGTTCTTTATTACCTTATTTATGCTCGTTAATTTATAGAAAGAAAATGGGTTTTGACGAAAGTCGGGTGGCATTAAAAAAAGATCAATTCCATCCGTAAGTAAGAATGGGTTGTGACAGAGAATGACAAAATGGCCACCTAGCAATTACAGCGTGAGGTGGCACCGAGTATATGGAGAGAGGAGGAGATGGAAATAAACAGACTGAACCGAAGAAAGAAGATGATGAAAATGAAGAAAAGCCAGAAGAAGATGAAGAAGAAAAGCACAAACCCTCGGTGCCTATAAATTTACTTTCGCCTCCAACCTTTTTCGTCGAACACTTTCAACACAACTTGAGTTCTTTACTTCTGTGCAGCAATGGCGGAAAGAAACAGAACACAAGAAGAAGGTGGTGAGATATTTGGTTTATGTGGAGAGAAAGATCTGAAGAGAACAGCTGAGTAGCAGCATGCATCATTCGATGACTATCGTAAGAATATGGAGGAGAGATTGGCTACAGCCGAACAGAAATATATGGAAGTCTCGGAGATGAGAAAAAAGATAGAAGAGGAACTTAAGCTAACAAGAAAGGAGCTCCATGATTTGTCTACATCATTCGCCACGTTGCACGATTGGTGTGCAGAAAAGAGGCGAAGATGTGATCAAGTTTATGCAGGACAAGCTCCAGAAGCCGCTTCAAGAAAGAGGAAGTACATTGACGTTAGTAGGAGTTGTGAAGGGAAGAAGTGCTCTCTTTGCAAGGAAGCCTGCACTCCATCCGGAGACCACACCCTTTGGTAATTACTCTTACATGCAATCAAGAAAGACATAGCCTTATTCCTTATTATAATTACCTTATTATTATAGAGAAATATTAGAACATTGTTTCATATTGTTGATCTGCAGTTCGCTTTCCTGCAGCCATTTCTTTGGAAAGCCATGCATAACGTAATATATTAAGAATAAGACAGATGGAAATTGCTCATCTAAGGTAAGTTGATTTTAAATCAGATTACTTTTTTATATTTAACTGTTGAGATTATTTTCATCTCTTTCCTGACCTTAATTAATATTATCTTGATTGCAGTGTCCAAAATGCTCAAGAAAGGCATTGTTAAAAGATATAAGAGATCACGACATAACTGACATGGCTGATGGTGATCAAAAGGAAACGGTAGACTACACAGCTCTCATTTCTGTTAATATATAGCATAGCTGAGTACTAGAACAACATTATCCTTTGCGGACTGGGTTTCTGTGTTTAGTTTGTTATTTTTATTTATTCATAGAGATAGTGATATTTAAAATTGTAAATTAAATCTGTAGCTAATCAAATTTCAGCGAACTCATCGTCTATGTTTTTATTTACAGGTTGAATGAAATTTGTGAAAGGGAGTTTCATGAGATTTGTGAAAGCGAGCTTCATGGTCTACCTTAGATTAGATTTAGTTTCATATTACATCAGACAAAGTTTACTTTCAGATCTGAATATGAATAGTTGTTATTTCTAGTGGTTATTTTTTAAATAATGTATCTTATTTGGAGATTGTCCTATATATGAGCAAGTTTCTTATTTATCCAAAATAATCCCTGTTTTTGAACTTTTTTTAATCAGTTTTATTGGGGTATCTTTTCAGTTTAATAATAGTTTAGATCCTAAATAATGGAGTGTTGGTTTTTAATATGTTAATTTTTTAAAATAAAAGTTTATTCAATATGTGAATGCTTTTTTGGTAAATTCTTAAATTGTTAAATTTTTTTTAATAAAATAAACAAACATATTATAAAATCTTGTTATAATAGAACAGTGTAAGGACTGCCCCTGCAATATAAATGCCACGTCAACAATCTCCATAAAATGCAGAAAAATTCAGTGAGAGTCAAAGTCTTTTGAATATTGACTAATCAACATTAGTTGATTAACTATCAATAACTTTAATAAAATAATACATATACATCAATCCTCATTTTAAAAAGAACCATAATTTCGTTACCAGATTACCAATACCAGATTTTAGTTACCAGATACTAGATTGTCTAACCACGAAAACCAAGTTGAAATGAGCTCCAGAACCTGTGGGCGAGAATATTGTAGGATTTCTTTACCACCCTACCATGAAGTTGTTAAGCTTCCCCAAAATCTTTAACCTGTGGGCGAGAATATTGTAGAAAGAGTTTTGCTTTGGAAGTTAACATCAACCACCATACTGGACAGTTAGAAGGAGCAGTTCAACATTCAGTTTGCAATATTTGAGTAATAACCCTAAACAACTAAATGGAGTTTTCTAGTTTTCAATGCCTTTTGGGCCATTGAAGCAAGAAGAATAATAGAAGGTCTGCTCATTGTTATAGGTATCCAAGAAAACAGATGGGAATAGCTTTAAGGAATCCAATTACAATTATCACCAAGCAATCTCTGGCTACGAGCTCTTCCTGAGTTGCTTAAGGCTTACAAGCCTACGTTTAGTCTTTAAGGAATAAAGAATGTTTAAAATGCAGCAAGATTCAGTAAGAAAACGTTGTGGAGGACTCAGTCTGCAGAACTGATTTCGGCTGCCTCCTAACACGCTACGGTTAATTTTAACTTTGAATACAAGTTTATAGTTACAGGAATACGTATCCACAGTCCAAACGATAATTGATATAGTTAAGAAAGTAAATGTGTTGTTTTTTTATATCCAGGTTGAAGGGAATGAAGACAGCTCTCCTACTCTAAAAAAGAAAAAGAAACATTTGACATTGCTACTCATGTCAAGAACCCTATGTTTCTTACGGTAGGCGAAGAGAGGTAAGGTCTAAGGTTTTGAACAGAAAATCTTGACAACTAAACAAGCTTAATCTTACAGATTCTCCTATAAAACTAAGGGAAAAACATACAACCAACACCAAAACTGTACAGGTTGCCTGGTAGTAGCAAAATTTCAAATGTACACACATGATGGTTAAAATGACGACTACCTCTGTTTGGGGCAAGAAACCTTGAAAAGTAGGAGCTGAACACTGATTTCGAATGCCAATTGCAGGCCGAACAAAACTTCACATCTCCACAACCCTCGCTGTCTCCTTCCCCTTTCTTTCTCTGTCTTTTTCCAAGTCGATAAGGTTTGAAAAAGGAAATCAAGATTTGAGATGTGAAATTTGATTAGTTAATTGTAATTTTTCTATCAGATATATGTGTGTGTGTTAATAAAATTACCACAGTAAATGATTTTATTGTGATAATTTTATTACATAAATTATTTAAAAAAATGAATTCTTAAATAGATTGAGGGGCTTTGAATTTGTTTGTTTTAAATTTAAAAATTAAAAATGTGTTGGAGGGAGGTGGGCCACCACACCCCACATCCCCTCCTCTTCCTAACCTCCACCAGTAACGTTTTAATGGCTATGTGTTCAGCAGGCATTGTTGATGCAGTACTCTACTGTAGCAGTAGCAGACTATTGCCGCATCAATGCCCAGGCCAGTGGGCCTTTAAAATCGCTTTTAAAAATGTTTTTTTTATATAGTTTTTTTATTAATTTAAAATTAATAAATTTTATAATATAATATTTTTTTTGCAAATCTACTTTTCGCACTGCCCTATCACATATTTGCATAGTCTGCCTCGTAGCGCATAAGGGTTTCTCTATTACAACGCACTCAGTACCGATCTTCCTCCCCGTCGACATTGAAATAGGGTTTTTTGCTATACAGGCGGCGGGAACACGACGACTTTGGCGGCGCAAATGTCAAATAAATTAATATACATCATGCCGAAGCATGTCATACAACGGAAGAAAAGAACAAAATAGCAATCCGAAGATCACATGGTCGTGCGGAAAAAGGGTAGGATGGGTAGTTACGCAAAACGAATCGCGTTGATTTCAGTGCTTCAAACCCTTTATTGGTCGAATCAATTGGTGTTGATACAGTCGCGTAATTTCAGGTCGATCTTCCATTATTTAGCTGTCGCAAGACTTTCTAGTTTTGTAAGATGTGACGCAGGGTAATGGTTTTCGTGTGCAATATTTTGTGATTTAGAATAGATTTTTGTTTTAAAGTCGATGAATTTCTGTGAACTGAGGTATTCTTTTGGTCCTTTTCATGTGAAATATGATGTTTTGTTAGATAAAGGAGATGAGGGACATCTACAGGGATTAAATGTTCTGTTCCAGCTTCTGCTTACCCGTTTGCAGTTTGCAGTGCAGTGTACGCGTTTCCATTCAATAGAGAGTTGGAACTTTCACGGCGAAGATTCGTCTCCTGGTATGGGAACTGTTCTATTGGAAATACGAGAGTTTGATTAGGGAGAGAGCATAGCATACAATTAAATTTCTGCTAGGTGTTCTATCTTGAAAGTTGAAAGATGTTTTGTTCTGTTAATTATTGGTTACCTTTTATGGTACAGAGGATTATGTGGAACTTGAGTACGAGAACATAGAAACTGTCCTCAAATTTTATTTCAAAAATAAGGCACGAGCTAGTTATTATTTATATATTCCGAAAAGAGCAGAGTAAAACGACTTTAGAACATTACAAGTAAGTTAGAAAAGCTTTACTCCAATTAGTTCTCAACTCATAAGTTGTTAGTTCCGATATATAAATTTAAGTTACGAGACAACAAAAAATTCTTTCTAAATTTCAAGCCTAATATGTATTTGCAGCCATGTCTACTGAGCTGGTTGGATCAGCTGGTCGTATATCCTCTTTGCTACCTTGTATCCTATGTAGTTTTATTGCAATCATGAGATCAGATGTGATATCCTCTTTGCTATCTTGTAGCCTGTAGCTTTATTGCAATCATGGGATTAGATGTGATAGAGAATACAAAATATCTGTAAATTTCAAGCTTATCTGTATTTGCTGTTATGTCTGGTGAGCTGGTTGGATCAGCTACTGGTAAATTTAATGATTTAACTTTGCTGTACATTTTTTATTCTTTTCCTTTCTGTGCAGTCCTATCTCAGATTGCTTCTTACATTGTAACCATTCAGCTTTGTTCAATATTAAAAAATACAAAAAATATTTAAATTAAAGACGAGTTATGTAAACTACTAAACTGATTTGCCATGAGTTATCTTTTCTAGACCTCCTCACATCTTTATTACTCCGCCTAGTAACAATATTAGAGTCAATAATGTTGATGTTTTGCCTATTACTCAACGGTTTTTTCTCCACCTCTTTTCAGGCTAAACTAGGGTTCGTGGAGACTTTGGGGAGTAATAGTGGCAAGAGGGTTAACAAGAAGAGGCAGGTTCAAGACAACATGGAACTTTTAAAGTTTAGACATGAAGGCATGGTGCACAGTCGTCCTTCCTCCCTCTTGTCCCTAAATTAAACACATTATAATCCATCAAATATAATATAAGGTGCAAGAAGGAAATTAGGTCCTAGTTACTAAATTGGTTTAGAATAGGAAAGTGGTAATAATATACCAGGGTATGTGCAGGATCATGGTGTGCCAAAAAGTGGCGATCTGAAAAATATGTAGTTCTGAAATGCCTCAAAGAATTTCAAAATCTATTCCCACTTTTTTCCCACCCATCCTGATACTAAATGAAAACAATTAATACCTTTATAATTCCTACTATATCTTTCAATACCAACTTTATATGGTCATCTTTAAAACATCTCGAACATGTGTTTTTGGCATGTTCTTATGTATTTTTTACTTCAAGCATGTAGCTGACGACTTTTTTTTTAACTAAAATTTGATGTAATGAAAAGGGTTTCTTAAGAATGTTCTTAGCTTTTCATAAATATAAGTTTTGTCAAATTACGAGTTCAGTAAGTAATTATTACTTATTTTCTAATGGAGTTAGCTACAAAGTGCTGATTGACATACTAGTTGAAAAATAGCTCTAACTTTCAAACTGTATAAGATTTGTGAAATCCAAAAGATGTGTCACATTCTATACTTTGACTAGTATAAGAAAAAAAAAAAAAAAAAAACTTTATTTTGATTTTTTTTGAACTAGTTAAGGTGGTCAAACACGAGAGTTTTTTAATTCTGAAAATAGTATAGTAGAAAATTCATAATTAATTATTTATTTGGAATAAAAATTGCCAAAAATATGCATCACATCCAGGCATGAGTCTACTTTTTATATCTAAAATTATATTTAAAAATATTATCATTTGATTATGATTAAGGTGGTCAGACATACACCTACTTTTTATTTTCGCCCTAAAATTTTTGTAGTACTGCATTAAAATCCAAACTTTTTTCCAATCAAATAATTTTTTCTCCAGATAAGGCCTTGTAGTTTAGAAACTAGATTTAATTTCCTACAGATTATTTTCTTACAACTTTTTGATATAAAGTCCAGAACCACTTTAAAATTATGTGTCAAGTTGACATAACCCTGATTTGTTGGTTTTTCACTGCCACTTAAGGCCATAGTTTGGTACACCATGATCCTGCACATACCCACCATCTAAAATTAATTTTCGAGAGTTATGTAGCGCATAATGGCATAGCACACAATGTCCCAAAGTTTGGATATGTCCTCTCTCAAAAAACCTCCACTCATGCAAATATGATCCTCCTTAGGGAAGAAGAATTTTCTCAAGTTCCTTCCTTCAAAAAACCTGACCTATTTACACCAACTCTTTCCCTCGAGAGACAACTCACCAACCACTATGATGAGCTCCTCCATAATTTTTAATACCACCTCATTAATGTTCACCTTCTTGCTATTCCAAGTGTTGATAAATTGTAGAGAAACATGCTCATTATACTGTTCCATGTCTTCCATGAACAACAAAAAACCACCTTCCCATAGATAAACCCACACCACTTGACTATCCTTGATATAGTCTTCAATATTATCCAGTTCAAGGTAGTCATTGACACACATATCTTCACTGAGTTCAATCATTAAATCCTTAATTTGCACTAACATTCCCTTGTTGTAGGAAAAAACTCAAAAGTTGGGGCTATTTTTAGATATAATGCTAGCAATGAGCCTAAGAAAGAAATCAATTCTCATCATAAAATCACAAGGCTTCACATTTTCCAATCCCCCTCTGGTTTGAGCACATGCGAATGGTACCTTTCCTATAGAAGTTAACCATTCCCAATTGCACATTAAGTGAGGTATAAGGGAATTGCAATTATTATTATTCACAACTGCCATCTTTGGTGGTTTTATCATTTTGACTAAATTCATCTAGATCTTTCTCTCACCGTATTAATTAATTCTCATGTTAAGGGAACCCCAAGTGAAAATAAACACAAAATCTTCCCAAATATTCCTAATTTTATGGTTTTCAACCCTTGGGTATTCTCACCCACCTGGATCCACATCTGATGCAGGATGCCTACTAGCACTTTCTAGAATGTATTCCTAATCATTAACCCTCTAGGGTGTATTTAAGAATATTTCTGGCATTGTAAAAGGATGTTCGGAGTGGAGTTTGAGAGGAGCTACTGAAAGGAGAAATTATCTCCAGATTTATGCTATTGTAAGCCCATAGGGCATGTTTTGAAGTCTATTTTCTTTGTATTAAATGTATTAGCTTATTTACAAAGTTAATAAAATTTCTCTTTCCTATTGTTTACATTCTATGCTCGGGTTGTGTCCACATCAAGTGGTATCAGAGCTGGTTTTCCTAAGTGTATAGACAGAGTGCCGACTGTGAGGCAGTTTACATCAGGACTGTGTGGTTGTGTGTTTAAGTTCAGAAGATACCTCCATGAAGAGAGCATGGCAGAAGGGCCAGAGCTATTAATCCTGAGGAGGTTAGAGCCCTCCAAAGGCAGGTCCAAGCATTGCAAGAGGAGCTCCGTAGGGGAACAAATGTTGCTGCAGGTGACAAAAGTGAGGATGACAATGAAGAAGAAGACATTAGACCAAAAGAGGAATTTGATGGGAAAGTTATGAATCATGCAGAGGAAAGGCTTTTTAGGGCCATTACTAAGTTTGGGAAAAGACCTACAATTGATGTGGGTGTATTTTCAAGAAATTTGAAACCAAATGAGTTGATCGATTGGATTAATGCATTGGAAGAGTACTTTGAGTATGAGGATATCAGGGATCTAGACAGGGTTAAGTTTGCAAAGGCCAAAATAAAAGGTCATGCCAAAATTTTGTGGCAAGAGGTTCAATTGGAACAAATAGAAGAGGAAAAAAGAAGATCAAAAGGTGGGATCGTATGATAGACAAATTGAAGAAGCAATTCATTCCTGTTGATTATGAGCTTGATTTGTTCAAAAAGATGCATGGGTTAAAGCAAGTAGGAAAATCAATCCAAGAATATATGGAGGAGTTTTATGGACTCTTGATTAGAGCAGGGCATGCAGAAGCAAATAAGGAGAAGGTTGCTCATTATATCAGTGGGTTGCGACCTAGCATGCAGGAGGAATTAAGTCTGGTAAGAATGACCAGCATTGAAGAGGCATACAAGTTTTCCCTATGAGTTGAAGAGAAGCTAAATAAGAGGTTTGAAGGGAGACAAAGAGGGTGTGGTCAAGGAGGAAGGGGTAGTGGTAGGTTATCTGGAGGCCGAAATGAAACCCAAAAGAAAAATGAAGATGTGGGTACTAGCAGGAACCAGAGGAACAAGGGTTTCAACTGCTCGCGTGATCAAGACTTTGAAAATTAGAGAGGAAGAGGTAGAGGACATGGACAAGGAAGAGGAGGCTTTCATGGTACCTATTTCCATTGCAATGAAGAAGGTGATCGTGCCTTTGAATGCCCTTAACAACAAGGAAGGACAGATAGGAGAGCTGAGGGTCAAGCTAGGGTTGCTCATGTGGATGAGTATGCACAATCATCACATTCAAAGGATGCAGAAAGAGGAGAGACTTTAGTAAATGAAAGGGTCCTACTAAGTGGGGAGATTGAACCAGGACAAAGGAGGAGTTTATTTCGTACTAGGTACAAGTGTGAGGATAAATGTTGTGATGTGATCATTGATGGTGGTAGCACTGATAACTTAGTATTAGAGGAGGTGGTCTCTAAGATGAAGCTCAAAAGGGAGAAACACCCCCAGCCCTATCAGATTGCTTGGGTGAAAGATTATCATAAGGTCCTGGTAAGTGAACAATGTTTAGTGAAATTCAAAATTGGGAGTTACCATGATGAAGCTCTATGTGATGTTATTCCAATGGATGTTTTCCATCTATTGTTGGGTAGATGG
Source organism: Cupressus sempervirens (assembly GCA_028749045.1). Lineage (NCBI taxonomy): Eukaryota > Viridiplantae > Streptophyta > Pinopsida > Cupressales > Cupressaceae > Cupressus > Cupressus sempervirens. The sequence continues at coordinate 688,596,996 of CM053790.1, forward strand.
TGGTAGTTTGATAGGCATCCAGTGCATGATGGTCATGCAAACACATACTCTTTAACAAAGGATGGAGTTCATCACAAACTAAAGCCCATGAAAAAGGAAGGTGAAAAGGTATGTAGCAGTACTAGGATTTGTCTTGTTTATGGAAGGAAGTTTTTAGACGGCATGAAACATCAGTGTATGTGCTATGCTTTAATTCCTAGGAAAGATAAAGAAGGCAGTAGTGAAATACCACTTGAAGTTTCAGATTTACTAGGTGAGTTTGGAGATATCATCTCTGATAATTTTCTAGAAGGATTGCCACTAGTAAGGAAAATCAGTCATCAGATAGATTTGATCCTAGGAGCTAGTTTACCTAACAAGGCTACTCACAGGATGACTCCTACTGAAAATGAGGAGCTAAATAGACAGGTTCAAGAGCTATTGAGGAAGGGCTTGATTCAGGAGAGCCTAAGTCCATGTGTAGTACCTATAGTACTGGCACCAAAGAAGGATGGAGAGTGGAGGATATGTAAAGATTCTCCAGCTATAAATAGGATAACCATCAAGTATCGGTTTCCTTTGCCAAGAATGGATGATCTTATGAATTGCTTGAGTGGAGCTCAGTACTTCACAAAGATAGATCTCAAGAGTGGCTATCATTAGATACGGATACAAGAAGGAGATGAGTGGAAAATAGCTTTCAAGACCAAGAAGGGTCTTTATGAGTGGTTAGTCATGCCCTTTGGATTAACAAATGCCCCAAGCACCTTCATGCGGCTTATGAATGAGGTACTTAAGAAGTTCTTGGGAAAATTTGTTATCTTTTATTTGGATGATATTTTAATTTTCAGCAAGACTTTGGAAGAAAATTTATTGCATATTCATAGTGTTCTTGAGAGGTTGAGGGAAGAGAAACTGTTAATTGATTTGGAGAAGTGTATCTTCGTAAAAAGGGAGTTAGTCTACTCGGGGTTTGTTATATCACCTGAAGGTCTCAAAATGGATCCAAAGAAGGTAAAAGCCATCTTGGAATGGCCTACTCCAAGGTCTGCTACTGAGGTAAGATCATTTAATGGTCTGGTTAGTTTTTACAGGAAGTTCATTAGGAATTTCAGTGGCATATGTGCACCCCTGACTAACACAATAAGAGGAGATAGAAAAGAGTTCAAATGGACTGTGGCAGCTATGAGAAGTTTTGAATTGCTGAAGAAGAAGGTGACAGAACAACCTGTGTTGGTACTTCCAAATTTTAGAAAGGTGTTCTAGGTGGAGTGTGATGCTAGTGGCACTGCTATTGGAGCTGTATTAAGCCAAGAAGGTAAGCCTATTGCATATTTTAGTGAAAAATTGAATGATGCAAAAAGGAAGTATTTTGTTTATGATCAAGGGTTCTATGCAATAGTTTAGGCCTTAAAAAAATGGAGACATTATTTATTGCCAAAGGAATTTTTTTTGTATACTGATCATTAGGCATTACAGTACCTAAATAGCCAAGGTAAATTGAATCAGAGGCATATGAAGTTGGTAGAGTTCTTGCAGAGCTATACATTTGTGTCGAAGCACATAAGTGAAAAATCTAATAGGGTTGCAGATGCACTAAGTAGGAGATAGTTGTTGCTTACAGTAATGCAAGTAGAAGTAGTTGAGTTTGATGAACTCAAGAATCTGTACCCTGAGGATCCTAATTTTGCTAAAGCGTGGAAAGCTTGTAAAGAGCCTGTTGCTATAGACAAAACTAAGTGGTTAGACTATTTGATTTGGGATGGTATGTTATTCAAGGGCAGCCAATTATGCATTCCAAGGAGTTCCATGAGAGAAAATTTGATTAAAGAGAAACACAGTGGAGGGATTGCAAGACATTTTGGTCTAGATAAGACCATTGCCATTCTTAGAGAACATTATTTTTGGCCTCAGATTTCACAAGATGTGAAGTTTGTACAGAGTTTTCAGATTTGTCAAGTTGCCAAGGGATTTAGTCACAATATTGGACTATATCAGCCATTGCCTATTCAATCAAAGCCATGGGAGGACATAAGTATGGATTTTGTTCTTGAATTGTCGAGGACACAAAGGGGTAATGACTTAGTATTTTTAGTGGTTGATAGGTTCTCCAAAATGGCACATTTCATTCCATGCCACAAAACTCATGATCCTGTCCATATTGTAGACTTGTTTTTCAGAGAGGTGGTGAGACTACATGCTCTCCCAAGGAGTATAGTTTCTGACAGAGATACTAAATTTGTGGGGTATTTCTAGAGGACATTGTGGAAAATGTTGAGAACAAACTTGAAATTCAGTTCCACACATCACCCACAGAGTGACGGCCAAACAAAAGTGGTAAACAGAAGTCTGGGCAATTTGCTGAGATGTTTAATTGGGGATAAGCCCAAGGGGTGGGATTTGATTCTACCACAAGCGGAGTTTGCTTACAATAACTCTATAAGCAGGAGTATTGGTAGATCACCATTCCAAATTGTATATGGAAGTAGCCCAAGGACTGCACCAGAATTGAGTAAGATAGAGCAAGGGGAGAGGACAAGTGCTGAAGCTAAAGAATTTGTTGAACATATCAAGAGTCTACATGAGGAGGTTCAGGCACACATTACCAAGATCAATCAAGAGTATAAAGCCAGGGTTGATCAAAGGAGACGACATAACGAGTTCCAAGTAGGGGATCTAATCATGGTACACTTAAGAAAAGAAAGATTTCTAGCCAGTACTTACAACAAGTTGAAAATGAAGAAATTTGGCCCCTACAAAATTCTAAAGAAAGATGACTCAAGAAATGCATATGAGGTGGAGTTACCAGATGGAATTCACATTTCTCCTATTTTCAACATTGCAGACTTGATAGAGTATCATGTTGATGGTACAGAAGAGGAGTTGATGTTAGAGCTATGTCCAATTCGTACTTCTAAGAAGGAGGAGCTAGAAGACATTTTAGATCATCATTTGGGTAGGAGTACAAAAAATAGGTAGTATGAAGAGTATTTGGTCAAGTGGAAAGGATGACCGATAGAGGACTCAACTTGGATTTCAGCAGTTGAGGTTTCCCATTTGGGATTTCCTCTACCATTCATAAAGTGACGAGGTCACTTTTCAATCTACCCTGGGTGTCTGATGTAGGAGCATCCAGAGGTGTAAGGGCAATCCTGTGTCACCCAAAAAAATGTACTTAGACTTAGTTTCTATTACATGTGTTTTCATTTCTGAATACACATTTGGGTCAAATAAAGGTTCCAACTCTCACAGTTCCACTATCAGTGTTCTAGGATAGAGTATTTGAATACCTTGGGATACGTGTAAATGCCAAAAAATAGGAGTATGTAATTAAGGCATCATTTTGGTGAACTAGAAGGTGTAAATTGGTTGGATGAATTTAATTTTAATTTAGAGCATTCTAGAAAAAGAATCAGGTCAAAATGCCCCACGGTTTGAAAGTTATTGCAGTTTTTTGATTTTTGGAGACCTCCTAAGAATGCTTCAAAGTCAGGTTAGGGGCATTAAATGACCTTGAATAGGGCTGAAAAATGGAGGACCAGCAAAGCTGGTCCATAGGGCTATAGAGCACTTTGAGAGCTTTCTGAAAATGTAAACGGTTTGTCAATCAGAGTTATGGTTCAAAAGTTATGCCTTTCGAAAGTTCGGTTACCATTTTTAAATTCTTCTAGATTTACACCAACTTCTAACGTGGCTTCTAGAGCCTTCTACTTGGTCGGTGGATGCCTACTACCACTTTCTAGAATGTATTCCTAATCCTTAACCCTTCGGGGTCTATTTAAGAACATTTTTGGCATTGTAAAAGGCAATTCGGAGTGGAGTTTGAGAGGAGGTATTGAAAGGAGAAATTATCTCCAAATTTATGCTATTGTAAGCCCATAGGGCATGTTTTGAAGTCTATTTTCTCTGTACTAAATGTATTATCTTATTTACAAAGTTAATAAAATTTCCCTTTCTTGTTGTGTCCATTCTGTGCTTGGGTTGTGTCCCCATCAACACCAATACAACATTTTTTTGTACTTCATTATATTGTACTACAAAGAAAACATTCACTTTCCACCATCATTTGTGTGGATGGTGAGGTTTGGCTGATTTCAGCCCATTCCTTTATTTCTTCCACATTATGACCAACTTTTCCCAAATCATCTGTAACTCCATTCCCTTCTCAATATATGTGCTCTGCATGGACTTCAAGCGGCCCATTCAACAGACTGCAAATTTTCTCTATTGCCGCTTTTATCTACCAATTACACCTGGCAACTTTGTCCTTCACAACATTGATGATTAACATCAAATCTCCTTCAATAGCTAGTTTATTAATTCTTCTAGCTCTTGCTATCTTCATTCCAAATAGTAGGGCCAAAGATTCCACTTCATTATATGATCCCCTCCATAGTTCCCAGCATAGGCAACCACTGCCTTACTCGGACAACACATTTAGTCACACTCCTCCCAGCAATGGCCAAGCCATCGAAGTTGGGTTTCAACTTATCTTCTGCAGGGGTTCCAAACTATTTTACATCTAGCAATAGCTTTAGAGTTGTTGAATCTTTCCACCTTCAAATTTAAGTGCCAAGAATCAGCCCATTTCATATCTTGGTCCCTTGAGGGTTTGGTAGTTGGGGTAGGAGTTCCAGTGCACGATCTCACTACATTCCTTCAATATCTTGATCACTTGTTGAGACACCACTGTGATACAAAATCCCTTCTCCCAAAATATGTGATTTGTCCATTCCTTCCAAATTTTCCACAATGCATAAGGGGGGATGACTCTCCATAAGGATTTGAGGTATGGGTGATTAGAGGGACCAACCCAATTAAGAAACTAATAGAATTTCTCATTAAAGCACTGGTGAATCTCCCACATAGAGAAATATGCCACATAGATAAAATCTCTCTCCAAACCTCAATAGAAAAGTGACAATGTATGAGGATAGATTGAATGGATTCTGTTGTGTTATAATATAACACATAGTAGTTAGCAAGTTGGAATCCTCTCCTTTGTAGATTATCAATGGTGATGATTGCCCCATGTAGAGTCATCCACCAAGAGAAATTTATCCTTGGTAGGATCTTGGAGGGGTGCCAAACATTTTTCCATTCCCTCAAGGCTTCAACACCCTCAAGAAAACAAGCATAACTAGATATCACCATGAAATCCTTAAAGGGGGTATGTTTCCATATCAAAAAGTTGTCCAATGGGATAAAGGAGGATATGTCAATTTTGTAACATCTCCTAAAGCTCCATACATAGCCTCATTCCATGATTGTCCTGATTGTAAAGTCTTTTCTATTTGTTCTCAAGAGTAATGTAGTTGTGAACCAGAGTACCATATTGCCTAATAGATGAATCTCTTAGAGGTTAGAACTTGGTATTTATGAGGGGGCTAACTTGTAGCCAACAATCCTCCCACAAGTTGATGGTGTTCCCTTTCCCCAACACCTAATGGGTACCCTGTTGATATTATGACTACTGATCATGTATTGGAATGTTGGTGTACTTCTTTACTAGATAATAGAAAGGTTGAACGCTGTATAGGTGGATGTAGCATAAGTTTTAGGTGAGTGTTATCTGTGTGTCCTTTTGATTTTTACATATTTTCCAAGTCTGCAAAGAGGAGTCCTATTGTGGAATTGTATCACTTCTCTTGTTTTGGAAAAGATTATGTTTCGGAAAATGAAAGGGAGGATTTATGGAACTCGTGGCCAAAGGCATCAGACATCAGGTTCAAGCTTCCATCTACGGTCAAGTTGTGGAAAGCAGGAGTCAAATTGGTAGCCAACACAGGAGGCATAGAACAGATCAAATTTGACAAGAAAACTTCAATTCTTTCGCTTCCTCTCATAATCCTGAATGTTGAATCGAAGGTATTCATCATCCTGAACGTTGAATCGAAGGTATTTATCAGAAACCTTGTTGCTTTTAAAATGTGCTCTCCAAATTTTTCAAAAATTTTACTTATTTCTCACGCTCGATCTCCGCAGGTACAGCTGCACGAAATTTTACAAAAATAAGTGGTCCCTCATTATCATCTGACAAATATTGTATTCTGTTCCATTAAAAGTTATAAGCGATGTTCTTTATTACCTTATTTATGCTCGTTAATTTATAGAAAGAAAATGGGTTTTGACGAAAGTCGGGTGGCATTAAAAAAAGATCAATTCCATCCGTAAGTAAGAATGGGTTGTGACAGAGAATGACAAAATGGCCACCTAGCAATTACAGCGTGAGGTGGCACCGAGTATATGGAGAGAGGAGGAGATGGAAATAAACAGACTGAACCGAAGAAAGAAGATGATGAAAATGAAGAAAAGCCAGAAGAAGATGAAGAAGAAAAGCACAAACCCTCGGTGCCTATAAATTTACTTTCGCCTCCAACCTTTTTCGTCAAACACTTTCAACACAACTTGAGTTCTTTGCTTCTGTGCAGCAATGGCGGAAAGAAACAGAACACAAGAAGAAGGTGGTGAGATATTTGGTTTATGTGGAGAGAAAGATCTGAAGAGAACAGCTGAGCAGCAACATGCATCATTCGATGACTATCGTAAGAATATGGAGGAGAGATTGGCTACAGCCGAACAGAAATATATGGAAGTCTCAGAGATGAGAAAAAAGATAGAAGAGGAACTTAGGCTAACAAGAAAGGAGCTCCATGATTTGTCTACATCATTCGCCACGTTGCACGATTGGTGTGCAGAAAAGAGGCGAAGATGTGATCAAGTTTATGCAGGACAAGCTCCAGAAGCAGCTTCAAGAAAGAGGAAGTACATTGACGTTAGCAGGAGTTGTGAAGGGAAGAAGTGCTCTCTTTGCAAGGAAGCCTGCACTCCATCCGGAGACCACACCCTCTGGTAATTACTCTTACATGTAATCAAGAAAGACATAGCCTTATTCCTTATTATAATTACCTTATTATTATAGAGAAATCTTAGAACATTGTTTCATATTGTTGATCTGCAGTTCGCTTTCCTGCTGCAATTTCTTTGGAAAGCCATGCATAACGCAATTGATTAAGAATAAGACAGATGGAAATCGCTCATCTAAGGTAAGTTGATTTTAAATCAGATTAATTTTTTATATTTAACTGTTGAGATTATTTTCATCTCTTTCCTGACCTTAATTAATATTATCCTGATTGCAGTGTCCAAAATGCTCAAGAAAGGCATTGTTAAAAGATATAAGAGATCACGACATAACTGACATGGATGGTGATCAAAAGGAAACGGTAGACTACACAGCTCTCATTTCTGTTAATATATAGCATAGCTGAGTACTAGAACAACATTATCCTTTCCGGACTGGGTTTCTGTGTTTAGTTTGTTATTTTTATTTATTCATAGAGATAGTGATATTTAAAATTGTAAATTAAATCTGTAGCTAATCAAATTTCAGCGAACTCATCGTCTATGTTTTTATTTACAGGTTGAATGAAATTTGTGAAAGGGAGTTTCATGAGATTTGTGAAAGCGAGCTTCATGGTCTACCTTAGATTAGATTTAGTTTCATATTACATCAGACAAAGTTTACTTTCAGATCTGAATATGAATAGTTGTTATTTCTAGTGGTTATTTTTTAAATAATGTATCTTATTTGGAGATTGTCCTATATATGAGCAAGTTTCTTATTTATCCAAAATAATCCCTGTTTTTGAACTTTTTTTAATCAGTTTTATTGGGGTATCTTTTTAGTTTAATAATAGTTTAGATCCTAAATAATGGAGTGTTGGTTTTTAATATGTTAATTTTTTAAAATAAAAGTTTATTCAATATGTGAATGCTTTTTTGGTAAATTCTTAAATTGTTAAATTTTTTTTAATAAAATAAACAAACATATTATAAAATCTTGTTATAATAGAACAGTGTAAGGACTGCCCCTGCAATATAAATGCCACGTCAACAATCTCCATAAAATGCAGAAAAATTCAGTGAGAGTCAAAGTCTTTTGAATATTGACTAATCAACATTAGTTGATTAACTATCAATAACTTTAATAAAATAATACATATACATCAATCCTCATTTTAAAAAGAACCATAATTTCGTTACCAGATTACCAATACCAGATTTTAGTTACCAGATACCAGATTGTCTAACCACGAAAACCAAGTTGAAATGAGCTCCAGAACCTGTGGGCGAGAATATTGTAGGATTTCTTTACCACCCTACCATGAAGTTGTTAAGCTTCCCCAAAATCTTTAACCTGTGGGCGAGAATATTGTAGAAAGAGTTTTGCTTTGGAAGTTAACATCAACCACCATACTGGACAGTTAGAAGGAGCAGTTCAACATTGAGTTTGCAATATTTGAGTAATAACCCTAAACAACTAAATGGAGTTTTCTAGTTTTCAATGCCTTTTGGGCCATTGAAGCAAGAAGAATAATAGAAGGTCTGCTCATTGTTATAGGTATCCAAGAAAACAGATGGGAATAGCTTTAAGGAATCCAATTACAATTATCACCAAGCAATCTCTGGCTACGAGCTCTTCCTGAGTTGCTTAAGGCTTACAAGCCTACGTTTAGTCTTTAAGGAATAAAGAATGTTTAAAATACAGCAAGATTTAGTAAGAAAACGTTGTGGAGGAGTCAGTCTGCAGAACTGATTTCGGCTGCCTCCTAACACGCTACGGTTAATTTTAACTTTGAATACAAGTTTATAGTTACAGGAATATGTATCCACAGTCCAAACGATAATTGATATAGTTAAGAAAGTAAATGTGTTGTTTTGTTATATCCAGGTTGAAGGGAATGAAGACAGCTCTCCTACTCTAAAAAAGAAAAAGAAACATTTGACATTGCTACTCATGTCAAGAACCCTATGTTTCTTACGGTAGGCGAAGAGAGGTAAGGTCTAAGGTTTTGAACAGAAAATCTTGACAACTAAAAAAGCTTAATCTTACAGATTCTCCTATAAAACTAAGGGAAAAACACACAACCAACACCAAGACTGTACAGGTTGCCTGGTAGTAGCAAAATTTCAATGTACACACATGATGGTTAAAATGACGGCTACCTCTGTTTGGGGCAAGAAACCTTGAAAAGTAGGAGCTGAACACTGATTCCGAATGCCAATTGCAGGCCGAACAAAACTTCACATCTCCACAACCCTCGCTGTCTCCTTCCCCTTTCTTTCTCTGTCTTTTTCCAAGTCGATGCCTCCAGGCACACAGCAAAAGTATAGTTCCTCTTTTTCCAGCTGCCAATCCCCTTAAACAAACATATAAATTATTTAATCATTGAAGAACTTCCTATGTGAGCAGGTACTCCATTCCCGTAGTGACGAAGTTTGGCAAGGTACTTTAAACTTTTTCAGCTTCCCCCAAAATTTCATAGCAGGAGGTGATATCCCCATAATGTGTAACGAACTCCTCTAACGTGGGCGGAAAGGCTTCAATGGAAGAAAATACCTCCTCCCTTCTGTAACTGACCCAATCCACTATATCCAAAAACAACGATAACAATTTTATTATCATTAATTATAATTATAAAATTGTTTCATTTTGTCATCGACGTGGAAATGTGATGCTGATTAATCGGCAACAAGAAGTTGGTTGTGACAAATAGTCATAAGTTACAAGATAAAAACTAACTGTGCAAAATATCAACTGAACATATAAGGCACTGGATGGTTGACATGAAAAAGGATAAATGCCAAATAATTTATAGAAGAGGAGGAAGAGTCATAATTAATTTAAAAGATTAGACGATTAAAAAATTAGAGGAAAAAAAGTTATGTGAAATAGAGAAATTTTGTTAGTATAATAATATTCAGAATGTTCTTATAATCTTCTGCTCATAATATGCAACAGTGACATTCGGAAGAATCTGTATACATTTCTATATCTTAGATAAGTAATGAATCCAACTGCTACAATCCTAATTTTCCGATCTAACAACTTTTAGGATATTATTTTATTACTCTTTATGTGGTGCTATAACCAATTTATGTGGTGCCACAGCTAATTTGTTCTGTGTTGTCTTAATTAAACTTATCAATGCCTCAAAGCTTGTGACTTGCAATAACTACAGATAATTTTATTTATAGAAATCTCCAGGAAAGGGACAAAAACATTTAAACTGAAATTTCAATTAAAGGCATGGGTGTGGTGTAATGTATGCGTCTCTTGGTAGGATGCACAATTTGATGAGAGCTTTTGAAAAATGGATTATATTATTTTGAAAATCCTTTTTCAATTCCTTGAAACATACATTCACTCAAATTCAATAGTGTCCTGTCTAATTTTTTTTGTAATTTGTTGTCAATTCCTTGAAAGATGCATTAACTCAAACTTCAACAATGTACAGTCCAAAATTATTCTAATCAATTTATAGAAGGGTTAATATTGCTCCAAAATTTAACTATTTTAATAATAGATAATAAAAAGTTATACCTAATTTAGTCTATTCAGTATGATTAGGTAGGATTTCCGAAGCTAATATCTAATAAAAACATTTTTTTTTTCAAACTATAAAATAGACTGGAAAGAAGAAATTTGGCTAATTCAGAAGATGTTATATGGTAGATTGATTATTTAAATAATAGTTTTAAAATCCAACTAGCTGCTCTAAAGGCAGACTCGGTTCCACAATGTTTGTCGGCATCAACTAATGCTTATTCTCAATATGTCGAGTCATACACAAGGTGTGAAAGCAGTTTGACAAAATGCTCGAAAGAAATATAATCCCAGGATATGTACAAAGATGAATGTGATATTGCAATATATTATTGAGCTTGTACACGAATGCAGCATAACCAAGTGGGAGCTAAAGACATTTGCAAATATGCCCACGTAGTAATTATACCATGAGGTGTCACCGAATATATGGAGATAGGAAGAGGTGGTGCCGAAGATGGTGAAAATTGAATAGCCAAAGAAGCTATTCAATTAGATACATTTTAGTTATTCATAGAGGTAGCTATATTTTATTTACAGGTTGAATGCAATTTGATTTAGTTTCAGATTTAAATATATGAATAGCTGGCATGATTTTTACGTAAGTGTCTTATTATGGACATTGTATGACAAATAAATATGCACTTGTGGTTAAGTCTGTCTTTGGGTTAATTCTTTTTATTTAATTAAATTCCCAATTAATTAATTTTTAATAAGCTCTGCTTTTGCGAAAATGCCAAACTTCCAAAAACCAGCAAAGAATCACGGGAAGAAATTTCTGCAAAAACAATGGAAAAATAACTCATATGGTCAGGGAAAGCAATGGAAAGGATCGCACCAAGTCGAAGGTAGGAATTGGCACCAAAGAATACCTCAAAACAGCCTTGGCGAACAATTCAATTTCAAAATAGGAAACAGTTTTGAGATCTTTAATAAATTTGATGAAGAGCCTCCTAGCCAGATAGATAGCAGAGGGAAGCAGATTGATCAATGCACAGATTCATGTCCGATAGCCCCCTTCGAAAGCTCAGAGGTGCCTTTTTTCGATAACCAGCATTTGCTTTTCACTCTGGAACATCTAGATAACCAATTTCAGATCTTTAATTTAACAAAATATGCTCACACGGAGACTTCTAATAAACCCTATAGATAGCAATATCCGGCAACACCCCAGATGGCAAGGACATCCACCAAATCTGATCCATCCCCATCTTACATTCCTCCACACCGGCGAATTCATAAACAAAAAGAGGCATCAAACCCTAAGGCATCCGCTGGATTGGGTAAAGATTTGGAAGATCCAACAAGGATATTGATTAAAGAAATTGATAAAACTTGGGACAAATGTTTAAAGGGAGGAGTATTCACAATTTGGAATGGTCCACAGCATGATCTCCCTCTTTTATCTGACTGGTTGGAGGAAATCTGGGAGGAACAGGTAAGTATATCACGTTTTTTGGATAAGGTGCTTTATGTTGAGTGTTTAGATGAAGATGTGAAAAAGGATTTTATTTTAATTTCTGTATGTTTTTTCAATGGTTATTGTGTTAAATTCATTGAATGGTCTCAGAATTTTAGTGAAGCAAGAATAGATTGTAAGATGCCTTCATGGTTCAGTCTGCCTTCTCTACCTCCAAAACTTTGTCAAGAGGATATTATCAAATCCTTAGGATATTTAGTTGAAGAGGTAGAAGGTATAGATGCATCCTTCTATTGCTGTAACGATGTCAAAATACTAATCAATGTTAACTTTAACCATACAAATGAATTTAAAAAGGAATTCATAACTAGTAAGGCTAAGTATGATATCCACTTTCAAATGTATAAAGGGAAAATAGTTGACATTTTAAAATTTGATGAAGCACACAAAATCATGCCCAAGATACTTCCCTTGACCTCAGATGTTAGAAGCAAGTTTCCCTGGCTAAGAGTTATGAAGAAAAAAAGACTTCAAGAACAAAACCTGCTTACAAAGCAGCAGAATGCTCAAACAAATCAAAAGGAAGGGAAGGAATCCAAAGATACAGAAAAACATTCCCCAGAAAAAAGAGGGATTAAATCAGTCATAGTACTTCAGCCCATGGATCAGGCAAAGAAGGAGGTTAATGATGTTATCCTAAAAAGGCAGAAAAGAAAAAAGGAAAAGGAAATGGACAAGAAGAAAAGGGATGTAGGTAAGACTAAGAATGGCAAAGATGGCAACCAAAAAATACAACATAATTCTAGGAATATGGAAGACATTGACTCAGATAAATATGTGACTACCATCATAAATATCACAAAAAAGGGTACAGTGCAAGAAGAAACTTCATATACATCTCAATCAGATCTTAATGTCAGAAATCAGGCAGAGGATACACAATTGTAGGAGAAGAGGCTAGGAGTTGATGAAAAGGAAAAAGAGAACTACTCTCTGATTGCAGACCAAATAGGGGCAGAAAACCAAAGTAAAGAAATTACAAGTAAAACAAGGGAAATGAAGGTCAAAGATAAGGGACTTAGTGATACTCAAGCTAAAGTCTCAGAAATGATAGTGAATTTTGACATAGGTGAAGAAGAAAACGACCTTCTCTTCTTAACTCCAATAGACAGAATGAAAGAAGGCACAACACGAAATGATAATCAGGATGTTCTACAGCAAATAGAAAATAAGAAGATGGAGGCTGACTCATCAACACCTGGAAATAAGAGGACCGAAGAAGCATCCAAATTTTGGCAAACACCTAGTCATATGCCCACATCACCCTTCACCCCAGAGGAAAGTAAGATAGAGATGTAGAGGAAGGTCATAAATTCAGATAACTTATTATTGGAAGAGGTTCAGAACTTCTTAAATAAGGAATTGAATTCCACTCTAGAAGCAGAAGTACCAGAGAATGTTTTTAACCAACTAGAACAGCTATCTGAAGAGTTGGTTCAGGCATTTGATTATGATAATATAAAAAATAGTACTACACTCTAGAAAGAGGAATTGATTCAAATAATCATCAAACTGGGGGGGAGGTTACACAGCTGATGACCTTTGAAGAGATTTATTAAATATTCAAATAGAGGATAGTGCTATGGAAATGAACAAGCAAAGTAGGAATAAATCAGAAACTACTAAAGGGAAGTATAGAACATCAGAAGGAAATGAAGAGGAACATAAGCTGGAAACATTGGCTGAAGAAAAGATTGGGACTGAGATATGCAGAGAAATAGAGAAGGAGGAGTTTCAAACAATAAGAGACACTATAAGCTCATCAGTACATGATATGGATGATAATATGCAAGAGCTGGGTTTATGTATAAATTAGGAAGGATTGAGCTCCCCTATTTGTGGAAAAATGAAAGCAAAAATAGGAAGAAAAACTCTGAAGGAATTACAAGAGACTGAAGGACTAAGCAAGGAATAGAAGAAAATTGATGAGCTTCTAAACATGGGGAAGGGGAAGTGCCTTCCCAAGGCACCATGAGGATTACAACATGGAATGCTATGGGTCTAAATGCCCCTAGTTAAAGAAGACTAATTAAACAATACCTTAATAATTTTAATTCATAAATAATTTTAATACAAGAAACTAAATTAAACAAGTTAGAAAGTCTAAATTAAATAGAAACGTAGGCTTTTGGGATTCAGTATTTGTTGAGGCAATGGGTGCATTAGGGGGTCTTGGTATTATTTGGAACCCCAAAAAAATAGAATTGAAGTATTTAGTTAGTGGCTTTAACTGGATGCGTGTTAGCATAATAAGTTTAAAGTCTAATATTAAATTTATTTTAATTAATGTATATGGACCTATCTATCTAATTAAGAAAAAAGAGGTATGGGACGAATTAGGTATGGTGTTACATAATTAGCAGAATAGTCATGTCATAATGGGTGGTGATTTCAACACCATTATCAACCTAAATGAAAAAGTTGGAGGAATACAACACCTTTCATCCTCCTTGGTTGAATTTAAATCTTGGATAGATAATCAAAGCTTGGTAGAAATTCCATTAAGCAATGGTACATTCACTTGGAATAATAGAAGGAAAGACCATGTTTTCATTGCGAAAATGTTACATAGGTTTTTTATAGTTGGAAAAATGTCAGATTATAATAAAAATCCCATTTCATCCATCCTGCCTTTTGCAGGTTCAGACCACTTTCTAGTGTGTATGGAAATATCAAAACCATCTAAACCACCCAGAAATCCATTCAAGTGTGAAAAAATGTGGTTTCAAGATCCAAAATTCATCGAACAAATCAGGATATGGTGGGTACAAGCAAACTTTGAGGGCTCCAAGATGTTCATTTTTGTCTCTAAGCTTAAACTATTAAAAGAAAACATTTTAAGATGGAATAGAGAACATTTTAATAATATCTTCAAAGATAAACTAGAGATAGAAGGAAAATTAAAAAATTTAAATCAAGAAATCATTAGATCTAGTATGGAACTATGAGAAATACCATTTAGAAAAAGAATTGTTGATAAGACAAGAAGACATTCTTTCAAAAGAGGAAACATTTTGGAGACAAAAGTCAAGGGAGAAATGGTTGGACGAGGGAGATCATAACACAAAATTTTTTCATAACTCAACCATTTATAATAGAGCTCGATCTAGAATCACGAGTATCACTAATAATTCAAGTCTGCAAATTGAAAGTCCACAAGAAACAATAGATATGTTAGTCTCCCATTTCAAGAAATTACTCAACAATTATGAAGGATCGAATAGGATAGCCTAGTCCAATATGCTTAAATTCATTCCAAAACTCATAACCCCTGAAGATAATAAAAAACTCAACCACCCAATCACTCTAGATGAAGTTCTTCTTGCAATCTTTAATATGAACCCTAAAAAATTGCCAGGGCTCAATGGGTTTCAGGCCTTTTTTGTTCAAAAATGCTGGGATATTTTAGGAACAGACCTATGGAAAGCCATTGAAGCATCATGAAATGGTGGATCATTGCTAGCAAAAATTAATTTTTCCTTTATTACACTGATTCCTAAGAAGGATGGGCTGGAACATCCTGGTGACTTCCACCCTATAGTCCTATATAATACAATTTAAAAAAATTTCTCAAAAATTATGGCTACCAAACTCAAGGAATACTTGCCAAAACTAATCTCGGAAGAACAAACAAGTTTTGTGCCAAGGAGATCTATATTGGATGACATTCTTATAATTTAGGAAACCATTCATTCAGCAAACAAAGACAAGGAACCATGTATGCTTATGAAACTAGATATACATAAGGCATACAATATGGTTGATTGGCACTTCCTTTGTAAAGTATTAGAAGGGTTCGGCTTCTCTCACCAATGGATTAATCTAATCTTTAAGTTTATCTCTACACCTAAAATTTATGTTCTCATCAATGGGACCCCAGAAGGATTTTTTGATATTTCTAGGGGTATTAGACAAGGAGAGCCGCTCTCACCATCCCTTTTTATCATTATGGCCGAAGCTTTTGGAAGGGCTATTTTGGATGCATATTTAAGACGAAGGATATCGGGTATTTCTGTAACTAGAAATGTCCCTAACATTACCCATCAACAGTATGCAGATGATACCATCCTTCCAAGTAAAAGCTTAGTTCAAGAGGCTTTGAGCTATAAAGGTATTTTGCAAACCGATATGGAGGCCTCAAGGCAAAAAGTGAACAAAGAGAAATCTGAAATTTACTTTTTGAATACCAGACCAGAGATGGAGGAATTGATTTGTAGGATCATGGGGTATAAAAAGGGATAGTTTTCTTGTAAATATCTATGAATCTTCCTAGAAAAAAGATCAAAACATTGCAAAGTGTGGAAGGACACAATTGAAAAGGTAGATAAAAAAATTGGGAGTTGGAAAAATAAATGGTTATCTAAGGCAAGTAAAATTACAAAGATCAGGTTAGTCCTCTCTTCCATCCCAATATTCCCTATGGCTTGTCTACCTCTTTCCAATTGGATGTCTTCGTCTTTCAAATCCAAACTTAGGAATTTTTTATGGAAAGATAAAGGAGAATATAAGAAAATGGCCCTTATTAAATGGGATAACTTATGTAGATCGAAAGAGTATGGGGGCCTAGGTATTAATAAGCCCCAATGGAAAAATAAGGCCTTGGGAGCAAAGCTAATTTGGAGATTATATAAGGAATCTAATAAAAAATGGGCTAAAGTTTTATATAACAAATATCTCAACCCTTCAGACCCGGAATCCTTGTTTAGAATGGATAAACTCCCTAAATGATCAAAATGTTGGAATTTTATGACCAAATGTAGAAGTCCTATTAGTAAATTCCTAACTTGGGATGTAGGATCAAGTGACAAAGCACTGTTTTGGGAAGACTCTTAGGATGGACTTCCTCCAATTGAATCCTCCCCCACTAATGATATTCTTAAGAAAAGGTTGACTTCTTTGTGGAGTAGTAAATTTAAGGATTATAAAATTAAAGAAGTTTTAGACGGGGTCCTAAATTGGAAGTGGCACTTGTTGGACAATATAGAATTTGATCTAGGCCTCATACAAGCTTACGAGAAGATAATTTCTAGTAGAAATATCAAACAAGTTGCAAAGTCGAACAACCTTATTTGGGTGGGAGCTAAGGATGGCTTATATAGTGTGAAACAAGGATATAATACTATTATTCAATCCCAAAAATGGTCTAAGATTGAAATTTCTCTTAATCTGTGTTGGGATGCAACATGTCTTCCTAAAGTCGAGTTCTTTCTATGACTAGTCCTACAAAAGAGGGTTTTGATTGTAGATAGGTTATCAATATTAGGTATTATCGACCCTCATTGTTGTGTTTTATGTAAGCATAGCGATGAAAATGTAGACCATTTATTCCTAAATTGTCCTTATGCGCTCAATTGTTGGGAATGGCTTAGGGCTCGTCTCAGTTGGACTTCCCCTTTGCAAAACTCTGTCAAAGGGTTGCTTAGTTCATGGCCCAAAAATTTTATAGGTGGGGTATATATCAAGCTCTAGAATATTTGTCCCTCGATTGTGGTTTGGGAATTGTGGAAGGAGAGAAATTGCCACATTTTTCAAGAAAAAACAATGAACATAGAAAGGTTTTTATTAAAATTAGAAGCTTCTATAGTGGAAGTACTAAACGCACATCTTAGGAAATCACCCAAAGAAGAAGGATCATTCTCAATGTGGGATGGGTTCATGAAGAAAAATTGGCCCACCATTATCAACCCTCCTTTGGTTCACCATTCACACAGTAAGGAGGCAAGAGCAAACTGTAAATGTGTTCCTCCCCTACAAGGGTGGTATAAATTAAATTTTGATGGTGCAGCCCGGGGCAATCTAGGGATAGTAGGTATTGGGTGCATTATCAATGATGAACATGGAAAATGGTTAGCTAAGCTGGCCTCACCACTGCCTCCTCCTTCTAATAACATAGCTGAATTAGTAGCTTTAGAGAAAGGATTACAACTTTGTGAGAAACTAGGCTTGGCCAGGATCATAATTGAAGGTGACTCTAAAATTGTTCTTAGTGCGGTGAGAAAGAAAAAGACTCCAAATTGGGTGCTAAACTCAAAGCTTCAAGAAATCCTTCTGATTTTAGATAAATTTGAGGAAATTCATATAACTCATATTTTTAGAGAAGGGAATATCAAAGCTAATAGACTAGCTAATAAGGGAGCGGATGGAATCCCAATTTTAATATACAATTTTTAATCTATAGATTAACTCTTTCTACTTAATCTTAGCCATCTAAATAGCTGAAGACTCTCCAGGTTTAATTATAAATTAAAAATAGCTACAATTAATTAAAATATTAGGAGTTTAATTAATTTGATATCTTATGATCATCGAATTAATTAAATCTCTCTCACACATCTCTCTTCAATCTTATCCCAATGGATTCATTTTTAGTATGATATTCTCCCACTATAGCTTTGTACAAAGTGCATCATTAGAAGGCACTTGTAGGATCCCACTACTGGTAACAGTTTCCAATCTTATCGATGTCATGCTAGTCGAGTACAATGAGGTAAGGGGTTTTACATGTGAGGCTTCACTAAGAAGTGATATGTGTAAAAACCATAATGATGATAGTAATCATTGATTTTTTTAGTACAAATTATGAGGATTTTAGATGAAGAAGCGAAGTAGGACTTTAATTAAGATAATTGTTGGTGGAGTCATTTAAACAGAAGCTTTCAAATTGATATCCCTGAACACCCTAATCTCAACCTGGATGGAGACTAATATTCTTGTCTTTCACTCAACTGAAAATATGACAATGGCCTTTCTGGGGAAGGTCAAACCAGAGAGATGGAATCGTTTGCTAAGAATGGTAGATGATATGACTCGCTTTGCTATAATCAAAGCAATAGGAGAAGATGTTTTTGACTACAGTGTGACCTAGAGAACCAACAGCTCCATAATAGGCTCCTTCATAGGGGTAATGATAAGGGAAAAAACTCAAAAAGAAGACATAGTTAGGCTTTGTTTCAAACTCTTTGACCTGGTGTGGAGGAAACGTATGGAGAAGGTGGTATATAGCATTGATGATAAATTCAGAATTCCATTACTAGAAAGGTATATGGGGGTACCTCTGGGATCTATAGATTTGGAGATGACCCCTTGTCGACAATCCCTCATAGTCAGGGAAATCTTGGCATTCTATAGGGAATGGCCACGAATGGAGGCTAGTATTAATTTTTTGTTACGATGGAGAAGGATAGTTGCAGTGAAAAAAAAAAATTGGGTCATAGATTACCTCGAGCTATTCAAGGTTTATGTACAACTGGGAGTGACATTTGATGACCTCAACAAGCTAGAATTTTGCACTGTCAATTCAAAAAAGACAAGTAGAATCAAGGTCTCATTTGAACTGCCTCCCCACATGGACATGGATGAATCTGATGATGTTCCAGAGGTAATCATGGTTTCATGGAAAACACAAGAAAGGTGTAGGGAGGAAGAAAAAGAAATGTTGAATTAGGGTTTGAACTTGTTTTTTCACAAGAATACGATATGTAGTTCCTTAGGTGGTGCTCTGCGCCTAATTTTGCTATATTAGATTAGAAAGGTATATAGCACTCTGAAAGTTTAACCCCATATAGATACATTGCGGATTAATTAAGTTTTGAATTACTTTATCTACTAGAAGTTTTGGTTAGTAATATCAGATGTTTTTAGAGTATGCTTATGTAATTAATACTTACAGAACTTGATGTTTATATAATGAATCATGGGTCTTTGTTGTATTTAAATTCTTTTATGGATGGCCCTCTGTAACTTGTTTTATCTAACAAAGATAGTTTTGGGACTTGTGGGTTTAATTTCATAGCCCAGAATATATTATGTCAGGTTTGATAGAATAGGTATCATGATTTTTGAGAGTTAGCAGGTCTATTAGATGAATTCCTATAGCATCGAGTGGAAATATTTGTTACAAATATGTATTTATTTATTCTAGGATCCAGACTGGAGGATGGGATGCATCCTTACAGAGGAATTTAGATGTAAGTATCTATTTGAGATTTCTTGGGTGTAAGAATTATAGTCGGTGTTCTAGTCAGAGTTATGGTTTTTTTTTTCTCTTTTGGGTCGATCTTTTGCAATTTGTTTAACTATCATGCTCGGCTCGAATATCATTCAGATTTTTAATCAGGATATCACTTCCAAGATTTATTTAAGTATGGATCTCATTAGTCAGGTTTAGGATATGCAAGCTATGGAAAAACTCTATTTCAATTTTTTAGAATGAATCTTTTTAAAGCAGCACAAAGAGGGACATTTAATTAATGCCAGGGTTATAGCTTTATGATCTCAGGCTAGTTTTAGATTGTAGTCTCTAGAGGCATAACCTGGGTATAGGGGCCCTGAATTCTAAATGGGCTTCTATCGATTTTATCCTGGATGACTGGGAGGTTTGTTAAGTGTTTCTTTGGTTAGTAGCTCTATAATTTTGATTTGGTAATCTTAGCAAGGAGTGTCTTGATAGGTTAGTTGGACTATTTCTGTCTGGTTTGTTTGGTTTTGACATATCTCTCTTGACTAGGTATGATTATGTAAGTTTTCATTTATGGCTTTGATTTAAAGACTCGGAGGAAAGTTATGGTTGACATTTTATGAGATTAAATTAGGGGGTATAGGAGCATAGGGATAGCTCTTTTCTTCTTCCTATATGATTCTAATATGCTATGTTGATTAGTTTCTCACTCAATTTGTGATTTAGTCCAACTGGTCTGTTCTTAAGCTTTGATAATTGGTATATGGACAAAATAGTATGTAGTCTCTCTAATCTCATTGCAAAATCATATAAATCTGGTTTTTCCAAATTGAGATCTGATTCAGCAATTTGATAGGATCATGATTAAAATGTTTTTCTCTAACCTCTTTTGATGTTTAGCTAGCTGGAAAGTTTCCTTTGGTAGGAATGTAATGTGGCAGGGTGTAGTCAAGGATGATCATCCTAAAGATAGCAGTATATCCATGGAAATTGGATGTAATAATCTGGTCTTCTTTCTTACAGTAGCCATTTCATGAAGATTGGATGGAATAAATTGTCAATGTGTATTTATGTATTTGAGCTTAATGTAAATAAAATTATCTAGTATATAGGTCACTGGGGTATGCCCCTTTCATAAG
Organism: Cupressus sempervirens; assembly: GCA_028749045.1. Classification (NCBI taxonomy): domain Eukaryota; kingdom Viridiplantae; phylum Streptophyta; class Pinopsida; order Cupressales; family Cupressaceae; genus Cupressus; species Cupressus sempervirens. The sequence continues at coordinate 688,617,941 of CM053790.1, forward strand.
ATGTAATAATATAGGACTTCGGTCTCGGGCTAGACTGGAGGTTTTCTTCTCCGTTCTTTCCTACCAGTGCCCATTTGAATCGAGAAATCTGTTGTAAATTTTGGTTATTAATAAAATTTATCATGGCCTTGGCCGTTTACCGATCAAAAAAAAAAAGTTTGTCCTTGGGTTTTTTAATTAGATTATGTTTATGTGAATTTTATTTGGTAAATTAGATATAATCTACTATTATTATGGAATGATCTTATAGTCTTGGTTGATTTATCAAATATAATCTTTTTCTTACATATGTATTTCATCATTTTTAATCTTTTTCTTTTTTTAATAGGTTTTTTCCAAGAGTTTGGCTCCATATTGGCCAAAGTTGTCCTTTTTACAATTGCCATCTTTTGGAGTTCTCCTTGTATCTATTTTTATAGCTTTTGTGTTCTTCTTCTTCTATATAGGCTATGTTGATTAGGAGTTCATAGATTGTTTTCTTGGATTTTTTTAATATTTTAATCTATTTTTATTAAAATGGATTTTTGAGAAAAGTTAGAACATCTATTAGTAAATCTTTAAAGTTTGTTTGGTCATTGGAATAGGAATAGAAAATTAGGAAGATGTATTCTATTTTTCTTTTGGTACACAAGTTGGAACAGGGAATAGGAATACATATTCCCATTTTGCCTCTAAAATGAGCTTATGTCCAAAAAAAAAGTTGTTATTGAAACAACCATTCATATTCTTTATGCATTACTATTGTCAATTCCTATGCCTACAAAGACCCTAAAGAAGAGGCTCTTAATATAGTTTTATTAATGATATAATATATCCCATCAAAAACTCTCAAAAGCACAAAATGTTGATCATGTCCTAAATATTTTAAAAATTCAATAGTAATCATATGCTAAGAATATTTTTAAATGTTAATAATTATAATGTATTTAGAGAGAGTTATTATTTATAAATCCTTATATCTAATTTTATAATTATTATATATTTAAATATATAACATAATTATTATTTAATAAAAATATGTTTTGGATGTTAACAAACTAAAACTAATATATGTGTGAAAAGATCACGTGTCACACACTATAGTTAATTGTATTTGTTTTGACTTTATAGAATAAAAGATTTGATTTAGTTACATATTTTTAATAAATTTAATTTAGTTGAATGTATACTTAGAAAATTATTATATTAAGCAAGAGAAATCATAGTTAATAAATTGTTTAAAAATTTAAAAATATATATAACTTGTTTATTAATCAAAAAATCTAAAGTGCATATTTTTAGTAATTTTTGTGACTTTATATTTATTTTCCCAACCATTTTTCATATATTGGATGTAAAGTGTTTACAAAATAACTAAAAAGGCTCCTATAACACCAAAAGAATTTAGCCAATCATGTAATTTTTCTTTTTATAGAATATAAAATTTAAAAACTATAGAAATATATGAGTTCTTAAAATTGTTGTGATTGGTGAATATATATTAGATTTGAGAGTGAATAGATAGTATATTTCTAGGGAAAATACAATAAGTTAAAATTATATATCAATATATAGCCCAAATAATAAAGATATATTCGATCAAATGCCACATAGTGGCATATTCTTGTTGTTATAGTAACTTATAATAGGAATATAAATCTTAGTTTTAAAAATTATAAAATATAATAAAAATAATGTATTCTATAAGAATATCAAAATAATTAAAATTGTCAAGCTATGTATTATGAAACCCTAAACAGTATTTTTAAGAATAAAAAACAACACTATTATTTTATAAAAGTTTCTTAAATTGTATGAAATTTTTTCAATACAAAAGTAAATAAACATTAATGTTATAGAAAAAGTTCAAATTTTTTTTAAAAAAAATTTAATGATAAATAGATATAGAATAATGATAAACATTACATCATTTCTTCCAAACATATAATTCGAAATTAAAGACTCTATACTAGATAGAAATGCAAAAATTATTATAGAAGTATTTTTAAATATAAATATTAAATGAAAATATTATACATTTATATAGTTTAATTAAATGTGATTAAATATTTATCAATTTTATATTAAATAGATTATGATGAATAATTCATTTTTAATTATTGGAGTGTTGGTGTAAATAGATATTTACTATTTACACTTTACTTAAGTTTACTTAGGTTAGTGCATTATTTTATTATTTATTTTGTGAGACACTTAGGATTTTATGTACCTTTATGGGTTTTCATGTTGACAACACAGAGGTATGCAATTCTAATTTAGCACATGGTGTCTACAACATAAATTTGCATGCTACACCATTGTAGGCTTATCCTCTCATCATCGCACTTACTTATGTGCTTAATGGAGGATAACCCATATTTTGTGGACATGTGCTTGGTTGTATGACTTATCATGATATTGATTCCTAGGAATTCTAGATGCATCTTAGAGGCCTTTATATATAGGCATTCCTAGTGTACTTGTACATAGAATTGAATACTATACAATTCATCTGATCATACTCTAGTCTATTTTGTGCTTGTGTTTGACTTCCTTGGTCTTGGGTGAATTCTTCCCTAAGGTAAATTCTTATAGGGAGAAGGTATAAGTGAGGGGGCACTAAACTAGAAATGGAAACATCCTCCTCAACCCTGACACAAATTGAGTAGGACTGGGTGAATGTTTGGAACATCAACCAGGTTATTGAAAGAGTTGACAATGCTAAGGTCAAGGAGGGGTTGCAAAATAAATGGAAGACAACCCTCCTAAACTAGTTGAAAATGAATTTTGATGGGTCAAAGCATGGAGATAGGGTTGTAGTAGGAGGAATAATCTAGAATTCTCAAGGTGTTAGTTGTTGGTTTTAGAATGGTTTTGACATTTGAGTGTCAACACACTTAACCAATTTCACTATGTATGTTGAGTGAGTTATAGTAGCTACTGAGTTAGAATCTTAACAAGTGCTGAGTGACTTCATGTGCCAAGCAGTATTTAGGTGCCAGGCAAGACAGAACATAGTATGTGCCGGGTAATTCAAGAATATTCATGTGTCGAGCAACACAGAGTGTAATAGGTGCCAAGCAATCCAGAAATGTAACATGTGTTGAGGATCAGTAATATAGTATGTGCTGAGTAACATGGAATCAACATATGAGTTTGTAAAGTAGACGATGAAGATCAGAAGAAAGAAGATCAAGCGCCTGAATCTAGCAATTAGTGAGTGCATACTATTAGTTCAAATGTTCTAATACTTTCTTACCATTGTATTAGATGCTGAAATCCTACATTGATAGGTTAGCTTAACAATTAGGTGGGAAAACCTTTGGAGAAGGTGATTGAAAATCCTATGTATAAGGTGGGTCTAACAACCTATTGTAAATCCTTTAACAGGGCGACACTTCATGTAAGCATTTGTAAATCCTTTAACCAAGTCACCATTGACACAATGTAAAGCCTTTAACATGACAGACCATAAGAAGTGGTTGAACATATTGCTGTAGTAATTTTTGCGGGTGTCATCCCCACCCTAGTTTTACCTTCTTATTCCAGAAGGGTTTATGGGTTACCAAATCTCTTGTGTCATGTGTTGATGCATGCTTTCATTTCATGTTTACTTTTTTTTAACATGCATGTACTTTACTTTTAGTTATGTGTTAATGAGGGTTTAAAAGCATAAAACTAGTTACTTCTAGTTCACCCCTCTCCCTCTTAGAAGTACTCTTCCCATTTGAACATTCCAACAATTGGTATCAAAGCTCTAGTTCTCACAAGGAGAAGCCTAACAACTTTAATAAAAAGGTTATAAGATGGAAGTCTTCAAAGTTGGGAAGATTATTGACAATCAAGTGACTGATGTGCATCTCACTCTAAACAAGGTAGAGGAAGCTAGAGAGGAACTAAGAAAATCCTTGAAAAGAAGAAAGGAGATAGCCATAGCTGAAAATGACATAAACTACAAGGAGATTGACATGAAAAAAGTGTTTTCCAATGGAGATTCCAAGGAGTTTGATGTAGCAATAGCAGAACTGATGGAGAAAAATAGAGCACAAGCTGAAGAAATTAGATTACTCAAGCTTGAACAAGAATCACAAGTCATAATGCTTTGTGAAGTGACTAAACAAAAGAAAAGAGCTATTGAAGACAAGGCCATGATAGAAGATGACAAGAGAAATCTCACCAATAGACTGGAGGAGAAGACAATTGAGTTTGAAGAGATCTCAAACATCCAACTAGACACCTTAAGTCAAATGATGAATGCTTCATGAGCTAAGCATGACGGACATTGAGATATCCACCTTGAAGATGCAGAATGAACTAAAGAGAGAAAAGGAGATAGCAGAAAGCTACAACAAACCTAATGAGGCAATCAAATACTTTGAACAATTACTGAAATCACCAAGGGCTAGTAATGATACTTTAGGACTTGGCTACACTAGCACTGAACAAGGAGAATCATCCAAGACTGTAGAAGAAAGAATCAATAAAGGTAGGAACACTAAACCTACTTTTCATTTCTATAATAAAAAGGGTCACACTGCTAATGTTTGCAGAAGTAGAAAGATCAATCAGTAGGACACATCCAAAAACAAAGGTTATTGTCACAAGTGTAAAATGGAAGGACACTCAAGACAAAACTATAGAACCAAGACCATGAGGACACCAAGATTTGATGGTCACTACTACAATTGCAAAAAGTATGGACATAGAGATTTTGAGTATAGATCAAAGCCTATGTGGACACCTAGTCAACCTACAAGGAGAAGCAACTATGCACACCACTACAATTGGGATTACAATACCAGGAAAAGTTGTCACTACTATCAAGAATATGGTAATGTTGCTAAGAACTGCATTAGAACACATTTCAAGGGAAATTATAGTAGGTGGTTAAGCCAAACCACATGTTTTAGTTACTTGAAGACAAGACATGGCAGTAGGAATTTTCCAACAAAGACCAAGGCACCCAAGTTAGAAGTCAACAAGGGAAAAGAAAAAGTTGATGTGGAACACATCAGAATAGAAATTAAAAAGACATGGAAAAGAAAAGATGGATCAAGTACATCCAATGGAGAGATCACTTCACCTAAGAGGTCAAGTGATCACATTTCATCCAACTAAGAAAAAGAAAATGTATGGGACTTATATACTAAGACAAATCATACATCAGTTCCAAAAGAACAAAGAAGTGTTTCCAAGAAGAAATCTAAATGAGAAAAGATGTCAAGCTAAAAATTGAAAAATTTGTAGAAGATGTCGGGTTACCTTTGGATGCTGATTGAAACTCTAGTATATGCTGAGATAGAAAGTATAATTGATGCCGAATGAGATATGTTAGTGGAAGCTGAGTAAAGTAATTACAATGGGAGCTAAAGTTTATACTAAATCCTTCAAGTGTTGAGTGTATAGTTGTAAGCACTATGCAATAAATGCTAGGTTTTGAACCTAATAAAGTTGAAAATCACTCATTTTTAAGCCATTCAAACACAAAGTGAAAATGAGAAGAGTGAAGAGGTGATCAAAGAATGATTTAGTATAAATTTGCATTGATCCCAATAGAAATTCAACTCAAACTCTTTGATTCAAAGGTTTTTCATCAAGTGCCGAGCTACGTAGTATTTGAATGTTCATTTAAATATTAAAGCATAGTTTGGTCAAGATGGAATCCAGGTCTAAAAACATAAATGGAAAGGATGATCATGAGTTTCAACTTGTTAGTAATGAAGTTAAATAGCTCAAATTTAGGCCAATAACTGAAGTTTCCTATAAAAACAACCCAACTGGTGCTTTTTTAGTCATTCCAGACAAAGTAGTAATGGTCCAAAATGTCAAGAAATACTATAACTGTAAGATTGGAGCCATAGGTGACCTAGAAATTTTCAATGCCTTTGACAAGCTATGTGAAAAAGGTATATTGAAGGACAAGTTTCCAATTGTCAAGAAGAATGCTTTAACTAAAGCCCTAGTTTTCCCCATTGTATTTAAGGCTGAATGGATTCATATAATGATGAGTTGAATTCATGATGGATCATTTTGGTTAGAAATAGGGCCATGAAAGGTCACAAAGAAAATTTTTCATAGGGTCACTAGATTCCCAACCCTAGATCAACCTAAGACCCTAAAAAGTGACAAAAAGGAGGCCATAGAGAAAAACATTGGTGCCAAATGGAATAATAGGGGAATGACCATTGATACCATCACTGAAACCCTACTTGATTTTGTTGTCAAAGTCATATCTCATAAATTTTATCAATCAAGTAGATTGAATAGTGTCATGTATAGCAGTAGATGTTGCATACAAACTTGTGAAGAGGGACCGCACTTATGATCTAGCAGAGCTCATGCTAAAACAAATTAATGAAAATATGGGAGCCATAAGGAAATCTAAAGGAGCTCAATGCAAATTTGGATCAGTGTTGGTTTGCATATTTTTCTATGTCATTAAAGAATTTCCTTTAGTTGGAAAGGTAAAATGGGATCCTAAGAAGACAATTGTTACACAAGTCAATGAGCTTATTGAGAAAATTGGAGACAATTTTGATGCTTATATGACAAGCTACTTTGAGGACTATAAGAAGTCCATGAAACAAAGGATGAGGATATTAGTATCACTATTTGAGCAACATGTAAATGATATTTGTTTCTTGGTTGACAAAGATTACTCCTACATCCAAGCAGTGATAACAAGAGTAAGATGGCTTGGGCCACTTGGATATGAGCTTGATGTAGAGCAAGCTTCAGCTACAATCACTGCTTTACTTGTAGAAGAGATTGACAAGGATGCTCCTCATTTTGGTACTTGTGATGTTGTCAAATCCAGGTTGGTAACAGATTTGATGAAAACCTCTGCAATAAAGAAGAAGGATAAAATGATAAGAAAGCTCAAGAAAACATTTGGAGCTGACATAGAAGTAGAAGGCACTACAACAGAAGAAGAAGAAGTAGGAGGCAGTGAGGAAGAAGACGAGCAAGGGCAAGAGCCATTGGAATTGACATAGGGACTAGGAGAGGGCAATGAAGAAGGTGTTGAGGAAGAAGAAGCCAAGGAAGCACCCACTAAAGCCAAAGCCACCAAAAAAAAAGCTAAAACTTATCCTACATCCTAGCCCAAGACAAAGAAGGGGACAAAGCCCATTGTAGTCAAAGCAAAGAAGCTTACAACAAGGGCTACCACCAGAGCTACAACTCAAAAGGAAAAAGATGAAGCCAAAGAGAAGAAGAAGGCCATAAAGTAGACTGGTGAAGAACCAAGGAAGAGAAGGAGATATGTTTCCTTGCCTAACTCAGATGAAGAAAGAACATAGTCAGATGATATCAACTAGTTTAAAGTGGTAAGTCATCCCACAAAGTCTGCCATTCACAAGTTATGTGTAAATGTTAGAAAAGAAAACTTAAATGGTTTAAAGACTATAGACTTTAATAAGCTCAATAAAGAAGAGCAATAGAAAATAAAGGAATCAATGTATGCAATAATGGTCAAGAACAAACACACACCTCTAGAATTATATAGTACAATGCCCAAGGAGCTATATAAGATAGTTGTAGATAAGTGTCATTTTTGTTTGCAAATGGAAAGAGAAATAAGAGAATCAACCCTAGCTAGAGTACTGCCAGACCTAACTAAAGGTCAAATAACTAAGGCAAATAAAAGGCATAATCATAAATTTTCTCCTAAAAATAGAGCATTTTTCATCCTAAAAAATAAGATAGAGGATATTGTAAATAAATCCATAGAATTGTGGAAGTCAATATACAAGTTGATTAATGATGTATTTGATGAGGAATATAAGGTAGAGGCTAGCTGAAAGAGAAGAGAAGTAAAAGAAATAGGAAAGAAAGAGGAGAAGAGAAGTGAGGAAAAGAAGAAAAGTGAAGAGGAGAACAAAGGTGAGGTAGGAAGAGTAGAAGAGGAAGTAAATAAGGAGGCAGAAGAAAATAGATCTAAAGGAGAGGAAGAGGAATTAGATGAATAGGAAGAACAAAGTGTGCAAGACACACAAATGCCATCTCCTAGCCCTCCTCATGCCACCATCACACTTGCAGAGACCATAAAAATAAAGAATGTTATTGACACTTCATGTCAAAACATCAATCCTTTAATTGCAGAGAATCTCTCAATGATCCTTCACCAATCCACTCTATAGGCACAGTTGTGTACAAGACCTATATTGGTGAGTGTAGATGAACTACAAAGAGTAGTAGAAACACCTCAAAGAGAAAAGGTGAAGCCAAAGGAACAACCTTTTACATACACTGCTACTAAACTCCTACTACTTCCACCACCATCTCCACCGAAAGTAGTAAGTGATACACTTTAGATACTGAGTGTGGCAACAAGGGAAGAAATAGGAAAACAAGAAAATTCAATAGGTTCACCCTCAACAATTGATAGTGATAAAGGGAAATTAGAATAACAGGAGAAAACAAGAGATGAGGAGCAAGATGCAATACAAACATTGGTTGAATTACCAAAATCCGGTACTCCCACTCAGACTCTTTAGAAGCCGAGCACTAAAATGATATCAATGCAAGTTCAAACACCAAGCTCGAGCTCTAGAAAGGTAGCCATGATGCTTCACTATGGAGATCCTGAACTTGATGAAGAGATCATCATTCCCTCCTATGAATCCAACACCCTCACCATAGAAATGATAAATGAAATACAAGGTGCACTGGATAGGAGAAAAAGGCAAGAAGTGTTGAGAAGAGAATACAAGTATAGGCAAGCATTGAATGAGATAAAGGACATCTTCATGGAGGCCTTCAGCTTGTAGTCACCAGATGAAACAAGGCCTATCAAAGAACAACTATCAGATATAGTTGATCAAGTAACTAATGCAAACCATGATACAAATGAAAAATTAATGGAATGGTCAAAACAAAAATTCCAAGGCAAAGTAAATGAGAAAATATCAAATGATATAGCATTAACACAACTTGAATTAGGTAAGAAACTAGAAAGAGTAAAAATTGTACTTGGGAACACTTTCTCATTTTACAACAAACTGTGTGATTTTTCCAACTTCACACAAGAGACTAGCTAAAGAATAATGAGCTTGGAAAGAAATCTCAAGATTTCTACCATGCAACTTCCAACAAATCCAGCTCAAAGTGAGAAGCATTTTGCACAGACACTTCACATACAAAGGGAATTAGCTATATTAACAATAGAGGAGGCAAATATAAAGGCAAAATTGATGCAAATCCAGTCCTCCATAACCCCACACTTAGAGGTTCTCCACAAGGAGCAAGCATATGTAGAAACAATCCTAAAGAAAGATTCAAATCTTTCTACCCTAGATGGACTTGTACACCTTGCTGTAGAGACTACCATCCAACACAAGTCACTAGACATTGCATTGGAAAATTGGGATGTAGCTCTGAAGATACTTTTGGAGGTAAATAGTACATTTTTGGCTAGTATTACTCCTTAGAACCCTTTGACATTAGTGTCAAAAAAGGGGGAGATATATACATTAGGGGGAGATATCCATATATGGGGAGATATATGAAGATAGAGAATACCAAATTTTTTTTAATGAAGATATTTAAAGAATACCAAATTTTTGACAATTTTGATTACATTCTTACATTCATTTTGAGAATAAAGTGAGGGGGAGATACAAAATGATGCAAAATTTTGACAAGCATGTGGAAAATAGATCTGAAATAGGGAATTCATACAGATCAGATACAATATACAAGCATAGGGAATAGGAACAAGATAAATGATAGAGTGAATCAAGCACATCAGCATAGAATTTTAGTTTCAAGAATGGACGAGGCATAATCAACTCAAGGGGAGTCATAAGGTATATTGTTGCTCACAAAATTTTGATTTTTTTTTTTGAAATTTTGCATGCACAATGAGCAAGATTAAAGATTGTAGTCAATCAAATCAGTTCATTAATGAATAATTAAGTGTTTTTGACACTCATTTCAAAGGGGGAGATTGTTGGTTTTAGAATGGTCTTGAAATTTGAGTGTCAACACACTTAACCAATTCCACTTTGTATGTTAGGTGAGTTCATGTGCCGAGCAGTATTCAAGTACCAAGCAAGACAGAACATAATATGTGCTAAGAAATTTAGGAATATTCATGTGCTGAGCAACATAGAGTGTAATAGGTGTCGAGCAATCTAGAAATGTAACATGTGTTGAGCATCAATAATATAGTATGTGCTGAGTAACACAAAATCAACATATGAGTTTGTGCCCTCACAAAATCAGATGTAAACCATTTTTGGAGCTGAAATACATAGAAGAAAAAGGATAAGGATGAATCATTTACGTTCCCTATGTGATCTGCATGTAGCCAATCAGAAAAATGGAGAAGGCATGCAACCAATAAGAAAAATGAGAGGAATGAGCAGGAATTTGAGATTCAATATGGATTGTAGATCCATACCTAACCCCAAGTCTTCACATTCTTTAAAAGGAGGTTGAAAAACCAATGCATATGTGGATGAGAATAGTTTATGGCAAGAATATAGAAAAATTTTAGTGTGAAGAAGGAAGGACATAGAGAAACAGAGTAGCATTTTCAAATCTAGTTGATCAGAATAGCACAAGGGACAAGGGACAAGATCAGATATCAGATCTCAGAGAATCAAGATCAGAAGAAAGGAGATCAAGTGCCTGAATCCACCAATTAGAGATTGCATACTATCAGGTCAAATTTTCTAATACTTTCTTACCATTGTATTAGATGTTGAAATCCTAGATTGATAGGTTAGCTTAACAGCTAGGTGGCAAAACATTTGGAGAAGGTGATTGAAAACCTAATGTATTAGGTGGGTTTAACAACCTATTTTAAATCCTTTCATAGGGTGAAACTTCATGTAAGTGTTTGTAAATCCTCTAACTAGGTCATTATTGACATAGTGTAAAGCCTTTAAGAGGGCATGCCTTTAACAAGGCGAACCATCAGAAGTGGTTGAACGTATTGCTATAGTAATTTTTGTGGGTTTCATCCCCACCCTAGTTTTACCTTCTTATCCCTAAAGGGTTTCTGAGTTACCAAATCTCTTATGTCATGTATTGATGCATTCTTTCATTTCATGTTTACTTATATGTTTACATGCATGTACTTTACTTTTAGTTATGTGTTAATGAGGGTTTAAAAGCATAAAACTAGGTACTTTTGATTCACCACCCCCTCTCAAAAGTACTCTTCCCATTTAAACATTTCAATAGTTGGTATCGAAGGATACTCTAAAAAATGTGCTAGCATTCCAAGAAATTAGGTAGAAGTACTTGGGATCTTGTGGGGATTGGAGTTAGCTAGGAGCATGGGAATTCTAAATATGATTGTGGAGGGAGATTCTATGTTAGTAAATAAAGATGTCTAGGGGGGTATCAACATGAGTTGGAATACCATGTCAATTATTAGAGATGCCTAGTATATTTTGAATAGTCTTAATGACATTAGGTTATAGGGAAGGAAACTATTTAGGTGGTGGATACCCTGGTGGGATACATACACATAGTCAAAAATTCTCAAGTCTTGCAATATGAGGAAGATCTTCTTGTGGCAATCAAATCACTCATTCATAAAGAGTCCTTTAAATGATGGTGTACAACTTTATGCATGAAAGGGAGTTACTTTTCCCAATGGACTTAGTGAAGGAATTATAAAGATCGCTAACTATTTTTCTTATTTAGTAGTTCATGTCATGATAGCAATAAATTTAGAGGAGGCTTTTATTTATCATAGTGCTACCTCTAGTGAAAAGTTGGCAATCATTACTTGTGATGGATATTGGAAAGGCAATATTCAATGCCATATTCGGGAGGATATTTTATGTCATCCAAGTTGTATTTCTCATTTGGAGACTACAGTTCAAAAGAAAATCATATATATAATGTGATCTGAAAATTTATTTATTATTTTAACTTAATTGCTATGATTTCTAAATGGCCTTTATTCACTTGGGGTTTTTATAATTTCAAGAATCATTTCTTGGAGTGTAAGGATCTGACTCTAGTAATTTTCAATAGTTTCTTTAACTAGGTGAAAGATATGGTGGCCAAACTTAAGGAAGTAGAAGAAGAGCTAGTTGTGCATATTCATAATGACAAGGTCATAGAGGGAGCTAATTCAAGATTTAAACCATCTAGAATCATGAGCATTGTTAGGGAAGATAGAGTAGTGTGGTCTCATTTGAAAGAAGGAGGTTTCATCCCCTTCATGGAAAACATAGAGGACCATGATGAGATGGTCACTTGGTAGTTTGTTGAGTCCTAGAGGAAGCATTAGATTACCATTGATGGTATTTCCTTTTAGGTTACTAAAGAGCTGATGGTTAACACAACCAACATGTCAACAAAAGGAAAATCATAGGGGAAGCAGCCAAGAGTGGTGAACAAGACAAGCATCAGAAACTTCTTTCACTCTAATGAAGCCCCCATCCTCTTTTATGGTGGTTTTCTATGTGATAAGCTTCTTGAGCCATAAGATATGGTCTACTATGTCACTATGCACTTTGTTACCATGGAAGACAACACTGAGGTCTTTTATTACTATCACTTTCCTATTATGAATCACTTCCAGAACACAAATTGTATATCCTTCACTTTTCTCTAATTAGATTCTATTGAGGATTGTGTGTGGAATGTTTGAAAGAAATGTGAGGAGGGGAAAATTGATTTTTTTACCATCAAGCTTTGATTATTTTTTCTTTTCAAATTTTACAAATGTGTTCATCCTCAACTTTTGAGACTTATCCCATCACCCATAAAAGTTGCTGGCTAAAGTTCCTCCCCCTACTAAATCCAAGCTTGATGAGGATGAGACTACCTTGGCTAAGAAGATTACCAAATAAAATATTCAAATCCTTGATGTTGAAAACGCTAATACCACTTCTAGGAAGGGCATCAATTGGTTGAGTATGAGACCGAGAGAGAAAAACCCCTTGATCAATCTTTGCATACCTAAGCTTGACAACCTAGGGAAAAGGTATGCCATAGACCTAAATTTATGACCACCATAAAGAACTATAGAGAACAAGATGAGGAAGAAATGAAGAGTGAGGATAAAAATGAGGCTATTAAAGAGGAGGGTAAAAATAGTCCTTTTTCCTTTTAAGGTTTATGATACTTTCAAAAAAGATATCACCACCTCTGACTCTAGGAAATCTAAGAATATTGAGGAACAATAAACAATCACTTTGTTGGTAAGGATGTGTAGTCTAGGTGGAAAAACCTAGGGAGAGGTCACTAGGGATAAAGGGGAGGACAAGGGTAAGGTGTAGGGGGGACAAAACACTCAACAAAAAGATACCATGGTAGAAATGAGGAACAAAAAGTAGGCAAACCTAGAGCTAGAAATGTTGGAAAGGTCCATTGCTAATCTAATGAAAAGGAACATTGACCTAGAGGATAAATTTGATAGGTTTGTTTATTTCTTGATGCATGTCAAGCACTTGAAGGCTACTATACTATACCGCATGCAAACTAACAAGGATGGTTCCATGGGTGACAAAGAGGTGGATACTACTCATTCACTACACAACTTCTTGGCCAATGACTAGCTTCACCTACTACTAGACAACTTGAAGAACTCGTGATTTGTCCTCCTACTATTGTTTTTTCTACTTTGTTTTCTTTAAGTTAGTTAGTTACTACCAAAGCCTTTGGCTGCCCTCAGGTTCTTTATGTTGGACTAGTATTATGGTCAATTTGTATCCAATGGCCAAGTTTATGTATATTGTTAATACATTCAATATTTTTGATACTATTTAGCTTACTATAATGATTATGGGAGAGTTTTTCAAATTTAGAAATGGGGTTGGATTATTATATGGTATTGACAACAATCTAATCTTTAGATGGTTTATTTCCTTTGTTAAGGGTCAGTCCCCATTTTGGATTCTTCTTAATCTTAAAAATATCTAACAAAAATTTTGCCCAAAAAAATGAAATGTGGAAGAGCCTCTAAAATAAAGACTGCTATTGAAAACATAACTATTTGATCCAATCATGTATGTTTTATATTATATAAAACTCATAAAAAGTGAATAAAATCTCAGAAATACTTTAGTTTAAAAAATAGTTACGAATGATTGGTGGAAATTATTTTAATTCTTGGAGAAAGTGAATATAACAGTACATTTTCTATGCAACATACTGTAATGGGGTAAAAATATAGACTGGATGATAATTTCCTTATTTCATTGATTATATTATCAAAGTTGAACAAATTGTTTAATATTTTTTCATATATGTAACTTTTTTTTCAAGTTTGGTCAATTAGTGTTATTATTATGATGTGTTGTTATAGTTGGTATATCTATTTAATTTTTTAAAAATTTCTATGAGTATACTATGTTCTATGGATTATTTTCTTACTACATGGATAGCTCTCGATTTTCTTGATAAGGGGAGGAGAGTATATTGGTTATAAATTGAGTCTTTACAATTATACAAGTTGATTGGGTTTCTCAACCAATTGTATTGATAAATTGAGGTTAATGTTATTGAGCACCAAGCTAGATATTATAATCTATCAATTAGAGATTATATGAGCTGAAGGGGGATTTCTATAACCCAAAGAATTGCAAAAGGTAAGGTTGATAGGCATCAAAGTAAATTTTTTATACTACACTATTGAATAGTCATTGGGACATTAATATTGGTGTGGTTGATAAATTCACGATTAACATGATATAAGTACACACAAACAATATAAAAAGGTGATAAACATGTCAATTCAATGCCCATCATCCATCCATGGTGCATAAGGTAGTGATATTTTACATAATAACAAGACCATTGTTTCTACATAATATTATGTCTATTGGAAATCTGATTGAAAAGCTCATTGTTATTGAAGATCAGAGAAGGAGATTATTGTAAAAGATTCTTTACAATCATTATTTTTCCATTGATTTCAAACCTGCTATTTGTAGGGATGATATTTTCTTATAAGATTCATGCACTATCACTTAGTTGATTGATGAAGAGGATTTGATCAACAAGATGTAAAAAGAGCACCTAAAGGAAAGGTTGAGTTATGATATTGTAATGAAGTACAAGGATTAGTTAAGACAATGGGTAAGTAATGTATTGATGACATACTCAAAGATATAGAGGTTGGTCACACTTGGATACATTGGAGGAAGAAGTTGTAACAAGGTTGTCTGCAAAGCTTTAACTAAGATCTTTAGTGGGTGCCAAGCAAGTCAGTTGAAGCCAAGCAAATTCTTAGTAGAAGCTGAGTAACGGATATTTCTAGTGTGTGCCAAGTGATCTTTGAGTGCCAAAAGATTATGTGTTGAGCATCAAAAAAAATTTAGTTAGTACCGAGTGATCCTCAGGTGCTGAGCATCAAGGAAAACATAGTTGATGCCGAGTAACATAGTATGTGCTGAGCACCAGTATTTCAATAGTGCTAAGCTCCTGCATTATTTCTAATGATGAAGATTCACCAAATCTAAACAACATAGTTGTTACATTGAATTTTGTGAACAAGTTGGAAGATAAGGATGATGAGTTGTTGGAACAAAATCCCATGTAAACTATTTTTGGGTGAATTCTAAAAGATTATTCAAGAAGTTTCTATAAGAAATGGAATATGGGTTAGATACAATGAATCCTACCTAATATATGTGAATTGAAATTGAAAAATGAAAGAATCGAGTGGAAAAAGGAATTCTAGGACTTCTATTTAAGAATTCATAGACCAGAAAGCAAAGAGTTGTTGATACTGTTGCTACAAAAGTGCCAAAATCTGTGAAGTGATTGAAAAGAGTGTCAAGAAGAGTCATCTAGGAGAAGGAAGAGCATAGAGGCTCTACTTCTACAAGTGGTCATGAAGAGATGATTGCACTAGCACATTGAGTATGGAGACTCAAGGAGAAAAAGCTTGAAAGAGAGGGCAAGCTATTAAGAGTTGCAGAGATTGAAGGCCAGGCAAGGGTATGAGCTAAGAAGTGATCTGAGATCTACAAGCTAAGTTGTATGTTTTAGTGAGGTCAAGGTTGTCTAATACTCTCTAGCAATTGTATTAGATCAAAAAATCCTATGGACTTAGGTTGGCCTAACAACCAGTTGTAAATCCTTTAATAGGGTGGCATTCCAACTGAACATTCTAAAGTCCTCTAACCAAGCCCACTTCTAATAGGGTGGTTAAATCCTCTAACAAGGTCACACTTAATAGTGTGTTGTGAGCCTTTAATAGGGTAGGCCTTTCATAGGGCATCACTATAGAAAGGTGAAAATTGAGTAGCATGTTACTGGTGGTTTTTCCCAAATTAGGTTTCCATGTAAATCACAATGTCATGTGTTGATTTCTTATGTATTATACTTGCATGTTGATTTATAGTAACTTGTTGATTAAATAATTCATAGCTTGGATGAATGAATGATTGAATTAGTTCACTACACTTGAAGAAAAGTTTGAATTGGACAATTGGAACTTGAATAAATGATTCACCCCCAGCCCCCCCCCTTTAGTTAGTCTAAAGAAATTCTAACAATTGGTAGTAGAGCCTTCTGCTGATTCAGTTTCAAGTTACTAGAAGAAGGAAGATCAAGATGTCTAAGAGAGAAGTTCCCAAGCTCAACAAAGACAACTTTTTCGCATGGAAGAGTTTGATGAAATTTTTCCTTGGATCAATATGTGACTATGTACAAACCTCAATTGGAATAGAGCATGTAACTCTAGTAGGACCCCTCACTTCAAAGGACTTAAACAAAAAGAAGGAGCATAACCAAGCAATGTTGAATATGATGACATGAAGGACTATAACACTACATTCAAAATGTGGAAAATGTTATTAGATATCTATGGAGGTGATCAGAATGTCTAGAGAGTACAGATAGAAAGCCTAAGAGGGAAGTTTGATGACATGAAGATGGAGGAAGATGAAAATGATGCCTAGTATGCTGCAAGAATAAAAGAAGTGGTGAGTGCAATAAGAAGTCTAGGTGGACAACTAGAAGAAGAAACATCCATCAAAAAGTACCTAAGAACTTTGATCCCTATCTAGATGCTATAAGAATTTCAACCATCCAAGAGCTGAGGTGTGTACAAGGGAACACACTAACCTTTGAAGGAATAGTTGCAAGACTTACTGCATTTAAGCTATCCAATTTTGACAACTATAGACCTAAGAACCTTCAATCTACTTTCAAGGCCAAGATGAAAATAAAAGATACTAAGGAGGATACATCAAGCAAGAGAAGAAGAAAATGAAAACATGTATCCAGTGATAGAAGCATAGACGAGGAAGATATGGAATAGTTAGAAGCACTACTGGCCAGGGGATTCCATGGAGGTAAAGAAAAATTCAAAGGTAAGCTCCCTATAATATGTTTCAATTGTAATGAAGTAGGTCATATAGCTGTAAGATGCCCAAAGAAAAAAAAATCTAAAGAAGGAAGCAAGTTCAAGAACAAAAGAGAAGATGACAACAAAGTTTATAAGGGGAAAGGCAAGAGATGCTACATTGTCAAAGAAGACTCTAATGAAAATGATGATGAAGTAGTCTATGTAGCCATGAAGGATGAATTAGAAAAAGATGAAGATGGAGCAACAACATTGGTTACCTATGTGAAAAAGAATTACAAGTGGATCATAGATAGTGGATGCTAACATCACATGATAGGAGATAAAAGCAAGTTCATTAGCTTTACTCAATATGATGGAAATAGTGTTAGATTTGGTAATGATGCTCCATGCCAAATCAAAGGAAAAGGATCTATCAAACTTATAGAGAAAATTTCATGTGATAATGTAGACTATGTTGAAGGATTGAATTACAACTTGTTGAGTTTATCACAATTAGGCAAGGTAGGTTGTAAAGTTGAATTTGGAAACAAAACTGCAAAGATCTATGACATTGATAGAAATTTGATAAGAAAAGGTGAAAAAACTAGGAGTAATTTGTTTTACCTGGATATGGAAGAACTAACATGTCTAGTTGTTAGATTTGATGATGTGTGGTTATGGCATAAAAGGCTGTGTCATATCAACTTTGATAATTTGATTAGTATTAGCAAAGAAAAGAAAGTCAGAGGATTGCCCAAATTGAAGAAATCTGAAAATACAATGTGCAAACAATGTAACCTAGGGAAAATGACTAAGTCTAGTTTCAAAAGCAAAACATACACTTCCAATGAAGTACTAGAGTTAGTTCATGCAGACCTATGTGGCCCAATAGAAGTGCAAAGCTACCTAGGAGTTAGATACATAATGTTATTTGTAGATGATTACTATAGGATGATGACTACTATGTTCCTAAAGCAAAAATCTAATGAATTCCAACTATTCAAGTGGTATTTGGCTAGAGTTGAGAAGGAAATAGGAAAGAACTTGAAATGCCTAAGGTAAGATAGAGGAGGTGAGTTCACATCAAGAGAGTTTGAAAATTTTTGCAATGATAAAGGTATCAAAAGGCAAACATCAACACCAAGAACTCCACCATAGAATGGTATTTCTGAAAGGAGAAATAGGCTAGTGATAGACTATGCAAGAATGTTGATGATGGAGAAAATTGTTGTATTAAAATATTGGAGAGAAGCTGTAAGTACTGCAGTCTACACATTGAATAGAGTTCAAATCAAGAAAGGTACAAATGCAACACCCTTTGAATTGTGGTATGGTCATTCACCTAATGTTAAACATTTTAAAGTGTTTGGTTGTAAATGCTATATTCTAAAAGGCACTAGAAATGGCAAGTTTGATGGAAAAAGTGATGAAGGCATATTTCTTGGATACTCCACTAGAAGTAAGGCATATAAGTGTTTGAATACTAACACTAACAAAGTTGTGGAGATTGTAAATATAAATTTTGATGAGCATGTAGAAGTTTAGATTGATGAGTCAAGGCAAGTAGAGGATTATAGATCCTTTGTGTACTTCTATGAAGGAATGACAGCTAAAGATAATGCTACAAATCAAGTTGGGAATCATCAACAAACTTTAGTATCTATCGAGTCTCAACTAGTGAATGTCGAGTTACATTTAGAAGTTGAGCTGCAAAATGTGGAACATGCACACTCTGATTCTGAAAATTATATGTAAGAAAAAAATGACAAAATGCCAGATGAAGGTGAACGAAATGACTCTAAAGCTAAAGGATCAAACATGGAAAGAAGGATTGAACCCATATTAGTCAAGTATGTAAGAAGACATCACCTTGCAAATCAAATCATTGGTGATAAGGATGCTAGACCAATGACAAGGAATAAAATCAAGAATGAATCATGTCTACTGAGCAAGGTTGAACCCAAAATAGTCAAAGATGCACTGGAAGATGATGACTGGTATAAGACCATGAAAGAAGAGATTATTAGATTGAGAAGAACAGAACTTGGTCTCTAGTTCCCAAACCAGCTGATAAGAATGTGATTGGTACCAAATGGGTGTTCAGAAACAAGCTTGATGAGAATGGTGAAATAACAAGAAACAAAGCTAGATTAGTATGCAAAGCCTATGCATAAGAACAAGAATTGGATTATGGAGAGACATTTGGCCCTATTGCAAGAATGGAAGGAGTAAGAACATTACATGAATATGCTACATATAAAGGTTTCAAAGTCTACCAGATGAACGTGAAGTTAGCTTTTTTGAATGGTATACTTGAAGAGAAAGTCTATATAGAACAACTAGAGGGATTTGTTGATGAGAAGAAGAAGGATATGGTTTGCAAGCTACATAAATCACTATATGGATTGAAGCAAGCACCTAGAGCATGGTATGAAAGGTTGCACAAATATATTGTGAAGATAGGATTTGAAAGAATATATGATAACAACAACATGTACATCAAAGCTGCGAAAGGTAAAGACATTTTGATTTCAAAAATCTTTGTTGATGACAAAATATTTTGAGGAAAAGATGTTTTATGCAAAGATTTTGCTAATCAAATGAAGCATAAGTTTCAGATGTCACTATTTGGGGAAATAAAATTCTTTGTTGGATTACAAGTATATCAGTTGAAGCATGGCATATTTGTGACCCAATATAAATACATCAAGGAAGTACTCAAAATATTTGTGCTATAAGACTCAAATCCAGTTAGCACACTAATGGCAATAGGCCATAAACTATCAAAGAATGATAAATCTGCTAAAGTAAATCATACATTGTATAAGTCAATGATTGGAAAATTGCAATATGTTGTACATAGTAGACCAACCATTACATTAGCTGCTAGAATAGTAGCAAGGTTTTCTACCAATCCAAGAGAAAATCATTTAATGGTAGTGAAGAGAATATTGAGATACCTGAAAGGAACTGATGACTTTGGATTATACTACAAGAGGAAGGAGAAATTTGAATTGAAAGCTTACACTAATGCAGATTGGGGAGGTAACATTGATGATAGAAAGAGCATTAGTAGAGGAGCACTTTTCTTAGGAAAGAGGTTTATCACATGGACAAGCAAAAAGAAAAGTTGCACCTCACAATCTACTACTGAAGTTGAATCTATGGAAACTACTATAAACTACACCAATATTGTGTGGATCAAACACTTGCTACAAGGTATGAAGCAAGAGGTAATTGAGCTAGTGACACTTTATTGTGATAATACAAGTGATATCAATATATCAAAGAATCTAGTTATGCATGCTAAAACTAAGCACATTGCAATCAAGTATCATTATGTAAGAGAACTGGTGGAAGAATAATAAGTAAAGATGGAAGATGTCAGCTCCAAGGAATAGATTGCTACTATCTTCACAAAAGAACTAGCTAAAGATGCTTTTGAGTATCTTAGAGGTAAGTTAGGGCTGATACCCCTAGCTAAGGCTTCTTGAACAAAAAAGAAAGTATATCTTGCATCAAATAAGCAGAATGTTGAATATTTTACACATTGATAGAGAGGATGTTTACGTTGGGATTCATGCCTAAAGTAATAGAAGTGCTGAAACTTCAAATCAGTCACAAGCAAGGTGACTAAGGGAGACATTATTTGAACTTGTAAGAGCTACATCTACATATTAAGATTCTAATGTTGATCAAAATAGTAGAAGAGGAATAATACAGAGGGAGAAAGATAAAGATAAAGGATACAACAACAAAGAGAGAGAAGTGAAATGAATCAATCAAAATAGTAGCAGGAGATGTGATGTTACAATTTACTTTTTGGGATTTGACTTACTGTTCTAACCTAGTAAACTTTTGGTGCAATAGTTTAGTCTGATGGTTGATCAGTTTGGTTTGCCATTAATGCCAAAGAGGGAGATTATTGGAAATCTAATTGAAAAGCTCATTGTTATTGAAGATCAAAGAGAGAGATTGTTGTAAAAGATTGTTTTCAATCATTGTTTTCCCATTGATGTCAAACCTACTATTTGTAGCGATGATATTTTCTTATAAGATTTGTGCACTATCACTTAGCTGATTGATGAAGAGGATTTGACCAACAAGATGTAACAAGAGCACCTAAAGGAAAGGTTGTGTTATGATATTGTAATGAAGTGCAAGGATTAGTTAATATAATGGTTAAGTAATGCATTGATGTCATACTCAAAGATATAGAGTTTGGTCACACTTAGATACATTGGAAGAAGAATTTGTAACAAGGTTGTCTACAAAGCTTTAACTGAGATCTTTAGTGGGTGCCGAGCAAGTCAGTTGAAGCTGAGAAAATTCTTAGTAGAAGCCAAGTAATAGATATTTCCAATGTGTTCCAAGTGATCTTCAAGTGTTGAGTGAAGATTAGGAG
Organism: Cupressus sempervirens; assembly: GCA_028749045.1. Classification (NCBI taxonomy): domain Eukaryota; kingdom Viridiplantae; phylum Streptophyta; class Pinopsida; order Cupressales; family Cupressaceae; genus Cupressus; species Cupressus sempervirens. The sequence continues at coordinate 688,639,594 of CM053790.1, forward strand.
CTAAGCATGAAAAAATTTTAGTTAGTGCTAAGTGATCTTCAAGTGATGAGCATCAGGAAAAACATAGTTGATGTCAAGTAACACAGTATGTGCCAAGCACTAGTATTTCAATACTGCCAAGCTGCTGCATTATTTCTAATGATGAAGATTCACCAAATTTGAGCCAACATAGTGGTTGCATTGAATTTTGTGAAAAAGCTAGAAGATAAGGATGATGAGTTGTTGGCACAAAATCATATTTAAATCATTTTTCGGTGAATTCTAAAGGATTATTCAAGAAGTTTCTAGAGGAAATAGAATATGGGTTAGATACAATGAATCCTACCTAATCCATGCGAATTGAAATTGAAAAATGAAAGAATCAAATGAGAAAAGGAACTCTAGGATTTCCATTTAAGCAGTCATAGACCAAGAAGCAAAGAGTTGTTGATATTGTTGCTATAGAAGCCCCAAAATCTATGAAGTTATTGAAAAGAGTGTCAAGAAGGAGACATCTAGGAGAAGGAAAAGCATAGAGGCTCTACTTCTAGGAGTGGTCATGAAGAGATGATTGCACTAGTACATTGAGTATAGATACTCAAGGAGACAAAGTCTGAAAGAGAGGGCAAGTTGTTAAGAGTTGTAGAGATTGAAGGCCAGGCAAGGTTATGAGCTAAGAAGTGATCTGAGATCTACAAGATAAGTTGTATGTTGTAGTCAGGCCAAGGTTGTCTAATATTCTCTAGCAATTGTATTAGATCTAAAAATCCTATGGACTTAGGTTGGCCTAACAACCAGTTGTAAATCCTTTAATAGGGTGGCATTCCAAGTGAATATTCTAAAGTCCTCTAACCAAGCCCACTTCTAACAGGGTGGTTAAATCATCTAACAAGGGCACACTTAACAGTGTGGTGTAAGCCTTTAACAAGGTAGGCCTTTCATAGGGCATCACTTCAAAAGGGTGAAAATTGAGTAGCATGTTACTGGTGGTTTTTCCCAAATTAGGTTTCCACATAAATGATTGTGTCATGTGTTTATTTCTTGTGTATTATACAAGTGCATGTTGATTTAGAGTAACTTATTGATTAAATAAGTCATAGCTTGGATGAATGAATGATTGAATTAGTTCACTACACTTGAAGGCAAGTTTCAATTGGACAATTGGACCTTGAATAACTAATTCACCACCACCCCCCCCCCCCCCCTAGTTATTCTAAAGCAATTCTAAAAATTTCATCAAATCTAGAAAAATTGCATAAAGTCAAAATCCTATAGTCACAGATGTTTCATTACTAAGACTAGTCAAAGATAAAATTTACATTCACTCAAAGTTCTGCATACATAATTCACCTTGAACAAAAGTTAAAATAATACATTTCAATATTTCAAATAGAAATGTTGACCATAATGTTGAAAGAGCATAAGTTAAAATAAGGATGTTGACCCATTTTTTGATCATCTATACATAAAAAGTACAATAATAAAAATCATGTAAATGCATAAAAAATCTTGGCACAAGAGATCAAGGTCATATAAAATATTTGTACCACACTATCTATGAACAACTATTGAACCAAATCCCTATTTTGTAACCCACTACACTACACACATTTGCAAATCCTAAGACAAGATTATTTTCCAAACACATTTTTTCCCCAAAGATAGAGTAGTTAGCTCCTATAGGTGCTATCCTAATATGAAAAGCGCACCAATGTTACATGAAAGGCCTAGTAACCTAGAATTGCTAGATTGGAAGAATACGACTCAACTATAAATCTAACTATGTAACTAATATTGTATAAGTAGAAATCATAAACACAGGATGGAAGAGAGAATATGAAGCAATTAACAAAGCATATAAATACTACATTTATAAAGAAGCTTTGGCCAAAGAATCAAGCTTTTGCCAAAGAATCTTTTAAACACCATATTTTAATGGGTGTGCACTCCAATGGTGACCACTTTAAGCTATCAAAGGAGGATGAGAACCCTAAAGTAAATGAGACATCTAATGAATCTATGATTGGTAAGTTATTGTATGTTTAGAAAAAAAAACTAGACATATCATAGGTTATTACAGTCATAGCTATATTTTCTTTTAATATAAAGGAGTCACACATAGAAATTGTGAAAAGAATCTTTAGATATTTAAAGGGTACAAAAGAGTATGGACCATTGTATTATGGAAAGTTAACCTTTGAGCTTAAAGTCTTTAATGATTCTTATTGTGTGAAAAGTATAGATGAAAGAAAGAAAGCAATCGATGGTTCATTCTTTCTTGGAGGAAGACTAGTTGCATGAGCTAGCAAGAAGTAGAACTACATATTACAGTCAAGAATTCAAGTAGAATATGTTTTAATGTTAATGAGTTACACTCAAGTTATTTGGATAAAACAACTAATTGAAGGAATTCAAAATTAAATAGAGGAACCGATAGCTAGCAACTGTAATAATACTAGTGGCAACAACATATCCAAAAGTTTGGTGATGAACTCAAATACAAATCACATACCAATTAAGTACTATTTTTTAAGAGTAAAAGTGCAAAAAGGAGAGGTAATATTGGAATATGTACTAACCATGGAGAAAATAGCTAATATCTTCGCAAATCCTCTTCAAAACTTCATAAGACATAAGACACCAGTTACTACTATAGAACCACACCACAAATGAAAAGAGTGACACACTAATGAAATGGGAAGTCAAGACAAAAGTAGGGTTGAGAATTTATTTTTTTAAATTTAGACTAGGGTTTCAGATCCAATAAAGAAGAGAGTATATAAGGAAATAAAGGATAAACAAAAATGGTTAGATTTCTATGTGATTAGCTAGAAAGACAAGAGATCCTAGCTAAGTGTAATATCAAAATGATAGAGAGAATTCATAGCTAAGGAGCCAGAGAATGTGCTAAGGAGAAGATAGTGAGCTAGAATAACACAAGTTTGATTGTGTGCAAGAGAAAGAAGAGCCAACCACACAAGTGATCATGTCTAAAGTTACAAAGCCAAGGGAAGACAAAGCATAGTTCTAGATGGGTCATAAGAGTTGACAAAGGACCTATTTCCAAGATAGGTATAATATATATTTGTTTAGATCATTCCATATCTTTCAATATTCTCTACAAGAGTAAACCTCATTAAGAGTGAACCCTAATATATATTTTATGTTTAATCCCCTAACAATGTAATACATTAACTTGTGTTATGAAGCTCTTTAACTAGGCTGCTCCTAATAGCACAAGACTTTAATAGGTCTCATAATAATTTCTTGAATTGGTGACACCTAACAATGTCCTTGTAATATTTTACTAGAGATAAGCTCTTCGATAGACATAGTTTAGGAGAGGGATAGCTTTTGAAGAACTGAATCACATACTATGATTTTTTCCCTAGCTTAGTTTCCACAAGTTAAATAGTGTGTTATGTGTTGCTATATTTATATTCTTTATTTTTACTTAATCATGATTAGATAATTTGTAGCAAGAAAAAACATGTAGACTAGTGTGAAGTGTGGTAGAAGCTAGAAAGTTAAAACCAATGGAGTTTATTGATTTGACCCCACTCTTGATATAGTGACCTATGTTTGGACCAAAAGATGCAAATGATAATTAAATAAAACCACTAGCTAAGAAAAACCAATTCATAGAAGAAGATGAAATAGTGTAGTTCTCTAACTAGAGAAAAATAATCAAGGCAAATCTCTCTATTTGTAGCTAGTGGTTCAAATGATAAATGAAGATTTTTACATCTATTTATGATAGTCATCAAAATTATTCTCCTTAAAACCTCCTAGCAATCACTATAGCAGAAAAAGACACAATAAAGAAGGAATTTTCTCATTTGTTGCTTGTGTACATGTGTATTAGCATGCACCCAATAGTAAATGGAAAAATCAATGGTACATCAAACTACGAAAAATCACACTAGTTAGTTCATATTCTTCCTATTCCAAGCCAAAATTCCTATATTTTTACTTTATTTGAACCATTTGTATCACCAAAAGAAGTTATCTAGTTAAAAATAATATTTTAGATGCATATCATAATAATTATGTGAGATAGTAGGTTGTTATTATTTAACATATTTATCATTGATATTCTTATATTTTTAAATTGTATATAGCATCAAAAATTCCATTTATTATTTTATTTTATTATTCAATTTTTGGATTAAGGAAAAATGGTTTTAAAATAAAATGTTTTTAGAGAATTTCCAAATGATAATGACACTTGGTTTATTTAGTTGAAAGAAATGGGTTTTAACAACTCTATTTCTAGAGGTGTTGTTCCATATTTTATGTGGATGAATATATTATGTAACATTTCTCAAGTGGTGTTAGATGAGAATCTTCATTCTGATATTTGACATAAATTTTGTGGTATATATTCAACAATTCCATCAAAGAGATAACTGTAAGAATTTCTGGGTCCTTGTTAAAATAATTATTAGTATTTTTTCATTATGATTATATTATAGATATGTGTCTATATCAATTATTTCCATTTTATTGTATTTCATTAAGAGAATAGTATCTTGCATCACTAAGAAAGTAGGTAAACTATTTGTCTTTTATGATTGTAATATAAAATCCATTAAGTTTTGTGTTATTATTGTACTTATTATAGAAGTCATGATTATTATATACTTTCTATATCACAATAATGGCATTGATTTGAGTGTAATCATTGACTATAATTTTTGAAATTGACATGTTTTGAAAAGAGAAAATTTATGAACATATTGATTCATTGGTTAGAGACTACAATCATAAATGTAAATATTTTTACTAATTGTGAGATCTCAAAAAAGGATCTATCTTTCAACTATGGCTTTGGGTTTTCTTTCTTTAGTTATGTTTTTCCAATATAAATATTTGTATCTTTTTTTATTTTATTCTTTATATTATATTCTTTCTATTTAAAACTATTAACATGGTATCAGAGAATTTGTAAAGAAAAGGTCTAGAACCATAACTTGTAAGCCATAAAATATTCTATCTATGATGAATTTTCTTGGACCATTACAAGTTATTAATGTCAATTCTTTCTTAGGTTTCTATCATTCAAGATTTAGGATTGTTTGTGTTTTGAAGAGGTATTCTTTAAAAAGATGTTTTTTAGTATTTATTGAGTGAGATAGTATGTGTGCAATCCTATGATCATCATATGAACATTGGTATGTGATTATTATTTAATATATTATTAAAAGAGACAGTTATTTATTTATCCGTATTTTTTGTGCATTGAAATGTAATGTTTTGTACCAAGTAAAAGGGATGTACATGTTGTTGGAAATATAAGAGGAGAAACTAAGAGGGGAGGGGTGAATTATTTACCACCAAAATAAATCTTAGATCCCTTAGATGTTAGTACAAAATAAACTCTAAAAAATTGAACTCTACTGATGCTTGGAAAATGTACAAAAATATTGTAACTAAGGAAATATTGAGAATACTCAGAAAAAACTTAACATTAAAATATTATGATGTTATCTATGATTATTTATTACTTTAGCTTAGTTGCAAACACATAGAAGAAATAGCATGAACACATTTGACACTAAGATTTAACATAGAAACCCAATTTGGGAAGAACCACCAATTACAACTACTTACTAATTTTCACTCTTCTGAAGTGAGCCCTATTAGGAGCCAACCCTATTAAAGGTTACAAAACACAGTGTTAGGTGTGACCCTATTAGAGGATTTAATCACCTTGTTAGGAGTGTCCTTGTGAGAGGTCTTTCAACACTTCAATAGAATTGCTACCTTGTTAGATGATTTACAAATAGCCATTAAGATAACTTTGTTAAGTGATTTAGATCATTGCTACAATGGTTAGAGAGTAAAAATGATATGTCTTAATTTGAATATAATTGAATTGCTAATTATAGATCTCAATTCTAGCTTGTACGTGATCCTTCTTAATCAAATATATATTTTTATCTTCACAAGGATATTCTGCTTATCCTTTAGATTTGCTTGCTCTTAACATCTTCAACTATCTTCCATGCATTCACTTCTAAACCTCAACTTGACCTTATACTTATATCTTTCATATTGTCAAGTTAGATAGAATACAACTTAGAATAATTAATATTCATCTCCTTAGTTGGCTAAAACCAACATATAAATCAATTGAACTCAATATGCCAAAATAGGAAAATCCTTCATTAGCTAACCCTGCTTGGTAGACACTAACACAAAAATAATTTCCCTCTATTAATCAAGTGAACTCAGTTACCACTGCATACTTGCAAATTTCCTTTGGTAACTGAGTGAGCTCGGTTAACACTCATCTTTCACAAACTTTCCTTTGGTGCCCAAATGAACTGGGTAGATATTGACTTCTAAACTAGGAAAACTCATGAATGCTTGGTAGACATAGGAAATTATCTTCAATGCCTGATTGAGCTTGGCATCCACTAACTGGTAATGATATGACATTTTTTTAAATATCAAAGACAATACATAATTAATCAATTATTTCAAAAATCTCTCACTTTGGTATTGATGGCAACACAACATGTCGTAAAATAATGAAATTTTAGAGCAAGAATAAAGCAAGGAACATATCCTTAGTTTTTTTTCTAATTCTCATCCATTGGAATCTCCCTCTATCAATGTGAAATATTTATGTCTACAATTTCTCCCTCTATCAGAAAATTTTTGTCTGAGCTAGAACTTCTTCCAAGTTCATTCTCCCTCTTTGACAACTCTTTCTATGAGAACAAACTTCTCAACAAATTTTTAACCTCTTTGACAACTTTTTCTATGTCAAAAAAATTCTCCACAAAATTTCTAAGAGATATGATAGAAAAATTCTCCCTCTTTGACATCTCATGCCAAAGATAATAATCTATTAATATCAATATACCTTAAGTATTGATTCATTTACAATATGCCCTTGTTAGTATTGCACCAACTAATTGATCTTCAATAATGCTCTAGTTGATGCATCACTAAACTTCATTTAGTGAGCTTTAGATAGGGGAATGACCCTGGCTTACCTCTTAGATACAAAAATGCATCCTTAGGTAATGGCTTCGTGAATATGTTTGCAATTTGCTCTTTTGTATTTACATATTCCAATTTGACTTCTTTATCTTTTACCAATTCTCTGAAGAAATGATATTTTATAGAAATGTATTTTGTTTTGGTATGCATCACTAGATTCATTGATATATTAATTGCACTTGTGTTATAATAGTATATAAGTAATGAATCTTTCATCTCTATTTTCATACCTACCATCAGTTGTTTGAACCAAACAATATTAGAATAATTGACTGGCACTACCACATATTCTGCCTCTATTATGGTATGAGAGATAGAATTCTATTTCTTGCTTGTCCAAGACACTAGTCTTTTACCAAGAAAGAATGTTCCACCATTAGTACTTTTTGTGTCATCAATACTTCCTGCCCAATCAGCATCAGTAAATACTTTGAAGTCCAAATTGGCTCTTATTTTGTACCATAAGCCATATTCTTCAATTCATTTTAGATATCTCATGATTCTATTGATTGCCATCATATGATTTGCTTTGGGATTTGTTGAGAATCTTGCCACCATATCAATTGCTAGTGCAATATCAGGCCTTGTATGCACTAGATATTTTAATTTTCCAATCATTGATCTATATGTGGTCTAATCTACCTCTTTCAAATCATCATTCTTGGAAATTTTATGTCTAGTAGACATAGGGGTTTGAACTATTGTTGAATCCTCCATTTCAATTTTTTTTAGTGTCTCCTTGATATATTTAGATTGAGTAATGTAGATACCATTTTTTTCTACTAAATTTGCAATCCAATTTTTTTTTTTTTATCTCACCAAACATAAACATTTCAAATTTTGTACTTATTTCTTCTAAAAATGCCTTGCACAAGTCATCATTTCCTATGAATAAATTATCATAAACAAATATTTTTGCTAACACAATCCTTTTGTTTGATTATTCTTTGATATAGACTACTGTTATCATTAGTTCTTTGAAAACCAATTTTTATCAAGTAGTTATGAAGTCTTTCATACTAAGCTTTGGGAGCTTGCTTGAGACCATATAATGCCTTATGTAATTTGTAGACCATGTCATCTTTACTAAGATCTACAAAACCTTCTAGTTGCTCAATGTAGACTTCCTCATCAAGAATTCTATTTATGAATGTTGATTTTACATTCATTTGATAATCTTTAAATCCTATGTGTGCTACATATGCTAGTAAATTTCTATCACCTTCTAATCTTGCAATAGGAGTGATAGTTTAACCATAATCAATACCATCTTCTTGAGAATAGCCTTTACATACCAACCTTTCTTTGTTCTTGGAAACTTTTCCATCTTCATTCGGCTTATTTCTAAATACCCACTTTGTGCCAATTACATTTTCATCCTTGGGTCTAGGAACAAGAGTCCAAGTTTTGTTCTTTGCTATCTATTCTATTTATTTATTCATTTCTTCAATCCAACTTTCATTATCCAATGCATCTTTAACATTTATAGGTTCAAATTCAGCAAGTAAACATGCACCTTTCAATTTGCTTCTCGTCATTTTTCCATCTGATTTGTCTCCAACGATCTGGTCAAGTGCATGATGCCTTCTGACATATTTTATTAATAAAGGTTATTTGGATTTGGAATAAATTTGACTGATTTCATCAAGAACTTTAGTATCTAGATCAAATTCAACTATCTGTGACTCAGGTACATCAAACTCAATTTTCTCTAGCTCAATAGGCTCTGACTCAGGTCCTTTAGACTGTGACTTGGGTTGCACTATCTACAACTTGATAGCTATTAGAGATTTGAGGGACTCGAGAGTTGAAGCCTCCTTTCTTCTAGATAGGTTTTATAGGGTATTGGATTCATAGTAAACAAATCTTATGTAATCCTCAAGCTCTTTGTTTCTTTCCTTTTCACTCTTTTCTGCAAACTCATCAATTCTTACATGTGTACTTTCTATGATTTTATGAGTGGACAAATTCAAACATTTGTATGCTTTACTCCTGCAGGAGTATCCTAGGAATATGCCTTCATCACCTTTGACATCAAATTTGTGTTTCCTAGATTCTTTCAAGATATAATATTTGCTAACAAATATTTTTAAGTAACTTACATTAGGTTTGTAGTCATACCATAGTTCATAAGGAGTTTGATTTGAGTCTTTCTTTAGCTATACCATGTTCAAGGTATGAACTATAGTGCTGATTGCTTCCTTCTAGTATTTGATTGAAACATTTTTTTCTATCATCAATGTTCTTGCATAAGCCATGATGGATATGTTCCTTCTTTTAGCTATACCATTCTACTGAGGCATACCAAGAGTAGATACTTATCTTTTAATTGCTTTTTCAATGCAAAATTCATTGGAGATGAATTCACCACCTCTATTTGATCTCAAACATTTCAACTTCTTTCAAGTTTCTTTTTTCACTCTTGCCAAATACCACTTGAATTTTTGAAAAGCTTCAAATTTTTCTTTTAGATATATTATACTAATCATTCTAGAATAGAAATCAACAAAAAGAATGAAAAACTTTTCTCCATTGTAACTCTCTATTCTAGTAGGTCCTCATAAGTCTATATGTACAAGTTCTAGAACTTTTTGAGAATGATAGTTCTTGCTTTTGAAACTACTCTTTCCCATCTTACCAGTTTGGCAATTTATGCATAGACCCTTATTAGGTTTTCTCAAGTTAGGAATACCTTTTACTCTTCTCTATTTTCTTATCTTAACTATATTATCAAATTTTACATGACATAATCTTTTTTTCCATAACTAACTTGAGCAATAAAACATGAACTCTCATTGAGATCAAGAGAAAATAGGTTAACCAAATCTAACCAAATTTCCTTTTCCATCTAGTACTTTTTCTTTCAAATTCATAAATTCTACCTTGAATCCAATGTTATTCAAATATGCCACACTCGGTAGATTATGTTTTTATAAGTTATTAAATTTCTATAAGTTAAATGAATTTGTATCTATACATTAAAAAATTTGCTCTTAATTGTTATAAAATAAAATAATGATAATAAATCCTTTCATTGTTTAAAATAAAATTAATTGCATTGCATGGATTTCGAGATTAGACTCTTGCTGGGCATTTCGAGATAGAGTAGTACGTTTTGTTGCAAATATTTGACGGACGGAATAGGTAACAGCACTGGCTAGCCGGTGCATATATTCGGCTATTTAGCCACTGCCTTAGAAACGGGTACGACACCAAGATCATTCAAGGATTATGAATCATGATGCTGCGAAATCATTTCTCATATTCAATGGCATGTTTGAAAAACCTTAATATTTTTTGTCCATCTCACTTTTCTAGTCGTCATAGAAGTTGCTGTGATTCATGCGTTACCAAAGATGTAAATGTTTGACCCGACTCGTACGATACCCTTAGCCTTCAGGCAGTTCGAGATGAAGTAGAAAATATCTTTAAAGAATCCTTGAATTATTTAGATTTTCATAGCCAGGTAAGGGTTGCAAATTGCACAATACGAATGCAATGGCTCCGCTTTCCTTCAAGATGTTTGTGGGCTTTGGATCTCTGTTGATATGGGTAATAATGCTGCAACCCTATTTCTCATTTTCAGATGGATGTTTACAAGATGAAAGAAGTTATTTGCTGGATTTTAAGGCTGGTTTAAATCTTTCCTCTGGCCGGTTGTCCTCTTGGCTGGGATTGAATTGTTGCAAGTGGGAGGGTGTTGTCTGTGATTACAAATCATCCCATGTCATCACCCTTGATTTGAGTTATACCAATGATTGGTACACCCATCAATTGAGTGGGAAGCTTCGTCCATCGCTCTTTAATCTGCAGCGTCTACAATACTTGGATCTCAGCAGCAATGACTCTAAAGGTATTTCTATCCCTCCCCAATTGTCAAATTTGCGGAAGCTGTTAGTTCTTAAGTTGTCACAAGCTGGATTTCACGGTGAAGTCCCCCTGGAATTGGGGAATATGTCAAGTTTGCGTCACTTAGATATTTCATATAATATATTTGATGAATTGAAGAGTAGTAAGTTTGATGCATGGGTCAGAAATCTAAGAAGCCTGGAATTCTTAGGAATTGATGAAGTGAACCTGAGCAAGGTGTCTGAGCATTGGGGTGAAGCCCTTAATAGTCTTCCCAACCTTACCCAGTTTCACCTATCTTCTTGTGGGTTGTCTGGTAATATTCCAAATCTTTCAAACCTTACCCGTTTATCACATGTGCATCTAGCCTTCAACTCATTCCCATTTGAACTGCCCTCTTGGTTTGAGAATGTCTCCTCTATAGTATCACTTGATCTCAGAGTGTGTGGTCTAAATGGTTTCATCCCTTCCAATTTCATGGCCCGTTCAAGAATGAGCATTCTTGTGCTTGAGGATACCGTTGACTTGAAAGGAAGTATTTCATTCATTCTAAGCCATTCTTCCTCACTGGTCAATCTAGACCTTAATGGATGCAATTTAACAGGAGTGTTTCCCCCTTTCGTTGCAAATTTTTCAAAACTTAAGACAATGGATCTGGGGTCTAACAATTTGGAGGGAAATATACCATCCTCTTTTGCCAGCTTTTCGTCCCTTGAATATCCGGACCTTAGTCATAACCAATTTCATCGACATATTCCTCTATCTTTGTGTCAACTTAAGGCATTAAGAATACTCTATCTAGGACATAACCAGCTTTTAGGAATAATTTCAGATTCTATTTCAAATTTGGGTAGTTTAAGCGAGCTCAATCTAGGCCATAACCAGCTGTCGGGCACAATTCCAGATTCCATTTCAAAGTTGACATTAAGTAGATTGTTACTCTCTTCCAATAGATTATTGGGCAACATTTCACTTCAACTGTTTGAGAATTTCACCTACCTTAACGCACTGGAACTTTCTGAAAATCAGTTTCACGTTGACATTTCGGAAAGTTGGGTTCCTCAGTTTCCTAGCTTGGATTCACTTGCATTGCGCTCTTGTAATATAGAAGGCAACATACCTGCATTTTTATCCCAACAATATCGGTTGCTGACACTGGATCTTTCAGATAACAGCATTGTGGGAAATCTACCAATGTGGCTCTGGGATCTTCCTGCTCTTGATATGCTCAATCTTTCAAACAACAATCTAGAAGGTTCTCTACCTCACAAGATATCTCATAGATTTCATACGGTGGATTTGCATGAGAATAGATTAGATGGCTCTCTTCCTCCTCTTGATTTTGTTTCATATATACTAGACATATCAAATAATGAGTTTAATGGCTCTATGCCGGCAACAGTTGACATATCAGAAGTTCTATCATTGTCAGGAAATAATCTGATTGGAGACATTCCAAGTTCTATATGTAATAAATCAGAGTATTTTACAGTTTTTGACTTATCAAAGAATAAGTTGACAGGCATGATTCCTTCAAATATTGGACAGTGTTCTAAATTAGAAATATTAAAATAGGCTGGAAATGATTTGCAAGGGGAGATTCCAAAGACTTTAGGAGATCTGCAGACTCTTCGCACACTAAATCTCAACGGCAACAGGTTGCAAGGTATTATTCCGGCATCTATTGCAAATTGCACAAGTCTCCAAATATTTGATGTGGGAAATAATAATTTTGACGGAAACATTCCTCCTTGGATTAATAAGTTGACAGATTTGAGAATTCTTAGCTTTGCTTCTAATAAGTTTAATGGTAGAATTCCACTTCAGCTATTCAGGTTGCAAAATCTTTAAATTCTAGACTTATCTGATAATCGATTATCAGGAAATATTCCTTCAGATGTGGGCAAGTTAAATGCTATGGTCAATAATTCACAAAGTTTCCATTTACAATATTCTGCATATAATGAAGGGGGGTCCTCTTGGGATACATATTACGGATTCAATTTCGCCGATGAACTGGTGATTTGGATTAAAGGAAGGGAAACTCCATATTTGAAAATAATTGGAGAACAAAAGTTCATGGATTTGTAACGCAATAACTTGTCAGATGATATTCCTCCAGACTTGGGACTCCTTAAGGGATTAATTTCTCTCAACATATCAAAAAATAATCTGAGTGGTGTAATTACAGAATCACTGGGAGCCATGGTTTACCTGGAATCTCTAGATCTTTCAGAAAATAAGCTATCAAGAAAGATTCCTATCCAGCTTTTAAATCTCACATTTCTTGCTGTGTTGAATCTTTCTAACAATATGTTATCAGGGTTAATACCGCAAGGGAGACAATTTTCAACCTTTGAGGCTTCTTCATTTTTAGGAAATTCTAATCTTCATGGACCTCCCCTTGAAAATAAGACACAAAGTCTTGGTTTTAGAAGAAAAGATAATGACAAAGGATTGAATAATACAGTCACTGAAGATGCAGATACAAATGTAACAAATCAATGGTGGGCAGTAGGAGTGGGGTTATGTTATGGAATGGGATTTGCTACAGTGATTGCAGTGTTGTGATTTCACATAAAATGGAGATACATATGCTTTTCTTTCATGGATAATTTAATCTATGATCTATGAAAATGGTGAATCATCAAAGCTGCTTCACAAGAGATGCTCCTACCTTTTTCTTCAAATATTTAAGGCGATAGCCTTATTCCTAGGAAGTCTTCTGCTGGATTGTTCTGATAATCCGGCATTGTCATAGAGCTGAAAAAGGGAACTGTGCCAGAAACTATAAATGGAAATTTATCATGGTCAATTTCATGCTGAGTAATGTGGCTGGTAAATTTTTTTGTCAGAATCAAGAAATCTATAAAAGGCGCCTTTAATGCACATTGTGTACTTGAAGGATGTACCATATTTGCAGTCCCTTGGCCCATCAAAAACTGAACATATTAGTATCACACAATTATTAGGCTTGGCCATGAAGCTCACCATAGAATAGTACTAAACCAATACAGGGGACTGTGTAAAAAAATCATCCGATCTAGACAGCAATTCTAAATTATCAGGAAATGGAAGATTCATATAGTACTGTTTAAGCACTCCAGCTCTGATCACAATGACCATTTAATAAGAGAAGAAAGAAAATATTCCAGAATAGCTAGCATATCATTCATCATCAGTTCTTTTATTTTATAATTACATTCTGAAATTCATAGTTTTTAGACACTTTCCTGAATCATCAATAGCAGAGGCGAAATAAAATATGTCATCATCTGGTAAGGAAATAACAGCCAGAAATAATTTAAGATTATCTAATTCCCTATACCTGAAAGCCCAAAAAATTATATTGATTAAAATTAAACCCCTTTTTTAACAAATCATTTTCAGAATTTCAAATTTTATGCCTGATACATCATACAAGAAAAGCTTCACAGATATATTTGTTGAAGACAATCAAAACTTAAATCTTTTGAAAACTTATTTTTTATTACTTGTATGTTTTAATCCTTGATTGTGATCTAAGATATGGATGAAAAAATTATATAGCTAAATTTGAAAACCCATGACATAAAAATGTATGTTTACTATCAAAGTTTTAAATCTTTTGAAGACTCTGTTTTAGATCACATTTTGTAGATCAAAGTAGTACATTTTAGATCATAAATATTGATGTAATATGATTACATAATTAAGTTCAAAAATATTTACATCAGTTTCATGGGTTGTAAGAAAAATGATGTCTCTCATGAAAACCCAAAATCCAAATCTTTTGAAGATTCTTTTTGAATCACACTTTGTTATTAAAAATAATGCATTTTATATCATTTAATGCGATCCAAGATATTGATGCAAAACAATAACACAGTCAGTTTCATGTGTTTTGTGAAACCCAATTCTTTTATAAAATTCCAAAATCCAAATCTTCCATAAAAACTCTCTAAGAATTTGTTCCAAGTTTTTAAACTGATAATTGGAGAACAGCCAAGCAGAGGAGAAATAAATCGCACGGGCAGCCAACATTTTTTTTGTACAATTTGCGTTCTTCTTGCAAGAGATAAGTGGTGACTCTGCCATTTCATATATTTCTTGTCAATCCTTTTAAATATCCAATCCCACATCTCTTTTGTAGATGGGTCCAATGCAAAGGGAATCCCAAGATATCTGCTAATCCCATTAGGGCCACTCCAATTCCATCCCTTCTGGCTCAGCCTCCATTCTCCAACCAATGACAGTAGATTTGTGAGGAGCAATTTTGGACCCCAGCACTACACAAAATATATCTAGTCTAACCACTACATTATTAAAATTCCCCTTTTCCAAATAAATGAATAAACAAGTATCATCAGCAAATTGGGCATTTAACAAGCATTCCTTATCGAGAAGTGAATTACCTTCACAGGGGGGACAAGTTCACCAGCCCTGTGTGAAAAATCAAACTATTGCAGTCATTGATTATTAATCTCCTATCACAAATGATTATTAAACTGCTGAAAATAAATTCCCAGCTAATATCGAAAAATAACACAACTGCAACTTCACTTAAAATACAGAAAGAAATGCGCAACAGAATCAACACAATATTTTCGGACAAATTGTCCCTGGAAAAACCCCTAAGGGAAAACCAGTTCTACAGATGAGAAATTATATTAAACTTCAGCAAATCAAGAGATACAAAATTCCTTGCCTCACACTGGCAGAACTCCGACAACCTCCTAATTTCTTCCGTTGATATTTCTCACTGCTATCCCTGCGCTAACACTGCGCCCTTGCTAACACTGCAAGACTGTTTGCTAACACTGCAAACTGCTTCTCCAAAAGCTTCCTTGCTAACACTGCAAGACTGTATGCTAACACTGCAAACTGCTTCTCCAAAAGCTTCCTTGCTAATACTGCAAGACTGTTTGCTAACACTGCAAACTGCTTCTCCAAAAGCTTCCTTGCTAATACTGCAAGACTGTTTGCTAACACTGCAAACTGCTTCTCCAAAAGCTTTCTGCCTTCTCTCCAAATTCCCCCTAGACCCCTTTTTATACTACTCTCGTTGATAAACCAACGACCGAGATTAAATCAAACCAACGGCTAAGATTAAGACAACTCAACAGCCAATAATAGAATTGGTTGCAAGGTGTCCAAAAGGGAATCTCTAAAATTAGTAAATAATAACCATTCACTAATTTTTGGCAAGTGGACAAACAGCTGTCCAAACCACCCATAAATACAACCGCTATTCATAGATAAGGACGAACAGCTGTCCAAGCTACCCATAAATAGTGCTGCTATTTCCGGGTCAGAAATAACAGCTGTCCAACTAACAATAATTAACACCCTGAGGATGTAAAACAAAGCATCATCAGCCAATACAAATAAGAAAGGAGCAATTCGGCACTCCTGTCTGATAGATCTCTCTAAGAGGATGGGGTTTTAGAGTTCCCCATTGATATCAATAACTGTAGATGCATTTTTAAACAAAATGGAAATCCACTTGCAGAAGTATTGGGGAATCCAAAGCTTCAAGCATCCCCAACACAAAAGGCCATTGAATTTTATTGTATGCTTTCTCAAAGTTCAGAAGGATCGTAGCAACATTTTGCCTATCTTCTTTAGCCCAGTGCATTGCCTCCCAACTAGTGATCAAAATTTCAAGGATATATTTCCCAGTAATGAAATAGTCTGTGTGACAGAGACAATCTTTCCAAGTACCCTTCTCAACCTCCTTGCCAAAATTTTAGCAATAATTTTTAGAAACAGGTTCAACGATATGATGGGTCTCCAATTTTTCACTTGATATCCATCCCCTGCTTTTGGGAGCAGTTTTAACAACTCCTCTATTAATATCTGCTGTCAGAGTAACTTATCAAAGGCCTCCTCGTATAATGTAAGCAACTCCTCACAGATCGACTCACTATGTTCCTTATAGAATTTAGCTGGTAAACCATCCAATCTCAGGGATTTAGCATTTTCCATTAACGTTATGGCACTTAATCTCTTCCATCTTGATTCTTTTGTCCAGCCTGAGAGCATCTTCTTTAGACACCTTATCTGGGAGTAATCTTTTACAAAGCTCCATTGCCTCTAGATATTTGGATCCACGCTTGGATGAGAAGAGCTTACAGTAGAAGTTGAAGATATCTTTGATCTTCTCTCCTTCCCTCGTGGGACCGTCATCCATTATAATTTCCTCAATAACCTCTCTTTTGTGCTTGGCTTTAATAATGTTGAAGAAATATTTAGACCCTGTCTCCCTCCTTTAGCCAGTTCATTTTGGCTAGGATTTTTTGCCCTTGAATGATATAGTTTTGATGTCTCCTGAGTTCTGATCTTCCAAGCTTAACCTCCTTTTCGGTCTCGTCAGAAATTCCTCTCTGAATATTGCATTCATATTACACTAACCTCCTCTGTAAAGTAGCCTCTTGCTCCTGTGTGACTTTGGTCTTATGCTTACCAATAATCTGAAACACTTCCTTCGACACCTGAACTAAGTCATTTCATTTCTTTGTAATGGAAGCCCCAGTATTTCTATATCTAGAAAGGAAGGTGACCTGTTAGAAAGGATAGGGTTGTCGTTGCACCAAAAGATTGACCTGTCAATGTCTGATATAACCAATAGTCTTATAGAACCACAGGAGGCGGTTAAGCCATGTGATGAATCTTGTGAGGGACACTGGCCCACTGCCAACAATCCCCCTCCCAGTGCCATTTGTGGTGTTCTGCAAAATTTGAACTTGTGACCAAGCTCTGATACCAATTGTTAGAAAGGACAAGGTTGACGTTGCACCAAAAGATTGACTGTCAATGCCTGATACAACCAATAGTCTTATAGAACCACAAAAGACAGTTAAGTCATGTCACAAATCTTGCAAGGGACACTGGCCCACTGCCAACATGACCACCTTAATGACTTCTATGGTGTCTTGTTCTTTAAGAAGAGATACATTGAGCTTGAAATTATTTTACCTTCTCACCTCTTGCCTTGATTGCAAACCAACTTTGACAAAACATGAAATTAGGGAATGATCAGAAATTCTTACAGGGACGACAGAAACAAATCCTTCTAAAAAGAGGAGGGAAGAATTGACATACACTCTATCCAACCTGTAATAGACCCTATGCTTCCCTAATTGATTGATGGACCAAGTATACCAAATATTATTAGAATCATTCTTGCAGCCAGCCGCGCGATCAGTAAGGTTGAGTTTCCTCTTCATTTTGCTCCATCAGTATAATTCATTGCCTTTCCAAGAATGCCTATTACCATCAACCTTGTCTTCACTATGCACAATCATGTTAAAATCTCCACAGAAAATCCAATGTGCATCAGGGAGGTTGGAAGAACGCCAATCCTAGAACATAGTTCTTTTCTTATAATCATTAGGAGCGTAAATGTTCTACAGGCCAATAGTTTGGTCTTGCACTTTAAATATGATCCACTGGGCCCTGTGGCATGGAGAAAAATCATCACTAGACATTTTATCTGGAGAAAAATTCACCAGAATTGCAATACTATCCTTACCTCTGTCATGACCAGCGTACAAGCATTTAGCATCATCCTAGACAAATTTTAGAGTGTTAAAGGTTTGATACCCCACCACTTTAATATCTTGAAGGCAAATGAAGTTTTTTCCTTAAATTGTTACACCACTTTCTAATAACATATTTTCTATCCAACATCTCCATTCCTCTCACATTCCAGCTATGAATATTTAGCATCATCATTAATCAGTGGAGGGGGTGTTCTATGACTGGCATTACTTATAAAAGCAGTCGGGCAACTCTGTCATCTTCAATTTAATGTTTTCCCAATTGCATTTGGTACTGTTTTGAATATCAAATTTATTTCTTTTTCGCAAAATCTTTTTACTAATAACTTCCTAAAATCCATCTTCCATTGCCAACTCGTGCACTCCTGCGACAAAGGATGGCGTGAGTACAGGGGAGGGCGTGGTATCTACAAGGTTGCCAGAGGATTTCTCCATCGTAGATTTATCAGCTCTTTCTTTAATATCTCTTACAGCAATTTGTTGAGCATTTAAAACTGTGGACTTATTATTCTTGCTATTTTCCAAATCACAGGTATTATGAGATCTATGGGGAAGAGGATCAGAGTTGGCTACTTGACAAGAGCCTGTGTTTTCGTCCGCAGCGACACATTCGAAATCAACATCAAAAAGTGGATTAACTAGGTTAACAAACCCACTTTGCACTGTGTTTTGAGTCTTGTCATTACAATGACTGGCAGAATTGTTCATATTATTACATACCGGGCTGCCATTACTTATTCCCTTTCATGCTATGATATTTAAACAAGATAACAAAGATACCTCTTTGAATCATCCTTGAAAAAATGAAAAACAAATCCCAAATTTTTACACCAGACATTGTTTATCCAATCATCAAAGAATCTCCTAGTGGGAAGGTATTTATTATCCATACACATGGAAAAATGACAACATTTTAAAGACAAGATTGCTCAGAGTTTATAGCTATTACCATTTCGTCATTTGAGAAAGGGAGGGCATTTTCTTCGGGGTAGCAATGAGAATTCCTACCCGAGTTTCCTCCTCCGGGTTCTGCATCTTTAAGACACCTCGGTCTCCCATTTGATGTCAATAGGTTCAGATTTCAATTTCCGTGTCTCTCATTCCTCCAACTGCGTCTCCCAATTTGCATCCGCCATTAAACTTGTCTTCGAAAACAGCATATTCAGGAATTTTAGTGCCACCACTGTCTGCCAAGACCATTACTCGCTAATCTCGTGAGGAAATGTAAAAAATAAAAAAAATTAAAAAAAACAAACATAATTTTTTTTCAGATTCACCAAAACAGACTGAAATTTTTTCAAAAATTTTGTTTTTTTAAAATTTAGTTAATGGTACAATTTGTAGGGAGGGCTCTCCATTCTTATCGAATTAACTCTTGTACTGTTCAAATTGGTGTCATATTACAAACTTTGCTACCATCGCCATTAATAGGTTCCATCTAATGGAAATAGATACACACAAGACCCTAATAGGCCAAGCAGAGAAGGTGGGCAGGCTTTGATGCATGTCACACCAACCTACCAGCATGAAAGGGAACACCCAAACAATGAAAAAAATGAAAACACAATGAAATTTTTTAAGTTTTCAACATTTGATTTATTTTGGTGAATCTGAAAAAAAAAATCATGTTTGACTTTTTTTTCTGTTTTGTTTTGTTTTGTTTTGTTTTGTTTTGTGTCTTTGGTGCATTTTGTGTGGACATTAGTCAAGGGCTTTGTCTTGTGGTTATTCGAGTAAGAATTAATTCAAGTTGTGCATTTAAGTGAGTTTGAAATGGAATGTAGAGTTTTTAATTGTGAAAATCATCATCTCATGCAAGACATTTAGACAATAAAACTATTCAAATTAATTTCTCATGGTACAAGAGCATTAAACCAACTTAAATGCTAGAGTTGTTTTCTAATTTATCTCTTCCTTGACTTAAGAAAATAGAATTGCGATCTCATTCAAAGAATTTCGCATTACATTTTATAACTTTACACTATATTTTCCTATGTATATTTAATATTTATACATATGCATATGCATATACGTATATGTATAAATATATATGTATATACCAAAGATGTATAGAAATTAGTCTAATAATGATTAACAATTATACCCTAAAATAATAGATATTACATATAATAAATATAAAATATAAAATAGATATATTAAATTTAAAGATTATTGTATATAAAAAGAAATTTTTTTATTTTTAGATTATTTTGTTATTAAAATTAAAGATTACTAAATTGTATGACTATAAACCTAAACTAATTACAATGCTATATAATATCAATTATTATAATAAATAAGAAAATCAATTAAAAAAATTTACCAATACAACGTAAATTGTGAGCTCCTTATGTGGGAGGTCTTGTGTTTGAATCTATTTGAGGCTAATAAATAATAATGATTAATCACAACACATAATAATTCTAATAAATCTTGGCTTTGGCTTTTACCGATAAAAAAAAATACAATTAAAAAAAAAAGTTATATTTAGAAAAAATGCACAAAGATTAGCCATATATGTTTTAAAAAATAGAGTAAAAAATTATTTAAAATAATTATACTCTAAAATATTTATTTGGATTGAAAGTTCACTTTAAATCACAAAACTCTCTCGTGTCCCTATGTCTAAATTTTGTATTCTACACTTATAAAATCATAATAGTTTGTAAGTATATGTAAAAATGTGTATAAAAGTGTTAGTTTTTTATATTAGAAAATGTGCATATAAGACTCAAATTTTCACAACCAATCACATAATCAAGTTTCACAATTTATTAGCTTACAAAATGTGTATGTAAGTTTTTAAAAAAGAATTTATGTTTTGCACATACAAACAAATATTTTATTTTAATTGTTAAATATTGGTTGGAAAAAAAATATTTAATACCTTTGTTTCAAAAACTAATACAATGTCAATGGGCCCTTGGTCTACTTGTGAAGTTGAATGGCTCACAAAGAGCCCAATAGGCATCAAGTCTTGATGAGTGGAAGGCTCTGACACCATGAGGGATAAGGCCAAGATTGTGCCCTGAGTGATTTTAATGGCGTGAATGCTCCTCAATCCTTGGCTCTAAGTTGAAGAAGTTTCAGGCACATGTGGGCCCGTATCGGGTTCTTAAAATTGCTTCGTGGTGACATTTGCTAATTGGTGGCTTACAAGCTTTGTGTCTCACAGATATGAACCATCCATTAAAAAAAAAAAACCTAATACAATAGTACTTAGCCTAGTGGCAAGTACTAATAAGATTATAATTGTAGAATGAAAAGAGGAAGATTACTGGAGACCATAATCTAGAGATCATGTTAAAAGAACTAGTTTTGAAAGAAATATATATATAGATTAATGTAGATACTTATTTTTCCAAACTTCTTATTTCATTGATAATATTTTACAAATACTCTATGACGTAATTACTATAATAAATATAAGTTCTTTTTATACAAGAAGGAAATAAATTTATATATACAAAGTATTTAAGCCTATAGGGTTATATGTGGGAGCTGGAATTTGATGGTTATATTGGTCGTTTTTGCACTTTTGAACTGTATATGATAGGATAAAAATGATAAGACCATATGAATTGATAGACTTAATTTTTAGAGAACCATCAATATATTAATAAACCATATATGTTTGTTATAGTAAAATTAGTATTTTATTTAATATTTATAAATGTGATAATATAATATGTATAATATATATGTATGAAACATATATATTATTTTATATTTATATGTTTCTATTTTTTCTTTCTTTCTAGATATGTTTCTACTTTGATGATTGCATATTTATATTAATTTAAATTTTTTTTGAAATAAAATATAATGAATTTTGAAAATGTATTTTTAATAATTTACATATTAAAATATTAGATATGTATTTTTATATTATTTTGTATATAATTATATTAATTAAAATTCTATTAAAGTAAATACATGAACTTAGAAACGTCATTGTTTTATTTGAGACTTTCGTATATATTACTAATTTATAATTATAAGTTATTCACACATAATTTTTCATATACTACTAATTAATATTTATTATTTTCTAATTTATAAAATATTTAAACTTAAAATGATCTATTAAATTTTTTTAAACAAAAAAAATTGACAATAACTTTTTTCTTAAAACATAAAATAAAATGTATGAAAAAAATTTAGTTGTCATTGGAAAAATTATATGAGAGGTGATCAAATTTCAAGCCTGTGTGGAACCTTTGCTCCCAAAAATAATTTTTTTGTCATTGGAAAATTGTCAACTGCTTATCTATAATTTATTTTCTAGGATCTAAACTCAGAAATAGAAATTTAACATATTTCTCTTTATTCTTATTCCTATAGAATGAATAGATAATAAATAAATTTAAATAATTTCTAAAAATTAGTGTTATTATTTTTGTACAAATAAATGAAGAAGAAGAAATTTCTATTTTGTAAGGAGAAATGTTATTTGTGTATCTAAATTTGGGAGAATGACCAAACTAAGGATAGGGTCCCATGGGTACCCACTTCCTTAAAAATAGAGTGGGTGCCAATTTTTAGGAACATCTAGAAGAGGAAGTGGTCCCATGAATTATATATGTGAAATGACTTTAAAAAATCAACTCTTAAATTCAAGGAAGTTTGTGGTTTTATATAAAAAAATAAAAATTAAAAATACTAATTTTCTTCATAAATTTATTTGGTGGGATTACATCATTTTGGTGGGGAAATGAATAGTAAGTGTTTACAAGTGACATATTTCTTCCCTAAACTAGTGGGGCTAGTTGCAACCCCACCCTATTTTCACCCGTTCAAATTGAGGAGGCTAAAAAGTTGAAGCTCCTATTTTATAGGAGTAGATTCTAAATAAACCTATTACCTACCTTAAAAGTTATCATAGGGTCACCCGTTTGACAAAAGTAAAGTCCCAGCCCCTCCCATGAGACCCCTACCTAATTACAATAAGAAGTGTGTTTTTTCAAAGATAGAAGGATGTTAGTGTGAAAATCTTCTTACTTTTCTTTTAAGAATATTTTAAAAAGACTTATTTCAAAACTATGTATATGTACATGAGTGGATAGATTTCTCTATTTGAAAAATATATAGTCTTCATTTTAGCATGATTTACTCAATATATCTCTCATTTATTACACATGCTAATTTATTGATTAATATTGAGGAGTAGAATTTTAATAATTTGTATTAATTGTTTTGTTTGAGTTTCTAAATAAGCAAATGGTTTTGTGATTTTCTTTGATTTTACTATTATCTTATTTTAACTTTATGAAATATTATTAACAAGAGTAAAGTGGAGTTCATTAGGATAAGATAATGCGATAATCAAAATTTAGAATAATAATAAATAGCTAATTTTTATATTATTGTAGAATTAAAAAATAGAAGAATATTAGATGGTTCTCTTTTAAGGTATCATTAAAAGAAATGGAAAAAAAAGAAGAAGTAAAAATTAAATTAAAGTTTTGATATCTTGTGGAGGTTTTTTTTTTTTTTTTTTTTTTCGTTAAATTAGTAAAATGACCAAAGCTATGATATTATATTACTTATAAAAAAAGTTTACAATAGCATTCCACCATTCAAATAGGCACTGATAGGAAAGAATGGGGAAATAAAACGTCCAGTCTAGCTCGGGACCATAGTCCTATATTATTACAAAATAAAAGGGACATACCCCAGTTTATTACATAATAAAAGGGGTACACCCCAGTCAAATGAATAAATTACATTATGATGTAAATACATTGATTACATCATGATTAAAGAACTTTTCTTTGAGCCGCAACCTTCACTCAACTAGTGTTACCTCCTATATATGTGTAGGAGCTAAAACCGTCATTCTTGTCTAACTAAACTTGTAGTCAAAGAGGTTAATAATGGACAAAAAATTTAAGAAAATACTCTAACTAAAATTGATACACAAATGTTTAGGAAATTTTTAAATAATAATACATATATCATCCTTTATTATTCCTAACAATTTCAAAAATTATGCTTGTATTAACTAGATCATAAAGATGAACATGTCTTATATCTGGACTAAAATTAGAAAAACATGTTAACTGCTTAAAAATAAATAATTTAGAAAACCTATATCTAAATATATCAAAATAAAAAACATCACCTCAATTCTTCATTTCAAACTCGAGCCTGTATAACAAATTACCGTCAAACATAGAATCCTAGCAAAACACATTTGTGCTTAATACATATATAAAAGTTAAACCAACTTATGATTGAAAAAGATTTCATTAAAAATCCTAATCAAACCAAAGTGCCCATACAAACAGGACATGAGTGAGGGCGTAATCGTGAATAATTTTAAACACAATACTGAAATAAGGCTTAGATTCTAATGCTCACTACCAACAAACAAGCCTAGTCATATCCATCACCATTCTTATTGCCATGCTCTAGCCAACACCATAACAATACATCCTCTACTTAACTATCATAACCAAGAACATTACTAAATAGAAACCAAAACAAAGTAAGTGAAGAAACCAAAGAGTAGCAGAGCGATGAAAGCATGAAGTGGAAATAAAATAGTCAGATGCAATTACATTAGGCACAATCCATTCAATTTCACTATGCATGCAATAGAGATGTGAAGAACTTGTTTAGAAGTCTCACTACTATTGTCCTTGTTTATCTTCAAGTATTGTTCAGCTAGAAACAAAAACAACGTATCTTCCTACGAAGATCCTCCATATTGCCAAAAATCTTGTCACAAACTTTAAAACCTAGAATTTGTTCAAAATATGATCACAAACCATGCTAAATATACTGAAACCCGACCTTTAAAAGCTAAAATTAACTATGCTCTTGAACTAGAATATTAAAAGAAGATTTGAATATCGCTATTAAAAGAAAATTTGAATATCCAAAACACCTTATTTCTATTGCATTAAATGAACCAAATGACATTGATGTAGACAAGCATATATATAATAAAAATAGAGAAGCCACATCAAAACATCAAATATTGATCTTATATTATAGATTTCATAATATACCGATTTATAGTATGAATTGTCAATTGTGCATGAAAGTATGTGCAATAATGAGAGGATAAGAACATAAAGGTGTATCATAGAAAGAGAGGTGTGAGACAACATGTGCTCAAATAAAGTACAAACTCCTATGTGTCTACATGACAACTAACATGAAGATGTATTATCTTAAGTAAACTTATGTGAAGTGTAATTAGTAATATTTAATTACACAAACAAAAATGATGATGTTTATAATAAAGGCTACATGATATTGCTAAAATTGATGTTAAATGAATGAAATTGGAATTAAAACAGTTTTGCTAGTAAGCTTTGCTATTCTTGGAGAATGTATTCTTTTCTTTTTTCCATCTCAATACCAGTAACATCTAATGTAATTGATCCTTGGAGATAAATTTTGGAGAACAATACATATTGAAGTTTAACATAGAGGATTTCAACCTATAATCAAGAATAAATGCCTGGAGAAAAAGAATACATATTTGTAGACCATTGCACTTGGGTTTTTGATAATTGGAAGGATGATCTTCATATTATTGGCAATTTGGTTAAGTTAGTTGAGTATTTAGTTGATTTTGTGTTGTCATTTATGGAAACATATATTTGGATATTTCATTTTGAGATTACAGATAGAAAATTGTTTTAAGTGTTAGATAGTTTTCATCAGCACAGAGATATATTCTATGAGTACGGATAACAAAACCAAAGTTGACATGTGCACAGTTGAGGATAGATAGTTGATAGTATCGTGATGACATGTCTCAGTGTGTAGATGCATATGGTAGTATTGCAATAATGCAAGCAATTTACTAGTATAGGTAATTAGCAAGGCACAATAGAGCACAACATTATATTGAGTATTATGACTTACGTAGTTATTTTGATAACAAAGTAATTACTTAACTATGGTCAAATGACATCCTAGTTATTAACCTGAGTTAGCAAATACAAATTTTATAATTAGCTAAGCATATGAAAGCATTAAGGCTGATAGGAAAAAAATTTTCTAAAAGAAAAAGGTATAAGTAAAGAGCATAACTTATGAAGTTATGTGTTGGTTGTAGATAATATGCGAACTTATGTAAAAATTGTATTTTTGATATGTGAGTCTTGCATGATGTGAAGTTTGATGTATGATTAGAGGAACTGTGAAGTACAATAGTAAGACAATATTGTGTGTATCTCTATTTTTGTAAAGAAGCTTAATTGTATATGGTATGTTTGCGTAGTGTGCTCATCCTACATATATTGTATTTGTACACCAACTCCTAATAGGGTTGAAGAAACTCCAAATAGGGTTGATTCTTTTAACAGGGCCTAGTCCTCTAACAAGGACCAATACACTATATGTAATTAATAGACTCCTAACATGGTCAATATCCTTAACCATATAATTTTGTGGGTGCCATCATCACTAGGATTTTCACTTGGCTAAGGTTTCCCTAGTTAACAAAATATGGTGTTATGAGTTCTCACTGTGTGGGGTTATCTTTATTGTTCAACATTATTGGTTTACTTTCTTATGCATGGTTTAAAGTAGTAATATCCTCTTGTGGGAAAAATCTTGTACAATACTAATTCACCCCCCACCCCACAAATCTCCCTCTCTTAGTATTCCCTATTTCTAATAATTGGAATTAAATCTCAAATACTAAGAAGTGGCTTAATAGCTTGAGTAAGATTCCTATGGATATGGAAGAGTTATAGAAGAATCTTGAAGAAGCTCTTGAGAAGATTGATATTCTAAATGACAAAAATGAAGATGCTAAGGTATATATTGGAAAGTTGAAAGATAAGACAAATCATCTTAGATCCAATAAATAGTTTGTAGAACTTATCAAAGATAGTGATGAGATCTCAAGATTAAATAAAGTAAATGAGATTCTGAAGCATGAATTAGAGATTACAAATCTAAGATTGAGCCTAAAGGATGATCATAGAAATATAGAGTCTAATCTAAAGTATGAGAATGTAGATCCTAGATCCAATCTTGAAAAAGTCACATCTAAACTTGAAACTACAAAGTTGTAGCATGCAAAACTTGAAAAATATAATAGCATTGTGAAAGGATGTAATGCCCCACCAAGGGATCCAAAGAATTAACCTAGAATTTCACTAAGTCTGGTAACATTTTTTGTTTTTTTTTGAAATCACACGAAAGTAAATACCACATACAACTTATTCACAATAACGGAAGCAATAGCAATGTCCATCTAAAGAATAAACATAACATACACAACAGATTACATTCTTAAGATCCCTTAACGTTGAATTACATATATGAATCTATCTAGTACAACAACCACATGAAATAATAATGATAAGTCCAATGTTCATACATTACATTTCCAAATGCTCAATCATCCACTATACATGTCACAGGGTATGAAGGCTTAAAAGAATATACATATGTGAAATATAGTACATCATCCTATTCTAATCCATGGTACATCAAAGTAAAGATAATCACATGGTACACATGATACATCACCATAAAAGTCATATACATCCATCATAAAGATCAAATAAAATAAAATAAGTGCACGGTTCCTCCCAACCGTTAATAGCATCATTAGACCATCGTGGGCCCTAGCCATCCCTTCGTGCGTAACATCCCAAATCACCGAAGAGATCATCAATATTAACATAGTAGGAATGTCACTCCTAATAAATACAACATCATATGTAGAAAGTAATCTAACATGCAAATATAAGCATAAGATAATATAATCTAACATATGCTAATCATCAATGAAAGGATACATATCCACCATCACGATGGGCGCTTCAGCCAATTGTCTCAATGAATCTCAAATGATAAGAGTGGAAAATACACTACCACCCGACCACGTGGTACCTAAGTGGTCCACTCCCACCGTGCTAAGGAGATAATCTCAAGTCCCAAACAGGCTATCAAAATCACATAGCACAAGTCTCTAAAGTCCAGGAATCCTAAAAGTATACTAACTCAAAGGTTCCAATCACAAAATAGACATCTACTTCCCAGAGGCACACAATGACATGTAGGAACCTACTATGCAAGCGGGAAAGTGTCATTGCATTTATCTCGTACAAGTTACCCTGGCAGTTAGCTAAACTCCACGGGTCCATACAAATCTCATGCGGCCACTAGTATCCTTTCATACTGACAAGGCATACTATGGAATGCAAGGTCACAACCATGCGTTCTCACTACTCCCATCCTAGCCTATACAAGCACTCAAGGCATGGGCGAGAACAAAAAATCTTATCTTTTTAGGTTCATTCAGTTAGTATTAGGTGTGAATGTTATCACTTATTAATCCAACTTACAATGAGTTACCCTGGCAGCCTCTTAGGGCCCCGGCCCCCATTGCAAGCCACTTCCCAACACTACATGCAGATATCCTACCCTAATGCTCATGGTATCATAATCATAAAGAAAATTCATAAAATCATCAAATAAGAATCATCAAATATCCATGATAAAATCATCAAATATGCATAAAATCATCAAATCTCCATGAGCAACATCCATAGAAAATCATGACCACAACAACTCTCTATTGGCAACTAAAGTATCACCGATAATCAAATTATCCATTGGTTTTCAATAACCAAAATATATCTCAATCATACTGATCGAAGACTCAAAAAATGGTTGAGTCAAACATGTCACAACATGACATCATTAAGAGTAAATCCACATATCAGTCCCATCATGGCGACTAGAATATAACCAAGGATAACTGATCGATGACCAAAATAATGGTTAAGTCAAGGGTCTCAAACATAAGAATCTAAACTTTAACAATCAGTAATCACAACCAATACATAGAGCATTCCATCACATAATCATGGTTGGGTTTATAAAGATCGAGAAATAAACATCATCATGACATCACAATCACATAACCCCCAAGCCTTTGGTAGACGTCCTATAACAGGTCAACACTAGTCAACCCAAAACCCAAAACAATAGCCTAAAGTATACACAATGTAAACACATGTTTTGGTTTTGCTAAGTTTTCAAATTTAAATTCAAATGCAAAGTCTTAGTTTATGTTTCCAAGTTTAGAGGAAGAATTAGAAGAACATTTTCCTACGTTTTTTTTTTCATGTATTTGTTTGATAGATAAAAAGTTTCTCCATTAGACTCAATTTTCTAATTGATCTAATAATACTTTGTTTGTATAACATTGTTTGAAAATTTACATTCTCAATGAATCCAACTTCGATTATATACTCTAATAATTAATCTTAATTAAAACTAAGTTTAATTAAATCAATCATTAAAATCTCTTCATAACCTTAATAACAATACTTTAAATCATTAAAAGAGTGATTCATCAATTTAGAGCTTAATAATAATCATTTATAATTAATTGTATATACATATATACTTATATACATATATATATTTATATATATATATACATAAATATATATATATATATATATACATAAATATATATATATATATACATAAATATATATATATATACATAAATATATATATATATATACATAAATATATATATATACATATATATATATACATACATACATATATACATATATATATATATACATAGATATATATACATATGTATATATATATATACATATGTATATATATATATACATATATATATATATATATATATATTAACATTAAAAAAATTAATAACATTACAACATTTTTAATTGAACTCATATCAAATTTGCATATAACGTTGAATGTATAATAAAAATGAAACCGACATATATCACAATGCGGTTTTTCTTTTAAAAAAATGCGCAGCTATTATTATGTCCGCACCGCAGGTACTGCGGATCGCAGGTACCCTGCGATCCCGCAGGCCTGCGGTGGGTGGGGTAGTAAATACTTGCCCGCCCAACAATGTAAATGAAGATTATTTTCTTTTTCCTTAACAATCGCTTGCGCGATTTCAAACTGTGTG
Organism: Cupressus sempervirens; assembly: GCA_028749045.1. Taxonomy (NCBI): domain Eukaryota; kingdom Viridiplantae; phylum Streptophyta; class Pinopsida; order Cupressales; family Cupressaceae; genus Cupressus; species Cupressus sempervirens. Next base: position 688,669,933 of record CM053790.1, read on the forward strand.
ATATGAAAAACGTTTCATAAAATGTTTTTGCCCGCGGTGTGCCATCCGATTTTTCAACACATGTAAATATATATATTATATATATACACATGTATGTATATATATATACATATATAAAAGTATATGTATGTATATATATATATGTATGTATATATACATATAATATACAAAATTATAAATATCACAGTTTATATATATATATATATATATATATATATATATATATATATATATATATATATATATATATATATATATATATATATATATATATATATATATATATATATATATATAAGCAAAATGACAATTTATGAATACAAGTTTTCATTTTTCAGAATTTCTCTATAAATCTTGGATTTCCAAAATTTCCAATAATTAATCTAATGGGTTTGACTATGAATTTCAACCCTAGCCCCGTTTTATTTTCAGATCTATGCATATAGAATTCTCAAATAAATTAACTACTCAAATTGAGAATGCATATAATAGAAACATGAGATTCCTCAGAAGAGATATGGAAGACACGAAGAAGACAGGGAAAACAAGATGTGGAAATATCACAAGAGTCTACCTGGATTCTGATGCTAATTCACTCTTCCTCAAAAAAATTCCACAGAGCAAGCTCCTCCCTTCTTCAGAGTTCTCGAGTCCTCCAATCCTTCAATAGCTCTCCGTTTTTTTTTTTTTTAAAAACTTCTATGAATGCCTAAATATAAAGAGCTCTCAAGAAACCTTTCGAATGCTTCTTGAAACCGTTGAAAGGTGTCACCAACTAAGCATGGGTCTTTTCCAATTCTTTTTGATGAGTCATAGAATTGTAGACACTTTGTGCTTAATTGATGCACTAACCCCCCGTGTTGTTGACACATGTTAATTCCCATGCAAGCTTATAACTCCAATTTACTTTTTAAATAATTTCCATTTAAATATTTATAACTCCCATTTTAATTTTATAACTTTTTATTTTAATTTTTATATCTCTTATTATTATTATTAATTTATTAATTTATTAGTATTTTATCATTATTATTTATTTTAATTTCTAATTTTCTTTTATTTAATTCTTTTCTCTCAATTAATTCTCCTTTAATTAATTATAATCAAAATATCAAAGATCATGATATTTAATTTTCTCAAATAATCAATTTATTAATTAAATCTATTTGTTGAGACTTAATTAATAGAAAATTCACCATAGACCTTCAAGATAAAATATGAAAACCCATCATAGAACAATTCATACAAAATCAATCTAAAGGATTAAAAATCACGAAATATGTCATCCGACACATTCAGTGGGTACTCAACTCTGATACTTGTCCTAACTCACTAGGAAAAATGGTTTTAGGGTTTGAGATTTGGACTTGAGAATTTATCTCCCCTCTCTTATCATTGAGATAGTATAATAGGGTACGCTCATCCTGGCAATTCAGGGAAGTCAATACCCAGTACCTGCAACCTGCAAAAAAATAATGCATGTACATACTATATATATATATAGTGCTAAGCTAAACAGGCAATGGCAGGAAGTGGTGCATCGTGTAGATCCTGACTAAGCAGGTGACTACGACTCCCTTCCTTAACCACATTACAAATGCCATACAATAAGAAAACACGCACACCATACACATGCAAGTATGGGGTAAGTATCCATAATAAAACACATGAGATAATAAACCATCTAACTAATCATCAACAATAACAATATAATGATCATCATACATACATGAAATGTAAAGTCTAAATGATATCATCATATAACAACTGAATCTATAACATAATGTCTGATAGTGTCAAAAAAATACCACTAATCCATTAACATAAAGCTAGTCTATCATAGTCTGATAATAATAGCAATAATATGTCCAGCAAAGATGTGAACGAGGGTAGGCACTACAAAGGAGAACTGACATAGACTAAACAATAGCTTTAGAAGTTGTATACTAGTAGTAAGAAACTTGATGAGAAAATGTCAATATAAAGACCTACTTATGATAATATAGGACTTGGATATTATCTTGACATGTCATCTAAGAAAATTGAAATAAGAAAGGAATCAAATCCATTTGCTGAAACCCTTGAAACTTCTATGAATAATCATAATGAAGGAGAAGTACCTAAAATAGATGAGCAAGCAAGTCAACTTGAAGAATGTGTTGAACCTAAGAAAACAAAGAAATTTGAATGACCTAAAGAAATGAGATATGAATTCAAAGGTAGATGTTTTACATGCAATGAATTTGGACACATGAAGAGAGATTGTAGAGATAATTAATTTAGCCATGTTAAATATTTTTATTGTTAGAATTGTCATGGAATTGGTCATAAACTAGTTGATTATAGGGAGCATAAATTTGATAATGGTAATAGGAATAGTAGAATGTTTAGAGGTACTAACCCTATAGCTAGTAATGACAGAAGAAGATCCAATGAAAGAACATCTAGAGAAAGAAGATCTAATGATGGAGAAAAACCTGATGGAATGAAGAACTAAATTGTATGTTATAAGTGTAAAGCCTTTGGACATATAGCCAGGAATCATAGAGCAATAGTGAATCAGAGTGAACTCAATCAAAGAAGAAGTACACCTATATGTTAGTTATGCAATAACTTTGGACACATGGACATATTTTATAGAATGAACATGAGGAACTTTAACAAAAAATAAAACTTCAGAACAAATAACAACATCAATGTCTAAAGAAATGATAGTAGCAATAGCAGTCAAAAAGATGAAATGAAAGAGCATGCATAATAATTCAAGGAAGTACTTGTCAAAGAAAAGGAGCCATCAAGCTCACATACAGTATTGGAAGAAGAATTCTTTCATACACCTGATAGAAGACTAAAGTCAACTATTGTATGTGATTCATGTTATCTAAGTTAAACGTTTTTGATAGAGTTAGAGAATATGTTGTTTAGAACTGAAGTTAGAAATCAAATTAAAAGGTTGTGAAGTTAACAGGAGGTAGAAGACATAGTAATGAAGCTATGGTTAAGTGTGCATACATTTTTGTAATCATAGGAATCCTTACAAAAGAAATCAATCTTACTACTAATTAAAAACAACTTTTACATATTAAGAAGATATGCATTTAATGTGAAACTAATTTGAAAGATATTTAAGGAATATGAACCTATCTAAGTGTACTATTTGATCATGTAAAGAGTTCTAGAGCCTCCGAGAGAAAAATGAAACAAGTTAAATGAAAATTAAAAGTATTTACAAATGAAAAGTTGAGGAAGCCCTAAATACATAAAACTAGATATTTTATGAACTTTCAATCAAAATTTCAAGCATTCAATTTAGCATAATGGAGAATCCTACAGTATGTGATATTAGCAAGAGGCCAAGGTAAAACTTCAAGAAGAATCCATTTGTGTCCTTAGTTGATGATCCTTTGAGATAATTTACACAAATCCCATCCAATGTGCTACATTCATTGTAAATTTGAGAGTATTAGAGAGAAAGAGATTCATAAAGAGTTCAACATAGTTTGCAATGCAAGTTTGTCATTAAAACCTGAGTTTGCACATCTGAGTGAGTTGAATCTAATCAAGTATATGTTCTACACAAAATTTGATAACCATGAATAGAGTAGGATTATTCCGAGTAGAGTTCATGAAGGAATGTTTTGGGTAGGTGATATACCTATCAAGATTGATAATGACTTAATTCACAAGGTGACAAGACTGAGTAGTGACCCTATTAATGAGAAGAACACTAAGAATTTGTTTGAAGCTAATTTGAAGACCAAGTTTGATGGGAGAAATATGAGACTTGACCTAGTCAAGGATACTAGAGTTAGAGTTTTGAGCAAGATCATTAGTTATAAGCTTAAGCTGAATTCAAGGTTAATTTTTGTGCTAGTAGGAGTTTTACATGCATCATATTTGAAGGGTGTTGAGAGGGAAAATGTGAACATGTGTGAGATAGTCAAACTATAGTTGTTGAACAACATAGAGAAACTAAAGAAATCTAAGGACATGGTCATTAGATTTGAACCTTTATTGACCTAATTATTTTTCCAAGCAACTAAATAGTTTCCTAGAGTGACAAAAAGGGGTTGAAATAGTGATCAATGTGTCATCAAGCATTTCACTCAGTGATATAGAGCTAGAGCTAAAAGAGTAAGAGATGAAGACATTGGAAAAATGATGAAAAGTTTTCAGTTGAAAATGAATAAAAGATCTAGAATTCTACCTCTTATGGTAGAGAAGTATAAAGATAAAATTTATTTAATGGTGTAAACATATACAACTTGTATGGAGGCTACAGATTCTAGAGTGAAATTTATAGAAACCATGAGTTGTGAGATCAGTGAAGAACTCATAGGACATTATGCAAAGATTATCCTTAAATCTGACAAGGATACAAAATGTCTTAGATGGGGGCTTATGAAGAAATGATGAGATAAGTTCATATGAGGCTTCATATTAAGCAAGGTAAAAATAATGTGGAGAATAAAATACAAGAGATTCTTAAGGAATATGGGATGACTAGAGAGGAGTACAATGAGGCCTTGGGGATTTCCAAGAAAATGGAAGCTAATGGGCAAACCAATATACTGGTAGCTACACCTCTTAATATAGATGGACCCTCAGAAGGAATCACTATAGCTAGACCATCAACACAAATTCTTAGTGTACCCTATGTTGTAGATGCAAAAGTGTAACCTATCATAGTGCCACCTAGAAAGAGAGAGAAGTTTGATGAAGATATTTTCATTATAACTTCTTCACAGAGAAAATTAGAAAGATTGGTGAAGGTGAAGCAACAACCTACACCGTCCCCTTGAAAGAGGGCTAAGTAGACCACTAGTGGTTCAAAGAAGAGAAAAAAAACACTACATATCAATGAGTCTGATGATTTAGAGGAGGAAACAAAGGAAAAGGTAGTAGAAAAAGTATTTGGTGAAGGGAGAACACCGACTAGTAAGAAAGCTTGGAAGCCCAAGATTGAAAATTTTAATGTGCAGATTATAGAGAATGAAACTTTGTTCTATTGAATAAGTATTATAGCTAGTATAGTAATAATGAAAAAAGTTAGTTAGAGAAAGCAATTGTAAGAAACCTAATTTTGAGAAATAAGAGATTTAATCTTTTTCAAAATGAGATCCCTGAATACTAGTATAATAGATTACTGAACAAAATGAGAAGATTAGAAGAGAAGGATATGAAATTGAGAGTAAATCTGATTAAGAATTTGTGTGAAGTAAATATTGATGATGATTTAGAGAATATTTTAAAGGGTATTGAGCCTTTGTTGAGAAATAAGAGAAGATAAATTCTTCTTGTGGGAGGCAACTATGAAGAGGAAAAGGAGACTGAAGAATTCATAGTAATTACATGACTTCTATGCCTAAAGCCACTAAGGAGAGTGCACAGTTAGGAGGAGCAAGCCCACATATGTTGAGGTCATTACACCAATTGTTGCTAATGAAGGGGTTGAGGAAGCTTATAAAATTTACTCAACTCCACATATAGTTATTGGGAATGAATCCATGCAAGTGGATAGCACTAACATAAAAGTAGATGGCAAAGAAGATCTTTTTGTAGATTATGGGAGAAACATTGATGGAAATATTACTTCCTACTCTAGCTTTGGTGAAGAGGATGATGACGAAGAGGAGAAGAGAAAAGATGGGCAAAAAGAAAAGAGGAAGATTGAGGAAGAGGAAAAGAAAAGAAAAGAAAAAGAAAAAGAGAAGAAGAGTTTTGAAGATAAGAAGAAAAAAGAGGAAGATTAAAGAAAGAAAGAAGAGAGAGAGAAAAGAAGAAGAGATGAAGAAAATAAAACTATAAAAGAAATAGAAGATTGTGATACAAGAATCAACATTTTTTCCTAGTCTCAAACATGTTGAATTAGAATTTAGTAAGGTAAACTTTAAGCATGATGCTAACATACCTTATGTTGCACCAGTGATTACTTCTATATAAGTAATTACACATGTTCTTGTTGGAAACTTGCAATTGGAACTACTGTTGTTTTGTCATTTATTTCAAAATTATTTGATGAGAAATATTGCTACCTAAGCTAAATGTCATATCTATTTGATAGATGAAGAGGATTTGAGAAGTTTCTCATAACTATACACCTAGAGGAAAGGTTGAAGTTATGAAAAGGGAAAGAAAAGTAATTGTTTATGTCAAGAAAGCTAAGCCAACATGAGCAGCAAAGTAAACTACAATTAGTACCAAGTAATGCTAATTTCAATTGAGGTACAGTTATTGCAAAGAAAATCTAGTGTTGACTGAACATTAGCACTAATCAAGAAAGTTAGTTGGTGTCAAGCTAGAAATCTCTATAGTGAATGAGTGCCATAATTTAGAGATTTTAGAGTGACAATAAGAGAATAAATTTAAAGAAATCATAAGATCAAGCCGACTTAGTTGATTTCTTGGGAAATGCAAAACATGTTGAAGATAAGTTCAATGAGTTAGATCATTAAATTCAAGGTGATAAATAGGTAGAGACCTAATAGATGGATTCTATAGAGGTTTCTAGAGGATGATCAAGAAGAAAATCGAATGGAAGTTTATAAAAAATCCTATGATCTATAGTGGATGTACAAAATGCTAAAGTAGGAATTGGATATTTAAGATATACCGAGAAAAACTTTTGGTGTTGTTGATGTGTGTGTATGAGCAAGTTTATATGTGAAGAGAGATATATAGAGAAAGGGTGATCAGAAACACATAAGAGTGATTGAAAAACTAAAGGAGAAAGCTTGCAGATATGATGTTGTCATTGATAAATGTATTAGAGAAGAAGGCATAAGTGCTAATGAGGAGAGTGGACTGATTCCTTGAAGGGTTTCCAAGAAAATCAAGATCAAAGATGTCAATGGAAGGTTTATCAGTGAACCATCATAAGGAATGAATAGAGATCTCAACCTAGACGAGTTGTAATCACATAGATCAAAACCTAGTGTTTTCTTTCTTATCATTTTAAAACAGTTTTTAGTGAAACTCTTTTAATAGAGATTGGCCTCACAATCATTTTAAGACTTAATAGTGTATGTAAATCCTTTAACTAGGTGGCATTCTAAATGGAATGATCAAAGTCCTATTACAAGGCCACTCCTAATAGAGTGATTGAATCCTTTAACTAGGTCACATTTAATAGTTTGTTTTGTAACCTTTAACAAGGTTGTCTCTTAATAGAGCTCACTTCAAAAGAGTGAAAAAGAGTGACATGTTGCTAGTGGTTTTTCCCAAATTGGGTTTCCAAGTAAAATCCTACTATCAAACTGTGATGAATACTTTATAAATGTTTTACATGTGATAATGTTTTCATTATGCAATGAAAGTTATGTTTATGATAGTTTTACAATAGAGACCAAGCAACAATAGGATAAGTAGAATAGTGAAGTGTTTATTACTTAATTGTTTAAGTAGTACATATTGACCTTGAGTAACTGATTCACCCCCCCACTTATTCTAAACATTTCTAACAATTGGTATCAATGTCGAGTGCTTATAAACAAAATTTTGAAGGTACTTAAAGCTAAAGATCATGACTAATAAGAGAGATGTACCCAAGCTGAATATGGATAACTTTTTTTCTTGGAAAACCTTGATGAAGTTGCACATATCTAGTATCAATGATGATATTGTTAATTTTCTAGAAGTGAGTATGTAAAGATAACAACTACTCCACTAATTGCTAAACAACTGAAACCGAAGCTAGAACACATCCAAGAAATTTTGAATATTTTACTTAGCCCTAATTTGTGCCAAGTTTGATGACCTAAAATACTATGACAATGCAAAGAAGACTTGGGATAAATTGAAGAATATATATGGAGGTGATGACAATGTTCTAAGGGAAAAATTGAAAATCCTTAGAGATAAATTTGATGACATGAGAATGATGGAAGGTCAGAATGTAGTACAATACTATAGAAGAGTTAGAGAGGTAGTTAATGTTATTTGAGATACAAATGGAGAAATCAAAGATGAAATAGTGATAAAAAATGTATTGAGGACTCTACTCCTAATCTATGCCATTAGAGTCTCTACAATTCAAGAATTGAGATGCACACTAGGTAAAAATTTAACATTAGAAGGTGTAATGGGTAGACTTACTCCTTCTAAAATGTCTAACTTTGATAAGTACACACTTGTTACTATTGAATTTTCTTTCAAGACATAACTGGTTCTTAGAAAGGACAAAGGGAAACATGTGAAGAGTGAAAGTGATAGTTCTAATGATAAGATTGATGAACTTGAAGCCCTCATTAAAAAAAGTTTTGAAGAGGAAGAGGTAAATACAAAGGTAAATTACCTTTCATTTTTTTTCCTACAACAAAGTTGGTCATATTGTTGCTAGATGTCCTAACAGAGAAGATAAGGATGAAAGAAAGGAAAGAAGTATAAAGGAAGAAGAGGTGACAAAGATTACAGAAGAAGCAAGGATGAAAAAGCTAAGAAATCTTGTTATATTGCTGAAAAAAGGACTGATAATGAATATTAGAGTAATGATGATGAAGTTTTCTATGTTGCTATGAAAGAAGACTCTGATGAAGATGAAAAACATCTATTAATTTCTTATGTGAAGAAAAGTGATAGATGGATAATTTATAGTGGATGCCCCAATCATATGATTGGTGATAAAGACAAATTTAAAGATATTGGTCCATAGAGTGTTGGATGTGTTAAATTTGGTAATGATATTCCATGTATTATAAAAGTTAAATGTACTGTTCAAGTAACTAACACAATAACATGTGATAATGTTTACTAGGTTAAAGGACTTAACTACAATTTTTTGAGTGTATCACAACTAAATGAATCATGTTCCAAAGTTGAATTTCATAATAGAAAATCCAAGATACATGATGGTGATCGTAAGCTAAATGGAACTGGTGAGAAGATAAGAGGTAACTTATTCTATCTAGACCTATCAAGTGACACATGTTTGTTTACACAACAAGAATATGTTTTGTTATGGCCAAAAATATTATGTCATGTGAACTTTGAAAATTTGGCGAATATTAGCAAGATGAAGAAAGTAAGAGGGTTTCCTAAAATAAAGAATCTTGATAATGCAATGTGTAAACAATGTCAATTAGGAAAGATGACAAATTCTAGTTTTAAGAGCAAAACATATACTACTAGTGATATTTTGGAATTGTTTCATATTGACCTATGTAGACCCAATGGTGTTAAAAGTTACAATGGAGATCAACATTTCATTCTATTTGTGAATGACTACTCTAGAATGATGACTATGATATTTATTAAAGCTAAATTTAATGCTTTTCAATTATTTAAGTGGTATTTAGGAAAAGTTGAAAAAGAAACAAGAAAAAGTCTGAAGTGTTTTAGATCTGACAGAGGTGGTGAATTCATATCATATGAGTTCAATACATTCTACAAAGACAAAGTAATCAAAAGATAGATGTCAACACCAAGGACCCCTCCTTAGAATGGAATAGCTAAAAGGAGAATCATATCAATAATGGACCATGCAAGAACATTAATGATGGAGAAGGGAGTATCAAATAAATATTGGAGAGAAGTGGTGAGTACTATTTTCTATACCCTGAATAGAGTTTAAGTAAAGAAAGGTACAAATGATACATCTTTTGAACTATGATATAGTTATGCTCCTAATGTAAAAAATTTCAAAATATTTGGTAGTAGATGCTATATACAAAAGGATAATAGGAATAGAAATCTTGATGCAAAAAGTCATGAAATCATATTCCTAGGTTATTCCATCAAAAGAAAACCTTATAAGTGTTTAAATTCTTACACTAACAAATTTGTGGAAAGTGTAAATGTGAGAATTCATAGGTTTTCTAAAAAGGGTGACACTTCATGTAATGAAGAACTTGAAGACTATAGTACATTCATCTATGTGGATGATGATGCTCCCAAAACTCAAAGTTAATAGACAAGTCAAGTTGCAAGTTCCCATCAGACATGAAATGATGGAGTACAAATGCAAATTGCCGAACAAATGAGCTTGATATTATTTTTCTAGATGAAGCTGAAGAAGAAGCAAGAAGAAAGATACCTATATTAGACAAATATGTTAGAAGATATCATAAAACTGAACAAATCATTAGAGATGTTGAATCAAGCATTATGAAAAGAAGAAAACTCAAAAATAAAATATGCTTACTATGTGGGTTTAAGCCCAAGAAAATAAAAAATGATTTAGACAATACAGGCGAGATTCAAGAAATGAATGAAGAAATTGACTAGATTGAGAAGAACATTACTTGGAACCTTGTGTGAGGACCTAAGACAAAAATATCATTGGAACAAAGTGGGTTTTTAGAAACAAGCTAAATGAAAATGGTGAAGTAACAAGAAACAAGGAAAGATTGGTATGAGAGGGTTATGCACAAGAAGGAGTTGATTATGGAGTAAAAAATTCTCTTGTGGCAACACTTGAAGGAGTCAACACTCTTCCTACATACTTAGCCTACAAGAAAAATAAGGTTTTTTAAATGCATGTCAAATCTACATTTTTAAATGGTATACTAGAGGGAGAAGTAAACATTGATTAGCTTGAAGGATTTATAGATTTGAAGAAGAAGAATATGGTATGTAAACTGAATAAAGCCCTTTATGGATTAAAGAAACCCCAAAAGAATGGTATGAAAGACCTCATAACTATTTAATGGAGTTTTTTTTTTGAAAGGACAAATGATATTAGTGACCTATATTTTGAAAGATTGGTAAGAACAATGAAGTACTATTATCTAAAATATTTGTTGATGATATTATATTTAGAGGAAGAGAAGCATTATGAAAATCATTTATCAATGAAATGAAAAAGGAATCTAAAATGTTTATATTTGGTGAAATCAAATTCTTTGTTGGATTACAAGTATGTCAAATGAAGTTTTGTATTCTCATTTCACAATCCAAATACATCAACGAAATATTGAAGACTTTGTGTATGGAGGATTCAAGTCTAGCGAGTACACCTATGTCTATAGGACATAAGCTATCTAAGAATGAAAATTCTATTGAAGTGAACTAGAACCTATACAGGTCCATATTAAAAAAATTGCAATATGTTGTTCACAATAGACTAGATATTGGTTTGGCAATTGGGATAGTTGCTAGATTTTTAGAAAATCTCAAAGAGGATCACATAATGGATGTAAAAAGGATATTAAGATATCTGAAAGGTACAAAAGATTATGAATTATATTACAAGAGAAGTGATAGATTTGAACTAAATGTTTTCACTGACTTTGATTGGGCAGGAAATATTGATGATAGAAAAAGGACTGGTGGAGTGCATTCTTTCTAGGAAAGAGATTAGTGTCATGGATAAACAAGAACCTAAATTGTATATCCGAATCAACAGCTAAAGTCAAGTACATGGTAGTTGTAGTGAATTGTTCAAACATAATATGGATTAAGAAATTGTTGAAAGGTATGAAATAAGAGATTACATATCTAGTAGTTATCTATTGTGATAATAAAAGTGCTATCAACATTTCAAAGAATCTAGTGATGCACACTAAGACAAAGTACATTAATATCAAGTGTCACTACTTGAGAAAATTGGTTCAAGACAACAAAGTGAAGCTAGAATATCTAAATACTGAGAAATAGAGCACTACCATATTCTCAAAACTATTATCCAAAGATTCTCATGAATATCTTAGAGGTAAACTAAAGGTGACTCCCCTAAATAAAACTATAGAAGAAAAATAGATGTATTTCATCACATGTAATAATCTTAATATTATACACGGTGGTGCCATATAGCTCTACTTTGGGACATGCCTAAGGTAGAATACTTTAGTACAACATAAATAGATCAATCATAGACAACTGAAAAAGTATCAGCTAGAGATGCAAAGTATATATAATTCTGATGTATGGAAAGTTTGAAGTTGAGACAACTACATGTCTTTGGCATTGTTGTCAAAGGGAGAGAAAGAGAGATTACTAAGAAGTCAAATATAAAGTGGGAGAGATTATATATTGAAGGAGAGAGATTGCTGTGAAACCTACAAAGAGAAATATTATTATCATAGAGGGAGACATTGAAAAAAAGATTTTGGATTGTATGGTAACTTAGTTACTATTAGTAGTCAAATATTTAAGATGTTTCCATCAATGCAAAAGAGTGAGATTGTTGGAAACTTACAATTGGAACAAATGTTGTTTTGTTATTGATTTCAAATCTATTTGATGAAACATATTTCTACCTAATCTAAATGTCATATCTATTTGATTGATTAAGAGGATTTGAGAAGTTTCTCATAACAATAGCACCTAGAGGAAAGATTGAAGTTATGAAAAGGGAGTTACAATGGACATTTGATTAGATAGACTTTGATAAAGCTAAGCCAAGCCAAGAAGAAAAGTAAACTACAGTTAGTGTAGAGTAATGCTAGTGTCAACCAAGATATAGTTAGTATCAATAAAATCTAGTTTGATTGAGAAAGTTAGCTGGTGTCGAGATAAAAATCTCTATAGTGATAGAGTGTCAGAATTTAGAGATTTCCAATTGACAGTGAGAGAATAAATTCAAAGAAATCATAAGATCAAGTTAACTCGATTGATTTCTTGGGAGATGTAAAATGTATTGAAGATAAGATTGATGAGTTGGATCATTAAATTCAAGGTCATGATTAGGTAGATCTCTAATAGATGGATTTTAGAGAATGATCAAGAAGATGAATAGATACATTGAATTGAATGGAAGCTAATTGCAAACCCTAAGATCTATAGTGGATGTAGAAAATGGTAAAGCATGAATTGCCTATTTAAAGAGATAGTGAGCCAAAATTTTGGTGATGTTGATGTGTGTGTATGTATGAGCTTGTATGTGAAGAGATACATAGAAAGAAAAGGTGATTGGAAACACACAAGAGTGATTGCAAAGCTAAAGGAGAAAGCTTGTAGATAAGATGTTGTCATGAATAAATGAATTAGAGTGAAAATATTAAGTATTAATGAGAAAAGTGGACTGATTGCTTGAAGGATGTCCAAGAAAATCAAGATCAAAGATTTCAATGGAAGGTTTATCAGTGAACCAGCATAAGGATTAAAAAGAGATCTAATCCTATAAAATTGAGTTGTAATTAGATAGATCAAAACCTACTATTTTCTTTCTTATCATTGTAAATAATTTGCATTGAAATCCTTTTCATAGATGTTGACCTAAAAGTCATTTGAAGACTTTAATAGTCTGTGTAAGTCATTTAACTAGGTTACATTCTAAATGGAATGATCAAAGTCCTCATACAAGACCACTCCTAATAGGGTGATTAAATCCTCTAACTAGGTCATATTTAACAATGTGTTTTGTAACCTTTAACAAGGTTAGCTCCTAACAGTGCTCACTTCAAAAGAGTGAAAAAGAGTGACATTTTGCTAGTGGTTTTTGTCAAATTAGGTTTCCACATAAAATACGTGTGTCAAATGGTGATGAATTCTTTCTTAATTTTTTACATGTGATAATTTTATCATTATCCAATGCAAGTTATGTTTATGATAGTTTTATAATAGAGACTTGGAAAAGGTAGAATATGTAGAATAGTGAAGTGTTTATTACTTAATTGTTTAGGTGGTACATCTATAGACCTTGAGTAATAGATTCTTTGCGCCCCCCCCCCCCCCCCCCCCCCTTTTTATCTTAACATTTCTAATAGTTCAAGTAGTTACCCTAGCAAAAAAATGTGGTACATGTATAGACCTTGAGTAATAGATTCTTTGCCCTCCCCCCCCCTTTTTTTTTAACATTTCTAATAGTTCCAGTAGTTACCCTAGTAGAAAAAATTATTACATTGGCTATAGTATATGATGACGATGATGAAGAAGAGAAGGATCTAATTACTTCATTGTGTAAATTGTTGAAGATGAACAAGTCCATCAAGACAGTACAAACTAATGTTGTAGAGATAGATATTCAGAAGAAGGCTAAGGAAATGGTAAGAATCTTTTATGTGGAGCTCACTACATTGTCTAATATTGCCTTACTTCAAGCTCAGAATAAGCATGATGCATCGCTAATTGATATAGTATGCACAAATATCAGAAATGATTTGAAGGAAATAAATTGTATGAGCATCATACTATGCCATACAATTATTTGAGGAATTTGATGATAAGATTAAAGTTAGAATAAGTGAGCTTCAAACACTCACTATCAAATTGCAGCAACAAGATGTGAGAATTGAAGACATTGAAGGGAAAATGGAGGTAGATCATGATGCTATCAGAGGCATTGAACATGAAAAGAAGAAGGTAATAAAATGATTCTATATCCTTAGAAAATGTTTATCTCCTAAGGTTAGCATTTTTCTAAGGCAATGGGAGGAGTGTCTTACAACAAAGACATCCTATGAAATTTTTTTCTATATAGAATTGAGCATAGTGAAAATGGCATCATATGCATTAGGTCCACTTCTTAACATGTTAGATGTAGTGAAAGAAAACTGGAGGAAGCAACTTAAGAGACTAGAACTTTACTTTGTAGATTGCATACCAAGAATCTCAAGTTAGAAACCAAGAAAGGTAACACATTTTTCTCTTGTACATATAATTTTGGACACCATTGTCATTGATTTTAAAGGGGGAGAATAATATAAAGGAAAATTGTATAAATTGTATAAATTATATGGATGATATATGTATATAGAAAAGAAGAAATTCAAAAGATGCATATATATTTAAGTAGGAGCTTAGGTATGTATATAAGAAATCATTGTAATAGGAGACATAAGGAAAGATGGTAATATGAAACGATCCAAGTTTTGTAATAAATTTTGAATTTTTTGAAATTTTGTTAAGGCCACAACTTTCATCAACATTTTGGGACTTAGCCAATTTTTCCATATGTTGAAATCTATGCCTAAGGGGGAGGCTTTTGGCAATATGGTTAATTCAGTTGAGTATTTAGTTGATTTTGTATTTAAATTTATGACAACATATATTTTGGTATCTCATTGTGAGATTAGAGATAAAGAAATATCTAAGTGTTAGACAATTGCATCAGCATTGAGATATATTTTGTTAGTATGGATGATAGAGTCATAGTTTACATGTGCATAGTTTGTTGGAAATACAATAGGAAAAGTAAACTCTAAGAGAAGGGGAGTGAATCATCACTTAAAAACTTTAACCATAAAATCATTCACCACACATCATCTCACAATTTTGTATGTAAATTTAAATACCAAACTTAAACATATTCATCCATGGCATGAAAACAAATATATATTCACACATATGACACAAGATATGATTACCAAAAAGCCCTCCAATGAGAAGGTTAAACTAGGGTGGGGATGACACCCACACATCCTCACTATTGCAGTTATAAAGTGTATCCAATGAAGGTTACAATGTTTGATCATAAACTATGATCTACCCTATGAAAGATTGGTCCTATTACAGACTTACAAGATTGTCAAATGTTACCCTATTAAAGTATTTCAACACCTCGCTAGAAGTGTGCATGATTAAAGGACTTAAACTTACAATGAAGTAACACCTTGTTAAATGATTTACAATAGCATGTTAGGAATAATTTGTTAAGAGATTTAACTAATTCACCTATTAGAATGTCTTAGAAATGATATTGCAGTTAACACTCTGCTACTGGATAACAAATCACATGTTTGCATGTATCCTGGACCCTCTTTGATTAGATTTGTCACTTCTATCATCTAATTCCTTTGCTATGTTCTCCTTTAACTAATTATATAATTCATAACCTATGATCATAACTCCTTAGTCATAATGATTGATCTATTTTCACATGCAAACTTCTCTCTTTAGTCATACAATGTTTTAGGGTTTGACTTCCTTAAGAAGACCTAGGTGACTTAGTGTTAGGTATGAATCAATGATTATGATTCACCCATCTAGCCACTCAATTCATCCCTTTAACTAATTGGTTTCATTTATTGCATAGGGATCCTTAATATAGATTTGTTCTTATCATCTAGAATCGCAAAACAATCCTTAATTCGACTAAAAAATAGTTTACATAAGAGTTTGTGCCATTATAAACAAGTATTTCCAAAACTATTTTTTACTTGGCACTTGAAGTCTTTGATGTTTGAAATCCATTGTATCTTCAACGCTCTAACTTGGACTATAAATGACTCAACACCCATTGATGATGCAACATCTAAATCACTCAGCACATACTATCTACTTGCAACTTGAGTGACTTGGCACTAGCTATCTAACAACTTATCCTTGACATACATTACTTGTTTGACATGAACCAAGTTCTATCTTGTAATTTAATTAAGTGCATTATCACTCATATGTCAAAACCAATCTAAGATAAACACAATTGAGGAAAGATAGTTGATAGTGTCATGATGACATGTTCTAGTATGCAAATGTGTATGGAAAATACCACAATAGTTATAGACAATTTACCAGTATAGGTAATTAGCAAGGCAAAACATAGGACATCAAAAGATTAAGTATTATAGCTTAAGAAATTATTTTGGTAAAAAAATAGTTACTTAACAATGTTGGGATGATATCCTAGATGTTAACCAATTTTATAATTATCCAAACATGTGCAAGCATCAAGGCTGATAGGACAGAGCTTTTCTAAAAGGAAAAGGTATAAGTAAAGAACATAACTTGTGAAGTTTTGTGTTGGTTGTAGATGATATGCAAACTTATGTAAAGATTTTATTTGAGATATGAGAGCCTTGTATGATGCAAAGTATGATGTATGAATAGAGGAACTGTGAATTACAACAATGAGACTATAGTGTAACATTATGTCTATTTTTGTAAAGAAGCTTAATTGTATATTGCATGTTTGGGTAGTGGGCTTAGCCTACATACATTGTATTTGTATCACCAACTCCTAACAGAGTTGAGGCTTTTAGTAGGACCTAGTCCTTTAACAAGGAATAAGACACTCTATGTAATTAGTAGACTCCTAACATGGTCAATATCCTTAACCAAATTTTTTTTTTTAGCGGATCATTTTGTGGGTACCATCCCCACTATGGCTTTGCCTTGGCTAGGGTTTCCCTAGTTAAAAAAATATGGTGCTATGAGTTATCATTGTGTATGGTTATCTTTATTGTTCATGATTAATTATTTAATTTCTTATGCATTCTTTAAAGTAAGTAACAATATCCTGTTGTGGGAAAAAAGTTTGTAGTCTAATATTGATTGACCACCATCCCACCGGGTATTCCCTATTTCTAATGCATATCTCTTAATTAATTTATATTTATTCTCTTGTGTGTCTCTTGCTAAAAGCATGAGATTAACATCATTGAGGTCCCGCTTATCCTTGGTTGTATCATTAGGTATTAGAGAAAGTTGTATTCCTTTTGGAGGTAACTCTTAATTTGAAATTTTGTGAAGCACTAGCATGGTTATTATGGGGTGCCAACAAGTATCTGACCTATAATTATAGAGATTTTTTTGTAGTGATAGTTCTAAAAAGGAGAGATGTTGATCCAACCATCATGGACATGTTAAAATAAATTGCATCTAGGTTGGGATATGTGGATTTCCTATAGAAGTGGTAGACAAATTGGTGATATAAATGAGGATGAAGGAAAATTTAAAGAGGCAAAACCAAAACATGGCATCGAGATGAAAGAATTATAAGGGCTTTAACTAAGGAAAATGTAAATCCCCATTTTAATACAGTTGATTATGATGGAAAGTTTGATTTTGATGCAAAAAAACATGGAAATAGATATTCATCCCCAAATAAACCATGATGATTAAGCCATCAAGCCAATTGAACTATCATGGATTCAACATACAAAGATGCATAAGCAATCTACACTTCCTAATAATTTCATGAAATCACCGAAGACCCTTTAAATCATCTAAGATCCAAATCATCATCTTATGAAGGAAATAAAGTACTTAATCAAAAAAATGATTACATCTACACATTTTACTTTGGCCATGCTATTAAACCTAGGCCATACTATTAGACTTGAAGGCCTACTAGGCCTTGGTGACAATTGCCATACCCTTAGTGTGATAGTATTCTTACCAAATAACACAATAGCATGGTCTTTCATGCATCAAAAGCTTCCTTTGTGTTCAATATTCCAAAATTCTATTTTCTATTAAAAAAACCAATGAACCTTATAGTTACATTAGAATGATTAGTTGAAACAACACAATCATGTTTTCTTTTCATTCAACAACATTAGTAACAAAAAGAATCAATATTTCATATCCTGATTAAAGTTATAGTTGACACAAAATTATGCACCCTAACTTGAGATATGACCCTCAAATGACCTTGAGTAACATGGAAACTACCTCCAAGTGTGGGATTTGCAATCTAAGGTTGAATCTCCTAGGAAGGTTCATTTCCTTACTATTAGGGTGCACCTAAACAACAACTCAAGAATAAAAGGGGAAGGAGAACAAAAAATAAAAATGTAGAAAGGGAAATGGGGTGATGCATTGAGATAGAAATATGGTTACAACTCTACCAGCAACTGCACAAAACATCAATAAAACACTTGAATATATAGATCTTGACTCTAATCTACCTCCAAAGAACTCACATGTATTCCATATAATGGTCGCATTCAAGAAGTTGAAAGAAAATTTTATCTAATCACTATTGAAACAATAATAGAAATGATATAGAGGATCAATTCTTAATCAATCACTACAAGGTCTCTGCCATGTCCCCTTTTCAAATAATTAAAAATAATAATCTTTACTAAGGCAGGCAGGCCCAAAAAGGTGAAGTTTCGGAAAAAGGGGACAATCTTTGGAAGCTAATGGACTAATAAATGAAAATTATTATTAAAATATGTTTTATTAACCCCTCTTGGATGTGAGTTAGGGTTATTCCATTTTAAGGGGTTTGGAGGCATTTTGGGCTCACTCCAGAACTTGATTTTTGCTCATTTCTTTGTTGTTCTTCAGAGGCTGCCAAACTTGTGGAGAAGGAGACCCAAGAACAGGAGTTTATAGGTTTCTAGGAAGGCTAAGGATAGGATTTTAAAGCCATTCCATGTGCATGCTCATCTAGAGTTTGCCATTGTGCTGAACAGTGCAGATTTGTGAGTTTTCGGGTGTGTTTTTTGTAAGAGTTTGGTGTTTTCAGTTGAGTATTTCATATCAGTTTGGGTTGCTGCTGTATTTCAGAATTTTAGATGTTAAAATAGAGCTGAATATGTATTTGGTTGTGATTATACTTCTGTGATAGATTATTAGTATTTTTTTGGTGTTTTCGGGCTATTCTGTGTTGTTTTCGGGAGCCCGATGAGCACTGTTTTTATCCTCCATTTGTGAGTTGTTGTGTAAATGTTATACAGATCTAGAAATATCATTTTTTAGGCTGTTATGCTGCTGAAATTTCTATAAAAATGTCCACTTCAGATTTATTAATAATATGTGAAGCTGTGAAGTTGTTGGCACTATTTCCGGCATACCCGATTTGGGGTTTATTGAGAAATTGGTGGATCTTTGAAATATTGGTTGTTTGATCTTAACGATCTGATTAAAGGCTTGAAATATCATATAAAATCAGAAAAGGTACATTTCAGTCTCTATCTATTTCATTGGTAGGACTTAGATCACCAAAAACTACATTGGATCTATTAATGAATCAATCAAACAAGGTTTACCCATTAAAAACTAAAAAATGAACTACCCCATGAATTCTTATTATTTAATAAATGTTATATAATTGTCAAATATTTTAGATATTTTTAGTTACATAGCTCATTCTTTTGCATAGAGTGGTAATCACACACACACACACACACACTCTTCTATGAAAATCACATAAGCACTAGTAGTGGCTCATTTTTTTTACATTGGTATACGATAAACTATTTATTCATTCAATCAAAAGTATGCAATGACTAGTAAATAACCTTTTTGTAGGATCAAACTGACAACATTTGACACTGCACTCATGAACCCAAAAGAAATAAACCTTATATGTTAAAAATTTCATTGAACTATTTTTTTTAAAAGTTTAAAGAACATCAAAGTAACAATGCAGAAGCAATATACACATACACATCATTTACACATAAATAATGCAATTATGGATTTCATTTAGATAAGTCTCAAGTCTAAGTATAGATATATAATATCATAAGAATATACATAAGATCCAACTGATATGATAAAGTACAAATATATAACATCATTACTTTCATATGTCACAAGGTATGCAATAACATATACAAGTACATCAATATGCATTACAATAGCTAATAGGATCTCAAGGTAAATAATACACAGATGCATTAAATGAATAAAATTCTCCAAGACAAGAACATGAATGATAAAAGCACAAAAACATCAACTAATATCCAATAATTACTAGTCTATGAGGGAACCCAATGGTAAGAAGTCACTACCTTCTGTTTGTATGGTCAACTAAGCAAGCTTCACTCCCATTGTTTAGGGAAGATAATGAATGATCCACACATAGATAATCAAATCATAAATTAATCCTAGGCAATGGATCCTACTAGCCAAATATATCTCATGGGTATACAAACTACTGATAAAAAAAGGTCACCAAAGTAAAAAAGGCAACCAATTCCAACACCAGATACCAAATTCAACAATAGATACCAAGTAGAGAACAAGTACTGAAACCAAAGAAGATAAAATCACTAAAAGAACATCCCTTTCTAAATCAATTGTTAAAATGCCAAAAACACAATAACCAACAAATAGATATCTACCATCGAAGAGAGTAAATCTCCAATCAATGACTCCAAGAATAAAACATCACAAAAGTAAAATATGAAAAATATATATTAGAGACTCAAGAAACATACTAGGGAGTGTCATGACATGATCAAATTAATTCATTTACCATGGATTGGTCTCTAACTAGACCATGGACCCTCAAGCATTCAGTTATCTTGGATTGGTCGCTCTAGACCCCAAACTCTCAATGTGATACATATGGAACCAAAATACCTTCTCATTAAATTGTAAAAATTAGTCACACCTCTCACTAGGCATCATTCCATTCCTATCCTTATCCTTGATACAAGCACTCAAGGAATGGATGAGACAAAATATCTAACCTATCTTTTTAGTGTTGTCTAAATATTTTAATTATTATGTTATCACTTATTACACAACTTATGATAGGTTTCCCTATTATTATCCACTTCGGGTCCCATACCACTATTGTAAGCCACTTCCATAGACATGAACCTAGACAACCTCTACAAAGTTCACAAATCACAAATTTTCCCATTCCATAAAATAATAATAATCAAATTTAGTTCCATAATAGGAAATCCAAATATAGTATTGGTTCTCAAACCCAATTCAAATGCTCAAAAAATTAAATTTCATAAAATAAATATTGATTTGAGAGATCATGTACATCTTGACATCTACTCAAATAAACAACATAAAAGAAACTTTCACAAACACCTTTGCTGTACATCCTAGATGGCTAGCTTAAAAACTCAAGTAAAACCATTTACAACATAAGAATATAAGACAATAAACAAAATATAAAGAACACAAAATCTCATTCACTTGTTTTCCTTAAATAATTTTGTAGGGTTTAGTTTAAGCCATTAGACATTTTTAATTTCATCACAATATTATATGATGTAGTGCCTACCCCTAGTTTACTTTTCATGTTGTATTGCCAAATTCTATTAGGTCAGCTTTATGATTATGTGTTATGATTTAGTGGTACTTGGTTACCTAATTTGATTGATGTTATTTCATACATAGTCTATATATTTGATGAGCTACTTGATACTCAGTTATTTCATGCATTCATGATTATTCTTTTTATGGGATGCTTTGTATGTTCATATAGTGATTTAAGTCATTTAATGATGATAGTTGGATTGATTATTTATATATGATTTTTTATAGTTACTTACCCCATACTTGTATGTGTATGATGTACATGTATGTTTTACTTTATGTTTGATGTTTCTGATGTGGTTGAGGAAGGGAGATGTAGTCATCTTCTAGTTGAGATCCAGAAGATGCACCACACCCTACCATTTTGTGTTTACCATAAATATGTATGTATATGTACATGTTCAACTTTTATGTAGATTGTAGGTATTAGTCATTAACTTCCCTGAATTGCCAAGATGAGCATGCCCTATTTTAGTATCTTAATGGTAAAGAGGGGTGATAGTTCTTGAGTCCAAATCCTAACCCTAAGCCAATTGTCCCAGAATATAGTCAAGTATCTGAGTTATTCACTCTTCCAATTTTTTCAAGGGATGTGAATTCAAGGTTTTGAACCTTAAGCTTGAATTAGTACTTTGCCTTTTAGATGGGTTTTCTTATTCAGATTTGTGGGTCTATTATAATTATAATTATAATAAAATAGAATAAATATATTATTAAATAATTAAATTTATCAATTTTTTTGTAGAGATAAATCAACTTTTAATTATATTTAATTAATTGAGAAATTGATTAAACAGATGAAATAAATTTAAAAGACTTAATTAAAGATCCAAATTTGGCATAATTATATTTATTTAATTTAATAACAATTAATTTAGGAGTTTCATTTTAATAATGTACTCTAAATATTATTATTACTTAAACTAATAAAGATACTTTTAAAATAAGTCTTATTATTTAATAGAAGTAAGTGAGAACAAATAAAAATAAAAATAAAAGTTGCACATGTAATTAAAATAAATTAAAATAATACAGAAAAGGCTTTTGCATGTTCATAAAATCAAGACTCTACTTTGAGAAATTTTTTATTAAGAAAACACATAGATTTGGAGGAGTGATTTTCAAAAAGGATTTGGAGAGATGAGAATTCTTGCAATCTTTGAGCCTTCATCCGGATTAGCATCAAATCAAGGTAGGATTTTTTTTAAAATTTTCATAGTAATCCCCTTCAAATTACCTCTATCCTCTTCATGTTTTTTTATGGATCTTGTTTCATAAATTGTATTTGGATTGAAATCCTCATTTCAGAAATTATTATTATTCATTAATGAAATGTCTATGAGAGAAATCAAATTGAAAACTCTTATTGGACAATTGGATTTTAGAAAAAAAAGATCAAGATAGGGTTTGATTGGAAATTGCAATTTAAATTTTAGAATCAAATTTATCTTCTTTTCTTTTTGTAAAAAGAGCTTGCTAGAAAACATTCTCTACCAGGCATGTACCTGCATGTGTATATATATATATATATATATATATATATATATGTATGTATGTATGTATGTATGTATGTATGTATATGTATATGTATATGTATATGTATATGTATATGTATATATATATATATGTATATATATATGTGTGTGTATATGTATATATATACATATATCTATATAAATGTATGTATATATATAAATATATATATACACACACACACACACATATATGTATATGTATATATATACACACAAATATATATACATACATACATGCAGATATATATACATACATACATGCATATATATATATACATACATACATACATACATATATGTATATATATACATATAGTACATATATATATACAGATATATATATATATATATATATGTATATACATATAGTACATATATATATGTGTATATGTATATACATATATATACATATACATACATACATATATGTATGTATGTATCTATATACATAGATATATATATATATGTATATATACATATATACATATATATAATACATACTTATGTATATATGTATATATAATACATATATATTATATGTATATATGTATATATGCATACATACATATATATACATGTATGTATGTATGTATGTATATATATATATATATATATATATATATATATATATATATATATATATATATATATATATATATATATATATATATATAAAACACCAACCCCATGCAGTTGCTCACACTAATTGCATAGTAGCTTAGTGTCCCAGCAGCAGGAACTATGTTATGACAGTACGATGTTGTTGTGGGCAGTGGCACTGTAGTAGCACTTAAAGCCTACAAGCTCCAAAAAAGGGGTAAGGATATTATTTATTTATTTATTATTATTATTTTTATTAAATGCATTTATTAATTAATTTAAAATTATTTATTAAAAATAATTAAAATTAAAATTGTAATAATATATATTAATATAATAATAAATAAAGATGTGTGTGTGTGTGTGTGTGTGTGTGTGTGATTTAATTAAGTTTAAATTTAATTAAGATTTCTAAGTTATAGTTTAATGATATTCAATTCGATTTTCTTTTTTGCAATGAAAACTAATATTACTAAATATAATGATTATTTAAAATTCTTTTGTGGTACTTTTAAAATATTAATAAATGGGTTTTGTGAGTGGGTTTAAGAAGAAAGAAATTGTAATTGAGAATTGTATAAATTTTAAAGGATTCTATTTCCTTGTGAATCAACATGAGGTCCTATCGAACACATCTTGAAAGCATAGTCAATTAAGTTATATCAATGAAACCTACATTTATGTTATCACTCCAATTTGGAACCCTTATTCAACATGATACTTTCAGAAATGAAAACTTGAGGTCACATTGGAATCATTTATTTTATATTATTTTGACAAACCAAATTAAATATGTAACTACACTTGTTTTAAATTACTTGATGAGATGTATGATTTATTTCATGTTGGGGTTTGGGTTAAACTTAGTACATTGACCAGTTAGGATGTTTACTAGAGGCTCAAGAGATATTATTTTATGATATGATGAGAATGTCATAATTAATGTGATTTGACCTTTGAGGTACTGATCAGTATATATATTATGATTTATGGTTGCTTGTATAAGACTGATGTGGTCATTGTGGGTTCATGAGATTTTCTATAATGAGCTTAGGGTAGCTTATCTTTATGTATGTTGGGAAATGGCTTGCAATGGAGGCCTAAGACCTAAAAAGGCTACCTAGGTAACTCATTGTAGGTTGTATAATAAGTGATAAGATTTCATAAAATGAGTTAAAAATTAATTGACAAGAGTCAGTGGATTACCTTGCCCATACCTTGAGTGATAGTATAGGCTAGGATGGGAGTAGAGAGGATGCTCAGTTACAACGTTGCCTCATTAGTATGCCTTGTCTATAAGAAAGGATAATAATGCCACATTAAGTCACTAGGGGGCTAGAACCTAGAGAGGTTACCAAGGTAACCTTAGACTTGGTTCAAGTGATGAAACTTACTAGCTTACATATTAGGTTTCCTACATGTCTTTCTTGCATCCAAGATATGATATTTTATTTGTGTACTTAGTACCCTTAAGATAGATTTCTATTAGGATTTCCTTGACCTAGATTTTGGTTATGACTCTTGGATTGTTCTTTGTATGAGACTTGAGATTATATCCTTAGCATGGTGGGAGTGGGCCATTGAGGATCCATGAAGCGGAGTGGTAGTGTTTCTTATACCATTCAGATCTGATAGCTAGATGCCATTATTGGATGTACTTGTGCAGTTATTTTATTCTTCTGATCTTTTGATTTTGTTTTATGGCCATGTGTTGATTATTGTACTTTGATTATTTAAGATCTATATCTTTTATAATTTCATACCGTATGACTTGTATAGAGGATTATTATGCATGTTGGATTATGCCATGTGGCATCTGATGTACTCGTATATTATTTTATTTGATTCATACTTATGGTTATTATATGATGTGGATTTTTCATGTACCATATTTCATCTTAATAAAACTTATGTATGTGATTCAATGTCATGGAACCCTTAGCAGATTTAACCGTTAATGTATTTTTTTTTGTATGTATGTGAGTTATTGCTTCTGCTACATTATCTCTTGTTGACTTAATCTTAAAAGAAAATATTTGGAAAACTTAGTGACAAAATAGATTAATTTCTTTTGGGTTTCCTAGTGGGGTGTAAAAACCCTCGAATTGAAACAATGACCTTTCTAAGATATCTCAAATCTTTAAATGAATATTATTAGTAAATAAAAAACTTAACATATATTAATAGTAAATGACCATTTATCAATTGATAACATCTATGATCAATAGCCATAAATCTAGTAGTAAAAAACTAATCCAATAGCATATGCTCAATAATTTAACTTATTAATTTATTTCTATTTATGTTTTTTTTTTAAATCTTAAATAAACATAAGAAATTTAGTTATTGAATTCTTTATAATACTAAATACATTTTAAATAATAATCTTTTATTAATATAAAATAATTTTAAAATAAAACTTAATAATAGATATCATCTTAATTGTAACTAAATAATTATAAATTATCTTAACTAACAAATAAAATAAAATTATTAAATAATAATTAACTTCTTTTATTTTAAGAAAAATAAATAAATAAATAAACACTATGCCCAGAAAAAATTATTAATATAGAATTATAAAAACAGACAAGGAGGGAGAAAAATTAGGCAGCCTCGCCACAAACGATGCCCACTCCTATTTATTTCTACCAGAGTAGTGAGCAAGTTCTCTAAAGTAAAATTTTAATATGAAATAAAATACCATCTCTTAATCCTAGTAAATCAAAACAAACTAGCTTAAAAAGAAGGTTTGATTTAAATAAAAAAACTAACTTCCACTTAGATATGGTGATCAATGAATAAGGCAATTTTTTTTAATAAAATAAATTCTAAGTCCCACTAAAAGTGATATCAACTTGGGGCTTGCATGCACTTTATAATTGGTACCAAGAGTCGTGCATGTAATGAATAATTAATAAAGGAAATATACTTTGAATTTATATATTTTTATAATAATTCTTCAAATACTATATATATATATATATATATATATATATCTTTTTTTTACAAGTACATATATATAAAAAAGCCTTAAATTTTTAAAGAAAATATATAAGCAAGTTGTAGACTAAATCTGCATAAATTTTCAATCAAATCCTATTATATTAAATTCATTGTCTCCAATTTTCTTCTATGGAAATTTAATTAAGTGTTTGGTAATGAACAAGTTTTCAATTACTCCAATTTAGATATGAAATTTTCTATCATATGCATACATCTAAGTTACTACTAGAACTCAAGCATCCAAATTGCAAGAAATGAAAATGACACGAGGAATATAGATATTTTCAAATGAATTTAATATTATGGATTTCTAACCCCACCCTTATCTATTGCCACTAATCTGACAATCTAGTGAAACCCTTCCTAAACCAATACCTTTGAAGCTTCCAATAATTCTCTTTGATTTAATTAAAAAAAATTCTCCTCAAAACCTATGTTTCCAATAATGAACCAAAAATCTTCTAATATAGAGCCCTAACCTCTCCTTAGGATTTCTATCATTAATTTTATAAAAAGACATAAAATATTATTACTTAAATTGTTTAATCCTTTAATGCACTCAAAGAATTATTTAATTAGAACAATGTCCTACTTTCTTTTCTCCATTTTATGAAATTATTCATGGTGCTTTTAAAAGCATAACTTATTATTTTAATTATTACTATTAATTCAAGCTCATATTTTAATGTAACTCTAAATTAATCAAATTCTTATTACATAATAAACTAATATAAAATCTTTAATATAATAGTTCTATTAGAATTTTAAATTAAATCTTTTAATTTAAAGCACATCTTTAATTAATTTCCATTTAATTAAATATCCTCATATTTTAATATTTTTCATTTTAAAATATATAATATTTAAATATCTGAATATGAATAGATTAATCTAAGTACCATGATTAAACCTTTTTATGAGATGAATCAAAAACAAAAATCACATAGAACTAATATGAGAAAATCTGACTAGAAATCAACATCAAACTACACAAATCGTGGGTTTCGAAGGGTACATAGTCAAATACAAGTCCTCCTTCTATGGATAAGTAGTTAGGCTATGGCTAGGATTCAACTTGACCATTAACTCCCCATTCTTACCACTAAGTTCTTGCAATAGGGCACACTCATCTTGGAAATTCAAAGCAGTCAATGCTTGGTACCTACAACCTACATAAAAGATGAGCACGTTCAAATTAATATGTATATCTAAACTAAACAAGCAATAGAAAGGAGCAATACATTGTATAGATCCTAACTAGCAGATGACTACAACTCCCTCCCTTAAGAATATCATGTAGGTTATGGAGATATACAAAAACATGTACATGCATATAATACACATGCAAGTATGGGGTAAGTGCCATAATCGATCACAAGTACAAATAACCTCAAATTCCAATAAAAATAAATCTTGATCTTGAATATATAATAATCATCATTTATAAAGATACATCATAAGACATCAACATGAAATCAACCACATTTAAAGAATCATCAAATAATAGATAAAACAAATATAAAATTTATCAATCTGGATATCTAATAAAGTCATGAATAATGTCATATAACTATAAATCAAATAATATCCTAGAATTAGGCTTACTCTTGGAATTCTACTACTATGACTAAGGTAGCTATAGGTTAAAATGTAATATCCACAATGTCATACAAAAGCATCATTCCAAAAACCAATACAAATATGTTGACTAATTATAAGCTTCTAGTCACTAAGAACAATATGAGTCTAAGTTAAGAATAAACTAAAAACCATATTGATCCAACATTCATCTCATTAACAACTACTAAAGTAGATCTAGAACTAAAAACCATCACTCTTAAAACACCCAAAATAAGAGTGACATCTTAGAATCTATCCAAAAAAAAGAAGGGCACAACACATAGAAATAAAGCATAATACTAGAGTACAGATGTTATGAGTTCAAGTTTCAGCGTTCAAAAGTTTTAATGTTTTCAATTTTGTTGTCCAAAATTTGTTGTCTAAGTTTTGTCTCAATAAATGTTTTTTTTTTAAGCTTGTAATTTGAGCTAGTTGTTAAATGTCGATGCACATTATGCCCAGAGTTCCTTGCATTGAAACTTAGTCTATAATACTAGATATAATGCCCCACTCAAGAACCCAAAATAAATAAATCTAATATTTTACAAATTTTACTAAACTCTTTTTTAAAAGTTTAAATAGCATCAAAGTAATAATGCATAAAAAATATACATATACATCATTTACACATGATGAATAGGATTAAAAATTCCATTCCTCAAGGGTACCTTCATTTGAGTCACATTTAAAAAGTTTTATTAATAAGTCTAAGTCTCAAGTACAATGTTGATAGATTATAATGCATATAAGATACAAAGTCTTATAAGAAGATACATAAGAACCAACTAATATAATAAAGTTAAAACATATAACATTAACCACTACACATGACACAAGGTACATAGTAATAGATACAAGTGCATCAATATAAATTATAACATCCCATCAGATCTCAAGATACATGATTCATACATGCATTAAATGAATAGAAGTTTCCAATATAGTAACAAGAATGATAAAGGTACAACTACATCAGTTAATATCTAGTAACTAAGAATCTATAGGGGAACCTATGGTAAGAAGTCACTAACTTTTGTCTATATGGTCACCTAATTAGGCTCCCACTCTCATTGTGTAAGAATGATAATGAACAATCCACACACAAATAATCAAATCATAAATCATTCATAGAAAATGGATCCTTCTAGCCAAATCTATATCAAGGGTATACAAACTACTAATAAGGAAAGATCACCAAAGAGAAAAAGACACTCAACCAGTTCTAACACCACATATCAAATTAAATAACATATACCAAGTATTGAACATGTATCAAAAAAATAAGAATATATAATCATTAAAAGAATATCCCATTCAAAATAAAATATCAAAATGCCAAAAGAATATTAACCAACAAATAGACAAATATCATCAAAGAGAGTAAATATTGAATCAATAACTCCAACAATAACACATCACCAAAGGAAAAAACAAAAATTATGCAAAAGAAACTCAAGCTACATACTAGGGATTTTCATCAAATGATCAAAATTGTTGAGTTACTTTGAACTAGTCTCTCACTAGACCCCGAACCCTCAAGAATTTAGTTACCCTAGATAGGTCACTCTCTACCTAGAACCATGAATATGATACATGAAAAACCAAAATACCCTCTCATGAAAATGAGAAAACTATCCATACCTCTCACTAAGTATAATCTCATTCCCATCATTAGCTAATACTAACACTCAAGGCATGGAAGAGGAAAAATCTCTAACTTATCTTTTTAATGTTTTCTAAGGATTTTAATTACTATATTATTATTTATTACACAAATTATGATAGGATACTATCATACTGACCACTTCAAGTTTGGAACCCATTTTATAAGTCACACCCATAGACATGCACCTAGAAAACCACTCCTAAGTTCACAAATCATATTGTATCTTGTTTCATAAAATAAAAATAATAAAATTTAGTTCCATAATAGACAACCCAAAGATAGCATTGGTTCTCAAACCCAAATCATATTTTGAACAAAATAATTTTCATAAGATAAATCCCAACTTGAAACATAGAGGATATCTTGACATCTAGTCAAATAAATAACATAAACAATGCTACATCCAAGATGGCCAACTAAAAAACTCAAAAGAATACTTTTACAAAAAAAATTGACCACACAATAAAAAAAACATAAATAACACAAAACTGCAATCACTTGTTTTCATTAAATTATTCTCTAAGATTTAGTTTAAGCCCTTAGATGTGTTTAATTTCATCACAATGTATTATGTATAATCAAAATAATAAACTTTATAACATATCTCAAATCTCTAAGTGGATATTATTTGTAAATAAAGTAATTAATAATTTTTAATAATAAATGATTGTTTATTAATTGACAACATGTAAAATCAATAATCATAAATCTAATGGTCATAAACTAATCCAATAATATATGTTCAATAATTAAATTGATTAATTTTTTTCTATCTAAGCACTAAATAAATCTAATTATTATTTATCTTAAATAAACATAAGAAATTTAATTATTGAAATCTTTATAATACTAAATACATTTTAAACAATAATATTTAATTAATAAAAATACATATTAAAATGTAGCCAAGAGCCAACAATACAATGATAAATTGTGAGCCTTTTATTTGGGATGAATTGAATTTAAATAAACTTTATTATAATAATTAATTATATTTAATGAAGACATAATAATAATTAGTCTTGGCTTTGATCTCTTCTTAATCCAAATATAAAAATAACTACTTTTTTTAAAATAATAGATATAATTTTAATTATTACTATTTTAAAAAAAACACTAATTTAACTGAAAAATAAATTAAAATCATAAAATAATAATTCATCTCTTTTATCTTAAAATAAATAAATAAACAATGTAATGAATGCCTAAAACAAAACCTTCATGTATAATTTAAAACAAATAGGCAAGGAGGGAGAAAAATCTGGAGGCCCACCATAAATGATGTCCACTCCTATCTTTTTTCCATGGGAGTAGTGAGAAATATACCCATACTAAATTTTTAATAAGAATTAAAATCCTAGGTGTCATCAAATGAAAATTATTTAAAAACACAAGGATTGTTTTAAATAAAACAGCCAACTCCTGCTTCAGATATGGTGATAAATAAATAAGAGAATCATTTTTTATAAAATAAATTCTCAATTCCATAAAAAGTAATGTCAACTTAGAGTTTGTATGCACTTTATTATTGGTATTTAAATTCCAGAAACAATTACTAAAAAGCCTGATATCATGATGCTAAACAATTAACAACTAATTATACTTAAGGAAATATATATATATATATATATATTAATAATATTTCAAATATAATATTTTAATTATATATATATACATATACATATATATTTATAATAATGTCTCAAATATAATATTTTAACTATACATATAAATATATACATATACATATATTTATAAATATGTATACGTGTGTGTGTGTTTGTGTGTGTGTGTGTGTATATGTATGTATGTATATGTATATATAAATACACATACATATATACATGTGTGTGTATGTGTATTTATAAATATACATGTACATATACATACACATACATACACATATACATACACATACATACACATACATATACATACATATATACATATACATGTACACATACATATATACATGTGTGTGTGTGTGTGTGTGTGTGTGTGTGTGTGTGTGTTTATAAATATAAATGAAAATATTATAGTTATATTTTCATCTAAAAGAACATATATGCAAAGCATATTTATTTTAATGTAAAATAAACTATGTTATTTTTGAACTCCATATTTTTTTTTTGATCAGTAAATGGTCGAAGTCTTATATATTATATTAAAAAAATATATATATTACAAATGTCTCCATTCAAATAGACACTAGTAGGAAAGAATTGAGAAGAAAACCTCTAGTCATTCTTGCAACCGTAATCCTAAAATAAATATATAAATAAAAGGGACATATACCAATTTATACAATTCTTAATTTGACATTGAGATGTCTAATACATTTGTAGTTTGAATGGCTTCCTGCTAAAGCTTATTGTTATACTATTTTTTGCTATAATTACTTGAGATAAATATACCTCTAATGTTCATATAATGGTACAAGACCATTGTATGCGAGCTCTTTGAAGATCTTGTTACCCTGTTGATACACAGGCATACATTACTTGAAAAAAAAAGGCTAGTAGTAAAAAGAATAAAGAATAGGATAAACATCCCTACTTGTAATACTACTAATCAATTTGAAGAGCATTCAAAGGTGTAAAGTTGGTCAAATAAAAAGGGATGATAGAAGAAAGTAGAAAATATTAGATATGTTAGTCTAAAAATATTAAATATGACTGCTTCACTTAAGGTTTTTCTTTTAATATCGCCTTAGACCTATCAACTACATGCTACTTAGCTTCTGAGGTTCTCCTAAATTGATCAAAAAAGGAGGAGAGTTGTGTTCACAAATAAAAAATCCATACTAGGGAGTTCTTAAACAAAAGATGAATAAAAGGCTTCCCTATTTTACCTCTACTTGATAGCTTGGATCATGGTTGAGCACTTGTCTAATTGGTTAGAGATAAACCAATGAAAGCATCCTTGATAGAACCTTCTTTCTTATCATATTTAGATAACTAAAAAGAAAAAGTTTGCACCAAACAAGATAAATAAATTACAATTGATCATAAATTTTGAAGCTAGTAATAGTAAAGCATCTTTACTACAAAATGGAGGGATATTCAACATAGAGGGGTATAATTAATAAGAATGCAGGTCTAACACTTTAGGTCCTTTCCTAAGATTATGCTAAGGGTTTAAACACATCCTACTATCTAATCTAAGTCTTTGTTGAATTCCTCTTGTATATCTTGGACCGCCTCTTCTAGAGATTCATTCTCCAAAAAGTTATCCTGATTAAGGTAATTCTCTAGCCAATCTAGATTGAACAGTTCAAATATTCCATGGTAGTAAGACAATAAGCTCAAATTACTTTCAAAGATGGGTTTGGTAGCCAAAAAGATTGCTCCATCCTTTGTGAAGATGATTGGATAGGTTGAAAAATCTGCTCCCCTTACATAGGGCATCCTATAGTTGGTAGCCAAAAGAATAGTGAGAACCTCCCTTATATTCTAAAGAACCTCATCCAAACCAAGTTAAATTCTAGGGGAAGAGATCTTGGCAAAAATTTCAACAATTAGATTATTATCACTATAAATGTGACAAGCTATGGCTATAAAATTGCCACAATATCATAGTTTGTACTCCATTGATTTGGATAACTTATGTATTGTTTACCCAAAACCCTTAAAAATTCTTGGGTGATCACCTTATTATTTTTGTTAACCATCAACCTTATACATTCAACCTTCATAGGATCATAAAATTCCATAAGCCTTGCATTGTTGCAAAGTTTAATGGGGGTGTCCATCCTGATATTGTGTTGGCATCACATAAATGGCAACAAGGCTATGGGGTAATAAGTTGAAAAAAACCTCAAAAAGGAATGAAACCAAAAAGGTTGCTAGTTCACATGAGAATCAAATCTTTCTGGAGAGATTTGAATCAATTATGAATTCTCAGACCTAAAAAAGTGCCCGATTTGGAATTAAGTGATAAGAAATGGTAGTGGTGAGATGTGGTCATAGAATGAAAATGTAACAACATTTATTCAATACATCATAACCATCAACCCCTTTGTTAGCTAGCATATCTACTAGGGAACTACCTTCTCTAAAAATGTGATTAAAAGTCACATTTTCCAAATTTTGTATAAGGCTAAGAGCTTTGTTAAGGAGGCTAGTCAATCTCTTGGTAGGAGTTGATTTATTCCGTAACATATTGATGACTATTGAAGAGTCACCTTCTATGGCTACTTTTTTGATAATTGGATTGGATACTAAGCCATAATCCTTCCAACATAGCTTTGAATTCTGCTACATTGTTCATTGTTGGTTCAATCTACATAGCCCTTTCTACTAATGTTTTCCCTAAATCATGTCTGATGTAGCATCCAATTCTAGTTAGGCCTGAGCTACCTCTAGAGGCCCCATTGAAATTGATTTTAACCCATCCTACTTTTGGGGGGTCAATACGCAATTTTTCCTCATGGCTAGACTTGAGCTTTCTCTCTTTCCAATAATTCTCTATAGAGCTATCCTATGTTCTCATTTGGATATTGCTATGATTTAATTTTCTATTTATTGTTTCAATAATCAGTGCCTCTATTTTAAGGATAATTCAATCAATATGCATTTTCTGATCGGTAAAGATCCATCTATTTCTCTCCTTCCATATTTCCCAAATGATAATTGATAGTGAGATAGTTCAAATCCCTTTGAAGGTGTTATTCTAGGCCATGCTAATAGGTGTTGGAGGACTATTTCCTATGAACTTATGGATATGCCCATTCTTTTATAAAACCATGTCCATATTGTGTGAGGATAATTTCATTGTAGAAGGATGTGGTTCAGGTCTTCCTCTACTTCTTTTCATAAGGGGCACTTTGAAGGGCTCTCATAACTGATTCTTTGAATTTTTCTATTGTTAAAATTTTGTTCTGTAATGCTAGACATGTAAAGGTTCCAAATTTTGGGAGGCATAATGGATGCCAACAAAGAGAGATAGGAAGCACTTTTAAGGTCTGCATCTTGTGATTGTCTGAGTGATTATATATATCTTTTGAGTTATATTCTCTAGGATTAGATATTGTCTAGATAAGTTTATCTTTGTAGGATGGTAGGGTGAAGGATCCAATAGCTAAGGTAGATTTTAAGATAGACAATTCTTCTTGGGGGATATTGTAGTACTAAAGCTCTTCCAACACCATCCTTTAGTTGTGAGAGCATCCTCTTCCCAATAGTAAACTAAGAGAGACCCTATTTCTTTAGTTAAGATAGTTCTAGCCTTGGATAGTCTAGGGGTTTTATATAGGGGTTGGGATCCTTCCTAGGAGTCTGTCCAGAATCTAACTTCCTTCCCATTGGCAACCTGACATGATTGTTTATTGAAAATTATGGCTTTAAATTTTAGCATGATATTCCATGCTCCTAAGCTCTGAAAGGGGGGATTTGGTTCTAAGAATGCTATGGGGGTCTCAAGAAACTAGGTATTTATTAGAGAGATTCCTAACCCATGATAGTTCTGGATTATGAATCATTCTCCAAATTAGTTTTTCTCCTAAGGATTTAGGTTGGAGTCTAATGCTTCAAATGCCAAAACCACCCTCCTCCTTAGGTTTGCAATTTTTTTCCCATGCCATAAGGTTGAATTCCCTTTTGTTATCCGATCTTTGCTAGAAAAAATCTTTGAGGATTTTTCCTAATGCATTCTTTGCTTTAGTTGGAAAATGTTGCAAGGAGAGTTGATATATGGGCATACTTTTCAAGATAGATTTAACCACAGTAATCCTCCTTGCTAAGGACATACATCTTCCTTTCCATAATTTAATTCGTTTCCTAATTTTGCAAATGAGGGGTTCCTACAGTTTAGCTAGTTTATTGGACGAGTCTAATTGGAAACTCAGAAATCTGCATGGTAGGGATCCTATTTTAATATTAAGGATCAAGTTTATCTTTTTTTTTGTGTGTTTTCTCCTCTATGTTAAAGAGGAAAATTTCATATTTTCCTCGATTAACTTCTTGACCATATACCTTCATATAATCTATGAGTGGGGCATTTATGATATTACACTAGTAAATTTGGACCTATTTTTCAAGTTGGTTCTTGTCAAAATTTTGATAGTTAAACATCAAAAGTCTTCATTGCTAAAATTTTGTTGAAATTTCAATACATTCATTAGGCTTTGATGTATCAATGGTAAGACCCATAAAAAATCATCCCCATTTATGTCACATGCCAGGGCTAGAAAACTAATTCAAAATGTCTAAATATCGATGGTAGCTAGAGATGATTCGATGGGATTGTTATACCATCAAGGGTAAACTGCATCAATATTTTGATAAAAAGTAGAGTTTTCCAAAAAAATATTATTGGGTTGTAATACACCTTTAGTGCATTTTGAGAAGAAGAAACTTGTTCGAGTGAGAGGGGTTCAATCTGGCTCTCAAAGTTTCATTAGAGGGTATTTGATCTTTTGATTGTTGCTAAGGTTTTGAGTGGCAAAGTAGACAATACATAGAAGTTTTGGAAGAAGTTGAAAATGGTGACCACAATGTAGCACCAGTAGGTAGCACCAATGAGCTAAAATTCTTGTAGAGCTTTTGAACTCTTAGGATATTATTTCTAGTAATGGCACAATAATAATTATTGTCATCACTAATGTGATTCTTAAACAATGCATGAATTTGATGTCTAAGGGTGTTCATCCTAACATTATGTGAAATGTTCCTTTCTCTAATTTTATATGATACTTCAAGCCTCTAATCAGATCTTTAAGATCAAAAAACCAATATTTCAAAGATCCACCAATTTCTCAATAAACCCGAAATCGGGTATGCCAGAAATAGTGCCAAAAAATTCACTGCTTCACATATTATTAATAAATCTGAAAGTGGACATTTTTTATAGAAATTTTAGCAGAATAACAGCCTACAAAATAAAATTTCCAGATCTGTATAACATTTAGACAACAGCTCCCAAACAGAGGACAAAAACAATGCTCATCGAGTTCCCGAAAACAACACAAAATAGCTGAAAACACCACAAAAACACTAATAATCTATCACATAAGTATAATCATGACCAAATAAATATATTCAGATCTATTTTAACGTCTAAATTTCTGATATATAGCAGCAACCCAAACTGATATGAAATACTCAACCGAAAACACCAAACTCTTACAAAAAACACACCCGAAAATCCACAAATCTGCATTGTTCAGCACAAAGGCAAACTCTGCATGAGCATGCAAATGGAATGGCTTCAAACTCCTGTCCTTAGCCTTCCTAGAAACCTAAAAACTCCCGTTCTTGGGTCTCCTTCTCCACAGGTTTGGCAGCCTCTAAAGAACAACAAAGAAATGAGCAAAAATCAAGTTCTGGAATGAGCCCAGAATGCCTCCAAACCTCTTAAAAGAGGGCATAACCCTAACTCACGTCCAAGAGGGCTTAATAAAACATATTTTAATAATAATTTTCATTTATTACTCCATTAGCTTCCAAATATTATCCTCTTTTTCTGAAACTTCACCTTTTTGGGCCTGCCTACCTTAGAAAAGATTATTATTTTTAATTAGTTGGAAAGGGAACATGACAAGTCCTCCCCTTCCAAATATTGTTTGTCCTCAAGAAATGGCTAAAAAATAAACCAATCAATCAACCTGGATCCCAAATGTAGTCATGAACTATACTATTGTCAATTAACATAGGCTCCTGCAATATCCTCTGCAATATAACCAAGAGGAATCCATAATCAAACTGACAATTACTACTCAAAAAAACTCCAAAGTCATAACTTCCATAGTCAAAAACCCATGAGACGCAAACTTTTAGAACATCAAAACCCAAGTAGAGTGGACAAATCAAACTATTAACATAGTAAATACCATCAACGCATTCCACTAGCCTATACAAAATGTACAATCCAACTCTGCAACAATGGTGAATGCTCCTGAATGAAACTATACCAAGTATGGAGAATCTATAGACTGTACAACTCCTGCAGTCAACACAACTTTGTAGATCACTGGCCACTGTCTCATAACCATAACTCCCATGCACCCCTGATGGTGAAAAGCCATCACAAGATAAACAGCAAGAAATGGAACCCAAACCAAATTTTCCTGCCATCAACTCATCAACACAAGGATCAAATGCTAACTGATGTACATACCTTGTAATATAATGTTGATAAAAAAAACCAACCTTAGTCAACAGCTCACCATGAACAAGCGATACAACCCACTATGAATGATCACCAGCTAAGTCAAGAGATGTCATAGTCAAAAGAGTAGAATCAGTAACAACACTCGCTGAAGCATCACTCCAAAAATCTTGCTCTAAGTCATGTATTATCAAGTTGTCAACTGTAGAACCTATTGCCATGTTGTGCCCATCACAACTCTCATCCCGAGGCGTCAAACTATCCAATAACTGATGATAAGAACTAGGAATCAAAGTACATCTCTATATCATTATCTCATCAACATGGTCATCAAAGGTGAATTGATGAGCATACCTCACAATGTAATGTTGATAGAATGCGCCAATCTTAGTCAATGGCTCAGACTACAATCCTGATGTAGCTAACTGCAATCGATCATTGACTAGGTTAGAACTAACTACTACCTCTAAAGAAATAACCAAGGGAGTAGTATTACTAGTAGGAACCATGCCAACTGTCAGCTCACCAACATCACACATGGTCTTTGATACAACATCTCTAGTCTTCGTGCCATTAGTACTAGAGGTCACCACCATGTCAGGCATACCACAACAATCTACTACAGCACCCAACTCAACTGAACCTGACTCTAGTGGGGACAAACCCGATATGCTAATGTTAGTATCAAGGATGGATGCATCCCCATCTCCACTATCTTTGACAATCTTGACCATGGACATCCTTAGATCACCAGACACCATAGCTTGTGACTATATAGAATTTGGTAAAGACTATAGTTACTCTAACTCCATGGTCACCTTAGCCAAATGAAACTGTGACTCCTTGAAAGCCAACTATGTACTCTCAAGAATCTCAAAAGTCACCTCAAGCTGCTGAGTAAGCTCACTCACCTCATCTTCCTTGGCCAACAATGCATCATATGCTGTACTGCCCCACTCCATAAGATAATCTCTATCGGCTACCAACTACATATAATCATGTCTCAGAATCTAGATAGCTTCCCATAAAGAGTGGAACTCTGTCAAGGAAAGATAACTACCTCCCTGCTCATCACTAGTAGGAGAACCCCATCCATAAACTGCTAACAATTGATGAGCAACATCAAAATGTTGGTAAGCAATAGAAATGTCATATCAACATACATAGTATCAAAAATTGTAGCACTGCTATCCAACTCCTCTGTACCAAAAGAAACCACCAAGGAAACTAAGTCTTCAAAACTACCCACTGCATCCTCCTATATGTCATCAATGCCAATATGATCCTGAGACTCATCTATACACACTACCAAATATGAAAGATCATCAACACATTCCAACAAAAATGATCGACTGGATATATGAACAAAGCCCAACATTGGTGTATAAAAACTAATACCAACATCGGATAAGCTCCTGGCACAAGAAAAGACAACACCGTGCAATCTGCTAATCAAATCCATGATAGCACCCAAACAATCACTGCTACCAAAAAGTGTTAAATATTTCCAGTCAACTGAATCCCAAATGCCAATATAACAATCTCAAGTCCATATCTGTAAACTATAATCAGCTGGTAACTCAAGCAAACTCCTCACCCGAGTAATATGATCAATACCAACTAACTCCACATACCTATCTGACATTGTCTCTATATCCTGGATGTGAATGCAAGATGAACTCACAACATTATCAAAGACCACATATGATCTACCATTCACATAAAGCTGCGTATCAAGAGTACAAGATGAAACTAAACTCAACTCCATGCCATGCTTATCCCCATGTCTCTCCCAGTCTTGTAATGCCAATGGAGTATTCACCAAAGAAACTTGAGTGTCCTCAAGCTCTTGAGAAAGCCTATCAACTTTCTCCTCCTTCCTCCTCAAGGCATCTAAATAGTCTCTGACAAGGCTAAGAAGATGGTCATGATCTGATAGAAGATGTAAATAAATCAACCTCATCATTCCCATTCCTTCCCTAATCACTTGTAAGTCAACACAAGAAGACTTTGCTTGAACTACCTTATGTCTACCTTGTAACTAAGTCATTCAAATGTGATCCTCTATCATATCCTGCATCCTGTCATGATGAGATAATCAAGTCACAATACTATCTTTTTTCACCTTTAGCTGGCTGGACAAATCATGTGAAGTACTACCTGCATCAACCTCATGTGACGAAGCATCTAACTGTGTCTGGTACTCTTTCTCAACAAAGTCATGAATGCTCAATGTCTTCTCATCTCTACCAGGTATCTCACGATCATGCACAACAACATCCTCATAATCATCATCTAAACCCACTACCTCCTATGGCAGAGTAGAATCTAGGACCTCTGCCTGGCTATAAGCTAGTTTCTCAAACTCCTCATGCAAGTTCTTGGTAATTGTGTCATCTGCCCTGTGAGAAAATCTGCCAAAAAAAATCCAATCAACTTATTCACCTTAGCTGGGTCGGACAACATGTCATTCATCATACGGTGGTGCTCAACCGACTATTCAGACATGTCATGGCTTATTTTCCTAAGTTTATCTCGAATGTCTAAATAACCATCCTTTCTATTGTTCTAACTCTGGATATCAATTGTCCAAGATCGTGTCCTTTGAGACTCTGTACTATACCTATCCATTCTGGATAAAGTAGAGTGTAACCCCAATAGGTTATAACTTCTTCAAACACCAAGAACTAACATGCAAATGATCAGAAGTAGCATGCAACCATAGATTTTGACATGCAACTAATTAGAAGTAACATGGAACCACCAAATTCACCAAGAACTAACATGAAAATGATTAGAAGTAGCATGCAACCATAAATTTTGACATGCAGCTGATTAGAAGCAACATGCAACCATAAATTATGACATGCAAGATTTGGGTAGTTGTCAAAACTGACATGCAAATTTCTACAAACCCTCAGGCTGGCAAGATCATAGCTTTGATACCACTGTAATGTCCCTTTCTCTAATTTTATATGATATTTCAAGCCACTAATCAGATCTTAAAGATCAAACAACCAATATTTGAAACCAATTT
The DNA here is from genome assembly GCA_028749045.1 of Cupressus sempervirens. Taxonomy (NCBI): domain Eukaryota; kingdom Viridiplantae; phylum Streptophyta; class Pinopsida; order Cupressales; family Cupressaceae; genus Cupressus; species Cupressus sempervirens. The sequence continues at coordinate 688,711,118 of CM053790.1, forward strand.
CTCAATAAACCCCAAATCAGGTATGCTGGAAATAGTGCCAAAAACTTCACAGCTTCACATATTATTAATAAATCTAAAAGTGGAATTTTTTTATAGAAATTTCAGCAGAATAATAGCCTACAAAATTAAATTTCCAGATCTATATAACATTTACACAAAAGCTCCCAAACGGAGGACAAAAATAATGCTCATCGAGTTCCCGAAAACAACACAAAATAGCTGAAAACACCACAAAAGCACTGATAACCTATCAAAGAAGTATAATCATGAATAAATACATATATTCAGATCTATTTTAACATCTAAATGTCTGGTATATAGCAGCAACCCAAACTGATATGAAATACTCAACCGAAAACACCAAACTCTTACAAAAAACACACCCAAAAATCCACAAATCTACACTGTTCAGCACAAAGGCAAACTCTGCATGAGCATGGACATGGAATAGCTTCAAACTCCCATCCTTAGCCTTCTTGAAAACCTGAAAACTCCCATTCTTGGGTCTCCTTCTCCACAGGTTTGGCATCCTCTCAAGAACAACAAAGAAATGAGCAAAAATCAAGTTCTCGAATGAGCCCAAAATGCCTCCAAACCTCTTAAAAGAGGGCATAACCCTAACTCACATCCAAGAGGGGTTAATAAAAAATATTTTAATAATAATTTTCATTTATTAGTCCATTAGTTTCCAAATATTATCCCATTTTTCCAAAACTTCACCTTTTTGGGCCTGCTTGCCTTAGAAAAGATTATTATTTTTAATTATTTGAAAAGGGCACATGACATTATGTCAAAGGCCTTTCATAGGGGCTTTGAGAAGACCTTTAATGTTTTAATTTACATGGCTATTCTTGTCAAATTGATGGACTTTGACTCTTTAGTGAAAAGTGTGAGCACTTCTTTGAGTAGTAAGGTTATGAGCTAGTTTACTACCTTATTGGCCTCACTTGCTATTGAAGTCATCCTAAATGATGTTGACCCTTTGAAGCTTGACATTGTGGATTTGATGGAAATCAAAGTTTTACAAAAGTTGGATGGGATTTTGATGATACGGAGATGGTTAAGGGTTTGGTATTTGATAAAAAGGCAAGCCATACAGCTGGAGGCCCCACTAGGATTGAGAATGCAAAGATTGGCATAATACAATTCCAAATTTTACCTCCCAAGACAGACATTAAGCAGAACATTATGGTCTCTAATTATACAATGATGGATAGGATTTTGAGGGAGGAGAGGAATTATATTCTGTGTATAATAAATAAGATCAAAGCCACTAGATGCAACATTCTATTGATCCAGAAGAATATTGTACAAGATGTCGTCATTGATCTTTTTCTATATTATCTATCCAAGGCAGAGATTTTAGTGGTCAAGAATGTGGAAAGGGATGAAATTGAGTTCATTAGCAAGATGCTGAATTTTTTACATATTGCTAATATTGAACACTTAAGAGAGAAGAATTTGGGGCATGCTGATTTGGTTGAAGAGGTTTTGACCAGTGAGATTGATGCTAGTTTGACGAAGCTGCTACCAAGTCTGAAAATATTTGACATTCTTTGTGATTGCAAGAGATACTTTTGGGACATCATTTGTGATTGCAAGAGAAGATTTAAGTTTAGAACACCTACTTGATACATACATGGTTAAGTGGTACCTAACTATGTCCAAGACTACCTAACTATGTCCAAGGCTACCTAGCTATGTCCAACGCATCTACACACTAGAGGCATACTCCACCTACCAAGCTTCCTACATACACATATACATGGGATTGACACCCTTGAACTACTCACTCCGATGAATATATAATTTTTTTGGTTTCTTATTGTTTTGATGTAGCTATATTCCTATAACCATTGGTGGGCTTTACACACCTAATATAGGTCTTTGCCATCATACACCCACTCAAATAAATCAAGTGGTTTTATATAATTACAATCCTATAATACCCTAGTGCAAATTTTGTTTCGTAGTTTATAGTTAATATAAGGTTAACCTATATACATCCTAACTCACTCCTCATATAGTTATGTTTAAAAGCTTGTGACAATAATCAATGGGTCTAAATAGACTAGTTAAGTCAATGCTAGTTGGGAACAACTAATTTCTCATTTTATTTTACCTAATCTGATGATATTTCTATAGGAATTTTTAATGAACCCATCTAATCAACAACTACACCAATTGAACTAGGTCATGGCTTATTACTTAGCATGCGTTGAGTGAGTTTTTCTATTTTATTATTTGGATTTTGGAATATGTATGTAGCTGGAATAATTTTTCTATTGTGCTAATATGTAATAAGCAACTTCAAAAAGATCTCTCTCTCTATATATAAAGACTACAAGTTGTGCATTTTGCAATGTATTGCATCTACATTTGATTTTCCATTTCTTAAGTTATAAGAGTGTTTCAAGGTTGGGAACCACTTCAACATCCATTGCATGGTTTAGAAGTAATTTTATTGTGGCAGTGAGAATAAATTTAGTGAAGAGTTGAGTGTAAGGAGTTACTAACCTGACCATTCAAGAAACATTCAATAACATGTAAAATAAGGTATTTAATCATGCTTTAACCAATTATGACTTAAGTTTTGAGCACCTACTTGATTAGTTTGGAATTTTATTGTCAGTAAAAATCATAAAATGTAAGAACAACTATGCCAAAAAGAACATAAATAGATGATTATTATGAAAAGATGATTATCATGCATAATCATTATTTTTAGCTCTTTTGGTATAAACATTCTAACAATTTTTTGGGTCAATCTCTGACTGGTCAGTGTATGTGGGAAATGTGGGCCTCTATGATTCAAACACACTTAAACATGATCCTTATCTAAAGAATCATCCTAGAATGAACATGGAATTTTTCATCCAAGATAACTAGCAGGTTGATCTGTTGCTTCCTAACTAGAATGATTTTTCTAGTTGCTCTCAGATTGAGAAGCTAGAAACTAGACATCTAGAATGAAGGGTTTATAAAGCTATATGAGATGTGCAATATTAATCTAGATGTAATGCAAATTAATCTAGAAATAGGAAAGACCAATTAATCTAAATGAATGCATATTTAACTACATGAGATTAATATTCAAGAAAATCAATGCTATAAATGTAAATAAAATAACTAACTATTTCAACATAACTTTGATGTAATTCACTTGCAACCCCTAAAATGAGGAATGGAAAGCTTCTTAAATAGAATTCCATAGTTGATTAATGGTAGAGATCAATTTGGATGGATGGTCAAGATTAGAAATGAGATTTAGCTAAAATGAAAACTTCCTTGTGCAAATGAAGTTAACTGATTCAGTTCAGAGTCTCATGGAGAGACTAATTCTCTTCTGAGTGTTAGAAGGAGTTAATTGAATCAATTCCATTTCCAATTTGAGTTCACTCAAAGCTTCCATTTCTAAACTGAAGAGAGAATTTGGAAAGTATATTTGATTTAAAAAAGTTAAATATGACATCATAAATGCATAATCTTAATTAATTAAATAATTAAAATCAATAATTAAAATGAGGATATATTTAATTAAATCAAATACATTTAATTCCTTAATGTATATTTTAGCCAAAGGGGTAAATTTAATTTAATAAAAGTGCCAAGACTCATAATTAAATTAAATTAATTAATAGGCTTACCTTTGTTAATTCAATTAGATTTAGAAATTAAATAGAATATGTAATTGATTCAGATTAGGGATTTTCTACATTTGACAGTTAGGTCAAGTAGTGATAACCAGAATTCAAGATTGCCTACTAAAATATGACTTTAAGAAAGTTGACATAGTCTAGAATTGGTTTATCATAGCAATGTGCCAATTTTAGGGTATTACATTTTCCCCTCTTTGAATGAATGTGCATGAAGCATGTTGATTCAAATAAATTAGAAGTTTGAAGCATAGAACAAGAAATTAGATCAGTTTTGAGATTGACGAAATGAAGACCAATTCATAAGATTTTTAAGGTTATCTTTGAAATGATGCTTGACCTTAGGAAATCTAGATAAAATGCCTAGATACTAGAATTAATAATCTTTTTAAAGGTTTTCCCAAGAATGAAGCTTAAACTTAGGGAATCTAGATAGAACACCTAGCTACCAAAATGAAAGAACAAAGATGATCAAACTTCATGGAATTGTCCTAAAACAAGACTCAATTCTCAGGAGTCAGGGTTAGACTTTCCCGATACCTGTCTATTAGAATTTGACAAGATTAATCATGATTCATAGAATTATCCCTTGAACAAGTCTTAATCCTCAAGATTCAGGGTTAGAATGTCGCGACAAAAGTCTATTAAATAGTGATTGAAAGCAAGAGCTTAGAATTGTCCCTAGAATGAGGCTTAATTCTCAGCAAGAGTTACAATTATCTCTAGAATGAACCTTAACCCTCTAGAGTCTAGATAGAAAACATAAAATATTGGTCCATAAAAGATAACAATATCCAATCATGAATCATAGAATCATCCCTAGAATGAGGCTTGATCCTTAGGAGTCAGGATTAGACTATCTCGATACCTATCCATCGAACTCTGACAATGATTTTTATATGATTGATTAGCTAATCAAAAGATAAGATATATTACATATGATGCTACATAGAGGGGAACAAGATGCCTTGGGTAATGAGATGCCCCTAGAAATTAGGAAATTTATCTTATTGAAGCAAGAATTGATTGATGTAGAAATGCATTCTTCCTGAGAGATGTATGTTGGAAATGTGAGCCTCTGTGATTCAACCACACTTTGACATGATCGTTATATAAAGAATCATCCTAGAATGAACATTGAATTGTTCATCTAAGATAACTAATAGGCCGATCTATTGTATCCTAACTAGAATGATTTTTATAATTGCTATTAGATTGAGAAGCTAGCAACTAGACATCTAGAATGAAGGATTTGTAAAGCTAAATGATGTATGCAAATTAATCTAGAAATAAGGAAGAAAAATCAATCTAAATGAATGAATATTTAAATATATGAGATTTTTGGTGTAAATAAGTATTTACTATTTACACTTACTTAAGTTTACTTAGGTTAATGCATTATTTTATTATTTTGCATTATTTTATTATTTATTTAGGTGAAACACTTAGGAGTTTGTGTACTCTGAAAGAAGTGTGCAACTCTAATTATGCACATGGTATCTACAACATTGGAGTTTGCATCATTCATTGAGTTGTCATGTTGACAACATAGTTATTTGCACTCCTTATTTAGCACATGTTGTCTACACCATTGATTTGTGTGCTACACCATTGTAGGCTTATCCTTACATTATCACACTTAATTCTATGCTTAATGGAGGATAACCCATATCTAGTGCACATGTGCCTAGTTGTATGAATTATCATGTTGCTAACTTCTATGCATTCTAGAAGCTCTCTAGAGGCCTTTATATATAGGCACTCCTAGTGTACTCTTAAGATGGAAAATATAAATATTGAATATATTGCCATTCTAATCATACTTTCTCTAATTTTCTATTGTTGTGCTTGTGTTTTAGTTCCTTGGTCTTGGGTGAATTCTTGCCTAAGCCAAATTCTTACATGGCATCAGAGTTGAGGGAGATTCTCTACATATAGCCATTCAAGACCGTTCATGCTTTAGCACTTCAACCTGAATCTAGAGGATATATAAAAATTAGGAGTGTCTAGAGCTAGATCTAACCTCACCATTACGTATGAAGCATTGATTTTGTGAAGATTGACTATAAATTTGCCTATGTTGCATGAAAGTTGATTGGGAGGTAAATTTTTTTTCCAAATCGAAACTCGGAGGCCCCGATTTGTAGTTCAAGTATGATCATTTTTGGATCTAATTAATTGGTTATTCAGATCTAATTTTTAATTTCATCTTTACAATTTCTCTACATTTTCCAAATTGGTATTTTCAGATTTATTAGTTTCATAGGTAGAGAAATTTTCTTTTAGCTGAACTAGGTAGTGACACCGTAGTTTAACTCTATAATTTTGGTGGAATATTTTGTAATTATCATAGGGTTTAATTCATTAGTATATGGGCTATTTATTTCATTGGTGGGCTATACTAAATAACCTTTACAAAATTTGGGAAGCAAGTCCAAATTTTTGGCAAGTGGAGAAACCATACTTAGCACAACCGGCAACCACTTCTCACTCCAAATCCAACAGGCTCATTTGTATTCCCTCCATAGCCCTTTGTATTTACATAGTACACATTGCACTATCCCATGCATGTGGGATCTTTTATCATAATCTTGATAGCCATTAAGAAAAATTTGGTAACTTGCAATTCACCTTCGGCAGATGCCATGTGTTAGTCCCAAGTTAGACCTGCGGCTTTACAGTCCTCCTCTGGCCATGCGACAACTTTAAATGCTGCCACATAGCACACAACCTATGTCAATTCTAGTGTGGAACACACATACATGTGTACATATTTTTTCCTAATACATAGTCAACACGTGGCCACCATTGCCTCACTGTACAACAACAATCAACAATCCTAGTTAGCAAATCGTATAGGGACACATCAGTAACACGTGGAAGATCAGTTAGCATAAGATAGGACAAATTATTTCTTAGTTAGTACTAACTAGATGACACATCATCCTGCATGATCAAACATGTTAGTGTACAAATTTTTTGCCTACTATGTTTGTACAGTTCTGTATGATACTGATGTCATCATTAGACTTGGTGTCGTTGATGTCACTAGTTCATGAGCCTAAATTTTGCAGTTGTCTGACCAAAATTCTTACCCAAATTTGAAATGCTACAAAAAACCTATAACCATCAAATTTAACCCCATCTTTTGTTGATGTAACCCCTCTCTAGATCTATATTCAATTTTGTAGTCTGACTTTGGGAGGCCATAACTCAGACATTTGAAATCCAAGTCAAGTGTAATTTTTTCTAAAATTTCTTAGAATTTTCTAATTTTTTTAGTGGTTCAGCTATTTTCTACTTTTGGTGCAAGGATTATTAAGAAGTTGCATTTTTTGGTGACTATACCTGCATAATCCTACATTTTGCAACTTCAAATGCTCTGTACGGGCACATCTGGAGTCAAAAATAGGTTTCATTTTTTTTGAAAGTGCATTATTTTTTGTCTACTTTCTAGATCGTCTATCAAATTTTAGGGTTGTGTGAAAAAAAAGTGTCACTTTTAGAAATAGGGCCTTTCTTTGTTTTGTAATATTTCAGAATTGTAGCACATTGTAAAGTTCTAAATTTGTAATCCATTAAGAGGTTATAAAAAGAAAAATTAAAAGTCCACAAAGGCCAAAATTGGCAAGTGGCCCATTGTAATTGCACTACTAATAAAGTTCCCAAAGCATCTATTTTGAGGGGTTTCTTGATTTAGTGAAAGGAGGGGGGGGAGGTGTTCTTGGTGTTGTGTTCTCTCTTTTCTACAATTTTCTTTCATTTTCTACATTATGGGAAACTTTAAGTTTCTTAAATTAACTCCTCATAACTGTGCAACATGGTCCGTTAAAATGTGGTATTATTTAATGCATAATGGAGTTTCACAATATGTAGATGGTACTCTTCCTAAACTAGTAGGTCATAATGTATCAGCAAGTGATAGTTTAACTTGGGTAGCAATGGCTAGGAAAGCCCTAGGTGATATATGTTTGGGGCTTGATGATAAGATCATGTATTATATTAAAAAGTTTTCTATGTCCAAGGATGCTTGGGATACCCTCAAAAAACTTTATGGTAAAGTGTCTAAAGAAGATGCTTTTAAAATTGAAGATGAGCTTGTCTTCTTAGATCCTAAGTCATATGACTCTATACATGATTTCATCATCAAGGTGAATGAACTAAGGACAAAGCTTACTGATTGTGGGAGTTCTATCAAAGATGACAGATTGATCTATCTCATACATAACAAGCTTCCATCAGAGTATTCCACATCTGTATCTTCTTTTAACACCTATAAGACTACCTTAGGGTCTGCCTATAAGAAAGTCACTTTTGATGAATATGTTGATCTATTGGATACTGGAGAAAAATATTTGAAATCAAAGGGAATTCTCAATCACCTTAGTCTAAAGCATTGGTGGCCAACAATGAAGGTTCTCAAAATTTAGCTGGACAATCTTCAAATAAAAGAAAGGGGAAAAAGAAATGGAAGAACAAATTAGAGGATGTAGAAAAGACAACACCACAATTCAATCAATAAGTCAAGTCCTCAAATTCCAACAAGAAGGGGGACAACAATAAGGAGAAGAAGAAGTGTACTTATTGCAATAAAGAGCATGAGTGTTATCTCAAAAAGATTGATGAGTTGACCAACATCATGAAGAAATATAATGTCCCATTACCTAATGCTTATAAGGATAAAGGGTCTTCTTCAGATTCCAAGGGCAAAGTGTAAGCACTCATGGAAAATTCAAACTCTTCAAAGGAATGGATATTTGACTCCAGTGCCTCATATCATATGGGTTCTTCAAAGGAGAATTTCTCTTCAATGAAGCAATCAAAGGTACCACGCATCTTCATAGGAGATGATAGCAAAATGGAAGTTGAAGGAAAAGGAAACATGGAAATGGAAAATGGAGAGTTTCAAGATTTTCTCTATGTTCCAAACCTAAATTCAAATCACTTTTCAATCTACCAAATCACTCACCTCAGAGATGGACATAGAGTTGAGTTCCTTTCAGACTTAGTAAAGGTGCATAGTCTTTAAGACAATTCCTTGGTTGCAATGGGGAAAGTAAATCATAACAAAAGGTTAAACTCTTTCTTCCATTTTGTGCCCAAGTCTCCTTCAAAGGCCTTGTTATCAAAATCAAAATCAACAATGAAATTATGGCATGAGTGGTATGGTCATCTTGACTTCCGCTACCTTCAACAACTTTGCACAAACCAAATGGTCAAAGATCTACCTCAAATCAAGTTTTCTAAAGGTGAATGTTCAACAGATTCAGTAGATATGCATCTAAAGGGGAAGTTACAAAGAGGGAAGTCTTCAAGAGCAACAAGTGTTCTATAGATGGTTCACATGGTATTAGCAGGTCCTTTTGCATTCAACTAGGGTCGCTACATACTTACCTTAGTGGATGACATTTCAAGACACACTTGGGTCTACTTTTTTCATAATAAGAATGAAGTGTTGGACAAATTTCTAGCCTTCAAGACTCATGTAGAATGAAAATCTAGGAAAGCCATCAAAGTTCTCTAAATGGATAATGGAAGCATGTATGTGAATAGAAGACTTATGGACTTTTGCAGACTTGAGGGAATGATCTTCAGAATCCACCAACATGTAGTCTATAGAAGACACATGTTGTAGCTTTGAGGATCCAAACTCTTAAGTCTAAGGCAAGTTTCATGATACAAGCTGACTCTCTAGATCCATTATTAGAAGATGAAGCAATCTCAAGTGCAACTCACATTCTTAATCGATCTCCTCATCCAACCTTAGATGGAAAAACTCCTTTTGAGGCATGGTGTGGTAAAAAACCTATTGTGACACACTTCAGAGTCTTCAGTTGTCTTGCATGGGCAAAGATATCTTCCAGGGGATGCAAGGTACTATCACCTTGGCCTTGTACTTTCATTGGTTATGAAGATAGTGTTAAGGCATATAGACTCTTGGATCCTGAGACACATTAGATCTTTGTGGAGAAGGATGTGTACTTTGAGGAAAGTTCACCAAGCTTGTCCTCTAATCCTCTGCACACATCATACATTGTGAAAATTGATAGTGACACTAGCGATAGTGCTTCAATAGATCTAGACATGTGGGGTTCTATCGATAGTTTTAGTGAGAGGTCACTACATTAGTTTAGTCTACATGCATACATTACCACAGTGATAGGTCCAACACATCAGGGTACATCTAGTCTTCTAGGTATAGGTTCAATGACAGATCTAGGGGATAGTATTGATAATTTTCCTCTTCTTCTTAATGCAAAATGACCTTCTTCAGTTGTCATGAGGGCTCTATCTAATCCTCTTGTTCATTCTCTACATGATCGATTGTCACAGGTTGAAGTGATTGTGGATACTTATGATCAATAGTTGCAATAGGGTTCTTCATTAGTTGTAGAGTTAAAAAATTCTTTGGGATAGGTTCTTCAGCCTATTGAGTAGGTTTCAGAGAAATCACTTATTCATGAGATTCTTTTGACACACAGTAGAAGTGTCTCATTTGTACCTTTGGCATTGTTTCTTCCTAAGGGGAGGAACAAAATTCTACAGTCTTGGATTAGCTTCTTCATCAAAGTAGTCATTGAAAGGCATTCTTCTTCTTTTTTTTTGGGGGGGGGGGGAGAGCCTATCCTATCTCTCTTCCTCTTCTCATCATTCTCTTATGTATATATTGTATGTATGTCATAATGAGGGGGTCTTGATTACTCCATCCATCCATACATTGTTTCATCTCTCTTTTTGGGGCAGGGTTTTTCCCATGAGGTTTTCCCTCTTTTTTTTCTTTATGAGAGATTGCATTTGCATGATGTATATGGGTACTTAACATGGCCTAGTAGTCAAGATCCATCATCCATTGCATCCTAAATTTTATATGCATAAGGGCATTCCTCTAAGTTACACTTAAAGGGGGGTGTTTGTGTAAATAAGTATTTACTATTTACACTTACTTAAGTTTACTTAGGTTAATGCATTATTTAATTATTTTACATTATTTTATTATTTATTTAGGTGAGACACTTAGGAGTTTGTGTACTCTCATAGAAGTGCACAACTCTAATTATGTACATGGTGTCTACAACACTGGAGTTTGCATCATTAGAGTCCAGATAGAACACCTAAATATTAGTCCATAAAAGCTAACAAGGTCCTATCATTAGTCGTAGAATCATCTCCATAATGAGGCTTGATCCTCAAGAATCAAGGTTAGACTATTGCAATACTTGTCCATCAAACTCTAACAAGGATTTTTATAAGACTAATTGGCTAATCAAAAGATAAGATAGATCACATATGATACTAGATATAGGGGAAAAGTTTGACCCAAGTTATGAGATACCCCTAGCGATTAGGTCATTAAGCTTATTGAAGCAAGATATAATTGATGTATAAATGCATTCATCTCACTCTCTCAGGAGAAAAATTGAAAGATGACACACTAGAATAGTGATGAAGAGTAGTATATTGAAAAATATCAATGAGATCCAAGGTTCAGGAAAATATAGAAGAGATTAGAAAGATCTGAAGAAAATTTGAACTCAATTCAAAGTGATTTTGACATCCAAAAGATCAAGTTTGGTCAAGAAATTTGATTTGAAAGAATTCACAAAGTAGCAATAAAATGGACTACACAAGCATTCAATTGTGTTGGTCCCAAAAATTTAATGTGTGAATATGAGCTATTTTAGTGTGTTAGATTTTGAATTCGATCTTGAAACTGAGTTCAGAGTAGCCAAATTAGCCAAGGGAATGATTAATTGATTACTTGTATAGAAAAATTGAAATGTGATACATGCAAGAAATAAACAAACTCTCATGTTGAAGGATGCAAGTAAAGTAGTGATGAAACCATGTACTTATGTAATGCAGCCCTATGCTAGATGCAACCCTAGGTCTGGTTACTGAGCTCATAAAAATTATCATCATCGAATGTTTACCTAGACCCAAAAATGTCATACAATTCCCACTAACATTGCAATCATGGAAATATGAATATGACACATGTTCTAGTTTTGTCAAGATTAAATGTAAGCATTTGAGACACAAGAAGCTAGAATGACCAGAACAGTTGTCCTTTTTAATGTAGCAATCAACCATAAGCATCAAAGCATAAATCGTAGGATGACCAAAATGTTTTTTGGGGGAAGACACAATAGAAACACAAGAGATCCTTCTTACGATGTGTATTCAGTGAGTATTCTACCTACAATGACCATTGTACTCATAACATGAGACAAGAGTGTGTTAAGTATACTTGTATGACCCAGACGTTCACTTAGTAGGATGAGTATCAATATAATACTATAGCATAGAGAATCAACTCAAAAAAACAAGGAAAAGAACCAACCTCACAGAAGTATTAGTATAAAAGTAGTTGAGGTACACACAGCCATCTAATACAAGATAGAGGCTCTAAGAGTGGACACCCCTTTTATATGGATATTTCAGATCATTAGAACTAAACCAACAAGTATAAAATAAAGAAAAGATCATGTCCCCAGTCCTCACATCTCTAGTTGAAAGAGATGTCATTGAGTTCCCTTAAGGGGAATGACAAAGCAAATGAAAAAACAACAAAAGAAAAGCTCAAGATATCTTAAACAAGTTCAACATTTTTAGTTCAATTTTTGTGTCATAATATTGATGTCGAGTGTCAATGTTTAGAATATTTGTGGAAAAAATCTCTTCAACATAAGGATGATAGTAGACAGACTTAGTTAGGACAATTGGTGACTGACGTCAAAGAGGAATCTTCAATGAGAAGAACCTTAGTATAAAATTGAGTGATATTAGGTAGAAATAGCTAGGACAACCAGTCATTAATGTGAAAGAGATATGCTAGAGCGAAATCTCTGTAATGGCATAAGTGATAATAAGAAGACACATTTAAAATGACTAGTGACTGAACCTTAAAATATCTTCAAGAGAGAAATCTAAGGAGTGACACTAGTGATAATAGGCAGATGCAATTAGAATAACTGGTGACTAAAGCTTATAAGATCTTCAAGAGAGAAATCTCTGGAGTGACACTAGCGACAATAGGTAGATGCAGTTAGAAAAACTAGTGACTATCATGAAAGGAACTCTCTATGACATTGTAGGGCATTTCCCCTAATACTGTGACAACATTGAATCCATGGATACATGAGGAAAAATAGCAAATGAAAGTAGGAAGACAACTATATATTAGCAAGAAGATGCGCTAAAGGATTTAGCATTTGAAACAAGAGACACTTGTTTACTAGGTTTTCACCTTCTTGATAGAGATTTTTTTTTTCTACCATGATACCTCTTTACCAATATTTCATCAATGTCACTTTTTTTTTGTTTTTCAATCATTTTGTTCCTTTTTTTATTTCCTTTTTCTATTTTTTCTGTATATTTTTTTTTCAATTTTTTTGCATTACTAAGATGCCTATTACTATGTTTTCACCAAGATAATGATTTTTTTAGGACTTTTAAGTATGTACAAAAGAGCTTTTGAAAGCATGTCATTTGTAAAATTGCTTCAAATGGAGAGTGTTGATAGGCTCCTTGAGTGACTCTCCTTCATTTGTTGAAATTTGATAAGCCCTAGATCCAAACACTATAGTAACTATGTACGTGCCAAGCCAATTAAGCTCAAACTTTTCTTTTTGGACCATTTATTGCTAATTCTTAGGGTTCTCCCTCAGGATGAGGTCACCCACTTAAAATTCATGTGGTTTGACTTCTTATTGTAGCTCTTAGACATGTGTTTCTAGTAAGCTTGAAGATGATTGCATGCCACTTATCAATGTCATCTAACATTTCTCTCTCTTGAAACTAAGATATTATGTAATCATCATCAGTAATGAGGCCTTTCATAGAGATTCTCAAAGTAGGAATCTTGACCTCAATTGGAAGCACAACATCCACTCTATATACTAAAACAAAGGGAATTGTACCCATTGGAGTTCTAATACTAATTCTGTAAGACCATAAAGATAGATTGATCTGAAGGTGATAGTCCCTTCTATATTTTTTCACTATGCTATGCAAGATCTTAAAGATAGCCTTATTGGAAGCTTCTTCTTGTCCATTACCCTAGGTGTAATAAATAGAAGACCAATGTTGCGTGATTGTAAACTTTTTGTACAATTCCTTAAGATCCCTGTTCTTAAACTACCCTCCATTAACAATAATAATGGTGGAAAGTACACCATACTTGCATATGATGTATGAATAGAGCTACAATTTTTCCATTTTCTATAATGAGAGAGACTACCTCTACCCATTTAGTGAAGTAGTCTGTAGCTATAATAATAAACTTGTGTTCATTTGGAGATGAAGGGTGAATCTGACCCACTAGATCGAAGGCCCATTGTTCAAATGGCTAGAGCACAATAGATGGAATTAGCTCCCTAGCTAGAGTGTGAATCATATTCCCATGGAGCTAGCATTGTTTGTAGGACTTTGTGTATGTGATTTCTTCTTGCTCCATATTAAGCTAATAATAACTAGGTCTAATGAGTTTACGAGCTAGTGTCAAGCCATTAGAGTGAGATCCACAAATGCCTTCATGTATGTTGATTAATATGTGTTTGGAATAATAAAGTTCTAGACACTAAAGGATTTTTCTATCAAGACCTCTCCTAATAACTCAGTAGTAATGATAACATATAGTGAAGCACTGCGGATAAGGTGGTGCTTTTCATTATGGATTAGATTGTTTAGAATGCTTTGATCATGCAAGTAAGAGTATATATCATGGTCATTGGATGGTGTCCTACACTAGAATAGATCATCCAAGATTTAGGGGAATTATAGGCAAGTTAGATTAACATCTCCACTAGGAATTCATGTTGAAGATTATTTTTAGGTATCTATAACATGGAAGCAAGAGTAGCCATTGCATCAACCACATTGTTGTTTTCCTAAGGAATTTGTTAAAAAGTGACATGAGCAAATTATTTCTTCAGATCATACACCATTCACTTATAGGGTATCAACTTATCATCCTTCATGTGATGGACATCATTGACTTGGTTATTTATGAGTTGTGAATCACCTAAGATATTCAACTGATCCACTCTCCATTCAACTGCAACCTTCATGTCATTGATTCAGGCTTCATATTTTGCAATTTTGTTTGTACAAGGAAATAGTATCTTGTATGCCTTAGGAAATGAGTACTTTATGGTGTTATGAATAAGATCCTAGCACCAGTCTCCCATTATGTGAAGGAAATATCAAAGAACATCATCGGGTGTGATGTGTTAGTGTTAAGATATATTCATTAGGAAAGTCAACGTTCAGTGGAAGAAGACTTTTTGTTGGTGCTTTTACTAATAGGTCAGCAATCACCTATCCTTTAATAGCCTTTCTTTCAACATAGGTGATATCAAATTCACTGCATATCATGACCCATTTGGCAAACCTTCCTATTAGTGTCATGTTCCTAAGTAAGTACTTTAGTGGATGAATCTTAGCAACTAGTCATGTAGTATGAGAAAGTATTCAGTGTCTCAACTTTTGAGAAGAAAAGACCACTATGAAGCAAGCCTTTTCAATGAGACCATATTTCATCTCATAAGAGAATAGTGTATGACTAAGATAATATATGGCATGCTCCTTGTTATCATTTTCTTCTTGAGTTAGTAAGACACCAAGAGATGATTATGTTGCTGAAATGTACAAAATAAGATGCTTCCCAAAGATAGGAGGCATTAGAATTGGTGGATTAACAAGATATTGCTTGATATGCATTAAGCTCTAATCATAATCTTTTTTCCAGTCATATCTTAAACCTTTATGTAGAGTCTTAATGAAAGGCTATGATCGATCAAGCAAC
The DNA here is from genome assembly GCA_028749045.1 of Cupressus sempervirens. Classification (NCBI taxonomy): domain Eukaryota; kingdom Viridiplantae; phylum Streptophyta; class Pinopsida; order Cupressales; family Cupressaceae; genus Cupressus; species Cupressus sempervirens. Next base: position 688,726,580 of record CM053790.1, read on the forward strand.
TATGAGATGAATTTGTGAATGCACTAAAGTCTTTCTTGCAAACCTCTCATTTGACTGATGTTACAAGGTGGAGGTATCTCCATAATTTCTTGAACCTTTTATGGGTACACCTCAATCCATTTTGTAGAGACAATGTAGCCTAGTAGTTTCCTAGAAGTGACACCAAATGAAAATTTCCTAGGAGTTAATCTGAGACTAAATTTTTCCATGTGATCTAGGACAGGTCCTAAATCTTGTAGTGCTACTTACTCTTGACAAAAGTGTCATTAACATAGTCCTCCACTGTCTGATGCATCATGTCATGAATTATCATTATAACTATGCTATACTATGTGGCACTAGTATTCTTAGATGAAATGGTGTCACATTCCAATAGAAGGTTCCCCATACACAAGTGAAAGCAATTTTTTTTTGGTTTTCTAGTGCAATTTTGATCTTATCATACTAAGAAAAACCATCCATGAGCAAGTAAATTTCATATCCTATCTTCATATCAACTATCATATCAATTTTGGGAAGTGGAAAATCCTCCTTTGGACATGCTAAATTCAGATCTAAAAAATTTGTACAAACCTTGATACACTTGTCATATTTGGAGACTAGAACAATGTTTGATATACATTCAACATAATCGATAGCACAGATGAAACCAAATTTTAGAATCTTTTCCAATTCATCTTTAACAAGAAATAAAACATGAGGATGCATTTTCTTAAGCTTATTTTTGACTGGTTTTAATCCTCGTGCAATAGATAAATGATGCATTATGAGATCAGGATCCACGCCTAGCATGTCAAAGTATGTCCATGCAAAATTTATCTTTTTCTCTTGGAAGAAGGCAATAAATTCATCTTTATCTATGTATATACAGATTTTGCAAGATGTATCATGTGAGGTTGTTCCTCTATTCCCAAGTTGATTGGCTATGTCGACTCTATCAATAGTGATGATCTTTCTTGAAAATGACTAGAAAGTGCACCAATCATCTCATTCTTAGATGACTCACAAAGCTTTTCACCTTTGGATATATCTTTTATTTTTACCATTTTAGGTTCTGATACTACCATAATGTGGTTTTCACCATCAAACCTTCTATTTACTTTTCTTTTTATTGTGACTAAGATATTTGATGTTAGCTTAAATCATGTTAACACTTTCTTCACTAGTTGAGGACATTACTAGTTTGACAATGTTTAAGTAGCAGGCAAGAGCATAGTCATTATGGAATGTAGGGACTTCACTAGATGCATTACAATTCTAGTCTATGAGCTCAAGATAGGTGACTGAGATAAATGTGGTGAGTTCAATGGCATTCATGGTATAGTCACCAAATGATTGGACAAGAAATTAGAGACCTAGAGTGGCTTTGTCTATAGGTGTGTTCGAATGTTTTTGAGTTCTCACAACATTAATCAAAGACTCATTAAAAATTTTACGATGAGACTCATCTAACCTAACCCTAGATGATTCACCTACTTCAAGTTGATTTTCATAAACATGAACTTAATCTATATCTTTGTTTGAAGTTGGATTGAAGAGAGAACCAAATTCATACTCTTGAGAATTTGTACTACATGGAGACTAATTGTAGAATTCCCTAATAGTAATACAGGCCTATTCTCCCTCATCACCCATATTTTTACAAATTTTCTCAATAACTAAAATATGAAATGACTCTCCATGTCCTTGCTGAATGTGGGGAGAATCAGTACTGCTGTCAAAAGAATCACTATCAACAATGTTGACATGTGGTACAAAACCATGTGGTTCTATAAATAATTTAGCAAGATCAAAAGGAATTAGATAAGGATAAGTATCCTAACCATCAGAACTATGCTCATGATTATTAGAATCATTTTGTGATTCATGTTTAGATGATATCTCAGATTTTGGTATAAACTTGTTAATCCCTAGATGAAAGGGGATCTTCTTAAAACCTAAGCCTACTGTATATTTAGACCTTCTAGATGTCACTTTGATAAGATCAATAAAGCCATTTTTGTTACATCCAATTGGACCATTCCCTTTGTATCCAAAGCACTTCATGAGTTTAAGACCTAGACCATACTTTTCAAGAGTAATCTCAATAGACTATTCTATGAGATCTACTAGAGTTTCCTCTCTATATATCCATGTAGCGATGGTTTTATCTTCAACTTCCTCTTCTAGAGGCATAGTATCTTTTAAAAAGGTACCATTGAACTTAGTCTAAGGTGATAGCACAAAAGGTCTTTTCACTTTGGATGGTCTCCCATAATGTCAAGGAGACTCAGGAAGAGATGTCAAAGACAAAATAGGTTCTATGTGATATTCACCCATCCCAGTTTCTTTTCGCTTGAGTGACTTCTCAATTGGTTTCAGCCTATCATCATGATGATCCATAGACTCCCTATTAGTAGGTACAAACCTTTCAACATATTTTAACATGTTATATGTGTAATTAGTATTAGCGGCTACGGTAACATTAGAGCAATGGAATGAAAATTTGATACATTGATGGTACATTGAAGACACAACTTGCATCTCATGTATCCATGGCCTCCCTAGCAAGATATTTTATGCTAATGGAATGTCAAGGACTTGACAAGTAACATCTCTTTCAATAGGACTGACTCAAAATGGCAACATAACAAGACCTAGGGATTTGTGCTTGACTTCATCATATGCCTTAATGGTTATCTAGAGATGTAGATCAATGGGCTCTTTAGAATATCCTAATTTCTTGAGAAAATTAGAAAAAAAATAAAATTAAACTAGTTCTACTATCAATGAGCACATGATGGACATGCTTTTGATGTATCCTAACTTCAATATGTAGCAGTTGGTTATGCAGATGACTTAGTGTATTATCGTCCTCTTTAGAAAAGAAAAAGTAATGAGGTGAAGTCAGGTGACCTACTATAGATTTGAACCTATCAAGATCAAGATCTTGAGGTACATTTTTCTCATTGAGGGCTTTGTTAAGAATTTTCCTATGAGTACGCAGTATTTTGAGTAATTCAAAGATTATTATCTGAACACTTATCTGTTGCAAGTGGTCAAGGATAGTATAGTTGGTAGTCACAGAAGATGTTGAGATTTTTGTACCTTTGCTAAATGGACCAGCAAGGGGTTTTTCTTTGTGTTGATCTAACTTAGGAGTAGAAGGCACATGGCATTTATGTACTATCTTGGCATGTAATAGCATTGGCACAATATTGTGATGGTTCTTTGCTAGATGTCTACTTGTAGATGTAGCACCTCTTAAGACAAATAGTGTCTAAGTTTTTTGTTGTCTTGGTTTTCCTTAATTGTGATAACCTCATAGTATTCAAAATTCATAGGTTCAACCATGTTGACCACATCATTCTCATTACTATACATATAGTTGACCTTGTTATGAGCTTCCTGCTTAGAATTTTCTCCTTATTCATAGTGTGGAAATGGCTCCTTGAAAGCCTTGTGATCCATTTTCTTGTTATGTCCATCCACAAAAAATCTCTCCATTGTCAATCAAGTCTTGGACTTTATGATAGATATTGATGCAATTTTTCATTTTGTGATCCTATTTCTAATGGTACTCACAAAATGTAGTGCCATTCCACCATGGAGGTCATGGTTGTGGATCATATGGACAAGAGCTATTCAATGGAGAAATAATCTTGTTTTGCTACAAGGTTTTGTAGACCACCTCCAAAGGTTCACTAAGAGGTGTATACTCTCATTTTTGGCATGTAACCCAAGATTAATTCTTTTTTTTTTTTGTTTCTAAATGTATTGTTATTAGGAGGAGATTTGTCAGTATTTTTATACCCATTGAGATTGTCTATGAGATTGAATGTTTTTTTGACAAGTTTAGAGGTAATGTGATCAACTACTCCATCATGTACTACCTCTCGATTCTTTTTCACATACTTTGACTTATCCTTACTAGGGGTTGATCTTGGTTTAGTGTCCTTTTGAAGGGTTTCCTTGCCCTTTTTGATAATAAATTCCTCTATTTGGCTAGCTTGTGTGTCCATGTCTTCAAAGTTATGAGGACCTTGAAGTTGAAATTTATACCCAAAGTTAGGTAAAAGATTATTTTTGAAAATGTCAAGTTTTTCAGTTTTAGGAATCTTTCATGAGTACTTTTTTTACAATTCTCTCCACCTCTGAAGGAAAGGGAGGAAATGTTACCTAACTTTTGGTGTGTGTTTACACAAGTCATGCATGTTAACTGGATGATTATGTTGTGTGAGTACTACTAAAAAAAAAGGTTAGCAATCTCATCAGACATTTTGATTCTACTAGGCAACTTTGAAAACCATGGCATGGCCTGACCACCTAGACTTTGTGGGAATATATGAATGAGATATGTCTAATTATGCATGAATTCCATAGAAAAATCATTGAATTCCCTCAAATTATCTTGGGGATCGAAGGTTCCAAAGTATTTATTGTACTTGCGTAATTCAACTCCTCTTCAAAATGGAGGCATGTCTAGACTCTTGTCAAAATAAAATGGACAAAGAGTGTCTAAGGTGTATGTTTTTATTGGTTTATGGTTGTCACACATCATTTGGGCTAATTTTTCTTGCATCATCTTCACTTTTTTTTGTAACTTGATTGTTTCAGTTTCTTCTTCATGTGTGATAATTATTTCAACATTAAAATGTTGAGGTAACTTTTCTCATTCTTGAGTGAGCTTTAGAAAGTATTTCTTTGTCTCTTCATTGAGAAATATTTCCATCATCTTCTAGAAGTGTTTATCCTTATGACATTTTTCTATGTCTTTGGGAGATATTTCTTCAGTTTCTTTGTTCTCATCATTGTAAGGTTCCTTTTGTCTTTCATACCTTTGGTGATCTTGTTCTCTACTATGTTCTCCATGTTCTTGGTCTTGATGAGCCATCCTAAGAATATGGTATGTTTTAGTGTATTTTTGTTGAAAAGGTTTTTTGAATAATAATTTAGATGTTTCATTTGGAGACGTATGTGTTTTACTAGTGTCAGGGTTCTCTTGATACAAGGGATTCCTAACTTGCTGAAGATTTATGGAGAACATTCTTTGAACATGAGGTCATGTAATAGGTGAAGGAGGTCATGAACACTCCTCACTAGACTCATTAGACTTAGACCATCTATAAAATAAGAAGTGACCTCTACCATGATAACAACCCCTAGCCCTACCTTGTCTAAGTTTATGGGGAGGAAAAACATTTCCAATCCTTGTTGCAATAGTCATAGATAGTGATAAGAAAAGAAAAGCTTAGACTAAGATCACACTAGAATGTAGCCTCAAAATGAGATTCATGTGTTGTATACCCAGGTAAACGTCATTTTTGGAATGGATAGAACAACCAATAGTTATGTCTATCATGACACAAGGTATGAGGAACATAAGAGAATATAATAAGATAACCAAGTGACGAGACTAGTTCATGCATAAATCACAAGTTGTAAACCAAGCAAGAAGTTAGAGTTGTACACTATTACAAATAGAGGAATGACCAAGTGTTCCAAAAAAAAATTAGACTTGGATAAAATTTTAAAGAGGAATCTCAAAATAACTTGTTTTTTTTAACAAATTTGGATAGGCTCGCATGAGGAAATGACTCTAGGGCAAGGAAATATAGATAGCCAGGTGAGATAACCTAACTGATAGAGAAATATTTAAAACTTTAGGACAAGAGCTCACTTGAAGATTCATAGGAAACAATGCAAGAAAGTAAAGAGAACTAGGGGACATTTTAGAACAACACTTTTAGACTAGTTTTCTGACACGAGGACTTGCATAGAGCAGCATGAGGATTTGATAGTTTGACCAAAAAAGATAAATTTTGTTTTAAAAAGATAGTATTTGGCAATATGTCATGAAAAGATTCATAGAAAAGTGTGTAAGGATTCATATAGAATCCCATGAGGAAGTGTAGACAAAAAGTATTCTCGTGCAAAATTTTGCAGAACTAGATGCGAGAAAAGGATAGAATTGACAGGTTTTCACTGAAGTTGAAGAGATTTTCAAAGATTTTGACTATTTTTTAATAGAGGACTAATAGTTTTTACAAGTTTTAGGAAGATATTAGCATGGTTTTTAGATTTTGGACATCATTTTGGTTTACAAGTAGATAGCTTTTTTCAAACATGGAAAGCAAGCAATAGTTGTAAACAATCCAACCGAGGAAAAAGAAACTTGGAGGGATAGGGGAGTCTTGAAATTTTATTTATTTGGATGATTTGGACAAGATTAAAGGCTCAAAAAAAACATGCTTTATCACTAAAACCAAAAATGGTAGAGGAAGTAAAACCTTTGTCTCACAACTTATGTGCATGTGTTTACCTCACACAACTATGTCACCCCAGCATAGGGCACTTGTGTTTTTGGTGTATTCCACGGACTCAATAACATATACACTAAATGGGAACCCTTGTGGAAAGGTTTAAGCATGTATACCACCTTCTAGCATCCAAGTACATACCTATGGTGAGTATCTATAGGAGAGATTCTTCCCCCTCCTTGCACAAAGATTATGCCCCCTTTTGAAGATGAATCGAGTAACAACTATCAAAAGGTTTTTACTTGGCTTTTGTTCACATTAATCCTCAATGGCTTCATGAACAAAGTTAAGTCTAGTAGACCACATTAGCATCTAAAAGTGCACACACATGAAAATAAATACTAGGAAGACCTCACTTGAAGATTCATAGGAAACAATGCAAGAAAGTAAAGAGAACTAGGGGACATTTTAGAATAGCATTTTTAGACTAGTTTTCTCATATGAGGACTTGCATAGAGTAGTGTGAGGATTTGATAGTTTGACCAAAAAAGATAATTTTTTTTTTTAAAAGATAGTGTTTGGAAATATGTCATGCAAAGATTCATAGAAAAGTGTGTAAGGATCCATGGAGAACCTCGTGATGAAGTGTACACAAAAAGTATTCTCATGCAAAGTTTTGTAAAACTAGATGTGAGAAAAGGATGGAACTAATAGGTTTTGACTAAAGTTGACGAGATTTTCAAAGATTTTGACTATTTTTTAATAGAGGACTGATAGTTTTTACAATTTTTAGGAAGATATTAGCATGGCTTTCAAATTGTGGACATTTTTTTGGTTTACAAGTAGACAGTTGTTTTCAAACATGGAAAGCAAGCAGTAGTCGCAAAAAATCTAACTAAGGAAAAATAAACTTGGAGGGATAGGGGAGTCTTGAACTTTTGTTTATTTGGATAATTTGGACAAACTTAAAGACTCAAAACAAACATGCTTTATCCCTAAAACCAAAAATGGTAAAGGAAGCAAAACCTTTGTCTCACAACTTATGTGCATGTGTTTACCTCACACAGCCATGTCACCCTAGCATAGCGCACTTGTGTTTTTGGTGTATTTGAAGGAATCAATAACATATACACTAAATGGGCACCCTTGTGGAAAGGGTTCAGCACATATACCACCTTCTAGCATCCAAGTACATGCCTATGGTGAGTATCTATAGGAGAGATTCTTCCCCCTCGTTGCATAAAGATTATGCCCCCTTTTGATGAATCAGGTAACAACTATCTAAATTTTTTTACTTGGCTTTTGTTCACATTAATCCTCGGTGGCTTCATGAATGAAATTAAGTCTAGTAGACCACACTAGCATTTGAAAGTGCACACACATGAAAAGAAAGACTAGGAGTAGTGTCACCCAATACAATAGATAGATCCTCCTCTTGATATGCTATATTAGGAATCAAGAGGAAGAAATTAACATGGCTTTAGAGTCTTTCACTCTTAAAAGCTTCTTTATTATAGTGAGTTGGATTCACTAGAGAAAGGTGTGTGCTCACTTGGGTCATTCCCAAAGGTTGGATCACTCCAGTAAGCCCTCTAAAGGTTGACTCAAACTAGTGGTTTAGATCTAAGGGTCAAAGTTTCTGATTTCCTTCAAGGGGAAAGAGAATACTCCTCTACCTCATCACCATACCCAAACACATAGAACATGTTCATCACTGAGTTAGCCTATTAATCTAAACTTGTCTTTTCTCAAGATTTTGATTTCCTAAAAGGAAGTCATCATCTCTTCATAAAAAATACTAATATAGGAGAAACACTAACTTTCTTGCCTCCCTTGAGTACTGTCTTTCATAGGCATCTAGGTTTCTAATTTACTCTTGGGTATCACTTTTAGGTAGCATAGAGAATACTCCCCTATTCCTTTGTCTAGAACCCTATGAAGTTCATAAGCCTTACTAAACTATGTGTAAGAAAATAGTAAAAAGACACAATGTTTAGGTGGGTTTGAATTTATTCTTTGACATGCAATTTTTTGACAAAATGTCCTACAATAAAATTGTTAGTACCTATTTGGCAGTTTCTAACAAGGTGTCTTTGACAAGCGATCACCACACCAGTGTTAAGATTTTTGAAAATCAAAACTGACATTAAAATTCTTCTAAGACAAATTTTAGATCTGATTGTTATGATTAAAACATAATCTAAAAATTGCATTTTACTTTACTGGTACCAAATTTTGCACGAAATTTTAAAGAGACCCATGTGAGAAAATGGTGTGTACCACATGAGAAACCACACAATTATACAATTTTTTGTGTGAGGAAGTGAAAAATAGGGATTGAAATCTTATTTTCTTCATGCAAGAATGAGATTTTTCATGTGAAAAATCAAGAGACTATATGGATGAAAGTGACCGAACATCAAAAAATTGTAGAATAAAGAATAGATGAGGCCAAAAACTTGATTTCTCAGCCCCACAATGGGTGCTAGAGATGTCTATGGGAAATGTGGGCCTTTGTGATTCACACACACTTCAACATGATCCTTATCTGAAGAATCATCCTTGAATATACATGAAATTATTCATTCGATATAACCAATAGGTCAATATGTTGCCTCCTAACTAGAATGATTTTGCTAATTACTTTCAAATTGAGAAGATAGCAACCAGACATCTAGAATTAAGGATTTATAAAGCTATATGAGATGTGAAATATTAATCTAGATGTAATGCAAATTAATCTAGAAATAAGAAAGAACAATTAATCTAAATGAATTCATATTTATCTATATGAGATTAATATGCAAGAAAATCAATGCTATGAATATAAATAAAATGAGTAACTATTTTAGTATAAATTCAATGTAATTTCCTTGCAACCCTTGAAATGAGGAATTGAAAGCTTCTTAAATAGAATTCTAGGATTGATTAATGGTTGAGATCAATTTGGATGGACAGTCAAGATTAGAAATGAGATTGAGTTGAAATGGAAACTTCCTTGTGTAGATGAAGTTAATTGATTCAGTTCTAAGTCTCATGGAGAGTTAACTAATTCGCTTTTGAGTTTGAGAAAGAGTTAATTGAATTAATTCTATTTCCAATTCTAGTTCACTCAAAGTTTCCATTTCTAAACTGAAGAGAGAATTTGGAGAGTATGTTTTATTTAATAAAGTTAAATATGACCTCGTAAATACATAATCTTAATTAAGTGAATAATTAAAATGAGGATATATTTAATTAAATCAACTACATTTAATTCCTTAATGTATATTTTAACCAAAGGGGTAAATTTAAGTTAATATAAGTACTAGGACTCATAATTTAATTTAATTAATTAATAGGTTTACCTTTGACAATTCAATTATACTTAGGAATTAAATACAATATGTAATTAATGCACATTAGGGATTTTCTATATTTGACACTTAGGTCAATTAGCGATTATCAGAATTAGAATTGTCTAGTAGAATAGGACTTTAAGAAGGATTAAATAGTCCATAATTGGTGTAGCATGGCAATGTGTCAATTTTGAGGTATTATATTTGGTATGTGTTCTGGAAAATTATTCTTTGACTATGAGTGAAGAAAAAGAGAAATACAAAACTTGAAAAATATGTATACATAAATGCAATTAATTCTTAAACTTCAATTTTATAAACTTGCAAAGTGTACCATAGAATTATAAGAAACTATTGTGGTTTGTACTATTTGAAAAATTATAGTTATAAGTGATAAAGTTATATACCTTTAATTCAGAGAGCTCAAATAATGGAAATGAAGTATTTCCAAAAATGGAAAGGTCAACTGCACCCCCCACCACCCGCCCCCCCCCCCCCCCCCCCCCCCCCCAATGTGGATGACACTGTTAAGTAGAGAATAGTTACATAAATACATGGTTAAGTGGTACCTAACTATGTCCAAGGCATCTTCACAATGGAGGCATACTCCACCTACCAAGCTACCTACATACCCATATGTACACGAGATCAAGACCCTTGAACTACTCACTCTAATGATTATGTAGTTCTAGTTTCCAATTATTTTGATGTACCTCTACTCTTGTAACCACTGGTGAGATTTACACACCTAATACAATTCTTTTCCATCATACACCCACTGGGCTGAATCAAGTTGTTTCTATAATTCCAATCCTTTAATACACTATAGATCACTAGTGTAATCCAATCTTGCCAAAGAATAATTTAGAAATTGACATAAGACAAATATTTTCAGAATACCATAACTCTTCATTAAAAATTTCTCAACTCTACTCTGCCTCTACAATGAAAACAAACACCTACTTATTACAATTCAAAAAATTACAATATTTGGTAGATTTTTGGTAATTTCTAAAATTCATCCTATGAATCCTGATTTCTCCCAAGAAAAGCCACCAACTAAGGCAAGATGAATTTCCAACTAATGAATGAAATCAACAATACTATTTCAGATTTATTACAAAAACAACTTTCTTAAAAAATTGGAAAAAACACAAAAAGCCAAATTTAGAGGTCAAGATGAGATTTCAAGCTCTTGAAAAATGTTGAAACGACCACCTATCACGCTGAGCTATATAGGATATCCAAATAACTTCTTCCTTCTAATGCAAATACCTATAAAATTTCAATCAAAACCCACATCCAAGTCAAAATTTATGACCCTTAGAAGTTAATTTTAACCAAAACATACATTTGAGTCAATAACCTTCACCCTTGGATGCCCTTGCATCAATCACAAGGGAATGACAATGAAACACTAGATCTTCATTGATTTCCACACACACACACACACACACACACACACACACACACACACACATACATATATACATAGATACATATATATGCACATACATACATACATCTGCATATGCAATTTTATCACCTTGGAAGGCATTGGAAGGCATTTTGATTAGAAATATAGAAAATTTGAAAATTTTGACAAAAAATTTGAAAATAATTTTTTTTTGCAAATTTGGAAGGTCAACAGTCAAAGTCGATCTTTGATCAAACAAGTTAATTGTCATATCTTTGTTACATGATCAAAACTATTTTTACAAAAATTAGAATAAATGTCATACCTTAGTTACATGTTTTCAATATTTGTAATGGGTTAGGGCATGATTGTAATTTGTTCCATTTTGTGACCAATGTGAAGTCTCAATGGTGTACTATGTGACTCTTCTTGGTCCAAGGTTTTTCTTCTTCTTTAGGGATACCACATGATGATTGATTTTTAAATTGATTTTATTGAGTTGTAGTTCACAATTTATGAATGATTACCAAAAAGTAAAAATTTAATGCGACAATGTTTTTTTTCCAAATAGGTAATCAAGGCAAGAATATTTAAGAAGTAAAATAGTCAACATATAGATTTAAAATGAATATTTTCCCTCTACTCTAAAGAAGATGTCACTTTGTGTAAAGGACATGAATGTTGTTCTATAATTCTTTAGACTTAAATAAGACAAAGATTATGATAAATATATTAGGTAGTGGACATGAAGCTAAAGTTATGAAAACACTAAAGTGATGGAAAGATTTAGGGTCTCCAACATTTTTCTAAATTTTCTCCTTATTCCCACAAGAAATTTTTTGATGACACTATCATTATGCAAATTGATTTTGTCAAAGAGGCAAAAAAATTGAGATTTCTCTTTCTTCATAAACTTAATTTGATGGGCCAATTTATCGATTGGACCAAAAGTTCCATTTTCTTTATCAATAATCAAGAAGAGAGACAAAAAAGAATATCTAAAATCCTTGATTGTAAGATTTCTTTTCTTTTCCATTTTACTATGTCGGTCTCCCATTAGGGATCAAGGCTTTTAATTCCTTTTGTAATTCCATTATTGAAAAAATTAATAGCTAATTGATTGGTTAGAAAGGAGCCCTTTTAAGTCAAGCTACAAAAATTCAACTTTTGAAGTTTATTCACCAAAATATGCATGTGCATGCATTAAGTCTTTTCTCTATTCTTGCTAAGTATGCTAATATAAATGAAAAATATAGTGGGGGTTTCTTTGGATGGACACAGAGGAGAAGTGTTAGTGTCTTAGGAAAATGCATGGAAACCAAATAAGAAGGGATGTATTGGCATCAACACTATTGTAATGATTAAAAAATTTCTTCTCTCTAAACAAATTTAGAGAATATTTGAAGAGGAAAAAGAATGGAACTCTCTAATTGAGAAAAAGTATGTCTTTGTAACTCCTAACTTTGAGGATTACCTCTATTTGGAATCAAGAAAAAAGATGGAATCTTGGTAATGGAAGGAGGATCAAGTTTAGGGATGATAGTTGGATTATGGATAGTCCTATTTTTGAAGATCTCATCTTCTTCCAACATGTAGAAAAATGCAAGAATTTACTGGGGATCGAAGTTAGAAAATATTAGAGAAACAATAAATGAATTATACTTAAGGATGTGAATCATTCTTTTCCTCCTATTAAGTAAAATCCAAATTCCTATTTTACTAGACTGAGTCTTAATGATAATATGTTTTGCAATCACAATTTTGATGGAAGATTGGTCAAGGATCAATCAAAGTTGATCAAAGGCCATGGGAGGTATTAAAATATCATGCAAGCTTACAAATGAATTAAACATGTAAATTGTAAGATTTTTGGACCTGTATATGGTTTCAAATAGGCATGAGTTAGAAAAATTGGCAAATTGTCAAAAATGTGTAAAAAATATAAAGTTGTCTAAAAAAAATGTTGTCAACATTTTTACAAAATGACAGTTTTGTAGAAGATGGAAGGTTGACCATCTGGGATGAACTCTTTGGGGATTTGAAAGGTCTTCTATTACATAAGAAATTAATTTCAAGAAGAAAATAGATAATGAGATATAGAGAAGAAAGGTGAAGGGTATGGTGTGTGTGGTTTTTGTATAATAAAAATCAGTTTTTGTTAAAAAAATCTACATGTTTACTAACCTATTCAACTACAGTTCTAATATCTTCTCCCTTATCTCCTAGTTGTGATGATTCTTAAATTTAATATATAGGGAAATGAAGGCTAGAACTTATAGTGATGTTAAATGGATACCTAGTATCAATGGGGTTATTACCAAGGTTGATCTCAATACTCATTGTGTAAACAGTAAATTTTGCACACTTTTAGATAAAAGTATTGTAGTGGCTACATACTTTCTTTGTGTAGAGATTAGGGAAGGATTAAAGGTTTTTGTTGTTGTGTGAAATTTCCCTCTCATGGGTCTACATGATAACCCTAATTCCTATAAGGAATGGACCAATAATTAATGAGTATATATTGTTGCATGCAAAATATAGTGAATTAGCATCCAAGAAATGTGACAGAGGCTTGAGTATAATCTACATGGTGTTTGGAGGGTTGTAAGACAATTACTATATTTTTGTTAGGTATCTTTGCAAATGAGAAAAGTCTAAGTATATGGAGTCAATGATGATAAGATTGAGATATATGATATGAGCAATATTTTATATTTTTATTCAAATTGTATGAGTGTCTGAAAAGAATATGTGAGTAGCTTGTGTTTATACTATAAAATCTTTCCAAAGAAACATTAAGTCCAAACTTTAGATATTAGGAGTATAGTACTTCAAAGAATTGGAATTGATTTAAATGCAAGTCTATGGGTGTTATTGGTAAGAGATAAAACAAAATGAGCTTTTTTCCAAGCAAGGTGTTATAGTAAGGTTGTAGATGCATCAAAGATTGCAGATGTGAAGTATGATTTATAGTCAATTTATATTGTAAAATATAAGAGTTGTAATGAGTGATTTTTGAAATCTAAGAATATCCTTGTCAATCCTAAAGGTGATTCTATTTTTCCTGATTCCTATCATTCATGTTGTTGAGAGAAATGTTTTGTATTACATCTGCAAATCATATTGGTGATTTCTTAGGGTTTTGTTCCTAGAACATGGTTTGTGCCCTACTTGCATCACCAATAGTACCCTATATATCCATGGGGTCTATGACATTCCTTCTTCACTGGGGTCCATATCTAGATCCCATTTTTTTGTGAAAGACCCAACATATTATAGAGAAAAGCAATAAGAAGAACCTTTTGAATTGAAGTGGTAGCAGTTGAACCCCTATATATCCATGGCCAATTGATCTTGTCAAATAATATCCCTACTATTTCTTGCAAGGCATTTCAATTGATTGACATGAATAGAATTTTGAGGAATATAGGGCAAGGGACTTCATATATATCAATTTTTTTGGCTTATTTAATTTTCTAGTGGATCATTCATTCTTGGTTATGGTCTCAACCTTCCATTTGGGCTTGCAAATAGCATGAAACATGAAATACTAATTTCCTTCTAGATAATGTGACAAATGTGACAATTGCACCTAAGAAAATTATTTTCTTGAAGCCTTACCTTCAATGATATTGTAAAATTTTTTGTAAAGCCTCCCTCTCATGCGTCCACACTTTTCCATGTGAATAAATGAAGTTTCTATTTTCTTTTCTTTTTAGTTGTATCCCCAACAACATCAAAATTTCAACACTAAACTTAGCTTTCATCAAAATTTTGACATTATCAGGATCATATTTAAAAACAAAAGAATTTGACAAGCCAAATTGACCTTGTATCAAAAATTTTGGTCAAAAATGACCCCCAAATGTAGTAGGCTTTGCCTCCTCTTTACTAGCTTCCCTGTAGAGTACGGTATCATCAATGAATTGTTGGTGAATTTCAAGACTACAATTATTGGATATTTTGAGGGCCTCAAGGGATGATGTTGACCTTTGATGTTTGAGGTATCTACCCAAGGCTTTTGAGAGAAGAATAAAAAGAAAGAGGGAGATCGGGTCTCCTTTTCTAATTCCTCTCGAGGAGGAAAATAAACCTTCTAGTTTTCCATTAATCAAGACCAACAATTTAGGTGTAGATATGCACTAAAAAATTAGGTTAATCCATGATTTTGCAAATTCAAAAGCCTATAATCATTTACATAGGAATCTCTAGTTGACTATGTCATAGGCCTTATTGATATCTATTTTTATTATCATCTCTAGATTTTTCCTTGATTTTAGTGAGTGAATAGTTTCCTGCACAATAATCATTCCATCATAGATTGACCTATTTTTTACAAATCCTAATTATTCTTCACTAAACAAAAGAGAAAGAAAACATTGAAGATATGTTGCTAAATTTTTGGTGAGGAGTTTGTAGAGGGTGTTGCAAAAAGCTATAGGTCTAAAATCTTCAAATTCAAAGAAAGGAACATTTTGGGGGATAAGAAGCAAGAATGTGTGATTTAGTTCTTTGAGGATACCCCCAAAATTTCTAATACCCTCAAGGGCTTCTATAACTTCATCTCCCAAGAAGTGCCAAAATTTTTGGAAACAATAATGTTGGGAAGCCACTAAGACTAGGGGACTTATCTAGATTCATTTAAAATAATACCTTTGTTACTTCTTCCTTTGAAAGTTTGTATAAATTGAATGTTTCTAAGCTTTTTTTTCCTAATTGTATAAATTATCATTCATTCCGATACTCATAATAATTTGGTTTAAATTCATTATGGATTGTTCAATTTGTCTTTTAAGGTTGGAAATATTATCAAAATAGCATTTATTCTATTGAATTAGGTTAATTTTGATTAAGTTTTTGTACTATTCTATACAGTTTTTATTGTTCCACTTTGAATGAGGTCCACCATTGTTCCAGCAGGTTCAAAAGGTTGTTATCTTTGAACCACAGTTCTTCTACTTCAAAGGGATTTCTCTTTGGGGTTGAATCCATTTTTACTATAAGGCATATTCGGAAGTGGTTAGACTTGGCGTATGGGTTTGTTTCAAAAATAATAAGGGATACACTTGGTGGGAAGGGGCCAAAAGTAAAATATCTATCTAATTTTTCTACAATGTAAGAGATGTCTTCTTCTATTAAAGGTGAATGCATTATCTTTGGATGGGGTTGTGTTAAGTTCATCCATTTGGATCTAGTTATTAAAATCAATAGCTTCTTGTGGTAGTCTTAATGATTCCCCAGTTTCTCCTTAAGCATTGTAAAGACAATGAAGTCTCCACCAATATAGACAAAGATATTTACTTGATGTATATAAAGACTAATATCTTTCTAGACCAATTTTAATCTGAGTTAGCAATTGGTACATAAAAATTAATTAGATTAAGGGCTAATAAACTTCTCCAATCAAACACTTTGAATGTAATATCATTAGAGGGGACTATGTTTAGTTCAGCCATTTGGATCTGGTTATTAAAATCAATAGCTTCTTGTGGTAGTCTCAATGATCCCCCTAGTTTCTCCTTAAGCATTGTAAAGGAAATAAAGCCCCCACCAATATAGTTGAAGATATTTACTTGTTGTATATAAAGACTAATATCTTTCTAGACTAATTTTTTTAACCTAAGTTAGCAATTGGTCCATAAACATTAATTAGATTAAAGGTTAATGAATTTCTCTAATCAAACACTTGTAAAGCCAATGAAGTCCCCACCAATATAGGCAAAGATATTTACTTGTTGTATATAAAGACTAATATCTTTCTAGACCAATTTTTTATTTGAGTTAGCAATTGGTCCATAAACATTAATTAGATTAAAGGTTAATGAATTTCTCTAATCAAACACTTTTAGTCCTATCCAATTTTTTTCTATTCTTAAGGGTTCGACTTGGAAAATTTTTGGGTTCAAGATGATTTTTAAACCACCTAAAGATCTTGCTAAAGGCGCACCAATGATTTTTCCAAAACCCAATTTTATACTAAACTTTTAAATTTCTAAGTTACTTAATTATATTCCTTGGATTAGTGAAAGATTTGGTTTATATTTGTGAATGCAGTTCTTCAAGAGCTATTGTTTTCTAGGGTTGTTAAGTCCCTTGACATTCCATGACAGTATTCTCATAACTCTCTAGCAAGGTTCGTTCCCTTCCCTGCATTATAGATATCTATGATCTTTGTTTGTCCCTCTGCTGAGGCAATCTTGTTTCTTAGTTCCTCATTAGATTTTTGACCACTTTTTATGTTCATCATTATTAAATTTGGAATTTTCAAAGATTGTTCTGATTGTTCAATTCCTCCCATTTTCATATTCCACTCAATTGATATCCTTTTTGAGATCTTCAAAGGTGTAGCCACTTCCTCCCAATCCAAGCAAATTTTGTACTATTTCCAATCTATGATCGTCTAGACCTTCCTTGACTACTTGTTTGCTACACACTTTATTAATTTCCTTTGTTAAATGTTCTACATATTCTATTTTGTCCTTGCTTCTTCTGTTATATCATCTTTGTGTAATTGTTGTTTTGACATAGATTCTATAAAAATCCATTTCCTATTGATTGCTTCTTTCTTTGTTTTGTCTTACATTGCTACCAGTGTTTGGTAGAATTTTGTTAATTTTCTCCAGAGGACTATATGATTTTCCAATTTATGTTGATTTTGTATAGTCTAGTTCTTTATTTAGTCTTTTTCTAGAGAATCCCTTTTTTCTGATCATTATGTCTTTTTCTCTAAATATCCCAACATGCTCTATATCCTTTACTGATCATGAACCTTTTTACTTGATAATGGATTTCTCTTTGGACTTAGTTTGTTGATTGTGATATTGTTGCCCTATCGTGCTTTTGTCTTCTTTTTTCTCTTTTTGTGTTCTTCTTTCTAACTACTAGAGGAGAGTATTTTTAAGGCTTATTTTGAACTGTTATGTCTTCTTGGGAATTTTGTTATAATAATTTTATTTGATCAATACTATCATTGGTCTTAAATTTTATTTCCTCATTGGGTTATTTGATGCTTAATATTTCATCATTAATTTCCTTGATGTTTATACCCCACTCTGGATCCTTCCCTTTTAGAGGTAAAGCTTTTTTCTATAAAATATTGAGTAATTCAATCTGCTCCTTGTGTCTCTATTGAATGATCTAATTTGTATATTTCTCAATTGTTATTGAGATCCCTCATAACACTCTTGTAGACACTCTGTAGGATTTCTAGCTCAGTAATTTCCCCTTCTTCCATATCCTCTTCTATAGGAACAATAAGACTTTCAATGCTTGATCTAATATTCATTTGGCACTCCATATTTTCCTTGTGGGGGCTATGCTCAAGTCCTACTTCTAATTCTAGCTATTGTTCCTTCATATTCATATCCATCTTGATTTCTTCCAGTTTTACAAGGTCATTTGCCCCCTTCTTCTTATCCATAAGGCCAAGGATTTATTTGATTTCACCTTGATAAACTAAGTAATTGATTCTATATAGAGACTTCTTTATGGTAATTTTTATATTTTCTTGTTGATAGAGGTCTAGTTTGGGTTTTACAAGAAGTTTTACTAAATTGGAATAATCATTATGAGGTTCCTAGCCAATAATTGCACCTAGTGATTCCCCAATTTGGATGAATATCTTAAGATCATAGAGTTCAACACAGATATTGTTTAACATTATCCATATAGGAAAGTTTGATTTATCATTAAAGTTGGGACACCATTTTAAGAGATTTAAGCTATGTGCCTTGACAATACTAAGTGGCTTATTGAATAGAGACTATTTATTTTTACCATTTTTGCAATGTGAGAAAGTTAAATGATTAGAGAAAAAGTGATACCTACATGTTCCTTGTCCATGGAATTGAACAAATCTACTAGATCTATATGAACGGAATTTGGTAGAGTCCATATTTATGCAATAAAACTAGAAATCTTTGCCACT
Source organism: Cupressus sempervirens (assembly GCA_028749045.1). Classification (NCBI taxonomy): domain Eukaryota; kingdom Viridiplantae; phylum Streptophyta; class Pinopsida; order Cupressales; family Cupressaceae; genus Cupressus; species Cupressus sempervirens. Next base: position 688,745,501 of record CM053790.1, read on the forward strand.
TGTTTTATTTTTGATGATAGTGGTAAATCATTTTCTTCCTCTTGTTTCTTAGGTAGAAAATCCATAGTTGCTTCATTTAGATTTTGGATAGGGAAGTTCCCAATTTAAAAAATAGGTTTAACTAGGGGATTTCCTTTTTGAGGATGGATTAAATTGGGAATTTTTTGGGTAGCCAGTATATTTGAGTTATTCATGGATCTTAATTTCGTATTGCCAATAGGAATGGTGTTTGCTTCTAAAATTTTGACAAGTTTATAGATAGGGAGAATATCAATGGGATCAACTAGGTTTAGGGTTTCTATATTCTTTGGAATATAGTGGGTTGAGAGGGTATCATTAATCTTTCTAGAAGATTTGGTTACATATTTTACTTTTCCAAAGAATACTTCTTTCATTACTAGCCTTTCCCTACTTGTTGGGAGTCGAGATCAAAGTAGGTCTTAAAGGCTACATACATTTCCTAGGTGGCAGCACTTTTGTCATTCTTTCTTTCTCTTTCTCTTCTCCTCTCTCTCTCTTTCTTTCTTTCTCTGAGCTTGGATCCCTACTCCTTGTTGGGGTGTTTCTTGCTCACTTCTTCTTTTGGTTTTTGTTCTTATTCTTTCACTGACACCATTCGGTGTTCTCCTCTTTGTTGCTTTCTTGGTTGTATCTTCTCGATCCCATAGACCTCCAATGGTCTTTCATTGGACATTAATCAAATTATCTTATCTTATCTTATCTTCCCCCTTCCTTATTTTCTATTGGCCTTCTATCATGGATGTCTGTGTGACATCTCCAATTTCATTTTTCCTACTTCCATTTTTCCTTTCTACGTATTTTTATCCATCCTTCTTCGGACTATATTTCTTAACCTTTCCATTCTAATCAATGGTAAATATTGGGATCTCGCTAAATTCCTTGGTTCAGATCCCTATGATTTGGTAGATTTTTCTTGGTAATTTCCTAGTTTTGTTCTTCATGGTGCTCAATGAGGGACTCAAAGCTATTTTTTCATTTTAATGGTTTCCGAATTGGATTTTTGATTCAAGAATTGTTGCTAGTTTTCAAGATTTTGCAATTAATCTTCCTTGCCTGAGTTGCATTCAGACATCCTAGATTGTTTTACCTATTTTTTTGAGTGTTTTTATCTAAATGAAATTCGTTAGTTATTCCTGCTTTTTGCCTTATTCACTATTTTTTTATAATTTTTGCTAAGAAAAGTTATGTTCTAAATGTAATTAATAAAGTTTTTTTTTAAAGAAGAAATATAAATAATCTTTAGACTAAATCAACTTAATTTTTCAATCAAATCCTACTGAATTCAATTCATTCTCTCCAATTTTCTTTTATAAAATTTAATTATGGGTTTTCTAATCAACAAGTTTCCCAATTCCTCCAATTTAGATATCCAATTTTCTATCATTTGCATAGATATAAGTTAAATCAAACAACTAGAATTGCAAGCAATCAAATGGATGAGAAGAATACAAATCTTGTCAAATGAATTTACTATTATGGATTTGAAACCCTACCTTAATTTGTTGGCACTAATCTCATAATCTAGTAAAACCCTTACTAAAATAATACTTCGAAGCTTCCAATAATTTTCTTTACTCCAATTTCAAAATTTGTTCCTCAAAATATGTGTCCAATAATGAACCAATTTTTTTCTAATATAGATCCTTGTGCTCTCCTTAGGATTTATGTTCTTAATATTATAAAAATCAATAAAAATATGATTACTTTGTTTAATCCTTTCATGAACACTCAAAAAATTATTTAATTAAAAAAAAAAAATTTTAATTACTAAAATTATTTAAAGCTCATATTTTAATGCAACTCTAATTTAATCATTACTAATTTAATAATAACCCAATATGACATTCTTTTATAAGTAAGAGTTCAAAGCCAAGATTAGGAAAAAGGGGTAAAAATTTATTCAATCAAAGCCAAAAAATATAGAAGGCCTTAGGCCCAAAAGAACTAGACTCAAACACAAGAACTATTAAATTCTATCATTTTCCACTAACTGCTCAAAAGTCCCAACATACTCAGCAGGAAGTCCATCCCTTCTCGAAATATCCCAACCATCTCCTTTCTCCAATGCCCATTTTGCCAAGACATCAACTACTCCATTCCATTCCCCTAGGAATATGACAGAAAGAGATCCAATCTAAAAAGCTACTTAGATAAAGAATCTCTCTAATAAAAGAGGCTAGTTGCTAGTTAACATCATCCACCCTCCGATTATTAATCATAACCACAACAATCTTAGAATTTGACTCACACACCACCTTCCTCCAACCCAAACAACATCCTTACTCAATAGCTATCATAATGACCAGGGCCTCCATCATGTTATTGGAATGAACTCCTTTATAAATAGAGAACATAAAGATAACATTACCATCTTTACCTCTTGGAACTCCCTCCACACCTGCCTGCCTAGGGTTCGTGTAGGAAGATCCATCAGTGTTAATTTTAAGGATATCCATTGGTGATGGTCTCCATCTCCCCACCCTACAAACCTTTCTCTTAAGTAGCTAAGATCTCTAACCGCTTGTGCATCCCAATCCTTTATATATTAGTCCCAAGTTCTTTAATATACTATAGTCACTAGGGTCCATAGGTTCAGTCATATCACACTTGGCATAGATAGTTTCTAAGAGTCTGCTCAAAATCATTTGCCAAATTTAGTGACTCCCAAACTAGAGTTACAAAAAATCTTGTGATTACATTAAAACCAAAGGTTCCATAGAGTAAAAGTAGGTCCAACAGCCCATGCCACCTAGAGGAACATTTTTTTAGTTGGGGGTTTGCCAAGGCTATCCCAAAATTCGATAAGAGATTTTGCATGAATGCATCCATGACACCACGCCTCCCACCACTTATGCCAAATTTCTCTAGTGAGAGAACATAAGAAAAGTGAGAAACACTCTCTCCATTCAACATATAAAGGGAACAAAGAGAAGGGCCCCAGAATTCCCATCTATGAGGATTATCCCAAGTAAGACATTTCTTCTAAGCTACCAACCATAAGAAAAAATTACCCTTTGGCCAAGAGAATTTATTCCAAACCTTCTTCCACAAGGGAACTTCAATTATTCCATGAAATTGATTATCTAGCCTAGCATAACCTCGGGCTACACTGAACTTGCCTTTAGGAAATGGACCCCAAGTATGGATATCCTTGTCCTTAGAGGAGTTGCACAACCTATTAGAGAGGAGACAAGTCAGAGCAGCTTGATTCTTTAAGCAACCCCTCATAGGCCACTCACTTGGATCCTTCCAGCAAGCCACATCCACCGATCCACACCATTTAACATTCTTGTATTAAGCCACCTTGGTACATCCTACAGGAGTAAAAATCTAACAAAGAGGCTAGAAGTAGGGGTAACTGGAAAGAATGGGAGCATGGCCATCCGAAGAGTCTTGCCAGAATAATGCTCTCAATTGTTCATTACATATCCAAAAACAACCTTCTTGACAAAAGGAGCTCCCTTTTTAAGAGTAACTCAAATAAAGGAACCCTTTCCATCTAGAGCCAATCTAGAAATATCCAAATACTCCACTCCTAGAAATTACTTTTGGGCCACAATCTTAGCCCAATCTCAATCTTGATTATTGCACTACCTCTAGTATAACATAGTAGCTAAAGACTTGATGCCAAGAGCCATACATTTAAGGCCTAGACCCCAAGAAACTTTGGCAAGAAAATTATGTCCCAATTGACTAAGCTCCACTTAGAAGAGAGAATATTTCTTGACCAAAGGAATTGTCAAGATAGAGCATCAAATTCTTTCATAACCCCAATGGGAGGAGCTTGCACGAGACATGTGTAAATGGGAAGAGACTAAATTAAAGTCTTGAGGAGGATAACTCTCCCAGTGGAAGAAAGCCATTAATGAGTCCAATGGCTCACCTTGCTACAAAGTTTTTCCATAAGACCTTGCTAATATTCCTTCAGCTGAGTCCCCAGAGCTAAGGGGACTCCAAGATAATTCAAAGGAAGAGAGCCGATTTGAAACCTAAGAATCCTAGCAATCATGAGCTAGATCGGCTTTGGAGTATTAAAGAAATAAATAGATGATTTACCTTCATTAATTTTCTTCCCAGTAGCTTTCAAATAAGTGTCTATAATCATTTTAAAATTTCTTGCATCATTTATAGTAGCCAATCCCATTAGTCCAGTATCATCCACAAATTGGAGGTGCTTGTACATTGGAATATTATTGTTCCAGTTCCACCCATGAACAAGCCCATGCTTGGCTTGAAATTTTATAAATTTTCCTAAGCCTTCTACCATAATAATAAAGAGATATGGAGATAAAGGATCCCCCTGTCAAAGTCCCTAAGAAGAAAATAATAGCTCAGTAGGTTCTCCATTAATAATAATAGAAAGGGATGGAGAAGTCACACAACTGAGAATCCAATCAACCCATTGCATATCAAAGCTAAAAGCAAGAAGCACATGACCCAAGAACTGCTAGCTAAACTAGTCATAGGCTTTTGCTAAATCCAACTTAATAAACATAGCCTTCCTTAGACATGGCATGGAATGGATAGCCTTTGAAGCAATAACCAGCCCATCAAGAATTTGTCTACCACAAACAAAGCCTCCCTGTTCCTCAGATATCAAAGTAGCCAAATAAGGCTTGAGCCTTTCAATGATCATTTTGGTGATAATTTTGTACGTGAAATTGCCTAAAGAAATAGGTCTAAATTGATCCAAACTATTAACCCTATGAATCTTGGGAATGCAAGCTAGGAAGGTAGCATTCAAAGACTTGAGCATTTGTTTGTTCTGATGTGATTCATAGACTACTTCAAGAAGATCAAATTAACTAATTTCCTAGAATTCTTGGAAAAATTCAATGGAAAAAACATTTGAGCTTAAGGCTTTACCTTTCTTCATACCAAAAACCACCTTGTCCAACTCTTCAAGTAGAATAGGCCTTAACAGATTCTTATTCATATTGCCAGAAACAAGTTGTGGAATGCAATCTGAAATAGTCCTTGTCTCTACCCTTGAACAAGGTTCCTCCTTAGAGAAGAGTTTGGAAAAGTATATAATGGCCTCTAGATAAATCACATCTTTGGAAGAGAGCTAATCTCTAGAAGAAGAAATGAGAGAAGTGATAGAATTACCAGACCTGCAAGCTTTAACTGTGTTATGAAAGAAAGCAGTGTTTTTGTCTCCCTCCTCTAGCCAATCCACATGAGGATTTTGTTTCAAAAATATTTCCTCCTGAAACTCCAATTCCTTTAATGTCCTTAGAGCTAAGGCCTCTATAAGGCTTAAATACAAAGTCATTCCTTGGTCCTTGATTTGATGAGTGACACTGTCTACTCTAGCCTGGGTTGCTCACAATTGGTCTTGAAGATTCCTAAAGCACTGTTTGTTCCATTTTTTAAGCTCAAATTTCACATGTTGAAGCCTCTTCTCAAAGGAGAACATGGCAGTTCCATAAGGAGGCCTGACCTCATCCAACCAAGCTATCATAAGATCTTGCAGAGAGGGATCCCTCAACCACATCAGCTGAAACTTTAAAGAGGGATTTTTAAAAGCCTTAAAAGGAGGGACACAAAGCTTAATATGCTAGTGGTTAGAGCCTCGCTAATCAAGAACTTCTGATTTGGTAGACCATATGATATCCATCCAAAAACAAGAAACAAGGAACCTATCCAACCTTTTTGAAATGGCCTCCATCCTACTCCTTTTTTTATTCTAGGTGAATGTACCAGAGCTAGGTTTAACATCAATGAGGAGCAAAGAACCAATATTATTACTAAGCATACTTGAAGAAGGGCCCAATTGAGCAATCCTACCTCTCTTTTCCTTTAAACTAGTAACAACATTAAAGTCTCTTGCCACAATCCAAGGGAGGAAAGGATCCAAGGAGTGAACATAGGTGATATGTGACCATATAAATGATTTACATACCAAGTCATTAGGAACATAGGTATTGGAGACCATGTACCTTTCTCTAGTCTCAAAGTGAGAATCCATCAAAGAGATAGAGGACCTACTCAAAATCCAACATAGAGGAGTCACCTTCCAAGGATTCTAAAGATAGGCGAGTCCACCCAAGCTACCTTGAGCACCCACTCCCTCCTAGCTACCATGGGGCCACAACTTTGACCTGCAACTATCCAAATCATCAATTGTAAGCTTAGTTTCCTAAATCAACACAATATCTATAGAATGAGAATCTATCAATCTAAGAACAACCTTTTGTCTAGGGATGTTGTTCAACCCCCTTACATTCCAAGAGATAATAATCATTGGGAAGATTATGAGAAGTGGGAATCAATGGGATTCACAAAACCTTCCTCAACTAAGGTCTCTCCCATCATCTTAACCTTCTCCTTATTAGTCTTCCTCCTAGCTTTTGTGATCTCAACCATCCTTTTCTGGCTAGGAGTGTAGAAGCTATGATATTTGGGGTTCCCTTAGGCTGTGACCCTCTAGGGACATCACAAATTTTCTCCTAATCCAATACATCCAAAGGAACTAGTTGACTTTGTTCCTCTTCTAGTACCTAGGCTAGATTTCTTATCTCCCTCACCTGGGGTCCCTGAAGAGAACCATCTCTCGAGGGTAACTCAACTAGCATGCCTTCCTCTTGTACTAGATTATCCAGAACATGAAACCTATTAAAAGTGCCATCATTTTGTCTATCCATCCAAGTTCTCTTCCTCCCTTTTCCTTTATTGCATTGCTTAACTAGGGTAAAACCCTCCTTGTCTACAGACCCCTCTAGCACATGGGCCTTACCATTATCATCCTTAGGGGTAAGCTTATTAGAACCCTTTGGTTGAGAAAATTTATTTCAAGGACACTTGTAACTTCCCATACTCAAAACATATCCTACATCTAAAAGGAAAAGTCTCATAGTCTAACTGTTAAATCCATGAGTTAGGACCCAAACAAATTTCCATAGAATTAGGCAGCGGATTATTAAGATCAACCTCTACAAAAATTCAAGCATATGATATTACCTTACAATCTTGAGTTTGTGTGGCCAACCCTACCAGTTTCCCAAGAAAAAGCGAGATCGAATGAAGAATACCCTCTCTCCAAAATTCTAGAGGAAGTCATGGAAGATGAACCCACACTAGGACCTGAGAGTGGATCTCCTCAGTAGAGTTAAACCCAATGTGCCAAGGATTGATAAAAAGTCCAACTTGGTTAAAGAAATATGGGCAAACTTCAAACACATTAATCCTGTCTGTCATATTTGAAAAAATAACCATAAAATAGTTGTTGGCCACTAGAAGAATCTCTATATCCCCTTCAAGATTCCAAATCTGATGTGCCTATGATTCCAACACCAAAAGAGAAAGACGAAGACCCAAAAACTTACAGATGAGTGCATGCTTGCCCCAATATTCTACATCCTCTAAAATCTACTCTAGTTGAATAACCAATGTTGGTCAATTGTTAGATTGCTCCAAAAACCCATTCATCTTCTCAATATGGACAAAACCCTTCAACAAGAAGCATTCACCTTGGATGGGAGACTGTCACTTTGGCCCTTAGACCCCACCCATATTAGTAAGGAGGAATCAACCATCTCCAAATCAGCAGACAAAGTCTAAGATGCTAGAATCTCTGATTGCCCCATATCAATAGCCCCCAAAAACTCTAACCCCAATCTGAAAACTACTTACCTTCAGACACCAGCTAATAACCATGTACAAAGCTCAACAGAAGAAGAGGTCATAGACTCCAAATAGCCCCAACTGACCCCAAACCCATGCTTCAAGAAAACCCCTAAATCACCCCTAAAAAACCCTAACATCAACTGGAAAAAACTCATGATCCCCCTCATAGTAGTAGAACTCCTAACATCTACAAGGAAGGAGTGATCCTATCCATAGGAGATCAACAGTGATGAAAAGGAGTAGGCAACAAGCATGCAGGTTCTAGCCGCACCAGTCATAGGCTGTCAGGAGCCATTTACCAATCACCACATTTGAAAAATCCTTCCTTTGTTTTTCCTTCTTTGTTGAAGCCAAGATTAATTAATATGTGTTGTGATTAAGTATTATTATTACTTATTAGAACTGGGTAGATTCAAACTCTTGACCTCTTTGACAAGAGGGTCACATTTTAACATTGTGTTGTAGGCTCTTGTCTTTTTTAACTAGGCTTTTAAATTGAAGCTTATATTTAACAATTTTCTAATTAACTATACATCCTCATATTTTAATACTAAAAAGGTAAAAATAAAATTTGATAATATGAAAAAAATCAATAAATTAATCTAAGCATCACTATTAAACAATTTACTATGTAAAACCAAAACAACAATCACATAGAATCAACATGAGAAAAATTGACTAGAAATCAATGTCAAGCTACACACTAAAAGAAAACTCATGTGTTTGAAATGATCAACAGTCAAATATGAATCCTCCATCTAAAGAAAAGTAATTAATCTATGGGTAGGATTGAACTTGATCATTATCTCCACATTGTTGCCACTAAGTTTTTGCAATAGGGTATGCTCATCTTGGCAATGTCGGTAAAATGATGCCTGGTACCCACAACTTGGATAAAAGATGAGAAATTGCAATTGCATATGTACATCTAAATTGAACAAGAAATGGCAAGGAGTGGCACATCATATAGATCTCGACTAACAGGTGACTATGACTCCATCTCTTAACCATATTAGGTATGTCAAACATAAATACAAAACATACATGCACACCACACACATGTAAGTATGGGGTAAGTATCATAAAAAATCACAAGTAAAAATAACCTTAAATTCCAATATAAATAACTCATAATCCAGAATATATAAAAATTATAATTTAAGGATACATCATAAGACATCAACAAGAAATCATTTGTATTTAAAGCATCATCTAATAACACATGAAACAAATCAATTATGTAATCAATCTAGATATCTAATGAAGTCAAGAAATATTGCTGAATGTATTCTATAAAATTAGATATCTTAAAAAATAAAATATGTATGTAGGCCTTAAAGAATTTGATAACCAAAATAGAAATGCAACCTATGGATGGGCACTATATCCACCCCTTCAAGAATTAGGCTTACTCTTGGAATCCAACTACTATGACTAAGGTAACTAAAGGTAAATATGTACTATACATAGTTCAATACAAAAGAGTCATTCAAGAAACTAATATAAACAAATTGATGAAGTAAACACTTCCAGTGACTAAGAGTAATATGACTCTAGTTTAAGCATGCCCTATAAATCACATTGATCCAACAATTATCTCTTTAACAATTACTGAAATAGACCTAGACTTAAAAACCATGACTCTTACACCATGCTAACACAAGAGAGATATCTTAAAATCTATCTAGAAAAAGGTAAGGGTAGAACACATAGACATAAAGAAAAATCCTAGAAAATAAATGTTACAAGTTCAAGTCTAATTGTTCTAAATTTCTAACTTATTTTCAATTTTGTTGTCCAAACTATCTTGCCTAAGTTTTGAGTCAATAAACATTTGTTGTTTAATCTTGTTGTAAGTTTAACTACTTGTTAAAAAATGGTGCACATTATTCCTACAATTCCCTATGTTGAAACTCAGTTTTGATGCTAGATACAATGCACCACTCTAGAAAACAAAATAAATAAACCTAATATGTTGTAAATTTCACTAAACTATTTTTAAAAAAAAGTTTAAGCAACATCAAAGTAACAATGAGGAAGCAATATATACATACACATTATTTATGCATGATCAATAGAATTACAGATTTCATTCCTCAAGGGTTCCTTTACATTGAGTCACATTTAAGAAGTTTTATTAATAAGTATAAGTGTACATTACAATGTCCATAAATTATAATAAATAGGAAATACATAATCTCATAAGAACATACATAAGAACCAATTGATATGATAAAGTAAAAATATATAACATCATCCACTGCACATGTCATAGGGTATCTAACAATAGATACAAGTACATCAATATACATTACAACATCCCATAGGATCTCATTATATATGATACATAGATGCATCAAATGAATAGAAGTCTCAAAGAGAAGAACAAGAATGATTAAGGTATAGCTACATCAATAAATATCCAATAACTTCCAATCCATGAGGGAACCCAATGATAAGAAAACAACACCTCCCATTTATCCAGTCACATAATTAGGCTCATGTACCCATTGTTCAAGAAATATAATGAATTATCCACATACAAATAATCAAATCATAAATCAATACTAGGAAACAGGTCTTGCTAGACAAATCTATCTTAAGGGTATACAAACTATGGATAAAAAAAGATCACTGAAGTCAAAAAGATGCTAAACCAATTCTAGCACCACATGACAAATTAAACAACATATACCAAGTATAGAACAAGTATCAAAACCAAAGAAGATACAATCACTACAAGAATATCCCCTTCCAAATCAACTTTCAAAATGCCAAAAGTACAATAACCAAAAAATAGACAATTGTCATTAATGAGAGTAAATCTCCAAACAATAACTTCAACAATAAAAAATCACCAAAGGAAAATACCAAAAATATACAGATGAGACTTAGACTACATACTAGGGAGTGTTGTCACATGATCAAACTACTTGAGTTACCCTAGACTAGTCTCTCACTAGACCCCAAACTCTCAAGCGCAGAGTCATGCTAGACTGGTTACTCTGGACCCCTAACCCTCAATGTGATACATGGTAAACTAGAATAGCTTGTCATCAAAATGAGAAAACTAGTCAGACCTCTCAAAAAGTATTATTCCAAACCCATCCTTAGCCTATACAAGAACTCAAGGCAGGGGCGAGGAAAAATCTCTAACTTATCTTTTTAATGCTATCTAAAGATTTTAATTATCGTGTTATTAGTTATTAGATAAATTACAATCAATTACCCTGGCACTAACCACTTTAGGTCCTAAACCTCTTTTGTAAGCCAATCCCATAGACATTCACCTAGGAAACCTCTCGTAAGTTCATAAATCACACTATGTCCCATTCCAAAAACTAACAAAAATAAAATTTCATTCCATAATAGGCAACCTAAAGATAGTATTAGTTCTCAAAACCCAAGTCAAATGCTCAACAAAATAAATTTCATCAAATAAATCCCAACTTGAAACATAGGGTACTTCTTGACATCTAGTTAAATAAATAACATAAAAGAAACTACATCTTATATAGCCAACTAAACAACTCATATAAAACCATTAGTGAAATAAAATTAGGAGACAACAAATAAAACATAAAGAACACAAAATCTCAGGTACTTGTTTCCATTAAATTATTCTCTAAGGTTTAGTTTAAGCCATCAAACATGTTTAAATTAATCACAATATTTTATATCCTCTAGCCAAAATAATAACCTCTCTAAAATATCTCAAATCTCTAACTTGATATTATTAGTAAATAAAGTAATTAATTGATGTTAATAGTAAATAGCAATTTATCAATTGATAACATCTTCGATCAAATAGTCATAAATATAGTATTTAGAAACTAATCCAATAACATATATTCAATAATGAAATTTATTAATTTATTTCTATTTATTACCTAAATCAATCTAAATATTATTTATCTTAAATTTTAAAAATAATAATAATAGTTGAACTCTTTATAATACTAAATAAATTTTCAACAATTATAATAAAAGATAATATTATAAAAAAAAATTAATAGTAGATATAATTTTAACTCTCCCTCCTCTATTTGATTTAATTATATATGAATGTTTTATTGTAGACATTCATTAAAATGATTATTTATTTATTTAATTTTTATAGATAGATGAAGTGAGTTATTATTTTATCATTTTATTAATTAATTAAGAAAAAAGTTAATAAAAGATATAATTTTAACTATGACTAATTAATTATACACTAATTTAACAAGTAAAAAATATATTTATAAAATAATAATTCACTATTTTTATCTTTGAAATATTAAGTAATTAAATAAGCATTGTAATGAATGCCTACAACAAAATATTCATGAGGAAGGAGAAAAATTAGGCAACTCAACCATAAATGCTGCCCACTTCTATTTATTTTCACACACTAGTGAGTACGTTATCAAAAGTAAAATTTTCATAAGAAAGTTTCACAGAGTAATGAGTAGGTTATCAAAAGTAATTTTTTCATAAGAAATAAAATGCTACGTGCCATCCAAAGAAAATTACTTAAAATAAATTATAAATACCAGCAAAAGTGATGTCAACTTGGGGTTTGCATGTTATTAGTATTTATGTTCAATATTTATGTTCAAGAAACAAATACTAAAATACTCACGTACCAAGATTCATGCATGTAATGAAGAATTATTAAATAATTTTATTTTAAAGGAAATATATGTTATTTTAAAAAAAATTATTTGAATTTTTATATTTTTATAATATTTCTTTGAATGCAATATTTTGCTTATAAATAATAAATATATATAATTTGATATATATGTTTTTTTTGATAGGTAATCGGTTAAAGCTTAGATTATTTATTATTCATTTTATTATTATTTTTAAATTAATTATTATAATATGTTTATCTTGAGTATATTCAAACCAAAGACCTTTCGAATGAGAGGCCTGCAATTTACTAATGCATTGTAGGCTCTTGCCTTATTTGATATATATGTTTAAAACAAATGATTCTTATGTATATTTATATCTATACATGTATATAATATAGTTATCCTTTTTTTCTAAAAGACATATATGGGAGTATATATTTTAATACAAAATAAACATTCTTATATTTAAACCCTTGATTATACATATGAAATAAAGTCCTTTTTTTTAATAGAAAACAATATAAACATTGATTTGTAGACGAAATTCATGTAATTTTTCAATCAAATCAGGTTCAATTTAATTTGTTTTCTCTCCAATATTCTTTTGTGGAATTTTAATTAAGTGTTTAATAGTGAACAAGTTTTCCAATTCCTTCAATTTAGATATTAATTTTTCTATCATTTCCATATGTTTAATACTACTAGAGGAATCAAGCAACCAAATTGCAAGAATTCAAAAGGACACAAAGAATACAAATATTTTCAAATGAATATACTACAATTGGTCTAAAAAATGTACCTTAATTTGTTTCTACTAATTTGACAAACTAGTGAAACTATTGCTAAACAAATAAACTAAAGCTCCGAATAATTCTCGTTGGTCTAATTCCAATTTTTCTCATCAACAAATGTGTATCCATTAATGAGCCAAAAATATTCTAATATAGAACCCTAACTTCTCCTTAGGGTTTTTGTCCTTAATTATATAAAAAGACATAAAATATAATTACTTTAATTATTTAATTCTTCCATGCAAACTCAAAGCATTATTTAATTAAAATAATATTGTATATTCATTTTTTCATTTTATGAAATTACGAATGATACAATTAAAAGCATGACATAACAATATTAATTAAAGTTCATATTTTATTGCAACTCTAATTTAATCATTACTAATTAAATAAAAACCTAATATGAAATCTTTAATATTTTAATTCTGTTTACCTAATTTTTTAAAATTAGACTTTTAAATTGAAACACATATTTAATTAATTTATAATTAATTAAATATCTTCATATTTTAATATTTTTCTTTTTAGTGTAAATCATATTTAATAATTTAAACACCAATAAATTATATGACCATCATAATTAAACTATATGTGAGATAAATCAGATAGAACCAACATAAGCAAAACTAACTAGAAATCAACATCAAACTACACACACAAAGACAACTCGTGGGTTTCAAAGTGTAGACAGTCATATATGACTCCTTTTCAGGACAAGTAATTAGGCCATGGCTAGGATTGGACTTGATCATTATGTCCCCATTCTTACCAATAATTCTTGTGATAGGCCATGCTCATCCTATCAATTTAGGGAAGTCTATGTCTAATATGTACAACCTGCATAAAAGAAAAGCATGTAAAAATAGATATGTATATCTACACTAAATAGACAATGATAGGGAGCGGTACATCGTGTAGATCCTAACAAACAAATGATTTTGACTCCCTCCCTTAATCATATCATGTACATCAAACATATACACACACCATACACATGCAAGTATGGAGTAAGTACCATAATTAATAACAAGAATAAATAACTTTAGATTCCAATATAACTAACTCATAATCCCGAATATATGATAATTATCATTCAAAGATAAATCATAAGACTTTAACATGAAATCAACTGCATTTAAAGCATCATCAAATAACACATAAAATAAAATCGATCAATTTTACCCTGAATATTTAATGAAGTCATGAAATAATGTAATATAACTCTAAATCAAATATCTTTAAAAACAACACATATATGAAATAGGTCTAAAATAATTTGATAATTAAAACATAAAAGCAACCCAAGAGTGGGCGCTACACACTAAATGCCCGATTCTTGACACCTAAAGGAGTGGTTACTATAACTTTTTTGGGTGAAAGAATGCTCTGGTTGTGCTTGACAAGATAAGATATGATTGATAATCTAGACTTGGGAGAGAAGGTTTAGATTAGAAATAGAGATACGATTGAATAGTTTGGAAAATCAGAGTTCACGTCGTGGCGAATATGGCAAATTAACTACAATTCATGGAATATAATTACAGGTCATGCTCACCTCGGAATTAGACTATTTCGACATCTATGTAAATTCAATGTTCAGCATGTATTCAAGAGTCTACGTGACTTGCTGAATGGTTATATAGAGACCAAATCGTACTTGATTAGAGTATTTAATTGCGTATTTTATAAAAATTAAAACTATTTAATAAATACAAACATTAATATGAGTCGAAAAGAAACGATACCAAATATTCAAAAAATCGGAGTTAACATCGTGGCGATTTGCAAGTCGTGGAAGATTAAAAAAATAGACCAAATACCCATTTCAACTATTGATTCAACCATTGAAACTGAATGTTTGAGAATCTATACAAACTCAATGCAAATCGTTGAAGATAAAAACTAGGGTATACGGCAAATATGTACCGTTCGTTGAAAACAAATTATTGATCCATCTCTAGAAATTGATTGTATCGGCGAAATCAATGTTTAGCGCGTATTGGATGGTGTCAGTGTTGTGGGCCAGAAAATAGGAATCGAAGAAAATAGAGGTTGGAAAGTTTGAAAAGGCAGAGTTGACGGCGTGGCCAAATCCTTCTTGAACACACGTTCAAATTCCGTGTTAGACAGGTTCAAATCGTGCCACTTCAACTATTTGATTTAACCATTGCAACTTTTTCTCGGTTGCCTACTTGACTTGACTCAAAAAGCTGAGCGTCCCTATTGTTGACTTGGACGTAAGTCATTTTCGTTCGGTAGGGGTCACCTTTAAACTTCACGGAGACGTCTAAAACGTAAATAGTTATGTAGGACACATTTTCTTTTTTTCAAGTGTCCTCGGTAAGATTTACATTTTAGTCAATAAAAGATAATTAAGTTTGGAAAATGTAAAGGGTAATGTCACTTTACAAACCAACCAGATCCAGCTTTTGGAGAAAGCAACATTGTCAATATAGGAACAATATCAACAATTAAGATGAATCGTATTTTAAATCACTAGGAATAAATATTAGGATGCACCCTCCCATCACTATAAAAAATGAAATAAGGAATAAAGAGAAAACAAGTAAACTATACTAACTAGAATAGCAATAATACTCATAATAATATTGATTAAAAATGTAGTAGAACTCATCATAGATTCTTATGCAGAAGCATCTAGTAGTCTTAAAGAAGTCTAACATCACCTCCAAAAAAATAGTTTTCAAATAGTTTTTTAAAAAACATTTTTTCTAGATGTCTATTTGTGAAAATCGGACATCCAACTTTCGGATTCCCATCATTGCATTTTTAGTCAACTTTCTATTTTTAGCAAGTTCAAATTTTTTATCGTATGGAGGAAAAAAGTTATAATATTTTTAACTGAAAATTAAGTAGTTGAGAAAAATAATCAAGTCAAAATTACTCATTGTTTGAAAATTAAAAAGCTCATTAAGTTTATAAAACCTTGTCAAAAAATCTTTGAAGTTTTCTTTGGGGCACTAAACAACCCAATAGGGCCTTAAAAATGTGGGTACAAGGAATTTTGTCAATAGGGTTGTAGTTCTCTTAGAGAAATTTTTGACAATGTAAATAGTTCATCAATCGAACATCTGCATCACAAGTTATGCCTCTTGAAAGTTGAAACATTTTTCTGGCAACTTCTCTTTATCAAAACTTAGTTCAAATCTTTTAATTTAGTGCTC
This sequence comes from Cupressus sempervirens, assembly GCA_028749045.1. Classification (NCBI taxonomy): domain Eukaryota; kingdom Viridiplantae; phylum Streptophyta; class Pinopsida; order Cupressales; family Cupressaceae; genus Cupressus; species Cupressus sempervirens. Next base: position 688,761,752 of record CM053790.1, read on the forward strand.
AACAACCAAATTTCAAGTTTTAAAATCAATTTTTTTTCTCTAAAATAAAAAATATTATATTATTTTGGACCCATCCATAGATTTATGAGATTAGTTTTGGGAAGACAAGGTAGTACTATGAAAAAGGAGGCATTCTAGAGTTTAGCAATGTTGCAACCTATAGGGCATGTAGTTTGATCTTTTAGTTTTCTAATGTCTGTGTAATAATCTCTTATATTATATAATAAAAGTAACTTTTGTTGTACTCTTTTATGATTTTGTTTTGTGCCTTTATCAATTGGTATCAAAGCTTGGTTATTTTCAAGTGCATGGATATAATGTCAGTTGTGACATAGTTAACACCAATACTTATGGTTATGGGTTCAAGATCAAGATGCCTCCAAGAGTAATGAATAATATGTATAGTATAATAAATGTTTATGGATAGAATGCTATAGTATATGAAAGTTTTAGAGCCCTCAAAATAAAGATTAATGCATTACATGAATAGATGGGAAGAGGGTTCAAATTGGCTAGAAGGTAAGAAAGTAAAGAAGAAGAAGAGATTTAAGATCCATTTGAGGATGCAATACAAGAAGTTTGAAGATCTAAATAAAGTAAGGTTGCTAAGGAACATTTCCAAATTATAAAAATACCTAAGATTGAGCTTTCAAGTATTACTCTAGAAATCTAAATCTAGAAGATCTTATCAAATAGATAAATAATATGAAGGAACGTATTGAGTATGAGGAAATAGAGAAGCTAGATTAGGTCAAGTTTGACAAGACAAAGTTGAACGGCCATGCTTGTATTTTGTGGAAGGAACTCCAACTAGAAATAAATAGAAGAGAAAAGGGAATGATGACCAAGTTGTACTACATGGTAGAGAAGCTAAATAAGAAGCTTAGTTCAATGAACTATGAGTTTGATTTGTTGAAGAAGTTGTAAAGATTGAAGAAAATAATCAAGTATGTTAAGGAGTACTTAGAGGATTTTTACAAGAATCTTTGAAGAGGCCAACAAGGAAAAAGTTTCATGTTATCGTAATTGGTTTACATCAAGTATTAAAGAGAAGCTAAGCCTACTCAAGATTATCAAAGTTGAATGTGCTTATGGTTTTCTTTAGTGGTGTAAGAGAATCAAACTCTCATATTTGAAGGAAAACATAGAGGATTAAGTGAAGGAAGAAGGGGTAGTGTGAAATCCTTTAGGAATCTAAATGATAAGTAGAAGAAAAATAAAGATGTGGATACTAAACAAAATCAGAGGAATGATAGTTCCAATCATCCTAGTGATCAAACAATGGAGACTAGAAAGAAAAAGGAAGAGGAAAGACCTTAAAAGGATCTATGAGAGGTAACTTTAGAGAATCATAGTTCTAGTGTGGCGAGGAAGGACATTGACCCTATGAGTTTCCAAAAAACTAAGGAAGGATTGATAAAAGGATTAGGAGCCATGCAAAAGTTGCACATATAGATGAAGAAGCCTTGTCAAAGGAATTTAATGATCATGAGAGGGGAGAAATACTCATTGTGAGGAAATCCCTATTTACTGAAGGAAAATAATTAGATCAAAGGGGGGGGGGGGGGGGGGGGCGCTATTTCAAACTAGTTTCAATTGCGGGGATACATGACATGATTTGATTATTAACAAGGGGAGGACTAATAACATACTATCTAATTAAAGGGTCACTAAGATAAAGTTGAAAAGGGAGTGACACCCATATTCATATTAGATTGACTAGTTCTAAAATGACCACAAGGTCTTGGTTAATTAGCAGTGCTAGGAAAAGTTCAAGATTGGATGTTATCAAGATGAGTTACTTTGTGACATCATACCCATGGATGCAGGCAACATGTTGTTAGGGATATAATGTCACTTTGACATAAATGTTATAAATGATGGTTAAGAAAATGCACATTTTATGAAAAAGGCTTAATTTTATATTAAGCTAATGAGCCTTTTGAAGGAAGAATCAAATGTATATTAGAGTACTAGTATATGTTTTAATGGTGGGAGAAAATTTCAAGAAAACATGAAACACAAACACGTGTTATGCATTAATTCCTAGAATGGATAAAGAAGATAGTAGAGAAGTTGTAGTAGAGGTTTCAATTTTGTTGAATAAGTTTTGAGACATTTTCATTGGGAATGTCCTTGAGGGATTACCACCAATAAGGAATATTAGTCCTTACATAGACTTAATACATGGATCTAATTTTAAGAATAAGGTAGTTCATAAGATGACACTTATTGAGAATGGGGAGTTGAACAAACAAGTTCAAGAATTATTGAAGAAACCATTGGTTCAGGAGAACCTATGTCTGTGTAAAATACCTATAGTACTAGCAAAAAATAGCATGATGCTTGAAAAGTTTTTTATAATTATAGACTATAAACAAGATAAGAATTAAATACATGTTTTCCCTATAAAGGACATACGATCTTATGGACTACTTAAGTGGAGCTTAATATTTTTTTAATATAGACTGCAAGAGTGGTCATCACAAGATATGAATCACAAAAGGTGAGAAATCAAAACTAAATTTAAGGCCAAAGAAGGCATTTATGAGTGGCTATTCATGCCTTTTTGAAAAACCAATGAACCAAGAAAATTAATGTGTCTCATGGGTGAGGTAATAAAGACATTTCTAGGAAAGTTTTTAATCGTTCATAGAGATCATATTTTTATTTTTGATAAGATATTAGATGCATACTTACTACATATTTATGGGGTCTTTGAGAAGAAATTATAGGAGGAAATATTTATTGACTTGCTAAAAAGTAAATTTTTAAAGAGGTAATTAGTATGCTTTAAGTTTTGTTTTATAATTTTACTTGATAGTTTCAAAATAGAACCAATGGAGGTGAAATCCATTACAAAATAGCCTACTCCTAGGGATGCAACATAGGCAAGATCTTGTAATGGTTTAGCTAGTTTTGACAAAAAAAAAATCATTAGAGAATTTATTAGTATTTGTGAACCTTGAAATAAGACAATAAGAGGGGACATAAAAGAGTTCAAATATAATTAAGGAGTAGTAAAACATTTTTACATGTTAAAGAAGAAGGTAATATAGAAAAATCTATTTAGTACCTCTCCAATTTCAGTAAGGTGTTCTAGGTGGGTTGTGATAGAAGCAGTAATGCCACTAGATCTATTCAAAGCCAAGAAGGTAATATTGTTGCATATCTCTATTATATTTTAAATAATGAAATTGAAATTTTTTTTCTTTTAATCAAGAGATGAATTAGTTTTCTAGCTCTTATAACTAAATGAAACATGCAACACAACCGTATCAATGCACAAATAAAAAGTAAATTATTAGCATCATGAAATAACCTATAACACCATTTTTTTTATAGTAGAAATATTGTTACAAGATATCATCAATGGAAGTTATGACTCATGAAAAATTAGTATGCAAAAGTAATTATCCCTGTTAAATAGTTAAGTATACTTGTATGAAATAGGATTGCACAAGGCATTAGGAACTCTTCTAGAGAACACTGCTTATTTAAAATAGTTTAGATCTAGTGCTCTATCATTATGAACCCATCAATTACATAATATATGAGATAGAACTCAAATTTTGAAAAAAATCCAAAACAGACCTACTATATGTAGAATTACACTTGTCTCATTGATTCAAGTGTAGATATAAAATCATCCTATATACTTTCCTTTGAAATTTCACATCTTAAAAAGATAAAAAATAGAACATAGTCTTTGGATTGTCAATCTCTACATCAATGATCCAAATAATTGATCTTATATATCATTCACAAAATATCTTAGTTAGTCCAAATAGTAAATGATAAATCATGTAACTCTTATAGTAAATCACCATTTAATAATTTCTATGTAATTCTTATGTCTTCCATAGTTTTTTGTACCCTGAAAAATTACCAAACATTCCTTCACATCAACTACCCATGTTTTCCTAAGGATTATCCTAAAATAGTCTTGTTTGTAGAAAAATATTTTCAGCATTATATTGAGCAGATCATAGCTCACATATCTAATAACAACAAAACATGTGATGATAAAATTAGGCATATTAATATGTGTAATTGCAATGCTTAACTTCAAAGTTTCTAACCTTGTGACATCCATCTCTGTTAGACTACTTATTTTTTATGTTTTTTATATAATTTATGCATAAGCATGAGAGAAACATTAATTTTTTTAAAAATGATGTCACTGAATGATTCCATCAAATAGATTTGTGCAAGGAAAAAAAAGTGAACATTCTGAGGAGATGAAGAATTTATGCCAAATTACTGTGCACTAATCTCAAAACTCCTTGTTATGAATCTCTTACAATTTTAAGATTCACTGGGATACATATTTAAAATAAAGATCATAACTAATGTTGCTTTTGAACTAAGAAAATCATACTCAAAAATATGAAAAATAACTAAGTAGACAAAACATGCATTAGAAAGAACAAGAGACAAAGGATTTAATTTGGAGTTCACCAAATTTTTTCTATGTCTCTAGATTTGCAAACTTGCAAGATCAATGCTATTACTATGATTCAAAACTCATACATCATCATAGTCTTCCATGGAATTACAATCTACTTCCTACTTTCACACTGCAATGACAGGAACTTGCTAGCAACATGTTTGTTCCTAGCTCCTTTGTCACTTTTTACAATGCTAAGCAATAAAACTGCAACTCTCTATTAATGGGCATTAAGCCTTTACAATAATGACATAAGGTTGTAAAAAAAATACTTTCAAGAAATTAAATAAGTTATTATCTCATAGTATGAGTCCAATTAATTTTCTGCAGCATTCCCTCCTAAATTCTTGTCTATGATAGTTACAAAGACTTATCAAATCTCATTATTCATTTACAAACAATAACTCCCCTTTTATACAAGAAAATAACCATATTTGGTTTCTAACCAAATAACCATTTTATTTTTTTTAAATAACACAATATCCCCAAATATCCAAAATTTATCACTATCCTAAAAAATAATGGCCCTTATAATTTTGGGCTTACATTATAATCTCCCCTTGTTCAAAATTAAATCCAAACAAATAAATGACCTCCTTTTGGCTTTTACAATTATAAGCCTTACAATAAAAACTAATAAAGCTAACATCTCCATAATTGTAGGGATAATAATGACAAAAACATATTAAGATGGAGTGGTATCTTTAAATAAAACAAATTGATGTCCAAACTCGAAAAAATATTTGGAATTATTTTTCCAAAAGAATTCAAAACTCTACCAAGTCAGCATGATGACATCTTCAAAATCAAATCTTTTATTTTGAACTTTAAATTGCTATAATTTTCACATATGAATTCCATTTTTAATTAAATGAACATCATTGGAAAGTTCTCAATGAGCTCTTTAATTTGAAACCCATTGTTGACCACTTTTGAGATGATCAAATTTTTGGTCAACCCTTATTTTACTTGTTTGAAAAAGTCTTTGACTAAGCATATCCCAAGAAAATAGACTCCTTTTGACATGCTTCAAGATGTGTCAAGAAAATTTCGCCATGCTCTATACATTGATGCCAATTTTGGGAGATTCTAAGTGGGCTGAATTTTTGAGGTCTTCAAGATGCACGTGGATCATTCCTCCCCACTAATGGAGCTTTTGGACGTCCAAAAGGTTCTTAATTAGAAACTAAGTGAGAGAAACACTTTCCCACTAGTCCTGTATCTGTCCTCCTCATTTGTACACCTACTTCACCAAAAAAGTTGTACAATAATTATGAAAACTACAATTATGTAGCTACCCATTTTTATTTTCCTCCATCTTTTAGTTTTCATTACCCCAACTACTACCCATGTATAACACATTAACAACACTAAGAAATACAAAGATGATAATGCTACTGAGCTAACTATACTCTTGATCCTCTTAATAGGTTTTGACAAAAAATCCTCATGTTGTGGCATTGATGATCCCTGAAGCACATGATGGTTAGGCATTAAAGAAAATACACCATTTTCATGCTTCAAATCTCCTATATTTTTCACTTTTGCAGAAACAGGTGAAGAAGTTTTCCTCACATAAATGAGCTTCTCCATTTTCCTAGTGTTCATCAATAGAGAATCAACTGCAATCTTCTTTGTGGCCTTCTTTGGACAAAGCTCTAGATAAAGCTTCCAACAATAAGATTTTTGATGTCCAATTTTCTTGCAATAAGAGCAAGGTGTTTTCAAAATCAATCCTTTCTTTCCCTTCTCATTCTTCTAATTTTGAGATGAGTCTTTATGTACTATCCTTTTCAAACACTTGGAAACATTATGGTTATTCAACCCACAAAATGAGCATGGTTTTCTAAACCATAAACTGTTTACATTTCCAATTTTCTTATAATCAAAACAAACATTGGATTTACAAAGCTTGCAATACCTTTGATTGTCACCCTTGGTGTATCTATGTTGAGAAAAATCTATGTCCGTCCGTCTCTTGGACATCTTGCATGTGTTGCCACTACCTTAAGATGATGTCTCATTGCCTCTCTTAGATTGTTCTTCATCAAGAGAATTATTTTCATCCACTACATGGGAGTATTCTCCTTCACCAAATCCTAATCTTGCATAGAGAGGTCTAGCTTCCACCTTCACAAGTTCAACCATAACTTGTTCATGAATTCCAACTCCATTTCCTTTGTTGCCCATCTTGGTTAACAAACTCAATCCAATACTTTGAGTTTTTTTATGAGAATCACCAAGAGAACAAGCAAGAGTGTAAAGTTTAATACTATATTTTTAAATTTAATTTAGATCTTTGTTACAAGTATAAAAAATAACACCAATGCGCTGACTTTCTTCCAAAATTTTCAAATGTTAGTGTAGTAATAACATAAATAAATGTTATCAAACTCAACATTATCTTCAATCATTTTGGAGTGCTTGCATTAATAGATTATGATGCCAAGATTACATCAAGAATATTGGATATATATATATATATATATATATATATCAATCAAAGGGGTTTGGGGATGAATGAACATATCTCTAATTGGAGACATGGACATGTAAGGAAAATTGGCAACAAAGAATATAACCGTTTCCACATAACCCATAATAGATCTAAAATAAATATGGAATTAAAATCCACATGCAAGAGAATAGATAACATACCCACAAAATGTGACACAAGATATACCCTGGGAAACCCCCATTGAGGGAAAAAAACCCAGCCTCCAAAAGCATCCATCACCATGTATTATTCAACAAAAATACCATTGCCATACAACCATTGAAGCCTTCATGGCCATAGCCACAATCGAGCAAACTATGTGAACAAGCATGAATCCACACATCCCATGCCATGCTTTCAACCTTCACAAATTCTCCCTTGGCTAACCTATCAAGCCTTGTCCTACTCGACTCTTGCCTTTTGTCTTCTCCTTGTCACTCACTCTATTTTTTTCTCTTACAACAACTACCCTTGTGACTGCTTATATAGTAGCAAGTCCCACAAAACCACCAAGTGGTATTACATAAACCATGTGCTAAAACCATGTGCTACCTAACCCACTGACCCCACATTTAATATTGGGCATTTAATTCTTTTCCCCAATATTAAATAATTACATGAAATATTTTCACAATGTTACAATACAACTCATCAAGAATATTCCATGGGAATCTTTACATGTTGCACGTCCATCTAGGCACAACATTACATAATAAAATAAAATAATAAAATAACAATATTATGCAATGTGTGCAACACCCATTATCTCAACAGGACATTCATTCTCACACTTTTTTATTGTTAATTCTCAAGATTAGTTATTATCTTTAAACAAAGTGATTAACTATATAACCAATGATTACATTTGCAGCCCAATATAAAGGATAGATCGATCATGATCAAAACATCAAAAGAACCAAAAATAATCTTGATCATGCCTTAATGATCTTTGAACATATATATATCTCATATGTTTCAGACTATGGAAGATATAAAAGCATGTGTGTACGCTTATATGTAACAGTGTGTGCATCATGTTGTTGATATAGATACATATGTTCTTACCATAGTAATATTAGACCAAAGCTACATGCATTAGCAATCCCTCTTAGCTAGGGAAGACAAAGTGCATATATTTGAGTTTTTCTTTATATAAAAAGTAATATCCTCAAGATATATATAAGAAAATCAAGTCTTCTGATATTCTTTTAGTTATGGTCTGTATATAGATATCAAGTCACATGATATCCATCAACATGTTCTTTTAACTATCATGATTTTCCATGAATATCAAGTCACATAATATTCATCATTATAGTAATCTTATAATTATAAAGTTGTCACCTTATATTATTAGAATCAATATTTCATTATAAAAGATTGTCACCTCAAATAATGAACATAGGGTAGGCCCATGAGTCATAGACTCATACATATGACAAAAGAGTTTACGCTTTAAACATCTTTATTCAAATAGCAAAAATTTACAAAGTTGAGACTCAATCTCATAAACTTACATTTCAATCAAGCCAAGTTTCTTTCTGAAATGATCAACCTTCAATTTAGGAAGTGCCTTGGTGAGAATTTTAGCTTTCTGATCATGCTTATTAATATATTCTAATTAAATAACTCTTCTTTCCACCATGTCTCTTACATAGTGGTATAGAATTTCTATATGTTTATATCTATCATGAAATATAGGATTTACAGATAACTTGATACAAACATTTCTTATCACAGTGAATAGTGGTAGGTTTTATAGGTCACCAAACAAATTAGTAAGCAACTTCTCAAGGCACATTGCTTCTCTAGCTCACATTGTTTTTGCAATATACTCTGTCATAGTAGAACTTTGAGAAATAGAAGCTTTCTTTCTACAAATCGAAGAACTCATAGATGATCCTAAACTAAAACAATATCCTAATGTGTTTTTCCAATCTTTTATACTTCCATTCCAATTAGAATTAGTTTATCCATGTTACTCCAAGCTAGTATTCTCATATTTAAGTTCATAACCAATAGTACCTTGGAGATACCTCAATATATACTTCAAAGCAACAAGATGAATCTCACGAGGTTCACACATGAACTGACTTAATGCATTCACTACATAATAGATATTAGGCAGAGTATTTACAAGATACATCATGGACCCAATTATCTATCTATATAAGGTGGGATCAACTAGTCTGGATTCAAGAAGCTACGTGAACCATGGAATATAGTATGAGATGAGTAATATAAAAATGATCAAGAAAATTGAGAAGTTATCAAGTTCTGAGCACACATTCTTAAAGAAGCCAGGTGATAACATACATGACCAAGCATCAAAGTACTTACGTGTTGCAAAATGCAATTTTGATATGTTAGTTTTATTAGACCTACTTTTTGAGTCACCATGGTTATTCTTTATTGTATTCTTCTCTCTACAGAATTTTCCTTTTTGAATTATGCATAATTTTGCTTCCCAAGATCTATCATTTTATCTTAGCCATGAAAATTTGAACCTCATTGTGAGATCGTCATGAAAATTATTTTGAACCACTTTGAACCTCAGTTCAAAGTAGTTCAAATTAGTTCAACCAAAGGTTTAAAGACTAAATATTGATCTTGTAGGTGGGACCTATCAAGTACACCATTGACTTCATTTTGAACCACTTTTAACCCCTTTTAACCTGTGTTCAAAGTAGTTATGATACTAGGAATGTACGCTCAGGAGTGTTATTGATATTTGAAAAGATAGTTTTTCCTAAGGTGTTAGGGATGACATCCTAATGATGATGTAGATGTCCACTCTGAGTCATCATTGCCTAATATGAGTGATGATCTGGCACCATAAGTTAAATGGGGGAAAATCTAAATCATGTTTTCAAGAGAATAATAATGATTGTAAGGACACTTTCCTTAAGAAAACATTTAATGAAGAATCATCATAACTCCTTGAAGCATGTATACTATCCCACAATAATCTTTCCATGAAAACCTAATCATTCTATAACACTTTCTCCAGTATGCCAGATTTTTTTAATAACCAATTCTAAAGCCCATTTGTTTGTATTCTACTCCATGGTAAATTAATAGCTAAGCAACTGGAAAAGAAGGGATGTGTTATGGTCTTACAACAAATTACAAGTGAGAATAATTTTAAAAACTCTACTTTCCCCTTTTGTATTGTCATTTTTCATTTGGGAGAATTTTAAAAACCAATTCTAAAGCCCATTTGTTTGTATTCTACTCCATGGTAAACTGAGATTTGAAATATGGAAAAAGAAGGGAAGTGTTATGGTTTTACAGTAGATTACAAGTGAGAATCAAAAAAAAAAATCTCTTCTATCCCCTTTTTTAATGTCATTTTTCTTCTATTATAATGAAGTCTATAATATATTTGTCTGGGAATGCCTCTAGCCTTAAGTGCAAGAAACCAACAATTTTTTATACTAATTTGATGGGAGTCAAGGTTGATAGATTACTAGAAACTTTCCTAGACCAAGCTAAGATTAAGGGATGTCTAGAATTCCTAACAAGCGATGTCATTGAAGTAGCCACATTCCCCCTACATTTCTAAGTCTAGAATTACTCCAATTTTGTATAGACCATTATGATGTGAAAACCAAGACTATACTGAACAAAACTAGGAAACCCGTGTTATCAATCACTAGGGAAATTATGAGCTTCTATCTTTAAGTTGACATAATGTGCCTTTTCTAGTTATGGTCCTACGCACTCCTTTGTCCAATACTAAGAAAATACTCTAAAATATTGTAACCAAATGTCCATGAAGTGGATGGAAACATTTTATTGGGGAGGTTCAAGGATTCCTAAAATAATTACTAGGTATCATATGAAACCCCATATACACAACCTGACGATTTTAATGCATCAAGCTAAGGGTTTGGTTGATCTTTTTCTCTTCAAAGAATGGATGTTTTATTATATAGATATTGTTCTAATTGGTAAAAAATTTGTAGAGTGGATGGAGTTGATAGCTACCTCATTAAGGAGTCAACTGAAACACTCACATTCCTCTAAATAGGATTTTTATATGTCCTCGTATCTGTCTTATTTCCTTGCATGTGCTAGTGATCTCACCTCCATTCCTCATATCCCTAGATTGAGGACATAATGATATATCAATATTGTCCCTTGTTAAGGAAAGATAGATTGATAGAGGATTTTAGAAGAGTACATGATATATTTTTGGGAAATGTACACCTTACTCTTATGAAACCCCTATGTAGAGGATATCCCTAGAGGCTCAAAGATTGATTCAAATGTATGGGAGTTTTTACATCCAATTTGATAGGTTCAACTATTTGAGAGTATGAGGATTCCAAGAAGAACCTATTAAGTTACCCTAGTAGGCTTTGGATTGTTTTGTCATAGTTGAAATATGTGGACAAATGTTCTCTGTAATGAAAGATAATCTTCCTAAAGAGATGTGGGAATTTTCTTTCCCCATTAAGCTTGGATCTCTAACCTATAACAAAATGATTAATGCTTCAAAAAATGGAAGTGACCTATTGAACTTCAATTTTGGTTTCTATCAAGGAAGGCGAGATTTTGATAATAAAAAGTTTTTAAGACTAGTGCTTGGCATAAAGGACAAACTTCAACCAATACCTCACCTCAAAGATAGGTGGGAAGATTGTTGATCACTCAAGATTAACATTCTCTTAGATCACCTCACTGAAAGAGAAGTTCAAACTAGAAGGAATGATTGAAGATACTTTAGAGGTTATTGAACTAGGTTAGGAAGAAGTGATTAAATAAGTTCAACTTGAGGTGGATTGGAATAGAGATGAGGAGGATGACATAAGCCTCAAGACTAGATCCATATTGGCCTGGAAAAATTATTGGTTAAGAAGGAAAAGTATAAAATCATGCAATGAGAAACAAATTGCAAAACATAAAAAGCAAGTTTCTTTCTCTAAATCTTTAACTTCTAACATTCCACATTCATCCAATGTTGTAGGTTGTATTTTAACAGCTAAGAGAAAGAAAAAAATAGTGTCACCAAATTGACTGATGGCTCCCAAAACCAGGTCTAAAATGAAGTTTGTAACACCTACTTAGGAGATAGTTCAAGGGATTAATACTATGGACCAAGAAAGAAATAAAGGGGAAGAGCTTTCTCTATCAGGAAACTAAGAGATAGGTGTGGGGATGATAGGCACTCTAAATGTAGTTTAGTCTAGTTTCATGACTCCTTCTAGAACCAATCAAGGAGTAATATTTGCTAGTACTCTTCTACTCTAGTTGTCTAATTCTATGAATAAGAAACACAACTTTTAGCTAGTTACCATGCCATTCAAAGACATAGTTACCAAATATGTTGCTTGTGCTAAAAAGAGAAAAAAGATAAAGAACAATGCATGTCTGACTAAAGAATCTATCACAGGATAAGTGATGGTAGAAGTGGCCACATATAGGAAGAAAGAGGGTTCAGGTGAAGTGGAGCCTAAAGATTTTAAGGTTATTACTATGGATTTGGGAGTTCTTACTAGAGACACTAGCAACGACATCCTCAAGTTCTTGTTATCATTTTTTTGCCCCGCCAAGATTCGAATTTCAAACATCTAGCCCATCGAATGGCTAGTCCCAAAATTAATATTATTTTAATGCCTAAGAGACATCAAAAAAATCTAGGCGATCAAACCTTGTAAAAGTTTCTACGGCCCGCAAGTTCTCCATCGTCAGATCTCAGGAGATCAATGGTTGGTGCTATCTCGCCATCAGAAGTTGCACAGTGGATAGCATGGCGACATAGCGCCCTATTGACGCATGTTTGGTGGGTCCAGTTTGCAGGTCATCCAACGTTCTTTGGTAGGTCAAAAAAATTTCATGGCAGGCAGTCAGTTTCATGGGCTGGAGATGAGAAATGCCGGTGAGGCACTATGTCGCCATTGAAAAACTCATGAGTTTTTTGATAATGACATAGCGCCTAACGAAAAGTTGCCACAGAAAGAACTTCAGGCAAGCGAGTTGGGTCCCATTTCGTACTTCTTTTTCCTAGTTGGAAGGGTCCTCGATCCACGCTAACAAATTAGAACATGCCACATCTGTGAGGAAGAGCTACTCAATGGGTCGAGGCAGTACAAGTCGCCAAGATGATGCTACGCGGACCAGTGTGGGGTTGCCACGTGTGTTAGGGGGCTGAGGTTTCCAATGTGGCCGTAGGATCAAGGCGGGTCTTTCATGGCCATAGGATTAGAGCAGATCGATGGTTAGCACTATGTCACTTTTTTGAAGTTGCACGGTGAATATGATGGTGACATAGCACCCTTCTGCTACATGTCTAGTGAGTCTCAGATGTCAGCGAGGATTCATCAGTCAGTTGGTACGTGGCCAGTTCCTATTCATTGATGCACTGAGGGGGATGATCTATCTTGCTCACTGTCAGATCGGTTTAGATCAATGATAGGCACCATCTCGCTATGGTGAAGTTGCGCTGTCTTTACCATGGTGACATAGCGCCTCAGTGACATGTGTCGGGTGGGGCCGTGTTATCTCATAAACCTCAAGGGTGATGCCAAGTGTGCTGACAACAAAGGAGCAAAGTGCGAAGTATGAAAAGTCTTCACAATCATCAGATTAAGTTAGATTGATGGAAGATGCCTTGTCGCTATGGTGAAGTCGCGCGATCCTTACCATAGCGACATAACGCCCTTTCGCTACATGGATCAGCAGGGCCAGGTCTCACCAAGGTACGTTTGTCAAGTATTGTCAGGTTTCATTTGAGTGTGGTGTAGTTTTCGAGGTGGCGCCAGTTATGATGGGCCCAGGGTAAGAATAGTATAGTGGTACGATGAGTCTTCACGATCGTCAGATTTAAGGCCAATCAACAGTTGGCGCTATCTCACCATCAAAAGCTACACAGTGGATACTATGGCAACATAGCACCTTGTTGACACATGTCTCGCTGGCTTGTCCAAGGTTGATGGTTAACAGTTGGTAGTTAGTGTGATCGTCAAGGTTAATGATAATAGTTTGAAGGGTGGCACGGTTAGTTCGATAAAGGGTGGTCAACACAAAAGGACTTCCCAAGTGGCAGAACGAAAAGAAGTGATTGGCCTGTGTGGCCTATTTGGCTTGTGAAACTAAGTTGACTTTATGCTCCACTGGTTCATGAACCAAAAAATGAAGGTGATCTATTTTGTTGTGCAATCTGATCTTCATGATCGGTCCTAACCTACTCGGAATGAAGAGGAACACTCTACTATCTTAGTCGATCCATCTACCTGGTCAGAGCATCGATGGCACCATTTTATGTCCTCTCAGAACACCTTTTGCAAAAAAGATCAGATTTTCTTTAGATCCCCGTGATTGTCCTCCGTAGGACTTAATGGCAGGTAGCTACGAAGTCATTTCGGCAGGAAAAGATCTCAGTTATGCCTGAACTATAAAGGCAGATTTTGTAAATTTTGAAAGGGGGACCTTCTCTCTGATTTTCCTCTGCTATTGCTCCACAATTCTATTGAAAATTTCCTTATGCCTCTAAACTGTCTGATTCTCCACTTATCTCCTTCAACCATTGGTATTAAAGTGCAAGAATTCTTTGCCTGTGCCATTGTTTTGTGGAAATCTGTAATCTGCATGACTATATCTCTACTGGCCTATGAATGATATATAAGTGAACTTCTTCCTTGTGTCATTCATCTTGGTTTTTTGATCTATATGTGGTTATTTGATTAAAGAAAGTCTGGATGTGTATATCCTTAGTTTCATTCTGGTTCAGTACCGCATGTATGGGCTCCAGAGACTCAACCTCACAGTTCAAGTCCCACAGCTTGGAGGTTGTTTCCATGTTTCACTAGGTTTTCCTTGTGCATAGGCCTTGGACAAGGGTGCAAACCTAAGTGACAATAGTTCTCAATCGACCATATGTTGAGTCAATTAAATAAGGATAGCAAGGAAAAGAGGGAACTAAAAAAATTGGTCATCACCATGGCTTAATATATTGACTCTTTGATGAACATTGGTTCCCTCCCCTTTATCTAGGCACCATAGTATTTCAACCCTAACTCTTTTGATAGTTAGAAATTAGTCAAATAGATGAAAAGGGGGAGATTTCTTTTAAAGGTAATGAACAAATAGGTAGAATCTATTACGAAGGAAGGAGGTAAATTCATTTTAGATTTTACCACTATATATGTAGAAGGAGAAGTGTTATTAGGGAAAATATAGACTCTCATTCCAATGGGGGAAACATACCAAAGTCAATGCCAGACAATCACTTTTCAGGTGTATGAGGTGGAGAAGTATGGTGTGATAAAATTCCATAGTGAAAATCCTATGAAGGAAATAGATCCTTGCATGCTCTTTATTTTGAAGAGTAATATGAGTAGGAAAGAATCCCTTTATAAGGATGCCATAGAAGAGATGTGTGAAATTGAGCACAAGGTCATTGAGATGTATAAAGAGATACCTAAAAGACAAGCAAATAATAAATCGTACTAGAATTTTACAATTCAAACATGGGTGCACTGATTTAGAGACCTTAACAAAGAAATTTCAAGAAACCATCTTTAAGATTAGAGACAACAAAAACCCTATCCCCAAGATTTTACAATAGTGGCTAACATATAATTAATGTTGTATCTAAATATGGAGATCATGCCTAGGTAAAGTGGAAGGATCAAAGAACTAAGGTGGTAGAAATATGCTTGCAGATCAAAGATACTCACCTTAAAGAACTCACATTCTCATGTAGTATAGGAATTAATGAGTTCTTTCTAGAGCTAGAAATTGGTAAAGAAAACCACAACAGATGATGAGAAACTTGGTGCAGAAATTTAGTTATGAATAGTTCTCTTTTAGTTTCTTGTTTCAAAACTACTTTAAACTAGTTATGCTTGGTAACCGTTACTAATTGAAATGGTTGGGTTTTAATGAAGGCCCATCAGATATTGAAGAAAAATATATATGTTGTGGCATAGGACTAAGAAATGGTTAGATTTTAGTTAGATAAAGAAAAGAACAATCTTAGAAATAGTATTGTTTTGGGGGATTTTTTAATAGTGATTGATAGAAAGTAAGGATTATTTCTTCCAAAAAAATTTCCTTAGAAATTTACATCTATATATCTATTAGTACTTGTTATAGTTTAATACTTGAGGTTTGAGCTTAGTTGCTTATAGTTACTTTGAGAACTATTATGTTGATTATTCATAACATTGATTGTTGTCTTAAATTTCCACACTTGATCTTTTGGCCTTATTTTGTTTCATGTTGATTGAAGAATCTTAGTTTTTTTTTTTTTTTTTTTTTTTTTCTAAATTCTATTTTTTTTCTAGAAGAGATTGTGCTATTAAATAATCTTCTATTTCTAAAATTTGTGTATTACACCTCCATACTCAAGAGCATGTGAGAGATCCTTAAACACTTTCCAGTAAAATTTTATATATGTTAGAATTCTTTAGAATAACTAAGAAGGGGGGTGAATTAGTTATTCAAGGTCCAAATGCCCTATTAATACCTTTTTACTACTTTTAATGAATCCATACTTAAATCAATCATATAAGCAAGTTACAGTAAATCAACATGCAAAGATAAAACATTCAAGATCAACACATGGCACAATGATTTACGTGGAAACCCAATTTGGGAAAAACCACCAGTAACATGCTACTTGATTC
Source organism: Cupressus sempervirens (assembly GCA_028749045.1). Classification (NCBI taxonomy): domain Eukaryota; kingdom Viridiplantae; phylum Streptophyta; class Pinopsida; order Cupressales; family Cupressaceae; genus Cupressus; species Cupressus sempervirens. Next base: position 688,778,334 of record CM053790.1, read on the forward strand.
TCACTCTTCTGAAGTGATGCCCTGTTAAAAGCCTACCCTATTAAAGGCTTACAACACACTGTTAAATGTGACCTTGTTAGAGGATTTCACCAAACTATTAGGAATGGGCCTAGTTAAAGGTCTTTAGAACATTCACTTGGAATGTCACCCTGTTAAAGGATTTTTCTAATGGCTATTAAACCAACCTAAGTCCATAGGATTTAGACTTACAGTTACAATTGCTAGAAAGTAACAATAATGGTCTTTCGATTTGATATAACTTACAACATACTTTGCAGATTTTAGATCACACTTTCAGTTCAATCCTTATGCTTGGCTTTAATCTCTTTAGCTCTGACTGCTTGTCTTCCTCTCAAGCTTCGTCTCCTTGAGTCCCCTAACTCATTCTACCAATGCAATCATCTTTGTGGTCATCTATACAAATTATGCTTGACCACTGTCTCTCTTTTCTTCTATCCCTTCTCGCTCTCTCCTTCTCTTATTAACTTATGTCTTCTTATATAGAAGTCTAATTTGCCTTTACCACTCAATTTTCCTTCTTCAATTTTAGGGTTTCAAAATTGATTAGGTAGGGTACAATGTATCTACCCCATATCTTGTTTTCTTCTTGAAACTTCACTAGTTGTATCTTAAAAATGTTCTACATGGTGTTCTGTGCCACCAACTCATCATTCTTATCTTCCTTTTAATTCACAGATTTCTAGATAACAACCTTGTTGGCTTAGATCTAGCGAATCTTTGATTTCCTAAATAATGCAGCAACTCGACATTATTGAGTTACTAGTGCTCGGCACCTCTGTGTTACTCGACACCTATACTAGCTCGCCACTTGAACTTGCTCGGCACTTGAACTTACTTAGCACTTGAACTTACTCGGCACTTGAACTTACTCGACACTTGATTCTACACGGCACCACTCAGCATCTGAAGTTTACTCGACATTAACTAGAACTTGCTCGGCTCTTACTAGCTTGCCCGACTCCTTCTCTCTAATGAACTTAGTTTGAGCTTTACAAAATACTTAGTTAAAACCTTAAATCTTTGATATGGTTTAGTGTTCCCATTCTTTGTAGTATGTCATCAAATACATTCTTTCATCAATGGCTTAGCTGATCCTTGTACTTCATTCTAACATCATAACTTCAACCTTTCTCTAGGTATTTTAGTTACATCTTATTAATTTCCTCCACCTTGACAATCAACTAATTGATAGTATTTGGATCACTAAAGCAATTGTCATCCCTGCAAGTAGCAAGTTTGACATGAATGGCAAAACAATGATTGAGGACATTCTTTACTAGTTCCATATTTTATTCCAACAATCTCCCTCAACTTTTTTAATAATTATTTCAATCATTTCAAACAATCTCCCTCTTTGGCATTGATGGCAAACCAAACTGATCAAGTAATCAATTCAATTACCACCAAGATTGTATACATTGTCTTTCTATATTTCACTTCTGATCTCATATATCTCCCTCTTTCATATATGTATCTCCCTCTTTCTTTGCATTGATCAGTTCCCCTACATATTTCTCCCTCTTTGACATAAATGCCAAAGATGTAGCATTTTTATCATGCAAAATATAAGCTTTGGCTTCTTGTTGTTTTTCTCCCTCTGTCACCATGCTTGTGATTGATTTGGAGTTTCTGTACCTGCTATCATCCTTTGCATCAACCTATTAATATTTCAATGATTTATTCCTATTGATGCAAGGCAGCTTCCTTGTTGCCTTAAACTGCTTGGTTTAGGGGTATGACCCCCAATTTGCCTCTAAGATATTCATAGGCATATTTGGGCAATGGTTTGGTGAAGATATCTGCAGTTTGTTCCTTTGTGTGAATGTATTCCAACTTCACTTGTTTTTCTTCTACCAATTCTCTGACATAATGATACTTGATTGCGATATGCTTGGGTTTTGCATGCATCACTGGATTTTTGGATATGTTTATAGCACTTGTATTATCACAATACAATATCACCGGTTTTGTTACTTCTTCTTTCATTCCATTCAATAGATGTGTGAGCCATACAATGTTTGTACAATTGACTACAGCTGCCACATATTCTGATTCTGCAGTGGATTGGGATATACATGTTTGTTTCTTGCTAGTCCAGGCAACCAGCCTTTTGCCTAGAAATAATGCACCTCTACTTGTACTTTTTCTGTCATCAATGTTTCCTCCCCAGTCTGCATCTGTATATGCATTGAGTTCAAATTTTCCATTCTTTTTTTAGTATAGACCAACATCATCAGTCCCTTTGAGATATCTCATTATTCTTTTTACTGCTATGAGATGATTTTCTTTAGGATTAGCAGAAAACCTAGCCACTATTCCAACTACTAATGCTATGTCTTGTCTACTATGCACAACATATTGTAGTTTTCCAATCATGGATCTACACATTATTTGATTGACTTCAGTTGACTCATCATTTTTGGACATCTTATTTCCTATGGCCATTGGTGTGCTTACTGGTTTGGATTCCTCCAATCCAAATGTTTTAAGAATTTCTTTGATGTACTTTGATTGTGTAACAAATATTCCATGTTTAAGTTGGTGTACTTGCAATCCAACAAAAAATTTGATTTCTCCAAACATGGACATTTCAAATTCATGTTTCATTCTATCAGAAAAGCCTTTGCAAAGTACTTCCTTAACACCAAATACTATGTCATCCAAAAAAATTTCAGATACAATAATGTCTTTACCTTCTTCACCTTTGATGTACATGTTGTTGTTATCATCAGTTCTTTCAAATCCAATTTGCACTAGATACTTGTGAAGTCTCTCATACCATACTCTAGGTGCTTGTTTCAAACCATAGAGTGCTTTATGTAGCTTACACACCATATCCCTGTTGTTCTCATCAACAAATCCTTCTGATTTTTCAATGTAGACTTCTTCTTCTAGTATACCATTTAAGAAGGCAGATTTTACATCCATCTGATAGACTTTGAAATCTTTGTAAGCGGCATATGCAAGTAAAGTTCTTACTCCTTCCATTCTAGCAACAGGAGCGAATGTTTCTCCATAATCTATTCCTTCTTCTTGAGCATAAGCCTTGCATACTAATCTGGCTTTATTTTTGGTAATCTCACCATTCTCATCTAGTTTATTTCTAAATACCCATTTGGTACCAATCACATTCTTGTCAGTTGGTCTGGGAACCAAACTCCAGGTTTTGTTTTTCCTTATTTGATTAATTTCTTCTTCCATAGCTTTATACCAGTCATCATCCTGTAATGCACCATATACTGTCTTGGGTTTAGATTTGCTGGTCAGACATGATTCATGTCTTAGTCTATTCCTTGTCATTGGTCTTGCATCTTTGTCACCAATTATATATTTAGCAGGGTGATGTCTTTTTACATATTTGGATAATCTTGGATCTATCCTTGTTTCCAAGTTTGATCTTTCAGATTCAAGATCACTATGCACTTCATTGTCAGGTTGTTCTTCATTATGTGTACTATCTTCAGAATCAGATTATGCATTTTCTTCATCTTGTAACTTGGCTTTTGAATGCAACTCGGCATTCACTAGTTGTGAATTAGCTGAAACTGAGACTTGTTGTTGATTTTCAATTTGATTGTCATCATCCTCATCAGAAGTCATTCTTTCATAAGAATATACAAAGGTTCTATATTCTTCCATTTTCTTTGGTTCTTCAGCTTGGACTTCTGTGTGCTCATCAAAATTTACATTTGCACTTTCCACAATTTTGTTAGTGTTAACATTCAAACACTTATATGCCTTACTTCTAGTGGAGTAACCAAGAAATATACCTTCATCACTTTTTGCATCAAATATTCCATTTCTAGTATCCTTCAGGATAAAACATTTGCAACCAAAGACTTTGAAATGTTTTACATTGGGTGAGTAACCATACCATAATTCAAAAGGTGTTGTATTTGTACCTTTCTTAAATTGTACTCGATTCAGTGTATGAACAACTAAACTTCTAGCTTCTCTCTAGTATTTTAGAGCAACATTCTTTTCCATCATTAATGTTCTAGCATAGTCAATCACAGATCTATTTCTTCTCTCAGGAATTCCATTCTGTGGGGGAGTTCTAGGAGCTGACATTTGTCTTTTGATTCCATTGTCATTACAGAATATCTCGAATTCATTTGATGTAAATTCACCACCTCTATCTAATCTTAGGCATTTTAGGCTTTTTCTAGTTTCCTTTTCAACTCTGGCCACATACCATTTAAACATTTGAAAAGCATCAGATTTTTGCTTTAAAAACATAACAGTCATCATCCTGGAATAGTCATCAACAAATAGCATTATGTATTTATCTCCTCTATAGCTTTGTATTTCCATTGGGCCACATAAGTTAGTGTGAACTAACTTAAGTATCTCTTTAGATGTATAGTTCTTGCTTTTGAAACTTGATTTTTTCATCTTTCCTAGCTGACATTGTTTGCACATGATATTATCAGGCTTTTTCAGTTTTGGTAGACCTCTGACTTTCTTCATTTTACTAATGTTGACTAGATTATCAAAATTTACATGACATAATCTTCTATGCCATAACCATTCATCATCAAATTTTGCAAATAGACAAGAAGCATCATCCATATCAAGGTAAAACAAATTACTCTTTTTTTGATCTCCTTTTCCTATTAGTTTACCATCAGTATCATAGATTTTTGCAGTTTTGTTTCCAAATTCCACTTTGCAACCTATATTGCCTAACTGTGAGACACTCAGTAAATTGTAGTTTAATCCTTCAACATAGTATGCATTATCACATGAAATTTGTTCTATGAGCTTAATGGAACCTTTTCCTTTGATTTGACATGGAGCATCATTACAAAATCTAACACTATTTCCATCATATTGAGTAAAGTTGACAAACTTACTTTTGTCTCCTGTCATGTGCTGTGAGCATCCACTGTCTATGATCCATCTGTCATTCTTTTTTATACATGTCACCAGTGTTGTGGCTTCTTCTTCATCAGATTGGTCCTTCATGGCTACATAAGCAACTTCATCATCATTGTCATCAGAATTTTCTTCAACAATATAACACTTCTTACCTTTTTCTTTGTAATCTCTTTTGTCATTATCTCTTCTGTTCTTGTATTTATTGCTTTCCTTGGAATCCTTTTTTTGTGGACATCCTACAGCAATATGACCTACTTCATTGCAATTGAAATAGATGATAAGCATCTTACCTTTGAATTTTCCTTTTCCCTTGTGAAATCTTCTAGTGAGCAATGCTTCCAATTGTTCCACATCTTCCTCATCAGTGCTACTGTCACTAGATACATACTTCATTTTTCTTCCTTTCTTTGATTTTACCTGTTCGGCATCTTTCAGTGATAACTTTTCCTTAAAAGTAGATTCAACATTTTCAGGTTTGTAGTTGTCAAAGTTAGATAACTCAAATGGTGTGAGTCTACCTATTATACCTTCAAAGCTTAGATTATTTCCTGGTATGCATCTTAGTTCTTGTATTGTTGATACTCTAATAGCATAGATAGGGAGCAAGGTTCTTAAGAACTTACTATTAATAGTATCCTCATCCAATTGACCATTCAAGCATCTTATTGCACTTACCACTTCCTTTATTCTTGCACCATACTAAGTAGCATTCTCATTTTCCTCCATTTTCATGCCGTAAAACTTTCCTTTGAGACTTTCTCTTTTTTCTCTTTGTACATTCTAATCTCCTCCATAGATGTTTGATAGTGCTTTCCACATTTTGAATGTTGTGTCACATCCTTTGATATCATCAAATTCAGCATAGCTGAGTGCAGATGTAATTTCCAGCATTGTCTGATTGTGTTCTTGTTTGTTTTTCATGTCTTCTACAGTAGGAGTACCAGTTGGATCTACATGTTTAGTGACAATTGAATTTTGGACATAATCTCATATGGATCCAAGATGTAGCTTCATCAAACTTTGCCATGCAACAAAGTTGTCTTTGTTGAGCTTGGGAACATCTCTTTTTGGCATTTTGATCTTTTCTGCTAGTAGTCCATTTAAACTGAATCAACAGTCAGGCTCTGATACCAATTGTTAGAATTCTTTAGAATAACTGAGAGGAGGGGTGAATCAATTATTCAAGGTCCAAATGCCCTATTAATACCTTTTTACTACTTTTAATGAATCCATACTTAAATCAATCATATAAGCAAGTTATAGTAAATCAACATGCAAAGATAAAACATTCAAGATCAACACATGACACAATGATTTACATGGAAACCAAATTTGGGAAAAACCACTAGTAACATGCTACTTGATTCTCACTCTTCTGAAGTGATGCCCTGTTAAAATCTTGCCTTGTTAAAGGCTTACAACACACTGTTAAATGTGACCTTGTTAGAGGATTTCACCAAACTATTAGGAATGGGCCTGGTTAAAGGTCTTTAGAACATTCACTTGGAATGTCACCTTGTTAAAGGATTTTTCTAATGGCTATTAAACCAACCTAAGTCCATAGGATTTATACTTACAGTTACAATTACTAGAAAGTAACAATAATGGTCTTTCGATATGATATAACTTACAACATACTTTGCAGATTTTAGATCACACTTTCAGTTCAATCCTTATGCTTGACTTTAATCTCTTTAGCTCTAACTACTTGTCTTCCTCTCAAGCTTCATCTCCTTGAGTCCTCTAACTCATTCTGCCAATGCAATCATCTTTGTGGTCATCTATACAAATTATGCTTGATCATTGTCTCTCTTTTCTTCTATCCCCTCTCACTCTCTCCTTCTCTTATTAACTTATGTCTTCTTATATAGAAGTTTGATTTGCCTTTACCACTCAATTCTCCCTCTTCAATTTAAGGTTTCAAAATTGATGAGGTAGGGTACAATGTATCTACCCCATATCTTGTTTTATTCTTGAAACTTCACCAGTTGTATCTTTAAAACATTCTACACAGTGTTTTGTGCCACCAACTCATCATTCTTATCTTCCTTTTAATTCATAGATTTCTAGATAACAACCTTGTCGGCTTAGATCTGGCGAATCTTTGATTTCCTAAATAATGCAGCAACTCGGCATTATTGAGTTACTATTGCTCAACACCTCTATGTTACTCGACATCTATACTATCTCAGCACTTGAACTTGCTTGGCACTTAAACTTACTTAGCACTTTAACTTACGCGGCACTTGAACTTACTCGGCACTTGAAACTTACTCGGCACTTGATTCTACTCGGCACCACTCGACATCTGAAGTTTACTCAGCATTAACTAGAACTTGCTCGACTCTTACTAGGTTTCCCATCTCCTTCTCTCTAATGAACTTAGTTTGAGCTTTACAAAATACTTAGTTAAAACTTTAAATCTTTGATATGTTTCAGTGTGCTTATTCTTTGTAGTATGTCATCAAATACATTCTTTCATCAATGGCTTAGTTGATCCTTGTACTTCATTCCAACATCATAACTTCAACCTTTCTCTAGGTATTTTAGTTACATCTTATTAATTGCCTCCACCTTGACAATCAACTAATTGATAGTATTTGGATCACTAAAGCAATTGTCATCCCTGCAAGTAGCAAGTTTGACATCAATGACAAAACAATGATTGAGGACATTCTTTACTAGTTCCATATTTTATTCCAACAATCTCCCTCAACTTTTTTTATAATTATTTCAATCATTTCCAACAATATACATGTTTACTACTTTGTTAAATTAAATTCATTGATAATTTATCAAAAGGGAGTTTTACCTTTTAAAATTCAGACCAAAATAGTTATGAGAATGTTTATCCAATTGTTGCAACCATCACTGATTTCCTACCTTGCGCATAGATTATGTTATTTAACTTTTAGAGGAAAGAAAACTCTATTTGCCAACAAGTTCATAATGTCACAAACTCATATGTGAATCATTTTGGCTGACATTTCTATAAGATTTAATATTTATAGAGACAAATCAGATTTTGATTATCCATCATTAGTAGAAGGTGATGCCCCCTAGGCAAACAATTCAACCAATCTAAAAGGGAACATAAATGAAAAAATATGACAAAGTTTAAACCATTGATCAAGAGATGGAAGTTTCACATGAAGTCTATATAAGGAGGATTCTAACCCTAGAATCATGTTGGATGAAATGCAAAAAGGATAAATGCATGTGAAAGAGTTGAAGAGATAGATCCAATAAAAAGAGCAATCAAAGTAGTGAAGGACTAAATAAATTTCATAGATGAGGAGAATTATGTTACAGATAAAAGAAAGAGGAGCCCCAAGATTATCTTGCAAGGCATACTGAGGATCAAGTATTGAATCAATTATTCTATAATTGATACAAGGACAATTTCTTAACAAAGTTATCCTGATAGGCCTATGTTAATCTCCTAACAGAGTCCTTACTTTATTGTAAGTGTCAATCCCTCTAATAAAGGAAGACCTAATAGTATCTAAGTCTTTAAAAGGACAAACCTCTTACTAGGTAGATCATATATTATGATCAAACATTGTAACCTTAATAGGTTAATTTTATTGTTGCAGTAATGAAGATTTGTGGGTTTCATCCCTACTCGAGTTTTACCTTCATCTTTAAGTGTTTCTAGGTAACCAAATAATTGTTTATGTGTTGAACTATTATGGATGTGATGGAATTATTTTATGTTACAACATTATAGTTTTGATGATGAATTAGGTATTTTTTAATGACATTGGTTTTGAAGTCAAAAGTATAAGATCTCAATTCACCCCCACTGCCTCTCAGTATCTTGTTTCCTATATATATATATATATATATATATATATATATATATATATATATATATATATATATATATAGGGAATAAGAGCTCATATCTATTGTCAAGAATATTAACATCTTGAGAGTCTAAGATCATGGAGATGGAAGTATACAAGATGGGAAAGATCATTGAAAATTAGATAATTGAAATACAGATCAGGTTGCAATAATTAGAAATAACATGTGAAGAATTGAGAAAATCCCTCAAAAGGAGAAGAGAGATGGCTACACAACTTAGTGATACTCAATACAATGAATTTGATATAAAAATTATTGTTGGACAATGAAAAGACTGGTAATAAAGATGAAGAAATGACATAATTACTAGAGAAGAATAGTGTCCTAGTGAAGGAAGCAAAAGATATGAAGACAGAACAAGAAATCCAATCTGTCACACTACATGAAGCTATTGAGCAAAAGAAGAAAGAAATAGAAGATAAGATCATGGATGAAGAAGACAAAAGGAAGATAGCTATTAGAATTGAAAAAACACCATTTGAATTTTAAAAGTTTACACATACTCGATATGATAAACCAATTGGTAATTACAAATTAGGAAGCAAATATAAAGTTATACAATGAGAAATTGAAGAATCAATTAAAGCATGAAAATGAACTCATGAAAAGGATGAACAAGAGAAATGAAGCAATCAAACATTCTAAAAACATGATGAAGTCACTAGGAGAAAGAGATACATCTAGACTTGGATACAAGCAATCTTCAACTACTGAAGAAGGAAAATCATCTAAAAGTTAAGAACAAAGGAATACAAAATAAAAAAATAAAACCTACATGATATTGCTATTGAAAGATTAGACATACAACTAATGTTTGCAAAAGAAAAAATGTTAAGAAAATTCATAAACCTAATCCAAGTGGAAATTTTTCTAAAGGTAAGAAAGCAGGACATCAAGCTCATGAATACAAAGCAGAGAACCCAGATTCAACTATAAAGGTATCTAGATTCCAAGGTCACTACTACAATTGTAAAAAGTATGGACATAAGGCTTATGAGTATAAACTTAAGAAGAAATCACACTAGTTACCTAGAAAAAAAAAACATATGCAACAAAGAAAGGCAATTTCCATGATTGGGATTACAACACATGGTTTAATTGTCACCATTGCAAAGAATTTGGACACATTCCAGAGAATTGCATCAAGACAAATTTTAGAGGAAATTACAAGAAATGGTTAAATGGTGAGATAGTATGTTTCAATTATCTTAGAATGGGATACATTAGTAAGAACTACAAGACCAAGACACTTGTACCAACACCAAGAAATGAAAATGACAAACCAAAAAAGAAGAAGACATGGATAGAGGTAGTAAGAGATGGAAGACATAGAGTAGAAGACACTATGATCACCTAATCTGATTGATCTGTTGATCACACCACATCTCACTAAAAGGTAGAGGTATGTAGGAAATATATACTTGAAATATATATTTTTCGTCAATTCCTAGAATTAAAGTGATGAAAAGATATATATGAATACTTAGAGATACATTGAGAAATGTTAGAAATGAAAATTTATTAAGTACTGAGCATTAGTGGTATAGTCCATATTGATCGAGTTTTGTAATATAGATCGAGTGATCAAGAAGGATTGCATACTGACTAAGTGAATTGGTCATGACCAAATGAATAACTTTGATTGAATTAAATTTAAGGCTGAATTCCAACTATCATGTGCTATCTGAGTACAAGGACATATATTATGGACCTAAATTAAAAGATCAAAGGTATATATCAAATTTGAACAAGTATTTCTGCTACCTAGTGATCAAAGAGTTCGATAGAAGATTTAAGGAGATCTCAACAACTAAAGAAAAAAATCATGGAAAGGAATTATCAAACTTTGGAAACTAAGTAATTATTACTCTTATTGCCGAGTAAGGTAAATTTGTGACATATTTTATTAAAATTTGTAGTTCACAATGGTGTCTAGAAGTGAAGTGTCAAAGGATAACAATGCACAAATCATAGGGAATGCTCATAGACCTCAAAAAAAACATTTAAAACATAGTTAATATTGAAACCCCTACTGATAATTTTGGAGCATTATCATCTATTCCACCTATATTCTTGACTATGCAAGACATCAAATCATGTTATCAATGTAAGATTAGAGAAATTGGAGACTTTGAAATCAAAACTACATATGACAAGTTATGTGTAAATGAAATTCTGAAAGATGAATTCAAACTCATTTCAAAAAAATGGCTAACTCATGCCCTAGATTTTACTAAATTTTTCAAGAATGAATGGATAATGATTTTTCTAAGCTGAGTTCATGACATAAAAGTATGGTTGGAAGGTGGGCCAATGAAGATCAACAAGGTAATAGTTTAGAGATTAATTGGGTATCCTTCACCAAATTGACCTAAGAGTATAAGGAGTCACACATGAAATAAAATTGAAGACCTAACAAAGGAAAAGTGGAATGGACATGAAATTTCAATAGATAGCATTGAGAATCCACTAATTGAATTCATTGTTTGTGTGATTGCACACAAGTTTTATCAATCTAGAATATTGAACAACATGCCATGCATGGTAGTTGATTTGGGATAAAAATTTGTGAAGAACTATCATGAATATGATCTTTTCAAGATGTAGTTACATAAAATTATAAAGAACATAGAAGTACTAAGAAAAGTTAAGAACACATCATCTAAGTTTAGATCCCTATTAGTTTGTATATTTTTCTATGTATAGAACTATTTCCCTACTATTGGAAGGATTACATGGGACATAAATAGAACTCTTATAGATCAGCTAAATGAACTAATATAAAGATTAGGAGAGAATTTCAAAGGACACATGGATAACTATTTTGAAGAATTCAAAACTAAAATGAAGAACAAAATGAGGATTCCAAAGTTAGTTGTGGATAAATATTTTGATGAAATTTGTTTCATAAAGGACACATATTTTGTGTATGCACAAGAAGTAATACCAAGGGTGACATGGTTGAGACCTATGCCTTATGAGGTAAATGTTTATGATATATTAGTAGCTATCATTACACTATTGGTACAAGATATAGATGCTAGTATTGAATAGTTTGGCACATATGAAACAATTATTGCCAATCTGACTACTGAAGCTAGCACACCTAAGGTGGGTAAGTAAAGAAAAAGAAAATTTGTTGAGGCAAGTAAAATTGAACAAGGAGAAGGGTTAGGTCAACCCTCAAAGGTCAAGGAAGGAAAATGAAAAGAGCTTGTAGTTGTGAAATGGAAGGCCACAAAAAAGAGGAAGGTTGTGATTATTGCACCTAAGGTGAAGGAAGAACTTTAGAAGGACATGCAAGAAATCATAATACCATCAAGGTCAAAGGGAAAGGTGTTTATCAAAAGAAGAAAGTTAGCACAACCTATTACTAAGCTACTACTAGGGAGCCCATCAAAGAAGAGGAAGTAGGAAGAAGAGAAAGTGAAGAAAAAGAATCTAATAGTTGCACAAGAGAAGGAGGAGGAAGAAGAAAGGGCAGATCTAATGAGACTAGAAAACTAAGAAATTGTAAATGTACTCCCTCCAATGACTACAGATCAGGTATGTGAAAAACTAATAAAATCAAAAAATATTTTAGTTCTTAAAGACATACAATATGATTCTTTGAGAAATGAAGATCAAGGTAAACTTGATGAAGCTTTAAATGATATGTCGATCAAGTTTATAGACACCATTATGGAGGTGGAAATTGGAATTCTTGTGGGATTGTATAATAGAGTGCATGCTAAATGGAAATGGGCATTGACAACATAGAAAAAAATAAGAGAAACAACATTGGCACACATCATGCCAGATTTGGGAAAGACACATATGTTTATTGTCCTCAAATATTCTATTAAGAAGCTTATGCTAAGAGATAGGGCATACAAAGTTCTAAATTATAAAGTTCCTCAAGTTGAAATAGCAAGTGTTGAATTCTAGAAAGAAGTATTTGGAGCACTTAATCTAATTGTAGAGGTGAGGGAAATCCAAGATGCTACAAAATTTGTAGCTAAAGAAAAGTAGGAAGTGGCTAAGCTAGCTATAGAAATTGAAGAACTTGTTAGCATAATTTAATTTAAGGATACTATCACAATTGAAGATGACACTAACATCCCTCCACCTAATCCAAATATACCCAATAAAGAATAAATTCAAGGATTGATGAAGACACAAGAAAAATTTGTACAAATCCAATTTTGTTAAAGGTAATTGAATATCCAAAGCTTGAAGTTAAGAAGTCTGATGGTGCTATAGTCATACTAGTTATAGCGACTACAAGTCCTACGAAACTTGGTAAGGTAGTGATTGTATATTCACCACCAATGTATTGTATGAAAATTTTGAGAAAGAAAGAAAATTCTAAGAAATTTTCAAGTACAAGTCAGTAGATGAAGGAATTACATAGAAAGAGAAAGAGGCTACTCAAGCTCTCATTCAAATGTTGAGTGCAAAGGTTGTAGAACCTACACCAGTGACACCTATGCAACATATGATATCTACAATAGTGTGGCAACCAAAGGAGAGATCAAGTGAGAAATTGAAGCAATTATAACTATCATTACTGAGTGCTACACCCTCAAGATCTCAAGCTATGACTCATGTAGAAGAGAATATTGATGAGTCAATAGACCTTAATGAGATAGTTACATTACCTACATATGATTTGAATAATCTTACCTTTAGAGAAAATGCATGAGCTATAAATCTTGTTGGGTCAAAAGGCCAAACAAGAACAAATGAAGAAAGAACAGAATAGAAGATAGGTATTTCATATTGTCAAAAATATTTTTATAGATCCTTTTGGCATTATAGATGTCAATCATCATCATACAATTTTGGATCAACTAGTATATGCAGTTGATAGATTTCAAATAGAAGACATAGAAAAAAATGAGAAGTTGTTACACTAGTCTAAAAGAAGAATGGAGCATAATGTATTACAAAAAGTCTCGCATGAACTTGTACAACAACAAGCCAAGCTTTCTACAACTATTACACAATTGGAAACAATTTTGAAATAATAAACTCTTTATATTTGAGATTGTGTGATATAGAATTCTTTACAATAGATACTCAATGATCACTAGAGTTATTACATTCAAGTATAAAGATTAATGTTTACTCAATGAGAAAGAACACAAATTCAAGTTCATTTTCATTCAGTGAACTTATAATTAATTAGACAAGGTTAACTGAGCTCATTGTTAAAGATGCAAAAATATTGACTAAGTTAGCATTAATTCAACTTCAATTATTTCCATAAATAGATATAATTCAAAATGTTATTTCTATTTCCAAGGAAATTTTGAGAAAGATACAAATTTTGCATACATTGCAATATTCATTGACCTAGATGTCAACCTAGAAGTTTAGTTTCAAATTTTGGATAAGGTAAAAGATAGATGGAACAAAGGCTATGCCAATATCGTGGCAAGTCAATTTTTTTTGAGAAGTTTCAACTCACCCCAAAAACTCTAGTTGTCATCAGTGACAAAAACAATGCCAATAATTGACAAGTCAAGGGGATAATTGATAAATGATAAGAAGGGAAAAATATAAAGGGGGAGTTAAATTTAAAGTTATATTTAGAGTTATGAAGAATAAGATATCAATCATGGTCTCAAGGGAGAATACATTTTTATAAGGAATGATTTCATGAAAAAGTGTTTTTGCTTCTAATTTCAAAGGGGGAGATTGTTGATCTCTAAGCCCATGTTGCTTATTACTGACCAAACACTTAGTCATTTGCAAGTCATTTACTAGGTAAGATTACAAGGTCATCACAATGACTAATTTTTCTAGCAAAGTCTAAGAAAGTTACACTTCGACCAAGTAGTACAGTAATTGTCAAGCTTTTAGTAGTGATCAAAAAAGTATCTAAGCTAAGGAATATAGTATGAGATGAGTAATATAGTGATGATTGAGAAAATTAAGAAGTTATTAAGTGCCAAGTGCACAAACTTATAGAAACTAAGAAATAGCATACATGACCTAGTTTCAAAGAACTCAAGTGCTAAGCAATGTAGTTTTTATATGTAAGCTTGTAATGGCACACACTCATCTATGAATCATTTTGACTGATATGTATATGAGATTTATTATCTATAGTTCTAGATAAGATTATGATTATGTGTCATTAGTAGAAGGTGATGAGCACTAGGAAATCAATTCAACCAATCAAAAAAAGGAACTTAAACAACAACATATGATGACATTTAAACCATTAATCAAGATTTGGAAGATCTACTTGAAGTCTACTTAAGGAGGATTCTAACCCTAAAATCATGTTGGAGGAAATGAGAAATGGATACACACATGTGAAAGAGTTGAAGAGATAGATCTAATAGAGAGAAAAATAGAACAATGAAGGACTCAACATATTTACTAGATTAGTAGGATCAGATTAGAGATAAAGTAAAGAGGAGGCCCAAGATCACTTATAGAGGATATCATGGGTTAGGTACTGAATCAATTATTTTATAATTGATATAGGGAAAATCTCTTAAAATAATGATTTTAACATGTCTATGTAAATATCCTATCAAAGTCCTTACTTTCTTGTAACTTTCAAGACCTCTAACAAGGAAAGACCTAATAGTCTTTAAGTCTTTAACAAGACATACCTCCCACTAGGTAGATCATATCTTATGATCAAACATTGTAACCTTAATATGTTAAGTTTATTGTTGCAATAGTGAAGATTTGTGGGTCTCATCCCCACCTAATTTTTACCTTCATCTTGAAGTTTTTCTGGGCAACCAAATCATTGTGTTGTTTGTTGAACTATTATGGCTGTGGACTTATTTTATTTTTTAGCATCATAACTTTAATAATGAATTACATATGATATAATGAAATTGAATTCAAAGACAAAAATATAATAGCCGGATTCAACCCCCTCTTAGTATCTTGTTACCCATATATATATTCCAACAATAGCAAGGAGAAAATAGCTGATATATTCACTAATAATTACCTATAGATCCTCATAAATATCTAAGTGGTAAATTAGGGGTGATTCCCCTCGACAAGGCCACTTAATCCTAGATGGTGCTTTAAATCAAATGTGTTGATTAGAACATCCTACAAGTTGATGCAGAGAGTCCTACCTTAGGAGTTTCCAAAAGTAAGTAGTGAAGAAAGAAGGATAGAATGTTGCACAAAGTCATGTACAAATGACAAAGGAAGAATCCAATACTATCATCAATATATCTACATGAGAAGATACATGATTTAAAGTGTGTTTGGCATTGTTATCAAAGAGGGAGATGTTGTGAAGAAGTTTCCATAAAGAGAGAGATACAAGATGTAAATTATTAGCAAAAGGGACAATATGTGATAGCAAGAGAGATTGAATAAGAAGCAAGTTGTTACCAACAATATAGAAGAAAATGATCAATTTCATGATCTTATCTGATAGAGTGATCTTGTGAGTTGCATATCAAAGTTGTATGGAAGATAATTATAATGAAACTAAGGATATTCATCCAAATTTGATACCATTCAAAGAATGACTTTTCTTGATTCATTACATATTTTGGATGGCATGGTAACTAGAGGTGTTTCCATCATTTCCTGAGAGGGATATTGTTGGAAACTATAATTGGAACAATCGCTATGTTGCCACTGATGCCAAACCTTATTGGTGAGGAAGTTAGCTACATGATCTAAGTGTCATATATCTATATTATTGATGAAGAGGATTAGAGAAGTTGGTCATAAGAATTTAGCACCTAGGGGAAAGGTTGAGTTATGAGAATAAACTAAAATGAGCACTAGGTTAGTGAGACTTTGACAAAATAAAGTGATTTTTTAATCATTCTACAAGTGGAGAAGATAGTTGTATTGAAGCCTTGTCAAGGTGATCAAAGATAGACCAAATACACATGCTTGACCAAGAAATAGAGATGATGATAAAGGAACTTAAAGTATATGCCAAGTGATGCTAGTGTCAACAAAGCCATGATAAGTTCCAAGAATAAATAGTGTTGATTAACCACTAGTATTGACTAAGTGCCACTATATGTGCCAAATAGAAAAGTTAGTAATGACCTAGTGTAAGGAAACCTACGAAAAGGAATATAGTTCTATTTCCACATAACATAGAATAGATCTAAAATAAATATGTAATTAAATTCCACATGCAAGAGAATTGACAACATACCCACAAAAAAGGTGACACAAGATATACCTTGGGCAACCCTCATTGAGGGAAAAATCCATCCTCCAAAAGCATCCATTACCATGTATTATTTAGCAAAAATATCATTGCAATACAACCATGGAAGCCTTCAAAGCCATAACCACAATCGATCAATCTATGTGAATAATCTTGAATCCACACATCCCATGCCACGCTTCCAATATTCACAAATGCTCCCTTGGCTAACCTAACAAGCCTTGTCCCACTCAACTCTTGATTTTTCCCTTTTGTCTTCTTACACCAACAACTACCCTTGCGGCTGCTTATATAGTAGCAAGTCCCATAAGACCACTAAGTGGTATTACATAAATCATGTACTAAAACCATGTGGTACCTAACCCACTAACGCTACATTTAATGTTGGACATTTAATTTCTTTTTCCCAATATTAAATAATTACATGAATTATTATCACAATGTTACTCTACAACTCATTAAGTATATCCCATGGAAATCTTTACATGTTGCACATCCATCTAGGTTGTCCTAGGTGAAAAATTACATAATAAAATAAAACATAATACAATATAATAATATTATGCAATGTGTGCAACACCCATTATCTCAACAATCTCTTTCTTGTTGTATTTATTGTGTAGGGTCAATCTGCAACCACATAAATAAAAAAGAAAAATCTCCCTCCTAGCACATCCACCATTATGGACCAAAGTACACCATGTACTCCATCTTGGTACCCACAACAAAATTGAAGTATCCAATATCTCAAACATGAACGGAGCCACCTTCTATTATGCCACTACCACTCGACATACATAGAAGCCATCGAAAGAGAAAGACACCCAACCTATCACATTAGAAGATCATAAAATCTTCTAACAACTAAAATATCAAGCAGAAAAACCTGATCCAAAGGTAATCACATCTATCCAAAGTTGTCAAATATACATAACTAAAATTTCACCTAGAACAAGTGCCAAACCCATCCAACTATCTATATCTCCAAAGGTATAATAAGTGAATCGCATATCATCACTATATCTAATCTATATCCAATTTACAAGCCTCAAGAGCAATAGCTACCGCCTATATACTAGGAAGCTCTGGCTACAAAAGATAATGTCAAATCTATAACCAATCCACTCACACCATCTCAAAGAAGTGAATCCATGTAGTATCAAGGACATCCACAATACGTAAACCAATATCTTGCAAGAAAAAATCTTATAAAAAATTTCCAACACTCTCCCAAGTTATCCACAACCAATAGAGGAAAGAGATAAATAAATAACCATGTCATCTCTCACATGACATACATGAGCACAAACTAGTGATCACAATCTCTAACCAATCTCAAATCTAGTGTAAGTGAAACTAAACAACTAGGATGACAACAAAGATAAAAGAGAAACTATTCAAATCATAACCTATATCATGTCCTTCTACATACACATCATTATGTAAATTGTGCAAGTATGATCTCCTCCATAAAACCCCAACCAAGAATCCACAACCACACCCAAACCATACAATATAACTAAACATAGACATAAGCCTCTCACAAGAAGATGAAACTCATAAACCATTCCTATTCTAAGGAACATGCCCAATATAAAACCATCTCCCAAACTCAACCAACATAACAACATATGCACATGGAGATAACCAATGCTAAACCATCTTTCAAATGAATCCTCTGGAATTAACTCATGTATCATAGCTCAAGATCCATAGTATGAAAGACAATTATAAATACAATGCACCTAAGAGAAACAATGGACTATACCTCTCAGGTAGAAAAAAAATGAGTAGACCAAGAGTGAGAAATGAGAATGCACATCGAGATATCAAAGTCTCCTACCAAGAATCATCTAAGAAAAATCTCCTCTCAAGTCCATATCAGGTGAATGCCCCTCAAACTTCCTACTAAAACCAAACAATTTTCCCAACAAATACTTTTAATCCAAGAGAAATCAGCATCACCACCATCTCTAAGTATCCATGAGAACCTATAACCAATCAATCCATGCCAACTCCAAATGTAACATATCAATATCATGAAGTATCCAAAAAATTATCAATGTACTCAATATCAAAAATCTAAACAAAGATCAATGTCAAAGTTGTAACCATGGCCTCATGAACGTAAACATGACAACATGATCTAAACTATCTCAACCAAAGAGATAACACCCTCCATATGAACATACCATAACATGTCAAAAATCTAAACTTGTATCAAGAGTGTATCATGACATAAAAATGAAACCATCTGCACACTAAGGATAACATGTCAAATAAAGGCATAAAGCACACCTTTGCCAAGAACCCCATGAGTCCTCAAGATGCAACCATCTTTACACACTATGAAGATAACAAGTGCACCATGCAAATTCTAAAGATGCTTTTGCAACAACAGGATCTAAGACAAACTTCCCACATTAGCAAATGCACTATATATATATATATATATATATCAATTTAAAAAAAATCACACGCAACTATGGTACCAAGTCACCTATGGAATCATAGCATCCATCTCCTACATGGAGATCCTTCAGGTCTACACTCACACAACCAAAGTGTTAGTACCAAGTGAAACCAAGATCTCCAAACCGAAGGAGATACAAACCAAACTAGGAACTAATCCTACACTATCAAAAGTTCCAACTAAATGATGAAAAAAACCATCCTCTAACCATGAGAATTAACCAAGGCATCAAACTGTCAAAGAACTCAAAGTGCACATTATGAGCTCCTCAAATGAAACCAAACAACCAATATCCTTAACCAAGAAGATATACCACCATAACCAATTTAGGAATCCAAACCAATGAACATCAAGGACATATCTATATATCCACTCATGTCATGTCAAAATCCATGTAACCATGATCACATCCATAAACCAACTAACTCTCAAAGTGTCCAACCTATCAGCATAAAATAGTCAACCACAATCCTCTGCCATGACTATACCTGCTAACAACATCTTATCCCTTCTATATGAAGAAAAATTAGAAAATCTTGTGACTTAGGACATATACAAGCTGAATCCAAGGCACCAATCTGAATATGCATCAATAATGAAATATCAATGGGAAAAGACAACCCATAACAAAGCTATAAATGCAACCTATAAGTATAGACTACTTACAATACTACACAACATGTAGACCCAACAAGTCATCATACATATTCAAACTAAATATTGATAATCATGTCATCATAAGACCAATATGAAATATGAATTGAGTATACAATGCCATTAGATCTAAATCTCCAAAATATACAATGTCATAAATTTCACAATGTTACCATAGTCAATCTATATCATAAACTATTCAGATTAATACATCTCCAAATAAATCATACCAAACCTACACCAAATTTGAACCAATGTGTAGAGCTCTGCAAGAGCTTTCTATTGACTACTTGAAGTCCAAAATTTGACTCTATATGCCCAAGTTATGCCCTAATATATGCTTAAAATAAGTCGCATCCAACTTCAGAGCCCTTAAAACTTGACCAAATATCAAAATCACAAGATCAAACCTACACCTTGTAGTGCTCTAAATTAGCTTTCCAATGTCTGTAAGAAGTATGAAATCTGATACCTAAGAGAAAGTTATGGTCATTTTACTAAGGCAATCTTTTTACCATTTTCACTATGATTTTTCACTTTTAATTTTAATTTTAATTGTTTCTATTTATGAAAATTCTGATGGGATTAAATTTGATGGCCTTCATGAGCTAAAACTAAAAAACCTTTGTATTTTCCCTTCACGTGGCCAGACTACGACATATTATATATTAAGATTTATGGAAACATCAACCTAGATCCAATAGTGAGGTCTTTTTTTGCCCAAGGGCTCATTTTTACAAGCTACCCCCTAAAATCCTCATTTAAATCAAACATCCAAAAAATCCTTTTGACCAACAATTTCACATGCTGAAAATATTTTAACATCCCATTATAACAACAAACTTAAAACTCTTAGATCTTCAATAAATATCTCATATATCTTGTCATTTGTTTTATCGTCTCATGCATTCCCATGGATTCAATCTAGTGTTACAATAATAAAACCATAGCTCTAATACCACTTGTAAGGAAACTTGTAATAAAGAATATAACTATTTCCACATAACCCATAATAGATTTGAAATAAATATGCAATTAAAATCCACATGCAAGAGAGTAGAAAGCATACCCACAAAAATGTAACAAAAGATATACCCTAGGAAACCCTCATTGAGGGAAAAACCTAGCCTCTAAAAGCATCCATCACCATGTATTATTTAGCAAAAATACCATTGCAATACAACCATGGAAGCCTTCAAAGTCATAACCACAATCAAGCAATCTATGTAAACAAGCATGAATCCATACATCCCATGACATGCTTCCAACCTTCACAAATGCTCCCTTGGCTATCTTGACAAGCCTTGTCCTACTCAACTCTTG
This sequence comes from Cupressus sempervirens, assembly GCA_028749045.1. Classification (NCBI taxonomy): domain Eukaryota; kingdom Viridiplantae; phylum Streptophyta; class Pinopsida; order Cupressales; family Cupressaceae; genus Cupressus; species Cupressus sempervirens. Next base: position 688,799,723 of record CM053790.1, read on the forward strand.
CTTTTTCCCTTTTGTCTTCTCACACCAACAACTATCCTTATGGTTACTTATACAGTACAAAGTCTCACAAAACTACTAAGTGGTATTACATAAACCATGTGCTAAAAACATTTTCTATCTAACCCACTAACCCCACATTTATTATTGGATATTTAATTTATTTTCTCCAATATTAAATAATTACATGAGATATTATCAAAATGTTACAATACAACTCATCAAGTATATCTCACAAGAATATTTACATGTTGCACATCCATCTAGGTGGTCCTGGGGGTAACATTACGTAAAAAAATAAAAAATAATACAATATTAACAATATTATGCAATGTGTGCAACACCCATTATCTCAACACCAAGTAACCCATTGATGACCAAGTGTTAGAACATAGTGTTGGCTGAGGGACAATGTTTTGATAGTTTATGAGAAATCATAATTTTAGGCCAACAAATTTGGTTTCTTGGAATATCGAAAGTGTGTTGAAGATAAGGATGGATGACATGGAATATTTAAATCAAGAGAAACTATGTTTACACATTTCTATGTAAGGATCCAAGAAGAAGTTTGAATAAGTTTCTAGAACAGAAAAGAAGAGACAAAATGTTGGAAGTTTTTTATGAATCTAACCTAAACCTAAGATCTACAGTGATGTTTAAGCAGGAAAAGATCATAATTACATATTTATTGAGGTAAAAGGGATAACCTTAAAAAGTTGTTGAAGATTATAGAGAACATGTTGATGCTACTGATTGCTGAATTTAAGAAAAAGGCTGAGAAGAGCTGAGAAGAGGAGAAACTTGTGATTCTTTTAAGGTTTTCCAAGCAAATAAAAGAGTAAAATGAAAAGGTAGGCTAGTCAATGGATCAACATTTGACCCACACTAAGATTTGTATTTTTAAAGTGAGTTGTATTTTCTTGATCATAACCTATTGTTATTTTCTATTCATCATAATAATTTGAAACCCTTTAATCAAGGTGGCATTCTAATGGAATATTCTAAAGTCCTCTAAAAAGGGCACTCTTAATATGGTTGGATCTTAATAGAGCTTGCTTCATAAAACTAAAAATATTGGTGACATGTTACTGGTGGTTAATTTCCCAAATTGGGTTTCCATGTTAAATCCTAGTTTCAAACTTGTGTGGATATTATTTGTGATTTAATGTTTACATTTTCCAAGTCTTTTATATTTAGGATAGTGGATTGCTAGTTGATGTTATTAAAAGTATACTAGAGAGATCGAGATAATGAATATGAATATCGAAAGGAATTTAAGTGTTTGTTTGGTCTATTAGTACATCTAGACCTTGAACAATTGAATCACTGCACTTCAAGTTATTCTAAACATTCTAACATCTCTTTCCCTTTTACACTTGGTCCTATCTAATTGGTGACTTCTCGAGAAGAAATTTTTATATCACTTTCATTATCATGTTGATAAAATGAATCAATTATAGTTTGGAGATTATTAGAATATTTAAATGGATTGAATTCTTTTCTAACAATTATTTCCTCACCCATAAATGGAAATTTACAATATTGATGATAAGTATGTGAAACAACTTGTATTTAATAATCCATGGTATACAAAACAAAATATTGTATTTCAACTTTAGGTCAAGGAATTGACAAAATGTATTTTAATAACATGATCTACTCAAATGGGTAAATCCGCTAGACATTTGGAAGGTCACTCTTCATAATCATAAGTTCTGATTGTAATTCTTCTTTTAGACTCAACTACCTCTCCACTAAATTTAAAGGACTTTAAAGGATTCAAGGTACAAATATTTAAAATATCCCTACCATCAATGCTGATACTTTTGGCTTGATATTTTTCGATGATGACCTCAATATGAAATGATAAATTTTGAGGATGATCGAGGGACATTATTATCTTTCTCTTAAAATGAAAAATAAAGTAGTTCTATAGTATTTATATTCATGGTTTGAAACATATTTTCTTCCAAAATTTGTAGCAACATTTACTTGCCCAAGATATTTTTGTAGAATTTCATTATGATTATGTAAACATTTAGGCAACTCTAATATGGATATCTACATCTATTCTCTTTTTATTTAGTTATCTCCCTAGAGATATGCTGATCTCATTTTCATGTTGACAATGCAATGATGAAAAACTTAGTCATTATTTAGCAGAGATGCAATGCAAGCTAATTGCATAGTGTATGTTGAGCATAAGGGTCCAGATAATACATGTCAAGTAATACTATAGTTCTAGTACTAAGAACTAGTAGGTGCCAAGAAGTTAGTGTATCCTAAGTCACTCATGTGCCAAGCAAGTATAAGGTGTCAAGAATAGTAAGTGTCAAGCAATTTAGGAGCTAGATATTAGAATAAAGAGCATTGTGAAGGTCAAGCATCAAAGGCTATTAATGCCAAGTGAAAAATATTTGACATAAATGTTTGTTATGGCACAAAATTCTATGTAATCAATTTTTTGGCTAGCATAAACATGATTTTTTGATTATTAGAGATGAGGATTGATTCATATTATGAATCTCTATGAAATACATGCAACCAATCAGAAAAAGAAACAATTAGGTGGAAATAAGGATCGGCCATAGCTGTTGACCATGACCTAGCCCATCTCCACCAATGCCTATTTAAGGAGGTAAACCCTAAAGGAGGTTTTCCATGATGAGGGGATGAATGCTAAGAGTTCAAAGTAAATTCATAGTGGGATAGATGGCTATGGAAGAGTTACATATTGTAGAATCATTTTAAGGAGAATAGAGTGAAGAAGTGAAAGGATAGAGAAGACATATCTAATTAGGAGGATCACAAGTTAAAATGTAAAGAGGAGATTTGACATTAAATAGCAAGATGCTAACCAAAGGATTAGGTGTTGGATAATTCTAATAGGTGATATAGGGTAAATCTGTTAAGTCATAATAGACTATTGAAAATCTCTTAACACAGTGCTTACTTAATTGTGAGTTTGAAATCCTTTAATCAAGGTGAGGCCTAATAGTCTTGTAAGTCTTGTAAGCTTATGATCAAAGCTGTTTTTCCATAATAGGAAACACTTTACAACTATAGTAGTGAAGATTTGTGGATGTCATCCCCACCCCATTTTTACCTTCTCTTTGGAGGTTTTCTAGGTAACAAAAATCTTTTGCATTATGTGTTGAATTTACTTTATTCTATAGATGTGATGTATGGTTACTTATTTTAGTTTACATGCTAAGTTATGAGATGGATGTATGGTGAATTTTTTTTAAGGTTAATGTTTTAAGTGTTGATTCAACTCCCCCCTCCCCCCAAATCCCCTCCCCCCCACCCCACTTTCCCTCTAAAAACTTACTTTTCCATTTATATCAAAGTTTTGGTTTCTTAAAGGGAAATTGTGACAAATTGAGAGGTAAGATCTTGAAGATGGAAGTCTATAAATTGGAAAAGAATAAGAGGACTAGAAGATTGAAATATGACTTTTCCTAAATCAGTTGAGTGAAGCAAGAAATGTACTACAACAATCATTAAAGAGAAGAAAGGAAATAACTATGCAACAAAATGACACTCAATATGAAGAAATAGACACTACTAGATTATTTGAAGGTGGAAACTTAGAATAGTTTGATGTAGCAATTACATATCTGATGGAAAAGAATGGTACCCTAAATGAAGAAGTTGAGAATCTAAAAAGGGAATAAGAAGTTCAATCAGTATTGTTATGTGAGACAAATAAATAGAAAAAAAAGAGATGACGAAGACAAAGTCGTTATTGAAGAAGAGAAATAATTACTAATTAATAGTCTTGAAAAAAAGTAATCAGATGTGCAAAATCTTGCAAACATGCAATTGGATACAATGAATTAGTTGATGCTTCAAAATAATGAACTGAATAGAAAAGACATTGAGATCACAAACTTGAAGTCATAGAATAGCCATGAAAAATGAATTGAGGGTAGAAAAAGAAAAGCTCAATAAGCCTAGTGAATCTAATAGAATCATCAAGCCCTAAAAGTGATACTATAATGAGGAAGGAGAATCATCTAAAAGTGGTGAAAAAAGGAATAAAATAGGGAAGAACAATAAACCAACTTATAATAATTGTGGAAAATTGTGTCACATAGCAAATGTCTACATGAAAAAAATTACCAAATAGAACCCTAAGTAGAAATGTAGAGGATACTGCTACAACTGCAACAAGCAATGAAATCAAGCAACCATCACAAGCTTGTAAGAGGTAAAGGGATAAAGTGAAAAGGATTTTTGAAACCATGAATAGTTATGAATGATAGTCAAGAAGATAATTTGACTACTAGACAAGGTGGAAAAATGTTTTAGGGTATAGGGCCATGTGGTAGATAGAAATAATTGACTCCACTTGACTTGTTAATTTGGCCTATCTAGAATGATGAATGAAATGCAACAGTTGGAGAGGTTGAAGAGAATTGATTTATTGATCATCTACAATAATTTTTTAATGTCCTTGTTAGTTTTGTACTCCATGCTTCTTAAATTCATATCATGATCATTTGGTTCTAATGTGATCTCTTGTGGCCAAGTGCACTCTTTCCTTGTTCTTTCTATAATATCTAGGAGCAATTGCACTTCATGATCAAATTTTCTTTTGGTTCTTAGTTATTACTCTCATCTATCATCTAATATATGGTCATGTGAGTGAGACTCAAGCTTGTACCTAGGTTATACCTACACCCTATAAAGGAAGGTTTTGTTTTTTTTTCAAAAGATCTCTCATTTCTTGGTCTTTCATAGATATTCTCTGCAAATTTTCTTGCCTCTTATTCAATAGGAATCACTATTGTTGTATCCATTCTCAGTTAGTTACAAATTTTCCATCTAGTTATGCCTCATCTTACTAAATGTATTTTGGAAATTTCAATACCATATGATTATGCTCATTCTAGTTAACTAATCTATTAAGTGAATCTGTTGTATTTCTTTTCTGGTTATGTTATCTTCTTGTATTTTCTATGGTTATAAGATTTAAAGGAATATAGAGTATGGAATTTCTTCTAATGTCTATTGGATTCTAGTGTAGTTACAAAAAGGGGGTAGATCAAAATATTATTTGGTGTATTAGCCCCTCTAGTTTAGGATAGGTAGTATGATTTTCATGCATCTCCTTCTCCCTTTCCTCTGAAGAAATAGTTAGGTACACCCATATAGTAAGGAAGCCAACCTTCTCTAGAGACTCAATCTCTAATTGCAAAGTCCCATAACTTCAAGACTTTTTGCATGTTATACGAGGTTTCCTTTAGGTGAAAACTTTAGTCAAGGGTGAAAACTTTTGTTCCAATAGTTACAAAATGAAAAGGTGTGACCCTTTGTTTACAAAATTTATCATAATAGGCCAACCAATAATCAAATGACAATAAAGAAAAATAAGTTTATAAGAGAAAAATATTCATTGAGATGAAAATGATGTTGATTCCTCAATAAAATAATTGCATTTCTTATGCCCTCCTCATATTTTCATCCTTGAGTAGGTCTACATTACCGATCACCTCACATGCTTTTATCTCCATCATGATCATCCATTTCTCATTGGTAATTGTCATCTCCATATCATCATTCCTCACTACTCCCAAGGCATATTCCTACATCACATGGAAAATCACTATCTATATTTCTCAATTGATTGTCTTTCCATCTACATTATGCTAGGATAGAACTCTATGCCCTATTACCAAATCTTCAAATAACTTTAAAATAATTTTAAACTCATAGGTGTATATAATATGATCATGGATCAATTTATTGGCCTCTTAGATATCTTTCTCCTCTACAAGATCATTCTTTTCATTAACAATATTACTATATATCTCATTGTGTTGGAGATCCAAAGTCTTATATCCTTTGTATAGGTGCCAATCTTGCCCTAACTTGGTTAACAATATTTTGAAATGATCTTTCTATATGGAGATAGATTTTTCCCATCTTATCAAAGAGATATCATTTAGCCTTTTATTTTCCTCTTGCCACTTCTTTAACTCAGTATTGAAGGCATCATTAGGAAATCAAATCATGGCCTAAGTCTATGGACTTTCTATTTTAAGAAGGCCCTCATACATTTCCTTCCATCTTTCTCATTCAAATGTCACCTATTTCATTTGTGAGTCATTAGACAGGGCAATATATACTTGCATAGTTATTCATTTATTGGGGTCTATTACTCCCACTTTCAACATAATCAAGTGTCCAAAGGTTTGGTCAACATTAATAATTTGTGGCCTAGGAGGATAGAGATCCCATAGCAACATAGACCTTTCATCTTCCAAAAGTTAGGAACCGATGATCACATCCTTCACACCTTGCACATCTAATTTCATATCCTTCAGATGTGAAATATATAAGATGCATTTAGATCCCATCTAGGAAAGAGTTAGCATCTACTCTATTGAACACTTGAACATCATATTCCAATGCTTGAAGCTCTAGCCTGTCTAAAGTTCTAGTCATTAGAACAAGGGAGTCCAAAAATTGTTATATGTCATTTTTTATTTGCTCCAATTCTTGTTGTCTCTTCTCTTCCAACTCTTTGTTCTACTCTTGTAACTTCTAAACCTCCACTTATTCCATATTCTTGAAATTATCTTTATCTTCAATGCTATGATGGACATAGTCACTCAATTTATGTGACTTTCTATGGGCATGAATATAAATTTAAGGATCATAATGGATCCAGGGATCCATAGTGTACATATTATACTCATTCTATAATTTTTCTCAAATTTTATCATATGAATTGGTTGCATAAATTATAAATTCTCAAAAAGAAAAAGTGGCAGGGATAAATGTTTTCTTCCTTTATTTAGTATGTTGACTTTGAAATTTTCCTTAAAATCTCCAAGTAAAAGTTCCTATTTGGTACTGAGACTGACAATCTATATGGCTTGTAAACCTTCAAATCCACAAACTCTAAAACATGTAAACTATTCATAGGATTACCAATCACCCAAATTGTGCTTAATCTTTTCCCCCAATCCATTATCCTTAGGTTTTAAAAACCTCTTTATCTTAAGGCCAATAGAAGGGAAACCTTGATGCCCAAACAAAGTATACAGGGGCTAGACAAAATACTCCCCAAAAGTAATAACAAGATGCACAATATCCATAGTCTCATATTGAGGTCCACATTTGAACTGGACTCTCCTCCCCATTTGTTTCCTACACATTCAATTTCAAATTTTCAAGCCATATTTTTCTTAAGTGACCAGAATAAAAAATCATGTGCATGACTAAAGAATAATGTCTAGAAGCTAGGCATTCAACATCATTGAAATTAACAAAAGCAGAATGAATATTTTCAACAACATACACTTAGTTTTAAGTTAATGATGCTACTGAGCTTATCATTCATCCAACATTGTTAATCGAGTGCTTTAGTTTCTCCTTAGCTAAGAAGTCAAAATGGTGTCGCTACTGAGCTTCATAGTTGCTACTAAGCTTTAGAAGCAACATATTGTTCATGCCAAGTGTAGCAGTATCTACCATGGTATTGAGTGGAAGTGATGGAGACTTCAATGTTAACCAAGTTCTATAGTGTTATCTAAGTTTTCTAGTGTTAACCAAGATATTAATGTTAACCAAGTTCTATAGTGTCTACTAAACTCATAGTGTATCATCCTAACAGGTGTATCAATTAAATCTTTTAACAAGGTAGACTAAACAATTTTTTTCTAAATCTCTTAACTGAGTGCATACTTCATTGTATGTGTGTAAATACTTTCACAAGGTGGACTAATAGTCCTTATTGCTCCTAATAGTGAAGGTCATTAGAAGTAATCAATTGTAATCCTTACAAAGGAAACTCTATACTATAGTACTAGATCTTGTGGGTATCATACCCACCAAAATTTTACTTTCTATTTGGAAGGTTTTTGGTCACCATATCTTATGTCAAAATGTTATGAATTTTTTTTGGCTTTTGTGATGACAATTTAATTGGTGAACTAACTATATAAGTTTTATTGGTTCCTAATTCACCCCTCCCCTCTTAGTAACATAGTCTACATTATATCTCCAACAATTGGTATCAAAGAACTTGGTTCTCACATCATAATTCTAATAGCTTGAAAAAACATTAGAGGTAATGGAAATATAAATGCTTGACAAATCCATTGAGAATGAGAAGTTGGATCTACAACTAACCTTGGGACAGATCAAGAGATTAAAGGAACGACTCTCTCAATCATTGCAAAGAAGTAAATAAATAGCCTCACAAATGAATGACAATCTCTACATTGGAGAGAAGATTGAAGATATATGCCAAGACAAAAATTCAAATAAAGAAGATGTTGCAATAAAATATCTACTTAAGAAGAATCTCACTCTTCAAGAAGAAGTTAGAAAATAGAAAATAAAGCAAGAGATACAATCAGTAAGGATGTGTGAAATCCTAGAACAAAAGGATAAAGAAATTGAGGAGAAGGATTTTTGTCTTAGAAGGTATAAGAAAAGACTAAAGAAATCCATCAACTATCTCTTCAACAAGAAGATTTTATTGATTAACTCACTAGTGCAAATGAGGAACTTATGAATTCAAGATTAGAGAATGAAATATTGAAGAATGGTCTCAACTTGGAAAAGAAAACCAATAAAAGGATGATGAAATCTCAGGAAAGCATGAATGAAATGGATAGACAAATTCAATCAAGACATAAAGGAAAAGATGGCTTAGGCTATATAGATGAAGGAGAGTCATCCCAACACAGAGCTCAAAAGAACAAAAGACCTACTTGCAATCATTGTAGTAAGATAGGTCATACATCAAACACATGTTGGAGCAATGGAAAAGGAAAATTCAATGGAAAGTGTTAAAATTGAAAGAAGCATGGACATAAAGAAAATGAATGCACAAAGAAGTCTAAATTTGAAGGAAAGTTTTTTAACTACAACAAACAAGGACACAATTCTTTAGAATGAAATACCAAGAAGTGGAACCCAACAGAACAAATTGTGAAAGAAATATTTGAATGGGATTATAACACATGGTGTAGATATCACTACTATTGTGAGTTTGGACACATTGGAGAAAATTTTGTAAAACATCATATGAGGAAAAAAGAGACTATAAAGAGATGTTTTATTTGCACAGAACTTGGATATCTTTCCAAGAAATGTATGAACATAGGAAGAATTGAAGATGAAAAGAAAGAAAAATCTGAAAACATAAAAAAAAATGAGGTAGCAATGGGTACCAAAATCTCCTAAGAATGCAAGCCAAAATCATGAAGTGAATCACAGACAAGTCAATGAGTTGGGTGGCACAATAATTTCAACTTAGTTCCCTATGGAGATTACTAGAAATGTTATTTAGAAGAAGTCATCTAACATCAATTCCAACTAGCAAGTAGAATGATCCAATTAGCATTGAAGATGTACATAGATCATTGAATGATGATGGTAAACTCAAGACCTTACCGAGCTAGGTTAGGTCACAAGAACTTACTGAGCAAGGTAACGATGCACTAAAACATCAAATTTTGACACCAAGTTATTGATGACTCTGACAAGCTATAAATGTCTCCCGAGCATTAAAAGCCAAGCTAAGTGGAAAATAGTCTATCACTAAGAAATTATACATATGAATCATTAATGGTGATTAGAAGGAGGAAATTCATTAAAAGGAAGAAATAAAATGCATTATTTCATTGAAAATTTCTAGAGCTTTTTGAAGATAAAATTCAAAGTGATCTGATTCATGGAGAGGACTACAAGTTTCCCACATTCAAGTTGAGTCTAGAAATTGCAAAGGCCCTCAACCCAGTTGGTACATAGTGAAAAATCCTACCTAAGGTATTTATTTGCATGATATTCCTTCATTTTACCACTGTTGTATTCAAGAACTTGGAAATTCAAACTCTAGAGTTGAATGAAGCATTCAATGAACTATGTGTGAATGGTGTATTTAAACCAGAGCATCAACACTTGGAAAGCAAGGGTTTAATGCATATTTCACATATTCCAAGGGATTTTCAAGTCAAATGGATTAGACTTATCCTAAGCTATGTTCACAATGGGCAATTATGGTTAGACCAACCCAGTTAGATTAAAAGGAAAATGATTCATAGAATCACTGGACTACTAATGCTAAAAAAAGAAAAGAAGACCAAAACCATAGGTCAAGTTAAACTAAAAAAATGAACTCTTGCCAACTGGGATGGAATAGGAACTTGAAGATAAGTGGGATAACAAACATGGAGTTGAAGTTCAGTATACATGTGATTTCTCACAAGATTTATAACTCAATTGGCTAATCAGTGTGCCATGTGAAGTTATTGACCTGGCTTACAAGGTGGTAAAGAACAACATGACCTTTGACCTTGTCGAGTTATTGCTGAATCAATTCAACAAGAATATGGAGAGGATTAGAGTGTCAAAGAACAACCCATGTAAGTTTGGTTCCCTTTTGATATGTTTATTTTTCTTTGTTCAAAAGTTCTTTCCTTCCAAAGGATATGTAATATAGAGGAAATATGTTCCTGCATGAACTTATAATATTAGATCCCTCTGTGTTTGTGTTTTGTCTTTCTTAGTTTCTTTTTTATTCTCATCTATGCAATTTATGGCTTCTCCCTCTAACATCAATTTTAGTAACATCTTCATCATAACAATTCTCCTTCTTTTGGATAGGAATGGTAATTAGATAAATTCCCCCTCTTTGAAAAAAATACCAAAGAAATCATTTGCATGTTTTGCATCAGTATGCATCATATTCATGTCACTATTTTGACTAATATAGAACTGTCACTCCATCATTCATCTTACATGCAACTTCATATGCTTATGATTTAGTTCATTCCTTCACAATCATTAGGAAACTCTTAAAGCATGACTTCATACATCAATTTGTAGGATATTATAATTATAACAATTGATGTAATAGTGCATCTCTTCTCATCTTTCTTTAGGTAGGGAAATGACCCCTAAATTACCTCTTAGATACTTAAAAGAATCCTTACATAGTGCCTTTGTGAATACATTGGTGATCTATTCTTTTGTGTTCACATTAACCAATTTCACTTCTTTGTCTTGCACTAACTCTCTTAAGTCATGATACTTGATCTCAATATGTTTACTCTTTGTATTATCAAAACATAATAATACTAACTCTCTTAAGTAATGATACATGTGTTATCAAAATATATCACCACAGGTTCAATTATCTTTCTCTACATTCCTTATAGTAATTTATTGATCAACACTATATTTGAATAATTAGTTGCTATAGCAAGATATTTAGCTTCTATTATAGATTTAGAATTATAGATTCTCTTCTTGTCGTTCCATAAAACCAATCTTTAGCCTATAAATTAAAATCCTCCATTTTTAACTCTATTTTTTTCTATTGGTATCTCTAGCCATTGTTGTTTATTAGTGTCAACCACTTAGTCATTTACAAGGAAAATTTAGAAAGCCATCACTATGACCAAGCTACTCTACATAGGTTGCTTCATCTGCATAAGATAGTATGTACCAAGTAATTCTATACAAGCCAAGTAAAGTATGGTCACTGAGCAATTTTCTATATAGATCAAGCTCATTCAGTGACTGAGAAAAATTCAAAAATATAAGTACCTAGTTATATAGTATGTGCCAAGAACAATATATGCCAAACATCAAAAAGTTAATAAATGCAATGCAATAGCATTTGCCAAGCACTAGTAATAGTAGAGGCCGAGCAACACAATTTTCACAAAAGTCAGGTTTGGAACAAAATTTTAGGGAAAATGACTATTAGGCTAACTTGGAAAGATTATTTAAGATTTTAATCGGTTTTTATAGAATTTTTAATACATATTGAGGCTATTTCAAAAAAATTTCATGACATAGTTCACATGTCCCCGTGTGCTTGTTTAGGGTAAAATCACAAACTTGTGTCACTATTTTGTAAAGGAAAAGGCTAACAAAAGTATAATTGTTCACCTTCAATGACATAAAATTGGTAATATTATTTAGAATTTGAAAATGAAGTAAACCAATAAAATCTGTAGAAATGGACAAAGTTTAGGATTATAATTTTTAATAATTTTTTGGAATAAGAATTGATATATTTTCCTAATTTTTATAGATGATTTTATAGTCGTTGAAAAACACTAAAAATTAAGGGTTTAGTTCCCACCACAAAACTATATGGAAATAAACTTATTTCCATTTGAGATCAGACTATGTTATATATAACATATATAGCTAGAACAATCAAATATAAAAATTGACTTTAGACCAATATTTCTCTTTTATAAAGATTCAAATTTTGACTCACCTAAAATTGATAGTTTTCATCTCCCACCACATTTCTTGAAGAGGGCTCTCTCCTCTAGAATGTCATATAATTTTTAAATTTTTTTAATATGATTTAATAATTTTTTCTTTCTCAAAATTGACATATTTTTGAATGTTGAAATATGTGCTTCTAGAATTTTCTAGTTATAATATACTATATCTAATTAAAACACTATAAACTCTATATGAGAATATTCCTAACTTTGAACTCTATAAAATGATGTTTATGTGTTACTAAAAAACTATTTTAAAAAATAGTAAGAGTTATTGAAATGTCATTTTTCTAAAATATTTTTATTTCTTTTGTAATTGGATACAAACTAGTATAAAACAAGAATTTAATAGAAATTTTCAATTAGAAAAGTGTGAAACCACGTATAACTTATTTAGAATGAATTTATCTAGATCATATGTTTGAAGAAAATTGATTTTTGGATAGAAATTCTCAAATTTAGTCATTCTAACAAGGTAGCCTGAAAGGTGACACAACTTTGTACTTTTACCCTTCAACAATTAGGATGAATAGGTAAAACATGTAACCATATAGAAGACTCTTCACAGTGTATGCATCCTAAAATGGTCACTTAGACTATGAGCCCCCATTTTTCAGTTTCTCAATTTCTTGAATCAATTTATCAATCTCCTGAATCAATGCATAGAAATATTTTATTGAATCAATTTAAATTATTTTCCTTGATCAAATTGCAATTAATACAATTATTTCAATATTTCCTAATGTTTTATCAATTGATCAATAATCTTATTTAATTAAAAGAAAATATTTCTTTTTAAAAAAAAACTTATTTAATTATAAAAAAATCTCTCTTTTAATTGAATAATTTTATCTTCTTTAATTAAAATATCTCTTTTAATTAAATAATCTTATCTTGTTTAATTAAAAGAAAACATCCCTTTTAAATAAATAAAATAATCTTATTTAATTAAAAGAAAATCTCCCTTTTAAATAAATAAAATAATCTTATTTAATTAAAAGAAAATCTCCCTTTTAATTAAATAATTTTATCTTAGTTAATTAAAATATCTCTATTTATTAATTTATCTTATCTTATTTAATTAAAACAAAACATCTATTTTAAATAAATAAAATAATCTTATTTAATGAAAAGAAAATCTCCCTTTTAATTAAATAATTTTATCTTATTTAATTAAAATATCTCTTTTAATAAAATAATCTTATCTTATTTAATTAAAATAAAATCTCTCATTTAATTAAATTAATAAATCCCCACCTAAAGCTCTTTTTTCTATGAAAAAAGGAAATAAATCAAATAAAATCTTATAAAGATTCTTTTTTTTTTGCATGTATCTCTAAGTAGTGTGCTTTTTCCTCTTTCTTTTTTAGGGATTTATCCCACATTGCTCTTGTGAGAAGCCTCCTAGCTCCACACTTTCTCTTATAAGGAACCCTCTCCTTTTCATTTAGATAGATGTTTTTGCTATAGTATTGTTATGTTGTAGGTTTGGAGAGCAATTTTGGAGGAGTTTGAGCATTAGGGTTTGACCTTAGGGTTTTGACATTGGAGCTTCATTGCAACTTCTCTCTTCTTTTCTTCTCTCATGCATCCATGGCTTCCATCATCATGCTTCATCTTTGCATTTTCATATCAGCTTAGAGTCATATTTGCTTTTATAGATTAATCTTGCATTGTTATTTCTTTTCATAGATTAGATTTTCTTTCTTGCATTGCTTTGCATTATTATTATTGAGATTAGTTTGCATCTTCATTTCCATGCATATTTGATTATCATGGAGACTAACACTCTTGATTTTGCTCCTTGAATCCCTCATTTCATGGTGTACTTAAATGGGCACAAACTAGGTCAAATTGAGGGCCTCTATTACAAACCCTTGGACTCCATGAATAGAGAGCTATGAGTCACCATTTGAAATCTCTTTCTTGTGCAATCTTGGATATAAGGACTCGTAGAAGTATGTTAACATTTTAGCACACATCTTTGGTGCCCACTGTGGCAAAAACCACCTTTACATCCTAGTTTTGGCCATTTTTGGAGCTAACCCACTTGACCAGATTTGTTTTGAGATGAAAAATAGAGATCTTAAAGATTTGATCCTATCTCCCAAATGGCTTATTGTTATAGTCTGAAATTTGTTTTGTAGGTTTGTGGCATATCAAAGAAGCTTTAATTAAACATTCATATTTTTCCAAGCTAATTTATATTTTTAATAATTTTTTTCTTTATTTTTCTTGAAAAATCATCTTTCAGAGAATAATAGAAATTTGTTGTGAAAATTCTACATTTTTGGAAAGTTCTCTAAATTCTAAATTATTTTGTTTCTTGTGTTTTGAATTTAGAGATCATATGATGGCCCAAACACTCAATCTATAAAAACTAGTATGTTTTGACAAAATGGGTCCCTAGAGAATAAATGATTTTTTTTTCTAAAATTTTGACATTTTTGGAGAGGTTTTTATTTTTTAATAGGGTTATCTTTTCTTTTTATTTAGGGTTTTAGATCGAATTCATGTCATATAGGTCCAATCTTGTTGACTAGCTCAAAAATCAATTTTTTTTTTAAAAAGAGGCATTTAATGATTAACTTGCATTTGATTTTCAAATCCATTTCAATGCATGACATGAGATTTAATTTGGGTTATTTATTCATTATTATTACTCCTAAAAATCAAATTTTGAGATCTAACCTTAGGGTTTGCATAAGACATATCTATATTGTATTGGTTTGCTTGTTGTTTGCTTGGAGAGCATGCTTGGTTTGTCAGATGAGTGGAGTGATATGCGCACATTACTTTGGATCTAAGGTATTCTTATACATATCTATAACATCTAGATTTTGGAATTAAAAGTGAACCTCTCATGTGTTTGGCATGAGTGTTATACATTATTGAGTAATTCACGATTCAATTGGTGTTATAAAATAGGACCAAGATTTTCTTTCTTGCATACATGTTTCACATAGTAATGGTGTAGGGTACCTAAGGCTCTTAAGCATGAATTCAAGTTGTTTAGTATATTAGAATCATTAGGAAAGAGGTTTGATCCATATTTGTAATAAAAGACTCAATTGTAAGGTACAATGGCACATTGGTGTGGTTATAAGCCGAGTGACCATTTGCAACCAAGGAGTCATAATAGGTGTGACTTTGAGTATTTTGAGTATTTTAGGGTGTTTTAGATGTGTTTGAGTCATTAAGACACCACGGGGTAAAGGTTTGTGAAAAATTGCAAAAAGTGCAAGAAAGTTGCAAAATGTAAAAAAGTTGCTAAAGAGCAATTTTTGCAATTTTTGTTGTCAAACTAAAAAGGAAGTCATATAGTCTTCCAAGAATCCAAATGGAAGTTTTAATTATTGGAAGACAATTATTTAAGTTTCTACACGTGGGGAAGGTCATTGTACGGATGGGTGGATAGCATTTGGTGAATAAAACTTAGATATTTTTCCTTTTTTAATATTTTTTTAATTATGTACATCCTGTATAGATTGGTGGTGGTACAAGTATTATATGGTTAGATTGAGGGTTGAGTTATGATTCCATTACAATTATTTTGAAGTGTTTATCTTATCTAGAGAAAAATTTATAACAGTTTTTGTGCAATTTACTTGAATTTTCCCAAAATCTGAGGGTTTTAGTAAGATGGCCTCCTAACTTGCAAACCCACTGTGGGATTTCAATGCCACTTTGTGAAATGCAAGTTAGGAGAGGTTTCTTTGAGATTTCTTACTTTCATGGTTGTAGGAGCTGGACACCTATTTTTACCGGCAAGCCCTATACTAAACATAGTCTTATGTCTAGACTAGTTTTGAAGGGAAAAGAAGGATCAGGTTCCCAAATTGATTAATCTAACCCATGTGAAGGGTGTAGAAGTAAAATTTCAAGGTGTTGAACCAAGTTTTTGAACACATTTTTTTATGTTTTCCTTGTAACCCAACATAAACTAGCCATTTAGGACTATGACACAAAGTGGGCATGAGTTAATGCTAGAGCAAAGTTTGTGAGTGATATTTTGAAATCTATTAGGAGTGATTGAAGGGTGTCTAAAGGTGAAAAAATATTGGGGGGTCCTTTGCATGGTTTGGGAGTTTCACCATTGGAACTAGGAATTGTCCTAATAAGAGTGTTGGTAATAGTTTTGCAATTTGATTGTTGAAGCGTTAGGAAACTTCAAAGTTGGGTTTTTCTTATTGTTTTGAGTCTATTAACACTATTTCATTCAAAAAAATTGAGTTTTGAAACCATTCAAGAAGAATTTTCCATTGTAGGCCTATTGCTAATAGGGAGTCCCTAAGAGTTGGGGTTGATCCAAGTTGTTTGAATACCCTAGTTTTGAAGGTTGGGCCTATAGAGTGGAGTCCACTTACAGGGTAGATTCTACCTATGTTTTGAGCCCTTTAGATCAGTTACTAATCTTGGAGAAGGCCTAGTTTTTTTTTTGGAGGTTGAAAGCAAGTTAAGGTGTTGTTTGAAGTTTGGGAAGAGCATTTTTTGGGGCTTTTGTTACATACTCTACATTAGAGTGGTATCAAAGCCACTAAGAGCTTGATTAGGGAGGAAATATGTTAGAGAATGAGGAAGGAGAGAGGGAGATACCTCTCATGATTACAAATATGGAGTTGGCCAAGTTGGTCAAAGAGAAAATGGCAAAAAGTAGGGTAGTAAGAGAAGAGAATAGAACTATAAAGAAGGAATTGGATAGGTTGAAAGGCAAAGTGGAAAGAGGAGTCCTAGAAGACTCTAAAGGAGAAGAAAGGAATGAGGAAGAGGATCCTTGGTAGGATAGACAAGCCATGCTTGCATATCAGAGAGCAATGTTAGAAGCCTTGGAAAAAGTGGAAAGGAAGGATCAAAGATCATAACTTCCTATGTTTAGTGGAAAGCTAGATCCAGAGGTGTATGGATTGGCTTGAGGCACTTGATAACTTCTTTAAGTGTGATAATACACCTAAAAGCCAAAGAGTGAAGGTGGAAAAGTCAAAGATAAAAGTATCTGCCCTTAGTTGGTGGAACCTCCTATAAAATGAAAGGAAGGATGAAGGGAAGGAACCCTTGGCTACATGGAGGAGGATGAAGTCAAAAATTAGAAGGCAATTTGTGCCTGAGGACTATGAATTCCTGATCCACCAAAGGTTGCAAAGCCTTAGACAAAAGGATTTGGACATGGGGGCCTATACATAGGAGTTTCATAAACTCACTCTAAGGGCCAAGATTCCTAAGAATGAGAAACAAAAATTTGCAATGTACTTGAATGGGCTCAAGTACTCCATCAAGGATGAGTTGATTCTATTCAACCCTAAATTAGTACATTAGTACTATCAAATGGCCCTCAAGATTGAAGATAAAAATAATAGGAAGAATGAATGTCAAGGTAGAGGAAGAGGGGGAAGTACTAGAGGTTGAGGAAGATTTGTAGGTAGAGGCGCATCCAATAAGCCTCAAGGGGAGACAAGCAATCAAGAGAAGATAGAAGGAGACACAAATCCTAGAGGAGGATTTAGAGGTAGGATACCTAATGGGAGAGGAAGGTTTAGAGGAAGAACTCTAGGGGTATTCATTGGAAGGTGTCTCACCTATAACCAAATAGGGAATAGATCATCTAGATGTCCTAAGAAGATGGGAAGCAAGGAGATAAGAAAGGAGATAGATGGATTCACTTGGCCCAAGAAGAAGATGCACATAGTGACCAAGGATCAAGAGGTAATGCTTATCTAGAGAGAGGCAAGTCCTTAATATTCAATAAAACTTTGTTGAAGATAGTTGTAGAGTAGGAACAATGCCAAAGGAAGACTTTGTTCAAGACTTTATGCAAGGTAAAAGGTAAATTGTGTAAGATAATTATTGATTCTAGTTCAAATGATAATATTTCATTAGTGGAGATAGTAAATAAACTTGGATTGGAGAGGTCTCCTCATCCTAACCATTAAAATGTCTCATGGTTAAGCAAGGTGCAGCAAGTTGTAGTTAATAAACAAGTAAATGTTGAATTTCAAATAGGAGAGTACAAGGAAAAAATTATTTGTGATGTTGCAAAGATGGATGCTTGTCATTTTTTGTTAGGTAGGCCATGGAAGTATGATGCCAATTCCAAGCATGATGGGAGGAATAATGTATGTAGCATCACCAAAAATGTAAAGGAGTACACTATGACACTGTTACCAGAAGATGGAAAGGAAACACAACATGCATCTAGTGTGATGATGGTTGAGGAGAAAGAGTTTTTGAAGACCCTCAAGGTGAAGAACACACCATGTTTTTCCACTGTAGTAAAGCCAAGACAAGAAGATAGAAAGGAGGAAGGTAGATAAAGAATTAGGAACATAAAACCCAAGGAAGTGAGGATTTGGACAGATATAAGGAAGTTATTTCAGACCCTACTACCGATACCTTGCCACCATTTAGAGAGGTAATTCATTTTATTGACTTTATTCTAGGTTCTACATTGTCTACCAAGCTTGCCTAGAGGTTGACACCAGAGAAAAATAAGGAATTTGCAAGACAAGTTGAGGAGTTGCTTGCAAAGGGGTTCATAAGAAGGAGTATTAGCCCTTGTGCAATCCGTGCTTTATTGGCACCTAAAAAGGAGGGTACATGGAGGTTGTGTATGGATTCAAGAGCCATAAATGAGATAACCATCAGATATAGGTTCCCAATGCCTAGGATGGAGGATTTGATGGATCACCTAGGAGAAGCAAGGTAATATTCTAAGATTGACTTGAAGAGTGGGTACCACCAAATCAAAACAAGGGAAGGAGATGAATGGAAAACTACCTTCAAGACTAATAAAGGACTTTATGAATGGATGGTGATGTCTTTTGGCATTTATAATGCCCCTAGTACATTAATGAAACTCATGAATGAAGTTTTGGAACCTTTTATCAATCATTTTGTATTTGTTTATCTTGATGACATATTGATTTTTAGCAAATCTAAAGAGGAACACCTATCACACTTGGAATTGGTTTTGAAGAAACTCAAGGAGAAGGAATTGAAGATAAACTTGAGTAAATGTGTCTTCATGAAGGAAGAGTTGGTGTTCCTAGGTTTTTTTCATATCCAAGGGAAACCTTAAGATAGATCCAAAAAAGGTGGAAGCAATCCTCAACTAGCCTACACCAAGGAATGCAAGTGAGGTAAAGAGCTTTCATGGTTTAGCAAGCTTTTATAGGAAATTTATTAAAGGTTTTAGTGATGTGTATGCCCCTATGATTGATACAATCAAGGGAGGTAAGAAGTGTAAATTTGCATCGAATAAGGTTGCCGATCAATCCTTTGAGTACTTGAAGAGGAGGGTTGTGGAGGAATCCATCCTTTCTCTACCTAATTTTAAGAAGGTATTTACTATTGAATGTGATGCAAGTAATAGGGCCATAGGAGGAGTCCTAAGTCAAGAACATAAACCAATAGCCTTCTTTAGTGAAAAGTTAAATGAAGGAAAGAAAAGATATTCTATATATGGTTTGGAATTGTATGCTATGGTTCAATCTCTGAGAAAATGGAGACATTATTTATTGCCCAAGGATTTTATTGTCTATACTAATAACCATGAATTGAGTTTCTTGAATAGATAGGAAAAGTTGAACCATACGCATGTGAAATGGATGAAGTACCTTCAATCATATACCTTCACTATTAAGCATAAGAAAGGGGTGGCAAATAAGGTTGTTGATGCCCTTAGTAGAATAAAATTGACCATTCAAGAAATGAGGTTGGAGAATATGGGGTTCTACTCCATAAAAGACATGTAAGAAGGTGATGAAGACTTCAAAGTGGCCTATCAAGTGTGTACGGATATGACAGGATAGTACCACATTACTTATGCAAATTTCATATTGTGGGAAGGATTTATCTTCGAAGGGAGTCAGCTATGCATCCCTAGGGGATCCTTGAGAGAGAAAATCATAAAAGCGAAGCACTATGGAGCCCTAGCTATTCATTTTGGATTGGACAAGACACTTGACCTAGTAAGAAGATTTTATTACTGGCCTAGGATGCCTACTAATGTAAGGAAGTTTGTAGAGGCTTGTATGATTTGTCAAAAGGAAAAGGGGAAGACTTCCAATATAGGACTATACACTCCATTACCAATACTAAATAGGCCTTTGGCTGCAGTAAGTTTAGACTTTGTACTTGGGTTACCAAGGACCAAGTAGGGCTATGACAGTGTTTGTGTTAAAGTAGATAGGCTTTCTAAGATGGGACACTTTTTTCCATGTAAAACTAGTCATGATGCCTCTTATATTGCAGGTATCTTTTTCAAGGAGGTAGTAAGACTACATGGATTACCATTATCCATAGTCTCTGATAGAGATTTTAAATTTCTTGGGTTCTTTTGGAGGACTCTATGGAGAAAACTTGGTACAAACCTTTCATTTTCATTAGCATACCATCCACATTTAGATGGCCAAATAGAGGTGGTTAATAGGTCATTGCGAAAACTATTAAGATGCCTTACTAAGGCACATGGTTCATCATAGGATTCAATCATAGTACAAGAAGAGTTTTCTTATGATGATTTAGTAAATAAGACAACAGGATTGAGCCCACTCCAAAAATTTTATGGCACTCATCCTAGAGGGGTAATGGAGGTTAGAGATGTCAAATATATGGAAAGAACTAGTGCTCAAGCAAGTGATTTTGTTGAGGTTATGAAGGAAATACATCAAGAGGTCAAGGATAGGTTAGAAAAAGTGGCAATGAAGTATAAGGAAGCAACAAATACTAAGAGGAGAGATCTTCAATTTGAAATAGGAGATCTAGTCATGGTGAACCTTAAAAGAGAGAGGCTTTCTAAAGGAAAGTTTACTAAGTTGATGATGAGGAAAATAGGTCCTTTTAGAATCTTGCAAAAATGTGGACACAATGCTTACAAATTCAAGTTACCACCAGACATAGGTCTCTCCAATACATTCAATGTCTCTGATTTATATCCTTACAGATGTTCTCAGACTGAAAACAATGGCATTGAATCAACTAAGATAGAAAAAGATATAATGGACTCTATTCCCAAAGTAGGGGCACCCACCATTGAATTTGTTTTGGATAAAAGAGAAGGAAAAAATACTAGGAGGAAGGTGTACATGGAGTACCTTATCAAATGGACAGGTAAACCAGTTGAAGATCCAAGTTGGCTGCCTAAATCAACTATAAAGAAGATGGGATATGATGTTTCCACATTACGAACTCAAGAGAATTGAGTTTATTTTTGTCTAAAGAGTATGGTTCAGGGCACCTAAGGCTCTTAGCCATGAATTCAAGGTGTTTAGTAGATTAGAATCATTAGGAAAGAGGTTTGATCCATATTTGTAATAAAAGACTCAATTGTAAGGTACAATGGCACATAGGTGTGGTTACAAGCCAAGTGACCATTTGTAACCAAGGAGTCATAATAGGTGTGATTTTAAGTATTTTGATTATTTTAGGGTGTTTTAGATGTGTTTGAGTCATTAAGACACCATAGGGTAAAGGTTTGTGAAAAATTGCAAAAACTGCAAGAAAGTTGCAAAATGCAAAAAAGTTGCTAAAGAGCAATTTTCGCAATTCTTGTTGTCAAACTAAAAATAAAGTTGTACAGTCTTCCAACCATCCAAATGGAAGTTGTAACTATTGGAAGGAAATTATTTAGGGTCTCCACACGTGGGGAAGGTCATTATATGGATGGGTGGACAACATTTGGTGAATAAAACTCAGATTTTTTACCTTTCTTACTTCTTTTTAATTTTGTATGTCTTTTATGGATTGGTGGTGGTATAGGTCTTATATGGTTGGATAGAGGTTTGAGTTATGATTCCATTTAAATTGGTTTTAAGTATTTATCTTATTTAGAGCAAAAGTTATAGTAGTTTTTGTGTAGGTTACTGGTATTTTCCTTAAATCTGAGGGTTTCAACAAGATGGCCTCCTAACTTGCAAACCCACTGTGGGATTTTAGTGCCACTTTTTGGAATGAAATTTAGGAGAGGTTTCTTTGATATGGATAAGTTTTAGGGTTGTAGGAGCTACACATGTATTTTTACGAGAAAGCCCTAGGCTGAACATAGTCTTATGTCTCATCTAGTTTTGAAGGAAAAAGAAGGATCAAGCTCAAAATTGATTAATCTAACCTAGGTGAAGGGTGTACAAGGAAAATTTGAAGGTGTAGAAGAGATCCTAGAGGTTGAACCAAGTTTTTGAACCCATATTTTTATGTTTTCCTTGTAACCCAACCTAAACCGGCCATTTAGGACTATGACACAAAGTGCGCATAAGTTAATGTTGGAGTAGAGTTTGTGAGTGATATTTTGGAATCTCTTAGGAGTGGTTGAAGGGAATATAAAGTTGTAAAAACATTTGGGGGTTCTTTGCATTGTTTGGGAGTTTGACCATTCGAATGAGGAATTGTCCCAATAAGAGTGTCAGTAACAGTTTTGCAATTTAATTGTTGAAGTGTTGAGAAACTTCAAAGTTTGGTTTTTCTTTTTTTTTGAGTCTATTAACACCATTTCAATCAAAAAAGTTTAGTTTTGAAACCATTCAATAAGAAATTTCTATTGTAGGCCTATTTTTAATAGGGAGTCTCTAAGTGTTGGGGTTGATCCAAGTTGTTTGAATACCCTAGGTTTGAGGGTTGGGCCTATAGAGTGGAGTCCACTTGCAAGCTAGAGTCTACCTATGTTTTGAGCCCTTTGGATTAGTCACTAATCTTGGAGAAGGTCTAGTTTCTGTTTGGAGGTTGAAAGCAAGTTAAGGTGTTGTTTGAGTTTTGGAAGAGCATTTTTTCATGCTTTTACTGCATGCTCTACATTAAGTAATTAGGAACTATGGACATTATTTGTGGTGATCTTGAGAGAGTCTTCATTTGCTTGCCTTACATGTGAAACTCTTCTTGATGATAGATTCCCTTTTACCTAGGGAAGGATTTGATATTATTTCATTGTCTCACTTGGTTTGTCTTTGGAATTTGCTCGTACTTTCTTTCTTGAGATTGGTTATGATTGTGGTTGGCTTTCCAAGCTTTAGTGAATTAATTTTAAATTATAATTTCAATGAATCTTTTTTCTATGTTTTGGTGAGGTGAAGAGGCTAGATGAGTATGCTCTATTCCCTTTTGGGCACATCAGAAACTTGGAACCCTTGAATCCGAACTAAGTCCCCATGTGGTCCAATTTTGTGAGGATTCCTTAATTAGAGAGGGTTAACCATAGTGGACATTCCCTTTATTGGGTAAACCATGTGGATGGAATCTCAAGAAATAGTAGCCACTTTAACTATGGTAGCAGCACCTACTATTTAAATGTCCTTGTGGAAGTAATCTCCATGGGTGTAGTTTTTTGTTGGCTTTTTTGATTTCTGTATCATCTCTGATTGATTACATTGTCAAAATATGTCAAAACACTAGTGCACTAGGATTGGATTTCACCCACTTGAGATTGTAATAGTTATAGAGTTGACCATTACTAAGAACCACAATGCAACCTAATTTTTCTTTTCTTGGACTAAACACCATTCTTGTTTATGCACAAAGTTTCTTCATCCCTTACCCATTGCTTATAGATGTTTACATGAACTCCTTGAGTTTTGTCTTGCATGCCTAATTTATGATTAAAATCTATTGATGCATCTAGTTGGTCAATTAAAATGAACAAGAAAACTGAGTTCCTAAGTTGAAGCCTTTCTCAAAATTTTATTCTATCATTTTCAGTCCTCCTTGGTTGATCTGAGTCAGATTAGGTCACTTACCCTGCTATTGGAAGCTTTTTTTCACCTTGGATTGTTGTGTTTTGACCTCTTAAATTATTAATCTTTGATTTTATGAGTGACATTTCTTCGAGTTAGTGAGTTACAAACCATCCTTGTTGAAAAGATAAACCTTTGGATAATTTGATAACATGCTTGGAGAGTCTTAGTAATCTCTTGTCCATTCACTTCCATTCACATGAAATTCAATTAAATATAATTTGGTTAAATCATTATCCTGATCCATATGTGCTAGGGTATTCACCCAAAGTAGGGGGCACCTCTATGGTAGTGTTGGTTTACAAATTCTATCTTATCATCGGTCTTTTGGACAAGTGATTGCTTTTACTATCCTAGATTGGTACTAACATTTCTTAGGGTCATCCTATCACCTAGTATTCTTCCTTTCATGCTAGTTACAACAAGATATTAAGTAGATCAATTAAAGAGACCTCAATTAGTCTTTAACCAATTACCCTTAGTTCAAACTTGCAAAATATGTAAGAGAAAAAATAGAATCTTTCTTTGATCCCAAGAGTAACCTTAGTGAGTTGAGTACACCCTTAGCACCTTCTTCCTTAGATATGGATATGAGTTATAGGATGACTCGATGAGAGAGAGAGAAGAAATGGATGAACATATTGATGACATATTTGAAAAATATCGAGATACCATTTTTTTTTACAGTTTCTCTCATGAAAATTAACTAGGCTCACCCCTTATCTCAACTAGATATTTGGATGCACACTAAAGGGCTGAAGGAGATAAAAGGCAAGCATATCAAGAGGAACGATTATAACATGAAAACCAAAATCATGAACCTCATGGCACTTGTATAAATGCAACATACACCAATAACTTTTTTGGACATTGAAGACCAAGTTCACTACCAAGATACCTTCAAGATACATGAGTGAAAGACTTAAGAGAATCCAACACAAAAAGAAAGCCTTCCTAGACAAACAAGTTGCAAAGGAAGAATAATTTAGGCTCTTAGAGTTCAAGAGACATGCCTTGTTGGAGATAGAAGACAAAAATGATCCTACTTACCTGTATCTCACCAAGCACATAATGGGAATTGAATCTAAATTTGAAAAATTATTAGAGGAGAAGATTATATCACTACACAAATAATCTTCTTTAAGGTCTACATCTTCTACTCCAAGACATCAATTATCTTCATCCTCTGGATCCAAAGACCTCTTGAGAGAGAAAGAGAGTAATAACTCCTTTGAGCATATGACAATATTTCATGATGGACCTATCTTTGACCAAGGTGAGAATGACAAAATGGTCCTAGACATACTTTTTAGAGAACTTTTACTCCTTTGGGATTTTCATATGACATGGTGCTTAAGACCTTAGTTGCAAACAAGATATTTACTTTACCATACAAATTTAGACCTTATGAACCTAAGGTAAAACCTCCATGGTGGAGACATGATCACTATTGTGGTTACCATAAAAATAAAGGTCACAAAATTGAAGGTTGTATTACGTTAAAATGTAAACTTCTAGATCTTATTAATGATAGAATCATTAATGTTGAAATTCCTAAAGACTTATATGATGAGGATACTTCTCTTGAGAAAGATCATGTTGATGAACCTATCTCAAGTGATGCTTTCCTTGATACCTCCACTTCTTCTAACACTCATGAACTTCCTAAAAGTTCAAATCTATCAAACATACCTCCATTGAATATAGAGCCTAATTTTTTCTACATTGATTATGTGTATTCTTAAGAGCTACCTCTAAAACAAACTTAAGCTAATCTACACTTGGTTACAAACCTTATTCATGCTACTAAGGGTAAAGATTCTCATCCTTCATGTCATTCTATGCCTACTATGCTTAGTTCAACTAGTCATTCACTATATCCTCAAGGTACTATCATGTGAACCTCATATTATCCCTTGTCCTTAGAAGTGGCTCCATTTTAATTGGACTCTCAAAAGGCTTAAGATAAAAGTGCAAAGAAATATGAAGATCAAGAACCCTCCATGTCATACAATCCTTTTCATCATGTCTCTTATCCATTTCCTGGCTCTTTTGATCCCATGCATCCTTTCTCATTCATTCCACTAGGTCTTAAATCTTCTCCTAAGCAACATCAAGCTACTACTTACATCATTGAGCTTATTGATAATCAAACTAACCTTACTACACTTAAACTTTCCAAATATGAGACTTCCATTAAGGTTATTAAAAATGGTGTTGTTAGTTCCAATGTTGAGCCTATTGAAAATCAAGAGAAAGATTCTATGCTTATGTTATCCAAAGATCCTTATTAAGATCAAAGTATTCCATCTTCTTTTTCTACCACTCCATGTTTGATTCCACTTTCTACTCTTTCTAAACCTTTTCAAGCTCCAAACAATCCTATGAAATAAGTTGTTCCTATTCAAGATGCTCATGATCCTATTGAAAATAAAAATGCTCACTCTTAAGATGATGATATCCTTGGTTGTCATATGGATGTTTATGGACTTATTGATTATACTTTCTCATCTTCCACATATGTTCTTGGACTTCCTCCACCAATACCAAGGGCTTCATGCCTTCCTTCTATATTGAGCCCTTATGTTCCTTCATTTTCCCCTCCTAACTCTCCTAATTCATCATCCATCTGGTGTCCTTACCTCCCTCCATATCCTCTCTTTCCTCAAGGTCAACGTAGATGCATATCCTTGAATCCTTTTCATCCACCCACCCATCTAAACCAGTCATATCTCCCTTCTTCTTCCACAACTTCCAAGTCTTTTGGAAGTAACTTGAATGTTCAATACAAGAAAGAGACAAAATAGAAGAGCCCGTCTAAAAAAGAAGATCAACATGTGGGTCAGTGCAAAAAGTTCGGTCTCACTTTTGGCCAAAAAGTGGAAGTGTTTTTCCTGTTTTTGAAATTTTTTGTCAATTGATGTCAAAACTTGAGGTATTTAGAGATTGAATATTAAAAAACTCCAGAAATAAAATTTTTAGTGTTCAGAATCTAGTTTTTGAATATGTAATTTATTTGTGCACCCATATGATAGATTATTCTTTTGGTATGGATCTTTAAAAACCACTTTTTCAAAATGCTTGTTTCAGGACCATACCATGCTCGTGTACGGACACCATAATTTGAAACAAATAAATGAATTTTTGCAAATCCTTTTAAAGGGAGTTACCTAATACACCTAAGATTGATGAAAATATTTTTTCTTAATTTTTTATTGAATACTTTTTTTATTATTAATTATTAATTGGCTATAAAGGTAAATTTTAAAACCTCTCGTGTACGGACCAGATAATTTGATCAAAATCTCACTTTTTAAATTTTTTTTTTTTAACATAAAAAGAATTGTATGTAAATTGATGACATATAAATTAATTTAAGAAAAATTATAAAATAAAAAAGTTATTAAAGTTTTAGTGAATGTCACTTTTTAACATTTAGGAGATAGTTTTGATTAATAAATAATGGAAAAATAGAAAATAAACTAATAACACTATAAAATTTACATTTTTGAAATTAGAACAAAAAGACCTATAATGGGTTTTTGTCTCGTCAAAAAATTCAATAGGAATGACTATAAAAAAATTATGACAATATCAGAAATTGTCGATTAAATGCCTTAGAAAAAAAAGGAGTACAAAGGCATAGCTTGGTGGGACCAAGCCTATGCCATGCCTTTCCCCAAGGAAAAACCCCATGCAAAAGTTGGGAGCCATGCCAAATTCCCACACATGTCTCACGAATCGGGCACCCAATTTGTAATTCAAAAATCGGGTGCCCGATTTCTTTAAACCGTTATATCGACTTTTTAAAAATCAAGCACCCCATTTTTTAAAAATCGAGTACTCGAGTTTTAAAAAATCGGGTGCCCAATTTTAAAGAAATTGGGTACCCATTTCTGATGTACTCGTTGGGTCCCAAAAGCTGCCCCACCGATCCAATTTCAATGATTGAAATGATTGAACAACAGTTTCAACCTGCAACACTGAATTTCATCACGCTTATTCTATTTTCTTGTCCTCTTATACAATTTGTAGGCTACTGATTAAAATTCAAAACTGGTGCAAACATGGGATCAAAACAACGAAGAAAGAAGAAAGCAAGAGTTCTGACAGATGAGGAGATTGCAGCAAATAAAGAGAATGAAGCACAACATCAACGAGAGAGAAGACAGAGAGTTAGAGACTTGAACAATGTTTCAAAGGAGAAAGACATTGAAGATACCACGATGGATGAAGAAGTCAAAGAAGAGAACCAAATACAAGAAAATTTAGCTGCACATTCTAATTATGCATTCAACACAAGTGTGTCTCCAAACTCTTGAATTTTCTCTCGTGATGAAATTGGTGATTTTTTAGAAGCAGGTTACGAATTAAAGGATTTAGATTTTCTTCATGAAAAGCAATTGTCAAATGATCATGCACAAAACACTCCAATTGAAATGCCTACCCCAAAAGAAATGCCAAGAAAATTTGAAAATGATATTCAAATCCCAAATAATAGTGAAAATAGTAAAGTGTCTAAAAATAAAAATTGCATGAATGTAGACATAGAAACACCAACTACTGAACAAACATGTCAGGATGATAGTAAAGTGTCTGAACACAATTTTCATATTCCTAATGATGTGTTAGATAATCTTGAGGGATTGGTTTCATGGAGACAAATTAGGTCACATGCTAATAGATTGTATACGCATTTTTTTTATAATAATAAATTTGGGTTTCAATGTCAGCTAATGTTGCAACTAATTAAAATGTCTAAAATGTGAAAAGTAATGAGAAGGTTGGGAATGTATGCAAAACCCAAGAATAAAAATGAGTCTTTAAAATAAGTTGTATCCACTGTTTCTAGTGCCTTTGATGTTATAGGAAAGAGAAGTCAGTCTAAAGATAAGAATGCAGCATGATGAGAAATAACAACAGCTTTAGTTAACAAATCAACATCTGACAAAAGATTGATTACCAACATAAGTGGATATCTTAATGTGAATCATAAGACTTTAGAAAGAGTTGTAAAGAGAAGGGTTAACTTTGAATGTGATCCATAAAATATTTTATGGACTTCTAGTGGTAGACTCCCGAGATGTGATATGAAACTTACTAGTGAAATCAAAAGTTTGATTGAAAATTTTTGGCATGATAATACAAGAGTATCACCTAATTCAAGAGATGTTCTTAAATTGAGAATTGGGTCAAAAATACATGATCCACATCCTAAAAACCTTTTGGACATGACTCAAACTGAATTGTTTAAAAAATTTGTAGATGGTAAGGTATTAAATATTACCATTAGTCAAAGATCTTTTGAAAAGTGTAAACCATGGTATGTAAGGATTAACAAGGAAACAATCACATGTTGTTGTAAAACTCATATTCAATTTCGTTACCATTATGATGTATTTCAATTTATACATGGTACAATGCATAGTAAAGAAATGTTGCAAGAATGTGGTATAAAAATACCACCTCAAACTATAAAAGATTTCATATTAGGTTTGTTTTGTAAGCCACCTAATGATCAATACTTTCTTTTCAATGCATGTCTTTCTAGTACATGTGATATGTGCGCCAATCTTTCTTTGTTAGATGAATGTTTGCATGAAAATGCTTTGACTACTTTTGGACAACAATTAGTTGAGGTAAAAAGATTCAAAACTATTGAATATCCATTGAAGGATGGGAAGTTTGGAAGAAGGTGTGATCTAGTTATAGATAAAGTTAGTTGTCATGCATTTATGGATGAGTTTAAGAGTGTGATCATACCAAAATATGTTAAACACTCTCAATATTCTAGATGGCTTGATGGACAATTTCGCATATGTAAGAATACATTTACAATTGGTACTATACTTTTAGTTGTTGACTTTGTAGAGAACTACACACTTGAACTGCAAGAAGAGGTACAACCATAATATTACAATTCAGTGCAAGTAACAATTTATTTTCATATAGTTTATAGGCATGCACCTGATAGTATAGAGGAGGATCGAAAAATATTGAGACAGTACCATTTTTATTTATGTGATAATAAACTCCATTCATCTGAGTTTGTCCAATATTGTTTCAAGGTCTTTTATGATAATTTAAAAGAGAGACAAATTCAAATGACACAACATTAGATATGGTTAGATAATTGTACAGGACAATTCAAGAATGCTAGAATGTTCTATTGGTTGAGTAGGACACATAAGAAAACTAGAATCCAACATGTGTGGAGTTTTTTTGAGGCTAGACATGTTAAAGGAGAACATGATGGTGCTGGTGCATGTGTAAAGAGAGCCCTTAGTAAAGAGCAATTAAAATTTGAGGAAAGAGCTAAATTCAAAAATGCACATGAGATTGTCGAACGGTGTAACAAATATTTATACACAAGATGAAGTCAAAACTCTAAAATCAAACATTTTTTCTACCTAGTTGAAGAAAATAATATCCCTTCAAGATATGATTGTGATACAATTAGTGGTTCAGCTAAATGGCATTCATTTAGGAGTTCAAATTCTAACACTTGGACTATATGGATTAGGGAGCTTGCTTGTTTTTGTCAATTTTGTCTTGCAGGTGAATGGGAAGAATGTGAGACTACAAAATGGGTTGAAGAGTGGAAACAAAGATCATTAGCACCTACTAACACGCATTTTGAAGATGATATAGTAAATGAAGGCCAGAATGTTACTTTTGCATCAGAAGACTATGATCGTATTTTAGACCTCATAAAACCTGGTATGCACAATTTAATTAGATTTTTTTGCGATCTCATGCTTCAATTTATATAATTTTCATATGTACACGAGTGATTAAAGTGTTTCTATACTTTATCTTATCTTGTAGGACATGTTTATGCTGTTATTGCACCTAGTGATAATGATGAACAGACTGAATATTGGCTAGCTAGATGTGTGGAACCTAAGAAAAAATGACATGTCATCAAGTGGACGATGATGGTTTTGAGTATCCAATCGATTCTGTTGTTGTAACTGGCACCTGGCTATGTAGATACCTAACAAGAAGAAATGGTTTGCCAGCATCTGAAGACTACCAAACCGAAAAGAAGATTTTACACTATTCTCATTTGGTTGTGGCAACAAATATCAAATTAGAAAAGTACAAAGGGAGACCCGCCAATAAGGTATTATGGAAAATTTCAATGGACAAGCACGAGACAATCATAGATGCATTGCAAAAGAGAGAGGATGTAGATGGTACAATGGGATGACTACACTTAAATCAAACACATGTAATTTTTTTCATTATTGTATTATTTTTATATATATGTACTTATATAATTCAATTACATGTATGTTTGTGTTTTCAATACCAATTTAGAGATTATATACATCTTATTCAGGTCTCAATTACAATTTATGAAAATTTAAGTGTTAAAGTGGATTGAACATCAACATCTTGTGCAATTTCACATAGTAAGTACATACAAATTACACATATA
Source organism: Cupressus sempervirens (assembly GCA_028749045.1). Taxonomy (NCBI): domain Eukaryota; kingdom Viridiplantae; phylum Streptophyta; class Pinopsida; order Cupressales; family Cupressaceae; genus Cupressus; species Cupressus sempervirens. Next base: position 688,831,150 of record CM053790.1, read on the forward strand.
TTTACATAGTTTAGATACTTTGAATATTAATTTATGTGTTTATTAACATGTGTTTTTTTGTTTTACATTTTTATTTTATAGGACCTCATTTGAAGAGATGCATTCAACCAATTTTATGTTTCAAATGAGTTCAGTGAACTATAAATATATCATTGACATTGTCTGACATGTATTGTGAAATATGTTGTACAAACTAGTTCAAAAATGAGAGTTTACTTCTATTTGAAAGTTAAAGGTATGTGCACTTGATAAATTATTATAAATTAATTGTCAGTTTAAGTAATGACCTCCTATTTTGTTCTATTACTTTTACATTCAAGCATGTTTAAATTAATGTTTGTTTGAAGTTTCAAATTACTATTGATTGTAATATTAAAAACAAGTGACTTGCACATGATAATTTAAAGATCATTGCTCATTGTATTCATTGTATTGATTATATCTTTCATTACCAAACAACACATTAAGATCACTTACATGATGTACATTGTTAGGTACGTTATCCATGTACATGTGTGTCTTAAGGGGACATGGAAGTCCTAATAAGTCATTATGTCTATTATACATTATGATAGGTATTCATATGTTTACTACCACATAATAGGTCTTATTAGGTGATAATGAGTCTTACATTACCAAACAACACATTAAGATCACTTATGATACATTGTTAGGTATGTTATCAATACATTTTTTAATCGAGTAGGTCAATTTTATTTGTATGAATTATCTCAATGCATAAATTTGATGTGATATTTATCCAATAATGCTCTATAGATAGTTAAAATTATTGTTTATCTTGCATATATACTTACAAAATGTGTCATATGTTCATGAATAAAATATATTAGAATAAAGAAAATGGTTTGAATATACTTAAAACATGGTGAAACATAGTAATATATGTACTACATACACAAGCATGATAAGAAATCATAAAAAAATAGTAGATGGTCTAACATACAGTTTTAACTATCCTAACACAAAGTGTACATACATCATAAATTATCTATATATATATATATATATATATATATATATATATATATATATATATATATATATATATATCATAAAAACACAATCTATAGGTGCCAACAAGACCTAATCTATCTGATCAAATGTCCTCTTTGCTCGACGTGAAGAGGACTCAGATGGATCATCATGTGTAATATGAGTCGTCTCGTCATGTCGGACACCCTGTGTAACAGGAGGCACGTCTCATTATGTACTTGCTTAATTGAAATGGGTCTCAAAATCTAGCTTGCAAATAAATTAAATATTCACTACATAATAAAATAAATTATACCACATGAGATGGGTGTCCCTCAGTAATGGGAGGAGGCGCACTGTCAAAACTACCAAATGCAGCAGTGGTGAGGTCCTGTAATTTACAATACATACATTTTTTTAATTTGATTTTAGAGCATAATGAACTATACATTATGTACATAAATCACAATACTGACCTCAAATGACAATGTAGGTACCTCCATCTGGCTAAGTCCTGTGCTCTCAGCAACACTCGTGGTGACATACTCCTAAAATTATGGATACATAAACATTTAGTCAAAATTAAATCATGAATATAATTACAAAGTACATAATTTGTACACTACATTTTTTATACACTATAAATTAAACATGTATATATAATGTATATATCATATCTGAGTGGTAGCCAATGTCATAGATGTGTCTACAAGTATGCTAGCACGATAATCATAAGATTGAGTCAAAAATAAACTATACCGAGGCCTGTATGGATGAGTTTGATATCCATGCTCCTGTTCGTAAAATCAAAACACATAAAATATATATACATGTGAGTCAAAAAATTTCAGATTATAAGTTAATAATAATGTACATACATAAAAATAATACAAATTATTTGTCTTCAGTCAATATTTCATACCGCATGTATTTGAGGCTGTGCCTCAACAGTAACTGGAGTAGGACTTGTACTAACATCAGTATGTGTAGATGCAGACAATCCCTACAAAATAAAATAAAAATAAAATATGAGCACATGTTATTAAATTTGAATTTGAATGTAGATTTTTACATTGTAATTCAAAGTGCATACGTATAAGGGACGTCAACATCTGTAGGTCTCGAAAAAAGACTATACTACCTCCTAGGAGGAACAGTGTCATCCATCCTCTGTTATTTGAAAAGTACAAATTAATATAGTTAATACAATTACACATATATGTAGAAAGTAAATAATTATGTGCACTTTATATTTATATTGAAATTAAAATTTTACCTACTGCTCTTGACTCTCTCTAGGCTCTCCCTGCTACATGAGGTCAACAAATGATGACACGTCTATCTCGTCACTACCATCACCACTGTTAGCATATACATCATCATCAAAATCTGCACCCTTAGCATAATGGCCACCATGTGCTGCACCAAGATTGCTCTGGGGGCCTGTGCATATGCCTCCACAGTTAGTACAAACATGTCCAAGTGGAGGAGCACTGCTGTACTAAATTGCTTGAAAGGGCACTCAAATGGGTAAAAGCAGATGAAATCGCATGATGATGGTGAGGAGTAGGCACAATAGGTGCAGGAAGAGGTACAAGGGGCTCAGCTCACCTGCAGTTCCTCATTTTGTCACTCAGCTTTGCCCCAGGCCTATCTTGAGGCATCCCTCTACCAACCCCCTAAAATGCTTTCATATCAAAATAGTTGGGTTTCAAACCCAACTCAAACTCAGCCCATAAATTCTTAAGGAAGTACATGGGCACCTCATGATTAGTGTGTGGTGGATGGTCAAATACCATTCACCACCACTCCCAAAAATGTGTTGCTATGCGTGGATGTGTACACCACCTAATAGAAATGCAAGGCTTCTTCTCACTAATTGGTTCACCCATCTTAGGGTTTACAAAATAATGTTGAAAATTTTGTTTACCTATATGTAGGTTATAAACCTCTCTATATGATAAGCCATCAGAGTAGAAGGCACACATGCTTTCCCTCCATGATCTAAAAGAATTGATGTATACATCAAAATGATGAATGGAGTCAACCATGTCTTGCATGCTATCTGCAAGATGTAGTAGGTGAGGGGGGGTGCCTCTCATGTCGGATAGCCTCTATATCACTCATGAGGTCGTTGAGGTTACACCTCATGGTCTCGCAGAGCTCATCCGTGGTGGGTGGTGGAGGTGTGGGTGGGGGTGGGGGTGGAGGTGGAGATGGAGGTGGAGATGGAGGTGGTGGAGGTGGGGGTATGGGAGGGGGAGGGGGTGGCGGTGGGTCCTTCAAATATAATCTGCATATATATTTAAACAACATAAAACATAAAACACATCAAAAATACATCACAACATAATACATGTATGACAAAATTACTATTTAATAAAATTTAAATCTAAAATTTATCAACTAGATCTATATAAATGCACATATCTTTATTAAAATTATATCAATTAAGTTATAAATAAAGTTAAACAATTAAGTCAAATTAAACATTAAATACTAAATTTTTAAGTATGAACTCATTATGGATTATACATGTTCATGTCTTAGGATGAAAAAAAGTTAAGATTATGACAAGGTTATGGTTTACAATTTTGTTATGTTAACAGTTTTGATGATGGCTAAGCTTAAGATTATTATAATTATTGTGATCCTTTAATGTTAGGGAACTTACCTAGGATTATGGTTTTAGTTAAAATTATATTTACCTGTATCGAATATTTATTATGGTCCTAACACGAGAGTTAAGGTTACAATTATCTAATGAAAGCTTAGAGATAGAATTATGAATTGATTAAAAAATATTTATGATTGTAGTTTGAATCCTAACTATTATCTGCTTAGTTCTACAAAAAGTAGTTGGCTAATAAAAAGTATTCTCTGGAAAGGTGTCAAAAACACTCATGTCATAGAGCACATGCTAAAAATTTTTCCACTATTGATTAGATGATAGAATTATCAACAAAAGTTTAGATTGCATTGTACACAAACAAGATGTTACAAGAAAACTGGGACAAGACAATGGCACTAATTCTAAAGGTATGTTCTGACTTCTTGTCACATTTTGGAATAACCATGTAAAATTCACCTTTGGCATTTACATTAGAAAGGGGGAAAAGATGTAAAGGTGAAAATATAAGAATTTGTATATAATGTGTAAAGTATATTGAGTATATATGTATGGGGAAGCACCATGGATCATATTATGTACATATATAGGTATTGAGATAAACATCTCTTACAAAAGCAATTTCAGAAGATCTCAAAAATAGAGTATGGCACCAAGTTGAAAACCTTCTTGCAAACTATAAGTGTAGATCATGTCAGGTAATGAACTAATTTACATGTGAACCCTATCCCTAACCATGTATAATAATCCTAATTCTAATCATAATCCATAATTCATTACCTTATGAAGCTTTGGCTATCCATTTTATTTCCAAAGTAATCCCTTGGCTATCCATGAAATAGTCCTAATAGATTTATATGGTTCAAACAAAATTGATTTAAATAAAATGAGCATGAAAAGACAAACTTACACCCAATATTCAAGGAGAGAATCTTTAAACATACTTGAATTCTACCAACCAAAGTGAGATAATTAGAGTTCCATTTGTTGAGTTTTCCAAAGATTTTCTTGTTGATATAAAGACACATTTCATTTATATGTTAGGGTTTACTACAGATGGAATCCCTAGGTACCTAACCACTTAATTATGAAATCTCCATCCAATACCATATTTACTACACAAGGTAGGGGACTCAATATTTAGCCCCAATAAGATAGATGTCGAGACATAAATCTTACTACTAGATACAAAGAAAAGAGGTCCAATTTGATCATTAAATGACTCATGTTGCACTCTTCTACCCTAAAGAGAATACAAATATATTATCAACAAACTATGTACATTAGATACTTATTAATTATTTGGAGAGCAGATCCTCTAACTTTTAGAGACAACTGGTTATCTCTAAGGAGATAATGTAATGATTCAATGTTCAACAATAAAAAATAAAGAGGATGCAAGAGGACACCCTTTCATAATTGATCTAGAGAGTCCTAAAAATTATGATCTAACCCCATTAATTTCTTTATTAAAACCTTGACACCAATCATAAGAGAGGACACCATTTGACATTTAATATTGGATGAAGGGCTTGCAACATCATCATAGTGAAACTCCATTCCACCTTTTTGTAGACATTTTCATAATCGATTACTTGAGCATGCCTACACTCTATCCTAGAAATGTTTCTCAATCCAAAGTCTTCCAATAGGTTATCAAGTTCTCCAATTTGCATAAATATCCTTAACAAAACACTTGTGTGTAGGGTTAATGATCTTGGGTAGGATATCTTCTAGTCTAGAGGCTAGGACCTTGGCAATAATTATTTTGTATGATACACATTTAGGAGTGTCTTGTCTCTATTTTTTAATGAGATTCTTATCTCCCCTTGGGGATCAATTGATTACTTGACCTAGGGATTTTATGAACCCTCTATTGATCACTCGATCAATTTTATGAGCCCTCCATTGATTACTTGACATAGGGATTTCTCATTACTAATTTTTTGGATGGAGGAGTTGAATTATGATAGAAATGGGTTTATCACTTGGAATAATGCATCTTCATTGTAGGAATGATGGTTCTCATTTTATCCCTATCTTCTAAATCATTTTGAACTATCATCGTCTTCTAACCAAAAAAATTGATAGTAAAATTAGGAAAAAGATCTTACTATATATATCACTAGGGGGTGGGTATTTCTTTTTATAGAATAAGGTAATATTTTTTTATGTGGCCTTCCATTCTGCAAAGGTAATAAACATTTAGGCTACCCATCTAAGGGTCTAGTTCGGGCTCGCACTCACACTGATGTGGACACCTCCACCTCTTGATGGTCAAGGAGGGTTACTTAATTAGATGCCTGATTCGTTCAAGTCTCTTCTAATTTTTTTATGATGTATCATTTTGAGACCTTGATATCAATGTTTAATTAGTTTTAGGATTAGGGTTCAATTTGGTTTGTACTGTTTGATTAGGTTTAGATGTTTAGGTTTCAATTAGGACAAGAGTTATTAAATTGAATTGAGTTTTAAAGTGCTAAATTTGGTTTTAGATATAGAATTATAGTTAGAGCTTTTAGATTAAAAACCAACATTAATTCAAAAAAGTTAGGTTTGAATTTTGTTTTAAAGTGTTCAATATATTATTGAGTTCTATTTTAGGGTGATTTGGTTTAGTCTTAAGTTCAACATTTAACTTGGTTCAATCTTCTAGGGTAATGGTTCAATTTGGTTAATGGTTGGGGAAAGGATTTTTAAGGTTAAATTCAAGGTTTCTACTCTTAAGTTGGGATATATAATTAGGTTTATGATCATGGTTTAATTCAATTTGGTTTATAAGTATAATATTAATTAGTTAAGGGCTAGGGTTACCTTTCAATCTTAGGGTTTGACATTTATAAAATTAGCACTCAAGGTAAGATAGGAAAGTTATTTAATTATTTATATATTACTTGGTGTAGGTTTTAGCAAATTAAGATTACTTAGGTTAAGATGATAGTAAGGGTTATGATTAGAGTTAAATTCAATACAAATTGACATTATAGAACTAATCCTAAATGACGCCCAACCAAGGGATCCAAAGAACTAATCAAAAGTTTTACCAAGCAAGCAATAACATACACACAATAATTTACATTTATAAAAAACATAAGACATTGCATTCCTTAATGAGCACATTTACATTTCATTTTTAAATAATTATAAACTACTAAAAGTAAAATAAATAACGCGTCCACATGAAAGTTCATATTAACTACTTCTGTTCGATCCATTTAAATAATTTATATACATTTGTTCTGAATGCCACTTGGCAAATTAATTCGGAATGCACAATCATCCACTGTACATGTCACAGGGTATGAAAGGCTAAAAGAATATACATTTATAAAATAGTTTACATCATCCATTTTTTATACATTTTAAATACTATAAATTTTTTGTTTGGATCCCTTGGCCGACTGTTATGTGATTAAGTATTTTATAATATGTTTAGGGTTTTATTTATATGGTTAGGTCGAGATTATAGTTTAAACAATAAATTTAGGTCGAAGTTATAGTTAAAACAAGGTTGAGGTTATATGGTTTTAGGTCGAGGTTAAATAGTTAAAAGAAGGTCAAGGTTATATGGTTTTAGGTCGAGGTTATAGTTAAAACAAGGTCAAAGTTATATGGTTTTAGGTCGAGGTTATATTTATTTGTAAAATTACATATTTAAACAATAAATTTACATCTAATCTAATCATTCAACATTGTAATAAATACATGAATTAAATACACTTCAAAACATCTAAAATAATAATTTTTTAAATAAACATTTACGAAACTATATTTTAATTAACAAATACAAAAATTTAAACATTTAAGTTCATTAACAATGTAAATTTACAATTTTACTTACATATGAAAAGTAAAAAAACAATAAATTAACATACATATTAAATTGAAAATTGAAAAAAAAAAGTAAAATAGTATAAAACATATTAAAATACCTGTGTATCAAAAACTAGCAGCAAGGGGGTAGTCGGTAGGGTTGAGAAACGGGCTCCCGTATGCGTCTCTAAGTGGGCTCCCATTTTTGAGGTCATGAAAATGACCTCTAAAACACCAAAAAAGTAGTTTATAAAAGGTTTACAAATCGGGTACCCAATTTTTAAGCAATCGGGTACCAAATTTTTAAGCAATCGGGTACCCAATTCTAAAAAATGCGAGTGCCCGATACTTAAGCGGCTTGGGGACCCAATCCTTTTTAAATATTGGGTACCTTATTTTTAAAATTCAGGTCGGGTGCCTGAAGCATAATTTTAGAAAAGTGTACCCAATTTTTAAAAAATTGGGTACCCGTTTTTGAGAAGTACAATTCTGCAGATTTGACTTCTGCGAAATTGCAACCCAACTTCTTGCAGTCACCCATGCCTCCTCTAACTGACATAGGGGCATAAAGTCAAATGAGATATCTAAGAAGATAATTACAAAACAAATATGGGTTCCAAAATCCATCATTGATGATATTGTCTGTAAATCGTCAAAAAGGAATGAAAAGCCTATAATTATATGGATTCCAAAGTCTCTCTTGAAAGAGTCTAATGTTGAGGATCAAGTGAAGTTGATATTCAAGTTTCCAAAGACATCCATTTCATCTTCTTCCAAAAGCATTCTTCCATTCCACGTGCCTAAACCACAACATCTTCTATCCATTCACCATATTCCTTCATGCATTTCTTCATTTACATTTCCTCCATCCTCTCACCACCCTTCAATGTGTGTGTTGATGTTGATCTTTCCTTCCTTTCTATCTACCCTTTCACAGTTATTCCATTCACTATCCTTCTACCTTCTATCTTTTTTCCTCATTTTACTATTCCTCCTATCTTCCAAACTCACTCGCTTTGCATAAAACCTTATCCTCCATTTTTCTCTTTGATCTTCCTTTCACTATCTGCATCTTTAAGCATATCATTTTAAATCCTTAGCATATCATGGTTTATCATTTCAAGGATAATTATCTAAAAATCTTGCTTTCTTCCAAAAAATTCAAAAGATAAAAATAAAAAATGAGAACAAATTGAAAGTTTGCCTTGGTGAAAACCTAGAAATAGGCACCTTGGTAGAAAAATTAAAGAGATATAAATCCATCCTATGGTAAAAACCACTCCCTTCTAGTGCCTAGGATAAGTACAGTGATGAAAACCTAGCAATTAGGCATTATGTGAGTTCTTCAACATCTTTTGTCCATTTCATCATCTCCCTTTCATTTGAAAATATTGACCTATACATGAACATTTGGCTATCTTGTGAGAAATCTTACGATGATCTTTCTTTAATTCCTTTCATGTTTATCCTTCATATCTGCATTCATTCTAACCTTTTGATGAGCCTATAAAATCTCATATCTATATTGATTTATTATAACACTTTACCTCATGGTTTTAATATATTACCAATCCATTTCTATACATTAACTGGGTTTATGAAGCATTAACTATGATAAATGTTTTATTGATTAAACAATTGCATGTGTAGCTAGTTGATGCTAGATTGTGATGATTTATTATGATAAATGGTTATTATTGAAATATAATTATCTTGAGTTTATTAACATGTTTTTTGTGAGGTATTTGAGTCATTCATGCAATTGGGAAGAAGGAGAAGCAAGTTGACACTTGTCAACATTCAAGAATTGCAGAAAATGCAGCAAAGTCAAAAATCAGTTTTAGAAAAATAGGAATATCTCTCTCAATTCTCAATAAAGTTAAGAATGGATTAAATTTTTGGAAAGATAAAAAAAAGGTGCACAAAACCTTTTGATAATTTGATATTGGTTCAAAATAGTTAATGAGCACCATGGATCAGAAGTTGACTAAGGAAAAGGTGGCAAGTTTTCAGGCAGCATAAAACCACTTTTAGTTATAAATGGCCATAACTTCTACATTTATTAATGAAATTTATATTTTCAAAATTAAATTGAAAGAGAAAAAGGAGGAACACAATGTGGTAAAATTTTTTTATATAATTCAAAATAATGAAGGAGAACCATGCATTTGAGTGGACTGCTGAAAATGTGGAGCAAAAAATTAGCACACTTAGTCATTACTTTTGTAATAAAGCTCTTCCTTGTTTAAAGGAATGATGAGACACTTTTTAGATTGTTTTTAGGGATTCAATAATCTTATATATTCAAAATTGTAATCAAGTATTGGATATAGATGCAAACATATATGAGAATTTTTAGTTTGTAGTCTATAGTTCTTGCAGCCATTACTGTGTATTTAGATTTATTTTTAGCATTTTTATAGTTTATGTTTTTCAATGATAGAATAACTTAGAGAGTTTCATGGTGCATATACTTTGCAGACTTGTTTCAAGTATACGTCCTCGGGTTGACAATTTAAATGAACCTTCTCTATTTGAAATATAATAGCTCATTTTGGATGTCTAATCCATGAGTTGTGTTTGTAAACCAAGTTATTGATCTAATTGGGAGGCCAACACCTTTCACTATTATTTTCTCATTTTTTCTTCATCTAATAAAAAAGAATAAAAAATGATTCTATGAAGTCTCTTGACATTTCTACTCCTTTGGATTGCATCCTTTCCTATTTTTGCATTACACTTTTGTGACTTATCCTATGTTGTCCTTTCATTGTTTGTCCAAATGTACTTTACATGATAATTTTTTCCTAGCTTGGGAACACTTGAGGAGTTTTCCCTTGAGGATTTTTTCTCATAACTCTCCTTCATTCTCTTGTCTTTCATCTATTCTACCAACTTGCTAATCCCTCTTGTCCTTCACCTTGCTAGACATTGGGACTACACAATGTGATCTTGCTTGGGAGTTCGATGCACATTCTATCTAGCGGCATCCTTTGTATAGATTTATTGATTGTGAAAAAATCCCCAAAAAAATGATATATTTAAAAAAATGATATATTGTCAAAAATTATAAAAATCAGAAAATGTCTTGAAAAAATTACCATCTTAGTTAAAACCTAGCAATAGATGCTTTGATATATCTCCAAAAAAATTATATATTCCAAAAATTTATTTTAATAAATAAATAAATAAATTGCAAAATATTTTTATAAATTTTGTAAAAACACAAAGCTGTGTCACCTTTTAGGCTGACTTATCAAAGTGATGGAACTTGAGTATTTCTATCCAAAAATCATTTTTTTCAAACATATGATCTAGATAAATTCATTCTAGCTAAGTTATATATATTCTCACACTTTTCCAATTCGAAATGTCTATTAAATGCATGTTTTATATTAGTTTATATCTAATTACTAAAGAAATAAAAATATTTTAGAAAACTAATGTTTCCATAACTCTTACTATTTTTTATGATTTTTTTTAGTAACATATAAACACCATTTTATAGAGCTCAAAGTCAATAATATTATCATATAGAGTTTATAGTATTTTAATTACATATAATATATTGTAATTAAAAACTCTACAAGCATGTAACACTCAAAAAAATGTTTATTTTGAGAAAGAAAAAATATTAAATCATATAAAAAAATTAAATATTATATGATGTGCTAGAGGAGAGTCCTCTTTTAGAATATATAATTTTTCTTCTAGTTAGAATAGATTTGATTTTAAAAATGTGGTGGGAAATGAAAACTATCGATTTCAGCTGAAGTGAAATTTGAAACATTATAAAAAATAAAATATAGGTCTAAAGCTAATTTTTATTTTGGATTATTCTGGTTATATATGTTATCTATAAGATAGTCTAAGCTCAAATAGAAATAAGTTTATTTCCATATAGTTTTGTGGTGGGAAAAAAACCCCTAATTTTCAACATTTTTTAGCAACTAAAAAATTATCTATAAAATTAAAAAATATATCAATTCTTATTCCAAATAGTTATTAAAAATTATAATCCTAAAAGTCATTCATTTCTACACATTTCATTAGTTTACATCATTTTCAAATTCTAAATAATAATACTAGTTTAATGTAATTCAAGGTGAATAGTTACAATTTTGTTAGCCTTTTCCTTTACAAAAGGGTGACATAGGTTTTTTATTTTACATATGAGATCAAAGTGGTGAAAACTTTGAAATAGGTGCTAGTTGAGTCCTTTCAATCCCTATTTCTTAGCGCAAGTCCTCAACACTTAGCCTTTCTCCATCACTCCTTGTTCATGTTTCCTTGGTTTGGAATTGGTCTTTGTTTTTGTCTAGGGGGCATAACTATGTTAGCTTTCATCTCTTGGATGCATTATTCTCTAGGACAGCTCGTAAATGATTTTTTTCAACACCACCTCAACTATATTTTTCAATACAACCCTTGACATCATTTTTTTTTTATTGGTTTGGTCTTACCCAATTTTGTCATGTGATCTTGCCTACTCACAAGCATCGATCCTTATCATTAGAACTCAGTATCAGTTAACATACTTGAATTTTTAAAACAAAATACTTAATGCATGAGCTATGTCATGATCTTTTCATTATATGCTAATTGTTATTAATTTTTGTTTTGTGTCCTTGTCTAATAAGCCTCTCTAGTATGCATAGCTAGAGGACTTGGGCCATGGGCCATGTTTTTATTTTCTTTCTACTTGTGGTTTTCATCTTGAAACTCTAGAGTGTCTCTTCTTGTCCCCTTGAAACACTTAGCAGATTTGAGGTATCATCCTTGACTATTTTGCTACACTAAAATAGGGTAAGCTAACATCAAAGTCATCTTGACCTTTATGTCTCTGATGCTTATGATAGGATCTCTCTACACTCCAATCCAATATAAATAACATTCATATATTCATAGTTGTGCTTGTGACTAGTGATGATTGTCTGATTTTTTGATGTTTGTTAATAATGGCCCAATCATGAAAATAAATTCCTTTGCATTCTCTAACGAATGATGAAAACAAATTCCTATGTTATAGTTTCTCTATTGCAAGTACATCTTTACATTTTCATGTAGCTTTCATTGTTAGACTTCAAGTTACTACATTTTTGGGCTGCATTATGAGTTTGAGAGGGTTTTGCTTCATCTTTCTTTTGGACTTTTAATTAACTGTGGTCATGTCTTGATCTTCGTTTCCTTATCTTCTTTCATGATCTCAAATTTTTATTTTAAAAAATCTTAAACAGTTGAATGAATTCAAGGCATTCTCTTTCTTAAGGAAAATTCTCTTTCTTTCTTCCATTTCTTTCCACCTCTTCCACACTTCTATCTTCCATTTGTTTTCACTCCAGTTCTTTTCTTCTAATTCAACTTTGCAGAATAATATTTCATGCTTGATGATCTAGATTGGTTCTATGAACCTTATATTTTTCATTATACATCAAGAACCTTATCTTTAGTTTTATTTGATCAAATTTATCAATTTTTTATTTCTTCTCTATTTCATTTTGATTTTGATCATGAGGGGGTGGTACGTTTAAAAATTCAATCCTTGATTCAACTTTATCAACCTTTGATCTGCCTAGGATAGCCTTGTCTTTGTCAAGTAAAAATTTTTATAAAAAAATTACATCCTTTATCCTGATTTGTTCCTAAGTGTTGTTTTGTGTGCCCAAATTGACTTCACTCTTCAACTACATTCCTTGATTCCATGTATTCCCAAATAGATTACACATTAGTCATAGAGGGGCAAATGTATGGACCCTAAAATGGTCACCTAGACTATGGGCCCCCATTCTTCAATTTATCAATTTCTTGAATTAATGCATTATAATATTTTTATTGAATCAATTCAAATAATCTTCCTTGATCAAATTGCAATTGATTTAATTATTTCAATATTTCCTAAGTTTTGATCATTTCATCAATAGTTGTATTTAATTAAAAGAAAACATCTCTTTTAAGTATATAAAATAATCTTAGTTAATTAAAAGAAAATCTCTATTTTAATTAAATAATTTTATCTCATTTAATTAAAATATCTCTTTTAATTAAATAATTTTATCTTATTTAATTAAAATCTCCTTTTCAATTGAGTAATCTTATCTTATTTGATCAAAAGAAAAGATCCCTTTTAAATAAACAAAATAATCTTATTTAATAAAAAGAAAATCTCTCTTTTAATTAAATAATTTTTTCTTATTAATTAAAAGAAAATCCTGCTTTTAAATAAATAAATAAATCCCCACTTAAAGCTCTCTTTTTATGAAAAAAAAGAAATAAATCATAAAAATTAAATAAAATCTTATTAAATTTCCTTTGTTTTTGTACATATTTCTAAGTGGTGGACTTTTTCCTCTTACTTTCCTTTTTAGTGATTTATCCCACATTGCTCTTGTGAGAAGTGTTCCACCTCCACACTTTCATTTATAAGGAGCCCTCTCCTTCTCATTTGGATAGATGTTCGTTGTTGTAGTATTGTTTTGTTGCAGGTTTGGAGAGAAATTTTGGAGGAGTTTGAGCATTAGAGTTTGAGCCTTAGGGTTTGGACATTGGAACTCCATTGAAACTTCTCTCTTCTTGTCTTCTTCTCTCATTCATCCATGGCTTCCATCAGCATGCTTCATCCTTGCATTTTCATATTAGCTTAGAGTCATAATTTCTTTTGCAGATTAGATTTCCTTTCTTACATTTGTATCATTTAGATTAGCTCGCATTTTTATTTGCATGGGTATTTGATGATCATGGAGACTAGCACTCTTTCTTTTCCTCCTTGAATCTCTCATTTTATGGTGTACTTGCATGCGCACAACCTAGGTCAAACTGAGGGCCTCCATTATAAACCCTTGCACCCCATGAATAAAGAGCTATGGGTCACCATTTGAGATCTCATTCTTGAGCAATCTTATATATAAGGACTCATAGAATTCTATCAACATTTTAACACACACATAGAATCTTTATAGAACACTGACCTTGACTTAGATAATGACGATGTGAGACCTAGGAAAGTGGTCATGAGCATGCATGTGAAAATTAGAGAGAGGAGATCATAAGTCATTCAAGGGTTATGTTATCATCTAAAAGAACAAGTGATCTATTCATAAGTAGTCAAAGTGAAAGGGAAAGATAAGAGTTAAGAAGAGGATCAGTTAGTAAGGAGAAGACTTAAAACTAGCTTGCAGAGCAATTTGAGTGTAAGATACTAAGTTATTTTTAACACAATTGAATTAGGATAAATATTTTAACACAGTGGTCTTAACATATCTTTTTAAATCTCCTAATAGAGTCCTTATTTGTATGTGTCAATTTCTCTAACAAAGTGGAACCTAATAGTTTCTTTAGTCTTTAGTAGGATAGACTCCTTACAAGGTAGATCATGTGTTATGGTTAAACATTGTAATCTTAATTAGTTAACTTTATTACTTCAGTAGTGAAGATTTTTGGGTATCATCCCCACCCTAGTTTTGCCTTCACCTTGGAGGGTTTTTGGGTAACAAATATTGCTTTATGTGTTAATACTTTCATGCAAGTGACTTATTTGATTTACATGTTACAACAAGTTTACATTTATTGTATTACATGCATAATTTATTATTGGATGTGGATGAATTTGTAAAAAATTATAAAATGTTATAGGTTCTAATTCACCCCACTCTTAGGATCTAATTTACTCCTCAAAAAATCAATGATTGCTATCAGGGCACTAGTTCTCTGAAAGGAATTTTAAAGGCTTGGAGATTAGGTCTTGGAAGATGGAGGCTTTCAAACTGGATAAGACTATTGACAATTAGGTGATCAACATCCAACTCACACTGCATAAACTAGAATAGGAAAGACAGGATCTAAAGGATTCCATAAAAAGGAAAAATGAAATAGTCATCTAGATAAAGCAATTCTCTTATGGAGAAGTTGAAACTAAAGGATTATTTGAACCAATCAATCCCAATGAAAAAGCATCTACTAATCTACTTGGAAAAAAAAAACTCCTCAATGAAGGAAAAAGGGCACTAAAAAGAGAACATGAAAGCCAATCTGTAAGACAATGTGAAGTGATTGAACAAAGAAAGAAGGTTGAAGAAGAATGAACTATGGAAGAAGATGACAAGAGGGTAATGGCTATTGGACTAGTCGAAAGAATATCAAATGTGCATAAACTCATGAATACACAAATGGATCTAATCAATCAACTAATGACTACAAATCAAGAACTAAATCACAAGGACATGGATATTACAAATCTGAAATCACACAATGAGATATCAAAGATTGAACTAAAGAATCAAAATGAATCTTTGGACAAATTCAACCAAGAAAAGGAAGAATTGAATTATTTTGAAGAACTTATGAATTCATCAAATTGTCGTAAGTGGTTAGGTCATTCATACATTGAGAAAGGAGAATCATCTAGGAATGAGAAATGAACAATGCAAAGCCAAAGTAGAAACCAACTTCCTATCATTGTGGAAAAATTGGTCATACTAAAAATATCTGCCAAAGAAAACATGGTATGCAAAAGTCTAAACCAAAGTTCATTTGTTATTATTTTTACTACAAGAAACAAGGTCATCAAATACATGAGTGTAGGTCAAGATTGTGGAATGCACCTACTACACCTAGATTTGAAGGATACTACTATAAATGTCAGAAATATGAACATGGACCATTTGAATGTAGATCAAAAACAAAATCCTACTAGCCAAATCAAGGAAAGAAGAATTATGTACCTAAAAATGCATGTTCCAAGTGTCACAAGTTTGGACATAAAATTAAGAATTGTAGAACTTAGGTATATCTAGAAAATAAGACAAATGAAAAAGGAAAAGGCAAGGTGGATATTGAGAAAGTGACGAATGAAATGAACCAAAAATGGAAAAATAAAATAGAAGATGGAAATAGTGGAGTTAATGGAGCCGAGGTCACCCAATCCAATGGAGGCAATGATCATATCATCTCTAATTGAGCAAAAGAGGTATGTATGAAACTATATATCTAAATAATATATCATACATCAGTTGTGACATGTATGTGTTCCAAATGTTCATATTTGGATATGTAAGATGCATGAGAATTTTTTTTTATAAATGATTTTCAAGTGTCAGTATACTATCTATGTTGATTGAGCATTTGCAACATAGACTAAGCACTTCAATAGAGATCGAAGGCTATGGAAGAGACTGAGCTATTGTTGTAGTAGGATTCTACTCAACAAAAGGACATCACATTTATGGCAAACCTAATTGATCAAAAGATGAGGCATATTATAGGTTTTTAAATAAATTATTTCATACCTTGTACCCAAATTTTTGAAGAGTGACTAAGCAATCAAGAGATTAAGAGATTTCAAAGCACCAAATAGAGATCTCAAGGAGAAAATTGAACAAGAAAATTGAACAAAGAGTGTAATCATGTTTCAAGTACCCACAGATGATTTAAGCCCAAATGGCCATCAAACAAGTAGGAAAAGGTAAACCATAATTGAAAATCTTATAATTGTGATTATAATACTAGGTGTAGTTGTCAATATTGTCAAAACTATGGACATGTTCCTAAGAATTGCATAAGAACACATTTCAGAAGTGACTATAGTAGATGGTTGAGTCAAACTTCATGCTTTATTTATTTGAAGACTAGTCACATCAACATAAATTGTCCAACAAGGTCAAAGGTACAAAGTAGTGAATTCAATAAAGGCAAAGAGAAGGTTAATATTGATGAAGTTAAAGTGTAGATAAGAAAGAAATGGAAGAAAATAGAAGATTGTAGTATAGAAAATGCAGATGAGATCACTTCATCCAATGGATTAGGTGATCACATCACCCCTAACTACACAATCAAAAGGGTATATGTGTGACTAATATTTTAATGATATACTTTACATCAGTTCCAAGGATTTAAGTTTTGAAAAGAATGTATTAGCATGTATTTAGATGCAATATATTGTCTAGAACTTGGAAGAAATCTATAAGCTTTTTTTCCTTTCATGTTGCTACCAAGCATGAAAAGTGTCACAACTATGGCTGAGTGAAAATGAAATTTTACTTGAAGCCAAGCTCATTATGGTTTCCAAACAAAGTGCAAATCCTTTGTAAGATGAGCAAGCTGAAACCACTATAGTAGTTGAGCTTACAACTGTGTAAGTAGTGAACATTTATTGCTAAGTTTTAAGGGCTATATGGTTGATTTTTGACTCATTTGCATTCATTCGAGATTGAAGAGAGCACAAAGAGCTTAAGGTGAATTGAGGAAAGAGATTCTAGTATTTTCAAACTGGATTCAATAGCTAGTCACCATCAATCATCAAATTCACAAGGTATTTATTGTGTGCCGAGCTACACTATTTAAAGTTTTTGTAAGCCCTAGATATCTAATATGGCATCTAGCTCTTTTGTTGTTGGTAGGAAGGAAGGGAGAGAAGTTTTGAATGTTCAGTTGATAAGAAATGAAATCAAAAAACCACCCTTTCAAGCTATTCTTGAGATAGAATATAAGGGAAATCCTTCTGATGAGTTATCCATGATACCACCACAAGTTTTAATGATACAAGATGTAAGATGGTGCTATATATGTAAGGTTGGAAGCATAGGTGATATGGATATTAAGGATTTGTATGGAAAACTATGTACACATGGAGTATCAAAGGAGGAGTACAAAATTGTAGAAAGAAAAGGGTTAACCCGTGCCTTATAATTTCCAAATGTATTTAAAATGGAATGGATTAAGATAGTTCTAAGAAGAACTCATGACAATTCTATTTTTTTAGAAAATGGCTAGACAAAGATCACAAATAGAATCATCCATATGTTAACAAGGTATCCTACCCTAGATAGATCTAATACAATGTAAAGTGATGCCAAGGAGATCATAGAGAAGAAAATAGGGGCAATATTGAACAAGAGAGGAATGACTATAGAAAAAATTCTTGATCCCTTGATTACATTTGTAGTGAGAATAATTGCTCACAAGTTCTTTCAATCCAATAGATTGAATATTGTATCTTCTATGGCTATGGATTTAGGTTATAAGATAGTGAAGAAGGACCACACTTATGACCTTTCCAAGTTGCAACTCTAGAACTTAGCAAAAAACTTGGAGGCAATAAGGAAAACCAAGAGTGGACAATGCAAATTAGGTTCAATACTTGTATGTATATTTTTCTATGTGTAGAACACATTTTTCTTATTTGGAAAAGTTGCTTGGAAGAGCAATAACTCTGTTGTAGTACATATTGGAGAATTAATAGAGAAAATTGGGGATAACTTTGAGATAGTGATGACAAGTTATTTTGAGGACTTTAAGAAGTCTATGAAATAGAGATTACAAATTCTAGTATCAATAGTAGAAAAATATTATGATGATATTTTTTTTCTAGTTGACATCTAATGATCATATTTATGTTCAATCAATTGTTCCAAGGGTTAGATGGTTTAAGCCACTACTTGATGAAATTAATGTGGCTAAGACATCGACAACAATCATAGCTTTACTACAACAAAATTTGGAAATTATGAGGTAGCCAAGTCAAAGATCACAATGGACTTAAAGACTACTTCTATGATTAGGAAGAAAAACAAGCTTGTCAAGATTCTTAAAGAAAAATTGATGAAGGGGAAGAGGAAGAAGAAGAAGAAAATGATGATGAGGATGTTGAAGAAGTTGAACTAGCTCAAGCCCTACTTGCACTTACAGAAGGTCAAGGAAAAGACCAACAAGAGGAAGAACATGAAGAAGGTGTCGAGAGAGAAGAAGCCAAGGAAGCACCCAAACCAGCTAAAAAGAAAAAGAGGAAAGCTAAAGAGCTAGCAACAAGAAATCCTATGAAAGTTGTGAAACCCTCACAATAGAAGCCTACAATACCTATTACTAAGGCTAGCATAAGGGCTACAAATAAGGAAAATCAAGAAGAAGAGAAGCCAAAAGAAAAAGGATTAGTGTAGCTATAGTGGAGAATGAACCTGGGAAGACACCAAGAAGAAGATATGCTACACCTATTGAGTTAGATGTGGAGAAGAATAAACTAGATGAAAATAGTCAATTCAAAGTTGTAAGCTAGAATCCCTCATTAGACATAGACAACTTGTGTTAACATTAAGAATAATGTAGATTCATCAGGCTTGACACATGTTGAGATCGATAAACTTGGAAAGATATACATGAATAAGGTGGAACATGCAATAAATTCAATGATGAACAAATTCAAGAAAACACCTATTGAGATTGTTAACTCTTTACCCAAAAGTCTATATGATAGAGTTGATAAAAAGTGGTAGTTTAGTTTAACAACTGGAAGACAAATTAAGAAGACTAGTCTAGCATGAGTAATACCAGAATTGGATAAGTCAACAATGAATAAATCTATAAATAGATACAAGGGAATATTTTCTCCAAAATATAGAGCCTTCAACACTTTGCAGAATAATATTAAGGAAGTTGTCAAATAGAGTACCCAAATATGGAAAGTTATATATGGGTTGACAACTAAAAAGCCTAGTGGAGATACATTAAAGGAACTTGGTGAGGATAAAGATGGACATGAGGAGGGTACAAAGAAGAAAAAAAAAGAATATGTAACAATTAAAAAAGAGCAGCAACAAGATCAAAATGAACCTAAGGTACATATGTCGAGTGCTAGTCCCCCTCATGTGGACCATGTAAGTCAAGAGAATATAATCAAGATAAAGGATGTCTTTGATAACCTTGTTTAGAAAATCAATCCTCTGATAGTGGATGACTTGTAGAAGATAATGAAAGGTTCCACCATGGTAGCACAACTATGCTCAAATATTGTATTGGTGAGAATAGAGGAGATTGAAAAGCCTAGAATGGCAACAAAAGAGGAGAAGCACAAAGACAAATCAAGTGCACCCCCAAAGGTAAATGTTATAGAAAGAATAGATCAAAAAGGAATTATTATAATATGATCTACATTACCTATTGTGTCATTAATATCTCCGAAGCAAACCTTGCTCTCTATTGAAAAGAATGGAACTGAAACTAGACTAGGTCAAGAAGCCAGTCCTGCACCTACATCACAGACCTAAGGTGAGAAAGAAAATAAAGATAAGGAAAAAGATAGGATATAAGACACAATGTTTACTATGAAACCATAGGAACAAATATTAATTCATACATTGGTTACTCTACCAATATTTGCATCACCTATTCCTAGTCAAACTCTTTATAGCTTGAGTGTAAATGTAACACCATTACAACCATCAAGGCCTATTTCTAAGACATCTAAGGTTGGAGAATGTACATATTATGGAGATATCAACTTAGATGAGGTCATTGGATTACCTAATATTGATCTATCAACAATCACTATAGAAAGAGATGAGCATATTGCAAGAAGCTCTAGGAAGGAAGAAGCACCAAGAATTCCTTAGAAGGGAGCACAAGAAAAGACAAGTTGTATATGACATCAAAGAAATATTTCTTCATGCATTTAGTCTTCTAGATCAAAATGAAGATAAACCAATCATTGAGAAACTGGTGAATATAGTGGATAAGATCAATGATACAAACTTGGACACCAACACCAAATTATTGGAATGCTCTGAGAAGAAGTTATAGAAAAAGGTCAATGAAAAGATATCTAGTGTCATTGCATTGAGACAAATTGAGTTAGCAACTAAGATTGAATATGTGAAGAAGGTGTTAGAGAATATCATTTTTCTATACACAAAAATTTGTGATGTGAACTTATTCACACAAGAAGTACAGAGGGCTACTAACCAACTACAAGGAGACCTACACACAACAAGTAGCACTCTTAAGTTGTATCCTAGTCAAATCCAAGCTCATTTTGATAGAATGTTATGAACTCAAGGCTAGCTAGCTGGTTTACATGCACAAGATGAAAATATAAGGGCTACCGTGATCAGTATTTAATCCCATGGGATGTTGCATAAGGAACTATCCTTTGCTGAAACATTGATGAAGAAAGATGCACATCTTTCTACTCATGAGGGCCTAATAGACCTTACTATTGAGCTACATGTACAATATCAATCTTTGGAGGTAGCATACAACAACTAGGATGCAACACTAAAGACTATAATGCAAGTCCACAAAACATTTTTGGATAAACACACTATTAGTGTACCACCCATGACATAAGTGTCAAAAAAGGGGGATAGATTTATTTTTAGGGGAGAGATTACAAAGGGGGACTAAATGCATAAATAGAGGAAGACAACATTTATGCACATGAACATAACAAGAGTATCAGATTTAGAGATTTAGATAGAGCACATACCAATCAACTCATGGGGAGTTATCAAGTTTTGAGGTATGACTAATAAGTCATTAGTTTTGTACAATTTTGAAAATTTGAAGTTTTGTATGGAAGACAAGTGAAGTATATAGACTATTTGATTAATGCTCATTGTTAAGGTGAATATGCTTGACTAAGTGTTTTTTCCACTCATGTCAAAGGGGAAGATTTTTGGTCTCATTTTGATTTTTACATATGAGTGCTAGTACATTTAAATCATTTCTTAATAGAACTATAGTGCATGTCAAGTAAGTAGTGTATGCTGAGCATAAGTTGCAAAATAGACCATACCGAGTGATATACAGTTAGTGTTAGTGTAAATAATTATTATTTACACTTTACTTAAGTTTACTTAGAATAAATGCATTATTTTATTATTTCTTAGGTTAGACACCTAGGATTTTGCGTACTACTATGAGTTGTCATGTTGACAACACTGGAGTAAGCAACTTTAATTTAGCACATGGTGTCTACAACACTTGAGTTTGCATAAACAATTAATTTTTCATGTAGACAACACAATTGTTCACACTATTATTTTAGTGCATGGTGTCTACAACATAATTGTACATGAGACTCCTTTGTAGGCTTATCCTCTCATCACCACACTAACTCCTGTGCTTAATGGAGGATAACCCATTCTTGGTGGACATGTGCTTAGTTGTGGAGCTTATAATATGGCTAACTCCTAGGCATTCTAAATGCATCATAGAGGCCTTTATATATAGGCACTCTTCATGTACTATACAATTGAATTGAATATCATATTGTTATTCTAATCATACTCTATTGGTCTATTTGTGCTAATTATTGTGCTTCTTGGTCTTGGGTGGATTTTTCCCTAAGGCAAATTCTTACATGGTATAAGAGCCATAGGAGCATCATTTCATAGCCATTGGAGATCAATCTTGCTTCACCTCTATTAGGACACCACAATCTAGATAAAGAGTATCCACAGATATTGGGAGCATCTAGAGCCAAAGTAGACCTCACCATTGTGTCTGGAGCATAGATTCAGTAAAAACCAACTATAAATTTGCCTGTGTTGGCCTATAGTCAAATTTGAGGCAATTTTTTTTGCAAACTGGCACTTGAAGGCCCTGATTTGAAAATCATGTATGATCTATTAGATCTATGCATTTATTTACTTTTCTCTACACTTTTTAATGTATTTTTCAAAAAAAATTAGGCTAGTTAGGCCTATACAATTTATTTTTTTTTTGCAAGAACCTAGTTGTCAAACCCTAGCCCTTGTAGGTGAAATATTCCTTCCATATCTAGTGGGCATCACATATTTTTTGCTGAATATTCCTTACAAACCATGATAATTATACTACTGGTGACCCATGGCAAGAAGCATTAATAACTACACAGCTTGAGTTATTTACAACCTATGACTTATATATTTTAAAATTCCTAGCACTCCACATTGTTGTCAATGTGGGACTAAAAGTTTGACAGCCTTTTGGACTGCCCACCTTCAAACTACACTAGTGGCCTTAGAAACCCTTTGGTTGATACCCTCAGATCTCACTACATTAATATTTTTGACTGCTAGACAACACATCCTGTCAGTCATCACATCATGTCAGTCATGCTTTGAAGACCTTCGGCACCCTACTTTGAGGACATGTAGTGTTGTTGCACTAGCTTGGAGGTACACATGGAGTACTAGTAGTTAAGACCCCTCAACATAGGCACCTATGAACCTTGTTAGCCATGACAGCTTCCAAGACACATTAACACCACATCTACTCTCTGACCACAACATAGTCACACCACATAAGTAGTTTTGTTATTGATGTAGGAGCATCCAGAGGTATAAGAGCAATGTTGTGTCACCCAAAAAAAAAATGTACATAGACTTAGTTTTTGTTTCATGTGTTTTCATTTCTGGATACCCATTTGGGTCAAATAAAGGTTCCAACTCTCATAGTTCCACTATCAGTGTTCTAGGATAGAGTATTTGAACACCTTGGGATACGTGTAAATGCTAAAAAAAATAGGAGTATGTAATTGAGCCATCATTTTGGTGAACTAGGAGCTATAAATTGGCCAGATGAATGTAATTTCAATTTAGAGCATTCCATAAAAAGAATCAGGTCAAAAGGCCCCACGGTTTGAAAGTTATCGTAGTTTTTCAATTTTTGGAGACCTAAGAATGCTTCAAAGTCCAGTTAGGGGCATTAAATGACCTCAAAAAGGGCTGAAAATGGGGGATGAGAAAAGCTGGTCCATAGGGCTATAGAGTGCTTCGAGAGCTTTTCAAAAATGTAAATGGTTCATCAATCGGAGCTACAGTTCAAAAGTTATGCCTCCCGAAAGTTTGATTACCATTTTTGGATTCTTCTAGATTTGCACCAACTTCTAACGCAGCTTTTGGAGCCTTCTACTTGGTCGGTGGGTGCCTACTAGGACTTTCTAGAATTTACTCCTAGTCCTTAACCCTCTGGGGTCTATTTAAGGACATTTTTGGCATTGTAAAAGGCAGTTCAGAGTGGAAATTGAGAGGAGGTACCAAAGGGAGAAATTATCTCCAGTTTTGTGCTATTGTAAGCCCTTAGGGCATGTTTTGAAGTCTATTTTCTCTGTACTGAATGTACTAGCTTATTTTCACAGTTAATACAATTTCCCTTTTCCTGTTGTGTCCATTCTATGCTTGGGTTGTGTCCCCATCAAGTGGTATCAAAGCTGGTTTTCCTGAGTGTGTAGACACAGCGCCGATTGTGAGGTGGTTTGCACTAGGACTGTGTGGTTGTGGGTTTGAATTAAGAAGATGCCTCCATGAAGAGAGTGTGGTGGAAAGGTTGGAGCTATTAATCCTGAGGAGGTTAGAGCCATCTAAAGGCAAGTACAAGCATTGCAGGAGGAGCTCCGTAGAGGAACAAATGTTGCCACAGGTGAGGACAGTGAGGATGACAATGAAGAAGAAGAAATTGGACCAAAAGGGCAATTTGATGGGGAAGTTCTGAATTAGGTAGAGGAAAGGCTTTTTAGGGCCATTACTAAATTTGAGAAAAGACCTATAATTGATGTGGGTGTATTTTCAGGAAATCTGAAACCAGATGAGTTGATCGACTGGATCAATGAATTCGAAGAATACTTTGAGTATGAGGATATCAGGGACCCAGATAGGGTTAAGTTTGCAAAGGCCAAACTGAAAGGCCATGCCAAAATCTGGTGGCAAGAGGTTCAATTGGAAAGAAACAAAAGAGGAAAGGAGAAGATCACAAGGTGGGATCGCATGGTGGACAAATTAAAGAAGCAGTTCATTCTTGTGGACTACGAGCTTGATTTTTTTAAGAAGATGCATGGGCTAAAGCAAGCAGGAAGATTAGTCCAAGAATATACAGAGGAGTTTTATCGACTTTTGATTAGAGCGGGGCATGTAGAAGCAAATAAGGAGAAGGTTGCTTGTTATATCAGTGGGTTGCGACCTAGCATCCAAGAGGAATTAAGTCTGGTAAGAATGACCAGCGTTGAAGAGGCATACCAATTTTCCCTATGAGTTAAAGAGAAGCTGAATAAGAGGTTTGAAGCAAGACAAAGAAGGCATGGTTAAGGAGGAAGGGGAAGTGGTAGGTCATCTGGAGGTCGAAATGAAACCCAAAAAAAAAATGAAGATGTGGGTACTAGTAGGAACCAGAGGAATGAGGGTTTCAACTGCTCTCGTGATCAAGACTTTGGAAATTAGAGAGGAAGAGGTAGAGGACATGGACAAGGAAGAGGAGGCTTTCGTGGTACTTGTTTCCATTGCAATGAAGAAGGTCATCGTGCCTTTGAATGCCCTCAATGACAAGGAAGGACAGATAGGAGAGCTGAGGGTCAAGCTAGGGTTGCTCATGTGGATGAGGATGCATAGTCATCATATTCAGAGGATGCAGAAATTGGAGAGACCTTGGTAAATGAAAGGGTGCTATTAAGTGGTGAGATTGAACTAGGACAAAGAAGGAGTTTGTTTCGTACCAGGTGCAAATGTGAGGAAAAATGTTGTGATGTGATCATTGATGGTGGTAGCACTGACAACTTGGTGTCAGAGGCAATGGTCTCTAACCTGAAGCTCAAGAGGGAGAAACATCCCCAGTCCTATCAGATTGCTTGGGTGAGAGATGATCATAAGGTCCTAGTAAGTGAACAATGTCTCGTGAAATTCAAAATTGGGAGCTACCATGATGAAGTTCTTTGTGATGTTATTCGAATGGATGTTTTCCATCTATTGTTGGGTAGACCATGGCAGTTTGATAGACATGTAGTACATGATGGTCATGCAAACACATACTCTCTAACAAAGGATGGAGTTTGCCACAAACTGAAGCCCATGAAAAAGGAAGGTGAAAAGGTATGTAGCAGTGCTAGGATTTGTCTTGTTGATGGAAGAAAGTTTTTAGATGGAATGAAACATCAGCGTATGTGCTATGCTTTGATTCCTAGGAAAGAAAAAGAAGGTAGTAGTGAAATACCACTTGAAGTCTCATATTTACTAGGTGAGTTTGGAGATATTATCTCTAATAATGTTCCAGAAGGATTGCCACCAGTAAGGAAAATCAGTCATCAGATAGATCTAATTCCAAGAGCTAGTTTGCCTAACAAGGTTGCTTACAGGATGACTCCTACTGAAATAGAGGAGCTAAATAGACAGGTTCAGGAGCTATTTAGGAAGGGCTTGATTCGGGAGAGCCTGAGTCCATGTGTAGTACCTGTCGTATTGGCACCAAAGAAGGATGGAGAGTGGAGGATATGTACAGACTCTCGAGCTATAAATACGATAACCATCAAATATCGGTTTCCTTTTTCAAGAATGGATGATCTTATGGACTGCTTGAGTATAGCTCAGTACTTCACAAAGATAGATCTCAAGAGTGGTTATCACCAGATATAGATTCGAGAAGGAGATGAGAGGAAAATGGCCTTCAAGATGAAGGAGGGTCTTTATGAGTGGTTAGTCATGCCCTTTGGATTGACAAATGCCCCAAGCACCTTCATGTGGCTTATGAATGAGGTACTTAAGAAGTTCTTGGGAAAATTTGTTATTGTCTATTTGGATGATATTTTAATTTTCAGCAAGACTTTGGAAGAACATTTATTGCATATTTGTAGTGTCCTTGAAAGGTTAAGGGAAGAGAAACTATTAATTAATTTGAAGAAGTGTATCTTTGCAAAAAGGGAGTTAGTCTATTTGGGGTTTGTTATATCACTTGAAGGTCTCAAAATGGATCCATAGAAGGTAAAAGCCATCTTGGAATGGCCTACTCCAAGGTCTACTACTGAGGTAAGATCATTTCATGGTCTGGCTAGTTTTTACAGGAAGTTTATTAAGAATTTTAGTGGCATATATGCACCCCTAACTGATACAATAAGAAGGGATAGAAAAGAGTTTAAATGGACTGCAGTAGCTACGAGAAGTTTTGAATTGTTGAAGAAGAAGGTGATAGAACAACCTGTGTTGGCACTTCCAGATTTTAGAAAGGTGTTCTAGGTGGATTATGATGCTAGTGGAAGCACTATTGGGGCTGTATTGAGCCAAGAAGGTAAGCCTATTGCATATTTTAGTGAAAAATTGAATGATGCAAAGAGGAAGTATTCTGTTTATGATCAAGAGTTCTATGCAATAGTTCAGGCCTTAAAGAAATGGAGGCATTATTTATTGCCAAAAGAGTTTGTTTTGTATACTGATCACAAGGCATTACAATACCTAAATAGCCAAGGTAAATTGAATCAGAGGCATATGAAGTGGGTAGATTTCTTGCAGAGCTATACATTTCTGTTGAAACATAGAAGTGGAAAATCTAACAGGGTTGTAGACGCACTAAGGAGACAGTTGTTGCTTACAGTAATGCAGGTTGAAGTAGTTGGGTTTGATGAACTCAAGAATCTTTACCCTGAAGATCTTGATTTTGGTGAAGCATGGAAAGCTTGTAAAGAGCTTATTGCTGTAGATAGAACTAGGTGGTTATACTATCTGATTCAAGATGGTATGTTATTCAAGGGCAACCAATTGTGCATTCCAAGGAGTTCCATGAGGGAAAATCTAATTAAAGAGAAACACAGTGGAGGGATGGCAGGACATTTTGGTCGAGATAAGACCATTGCCATTCGTAGAGAACATTATTTTTGGCCTCATATTTCATAAGATGTGAAGAAGTTTGTACAGAGTTGCCAGGTTTGTCAAGTTGCCAAAGGATTTAGCCACAATATTGGACTATATCAGCCATTGCCCATTCGAACAAAGCCATGGGAGGACATAAGTATGGATTTTGTTCTTGGATTTTCGAGGACACCAAGGGGTAATGACTCAGTATTTTTGGTGGTTGATAGGTTCTCCAAAATGGCACATTTCATTCCATGCCACAAAACTCATGATGATGTCCATATTGCAGACTTGCTTTTCAGAGAAGTGGTAAGACTACATGGTCTTCCAAGGAGTATAGTTTCTGATAGAGACACTAAATTTGTGGGGTATTTTTGGAGAAAATTGTGGAAAAAGTTGAGAATAGACTTGAAATTCAATTCCACACATCACCCACAGACTGTCGGCCAAACAGAAGTGGTAAATAGAAGTCTAGGCAATTTGCTGAGATGTTTAGTTGGGGATAAGCCCAAGGGGTGGGATTTGATTCTACCACAAGCCGAGTTTGCTTACAATAAATCTATAAATAGGAGTAATGGTAGATAACCATTCCACATTGTATATGGAAGTAGCCCAAGGACTGCGCCAGAATTGAGGAAGATAGATCAAGGGGAAAGGACAAGTGCCGAAGCTAAAGAATTTGCTAAATATATCAAGCATCTACATGAGGAGGTTCAAGCACACCTTACCAAGATGAATCAAGAGTATAAAGCTAGGGCTGATCAAAGGAGAAGACATAAGGAATTCCAAGTAGGGAATCTAGTCATGGTACACTTACGAAAAGAAAGATTTCCAGCCGATACTTACAACAAGTTGAAAATGAAGAAATTTGGCCCCTACAAAATTATGAAGAAACATGACTCAGGAAATGCATATGAGGTGGAGTTGCCAGATGGTATTCACATTTCTCCTATTTTCAACATTGTAGACTTAATAGAGTATCATGATGATGGTACAAATGAAGAACTGATGTTAGAGCTATGTCCAATTCCTACTTCTAAGAAGGAGGAGATAGAAGACATTCTAGATCATCGTGTGGGTAGGAGCACCAGAAATAGGCAGTATGAAGAGTATTTGGTCAAGTGTAAAGGATGGTCGATAGAGGACTCAACCTGGATTTCAGCAGCTAAGGTTTCCCATTTGAGATTTCCTCTACCATTCATAAAGTGACAGGGTCACTTTTCAATCTACCCTAGGTGTCTGATGCAGGAGCATCTAGAGGTATAAGGGCAATCCTGTGTCACCCAAAAAAAAATTTACATAGACTTAGTTTTTGTTTCATGTGTTTTCATTTCTGGATACCCATTTGGGTCAAATAAAGGTTCCAACTCTCATAGTTCCACAATTAGTGTTCTAGGATAGAGTATTTGAACACCTTGGGATACATGTAAATGCCAAAAAAAAAGGAGTATGTAATTGAGCCATCATTTTGGTGAAGTAGGAGATGTAAATTTCCCAGATGAATGTAATTGCAATTTAGAGCATTCCAAAAAAAGAATTAGGTCAAAAGGCCCCACAGTTTGAAAGTTATCGCAGTTTTTCAGTTTTTGGAAACCTCCTAAGAATGCTTCAAAGTGAGTTTAGGGGCATTAAATGACCTTGAAAAGGGCTAAAAAATGGGTGAAGAGTGAATTTGGTCCATATGGCTATAGAGTGCTTCGAGAGCTTTCCAAAAATGTAACTGGTTCATCAATCGGAGCTACGGTTCAAAATTTATGCCTCCCGAAAGTTCGGTTACCATTTTTGGATTCTTCTAGATTTGCACCAACTTCTAACGCAGCTTTTGGAGCCTTCTACTTGGTCAATGGGTGCCTACTAGAACTTTCTAGAATGTACTCCTAATCCTTAACCCTCCGAGGTCTATTTAAGGACATTTTTGGCATTGTAAAAGGCAGTTCGGAGTGGAAATTGAGAGGAGGTACCAAAGGGAGAAATTATCTCCAGTTTTGTGCTATTGTAAGCCCTTAGGGCATGTTTTGAAGTCTATTTTCTCTGTACTGAATGTACTAGCTTATTTTAACAGTTAATACAATTTCCCTTTTCTTGTTGTGTCCATTCTGTGCTTGGGTTGTGTCCCCATCAGTTATGCTAGCTTGAATCTACCATATGTATTTTCTATATGATTCATATAGTTCTGTACTACCACCTCAGCCACTAACATCATCATTCATACTTCTAACATCTATAGTGACATCACCTAAGGGGCCAATTTCAGCTAATGTCATCATTTCACTATGCTAAATTTGATTGTCATCTGACCATCATCCAAAGGAAAAAATAGAACTACTATGACAGTTATTTGGATGTCAACATTAACCTTGTGTTTTGCTAACTAGATCCCTCTCTAGATTCAGTTGTTATTTGATAGTTCATCTTTGGGAGGCCATATCTCAATAATCTGGGCTCCAAATTAGTTGTAGTTTTTTAAAATTTTGGGCATAATTTCTTGAGCTTTTTAGTGGTGTTGTTCTTTCCTAGTTTTAGTGCATGGATTTGTTAGAACTTGCAATTTTTGGTGACTATATCCATCCAATCCTACATTTTTCAAATTTAATTGCTTTGTATAGTCTCATATAGACTCCAAATCATGTTCTTTTTATTTTGAAAGTGCATAATTTTTCATCTTTCTAGATCTGTAATTAGATTATGGGCTTGTGTGGACAAAAATATCACTTTTAGAATTAGGTCCTTTCTTTGCATTGTATTTCTTTAAAATTGTTGTACATTGGTTAGTTTTAGATTTGGACTTCAAAAGGAGGTTGTAAACAGTAAATCAAAAAGACCTCTAAGGCCAAAATTAGCAAGTGGCTATTGTAATCGCACTAAGTATAGAATGCCAAAATCTTTCATTTGTGGGGGGGGGGGTTGCGCATGGGGGCTAGTTTCTTGATTGAGTAAAAAGGGAGGGTGTCTCTTGGTGTTTTTTCCTCTTTATCTATTGTTATCTTTTATTTCTTGCATCATGGGAAATCTTAAGCTTACAAAATTAAAACCACATAACTATGCTACATGGTCTATTAAAATGTGGTGTCAATTAATGCATAACGAAGTTTCTCAATATGTAGATGCTACCCTTCCTAAACCAATTGGTGATCAAGTATCTAAAAATGATATTAATGCTTGGGAAATGGCAGATTGGAAAGCCTTAGGTGATATTATTTTTGGGGTTGAAGACAAAATCTTCTATCATAGCTAGAAGTATAAGACATCCAAAGAAGCTTGGGATTCCCTCAAAAACATATATGGTAAAGTTACTGAGGAGAACATTTGCAAAATTGAAGATGAGCTTGTCTCCCTAGATCCTAAGACATTTGATTCTATATAGGATTTCATCATTAAGGTGAATGAATTAAGAACAAAGCTTGATAATTGAGGTCGTCCTATTAAAGATGATAGGTTGATCTATTTCATTCATAATAATTTGCCATTTGAGTACTCCACATTTGTTTCTTCTTACAACACTACCAAGACTAAATTAGGGGCTTCTTATCAGAAAGTCACTTTTGATGGTTATGCTCAACTATTGGACAATGAAGAAAATAATTTGAAATTAGTGGGAATTATGAGGTCATCTAAGTATAAGGCATTGGTGGCTAATAATGAGGGTTCTCAAAATTCAGCTGCTCAAACTTCAAATAAAGGAAAGGAAAAAATGAAGAAGTGGAAGAAAAACAAATAATAGGATACAAAAATGACAACACCACCATCAAATCAACAAGGCAAGTCTTCCTCGAATACAAACAAGAAGGGGGACACTAATAAGGAGAAGAAGAAATGTGCTTATTGCAAGAAGTTGGGTCATGATGAACATGAGTGTTACCACAAATAGATTGATGAGTTGAAGAACATCATGAAAAAAGAAAAATTCCACTACGAAATGCTTATAAGTAAAAAGGAAATTCATCATTAGATTCTAAGGGCAAAGGGCATGCTTTACTCACAAACACTAATAGTCAGGGTGAATGGATCATTGATTTAGGTGCCACACATCATATGGGTGTGTCAAAGCAAGATTTTTCTTCCATGACACATTAAGAGGTACCATACATCTTTGTAGGTGATGATACTAAGGTGGATATCGAAGGCAAAGGTGAAATTTAGATGAACAATGGAGTGTTCAAGAACATTCTATATATTCCTAATCTAATCTCAAACCTTTGTTCATTCTACCAAATGACTCACTATGGAGGTGGAAATAAAGTTGAACTTCTTCTAGACTCAATGGTAGTAAAAATAATTAAGGATGACTCAATGATCACAATAAGTGAAGCCAATCATGATCCAAGGCTTTATACTTTCTCATCCTTTGTGCCCACATCAAATGCACAAGCCTTGCTATTACATTCAAACATAAGAGATTTGGACATCTCAACTACAAATATCTTCATCAGCTTAGTAGCAAGAATATGGTCAATGGTCTACCTCAAATTTAGTTTTCAAAAGGTGTTTGTTCAAGTTACTCACTTGGGAAACATCCAAAAAAGTCATAGGAAAAGGGGAAGTCTTGGAGAGCATAATGTGTTCTTGAATTGGTTCATAGTGATGTGGTGGGACAATTTCCAATGCCATCATTTGGCAAGTCTCACTATGCACTTACCTTCATAGATGACTAGTCTCACTTTACCTGGGTCTTCTTCATGGCTCATAAGAGTGAAGTGTGTGAAAAATTTCTCAACTTCAAAGCTCAAGTGGAAAAGAGTTAGGGAAATTCATCAAAGTTCTTCGAACAAAAAATGGGGGAAAGTATGTGAACACAAGACTAATATAATTTTTCACTCAAGAGGCTATTGATCTTCAGCATTAACTACCATATATGCCACAACAAAATGGTGTCACTAAGAGAAAAAATATAACTCTCAAAGAGATGACCACTTGCATGCTAAAAAAAAAGTCTCTTGATCAAATCTTTTAGGTATAAATGATGAATTGTGCTAACTATATTCAAAA
The DNA here is from genome assembly GCA_028749045.1 of Cupressus sempervirens. NCBI lineage: Eukaryota > Viridiplantae > Streptophyta > Pinopsida > Cupressales > Cupressaceae > Cupressus > Cupressus sempervirens. The sequence goes on from CM053790.1 coordinate 688,863,925, forward strand.
TAGGAGTCCTCACAAAGCTTTGGATGGTGTAACTCCTTTTGAAGCTTGGACAGGCAGGAAACCTATAGTTAAGCACTTCAGAGTCTTTGGTTGTCCCGCATGGGCAAGAATTCCTCCACAAAAACACAAGACATTAGAGCTCAAAGAAAACCTTGCATTTTTGTTGGATATGCAGACTCACATAAAGCCTACAAGATAATGGATCTAGAGACACATGATATATTCTATGAGAGGAGTGTATATTTTGAAGAAAGTTGTCCAAGATTTTCTTCTTCAACTCCTCCTTCTTCCTCCTTCATTGAAGAGAGTGAGAGTGAAAAAAATAACTTGGAAGATGTGCATCCCTAACCAAAACAAAGACATCAACTAATTGAGATTGAGGATACTCCTACTACATCTTCTTCCACTAGACCTAGATTGGCTAAGTAGACATTGGATGTAGCAGGACCATTGGTAGGGATTGCTTTAGATTCAAGGAGGAAAAGATCATAGAATAATTCACTCCCACATGCTTATATTGCAATTGCCTTAGATCCACAATCATTTAAAGAAGCATCAGGTCTTCTACAATGGGACAAGGAAATGGAGGAAGAATATAACTCTCATATGAGAAATGATTCATGGAACTCAGTCTCCCTTCCTGAGGGAAGAAAATTGGTTTGGTGTAAGTGGATCTATTAGACCAAATTCATAGTAGATGGAAGTGTTGATAAACATAAGGCTTCACTTGTTGCAAAAGGTTTTTCTCAAGTACCAAGCATTAACTATACTGAGACCTTTGCACTAGTGGCGAAGATGAATTCCATTTGTTTGACAATAGCTATAGCAACAACGTAGAGATGGGTTGTTCATTAGATGTATGTGAGGAGTGCATTTTTTAATGGTGATCTATATGAGGAGATATATATGGAGTAGACATAGGGATTCACACAGGATGCTACCTTGGTTTGCAAATTGAAGAAGTCTATCTATGGACTTAAAAAAGCTTGAAGAGCTTGGTATGCCAAGATGGATTCCTTCCTTCTCTCCAAAGGCTTCACCAAATGTCATTCCAATCCAAATATCTACATTCTTCAGAGGGATGATTCACATTTTCTCCTTGTGCTTTATGCAGATGACTTGATCATTATAAGAATTACTACATCCATCATTGACAATGTTAAGGCTACTTTGCAGGATAGGTTTGTGATGATAAACTTGGGACTACTTCACTATTTCTTTGGTATAGAGATACATTAGTCTTCATCAGGGATCACACTATCACAGCCCAAGTATGCTCTTGATCTTCTAGCTCAATTTCACATGAGTGACTGCAAGGTTGGAGCTACCACATTCATTTTAAGTGTTAAGTTAGAAACAAAGTGTTCCTCTCTACTTGTTGATGTGACTCTATATAGAAAATTGTTTGGAAGCCTTATCTACTTGACACATACACACCTTGACATCTCATTTATAGTTGTCATGGTCTCTTGCTTCATGCAAGAGCCACATGAACTTCATTGGAAGGCAACCAAATGAATCTTGCACTATATATAGGGTACACATACACATGGAATACACTATGTAGCCGGTATAGGACTTTAGTTAGTAGGATATATAGACTCTAACTATGTAGGAGATATTGATTCTCACAAGTCTATTTTAGGACATGTGTTTCATCTTGGTTCTGGCCCCATTTGTTGGCAGAGTAAAAAGAAAAACACCATTGCTCTTTCATCAACTGAGGCTAAGTATCAAGGAGCTGTGAATGCAGGGACAAAGGCTATTTGGCTATAGCAAATTCTGAAGGAGTTTGGATTTGATCTACCTTGACTTACGATCATCCATTGTGATAACTAGAGTGCTATTGAAATATTGAAACATCCAATGCAACATCAGCGAAAAAAACATATTAAGGTTCATATGCACTATGTCAGAGAGTTGATCCATGAGTGGGTAATCACATTGTAGTATTGTCCTACTGAGTAGTAGGTAGACGACATCTTCACCAAGCCCTTCACAAAGGTCAAGTATCTTCATTTGTGAGATCTATTTGGGGTGAAGGATTTTTCACTTAGGGGGGTCATATGATCCTTCTCTTCTATACTATATATATCTCTCTTTTTGGGGGAGGGTTTTTCCCATGAGGTTTTCCCTCTTTCTCCATTTGTAGAGAGATTTCATTGCATTGTACTTGGGTATCTAACATGGCCTAGTAGCCAGGGCCCATTGTGCATTTCTTCATAGCTTTTGTGAGCTTTGTAGGCTTATCCTCTCATCATCACACTAACTCCTATGCTTAATGGAGGATAACCCATTCCTAGTGGACATGTGCTTAGTTGTGGAGCTTATCATATGGCTAACTCTTAGGCATTCTAGATGCATCATACAAGCATTTATATATAGGTACTCTTTGTGTACTATATATTTGAATTGAATATCATATTGTTATTCTGATTATACTCTGTTGGTCTACTTATGCTAGTTATTGTGCGTCTTGGTCTTGGGTGAATTTTTCCCTAAGGAAATTTTTTATAGTTAGTGTCGAACACCAGTATGTGCCAAGTAGATAGTTAGTGTTGAGTCACTCTAGTGATAAGAAAGTTAACATATGCTAATTGATTCAGATGTCAAGTAAATAAAGGATGTAAGGTCATTTAGAGGCCAAGTTACAACATTGAAGATCTAGTAGATGTTGAGAATCAGGGGCTTCAAGTGTCAAGTAAACAGTTTTGGACATACTTTTTTGTAATGGCACAAACTCTCATGTAGACCATTTTTGGGCTGACTTAAAGATTGTTTTATAATTCTAGAAGACAAAAGTGAATCTATATTAAGGATCCCTATGCAGTACATGCAACCAATCAGATAAAGGGATGAATTAAGTAACAAAATGGGTGAATCATAGTCATTGATTCCTACCTAACCTTAGGTCACCATAGTCTTATTAAGGATGAAAAACCATAAATTTAGTATGAATGAGAAGTGTGATACAAGTGGTTAGAATGCACAGAGGCATATCATCCATGGTGTCTAAGGAGATGTGAAAAGATTGGATTGTAGAATTAGTTAGAGGAGAACAAAATAGAGCAGTTAGGGACAAAGAAGATATATTTGATCAAGAGAATCAAGGAGATAATTTGATAGAGAGGATCTGATATCTAACAGAGTAGTGGTAACCGAAGGATCATTGTTGAAATATTTTAATAGGTGAAACAATCAAAATATCCTAACATAGTAGTCCTAACAAGCTATTGTAAATCCTTTAGCAGGGTGTTGAAATCCTTTAATAGGGTGAGATCTAATATTTTTTATTAGCCTTTAATAGGGAAGACCTTTCATAGGATAGATCATAGTTTATGATTAGTGCTAACCAAAGGATCATTGTTGAAACATTTTAATAGGTGAACCAATCAAAATATCCTAACACAGTAGTCCTAATAGGCTATTGTAAATCCTTTAGTAGGGTGTTGAAAACCTTTAATAGGGTGAGACCTAATAGTGTTTATTAGCCTTTAATAGGGCAGACCTTTCATAGGATAGATCATAGTTTATGATCAAACAATGATCAAACAATTGTAACCATAATTGGCTATACCATACAACTGCAATAATGAAGATTTGTGGGTGTCATCCCCACCCCAATTTTACCTTATTATTGGATGGTTTCTAGGTAATCATATATTGTGTCATATGTGTTATTTATTTCATGTTATCAATGCTATGATGTAGTTAGCTATTATAGTTTATTTACATATTGTGAGATAGATGTGTGGTAAATGTTTTATTGGTTAGATTTTTTTAAAGTGTTGATTCACCCCTGCGCCCCTCCCCCTCCCCCCCTTCTTAGTATTTAGTTTCCCATTGTTGTTTCCAAAAAAATAGAGACTACTCCTTAGAGTGAGCAGTCGATGAGGTTGCATGATAAGAAGCATTAAGCCTTCGGTATTGTTGTCAATGGGGTAGAAGTTAATAGAATAAAGAGGATCTGATGAAAAATAGCAGAAGTTACAATGAGCTTGAGCTTGACCAATACTATCTTGTTGGTATTTAAAAAATAGGTTTGGTTAGTTCTTGAAGTTTTTGCATCAATACCAAAGGGGGAGAATAATGGCATAATTAATGTTGGTTATATGTCAAAGAGTGTGAATTTCATGATTTATTAGTTATGTTTGCTTATCACTGATGTCAAAGTATGTGTTCTTAGTTGTCTATGTTCTTGATGTAGTCGATATTGATATAATTGGTAAAGAAAGAGTCATAATGTGAATTATAATGTACATCCATACATATTAATTTTATGGATGTTTATTGTAGAATCTATTTGATCACATAGATTCATCCTTGGTCTAGTAAAAGCTCAAATCTAATTGGTAATGGGTAGGAAAATAGCTTAACAAAGAAGGAATATAGAAAATAATTTGATATGTGTGGTCTATAGTACTAGAATCCAATGTTGCGGTTAGAGATTTGGGATCTTGATGATGTTAGTAAGTTTTTTTTTACAATCACAAATTGCTTGGTAATTATAAATGACTTCATTGTATTCTAATGTTTGACAAAGATGAATGGTGAAGAACCATAAAGAAAAATAAGTTTGATAATTGATTAGTGAAAAGTGATTCATTTGTGTAAACAATTAATAATTGTAGATGATATGTCTATGATGATGTATAAATTTGTGTATGAATTCTATTGTTCAAGTTGATCAAAGATTCATACATGTGCATGTACCTAAAGAAGTGGCATACATTTTTACTTTCTTGTCAAAACATTGTGTGATAGGATCTTGATGTTGGTGCAAGTTGAAGAGAAAATCAAATTCATTTGGTGAGCTTATAATGAGGGAATTTGAATTTTAGGATCTAAGTTATGGTGATGGAAAAATATTAATTAATTTAATAAATTAATATCATCCCCTATTCTAAAAAAAAATTAAATGAAGGGCATAGATCATGTGTGTAATACTTCTAGAGAGTGAATCTAAATATGAGGAAGTTAAATGTGCTTAAAGTGGTCCATATTAGCAAGCAATGGTGTTATTCATCATATCAACTTACTTCTTGTTTCCTAAAAATTGCAATAAGAAAATCCCTTAATAGGGTAGGTCATAAGAAATCTTATTTGTGAATCCTCTAATAGGGTGACACTTTGTTAGTGTTTGAAGTCCTCTTACAAGGATACTTATAATAGTGTAAAGATCCTAATAAAGATAGACAAAAATTCCTTAACCAAAAAACTCTTGATAGGGTTTATCCTTAGGTAGATTTATTGTAAGATCTTAAACTAGCTAAGATCCTAGAAAGCAATATTTTAAATGAGTGCATCTTACATTCATGAGCATCAATCTCATCCCATTTTTCACTCAAAATTGGTTTCTATGAAAATTTGTTTATGTTAAGTATTGGTTTTGTGTGGATGATCATTTTATATTGCATATTCCTTTACAAGTAAAAGTTTATTATTGCATGTATGTGGTGATCACTTAAAGGAATGGTTTTACTAGTTCAAAGTTTTATAATTTGATAGATTACTAGTTCACAAAGTCGCTGCCCACCATTGCCACACTTTAGTAATCTTTGGACATGTTTATCCCAAATAAGAAAATAAGAATAAAATAATATTGTATCAAATTTCAAAATCTACTAGTAGTACTATACATTTCTATTTTTTTAAACTAAAGACAAAACAATCATTTCAAATTGTATTGTAAATGATTGGAGAGTATTTAAATAAAAAATGGAAACAAAAATGATGAAAAGTGTTTGTAAGTAAGTAAGTAAGTAAGTAAGTAAGTAAGTGTGTGTGTGTGTGTGCGCGTGCGTGCGCGCGTGCGCGTGTGCATGTGCATGTGCGTGTGCATGTGCATGGGCGCACACACGCATGTGCGAGCACGTGTTAGATCCATCAAAATAACCACTAGTGAGGGGATAACCTCTTCTACTACCTAGGCCACATTCTTGACTTCAATCTTGTCAATAATTTAGACTACTAAGATGTTTATTAGCAGGTTACTAACTAAACACTATAATCCATTATTAAATGTGCACAAATAATTTTGGATTCAAATTTTGGTATTTAGCATTCAACTAAGCACAATGTAATCTCGGTATATACCTAACTACACATGTCAAAGAAATCAAAATACTACCAATAGCATGATAATCAATGTCTCATTATAAAAGAAGTCAAATAAAACCATATTGAATCAAACAAACATAGTATGATCAAATGTCTAAACATAAACTAAAGTTTCTAACCAAGTCAAAATAGTTAACGAAACTCTACAAACCTTACAATTTCTTGAAATATTGGGACACAATGTTGAGTTGTGAAAATGAGATAGAGATATGGATGAGTTGGAAAACTTATTAACTTTGTCAATTTCTGCTCTTTTTGTTAATAAAAATACAATGTATCCACTTTCTTTTAATGTCTATGTGGGTTGTGGACTTATTTTTGACAAGGACTATAATGCTGCAAACTAAGTTCCATTTTCAACCCTCAAGAATATTCTCCACTTTTCTTTTTCTTAGGTGTAAAAGATAGATTATTCTCTTAGGGCCCATTTGGCAATGTGAATACAAGCGGAATAGGCATATGTAAATTCTTAAAATTTGAATTCTTCATTTGGATGCAACAAATTGGAATTGGAATATGAAATAAAATAGGAATACGTATTCCAATTTTGTCCCAAAATTGAAGTTTTACAATTCCACTCAAATAGGTGGAATTGGAATATGTATTCCTATTCCGATTTTATTTATTTTAGAAAACATAACTTTTTGGATCCACAAATTCCTCATCAAATTCTGGCTGAACCATACAAAAAAAAAAAAAAAAATGTACTCCCATTTTCTATTTAAGAATAATTATTATAGAATAGCTATTCCTATTTCCCCTATTCCTATTCCCACAACCAAACAGACCCTTGAGTGTGTGGAATTAAAGGTCCGTACCTATTATTCAAAGTTTTTCTACAAGTCTGATTAAGTTTTCCCGATTGCTTGGACCAACCTAATTTTTCTGACATAACAAATTCAATGAAGATACGATTGAAAGAGGCATTTCAATAGACACCAAAAATATATATAAAGTCGTGTGTAGAATTTTATTAATTGTTTACTGCAAGTGTAGATGATTTAACATCAGCTTTGAGAAGAATTTGAAAGAAGAGAGATAAACACACGATGTAAGTTATTCAACGGGGGTGGAATTATAGATTGCAGAGATCTCTTGAATAAAGAAAAGATGAATGCAATATATCTGATTTCTTTCAATCTTTTTGTGGTGGATCTTTGTTGATATCGACTATAATGTTGCACAATCATTTCCCACTATAATTTGTTTGTTATAAAGAAAACAGGAAAAGAGGGCCTACTATATAACAACAACATATGGAAGGATTCTTTTATACGTTCACGCCTATAATATATCCAAATCAACTTGCAAACCAGGTTCGCAGTTTATAGTACTAATATTCCAGGTGAATGATTGTTAAGTTACGGTGATATTCGTGTAGGATGGTGTTAAAAGCAGATGCTTTTGGTTCATACCTTAAACAATGGTCATGATGTTGTCCAAAAAAACAACAGTAAGTCACGTATTGCTATAGCTGATCCTTTTTCCACATCGCTCAATCGACACGGACCATCAGGGTTGGCAGATTTCAGATTAAGAGAATAAAATTCTGTTTGGTGCCTCAAATTGGAATTGAGAATAGAAAGACATATTTTTATTTTGTTTTTAAAATAAACATATGTTTGTGAAATTCACAGCCTTAGAAAGGAAAAAAAAAAACACATATCTCTGCAGCTAATGAAAACAGAGCAGAAAAGTTAAAACTTATTTATTACCATAAAATGATAAATGGTAATCACCTATCTCATCAGATTACAAATCTAGTTTTAAAATATAAAACTCTATATCTTATGCAGCAGTAAATGCATGAATTTACTGATGCATGAATGCAAACTGACAGTTAACTAACGTCAGAGAGCTGGAACGCATGAGTCTCATATTTCTGGGCATAAGAAATGGAAATGAAATTGCTGAAGTTTGGTAGTAACACTTGACCAATTTGAGCAGTAAGCAGTGAAGAGAGGTCACCGATGATGAACTAAAAGTTAACCAAAAATTAGAAAAGCAGAGCTCTAAAGTCATCCACGGTGAAGTGACAGATAAGTTTGAATTAACTAATCTAACACCCCTCCTTAATTTGAACTAGAGATTAGCTGTAAGCAAAAAATGTGGAAAGAATGAGGAAAGAGGGAAAACTCAGTGGGAAGAAAACCCCCTTCAAAATAGATGCTAACAAGAGAAGAAAACTACTGAGTTACAATATTCTTCACCCTAAGAAGTTCTTGGAGAAATTGTAACTTTTGCCCAGTGAAGGTTTTTGTAAAAATGCCAGCGATTTGATGAGACGTGGGACAATATTGTAAATCAATGATGCCATCATGGATGAGATCTCGGATGAACTGCATATGGATCTCAATATGTTTTGTCTGTTGTCGCTGTATTGGATCTTTGCAAACCTTCAATATACTTTGATTGTCACACCAAATGATGGTCAGTTGAGAAAATGAGATACCCAACTTAGTGAGGAAATTTTGGATCCAAATAGTCTGAACAGTAGCATTCACAGCGCCTTTATATTCAGCCTGCGTGGATGAGAGAGCAATGGAAGATTTCTTTTTGCTTGACCAACAGATTTTACTAGAGCCTAAATTGAGAACATATCCCGAAGTGGACTTCCAGTCAATGCTATCACTAGCCAAATCAGAATCAGTATAGCCAATAAGATCCAAAGTACATCTAGTTGAATAATGAATTCCATAGCTAATAGTTCCTCAAACATAACGAAGGAAATGCTTGGCAACTTTCCAATGTAGCTCATGAGGCTCCTGTGTGTATCTTGAAAGATACCATCAAGCTCGAACATAATGAAGGATACACTTGGTAGCTTTCTAATGTAGCCCATGAGGCTCATGGATGTATCTTGAAATAAGGCCCACTACAAATGATAGATCATGACAAGAATGAGTGAGATAAAGAAGACTTCTAACAAGCTATCGATAAAGTGTGCAATCAGCTAATGGTGTATCTTTGACATCTTCTAGCTTGACCTTAGATAGAAAGGGTGTGGGTGCTGGTTTACAATCACTCATATGAAATTGAACCAAGAGATCTCTTGCATACTTGGCTTGAGCAACTGTGAGACCTAATTCATTCTGGCTGATTTCAAGACCAAGAAAGAAATTGAGAAGTCCCATGTCTATCATAGCAAAAGTATCATGTAAAGCTACCTTGGTTGCCACAATTGTTGAGCATGAGTCACTTGTGATTAGTAGATCATCTACATAGAGTACTACAAGAAAAAAGGAGTTAGATGTTCTCAACATATAAACATTTACATCTGATAAAATTTTGAGATAGAAGATAAGAATCTATTTTAGCATACCAAGCATGACGTGCCTACTTGAGATAGTAGAGTTATTTCTTGAACTTGCATACTAGTGAGAAATTGTGTACATATCCTTGTGGTTGCTCCATGTAGATCTCCTCCTCAAGATTACCATGAAGAAAAGCATTATTGACATCCATGTGATGAATCTCCCATCTTTTTGATGCTGCAATAGCTAGAGCCAATCGAATGGAATCCATTTTTGCCACAGGGGAAAAAGTCTCATCATAATCAATGCCTTTAACTTGCTGAAAACATTTGGCTACCAACCTTGCTTTGTATCTACTCACTTGGCCATTTGCTGATTTCTTTGTTCTATAGATCCACTTGCACCTGACAATCTTGTCATTGGTTGGAAGTGGAACCAACTCCCAAGTTTGGTTTACAATAAGAGAATTGTACTTGTCATCCATGGTAGCTTCCCAATGAGGATTCCCTATAGCTTCTACATAAGTTTAAGGATCTAATGCTTGAAGCAAATAAGCATGCATAGGAATAATGGAATTGATAGCTGAAAATGCATGAGGAGCATCATATATATTAGCCAAGCTCTATGTTCTTTGTCTTCTCATAGGAGATGTTGAATCATCACTAGAATCCCAATTGAGACATGCATGCTCATGTTCATGTTTGCAAGATTTAGTTGAATTTAAAATTAGATTTTTGGTTGCTCCATCATCCTCAAGATCTGTGAGAGGAGGAAGCATATAAGTGGTAGCATGTTGCATTTGAGATGCTTGCATGGGACTTTCATCAAAATATACACTCCTCTCAATGAAGAGTTGTTCTATAGAAAGATGTAGCAATCTATAACCCTTTACACCATTTCGATAACCAACAAAGATGCATTCCTTGCTTTGAGGTTCCAAAGCCTTCCTTTTATTAGTAGGAATATGAGGCTATGCACAAGATCCAAAAATATGAAAATGAGTGACTGTTGGTTGTATACCTCTCCATGCTTCAAAATGAGTTTTTTCTTTAACAGATTTGTGAAAAGATCTATTTTGAATGTATGAATCCTAGTTGATTGTTTCAACCCACAGTTTTGAGGGAAGGTTCCTAGCATGCAACATGCAACTAGCCATCTCCTTCAATGATCAGTTCTTCCTCTCATCTACGCCATTCTTTTGTGGAGTATACGAAATTGTGTTCTACAACTATATTCTAGCTTCATCACAAAGATTTTGGACATCATTGTTGACATACTCCCCCCCATTATCTATGTGGAGGATCTTGACCAATTTTCTAGATTGCTTTGTACAAGGGCTTTGAAAAGCTTGAGATTCTCAAACACTTCAGACTTGTATTTAAGAAAGTATACTTGTGTGTGCCTTGAGTAGTCATCAATGAATGTAAGTACATATGTTGCTTTGCTCATCGAGGGATTAGGAAAAGGGACCATTAAATCATTGTGAACAAGCTCTAGAAGAGAAGAACCTCTCCATGAGATTCCCTAGGGAAACTTTTCTCCTAAATATTTTCTAAGAGCACAACCTTCACAAACTTCATTAGAGAATTCTATGGTAGGCAATACTTTCACCATCCCCTAATTATTAAGCTTTTGCATGTATCTAAAATTTAGATGTCCAAATCTTTCATGCCAAATTCTACTTTCATCATTTGCATGTGCTAGAAGTAAAGTAGAATCTGATTTAGCAAAAAAATTAGAGAAAGTTTACAAATGAGATTGGTGATTCACCGTACCAATGAGAATTTTGGAGTTGTCTTGCATGTCATAGATGCTCATTGAATCTAGTCTTAATTCAACTCTCCTCCTAGTTCTAGTATGCATCATTTGATACATAGAAAGTTTTGGGATATGCAAGATATTCTCAAAGCTTCCAATTCCAAGCTCTACCTTCCCAATTCTATTTTCTTCTATAGGAGATCCATCTCCCATGAGAATAGGAGAACCAGAATATGGTTTCAAAGATGAAAGAAAATCTTTCATGGTTGCCATGTGGTGTGAAGCTCCAACGTTAATGACCCATTCATCTAAAGGAGAACGAATAGCTATCAATGAATGAGCATTGCCTTTGGTTTCTTCTATTTTTCTTTCTGCTTCTTGACATTCTCACGAATAAAACCACCAAGATTATGTTGTTGAAGTGTCTGTTCCATGAGATTAATTGTCTTCTTTATGCATGATGATTCTGGATGGTACTCATAGTTGCAATAGGTGCACTTTGATTTTTCCTTTATGTCGAGCCTATACACCCATCTGAAGGTTTTTGATTAGCTTCTTTTCTTGGATCTAAATCCTTCTTCAATTTTCCTTTGGATTGCTCATTGGATTTAGAGTTATTCTTTCCAGTTGTATGCACTATGAGTGCATGAGCTTTGGAACTCTTCAAGGTACCCATCTTAATAAGCTTATCTTGCTCGTGTATTAGAGACTCAATGACAGCATTGAGTGTGGCCATCTTCCTATTTTCTCTAGTTGTGAGTCTAATTTTGTGGAAAGAAGAAACAAATACTGCATATTCTAGGCCCAAATTTGATAGAATGGCAAGAATTAAATTACTTTCTTCATTGGATTTATCAATACCACATCCTCTCACCTAAAGCAACAAAGCTTTGAACTTTGTGAATTAATCTTGTATATTGTCAAAACTCCTTGGATCATATGAGATCAGCTCATTTTCAAGGATATGACCCCACATTTCATCTTTCTTTCCAAAGAGAATCTCCAAGGTTTTCCAAACTTGGTTTGGAGTTGCACATGCCTCAACATGGACAACAACTTATGAGATATGGACAAGCATAGCTGACCAAATGCTTCATTCATATAGTTGAAGTATTTAGATTTATCTATTGCTAAAGTGGGTTCAACCTTTGTATTCTTAACTATTCGATAGAGGCCTTTACTCTCGAGCTAGATTAAAATTTTAGGCTTCCAATCAAAATAGTTGTATGACATAAGAATATTAGAGCCCGAAGAATCCATTTTTAGATCTAATCTTCTATACCTAGAACAAAAGAAAATTTGTATTTTTCCTTTCTTGTAACCTGCTCTGATACCATGTGAAATTCACAACCTTAGCAAGAAAAACACATATCTCTGTAGCTAATGAAAATAGAGAAAAAAAAAAAAAAAACTTCTTTATTATGGTAAAATAAAAAATGGTAATCATCTTTCTCATCAGATTACAAATCTAGTTTTAAAATATAAAACTTTATATCTTATGCTACAACAAATGCATGAATTTACTGATGCATGAATGCAAACTAACTAATAGTTAACTAACGTCAGAGAGGTGGAACACATGAGGTTCATATTTTTGAGCATAAGAAATGGAAATGTAAGTGCTAGAGTTTGGTAGTAACACTTGACCAATCTAAGCAGTAAGCGATGAAGAGTGGTCACCGATGATGAACTTAAAGTTAACCAAAAATTAGAAAAATAGAGGTCTAAAGTCACCCATGGTGAAGTGACAGATAAGTTTGAATTAACTAATCTAACAATATTCATGCCAAAAAATACATGTTATTGGAATAGGCCACTCTTATTTCCATTCTACCTTTCTCATATTACATTCTACATTATGTTTGTGGTTATGCCAGAAGGGAAAATTAAATTATACATCTAAAGAGAAAAATGTTTACACATCCAACTCTAAATTTCTATACTTTGATTGAATATCATAGAGTGATACATGGAAGATGAAGGTCATTGCAACACTTATGAGGATAAAAAACCACACATTCAAATGCCCCTGCCCTTCAAATTAGTAAATAAAGACAGGATGACTTCAAAAGACCTTTGAAAAACTATTCTTTAAAATTCGAGAAATTCCTTATTGTGTGTAAGCATTGGCCACTAATTTTAAAAAGATCTACAGTCATGAATGTTCAATGCATCTTTGGAAAACAACCCTTCTAAATGGCCCAACTAGTAGTACACATTAACATCTATTTTATACCTTGGCATGACTCAATACAATACCCTACAAAGCTGGTCCCACATTCACCACATGTTAGATTTGTGCTTCCCTACATTACTTAATATTCATGCAACTTCATAATGCGGGCATGTGCTAACCAAAAATCTTACATAGATCAATGATTAAAAAATCTTGCATGCTAACCACATCAACTCAACTAGATGACCAATGAGATGCTTCACTTTAATCCAACTCACCTGACAGCTACCATGGAAGATATGTCATTATTACCCTCTAAAAGGCAAGCCCATGATGTCACATCATGCTACGTGTCTTGTTTGTGCTTCCCCACATTATTTAATTCTTGTCCATTTTCTCATTGCGGGTGAGTACTGACCTTAGATCAAAACTAGATCAATGATGCATAAAGTTTGAACATAAAGTAATTCCTTCACTAAAAAGATCAACAAATGACATTACGGGAATTTTAGAACATGCACTAATGGTACTGACAAGTTTGTAAAAAGGTTCTAACTAACTTTGACAAGTCATAATCCTTGTGGCAAATTGATATTCTAACACAAGAAAAGGTTACATGGCGCAAAGGCACTTGCCTACAATAGTTAAGAGTCTTGCATTTCAATGATGCGGAGAAGTGCTCTCTATCAATCTGACCAAGATCTATGGTGATTCAAAAAGGCACTACAATAAAGTCTTTAAATTGGAATATTTGTAATAACTATAATCAAAAGAAAGGATGTAAAAGGTTTAACCAAAATTTATGAAGTCATCCTTGCACAATTTTAAAAACTTAGGGTAAAATGTCTCGCCTAAAGTCATTTTGAAATTTTTTTCAAAAGTTTTTCAGAAGCTAGGGTAAAACAAGATAAAGCACTAGGGTTTCTAACCTAAGTTCAAAAATACTGTTAGGATAAACCATAGATAGAAATAAAAACTACATGCAAATATAACCAATAACAGAAAATAATAGATCACACACAAATGAACACAAGGCACCAAGATTTAATATGGTTCACCCAATCCTTGGGCTACGTCCACCAAACAACAAGTCCAATCTTATTACAATCCAGTGATTACAACCTGAGGGGCACCCACTAGATCAAACCACCCTGGACTCTGCTATTCTTTTATTCATGTTCAGTCTAAAAGACCAACCAAAGCTAAAGAGGAGTTCAGCTTCTCCCTTGTTACAACCTTTGTCAACATATCTATTGGATTGTCTCCATATAAACTTTTCTTCAATTTGCACACTAAGTTCTCCTTACCTTTGACCTCAAATCCTCATGGTTGGGTCATATATATTTCTTCATCCAAATCACCATGAAGAAAGGTTGTTTTAACATCCAACTGCTCTAAATTCAAATCTTCAGTACCCAAAAGACTTAAAATAGTACGGATAGAAGTCATTTTAACAATAGGAGAAAATATCTCATCAAAATCAATTCTCTTTTTTTGTGCAATTCCTTTTACAACTAACCTGGCCTTAAATCTTTTCTTACCTCCTTCCTCTTCTTTCAACCTATAAACCCACTTATTTTGTAAAGCTTTTTTATCTGTAGGCAACTTGCATAGATCCCATGTCTTATTCTGTAGAAAAAAGTCAATTTCATCTTTCATTGCAAACTCCTACTGAATCTTAGTATCCACCTGCACAGCTTCATCATAACTTTCAGGTTCACCAGCATTAGTAAGTAAAATAGAATAAAAAGAGGGAGAAAATCTTTGTGGAGGTCTAATTTGCCTCATTGACCGTCTAACATTCACTAGTGTGTGTGGTATTTGTTATTTCAGTTGTTGCACATCATGAGGAATGGTTGGAACATAAGCTTTTGGAGTATCATCCAGCACTACATAATCATCTTCTTTCTTCTCATGTTGCTGCAACAAATCTTTGTACAACACTTTCTCATTGAATATGCCATTCTGGCTTCTAACAATTTTAAGATTTTCAAAATCCCAAATCCTATAACAAAATTCATTAATGCCATATCCAACAAAGACACATTTCTTTGATTTAACTTCTAGCTTGGTTCTATTTTCAGATTCTATATGAGAAAAAGCTTCACAATCGAAGGTCTTGATAAAAGAATAACTCATCTTCTTACCAGTCCATGCTTCCTCTAGAATACCATAGCCCAAAGGAGTAGAGGGACCACTATTAATCAAATATACTATAGTATTGATAGCCTCTGCCCACATGTGTAAGGGCAACCTAGCATGCAACCTCATGCTCCTTGCGCGCTCCATTATAGTCCTATTCATGCGTTCAGCCACTCCATTTTCCTGTGGAGTCCTTGGAACAATTTTTTGTCTATGAATACCATTATTGGAGAAATAATATTCAAATTCATGACTGCAATACTCACCACCATTATCGGATCTGAGACATTTTAATTTCTTACCAATCTCATTTTCGACCAAGCATTTCCATTTCTTAAAAGTTTGAAATACATCATATTTTTGTCTAAGGAAATAAACCCATACTTTTCTAGTTGCATCATCAATAAATGTAACATAATAATGAGAGCCACCAAGGGAAGATACCTGAGCTAGTCCCCATACATCTGTATGCACAAGCTCTAATTTCTCCTTTTTGTTTTCCTTCCTAGTCTTTACAAAACTCACTCTCTTGTGTTTTCCATACACACAAATTTCACAGAAATCCATATGAACACATTTCAGACCTGATAAAACTTTCTTTGAATGAAGTACTTTCATACCTTTCTCACTCATGTGCCCAAGTCTATTGTGCCACAGTGTTGTATCATAATGTACAACAACTATTTGTTCTTCCTTCTCAACTGTAACAATTGTTCCTGAACATTCATTTTTCTCTGAAACAATCAAAGTAGTAGGAACAATATAGCTTGTACAAAGATATAAGGTGCCTACTTTCACACCTTTTTCTACTATAAGGGAACCTTTTGAAACCTTCCAATTTTTATCATTAAAAGTAACTACACAACCCTCATCACTGAGTTGGTCGGCTAAAATTAAATTTCTACTCAGCCTTGGAACATGTCTTACCTCATGTAGTAGCCAATGATTCCCATTCTGCAACTTAATCTTAATTTTTCCCTTTCCAATAATCTGACAAGGTTCATTATCCCCCAAATAAACAAGCCCAAAATCCCCTTGGACATAATCAATGAAATAACCTCTACGAGGTGTAGCATGAAATGAAGCACCAGAATCTAAAACTCATGAATCATCAACACTCTCTAAATACAGAAGCAAAGCATCCTCTTTGGATTTGTTACTTACCACATTTTTCTCTTTGTCTCCATCTAATTTATCTCCTTCATTTTTCTTTCGATTCCAACAATCTTTCTTTTTATGCCTTGATTTCCCATAGTACCAACAATCATTTGGTCCTCTCAATTGAGACCTCCTCCCCTTTGACTTTCCTCTTGATTTCCAATGATTTCTAGAGTTACTTCCTCTTTCAGTCATTCTACCCCTGCTTTGTGCATTCAAAGCACTTCCTAATGTAGATCCACCTGAGGATTTCCTGCAAGTTTCCTCACTCAAAACAACATCGATCACATCATCATATTTTAGGGTACTAGATCTAGGAACAAAATTACTCACCACCATTACCAAGCCATTCCAACATTCAGGCAAAGAACACAAAATCAAGAGAGCCCTAATTTCTTCATCAAAATTGATACCCATAGAAGATAACTGACTAGTAATAGTATTAAACTCATTTAAATGATCTGCAACAAATCCACCTTCTTCCATTTTCATATTAAATAAATGCTTCATGAGAAATACCTTGTTTGAAGCGGAGGGCTTTTCATACAGTGTCACTAGGGTTTTCATAAAATCTTCTGTTGTCTTTGATTTTGTAATATTAAATGCCACCAATGGTGCCAAGCATAGCCGAATTCTTTCGAGTGCCTTTCTGTCCAAAAGATCCCATTCAACCTCTGACATAGTTCCCTGATTCTTTGCTTTTCCTTCCAACAACTTCCATAAATCCTTCTGATATAGATAGTCTTCCATTTGCATCTTCCATAACTAGAAGTTCTACCCATTAAACCTATCAACCCTCAACTTACCCTCATCTTCTATCGCTCCCATTCAACTGTGAGATCCCACTTAACTATGAGACTTTCCTGCAGAGGATAACTAAAAGACAACCTCGCTCTGATACCACTTGTTAGGATAAACCATTGACAGAAATAAAAACTACACACAAATATAACCAATAAAAAAAAATAATAGATCACACAGAAATGAACACAAGCTACCAAAATTTAACATGGTTCACCCTTTCCCTGGGCTATGTCCACCAAATTGCAAGTCCGATCTTATTACAATCCAGTGATTACAACCTGATTACAATCTGTAATCCCTTACAGCTCAATACTACTGCAAGAACCAATTTCGCATCACAACATAATGAAAAATACCCAACCCTAAACCCTTTTATAAAAGTATTAAACTGCTTTAGGGTTATAACATGTCGGCCATAATTAGCCATAACTTTAGTGGCAAATCTAAGAATGGTGAATAGTGCCAAAATGATTGGCGAATAGTACCAGTTTTTTTTTTTGGGGCGATGCCCCAAACCCCACTAATTATGAAGTATGTATAGTAATTTCCTGGTTAGTCACCACAATCTAACAATCTCCCACTTGGGGACTGATTAGGCTCTACACTAAACAAAAAATTCAACACACATAGTCAGGGTTTTCATTGTTGAATGCAAAAAATAAGAATGGTGAAAAACTAGGCCAACAATGGCTCTATCTCGGGACATTGAATTCTCTAGATTCAAATGAGGGCTTAGAATTTTTGGGAGAAGCAAACCACAAAATAAAGAGCTCTTAAAAATAACAAATCTAAGAGAGCAACAAACACAAGGAAAAACCATGTACAGGAAACTATACAAAGACCAAAGGATTTACAAATGTATAGGAAAAACCGTAGAGTACCATTCATAGAAAAACAAGGTTTTTTTCAAGAAAAATACCTCTTCAAGAACTATCCATGAACTGGTAGTTCAAGAATGTTGTCTGATAAATCTTTCAAGATATAAGAGTCTTCTCCCCAAGTGTTTTCAATCAAATAGATAACTAACTAGATAGGATTAAATTTACCATGTTTTCCTTTTTCCTCAACTTTTGCATTCCACATAAGGACTAAATCTCCATCTTAAAATTTTTTTCTTACTATCCTCTTGTCATATAATGTCTTGAGTTTTAATTGCAACTTCTGGTTCTTGAGGGATTCTTCTCTCCTAGTTTCTACTAATCCTACTAGTTAATCCATCCTTTCTTAAATGTCATCAATGATATCCTCATCATACATTTGAATGTAGTTATACAAGCTCATTAGATTGTTTTGAGGCATCCTTGCCTGAATTCCATATACCATATCAAATGGGGCTACTCCAATAGCTTTCTTCACAGTCACCCTATCAGCCCATATTGTTAGCTGCAACTTAGAATCCCAGGCCATTTTGTTATCATCTAATGTCCTCTTTATAACTTTTAATAAACTTTTATTTGTGGATTTAGCTTGCCCATTTCTTTGTGGATGATATGGAGAGGATGTTGATCTGGTAATTCCATATTTTTCATAGAATTTTATGAATTCCTCAGACCTAAAACACATTGCATTATCTATTACAATTCTCTGAGGATGGCCAAATCTGGAAATAATGTTGTTGAGCAAGAAATTGTTAACAACTTTAATAGGTGCATTTCTTCTAGGGATTGCTTCTACCCACTTTGTAAAATAATCAGTAGCAACTAAAATCTAGGAATAGCCAATGCTAGATTTAGGAGACATCCCACCTATGAAATCCATACCCCATTGTTGAAATGGTACTTGAACCTCAACTAGCTTTGGTGGAGTATTACCTGAGAATTTTAATTTTCCAACAAACCTTTGACAAGCATCACATTTCTTGATCATGATTTGAGCATCCTTAAAAAGATATGGCCACCAAAATTCAACTCTCATGACCTTTTGTGTAGTGGTCTTGGCTATACAATGTCCTCTATAGACTCCAGCATGCATTTCATTTAGGATTTCTTTTGATTTTTCTTGATCAACACATTTTAATAGTATTCCTTCAAAATTTATCCACTATAAACTATTATTGACAATGATATACCTAATGGCTTGTAATTTAGTACTCCTTTTTTCATTTTTAGTCAAGTGGGAAGGAGATTCCATGTGTTGAAGATAATGGATAACATTAGCATACCAATCACCATGATCCATGTCACATAAGTTAGATCTGAGGTTATCAACTACCATATTTATCTTATTAGCATCTAGATTAGATTGAACCATGAGTTTAGCCAAACCTTGACCTCTTACCAATTTAGTTATCTACATTTCAATGTTAAATTCTTGGATCCTATTGATCCACCTACATCTTCTCCATGACACTTCTTTTTGAGAAAATATGTATTTAACAGTAGCACTGAGCACAAATGCAATGACAATAGTACCTATCAAGTAGCATCTAAAAGCCTTAATAGCCTTCACTAAAGCATATTTTTCTTTCTTATTTATCTCATATTTTAATTCAACAGGTTGTAATGACTTACTAAAGAATGCAATTGGCTATTGATATCCTTCTTCATTCTTCTGCAACAATATTGCAGCTATAGTATGGAAAGATGCAAAAGAGAAGATGTGCATTGGTTTTGTGTAATCTAGAGTCCTAAGGACTGGAGCATTCTTTATAGTAGTTTTAATATCTTGAAATACCTATGAAGGTTCACCATCCTAGTTAATAGTAGCTCCTTTCTTGGGCAATTTAGAAATAGGTATACTAATCTTAGTAAAGTTTGTAACAGTCTCCTTAGAAAGTTAACTTGCCCAAAGAAAGATTTGATTCCTTTCACATTCTTTGGCTTAGGGACCTTGTCAATGGCTGGTACTCTTTCAGGATCTATCTTAACTCCATCCTTTGATACTATATGTCCTAATAATTTTCCTTTAGTTTACCCAAATGTAAATTTCTTAGGATTTAATGATACTCCACATTCCAGGACTTTGATGAATATCTTCTCCAAGTTCCTATAGTGGTCTTCAACCCTTTTAAAATAAGTTGTGAGGTCATCTTGGTATAAAACCATAAACTTATTTATGTACTCATGGAAAGCCACATCCATGGCTCTTTGAAAAGTGGCACTAGCATTAATTAGTCCAAAAGGCATCCTCACATATACATAAGTTCCCTAAGGAGTTGTAAATGTTGTCTTAAACTACTGTTCTTCTTTCACCAGGACCTGGTTATGTCCTTAAAATCCATCCATCATAGACATAAGTTCAGATCCACTTACCTACTACTACATAGCTTCCATGTTTGCTAACCCATAATTATCTTTTAGGAAAGCAATGTTCAAGTTTTTGAAATCTACACATAGTCTGTTATCTCCATTCTTTTTCCTGAAAGGTACTAGATTATACACTCAAGTGGAATGTCTAATAGGTTTAATTATTCCCCCATCCCTTGACTTCATTAATTCCTCTTGCATTTTAGTGGCTAGAGTGGGATTAACTGGTCCCTGTTTCTGCCTAAAAGGTTTTACATTTTCCTTCACAGGTATGACATGTTGAAAGAGATCTTCTCTATAGGCTTTTAGGTCATCATATGACCAAGCAAAGACATGTTTTTATTTTCTCAATAATTCAATCAAAGGCTTTCTAATCTTAGCTAGAAAATTTTGACCAATATAAACTTTCTTAGGGGCCTCAGTAGTACCCAAATTTATCTTTTCTAGCTCTTGAAGTTTACAATCTTTAGCACCAAGCCTTGCCCTATCTTGGTTATCAAAAATGTTCTCCAAAACAACCAAACCTTTAGGTACTTTATTAATTTTTTATTATATAACCTCTTGACCAAAATGTTTTTCCTTCTCATCTATGGTTTGAACCAAATCACTGTAGTCCAACTTGTGATTATGGTATTTATCTTCATTTAGCAAGAAATTCACAATGTCTTTCTCATCTTCAAAGACTTGCCAATGTTCAATATTGTTAGGTATTGATGGCTTATTTTGAACTTCAATCTATGAAATTCCTACAAATGATATATCTTGGGGCTTAATTGCTACATTTTCTAATAATTCAGTCATCTTATTCTCAGTTCTATCTCTCCAAGATATACCAAATACATCAAAAAATTCAATATGATCCCAAACAACATTTCTATATTGTTTCAACCTTTTATTCTTTGAAGAATATGCTCCCCTTATCTATGAGATAATCAATTTAGAATCACCTATAACTTGCAACTTTTTAATCGAATGGTGGGTAGTAACCTTCAATCCTAACAACAAGGCTTCATATTTAGCTATATTGTTAGTGCATGAAAAGTTTAAGGTAAAGGAATATCTGAAAGCATTTTCCTCTGGAGAAACAAAACCTACCCCTGCCCTTGCACCTTCTTTTGAACTGGCCCCATCAAAGAAAATTGCCCATAATATAGGTGAGTCCATACAACACTCAACTTCATGTTCAATCATAGTAGGAAACAATTCTCAACTTCTTGGATAATTAACTCAGCTCCGAATGCATTTACACTAGTGTCTAAAAAGAAAGTAGCATCTTTGTCAATTTCCTACCCAAAATATGACTAACCCTTGGCTCTCTATCTACTTTAAAAGACTTGTCACCTATATTAAAAGTTGCATAGGTTAATTCACTTTGAAGGCTACCTCCCATAGCAGCACTCCATTTTCTAGAAAGCAACATTCCATAGTGTGGAGGAATATCAACAATAAGGACTAACATGATCAATTCTACCTCAAGCTATGTAGCTAGCTTAAATGGTAAAGCATTTATAGTACCTATTACTAGGACTTCTCTAACATCCATACCTCTACATTTGCCTTGCTTAGTATCTACTTTCAACCCTAAGGCTTCCATTACTTTGAAAGGTGTGATGGTGTTAGAAGCTCCTAAATCTATCATGCAATTTTTTAGGGTCTTTCCTTTTATAATCAAACTGAGAAAAAATGGTTCAATATCTTCTATGTATACTATTAATGAATCATCCAAGAGCATTTGGGTAATTTGGGACATGATACCACTATCTTCTATTACTAAGGGTGTCTATTGAATGGCATTTTGTTCTACATTATTGTTAGTATTTCCTATCCCTCCCAACCATGACAAGGTTTTTCTCTTATGCTCTTCAATTCTAAATAGTTTAGACAAGGGTACTTTATAGTAATTTGTGATAACATGAATATCATGTCAATAGGATTAGATATAGTGGGTTTCATAGTCATACCTAGAGTAAGAACCTTCTGAGTAGCAGGGACTACTATTTGCTTGTCAGTATCAATTCCTAAACCCTTGTCTTGCACAAATGCTTTTGTTGTCTCATTTTCTTGGAATTTCACTTTCTTCTTGGGTTCCCACTTCTTGGTTTTGATTTCTTTAATATTTATTATCTCTGCATTAGCCTTCATGTCTTCATCTTTCATCTTATGTGTAATATCTTTTATAAATATACCAAAAGGCTTCCTAACATCATTGTCAACTATTGTGTTTCTCAGGTTGTAATTGTTATGTACTTGGGAGATCATTTCTACAGTGATCTTATTAATTTCCTCTTTAGAGGGCATTTTCAAATTCACATGACCTACTTCAGAAGATGTAACACATACCTAATCTTTGTCATACCCTTCATTATCTAAGAAGATTTGTTGATGATGTAACTGATAACCAATTTTCTTATTCTCTAGATCACTTTTTGTTTCTTCCAAATCAGAATCCACACAATCATTGCACATGCTCACCATATTACAACTTACATCATCATGGCTTTTATCTCCTTCCTCCCCCTCAGTTTGTACACTATGATTAGAAACAAATGAGTGAGCAACTGCACAATATTCTATAGAGTGAGTTGATTGACAAATAATACACCATGGTACATTATCTTTCATATTTACTAAAATTCTTTGTAAAGGATCTGGTCTAGCCTTATCTTTTACATTTTGGGTCTAGTTAGGGATTGGTTTGCCATCCTTCCATTGGGTGGTATAAGGGTAATTCCGCATTCTAGGTTGTCTATTGAAATTGCTATTATTTGCATGGGTCTTATCAACAACATTTGGCTTCTAGGTATTGAAACTAGTAGGATTCATATTTTTTAGAAATTCCAACACTTGACATATTGTAGATTCTTCTAGCTTCTTTCTTGTAGGAGTTTTATCAACCTCCCTTTTGTTATTATTCTTGAGATTCAATAGATTTGGATCATCTCTCCTACCAATCTTACCAGATGCCTTCCTATTATTCTCAATATTTACTACAACCTTATAAGCATCCCTCAAAGTTTTAGGATCTTTATCCCTCAACTAATAAGCCATTTTTCTATCAAAAGCATTAAAATATGTTGTAAGATAGACATCGTCGTTCAACCCCATAACCTAAAATAGTTTGTACATACCTTTCTGGAATCTTACATTGAAATCAAAGATAGACTCATTGGGGTTCTTCTTGATGTTATTGAATTCATTTGACATGAATCTAGCATTAGTGTTGTCTCAATATTGTTCTTTGAATAACTTCTCTAAATCACCCCATGAACTAATGCTATCATTAGGAAACCTTCTGAACCAATCCCTTGCATCCTCAGCCAATGAATGGACAAAGAACTTCATTACCACATTCTCATGTTCAATTTCATAATGATTTATCATATCTATGAAAATTTTCAAATACTCTTCACCAGTAAAAAAATTATTTCTAGAGAATTTAACAAATTTATCTCTTAAATCAAAAGATATGAGATTTGGAGCACCAGGAATACCTACAAATGAAATTTGTCTATATTTTTCCATGTATATAGGTTTCTTTTGAAAGCCAACAACATTAAGTGCCTGATACATTGGCTTGGTTAAGAGGAACACTTTGATATTGTTGAGAATGTACAATAGGGGCTTGAGTATTAAAGGTGGATGATGAGACAGTGGCAGATTGAGATATTCCTTGAACTGAAACTATTGGTCCACAAGTTAGTATAGAAACTAAAGCTAGAGTGGACAAATTTGGCCATGAGGCTAATTTAGAATTAGACTTAATGAACTAAATTTTTCTCCTAGTTTCTGCAACTTGAGCTTCATTCTCCACCTTCTCAAGTTCTTTTGCAAGATCTTCCTTCTCCTTTCTAGCCTTCTCCAAATCTAGATCTAATTTTGACATGAAAGGTTTTATGGATTTTCTTGGTAGAGCTTGAGGTTCATTTATTTGGATCCCTACGGCTTTGCCATTTCCCTTATCTAGAGCTTTCACAGTAGGTTCTACAAGATCTACTTGGACAGGCTTATAAGCTTGGACTTGAGTAATGATAGGTTCTTGCTTTTGACTCGAGAGCTTTTCTTGTTTGTAAAATTTAGTTCTTAGGCCATCTACATCTCCAAAGACATTAGCATGAAGGCTTCTCATTCTTTCTTCCAATTCCTTGTTTTTTTCTTTCAAGGTAGCCATCCTTCTAAGTAGATTGTCTATTTCTACTATAGCATCTAGGGTGGCTTGCTCTCTTTCCTTTTCTAGGAAAATACGCTTGGCTTCTTCCTCAATAATCCATTTCTTCAAAACTCCTATCTCTGACCAGACTCCTTTAGGATCTATAGAAGTGGCTTTTGAATCAGTAAGATCATCCAAGTCTATAAGATTTGGTTCCATGTATGGGACTACCCTGGAATTAAAAGGATCTCCAATTGAAGTTATGAGTCCTAGCCTATAATTCATCTCAGTTATCAGATCTAGCCTAGGGGATACATTCCCTAATAGTGACATATCCTTATCTTGATATGTTCTTTCATCTAGTAGTAGGGTAATAAATATCCCACCTAAGAGTGTTGTAGTTTCTGATTCAGAGCTAAGTGAAGAAGACTCTCTCCCTACCACTAGTTGATACCGAGAACTAACTGATACACTACCTCTAGGTTTCCAAGTAGGATTTAGGTCTACCTTTTTCTTATTCAGGTTCTTCCTAACACCTTTAAACAAATTAGTATACATTGGTACATCAAGATTGGCTCTTGTATAAGCTCTTGTGTTTTTTCTTTTGTCAGCCATTTTACTATTTATCAAATAAGCAAGAGCTGCAAGAAGTTGAAATCTGCCAGTTTGGTCAAAAGTTCACTTACTATTCTACAAAACCTCGCATGAGAAAATACCTTTCCAAAACTTTCTCACATCATTCCTAGCACTTAATATGTGGATCAGGGAGAATTCTCATGTGAGAAATTGTCCCCTATGGTCAATTTTTTTAGAAAGTTGCCCCTATGTCAGCTCTGCACTTCTTCATGCAATCTTGTAAGAATCCTCACACAAGAAAATACTATGTCAAATATTGTTTTGAATCCTCACATGGTGTCTTGCACTCTCTCATGTACATTTGGCTAAATCCTCATGCAAACTTTTTCCTTCACATTGTCAAACTAGTTTGTCAGAGGTGTCTCCTTACTTGGCTTTCTATGTTTTCTCACCTCTGTGCCCTTTTCTCATACGAAACTATTGGATTTTGCTCAAAATAGTGAGCTGTTTTGAGTTTCCTTGTTCAAATTTAACCTAAGTCTGATCTTTTTCTAGATGTGTTATGATGTTTCTCTAAGTTGCATTAGTCTTGAGACTTAGACTTCTTCCTTAGCTTGTCATTTATGATCTACACATAGATTAGTCTTGTCACTCATCATCCTATCTTGCGTTCGAGTGTTTTTCAAACCTCGAGTCATGATAGCCAAAAACTATTAGTTTTTCTAGTTGTTTCTTTGACTACTAGTACATGGGCTCACAATGTGATTACTATACTTCACTTACTTTGAGATAAAATCCTAGTGTGATCATTGATTGAACTTTGTCATTAGTCCTTTTTTTTTACTATTGTGACATAGGGTAGAGGTAGACGTTGGACCCATGGTAGAAGTCACATTCAGACTAAGTATAGGGAAAGGTCCTCATGTTCTAGTTCTCCTGACAATTCACCTAGTGCTTGAAGAACATTTGACATAAACTTGCAACAGATTAAGAATCCACTATTCCAAGAAGATCTAAATGCTAATGAGATACTTACAGACATACCACCTGAATGATTGTTTGAAACACTTACACAACCTACACATATTGAATATATCCCCATCCCTACAATGGCTAATCAAGATATAGAAACATGCAAAAATAGTGCGAGAACAAACCAAGAAGATTCTCAATGAAATGAAAGTATGAAAATTCCTTACACTGATGGGGATAATGAAGAGATACCACTAGAAGTGATAGAATGATGTAATAAAGACAAGAATTTATAGAAAATGATGGATATCTTGCTCCAAGAAGAGAAATAGAAATAATTTCTCAAAAGTATTCAGGAAGGAACACAACTCCCTCGACATTACAATGTTGAAACTATTGTCACTCAAGAGGAAGAAACTAAGACCTCAAAATTGCAAAAACAACCCCTAATCATGCAAGAACAATTAGCTCAAGTGTTGCAAGATAAAAAAAAACTAGCTAAACAATTCATGCTCAATAGTATTTTTCCTTTTCCTTTTGACAAGGATTTGCATATGCCTCCTTTTCCTAGAGGAGTTGAGCTAGCTGAACATGAAAAATACTTAGGGACATCAGGTCCTCAAGATCACTTGAGAGAGTTTGACACTCTATCAATGGAGTTCATGCACATCCAAACATACCTTATGCATTTTTTCCCACAAAGTTTAGGTGGTCATGCCATGGAATGGTTTTCAAGATTGCCTATGGGAATCAAAACTTTTGATGAGATTGAAAACTTGTTCATTTAGCAATACTCACATAACATACAACATCTCATTAACATAAGATACTCATGCAACCTCAAATAAAGAAATGGAGAATATTTTCTATCATTCCTTCAAAGATGGTGGCAACTATAAACTAAATATCCATGCAAAGTCCTTGAGACTAAAAAGTTAGACATCTTCATGGATAATCTCTTGCTGGATTTTGGGTATAAGATAGAACTTCAAGGTCCACACACCTTCAAAGACATGATCATGCAAGCCATATGCATTGAGGAATTCATGATTAAAAAAGGAGAACTTACTCTCCAAAAGGATACTAAACAAGGACATTCCTATAAAAAAGACAAGTCTAAATTTGTCCACAAAAACCAAGAGATAGTACATGATGGAGTGGTGGACAATATCACTCCTAAACCATATAAAATTGCATTTAACCTCAGAGATAACTTGAAAGCCTCTAAATCTACCAAAAAAGAGACTACGAGTAATAGGACTATTGGAAATAAAGTGAAAAACAACTCTTGGGTCTCTCGAGCCCCATGAGAATTCACATCTCTAGGTGAATGACTCGACATGGTTTATAAAACATTACTCAAACACAAAATTCTTACTCCTTTGTAGTTTCCACATCCTTATCATCCACAACCTCATCCTACATGGTGGAAAGAGGGTTCCTATTATGACTATCATTAGAACAAAGGACATAAAACTAGTAACTATATTAACCTACATCATCAGATTTAAGATCTCATTGATGATGGTGACCTAGTTGTGGATGAGAACAAGAAGAATTCTAATCACAAAATTTTTAAAGAATCTTTTCCACCTTATCATAAATGAGAAAGCTCTAAACAGAAAGGTGATAACAAGGTTAATTACACATACACTAATAGAGATTTTTTTCACATGTTCAAACCTGTGGCATTCAAATATTGTGATGTTATCAAAATTAAAGGAAAACAAGATAGTGCCAAACCTAAGACTCCATTTGTCCTAAAAGGTGTGGCATTTACTCAATAACCATATCGACCATGTGTCAATGCGGTCTTATGCTCATGAGCTAAGTTGGTTCTCAAGGCCCCACACCTTCCACTTCTGAAACCAAATGAAATGAAGATAATGCTACTACTTGTCCATCTAGAAGAAACACAAAAACTATGACACCCTCCATAACTATCAATTATAGCATACTCAAACAATTGCAACAAATAAAGGCACAAAGATCAATCTTTGAACTACTTAAAATCTTGCGTGCTCATAGGTAGATTCTTGACAAAGTCCTCAATGAGGCAAGCATACCTAAAGATCTTGATCTTGATAGGTTTCAATCCATGGTGGGTCATTTGACCTCACCTCACTATAGATCTTTTTTAGAAGAAGATGATAACTCTTTGAGTCATACTCATAATCAACTATTACACATTGAAGTAATGATATACCAAAAGCATGTCTGAATGGTGCTAATAGACAATAGAGCTGGTCTCAATATTTGCTCCACTTCCTTGCTTAAACAACTAGGTTATGCAGAAGAATCCATTGGCCCTCATCACAAAATAATGATTAAATCTTATGATGAGGTAGAATAGAAATCCCTAGGTCTTGTGGTGTTGCCTTTGTGGGTAGGTCCTATAGAAAGAAATGTTATATGTCATGTCCTTGACATCTCTTTAGTGTATAACATCTTGTTAGAAAACCATGGATTCATGAAATGCAAGCAGTACCCTCGACATACTATTAGTGCATGAAACTCTCATTCCAAGGGTCTGAAGTTACTATACCAGACACTCCTAGTTACACCTACAACATGTTAAAATCCACTGATAGTCTTGTGGCTACCAATAGAGAGTCTATGGGTAACCTAGTCATTAAATTACAAAAAAAAGAGAAGACTCTCAAACTAAATGAAGTAGGGATGGGAGAGTACAACATGGAGTCCGTCTTATCCTCAACTTATCTTCTAGAAGCTCCTCATCATTATGGGAGACCATCCGAGACAAGGAAACCCTTCATATTTTCACCTAAAACTAAGTTCACTAGATCTTTTGTCAAAGATTCAATACCCCTAAAAGATGAATATGAGGATAGAGTTATTGCAATGTGGTTATACCAGGATAAAACCCTAGCTGATCTCATAGATCAAGCTTATGAGATAACGCCAAAAAAAATGGATGGGGTCTTAAGAGGATTAAGAATCTTGGTTACAAAGGAAAAGGCCCTATCCATCACAATGATAATGGTCTTATTGATCCTATTTAAGAAAAGTTTAGGATACCTACTGACACAACAGGTTTTGGATTCAAGAAAATCCCCTTTCATCTAGGTGTCAACAAGTTTGTTAGAGCAACTAACCCTTCATCGAAACATTAGTCTTTACTTGAATTAGATCACAAAATTGAGAGCTTCAATGATAAGGATACTTTCCCTCACCCAATTCCATTAGACCTTGCTACACTCTTCATAGAGCCAAATGATGTTTTCCACCATGTCAATACTATTGAGGTTAATGATGATAGCTCCACTAATACTAATGATACTTACCAAAGTTAACATGAACCAAATCAGTCTAGTCATGTTGTAACTAAGAAAGGTCTTTGCAAAAAATAAGGTGATAATGAGAGTGGAGAATGGATTATAATAACCACTATAGAATTCTATGATCTCAGTCCATGTAGCACTGACTCCTAGGAGTATGAGTTTGATTCTCTCTCAAAAGAAACTTTCGACAAAGATATAGATCAAGTACACACATATGATAACCAACTTGAAGTAGTTTAACAATCTAGGGTTGAGTCCAATGAGTTACATCCTTCTAGTATCATTGAGTCATTTATTAACGAGGTTGTAACTCAAAGGGTTTTGAACACACCTTTGGAAGAAGTTTCTTTAGGCCTCAAATTACTTTTCCATGCATTTGATTACTATACTATGAATGCCATCAAAACTGTCACTTCTCTTTAACTCATACATCCCAAGCTAATAGACTAGAACTCCCAATCTACACCTATTGAAGTCCTCATTTTCTATAATGGCTATGCTCTTGCCTACTACCTAAACACCATTGAACTGGTAACATCTTCCACTAGTGAAAAAAGTGTCAACTAGACTAAAGCTGACATCAAATATCTTAGTCAAAAAATTAAAAGAAAAAATAAAAGATGTTTTGATAGTGAAAACCACATTGTGGCAATATTGAAACAAAAAATAGTAAAGAAAATAGATGTATCCAAGGGTGAAAACCTCTCCGAGGTGCCTAAGGATGAGATATTTGATGCACTTCCAAGTCACTTTCAGGAATGATCACCATTATTGATAGAACCAACATAGCCTGTCAATCTCAGAATGGAAGAGCATCCTTAGATGATTCATCTTACATAGTCCTTGTCTAGAGAAGAAAAATAAGAATTTGTTACCTTTTCTGAGAACAGAAGATAAAATTTGCATGGTCTTACTTTGATATGATGAGTTTAGATCCTGATTTCATGATGCATCATTTTTCCATTGCATTAGGGGTAAAACTAGTCAAACAAAAGCTCAGGAAAATGCATCCACATGTGGCATTGCTAGCTAAAGCTAAATTAGAAAAGCTTTTAAAACCTAGTTTCATCTGTGCCATTGACTATGTTGAATGGATCTCAAACATAGTGTCAATTTCCAAGCATGATAAGTCCATCCAAGTTTGTACAAACTTCAAAGATCTCAACTTGGCATGCCCAAAAGATGATTTTACACTCTCAAACATTGACATGATAGTGGATATGATAGCAGGCTATCAAATGTACTCACTTGTGGATGGCTTCTCTAACTATAATTAGATAAAAATAGCACCAAAAGATCAAGAGAAAACTACTTTCACCTATGCTTTGGGTATATTTTGCTAGAATGTGATGCCATTCAATCTTTAAAATATAGGTACCACATATCAACAAGCAGTAACTACAGTCTTCCATGATATGATGCATAATATTTGGGGCCTATCCTAGATCATATGGAGAAATTCGATCTCAGATTGAATCCAAAGAAATGTGTTTTTGGTGTCACATCAGGGAAGCTGCTTCACTACATTATATTTGCAAAGGGAAATGAGGTGGATTCGAGGATAGTTTAACCTATCATAGATATGCCTCCACCGCATAGAATCAGCTAGATGAGAGGCTTACAAGGAAGACTTTAGTCTATCCACCACTTCATCTCACAACTAGCTACAAAAACACAACCTTTTAAATAAAAATCTACATAAAGGTGTGAAATACAACTAGAATGTTGATTGTGATAAGAGCTTTACACAAATAAAATAGTATCTTGATAATCCACCAATATTGATGCCTCCTATTTATGGGAAGCCTTTGATGCTATATATTTCCATGACAAACTCCTCTCTAGGTATTTTATTGGCTCTAGAATATAACAATAATAAGGAACAAACTATTTACTACCTTAGTTGACCATTGATCTCGTATGAAATAAAGTATGACATGATCGAGAAAGCGTTCCTACTAGTAGTGTTTTCTTCCCAGAAGTTGCGACACTATACGCTTGCCCATATTATTCACCTAATAGTGAAAATTTATTAATTGAAGTATATACTCAAGTAAGGTTGCTCTCATGGGAAGTTTAGCTAAATGGGTCATGATCTTGAGTGAATTTGACATTCAATATGTTGAACGAAAAGCTATTAAAGAGTAGGTAATTTTTGATCAGCTAGAGGAAGCACCAATGTAGAGTCATCTTCCACTGGGTATTGAATTTCTTGATGAGTCAATATTATTATTAACACATCACACTTGGGTGATGTTCTTTAATGGTTCTTTCACATAGCAAGGATCCAGTGCAAGAATCTTGTTTTTGACACCACAAAGATACTCTCTACCAAAGGCATAGAAGATTTTATTCCCTTGTACAAATAATATTGCTGAATACGAAGCCTTAATCAATGGAATGAAATTTTTGTTGAATGGTGGGTAGATCAACTCAAAATCTTTGGAAACTCACAGTTGGTAATCAACCAAGTTGATGATATTTATCAAACCAAAGATGAAAAGCTAGTACCTTACAAAAGGATGGTGGATGATTTGAAGATATATTTTGCACATGTCACTTTTGAACAAGTTGCTCAGACCGGTAATAAGGCTATTGATGCAATGCCTACCCTTGCTTCAATGCTCTAGATTCTTGAAAAGGATTTTTGACATGAGTACCTAGTGGAAATGTTGTCCTACTCAGTCTATGATTCACCTGACTGTTGGATGATCTATTCTATCATAGGACATGATTCATCTCACTACTCTCATATCTTCTTATACCTTTGTGACTAGAGAGTTCTACATAATCTAACTCAAAATGGAAAAATGTTACCTAATTTGCAAAGCTTCATAGTATATCATCATTTCTAATGACTTGTTTAGGAGAGGTCTCGATGGAACACTCCTTAGGTGTCTAGAACTTGATGAGTCAAAACATGCATTAATAGATGTACACTAAGGTATTTGTGGGAATCTCTCAAGTGACCTAACACTAGCATGTAAACTTGTTAGATCTAGTTTCTATTGGCCAAAAAGGGAGAAAGATGCAATCCAATATGCCAAAGCTTGTAAAAAATGCCAACTCCATGGGAATCTAATTCATGCTCCAACCAAAGATCTCATTCCATCTATCACACTATGGCCATTTCAACAATGGGATTTTGATCTTGTGGGTCAAATTCATCCACCATATTCCAATGGACATAAATTTATCATTACAGCTATAGACTACTTCACTAAGTGGGTGGAGGTAGTCCCTCTTTCTATAGCAAATGGAAAAACTATAGCTCTCCTCATTATGAATTACATTATGTGTAGGTATGGTGTACCTTCCTCCATCATCATTGATAATGGAGGGTAGTTCAAAAATAAGGATCTTAAGGTGTTGTTTAAAAAATTTTAAATCATGCAAAATTGGTCTTCTATTTATTACCCCCAAGGTAATGGCCAAGTAGAGGCATCCAAAAAGGCGATCCTTAAAATATTGCCTCACACAGCTAGCAAATCTAGAAGGGACTGGCACCTTTAGATTAATCCAAATTTATGGGCCTATAGAACAAGTATTAGAACTCCAAAGGGTACAATGCCCTTTGCTTTGGTATATGGAGTGGATGGTGTGCTTCCCATTGAGATTGAGATCCCCACTCTAAGAATCTCCATGAAGGGCCTCATCATTGACGATTACTATTGAATATTTTGGCTTCAAGAGCTAGAATTGTTAGATGAACGTCAGCAAGTGGCATGTGATCATCTTTGAGCTTATCAGTAGCATATGTCTAGAAGCTACAATAAGAAAGTTAAACCACACGACTTCCAAATGGGTGATCTCATTTTGAGAGAAAATCCTAAGAATTAGTAACAACGGGTACAAAAAGGGAAGTTTGAACCTAACTGGCTTGGTCCATGCATAATTACTAGAATGTTTGAGTCTAGTTCTTACCAACTATCTATAGCCAAAGGAGAGATGCTCAAGGAGCCCATCAACACTCTCCACCTGAAGCAATTCTATAGCTGATCTGATTCCCAAAGCTCTTTGTACATATTTACAAGTCTTGAAAATAGCCTAAAAATTGCAAAATGTCCTAAAAAATTGGTTACCCTAGTAAAAGCTTAGCCTTAGATGCCTTTGTAGCACTAGAAATATTTCCTTCATCACTTTTTCTACTTTTAGTGCTTTTTGTTTTTGTGCCTTTCTTGCTTTGGTGTGTTGTTCTTTCCTATACATAATCTAGTCCTCTAAAAACTCCAAAAACATTTGTAAAACTTTAAAAATCTCAAAAACATTCCTATATTCTCCAAAAAAAACAAAAAAAAATTGCAAAACTCTAAAATTTCCTAAATAGTCTTGATCTTCTCAACTAATGTTGTCCCTTCAATAGATGACCACATGAGACATTGTTTAGACCAAAATGAATCAGAAATGCTCTTATTTATAGTCAATACTCTATGAATAGTTTCTTTGAATCAAGTTCATTCCTGTCTTAGGGGCAACACCATAGGATTCATTAAGCATCCCTCAAGCTTCAATCACAAATTGTCCTAACCGTGTCTTCCTATTGTTTCTTAGTTTACTATCGAGATTCTTCCCTATGAAGATTCTCTTCTTATCAGTCACTAGTTATTCTAGCTATGTCTATCTACTACTACCTAGTCTCTTAGACTTCAGTCACCAATTATCTTACAACTATGTCTACCTACTATTGTCATTTTCTTGAAGATATTTCATTATATCATATCAATCTTCTAACAACTTTGAACTAAAATTGATAACACTATTTGAGAAATGTTGAGCTTTTCTTTGCATGTATGTTTTTTTTCCTTTTTTGCTTTTTCATTCCCCACTAAGTGACTTGATGGCATCTCTTTTGGACTAGAGTAGTGAGGACTGGGGGCATGATCTTTTCTTTGCTCATTGCTTGTTGGTTTAGTCCCAATGATCCGAAGGATACAAATGAAATGGATGTCTATTATAAGAGCCTCTATCTTGTGTTTGATGGCCATGTATACCTCAACTTACTTTATATGAATGCTTTTGATATGGTTGGTTCTTCTCCTTGCTTGTTGGAGTGAATTCTTCATGCTACATTAAAATCATGATGCTCATCCATTAAAGTGAATGTATGGGTCAATGTGAGCATGCTTACCATACCTTTGTCTTAGGTCACAAATAAGAGGATCATTGTGGATAAAACACTACTAATTACTTAGCACAAGATGGATCTCTTATGTATCTAGTGTGTTTTTCATGCAAGAAGCATTCTGGTCACCCTAGCATTTATGCTTTGATGCTTGTGTTTTTTCACTTTGTCATTCTAACTTCTTGTACCTCAAATGCTTACATTTAATACTGACAAACTAGACATATGTCATATACATCTCCATATGATTGCAATGTTAGCATGAGTTGAAGGACATGTATGAATTTGACTCAAAGTTTTGTGATGATGAAAAAATATAGTATGGGTCCAATAACTAGTCCTAAGGCTTGTATTTTTCTTAGGTTGCATTTCATTTTAGCTTTGCATTTTGATATAGCATGGAATAAAACTTCACTTCTATCTCTCAACTCAAGTGAGTCTTAATATGGGACAACACTCTTCGAATTTCAAGAGTTATATTCTTTAATCAATCTCAATAAATCTACACAATTACCTACACACAAAGAACACATGAAAACTTATGTCATATGATAGTCACATATCTTAATGGAATATCTAAACTAAGAGCTCATAAATTTTTTTAAAAATGATATAAATCACATTTATCTAGCTCATAAATAGACAATCATCAGAGACAATGGTGTAATACATGCACATGGTATGAAGATCTAAGCTCATATATATATATATATATATATATCCAATGAAGTCTAATGTGTGTCAATACAAAACTATGTGCTTCTCGAGCACAATCAATCTTAAAATGGTACAAACTGATGCTAGCACATCAAATCAATACATAACTAGTACAAAATTAGAGGAAATAAAGCTAACTCTACCCCACTCCCTATCCTTTGGGAGGAGGAAAAATATTTGGTCTCATCAGTAGGCATGCACCACCAGACTCTCTTGCATACTCAAAGAATCTTAGCACTTGTATTGATGAGTTAGGCACTGCTGCAACATAAGCAACATAATAATAAGCCCTAGATGACAAGAGACGAGCCTCATCCTATTGGTACTCTCGCCACTCTAGTAGCAAGTGAATCTCTCGATCTCACTACAAGCTAGATCTACATCTCTGCCAGCTATCATTGCACTATCTTGGCTAGTCCCTAGTACTCTTAAGGGTATTGTGGCTGCATGTCAAGAGGTCTCCATCCTTTGGATCTATCATAGGTTGGTCTGGCATCTCCTCCTCACTCATATCCTACTAATCTGAATGTTCCTCTACTCATGGCCTCTATGTATCATTGTTGAATATGCTAGGGTCACCCATCTCACCACAAGATATGCTATGTGTAGCCTCATTGCTACAAGCACTAGATCTTCTCTCATCTGTCAAGGAGGGATTGGGACCTATGTAGTCTGTTATTGTGGCTCATGTTGTTGTAGCTTCTATGGTAATGGAGCCTATACTAGTTGTACCATTACTGCCATCCCCACTGGATATGTGAACCTAGGAAAGGGGTGCCTCACAAAGTGCTCTCTATATGCTGGGGTCATACCCCCATCTACAACTATAGCCATATAATCCCATTGTACAATGGTCAGAGCTCACATCTCAATCATCGATCACCCAGTGTCCAATCTAACAAACCATCCCATTGCCTCCTCTAAGGAAAAATGACAGAACTATAGTACTCATGGGAGATGTCATGTGGCTGGCTATACTACCACCACACACATGTTAACAAAAATTTCTCACTCGCTTGGAAAGAATGGCCAAATAGTGCTCAAGAGGCAAACATGTATGCAAGCTCTACTTGTGCATCATCCCAAGCCTTTGTCTCCATCTAGGGCTCCCATACTACTACCACAAGATCATTAAGTTGTCCATGCCATTGATTGATCTTACCCAGAGTAGTCTAGATCATCTATCCTCTATACCTAGAAATATATTGGTCATGCGGCTATCTCATATCCTCACATATAGGACTAGTGATGGGAAGGTGCACTCATGCCCATACCTATAGCACATATAC
Organism: Cupressus sempervirens; assembly: GCA_028749045.1. NCBI lineage: Eukaryota > Viridiplantae > Streptophyta > Pinopsida > Cupressales > Cupressaceae > Cupressus > Cupressus sempervirens. Next base: position 688,900,707 of record CM053790.1, read on the forward strand.
TCCTATAGCCATGGACTTCACCTCCTTGTAGGAAATTTCATGCATCTCATGGTACATATGGGCTAGCATACACTGACCCCATCTAAAGCATGTTGGGCACTCTAGCATCCTCTATAGCATCTGACCCCATCCACACTCAAACCCATGCTACCCTTAATCTTGCATCAGATAGTAGCTCAAGAAGAATCTAATATGTGTGACCAATATATGAGTAGGACCAAAAGTCTACAATAATTCATCCCATAGGATGGCCCACCCCATGATAAAGTCCTCCTAGAATATAGCCCTAAGTGCCATGGTACCTAGAAATAGCTATGTGTTGTACTTGACCTGCAATCCATGGAAGGGAATCAAAAGTATCCTATATATCCTTCAGAGTGATCATCATCTCTCCTAGTGGTAGATGAAAAGTATTTGTTTCCAAATAGAAATGCTTGGAAAGGGCTTTCAATAATCTGTGATTCACCATTAGCAAGGGGATATGATAGAGATATGCAAGACCAAGAATGTTAATGAGTGTAAGCTCTACCACATCCAACTATCTAATCATGGCTCCAATGGCTAGATAGTGTGATCTAAAGGAAATATCCTAGAAGACCACTTGCATGTGTACAATCAACATAAAAAAAAATAGTTATTGATATATGTGAAATTCATACTACTACTATTATAATCTAAAACATCATAAAATATGCTAAAAGTATGCTCGACAATGAATTCAAATGTGAAATTTGACTTTTAAATATCAAAATTGCTTGCTGCTATTGCAAAATTTTGCAAGAGAAAATGCTTTCTTCATGTGAGGAAATGCTACATCTCATACAAGGACATGCTTTTGTGTGTGGTAGAAAGCTATGCTAGGGTTTTCTCGTGCGATATATGGGTGTCCCTCATGGGAGAAAACCTAGGGTTATGCATAAGAAAGTGACTTTGTGGCACTTTCTCACATGAGCTTTCTTCCAGGTGCACATAATAAAATAGTTTTCTCACATAGAAATGTATTTATAACTTCCCTAAAATGGCTAAAAATTGAAAACATTTCAACTAAAATATGCCAAATTTGAAATTAGACAATGGTTAATCGAGTACTTATTGGAGGCCCATTGTCTGTCGACTGACTGTAATGCCTTAAATGCTTGAATCTATGTGAATGCACTGGGACCACCATGGTTTCTTCCTCAGAGCTCCTTTCTCACAAAATTCAAATGCACAAATGATTTTAAAATGACCCTTTTGGGCATTTATGTAGTAGTTTACCTAATTTTTCAAAGTGCTCCAATTAAGGAAAAAATTACCCCTTGGCTAATTTGATGGCTCTAAATCCATTTCTAGGACAAAAGTCAAAATCTAACATATGTAAATTGCTCAAAAATACACTTTAAAATTTTGGGACTGATGTGTTCACATGCTTGCACAATCTAATTTCCTAATACCATGAGAATCTTGGTGTCTCATCGGAACACCATTGCTTCAACTCTTTCCTAATTTTCTAAAAAAGGTCAACTATGGTCCATTATGGTCAACCACAACCTCCAAATCAATTTGAAATGCCTTCCTGCTAAGGTGTCATCTTTTGACTTTGCTCCCAAAAGAGGGTATTATGATTATAGCATCACTCATGATATCATCATTGAATCCTTATCAAATATCTCAAGCATGATTTCAAATCTTAACATAATGTTCTAACAACTCAGGGCATCTCAACACTAGGGGCAACTTCATTCCCCTATTTGGCATCATACACTATCTATTCAATCAATTTTTATAATATTCTTTGTCACAAGTATTTGAGTATTCTACTTAGACTCTTGAGGACAAATCCTTATTCAAGGGATAGTCCTACAACTTATGACACAACATTGTTATCTATTTTTGAACCAACATTTAGGTGTTAAATCTAAATTCTAGAGAATTAAGCTCTATTTTGGAGATGATTCTGTGAATCTCATTCAAATATTTCTAATAAAATAGGTATCAGGGCATTCTAACCCTAATTCCTAAGGATGGAGCCTTACTCTAGGGAAAATTGTACAAATCAAGTAATCTTGGAACCAAATAGGTATTGGGGCATTCTAACCCTAATTCCTAAGAATTAATTTTTTCTCTAAGAAAAATTCTATAAACAACATCTAGATGTTCTATTTGGACCACAAATGGCTAACCTTTGTTTTGGAGATAACCCTAGCATCTCATCAACTCGTCTCAGTGTCTTCAAATCTAAAATCAATCTCAGTTCTCACCCAACACTTCAAATTCATGATTATCTCTGAATCAATGCATTGGTTGCACATTAATTCAAAGAGGAGAAAAATATAATAATGCAAAATTGGTCACATCCTTAAATACAAAATTACATCTTAGAATGGAATAGGCTCAAATAAATCAAACAAGTCAAATAAATTTGAACCCATTCAATTGTGACACATGAATATTAATTTTTGAATAAGTATTAATGAGTTATTATTCTGGAAATCAATTTAATATTGATAAGGGACCCCAATTCATAAATGAATATTTTATTCTTTATGGGGTCCAAGGATATTCGTAAATAATTTTGAGTGAGATCTCCACTTTAAATTGTTTATTCTAAGTGGGATCTCCACTTTAGATTGTTTATTTTGAGTGGGATCTCCACTCTACATTATTTATTCTAGTGGGATCTCCACCATGAATAAAATAATCAACCCCCAACCTCACCATTGTTGGATAAAACTCTACCCTAGGGTCTTGCCAAAATCTATAAATGAAAGACTCATTTGGGAAGAAAGGTGGGGGAGGAAGAAGTAGTGAAATTCTATTGAAACATCATTAGATTTCATACTTAGCTTGCATTTACATACTTTTAATTCTAGAATACTTGCATATATGCTCACTTAATTGCTTATCTTTATTTGGAATGAACATGCATATTCATCTAGAGTAAATGCATTGCAATTAGTCCTCCATTGAAACCCTTCATTATAAGCATGGTGTATGGTTATTGGACTCTCAAGTTGCATCATCTAGTTAGAAGGCAATAAATTACCTTGTGTATACACATCGAATGAACAACCTCATATTCACTTCAGTGTGATAGTGCAAAAACAAAGATCATATTTAAGTGGGTGTGGACCAAGAGGTCATATTTCATGCTCACACTAGTACCTCTAGAGACATACGACAATCAATCATATGGCTTAAATTGGGTCATAGGTTAACCTATGTCTCTAGTCAACCTATTGCATCATGACATCTATTGCTAAGGGTCTTGAGAACCCTACAAACATATAGTAATTGATCATATGGGTTGAATGGGGTTGTAGGCTAACCTATGACCTCCTTCGACCCATTTTATTATGACATCTATCTTTAGGGTAATTAGGACTCCTAGGGACATATGTTAATTGATCATATAGGTCAAATAGAGTTGTAGCCAAACCTATGACCCCACTCGACCCATTGCATTAAAACATGTGTCCTAGGGTTCCAAGGACCCCTAGGGACACATTCTAATCGATCATATATGTCAAATGGGGTTGTAGGCTAACCTATGTACCCATTTGACCCATTGCATTGTGACATGTGTCCCTAGGGGTCTTAGGATCCCTTGCGACATATGCTAATGGATCATATGGGATGAATGGGGTTAGATGCTAACCTACAATCCCCTTCGACCAATTGCATCATGATATTTGTCCCTAGGGGTGCTAGGACCTCTAAGGACATACAAAAATTGATAATATAGGTCATATGGAATTATAGGATAATCCATGATCCCATTTGATCCATCATATCACAACATGTGTCCCTAGGGTTTCTAGCACCCATAGAATATATGCTAATCAATCATATGGGTTAAATGAGGTAGTAGATTAATGTATGATCCAATTCAACACATTATATTATGATATGTGTCCCTAGGGGTCCTAAAATTCCTAGAGACATATGATAATCAATCATATGGGTCAAATAAGGTGCTAGGCTAACCTACGACCCCATTTGTCCCATTGCATCATTATATGCGTCCCTAGGGGTCCTAGGACCCATAGGAACATACAATAATCAATCATATGGGTTGACTGGGGATATAGGCTAACCTACTACCACATTTGTCCTGTTACATCATAACATGTGTCCTTAAGGGTCTTAGGACCCCTAGTAACATATACAAATCTATCATATGGGTCAAATGGAGTTGTAAGCTAACCTACAACACCATTCAACACATTGCATCACAAAATGTGTCCCTTGGGGTCCTAGGAACCTTAGGGACATATCCTAATTGATAATATTGATCAAATGGGGTTGGAGGCTAATTTACAACCCCATTCAATCCATTACATTGCAAAATTTGTCCCCATAGGTACTAGGCCCCCTAGGGACACATGGTAATTGATTATAGGTGTTGAATAGATTCATAGGCTAACCTACGAACCCCTTTAACCCATTGTATCACAACACATTCCCCTAGGCTTCCTAGGAGCCCCTAGGACATATAAAAATCAATCACATGGGTTGAATACTATTGTATGATAACCTATGACCCCATTTGACCCATTGTATTGCAACATGTCTCTTTAAGGGTCCTTGTAGCCATAAGAACATATGTTAATTGATCATATCAGTTGAATGGAGTCATACACTAACCTAAAACCCCATTTGACACATTACATCATAACATGTGTCCTTAGAGGTCCTAGGACCCCTAAGGATGTATGCTAATTAATCATATGGATCGAATAGAGTTAGACATTAATCTATAACCCCATTCAACCCATTGTATCACAACATGTGTTCCCAGGAGTCGTAGGACCCCTAGGGACATATGATAATTGATCATATGGGCCAAATATTGTCATAGGCTAGCCTAATACCCCATTCAACACATTGTATTATGAATGTGTCTGTAGGTGTCCTATGACCCTTACGGACATACAATGATCAATCATATGGGTCAAATAAGGTTGTAGGCTAAGCTACAAACCTGTTCTACTCATTGCATCATACCATGTGTCCCCAAGGGTCATAGGACCTCTAGGGACATATGTTAATTGATTATATGGGTTGAATCAAGTTTTATGATAACCTACGACCCTATTTGACACATTGCATTGTGACATATCTCCATAGGGTCCTAGGACCCCTAGGGACATATGCTAATTGATCATGTGGGTCGAATGGGTTTGAAGGCTAACTTATGACCCCATTTGACCCATTGCACCATAAAATGTGTCCCTAGGGGTCCTAGGACCCCTAAGGCCATATGATAATCAATGATATGGTTCAAATGGTGTCTTATACTAACCTATGACCCCATTTGACCCATTCCATTGCAACATGTGTTTGTAGGGGTCCTAGGAGCCCTAGCAACATACAATAATCAATCACATGGGTTGATTGGATTGTAGGCTATCGTTAAACCCCATTTGAGCCATTGCATCATGAAATATGTCCCTAAGGGTCCTTGGACCCCTAGAGACTTATGCTAATCAATCATATTGGTCAAATGGGGTCATAAGATAACCTACAATCCCATTCAACCTATTGCATCATGACATATGTGCCTAGGGGTCCGACAACCCCTATGGACATTTAATAATTTATCATATGGATCTAAAGGGATCATAGGCTAACATACAAACTAATTCAACATATTGAATCATGACATAATCCCTAGGGGTACTAGTACCCATATGGACATATGTTAATTGATCATATAGGTCAAATAATGTCATATGATAATGTATGACAACATTTAACACATTGCATCATGACATGCAATGCTAGTGGTTGTTGACAATTGGAGGATTTCTAGGTAATCATATCAGGTGTCAAATGTAGGATTTTTATGTGTTTACATGTTTTAGATGTTTATACTTTACATGTTATTTCAAGTTTATCTATTGAATGCATGAGATGGATGAGTGGTGAAAAGTTTAATGGGTTCATGTTTTAACTACTTATTCACCCCCCCTCTTAGTAGTTTACCATTTCTACTTGTAATTCCATCAATTAGTATCAGAGCTTGGTTCTCAAAGGAAGAAGCTTTGTAACTTAGAGGAAAAGATCCTGAAATGGAAGTCTACAAGTTGCAAAAGATCATTGAAAACTAAGAGATTGAGATATGTCTCATACTACATCAACTAAATGAAGCTAGAGATGTTTTGAAGAGATCCCTGAAGATAAGGAAAGAGATTACTATAGTAGAAAATGACACACAATAAAAAGATACTAACACCACAAAGCTATTTGTAGATGGTAACCCTAGTGAATTCGATGCAGCAATTACAAATCTAATGGAAAAGAATAGAGCACAAGCTGAGGAGATTAGAAATCTCAAGTTGGGGCAAGAATCACAAGTTGTACTACTATGTGAAGTGAGTGAACAAAAGAAGAAAGCTATAGAAGACAAGGCCATGATTGAAGAAGACAAAATAATTTTAGCAAATAGATTGGAAGAAAAGTCAACATAGCTATCCAGGATCTTAAACATGTAACTGGACACCTTAAGCCAATGATAAATGCTCATCATGAGTTGGATGCCAAGGACATTGAAATAACCACTTTGAAGCTGTAGAATGAACAACTACAAAATGACTTAAAAAGAAAAAAGGAATTTGCTGAAAGTTTCAACAAGCTAAATGAAGCCATCAAGTACTTTGAGAAACTATTGAAATCCCCTAGATCCAGTAGAGATACATCAAGATTGGGCTACATAAGAACTAAAGAGGGAGAATCATTCAAAGCTGCTAAGGAAAGGAATAATAAAGGTAAGAACTCTAAACCTACTTGTCATCATTTTAGTAAGAAAGAACATATAGCTGATGTTTGTAGGAGAAAGAATGAAAATTAGATAGCTAAGCTTAAGAACATGACTCATTGTCACAAGTGCAACAAACACAGTCATCAGGAACATGAATGTAGAACCATAACCATGCATGCACCAAAATTTGAAGGATAATTCTAAAATTGTCAAAAGTATGGACATAGGGCCTTTGAATGCAAATCCAAGTCCACATGATCATGAAGCAAGCCAACATTGGTAAGAAGCATGAAATCTCCTATAACTAGGATTATAATACAAGTTATAGTTGTCACTATTGCTAGTAATATGGGCATATACCTAAAAAATGCATTAGGACTCACTTTAGTGGTAACTACAAGAGATGGTTGAGCCAAAATACATATTTTAGTTGTCATAAGACTGGTCACATAAATAAGCATTTTCCAACTAGGTCTAAGGCACCAAGTTGTGAATTTGATAAAGGTAAAGGAAAGACAAATGTTGAGCACACTAGGAATGAAATGAACAAGACATGAAAGAAGAAAGATGCTAGTAGTACATCAAATGGAGAAGGGATCACTTCACCCAATGGGCCAAGTGGTCACACTTCATTAAACTAAGAAGACATGAGGTATGTGGGACTGATACTTAAAGTGTTCAATTATACATTAGTTCCAAAAGAAATTAGTACTGAAATTATTCGATTAGCATGAATTAAGATGCAAGTGTTCATGGAAAATTCATGGTTAAGATCATAAAGTTTCATGTTGTTGCTAAGTCCTTTCTGTATGCTGAGTGAAAAACTAGTTAATGTTGAGCTGTTGATCAAAGATAGTTAGAGACAAGTCTGTAGTAGCAATCAAGTTAATGGAAGTCACTATAGGTGCCGAATGGAGTAGTAATTATGTTGATGCTAAGTTTTGTAGCTGTACATGATTAAGCATTAATTGTAGTGTTCTAAAAGGTATAAGGTTGATTTTCACCTATATTTTGTAATTACAAACTCAAAGCAAGAATGAGCAGAGCAAAGAAGCGATTCACAAATTAGTTCAAAGAATTTACAAGGATTCTAGCAACGATTAAGAAATGGTTCATCAAATCTTAAAGGTATTCTTCATAAGACAAGTTGCACAATTTTAAATTTGATAAAGCTTAGTTTGTTAAAATCAATTCTAGTTCAAAAACTATGAAAGAGAAAGATGTGTTTGATGTTCAATTACTTAGCAATGAGTTTAAAAAGCTCAATTTTAAAGCTATTCCAAAAGTTGGCATGTTCAAGAAGTGAGAAAATGCTTCAACTACAAAGTAGGAGCCATAGGTGACATGGAAATAAGATAGGCATATGAAAAATTGTGTGAAAATGGAGTCTTAAAGGAAAAATTCAAGATTGTGGAGAGAAAGGGTTTAACCCATGCTATACATTTTCCCATGGTTTTTAAAACTAAATGGATTAAAATAGTTCTGAGAAGAATTCATAATGGATGTCTATGGTTAGAGGGTGGACCAATCAAGATTTCAAAAAGGATTGTTCATAGGGTGACTAGTTATCCAACCCTAGATTGGCCAAAGACCCTATGTAGCGACTACAAAGAGGCAATTGAGAAGAGCATAGGTGCTAAATGGAACAAGCATGATATGACCATAGATACCATTATAGATCCTTTGCTTGATTTTGTTGTCAAAGTTATTTCCCACAAGTTCTACCAATCAGGTAGGTTAAATAGTGTGCCCTACATAACAGTGGATGTTGGTTACAAAATTGTTAAGAAAGATCATGCGTATGATCTTATAGAACTTCTATTGCAATAGATAAATGAAAACCTAGGTGCTATCAAAAAGACCAAAAGTGCACAATGTAAGTTTGGATCAATCCTTGTGTGCATATTTTTCTATGTACAAAATGAGTTCAAATATTTTGGAAAAATTGGATGGAAGACAATAGGTCAGTAGCTAACCAAATCAATGAGTATACTGAGAAAATGGGAGAGAACTTTGAGTCAATTATGACAAGCTATTTTGAAGACTTTAAGAAGTCTATGAAGTAGAGATTAAGGATACGAGTTTTCATACTAGAAAAAAACTATAATGACATATGTTTCCCTATTGATATTGATTACACATACATTCAAGCTATAGTACCTAGGATCAAAAGGCTAAGACCTCTAGGATATGAAATCAATGTGGATGAAGCCTCTGCTACCATTACTACACTCCCAGCAAAGGAGATTGATAAAGGTGCCAAGATATTTGGCAATTATGATGTGATGAAATCAAAAGTTGAAATGGAATTGAAAATAACTTCTCCATTAAAACAGCAAAGACAAACTGGTAAGGAAACTCAAGGCTCAATTTGGTGAAGATGAAGAAGAAGATGATGAAGAGAATGAAGAATAAGAAGAGGTAAAAGTTTAAGAACCTCTAACTTTGACCCAAGGCATGGGTGAGGACCAAGAAGAAGAAGGTGTCGAGGAGGAAGAGAAAATCTAAGAAGCACTAGCCTAATCAACACTGAAAAAGAGAAAATCCAAGGCTCGACCTATGTCTAAACCAAAGGCAAAGAAAACTATCAAGCTTATCCCAGCAAAGCCTATAGCTCCTATCACTAGAGCTAGTACAATAGCAACCACACAAAAGGCTAAGGAGAAAACCAAGCAGACAGAACATGGAAGCTAAGAGTAGAAGAAATAGAGAAGGAAATATATTGTTTAGCCTAATTCAAATGTAGAAAAGATAGAATCAGATGATATTAGTCAATTCAAAGTGATAAGTCATACACCACTTTCTGATCTTGAAAAATTGTGTGATAATGTTAAGAATAATGTAGATTTATCTGGATTGAAAATTTAAGATTTTCATAAATTGAGTAGAGATTAGAATAATCTAGTGGAAGAGGCAGTGTATGCTATGATGTCCAAATTTAAGAACACTCCACTTGAGTTTGCGAATAATATACCCAAAAGTCTATATGATATTGTTGAAGAAAAGTGGCATTACTATTTAAACCTTGAGAACCAAATTAGAGAGTCAACATTAGCTTAAGTGATGCCAAAGCTAAAAAAATGATAGATTGCTAAGGTAGTGAAGAGATATGTAGCTAGGTTTGCACCTAAATATAGAGCCTTTAGCATTTTACAAAGAAATAGTGATGATGTGGTTAAGGAATCAACCAAAATATGGAAAGTAATCTATGGGCTAACCACTATGAAGCAAGGAGAGACTGATGCCTCTGAAGAAAAATAGGATGATAAGAGTGAGGATAAGCAAGATAGCAAAGATGATGACAAAGATGATGATGATATGAAAGAAGATGAGAGGAAAGGAAATACTATTGAGGAAGAACCTAAAAGACAATATGATGACATGGAAATAGCTGATGATCAACAAAAGGAACAGAGTGTGTGGGACACACAGGTGTTGAGTGTCAGCCCCCCACATGTCATAGTCAAGTCAATAGAGATAATTATTTTTAAGGATTTTTCTGATCCTTTACATTAGAACATCAATCCTTTAATTGTAGATGACTTGAAGAGGATATTGGATTAGTCTACACTCCATGCAAAGTTATGTGAAAATTAAATATTGGTGAGTGTAGATGAGCTCCAAAAGGTGGTAACTAAAATCACAAGGGACAAGGTGAATACACAAGAACCATCTTCTACCATCCCTTCAGTTACCCATGTGCAACCTTTGAAGAAAACACCAGTAGATACATCTAGTAAGGTTGACACACTTGTAAAAGTTGACACTATTAAGAAGAGGTAAATTGAAATAGAAGAGAAAGATAAAATAGGATAGATAGGTACATTTGTACCTGAAGCACAAGATCAAGGTGCAAATCAAATTATTATAATTGATCAAGGAAAACCTAAAAAAAGAAAAAACACACCAAAGGAAAAGGAGCAAGAAGCCATACAATAATTAGTCACATTACCAACATCTAGCTCTCCTACAAAACTCCTTCAGGAGCTAAGCACTAAAGTTATACCACTACATATTTCAGCACTAGGCTCCAACTCGTTAAAGGTTGCTAAGGTAATTCACTATGGATATGTAACTCTAGATGAATAAATAGTGATACCTAAATATGACTACACAACCATTACCTTGGAACAAATAACCTTAACGCAAAAAGCCTTATAAAAGAAGAAAAATCAAGAAATACTTAGAAAAGAGTATAAATAGAGGCAAGTGTTGTTGGAAACAAAAGACATTTTGTTAGATGCTTTCATTTTTCCTACACTTGAGGAATCAAAGCCAATATTAGAAAAACTATCAGATACTGTGGATCAGGTGAATAATGAAGACCAAGATAGAAATGTAAAACTAATGGAATGGTCAGAAAGAAAATTTTAAGGGAGTGTCAAATTGAAAATATCTGGTGACATAGCACTAGCATAGGTACAATTGGCTATAAAAATTAAGACAATGAAGAAGGTTCTTGAGAACATATTCTCATTGTACACAAAATTGTGTGATCCCACAATCTTCACACAAGAAAGTAGCCATAGAATTTTGAGTCTAGAGAGAAATCTCAAAGTTTCAGGTATGCAACTTAATCAAAACCTTGCACAGAGTGAGAAGCAATTTCACTCATTACCTCACTCATAGAGTCAACTAGCTATGATAACAATAGAAGAGGCTAATATAAGGTCCAAGTTGACTAACATTCAAGCCTCCTAACCCCTCATAGCATTTGGAGAAACATTTTTGAAGAAAGATCCTAATCTTTCCACTTCTAATGGACTAGTTCACCTTGTAGCAGAGATAGCCATCCAAATCAAGTCACTTGATGTTTCATGTGACATTTGGGATGCTACATTGAAAATATTAATGAATGTCCACAAATTTTTTTTAGACAAATACACCATCTCTACATAGACCCTTTGACATAAGTGTCAAAAAGGGGGAGATAATATGCAAAGGGGGAGATATGGACATGTGTCCCTAGGGATCCTAGGACCAATAGGGACATATGGAAATTGATCATATGGGTCAAATAGTATTGTAGGCTAACCTAAGACCCCATTCAACCCATTACATCATAAAATGTGTCCCTAAGGGTCCTAGGTCCCCTGTGGACATACGGTAATTGATCATATGTGTTGAATGGTGTTGAAGGCTAACCTACAACCCCATTTGACTAATTACATTGTGATATCTATCCCAATGGGTCCTAGGACCCTATGTGACATATGCTAATAAAATATAGGGGTTGAATAGGGATTTAGGCTAGCCTACAATCCCCTTAAATCCATTGCATTGTGACATATGTCCATGGGAGTTCTAGGACCTCTTAGGACATATCCTAATTGATCATATATGTCAAGTGAGGTTGTAGGCTAACCTATGAACCCATTCGACTAATTGCATGATAACATGTTTCCTTAGGGGTCCTAGGATTCTTGGAGACATATGTTATTCAATTATATGGGTTGACCGGGGTCATAGGCTAATCTACAACCCCATTCAACCTATTGCATTATTACATGTGTCTCTAGGGGTCCTAGAACCCCTTGGGACATATGATAATTAATCATATGGGTTGAATGGAGTCTTAGGCTAACCTACAACCCCATTCAACCCATTGTGTCATGACATGCATCCTTATGTGTCCTAAGATGCCTAGGGACATAAGGGAACTGATCATATGGGTCAAATGGGGTCGTAGGCTAATCTACAACCCCATTTGACCTGCATCACTTCATGTGTCCCTATGGGTCATAAGACCCCTAATGACATATGGTTATTAATCATATGGATCAAATGGAGTTGTAGGGTAACCTATGATACCATTTGATCATTGAATCATGAAATGTGTCTCTAGGTGTCATAGGACCCCGAGGGACATATGCTTATATCTATCATATGGGTTGAAGAGTGTCATAGGCTAACCTGCAACCTCATTCAACATACTAAATTGTGACATGTGTCCCTAGGTTTCCTATGAACCCTATCGACATATGTTAATTGATCATATGGTCAAATATGGTCGTAGGCTAATGTATGACCTGATTTGACCCATTGCATCTTGACATGTATCCCTAGAGGTCCTAAGATGCCTAGGGACATATGTTAATTGATCATATGGGTTGAATGAGGTCATAGGATAACCTACAACCCCATCACACAAATTGTATCACAACATGTTTCCCTAGGGGTCCTAAGACCCCTAAGGACATATGCTAATTGAACATATGGGGTGAATGGGGTTAGAGGCTAGCCAACAACCCTACTCAATCCATTGCATCATCACATGTGTTGTTAGGTGTCCTAAGACCCCTATATACATATGCTAACCACTATAGTCAAGGTCTGAGAAATCTTACCATCAAAAGGAGTAAGGTTTACTTCTAGTTAAAATGGAAAAATAGTGAAAGGTCTTCATTGCATTGTCACTGAGTTAATAGATATGTTAAAATCTTAAGTTGCAAGGCTATGAATGAAGTCATCTCAAAGCTAGTGATCAAATGATTTAATGTGATTGAAGGAAGCATTATCTTATTATTTTGATAAAGTGGAAAAATAGTTAAGGATTTTCAAGTTGTGATGATGCAAAAACTGAATAGGAAAGTTAAATATTAATGACTATCACACAATCACCTATGGTTGAACTTGACTTGAGGTCAAGGTAGTGATGTAGTGAAAGTTCATTGTCACAACTTTGGAAGGTTAAGTGCTAATTTAAAATATCAAGTCAAAATGTTGTGATGAAGGAAAATTGTTAATCTCAAATGAGAAATCGTGACATTGAAGAGAGCTAAAATCAACCTCTGGTTAGAATAGTGAGGTGGTGAAATGCTTTGCTCACAACATTTCAAGGTGTTAATGTTTACTGTAAAGGAAGGGTATGAGGGTGCAAAAATGATGCTACAGATCAAGAAATGATAAGGTGGACCCACAAGCATCAATACAAAGGATAAATCTCATCCATTGATCAAGCACAAGATCAATGATGCCTCTTTCATTTTTAAAAAAAATTCTTGCAAGTAAAAGATTATTTTAGTAAATCTCCTTAAAAAATGCCATGCGTTGTCAAATGTCAAAATTAAAGGTTGGTGAAGGATCATAAGAATAACTATTGAGTGTCTTGATCTTACAATATTCCATATAATCATAGCATCATGAGGGTTTGTTATGAGGTTTTTGATCTCATGATGATCCTATTATTGTGTTATCATAAGTATCTTATAGTAAATGGGAAAGTGATACAATGTTATGATGAGATGAAGGCATGTAAGTGTAAATTCTTAAAAGGGAACCTATGACCATATGAAAACATAAAGATCATGAGATCATAAGGGTAAGCCATGAGATCTTCCAAAGCTATGATAAAGAAATGCTATAGGTAGCATATGGTCATAAAGGATAATGTAAAGTGAATTCAAGTGCCTCCAAAATTATGACAAGAGGCAATAGCCATCATTGCATTATTGGAAGGTTTAAGCTATGGTTAAAATTTTAAGTTGTGAAGTTATGGAAAATAATCAGAATAGTTAGATTTAAAGGCTCACACAACATTGCAAGTGAAAGAAATGCTAAGTCCTAGACCACAGTGAAGATGCTAGGTAGTCAATTTTTTGGTCATCATTGGATCACAACCTATTTCTAGCTTGAAGAGTTCCAAGTTGTGATGGTGTGAAGCACATTAAATGATAGTCAAAATTTGAATGATCACAACATCACATACACCAAGTAAACTCTCATTTTTAAGTTGTGAAGTAGAGAAAAGATATAAACTATAGCTTTGCATGGGTAAGCCATGATGAAAGTTAAGTTTCAAAGTTGTGAAAGGTGATCTAGGTGGCTAAATGTGGAGGTTGTGCAACATTATTGGATTCAAAATTGAGTTGAACTCTATAGTTGCCAGGTAGTGAAATGAGTGACAATAACATTAAAACAAGTCATCAGACCATTGCATGGTGTAAAATGTTGTGCATCTGGAGGTTGCAAAGTGTCAATGAGGTTAGAATGAAGGTCTTCAAAATATTGTAAGTGGTTAAAATAAAATTAGGTTTACGGTAGTGAAGGAATGAAATCATGTATTCACATCATCGCAAGGTTAAGAAATGAGTTAAGGTTTCAAGTTGTGAGGCTATGATGAAGGCATGAAAGAAGTATTTTTATTCTCATTGGTCAATGTGGTCAATTAATTAATAGAGATACACAATAACTAGATGAGCCAAGTTAATAACATGATTATCCTAGGTGTCAAGGATCTAAAAAAAAGTAACGGGTTCTATGAAAGCTTATAGAGCCAAAGAAGTTACTCCTAAAAGACATGATTTCTTGTCATTCTTCAACGCATCTACCTTTATATCCTTCTTGTTCTTTTTGTAGACATCTATGGTGTTATGATTAATCTCTGTAATGGACAATGATTCAAGATTGTCCTACTTTTGGCTTTTCCTATTGAGAGATGTTTTGCAAAGAAATCATCCAGTGTAACTGGCCATTCTGGGAAAGCCTATAAATGTAATCTTTTCAGAAGTTATTTAGATTGGAAAAAATTACTTGTGGGAAAACCATTGCAGCTAGGACTACTATATGAGAACCTAAGTCTATTTATATCTTTTCTATTCATTTAGTTTTAGTATAGTGTATGGAATGTGCTATTGTTGAAAATTGAATGAATAAAAATAAACTTGGTTTTGTTTCCTTTGTTTAGTTGATTCTATGTCTTACTTTCTTTAGTATAAGAATTTCCTTTTCCTCTATGTTGTGCACCATAAATTATGTGCTTAACATATTTTTATGCCTAAGGAAGCCAAAAATTAGTGTGTGGAGTAGCTAAGAGATAGACAATCTAGGTATTTTCAAAGCATCAACTAATTGGGTAATCCATGAATTACTAATTTCACCATCTCTTCCTTTCTTCCTATCATTGTATTCAGTTATGCATGTTTCCATTCATCTCATTTAGGTTAGAATAAATTGCATGTTCTAAGTTAGTCCCCCTTTCAATTTCCTAAATCATTTGAAGTTTTGAGCAACTTGGGTTTTTCCTCTTCTGCTCTCTAGTTAAGAGCATACCCCCAAAAGCCAAAAAGAAAACTTTGTTGCATATCTTGCATTCAAAAGGGAGCTGTACCTTTCAATTCAAGGGTCCTTGATATATTACTAAATTAACCCATTTTGTTGCTAATTTTCTTGTTGTCTATAGGCCATTGAGATTTCTAAGAGTCAAGGTATAAACCAAATCATTAAGGAAGACAAACTATTAACCAATAGTTTTCACAACTCTACTTGGGAAGAACTCATATGTCCCAATTTTTTTATTGTCATAAAATTTTGAACCCTTGCCTAAAGTTTTAACCTAAGGGCAACCTTGTCAAATATTCAAACAACCTCCAAGTTGTGTGATTTGAACAATGAGATTGAGTCTCTAGAGAAGGTCGACTTACTTACTATCAGGGTTTACCTAACTACTTCTTGAGAGGAAAAGGGACGAGGAAATGCATGAAAATCAAACTACCTATTCTAGTCTAGAGGGATGATACACCAAATGGGATGTTCAATCTTATCTCTACTTAGAAACTACATAGTTCATCAATATAATTACAAAATACATAGATTCAATCCTTTCTTAACTCAACAACCATATGTAGATCATAAACCTAAAATAATGTTGTAAGGAAATAACTTCACTTTATTGTTAGAATTCTTTTTAGAATAACTGATGGGGGGGGTTGAATTAGTTATTCAAGGTCTAAATGCCATAATAATACTTTTTCTCTAATTATAGTGACTCTATAAAATTTTCATCCATCCAAGCTTAAATCAATCATCTTAGCAAGTTACAGCAAATCAATATGCAGGGATAAAACATGCAAGATCAACACATGACATAGTGATTTATGTGGAAACCCAATTTGAGAAAAACCACTAGTAACATGCTACTTAATTTTGTTTCTTCCTCTTGACTGATGCATCCTTACTATTGATCTCATATATATCTCCCTCTTTCATATATATCTTCCTCTTGCTTTGTATTGATCAGTTTATGCATATATCTCCCTCTTTGACATAAATGCCAAAGATGTAGCATCTTTAACATGTGAAATATAAGCTTTGCATCTCATGTTTTCTTCCTCTGTCACCATGCTTGTGACTGATTTGAAATTTCTGCTCCTGTTGCCATCCTCTGCATCATTCTTCATATATTTCAATGATTTGTTCTTATTGATGCAGGGCAGCTTCCTTGTTGCTTTAAACTGGTTGAGTTAGGGGCATTACCCCAACTTGTCTCTAAGATATTCATAACCATCCTTGGGCAATGGTTTGGTGAAGATATCTCCAATTTCTTCCTTTGTGTGAATGTACTCCAACTTCACTTGTTTGTCTTCTACCAATTCTCTGACATAGTGATACTTGATTGCAATGAGTTTGGTTTTTTCATGCATTGCTTGATTTTTGGATATGTTTATAGAACTTATGTTATCACAATACAATATTACAGGTTTGGTTACCTCTTCTTTCATTCTTGTCAATAGATGTGTGAGCTACACAATATTTGTGCAATTGACTATTGCTGCCACATATTTTGATTCTGCAGTGGACTAGGATGTGCATGTTTGTTTCTTGCTAGTCCAAGTAACTAGCCTTTTTCCTAAAAATAATGCACCTCCACTTGTGCTTTTTCTATCATCAATATTGCCTCCCCAGTCTACATTTGTATATGCATTGAGCTCAAACTTCTCATTCTTTTTGTAATATAGACCAAAGTCATTAGTTCCTTTGAGATACCTCATTATTCTTTTTACTACTATGAGATGATTTTCTTTGGGATTAGCAGAGAATCTAGCCACTATTCCAATTTCTAATGCTATGTTTGGTCTACTATGTAAAACATATTGTAGTTTTTCAATCATGGATCTGTACATTGTTTGATTGACTTCAACTGATACATCATTTTTGGATAGCTTATTTTCTATTGCCATTGGTGTGCTGACTAGTTTGGATTCCTCCAATCCAAATGTTTCAAGTATCTCTTTGATGTACTTTGATTGTGTCACAAATATACCATGCTTTAGTTGATGCACTTGCAATCCAACAAAAAATTTGATCTCTCCAAACATAGACATTTCAAACTCATGTTTCATTTTGTCAGCAAAGCCTTTGCAAAGCACTTCCTTTCCTCCAAAAACTATGTCGTCCACAAAGATTTTAGATATAATAATATCCTTAGCTTCTTCTAAATTTATGTACATGTTACTATTATCATCAGTTCTTTCAAATCCTATTTGCACTAGATACTTGTCAAGTCTCTCATACCATGCTCTAAGTGCTTGTTTTAGACCATAGAGTGCTTTATGTAATTTACAAACCATATCCTTGTTGTTCTCATCAACAAATCCCTTTGGTTGTTCAATATAGACTTCCTCTTCCAATATACCATTTTAAAAAGTAGACTTTACATCCATCTAATAGATTTTAAAACCTTTATATGCAACATATGCAAGTAAAGTTCTTACTCCTTCCATTCTAGCAATAGGAGTGAATATTTTCCCATAGTCTAATCCTTCTTCTTGAGCATAACCCCTGCATACTAGTCTAAGTTTGTTTCTAGTAATCTCACCATTCTCATCTAGCTTGTTTCAGAATACCCACTTGTTCCCAATGACATTTTTGTCAACTGGTTTGGGAACCAAACTCCAGGTTTTGTTCTTCTTTATTTGATCAATCTCTTCTTCCATAGCTTTATACTAGTCATCATCTTGTAATGCACCATATACTATCTTAGGTTCAAATTTGCTGATCAGACATGATTCATGTCTTAGTCTATTCCTTGTCATTGGTCTTGCATCTTTGTCACCAATTATCTGTTCAATAGGGTGATGTCTTTTTACGTATTTGGATAATCTTAGTTCTATCCTTGTTTCCATGTTTGATCTTTTAGATTCAGCATCACTATGCACTTCGTTGTCAGGTTGTTCTTCATCTCCTTCATGTGTACTGACTTCGGGATCAGATTGTGCATTTCCTTCATTCTACAACTCAACTTCTAAATGTAACTCGATATTCACTGGTTGTGACTCGGCTGAAATTGAAATTTGTTTTTGAATCCCAATTTGATTGATAACATCCTCGTCAACAGGCATTCCTTCATAAGAATAAACAAAGGTTCTGTATTCATCCATTCTCTTTGGTTCTTCAGCTTGGACTTCTGTATTCTCATCAAAGTTTACATTTGCACTTTCCACAATTTTGTTACTATTAGTATTCAAACACTTATATTCTTTACTTCTAATGGAGTAACCAAGGAATATGCATTCATCACTTTTTGCATCAAATTTTCCATTTCTAGCATCTTTAAGGATAAAACATTTGCAACCAAATACTCTGAAATATATTGCATTGGGTGAGTGACCATACCATAATTCAAAAGGTGTTGTATTTGTACCTTTCTTGACTTGTACTCAATTTAGTGTATGAATAGCTACACTTACAGCTTCTCTCCAATATTTTAGAGCAACAGTCTTTTCCATCATTAGTGTTCTGGCACAGTCAATAACGGATCTATTTCTTCTTTCAACAATTCCATTCTGTGGGGGAGTTCTAGGAGCTCATGTTTGTCTCTTGATTCCTTTGGCATTACAAAATATCTCAAATTTGTTTGATTTGAATTCACCACCTCTGTCTGATCTAAGGAATTTCAAACTCTTTCATGTTTCCTTTTCAACTCTAGTCACATACAACTTAAACATTTAAAAAATGCATTAGATTTTTTCGTTAAAAACATAATAGTCATCATCCTAGAATAGTCATCAACAAACAACATTATATATTCATCTCCTTTGTAGCATTTTATTTCCATTGGACCACATAAGTCAGTATGAATTAACTCAAGTACTTCTTTAGATGTATAGTTTTTACTCTTGAAACTTGACTTTGTCATCTTTCCTAGCTGATATTGTCAGTCTTCTTCAGTTTAGGTAAACCTTTGACTTTCTTCATTTTAGTGATATTAACCAGATTGTCAAAGTTGACATGACATAGCCTTCTATGTCATAACCATTCATCATCAAATTTTGCAACAAAACAAGAAACATCATCCATATGAAGGTAAAACAAATTACTTCTTGTTTGATCTCCTTTCCCTATCAATTTACCATCAGTATCATAGATTTTTGTAGTTTTGTTTCCAAATTCTACTTTGCATCCTACTTTGCCTAACTATGAGACACTCAGCAAATTGAGTTTAATCCTTCAACATAGTATGTATTATCACATGAAATTTTATCTATAAGCTTAATGGAGCCTTTTTCTTTTATTTGACATGGAGCATCATTACCAAATTTAACACTATTTCCATCATAATGAGTCAAGTTAACAAACTTACTTTTGTCTCTTGTCATGTGATATGAGCATCCACTATCTATGATCCATCTATCATTTTTGTTCATACATGTTAACAGTGTTGTAGGTTCTTCTTCATCAAATTGGTCCTTCATGGCTACATAAACAACTTCATCATCATTATCATTAGAATTCTCTTCAACAATATAACACTTCTTGCCTTTATCTTTGTAATCTCTCTTATCATCTTCTTTTCTATATTTGTACTTGTTGCCTTCCTTGTAATCCTTTTTCTATGTACACCTTGCAGCAATATGTCCTACTTCATTGCAATTGAAAGAAATGATAGGCATCTTACCTTTGAATTTTCCTTTACCTCTGTGAAATCTTCTAGCTAGTAATGCTTTCAATTGTTCCACATCTTCCTCATCAGTGCTACTATCACTGGATACATATTTCATTTTTCTTCCTTTCTTTGAATTCACCTATTCAGCATCTTTTTGTGATAGCTTGGCCTTGAAACCAGATTCAACATTCTTAGGTCTGTAGTTGTCAAAGTTAGATAACTCAAATGCAGTGAGTCTACCCACTATTCCTTCAAAACTTAGATTGTTTCCTGGTACACATCTTAGTTCTTGTATTGCTGATAGTCTAATAGCATAGATAGGGAGCAAGGTTCTTAAGAACTTAATATTAACAATATCTTCATCCAATTGACCACTCAAACATCTTATTGCACTTACCACTTCTTTTATTCTAGTGCCATACTAAGCAGCATTCTCACTTTCCTCCATTTTCATATCATCAAACTTTCCTCTGAGGCTTTCTCTTTTTTCTCTTTGGACATTCTGATCTCCTCCATGGATGTCTGATAGGGATTTCCACATTTTGAATGCAGTGTCACATCCTTTGATATCATCGAATTCAACATAGTTGAGTGTTGAAGAAATCTCCAGCATTGTCTGATTGTGTTCCTTTTTTTTTTTTTCAAATCTTCTATAGTAAGAGTACCAGTTGGATCAACATGTTCAGTAACAATTGAATTTTGGGCATAATCTCTTATGGATCCAAGATGTAGCTTCATCAAAATTTTCCATGCAACAAAGTTGTCTTTGTTGAGCTTGGGAACTTCTCTCTTCGGCATCATGATCTTTTTTGCTTCTAGTCCCTTTAAATTGAATCAGTAGTTTGGCTCTTATAACAATTATTAGAATTCTTTTTAGAATAATTGAGGGGGCGAGGGGGGTGAATCAGTTATTCAAGATCTAAATGCCCTAATAATACTTTTTCTCTAATTATAGTGAGTCCATAAAATTTTCATCCATCCAAGCTTAAATCATTCATCTTAGCAAGTTACAACAATTCAATATGTAGGGATAAAACATGCAAGATCAACACATGACACAGTGATTTACGTTGAAATCCAATTTGGGAAAAACCACCAGTAACATGCTACTTAATTCTCAACCTTCTAAAGTGATGCCCTATTAAAAGCCTACCCTATTAAAGGCTTACAACACATTGTTAAATGTGACCTTGTTAGAGGATTTCACCATATTGTTAGGAATGGGCCTGGTAAAAGGACTTTGAAACATTCACTTGGAATGTCACCCTGTTAAAGGATTTACAACATGGCTATTAAACCAACCTAAGTCCATAGGATTTAAACTAACTGTTACAATTGCTAGAGAGTAACAATAATGACTTTTTGATCTTATACAACTTACAACATATTTTGCAAATTTTGGATCACACTTTAGTTCAATCCTTTTGCTTGGCTTTAATCACTTTAGCTCTGAAAGCTAGTCATCTCAAGCTTCATCTCCAATTTTAGGGTTTTAGGTAGATTAGGTAGGATACAATGTATCCACCCCATATCTTGCTCTTATCTAGAAACTTTGTCTAGAGTCCAGTTATATTCTCCAAAAACATTCGACATGGTGTTTTGTGCCACTAGCTCATCATTCTTATCTTTTATTTGATTCTCTAAATTCTAGATAACAACCTTGTTGGCTCAGATTTGACAAATCTTCGATCTTTGAAATAATGCAGCAACTTAGCATTATTGGTTTACTAATGCTCGGCACCTTCTGTGTTACTCGGCACTTGAATCCTGCTTGACATTTGATCTTCACTCGACATCTGATCTTCACTCGGCACTTGATCTTCACTCGACACCTAATCTTCACTCGGTACTTGTTTCTTGACTTGACTTCAACTAGGAATCTATTTGACACTAACTAGCTTGCTTGGATTTTTCTCTAATAAACTTAGTTAGGCTTTACTAATGACTTAGCTAAAACCTTACATCTTTGATGTGTTTTAGTGTGCCCATTCTTTGTGTCTTATAGTATGTCATCAATACACTATTTCATCAATGGCTTAGCTGATCCTTGTACTTCATTGCAACATCATAACTTCAACCTTTCTCTAAGTGTTCTAGTTACATCTTATTGATTGCCTCCTCCTTGTCAATCAACCAATTGATAGTACTTGGATCACTAAAGCAATTGTCATTCCTGCAAGTAGCAAGTTTGACATCAATGACAAAACAATGATTGAGAACATTCTTTACCAGTTCGATTACTTTTTATGTATGATATTTTCAATCATTTCCAACAATCTCCCTCATGATCTTTTCAATCATTTCCAACATTTATATCATTCAAAGGGAAAGTAGATACAAACATATAGTTGAAGGAGGAAACACATTAACATAAGGCAAGATGGTATTACACAATATATTAATGAAAAAAGAGGTATAGTAGAGAGGTTTATTTGTGCAAAAGAAAAAGGAAATTATAGTAACAAAGCATACAATATAACTTCTATAGAATGAAAGAAATGACCAACCCTTGGAAGAGTTACAAAACTTTCTTTTATAGCTCAAGTAAAACTAATAAATCTTCCATTAGAAGCCAAATCCAACTACTACCATTAAGTCCATAGAGAAAAATCACCACTGATCCTAGGAAAATTTGATCAGGTGCATGTCCATATGTAGAAATTTGATCTTTTCATGCAAATAAGGCCTTGAAGAGACAAAAATGGTGGTCATTACTACTCTGCCTAGGTAGATGGATCAATATGGGAAAAAAAGGATGAAAATTGTATTTACTAGACATGGAGAACACCAAAAGTGGTTACAAATGATCAAAGGATTAATTTTCCATTAAAAAGTTGTTGGTTTCGTGTTCACAACTATGCCAGGTCAATGTCACCAAGTCAACTAGGGTCAACAATATATCCTTGCCATGTGGCTCTATACCCTCGAATTATTCTACCATATTATCTAGCCTCTATATATATGTGGACCTATTGGCTATCTTTGTTTGCAGCTTTGCAACTCATTCTCCTCTTTAACTATTTAGTTGTATGAAAATGTGACCCTTTTGCTTTATGCCTTATCACTTCTTACTAGCCAATTTCTACCTTAGCATTGAAAATATGTGACCAAGCAATCATATTCTATATCTTTATGTCTACTTCATAGTCTAGCTACTATTCGAGAAATTAAATGTGCAACTAGGTGACATAAGGATCTTACCCCTTTGAGAAGTTCAATCACATGGCCACTTCTTCTCTTTTCATTAACACTTACTATTTATGACTGTGCAGTAAAAGGATTCTATACATTTTGATCCTAGTTGTCACTTCATAGCCTAAAAATACTTTAGCTCTTCAATTGCAGCAACCCTAGGATCACTCAAAAATTGACCTACTCACACCATCATGATGTTTTGGCTCTAACAATATTCTAATTGTGTAATAATGTGAAACCTTTATCCTTAACCATATCACACCTTTGGAATTGTCATACATGAAGTATGTTTAAACATTGTGACATTGTGAACATGGTTAGGCTAACCATCCCCACTCTTTCCTAGCTTTGCGACTTATCCTTTTAACCACAGTCTTAACCATGCAAGTGAGCAAAAAAAGAGATTCACAATGTTTCAAGCTTAATCACAAGTTATCCTCGACTTCGTGGGATGTTGCAACCATCAAGAGTAACTCCTAGTAATTCCACTCATGTCATCGTGTCACATCATTATGTCCTCAACTAGAGCTTAGCATTTAACTCCATGAAAATGCAATCAATATGTTTCACTATGTCATGGGTTTAACCCTAGGTAAACCTTAACTACACGTGAATCCATGATTGACCAAATATTGACTATCTTATTTTATTTTTACACACTTGCCACTTGAAATGTTAATCTAACTTCTAACCCCATGAACAAGCAAACAAAGAGGATCGTAGCTTTTTCATCTTCAATCTAGGTTAGTCTTAACTCTTGAAAAAGATGTGAAACCACATAAATTGAACTATTGTGGTTAGCTTTCACATGGTCCCAACTTGGACTCACTCAAAGGTAAAACTTCTTACAATCATGTGACTCATCTTTTTTGCACCTTTACAACCTAGATCTAAATGCTAGCCTGAACAACTACAAAGTTGTGCTGATGTGAAATTGGTTGTATCACACCTTCATGGCCTTTCTAATAGTTATGTCATAGACTAGAGTGACCAAGGAAAAAAGAGTAATTGCTTCATCCTAACTCAAATGCCTTCTTTGAAATGAAAATTTTATAAGGCCTATGGATATAAAATAAAAGTCAAATCTTTGTGTATCCCTATTAGGCTTGAATGACAATTAATGAATAGTCAAGGAACGTAGACCTAGCTATCACCCTAGATCTTTAAATTTTATGAAGTGGGGTAAAAATGGCTAACATTTTTGGTGACTTAGAGGGGATTCTTTCCTACTAAGCATGGACTAGTGGCCTTGAGAAATTCATTGGGTTGGTGTCACAAAATAAATCCTATTGTGCTACAAAAAAAAAAAAGAAACCTCTACAACCTCACAAAATCTTTCTCTTCAATTGCAAAACTTCAAAACTTGTTACCTCACATAGAAGCAACTTGTCTTTGTGCATTTATTGAAAATATAATTGACTATTCTACTATATACAAAAACCTTAACCTTCTTTAGAAGCAAGGCTTAAGATGAATTCCATTAACTGCGATTGGTAGAATATCATCATTAGGCCTAGACAACTAGAAAGTTTTGGCCTCCTTACAACTAGTGATAACATATGGGCCACTCCATGTAGCATCAAACTTAGAGTGCCTCCCTAGTTTATCTCTATCTACATCCCACTTGAGAATACTGTCTCTCTACTTGAAAACCCTAAATTTGGCCTTCCTATCAAAAATTCTCTTGACTTGTTGCTAATGTGTTTCAAGTGTCTGCATAACTTATTGTCTCTTTTCTTCTCATTCCTATAATTTTGCAATTCTAACTTTCATAGCATCATTCTTAGCTAGCTCCAACTGATGAACCAATTCAAGAGAGGTAAACTCAAATAAAATAGGAATCCTTCTTCTCATCCATATACCATCATAAAGGGTGAGTTCCAAATTGATCTCTTGGGTGTAATTTTGTTAGCCCATAGGGCGATTCTCAACTTTAAATGCCAACTCCTCTGATTTTTCTCAGTTGTCCTCTTGATAATTTTAATTAGTTTCTTGTTGGAGGACTCAACCAAGCCATTACCTTGGGGATAGAAATTTGAGGAAGTTCTCAAATATATTCCATGTTCAACTACCCAAGAGAAAATTTGAGTCCCAACAAAGGACTTAGAATTATTTGATATTATTATTGAAGAAGCACCAAACTAGGTAATAGTTCCATCAAGGAATTTTGCTACAAGAGATTCTATAACAACCTACAAAGCTATTGCTTCTATCCACATTGTAAAGTAGTTTTTTGTAGCTAAGATTTAGTTGTAACTAGATCTAGAAGGTGGATCGATTAGACAAATAAAGTCCACCCCCCACTGGGAAAATGGTTGATTAACCTGAATAGGATGAAGAGGAAGAGTTGCTAATCTTTGTTTACCTAAAAAGAAGGAACACTTCTAACATTTTCTCACATAATTATGATTTTTATTGAATAGGGTTGGCCAATAATAACCAGCTCTCATTATTTTCATGGCTATTGTTCTAGCTAAGAAGTGACCACAATCAAGGCCATCATGAAACTCATTGATCATTCTATCTATTTGATTAGGATTAATACACTTAATAAGGCTCTATTGTGATCCTTCCTATAAAGAATCCCATCCACTAGGACAAATAGAATACACCCCAATCTAAATTATATTCTCTTGGTTTTTTGTAATCCTTGTGGATATCCTTCTCCCACCAAGAAGGTTGTCATGTCATGGGTCCAAATGTTCTTATTTCCATCCCCTATTGGTTGTTCATCTACTATTACTAGTACAAATTATTCAAGTTTCTCTTGGGATGACATCATCTGCTCACATAATCCCTTGCCTCTCACAAGATTTGTGATTTTGATGTCAATGTCATATTCCATGACCTTTGTGATCCAACCAACTCTTTTCTCATTGACATCCTTATTCAAGAGGAACTCCTTCACACTTGGATGTGGCACTAAGAGTGGGACCCTATTATGTGATAATCAATTTTTTAATTTCTTTAAAGCTCTTATGAAAATAAGAACTTTCTTTTTGACATAACCATATTTATCTTCATAATCCTTTAGCCCTTCATGAAAAAAAGATATAGGTTTCTCTTCAGCTGCATCATTTAATTGTGTCAATATAGTTGATATGCATGACTCACCTCCAAGGGTATAGAGAATGAAATCTTTATCAAGGTCACAGTTGATAAGGGTGGGGGTTAATGCCATCACTACTTTGATCTCTTCAAAATGGGATCTTCCTTCCTTTTTCCAATTGAAAACCAAATTATTCCTTAGCATGGTTGTAAGAGGTTTGACCATGGTATAAAGATTAGGAATGAACCTTCTTATTAAGTTAATTCTACCAAGGAAGCTTTTCACCTCTTTCTTATGACTAGGGAGTGGAAGAGAAAGGATTGAATTTTTTCTTTTTGGATCTATTCCTAACCCATCTCTTGATACAATATATTGTAGGAGCTTTCCTTGATTAGTGGAAAATACACACTTCTTTGAGTTTAGAGACACACCATAATCTCTGCATTTTATGAACACTTGTCTCAAATGATCAAAATGATCTACTACATGTTTTGAGTAGACTGTTATGTCATCAAGGTAGACCAACACAAATTTCTCAAGCATATTCTTGAAAGCCATCTCTATTGCCTTTTGAAATGTAGTATTTGCATCAGTTAGTCCAAATGGAATTTTACAATAGGCATAGGTACCCCATTTGGTAGTGAAGGTTGTCTTATATTAGTCTGACTCTTGGACTAACACTTGATTATAGCTTGAAAAAACATATAAAAGAGAAAATATTTCTAAGCCACTAACCTTGGATATAACTTTTTCCATAGAAGGAAGGGGATGGTGATCTTTAAGAGAATCCTTATTAAGGTCCCTAAAATCTACACATTGTCAAATCTTTCTATTATTATTTCTAATAGGAACTAGATTAGAAACCCATGAACAGTGAATAATAGGGAAAATGATATTAGCCTCTATATGCTTAGACAACTCTTTTCTCATTAATGGTTCAATCTTAGGATTAAGTGGCCTTTGTTTTTGTCTAACAAGCTTTGCATTAGGGTTTAAATCTATAGTATGCTAGAATAAGCTTGGGTCAAAACCCTTTAAGTTTTTATATGTCCAAGAAATAACATCACTAAATTATTGACATAGATTAATGAAAACTTCTTTTTTAGTTTCAGTGCATACCTTTACCAAATTAAGAATATTTACATCAATAATAGTGACAAACATGTAGTCATCCCTTCTTGTAGTCAAGTTTGAACCTTTGTTTCTTTCTTGATCATCAGAGTTGAATATGCCCTCTAA
The DNA here is from genome assembly GCA_028749045.1 of Cupressus sempervirens. NCBI lineage: Eukaryota > Viridiplantae > Streptophyta > Pinopsida > Cupressales > Cupressaceae > Cupressus > Cupressus sempervirens. The sequence goes on from CM053790.1 coordinate 688,928,595, forward strand.
AGTGACTAGACCTTTAAAAAAATTGTTGGAGTTAAGATTCACAATCTGATCCCCATATTGGCCTTACAACTTAGAGAAATTTTTAGTAGAGAATTTTGCTTCATTTTGAAAGAAATTGATAGTTTTCAAATTAGAATCAAATACTTGCTACTTTTTGCAATTATCCAAGACAATAGGCCTTACAATAAGCCTGATCTATTGCTCCCTTGCAATAATAACATGCTCTTGTAAGTCATGATGAGAACCAATTGTTGCAAGTCTATCAACATGTTTTTTTTTATTCCTAGCAACACTCTAAATACGAAATACTTGGAAGCCTTTAAGTAGATCCCAAACTGTGTGTTTGTATAACTTGAGAAGGTTGTTCTTTTTGACATTCTAATATTTGATTTTATTTACAACCTACTCACTATCCCAATTAATTTCAAGAAATTTATATCTCTTCATTGTGAAAGTTGGAGACCTTGGATTAGTGCTTCATACTTTGCTACATTATTAGCATAGTTAAATTGGAGTCTATAAGAAAAAAAAAATTCAAGTCAAGTAAAATGAAAATTACTCTAGCACCTTAACCATTTTTGTTCCTTGAGCCATCAAAGAACATACCCCACAATCCATTTATATATATATTCATGAGATTGGAAACAGGGGCACCTTCCTAAAATATACAATAAGTTCCAAGACCTGTCTCCCTAGCCCTTTTACTAGATCAAGTTAGAAAGAAGTAGTCCACTCATCTAAAAGATAGTCAAGAGCCTCTATTAAGAGTTTAGCATAATCATGAGTTATGCACTCCTCATATTCTTCCTAGATTGTAGAATTCATGTTTATGTGGCTAGGAGTATAAGTTTCTATATGATTAAGGTCTAAAGGCTCTACTCTTAGAGAGGCTTTTGTACCATATCTTGTCCTAAAGAACATATAGGACCAATCTAAGGAAATATAATCACCTATATGTGTAGTAAAATCTCTAGAAAGATAGATGGAAAAATGTGGTTCAACCTCAGCTACTAATATATCTTGAGTGACAATACAACCAAGGAAAGCATGCAATTCCATTTCCACATTTTTTAGGATTCTCACTATCTTAATAGAGCTACCATCTAACTAAAGTAAATCTCTAACCATTGGCTCATATTTAACACCAAGGAGGTCAACTTTACATTTAGGCATTACTTAGCTACTAGCTCTAGATTCTGTCATGAATTATGAACTAGTTTGTCCCCTATAATCAAAGAAACATAAAAAGGGGAAGGTATGTTTTTCTTACTTGTATCTCCTTCTTTTATTGGCTGCACTAGAATTGTTGCATCACGTAGGGTGATTGACTAATTGTTTTTTACCCATATGCCCTATAACCCTTGTTGTAGTAGTTTCTTCTATGATGGCATAATGGAAACAACATCCCACATATATTATTAATAATAGTCTTTTTCATCTAATCTACTATGTTGAGAAGAGTGTCAATTTCCTTGAATTGAGCCTTGGGAGCTATAGGGACTGATGATTGAAATTGAGTAGCTTGAGGTTCAATGGACTTCTTGTTTCTCATATCCTTCTTCTATTGTGGAGCAACATTTGGTTGTGCATGTATAACTAGGGTACGAGGAGCAACACCCAAAGTTAAAAGTTGATTTAATGGAGGAGGTGTAACATCCTCAACATCTTTTCTTTTTCTTCTAGTGTTATGAGATATGGCATCATAGTTATCATGGTTAAAATGGAAATGTTCCTTTGGTGGAAGGTTCATGATAGGACAATCACCCCACTATTATCAATCAGAAGCATTAGTAGATTGATGGGTATGATATTGTTGGTCACTAATAGGCTAACACTGTGGAAAATAATTAAGAAATAATTAACAATTTATGATGAAGTTTGGCTAGTCTATACATGTCAATTTGAGAGCATAAGCTTTCAAAAGGTGTCTAAGAAATATGCTATCCAGGAATGAGAGTTGTAATTTGAGCAATTATGGATGCAGCTAAAACACATGAAAATGAACCTATGGAAAACTAAAATAAAACTATGACAAATGAATCTAGGAACTGAAATCAAACTACAACAAGAACTTGATTGAAACCTACTAAAATTTTTTGAAAAAAAAAAAACATTAGAAATGAAAAAGTCTTTCTACTAGCAATAACAATATAATTATTTCTATTCATTGATCAAAACTATGGTAAAACTTTAGTAATTAAAATTATAAGGAAACAATAATCATATTATACCAATGCAAATTAGATTACAAACTACTATGGGAACTACAAGCATATCATATTAATTCAAATCAGTTTACCAACTAATACATATACAACAATCAAATCAATTACTAGTTCAAATGAAACTTGATTTTAAAGAAATACAAACATACCACACTAAAATTAAAACTAGAAAATACACCAAACATCCTGAGAAGTGGACCCCCTCCTCAATCCATCAAGTGGTGAGATAGAACATGTTTCGCATGGGGTTGATCACCACAATAGACAATCTTTAATTTATCAAAGGAATAGTATAGAACCGTCTTTACATCTCTATATCATATTTCTTATATAGATATCATGTAAAAAGTGCGTATAGAAAAATATGGTCTATTTTTTACTAGAAACCAACAAACTATGCAAATTGAAATTGTATGTATGAAATTGAAATACTTGATGGTTTCAACTAAAGGTATGAAATAGCAGATTTAGACATAAAATCAGTTATACCTTCCCCACTTTAAAGCTATATCTAATTTTATTCTCCTCCTCGAATTAAGTATAAGAGGAGTTTAATCATTTGAAAGATAAAACAACTCCCTTAGATCTCACGGTAGGAATATTGTACAAATTTCGTAGCCATAAACATAAGATGGTACAATCATTTTTTAATAGTAACTAAGCTAATAAATGAAACTATGTAGATGGTTTTGATGATGCATTAATACATGTAGCTGTAGCACAAAGATAATGTGGTAAATATAAATGATAATTGGTTCTTTCTCCAAAGTGCAACATGAAGAGCTTGTAAAATAGGCAACAGGAACATCTACAATCATAAATCAACATGATGTAATTATAACATTTAGTAAAACAAATCAATAATACATTTTCCATATTTTAATCCCAAAACCTTATTAAATACTACTTATATATATGAAATCATATATGCAACGTAAAATAGTAAAATGGGTCGAAATGGGATGGAAATGTAATATGGAAATGAGTATGAAACTAAATAAAATGGATTAAAATATGCCATTAAATAGGCTATAATTGGCTCTCATCATTCCCCCCAACTTAGTATATTTCATGTCCTCATTCAATAATTATGATCACGAGGTCTTTATTTTTAACTGAAGGCACTTTAGGTTTATGGATTTTGGCTTTATCTCACCTCGAACCATGATAACTCATATAATAACACAAATCCTTTTTTTAAGCTTTGTTATTTTTTCTTCAATAGGGCTATTATTTTCAAATTTTGAAAAGTTGTTTCCCTTTTATCTTTTCTTTTTCTTTCCTTTTCATTTCTTTGTAGCATCATGGTTCACAAGGTTACATGTAGGAGAAATTTATCTCAATTTGCACAAGAGTTTAAATAGGCAAAACATGAGAGATAGGAGACAAAATAAAGGCTATTGTATAATGGATATAATGGATAGTATGATGGAATTATTAAGGATGATGGATGAAAGATAATAGGATGAAATTCCTCCCCCCCAACTAAAAGGTTGACTATCCATGAGAAACAAGGAGAGGATAGGGAGTTATGTTAGATAATGATCAACATAATAATGAATATAAATAAAGTTAAGAGAGAAAATAAGGAAAAAAAATTGATTGATTTACCCATATTTAAGTGTAGAGAGACGAATGCTAGAACATAGAGTAGCTCAACAACCATGGCCACCAAAATGGATGAATCAAAAACAATGAACCAAGAAAGGCATCCAAAACTACAACACCACAAAAGATTGAAATCTCCAAGGAGCATACCACTAAAAGGAACCATAAAATGTGGGATAAAAAGAGAAATCTAAGGGAACACCATTAGAAATGGAAGCATTGTATATCATATAATTGAATAGGAAAATACTATGGGTGATCAAAGATTTGACAATCATGCTAAAGAGGAGCAGAGCTACAGGAGTGATCTATAGGAGGTACCAAAAGTGAAAGAACCATTGAAGTGAATGAGTGTTCCTAAAAAGAATGGTTAGCAAAAAAACACCAATTATTGCATTTTATCTCTTTTATTTTATTTTATTTTTCCATTTAAAAATAAAATAAAATTTGATAATGACAAGTAACCACTAGCAAGCCAATTTTCAATCACTCACCACTTAAAGGCATTGTGAAAAATTTTTTCACCACCAAGAATTTATTTTGCATTTAACATCTACCGAAAATCAATTTTTAGATATTAGCTGGCCAACAATGCCTGAAGATTTTCATTGTTGGATCTTTTATTTCTTTTATTTATTTATTATTATTTATTATTCATTTTTTTGTATATATTTTCATTTTCATTTTCAATAACTACATAGAATCCAAAGGAAAGAAACCTTGACATGGATGATGAAAAATGATACCATCCAAAACTTGAGTTTTGTCCATGACCTCACAAAAGGCACTATGGAAAATTGACTCCATAATGAACCTAGAATAATGACCAAGAATAATCTCCACAACTTTGGAATACTAAAAAAATCAACCTTGATCTATGTATCTAATGCCAATGAATTTGAAATATTCTTGGAGAAATTTTAGAACAAACTAGCACACTTAGATGAAAGAATTATTCACAAGGATAATGATACTCATATGACATAGTGCTTTGATAATGACAAAATTGGATCACCTTGTATGAATTTGTGCTACATATCCAATCCTTGTAAAGAATCAATCATATCCATTTCTTGAAATAAACACACCTTCATTATCAAGGACAAGGTCATAGAGTGAAATACTAATGATGGTCTCCAATGTGCCCATAGAACTTCAAAGATGAGACACAACTTGAGGAAGGAGTGTGATGTTTTGCAATGTCTTCAAAGCTTTTTTGGATGTGTAGCTCAAAATAATCACGAATCTCATAGACCATGTTACACATTTTCCTCCATGTTAAAAAGAAAATTCCATCTCAAGGTAGTGAACACCTTATGCCACAATGTTCCTATGATATCCTATTGTAAAGCACAAGCAAAACTGATATGCACCTGATAGTGTGTGAGCCCACACAATGTTAACAAAGCCAACATAGTATGTTATGGAATGCTTGTGTAGGAAAACATCATCAACTAGTAATACTTCTAGGAGCATATCACCACAACAAGAGACCTATAACCATATTCTCAAAACAAAGCATATGAAGTATAGTAAAGTAATTTTTATCCAATTAATAACCCTATCATTAAGTGAGTAATGTTTTTTCACAAATGATAGGTCTAGTTATTAATACGAATACTCACTTAATAAAGAAAAATATGATTACAATGAATTATACCAATGTCAGTCAACATAATAATACATGCATTGGTCACATGTTGAGGTTTTCTAAAAAGAACCAACAAAACAATCATTGAAGCTTGATTGGAAATCATCTAAGAACCACAAATTCAGAGAAATTCCCTCCAACTTAACTTCTTTCTATAAGGTCACAAAATCATTAGGATAACCAAATAAATTAGGCAACCCAATAGAGTAACATAACTTTAGAATTTGTGAGCCTTATCAAATATTTTAATAATTTAATGAATGTACCCCCAAATTAATTCTAGGTTATAAAAGCATGGGGAGGTCAAATCATCCAAGGAATCAATAAATTCGCATGTATGATCAATGAATGATCATCTGGAGATGCAAGAACCAAGAATAAAATTTGTATAGATAGAAATACCTTAATTCTTGATAGATAAATCAATAATTCATAGTGTATTTGGTCATCTTAGGACAATAAATAGATTTAGCAATGTTAAATAATGTTCATCCAATCATAACATATGTTGTTTGGTCATAAAATGTGTAGAATCCCTTTTAATTGTGCTTAATCAATTATTGGTCCCAAATCAACAAGTATCTTGGAGGATCTAACAACATGTTTGTGTAATATGGAATGCATATGGTTTAATATTACTTGGTCAATGATTAACATAAATATGCACACTTATGAGTCCAATAATTAAAATTGATGCAATTTGATGCATGGGCTCATTTGTGTGTATTTGGAATTCGCTAAGTAGGAAAGAAGAACAAAGCTAATTGTAATGCAATAAATAATATTGTTCTTCTAAGTCAAGTAAACCAGAACCACATCCCTTACATACATCAATATATTCCAATGTTGATTTATCAATATCAACCACAATATTAGATTGTACAGGGATCCTTGAAAGCTCAATATTATATGTATTTCCAACCATCTTATTATGAAGTGTTGCATGAAGCAATATAGTTATCTTTGGTGGATATGGTGGAGTGGGTAGAATATGATGCGAATGAGATAATGAATATGGTAAGAAATGTGAAGGAGATAAAGTAGATGGAAAGAAGTAGGGTGGGTGGAACAAAGATGATGAAGATGGATATAGTTGTTGTTGTGAGTATTATTGATTCCATTTATCATGCATATTATGTAAAGAAGTGTATTTTGAAGAAACATGTTAGCTTTGTAATGAAATGGAGTGATAATACATGTTACCAACATAATGCATACCATGATCTTCTTGAGTTCATTCTTGAGATTGCTCATCCATTATAAGGAATACTTGGTCACTTCCACTCTTATCATGGTAAAGATCATAAATAGATTTCACCTCATTCACAATGTACTCATGGTTGTTTGGGCATATACATTGGTCACCTTTCTTGTAGCAATTAGAACAACAAGTGGTTATATTTTCATCATCAAAATCACATTCTTCTAAGAATTCATCAATGATATTTTCTTGGTCAGAAATAGAGATACCATTTGTACATACCTATGATGATGGAAGATCAATATCTTTTAAGATGCATTCATTAAGTAGATAGGGTATTAAAACATCAGCTTTGAACAGCATGATTTTCCCACCAATTTCTTTATTTTTTTAAAAATTGAAGGCAGGGATCTAGGGGAAACAACCACTAGTGGGGTCAAGGGGAAATGCCCCTTATGGGGTCATCTTTGAACAACATGATTTGCCCACCAATTTCTTTATTTTTTTAAAAATTTGAAGGCAGGTATCTCGGGGCAACAACCACTAGTGGGGTCAAGGGGAAATGCCCCTTATGGGTTCAAGGGGTAACACCCCCAACACCAAGCACATTTTTCATCTTGTGTTCCCTTCAACTTTTGCATTTTTGAAGCAATTTTCAACCAAAATTGATATATTTGAACAACCTTAAAAATGCATTATTTTTAACAATTTTCTTCAAAATGGCTTCTTTTCTTTACCAATAACTCACAAAAATTAGTGATAATGTAAAATTGAATCTAATATCTAAATCAACTAGTGAATCAAATGTCTAAGGCCTACTTGAAAACTCCAAAACAAAACTCTATAGCAATGCATCTATATGATTTATGCAATGCAAATTAAGATTAATTACTTAAAAAAAGCTAGCAATTACAAAAAATTTCATCCTAACACATTGTTCCTAACTCAAACCATCAAAATAATGTGCCTTTGACAACTTTCATGAGCAATGGTACCAAATGATAGGCCAACACTATGGCAAATAATTAAGAAACAATTAACAATTAATGATGAAATTTGGTTGGTCTATACATGTCAATCTGAGAGTGTAAGCTTGCGAAAGGTGTTTGAAAAATATGCTATTAGGGGATGAGAGTTGTGATTTGAGTGATTATAGATGTAGCTAAAACACACAAAAATGAACCTATGAAAAACTAAAATAAAACTACAACAAATGAATCTATGAAAAACTGAAATCAAGCTATGATAAGCACTTGACTGAAACTTGCTAAAATGATTTGGACAATGAAAACATTAGAAATGAAAATGTCTTTCTACCAACAATAGCAATATAATTATTTCTATTCACTAAATCAAAAGTATGATAAAACATTAGTAATTCAAATTATAAGGAAACAATAATCATTGTATACCAATGCAAATTAGATTACAAATTGCTATAGGAACAACAAGCATATCGTATTAATACAAATCAAATTACCAACTAATACAGAGACAAAAATGAAATCAATTACTAATTCAAACACTAAAATAAAAACTGGAAAATGCACCAGACATCCTGAGAAATGGGCCCCCTCCTCAATCAATTAGCTGGTGAGATAGAACATGTTGAGCATGGGGTTGATCAACACAATAGACAATCTTTTTTTCTCAAAGGAATAGTACAAAATTGTCTTTACATCTCTATATCACATTTCTTATATAGATATCATGTACAAAGTGCATACATAAAAAACATGGTCTATTTTTGGTTGGAGACTAGGAAACTATGCAAATTGAAATCATAAGTATGAAATTGAAATACTTTATGGTTTTAAACAGATGTATGAAATAGCAGATTTAGACAGAAAATCAGTTAAATTACCATTTACACTTTACAGTAATATCTAATCTGATTCTTCTCCTTGAATTACGTATAAGAGGAGTTTAGTAATTTGAAAGATAAACAACTCCCTTAAATCATAGGCTAATGAGTAGGCATGTCTTGGAAGAAAGTAATTGGAGATCTTGGAGATAATTGTCATCCCTAAATCAAGATATTTTCTACTCTTATGGAAATTTCATATGTAGCTTGCTAGGTGTTCCCTCCCATGGTTTGCACTGTGGTAGCAATATCACTATTAAGAGCTCTAAGGTAATGCAAGAAGACATTACCTGGAGTAGGCTTTACTATGGTAAGTATTCTATCCCATTTTTTTTGGAATCTAGAATTGAAATTTGTCATATAGTCATGCGGTGCTCTCTTTTTGGTAGTTTGCTACTCTAAAAGTGATAGGTGATCACTTTTATCTTCAAAATGTTTACAAACCCTTTCTCCTAACTCATCCCAGTTATTGATAGAGTTGTGTGGAAATCCTCTATACCATTGTAAGGCTTTTCCTTTCAATGATGAAGCTAGAAGTTTAACAACAACATCATCTTCTGTAATACCATGCATATTGCAAAAATTTGAAATTTATTGAATGTGTTCTATAGAAGAGATATAACTTTCACCAGTAAAATTAGGTAGGATTTTAAGAGCTGTTACTAGGATATTGTGTCTTTGGGCTAAAATAAGAGGACTCCCACCATTAAAGGTAGAAAAACCCTAATTTGTAGGGAGGGCCATGTGAAATATCTTGGCAATATGGTCAAATAGATGTCTTAATGGTAGTCATTTATGGCAACATACATTCAACATCTCATTTATGCATTTAGAGATAATAAATTATCTATGTGTTAGACATTTTGTAGTAGTATAGTAAATAGATCTTAAGAGTACAATCAACTCATTGAGAGTTAGCTCATGCATAGATGAAGGTAGCTTCATGACAGCTTCATGATGATGTGTAGAAGTGCACATATGTATACGAATAGTATGACACAATTTATGATAAGAATACCAATGTGAGTATTTAATAGAGAAAAATAGAGCATAGAAGCAAAAAAAGTAGTATGACCTAAGGAAATATTTTGGTTACAAAATAATTACAAAGTCATGATGATCCAACTATGTGGATAATAATCCATAAGTTATTTTATGTTATGTCAAGTGTTTGAAGACATGGAAGCTGACTAAGTTATATTTTATGAATCTGCAAGATATAAGTAAATATCTTATATTGCATAAATATTGGGGAAGTTGCATGATTAGATGTGACATGCAAATATTGAACTAGAACTATCTACACACCTTATGTGATGAAAATCTGATATAAGATCAGAGCACGTGAGTTGTAGTAGCAAAGCAAGTATTATATGTATACCAATTTTGTGAAGGAATTGAATTGTCTAATTTCATGTTAGGGTCATGAGTTCTTCTTGCATACATTCAATTTGTTTTTCTAACTCTTAACAGGGTTCAAGAAACTCCTAACATAGTTAAGTCTTCTAACTAGGGCTAATCCTCTAACAAGGACTCAAGACACTATATGTACTTCATAGACTCTTAACAAGGTCAATATCATTAACATGATCCTATTCTTATTGAATCATCTAGTGGGTATCATCCCCACTGGGATTTTCCCTTGGCTAGGGTTTCCCTAGTTAACAAATAATGATGTTATGAGTTCTCTATATGCATGCTTATATTTACTATTCAGCATTGTTGGTTTATTTTCAAATGTGAATTATAAAGTAATTAACGGTATTCAGTTGTGGGAAAATTTTTGTAGAATACTAATTCACCTCCCCCCTCTTAGTATTATTTATTTCTAATAATTGGTATCAGAGCATAGATACTTTGAAGAAGCTTAACAAATTAAGTAAGATCAAAGTGAATATGGAATAGTTGAAGAAGAATCTCAAAGAAGCCCTTGAGTAGATTAATCTTCTTATTGAAAAAAGAGCTAACTTGAAAGATAGATATAAAGATGCAAAAGTTTACATTAGAAAACTAAAATGTGAAATTAATGATCTTAAATCTAGAAAAGAACCATTTTCATAGGGTAGTTATAATGATGATACAAAAAATCTCAAGAAAGAGAATGAGATCTTGAAACGTGAGTTAAAAATTGGTGAACTGAAGTTGAGTCTTAAGACTAGTGGTAGTAAAAGTGAACTAGATCTAAAAACTAAGAATGAAAACCTTAGATCTCAATTGAGTCAAGTGACATCTGAATTAGACTCTATTAAGATAGAATATGCTAAGTTGGAAAAATAAAAATTGACACAAGAAAAATAATAGTTAGAGAAACTTTACTCAAGTTCTGAGAAAATTGATTAACAAATATTTCATCAAAGACCTTCTAATGACAAGATAGGCCTTGGATATCTTCTTGGAGAGAAGTTAGCTAAGAAATATGAGATTAGGAAAGAACCAGATCATATTGTAGAAATCCCTAAAAAAAAGTTCAAGTGGTCTGATGAAGTTGAGAAAATTTATTTGACATAGAAATTTGATGAACCTAAAACTACAAAGCAAGTTGAAGAACCTAAGAAAGATGATACATCCAAAGAAGTTATACATGAATTCATATGTAGATGTTTCATATGCAATGAAGTTGGACATATGAAGAGATATTTCATAGCTAAGTCTTTTAAATATATTACCAATTTCTATTGTTATAATTGTCATGGTTGTGGACATAAAGTAGTAGAATATAAGAAACCTAAATTTCATGATAATAATGGAAAGATTAGACTATTTAGGAATAATAAGACTACAAGTAATGGAAGAGGTAGATTCCAAAGTAGATCTAATGATAGAGAGAAACCTAATGGTGAGAGAAAGAAGTTTGTTTATTACAAGAATAACAATCTTGGACACATTGCAAGGAATTATAGAGAACCTAAAAGTTAGACTAGAAGCAATCATAGGAGAAATTCACTTGTATGTCAACTATGCATTAACTTTGGACACATAGTAAGACTCTGTAGAATAGATAGAAGGAAATTTAATAGGAACCCTAATAATAGAAGGAACAATGATAGGAATGATAGAAGGAATAAAAATGGAAGTGACAATAGTCAAAAGGATGAAGTTAAGGAACATGTTAATGAATTTAAGTAAGCATTTGTGAAAGCATGTAATCTTGAAAGCTCTTGCATAGTGTTAGAGGAATAGTTCTTTGATGCACCTAATGGAAAGTTGAAGTCATAGATTATTTGTGGCTCATCCTACCTGAATTAAGTTATTACAGTAGTACAAAAGCATGAGTCAGTCAAAGCTGATGTTAAAGAGTGAGTTAGATGATGCACAATTGATAGAAGGTAGAAGAAAGAGAGGAGAAGATATGGTCAAGTGTGTAAGTTTATATGTGATCATAGTAAGTAGGAATTGTAAGAACAAGGTTACTAGTAAACAAAGACATTATTCTGAGTTTATGGTAGATATGCATTGAATGTATAGTTCAATTTGAAATGATTTAAGAATATCAAGCAAGATTTAGTGTACCATTTGTTTGTGTTTCATTTCTTGAGTGAATTGAAGAGTGATTTAACAACAAATTGAAGTGCAAAGTAATGTTTGTGAGATTAAAAGTTGCAGAAGCCCTAAATAATGAACTTGAGGTATTTTATGAAGCTCGAATCTAGTTTTTTGATGTCTTCACAGTTATATAGAAATGATAGTCATATTGGCAATAGACCAATGTATGAGTTCAAGAAACACCCATTTGTTTCTTTATTGGATGATCTTGTAGGCCCATTTTTGTAATTTCCAAAGAATATGTTGAACGTAGAAGATATTAGAAGTTATATACATTGTAAGATAAAGAGCATTGGTGATGATGAAATTCTCAAGGACTTAGGAGTCATGTGAAATAATGAATTATCCCTCAAGTCTGAGTATTCATACCTAGAATAATTGAATTCAGTGAAGTTTATACTCTATATGGAATTCGATAACCATGAATGGAACCAAATCATTCTGAGAAGAGTACATGATGATATTTTTTGGTTAGGTGTTATGTAGATTGTCATTGAAAATGACCTAATTCACAAGGTCACAAGATTAGGAAATGAAGGTTGTACTCCTATTAATGAAAGAAATGTCAAGAAACTGGTTAATACAAACCTAAAAAACCAAGTTTTATGGAAGGAATATGAAATTTTATCCTATTTAGGATCAAAGTGTTAAATTATTAACTAAGATTTTAGGGTACAAGTTGAACCATGGATTAATGATTAACTTTGTACTAGCTAGATTTCTTCAGGCAACATATGTGATGGTTTCTAAAGGAACGAAAGTAAATTTATGTGATATTATCAGATTGTAACTGTTGGACAACATTGCAAAGATCAAGAGAATGAAGTGCATAGTGTTTAGATTTGAGTCCCTATTGACTCATTTGTTCTTTTATGTTACACAAAAGTTTCCTAGAATAATTAATTCAGATAGAAATGAGTGCATAGTGAAGTTAGTGACTCAATGCTATAGATCGAAGCCTAAAAATATCAAAGATAATGGCATAGACAAAATGATGAAGAGTTTTCAATTAGAGATGAAACTAAGGTATAGTATACCTCCTTCTATGGTGGAGACTAAAAATACATTCATGTAAGTAGTGATAACTAGAGTTAAATTAATTGATCCTATGGGCTATGAGATAAGCATAAAATTCATAGAAGGGTACAATAGATCATACTTGAATTTGAGGAGGATACATAATGCCCTAGATGGAGAACCTATGACGAGAGATAAAGAATGGTTGAATCTAGAATTCATAGCAAAGAGAGGAAAAAATGGTTGAAAAGGAGATAGATTCCATCTTGAAGGAATCCAGAATAATAAGGGAAGAATTCAATGAGCTGAAAGGAATTACACTAGAGATGAAGACTAGTGGGTAGTCTAAACTATTGGCAGCAACACTTAATGGATTGGTAGGACCTTTAGATGGAGTAATAGTGGTGCAACCTTGTGTACAAGCTCCTATTACACCTTATGCAGTAGTTGTGCAAGTTCAATCAGTATGAGCTAGTTATGAATAGATAAGGAGGTGGCCAAAGGTGGAAGCACCTATTGTGCAAAAAACTTCTAGAAGATTGGTAAAGGTTAAGCAAAGAAATGGGTCAAGCAAACCACTAGTAGACCTAGAAAAAGAAGAAAAACTATTTAAGTAAGTAGTTATAAGAGTTCAGAGGATGATGTTGCAGATAAACCTATTAAACAAGATGCATAGATAGGTAAGATAGTTGTAGGAAAAGAAACATGGAAACCAAAGGTAGAGAATTTGAACATGCAAATTATAAATGATGACAATTTTGTTTAGTTAAATAAATTTTATAGCATGTATAGTAATATGGATAGGAGGAAATTAGAGAATGCCACCATACAAAACATGATTTTGAAGAATAAGAGATCTGAAAGTATACAAAATAAAATTCTTGAAGATCTATACAATAGGTTGATTAATAGAAAGAGAAGAGTGGTAGAAGAAGATTTGAATATGAGGGTCACATCAATAAATAAGTTATGTGATGTTGGATCAAAAGAGGAATCAAAAAAAAATTTGAAGGGTATTGAGCCCTTGTTGAGGAACAAAAGAACAAAAATTCTTGTAAGGGGTGGGGTGGGGGGGGGGGGTGGGGGGGGGGAATTATGAGGAAGTTAGGAAAGAAATAGAGGAGGCTATAGTAAAGTAGATGTCCTCATTACCTAAGGTGACTGTACAGACCAAAGTGGATAGTCTAGTGTATGTGAAAATCCATACACCTTCTAAGGAAAAGGAAAAAGTAGAGGAGACATAGAAGGCACTTTCACCACCCCACATTATTATGGGTACTGAATCCATGCCAGTAGATAGTATGCACATAACTATGGATGAAAAAGAGAAATAGGAACCAAAAGAAAATAAAAGAAGAGAAAATGAACGAAAGAAGAAAGAATAAGAGGAGAAGAAGAGAAAAGAAGATGAGAAGAAGAGGAGGAGAAGAGAATAAGAGAATAAGAGAGGAAGAAGAAATAAGAGGAAGAATAGAAGAATAAAGAAGAAGATGAAAATAAGAAGAAAGAAGAAGATTAAAAGAGCAAGAAAGAAGAGGATGTGAGGAAAGAGGCTAAAGAAAAGAAGAATGTAAAAGCTACTATACCTTTAGTAGTATTAGTAGCCAGAACATCAACACTAGTACCTATTTCTTCTAACAATGAAGATCAAATAGAGTTAATGGGTACCTTGAGCAGGTTATTTGAGAATTTTTTTTTATTAAATCTTTGTAGAAGTCTCTTGCTAAAGTCTTGGAGTAGATGAAAAAGATGGATTCCATAATTGTAGCTAATCTAGACTTGTAGGATAAGGTAAAAGAGTTTATGAAGAACTTTTGTGGGGAACTCACAACTTTAGCTAAAGTAGCAGTAGCAAAAGCATAGAAAAAGCATGAGGCATCACTATTTGACATAGTATGCACAAATGTCAAGAATGATATGAAGACCTTATATTTATATATAAAGGAGCTAAGGAAGAGCTTTAATGAAGGTAAGAGGTTGTATAGAAAGTCTGCAATTTCTTACAATTACTTATCATATTTTGATGCAAAGATCAAAGGCCATTTGAGTGAGCTTCAGATACTCACTACAATATTGTAGGAACCAAAGATCAGAATTGAAGATTCTAAAAATTAGATTGAGAAGATACATAATGTTGTCAAAAGCATTGATTTTGAGAAGGAAAACATAGTAAGAAGATTCTCTATTCTCAAAGAATATCTGACACCAAAAGTTGTAATTTTGCAATGACATTTGGAGGAATGTTTTACAACAAAGAATTCCTATGAAAAATTTTCCTATACTAACTTTAGCATAGTTGAAGTGGCATCTTATGCACTTTGTACACTCATCAGTATATCAGATGGAGTCAAAGGGAAGTGGAAGAAGGACCTTGATAGAATGAGTATTGATTTTACAAATTTCTATCCAGAATGACAAGCTAATCAACAATAGGAAACAAGTTTTTGTGATACAATTTTTGGCATGTTTACCATTGATGTTAAAGGGGGAGAGTACTATGTAAGGATATTGTATATGTAAGGGGGAGTTCATGTATGTATCAATGTAAAGGAGTGATAAGGGATGTAATGATCCATCAAAACATGAATAAAATTATTGTGTTTTGAAGGAAATTTTTGTAGTTAGTTTTATTTTGTTTTTGTTATGCATGATATTATTTTGGGACTTAGCCAATTTTACCAAATGTTGCTATCAATGCCAAAGGGGGAGATTATTGGTAACATGATTAGATAGATGTGTTGATGGTTGTTATTTATGGCAACATATATTCAACATTTCATTTATGCATTTAGAGATAGTACTTTTTCTAAGTGTTAAACAATTTGCAATAGTAAAATGAACAAATCTTAAGAGTGTAGAAGACTCGTTGAGAGTTAGCTCATGTGTAGATAAAGGTAGCTTCATTACAACTTAATGATGACATGTACCAATGCATAGATGTGTATGAATAGTACGATGCAAGTTATGATAAGAATACCAGTGTAGGTATTTAATGGTGCAAAACAAAGCATAATAGTAAATAGAGTTGTACAACCTTAGGAATTATTCTGGTTACAAAATAATTACTAAGTCATGGTAAGCCAACTATGTGGATAATAATCCATAATTTACTTTATATTATGTCAATTGTATGAAGACATGGAAACTAACCGAGTTATAATTTATGAAGTTGCAAGGTATAAGTATAGATCTTATATTGTGCATATATTGGGGAAGTTGCACAATTAGATGTGACATGAAAACTATTGTGAAAACTATCTACAAGCCTTATGTGATGCAAAATCTGATGTAAGATTAGTGCAAGTGTGGGTTACAATAACAAATCAAGTATTGTATGTATACCTATCTTGTCAAGGAATTGAATTGTATAATTGCATGTTAGGGTAGTGGGCTCTTCTTGCATACATTATATTTTTTCTATCAAATTCTAACATGGTTGAATACACTTTGAATAGGGTTGAGGCTTCTAACAAGGCTTGGTCCTCTAAAAAAGACTCAAGACACTATATCTACTTCACAGACTCCTAACAAGGTCAATATCCTTAACATGACCATATTTTATAGTGAATCATCTAGTGGGTATCATCCCCACTGGGGTTTTCCCTTGGCAAGGTTTTTCATAGTTAACAAATAATGGTATTATGAGTTCTTTATGTGCATGGTTATATTTACTATTCAACATTGTTTGTTTAGTTTTAGATGCAACTTATAAAGTAATTAACAATATTTAGTTGTGGGAAAAAGTCTGTAGAATAATGATTCACCGCCCCACTCAATATTATTTATTTCTTTAAAAATGGTGATATATTCAAATGAAAGGATGGTACCCTAGGCTATGATATATTAACTAGAGGAGTGAAAAAAGATCTAACAAGTGTATGTGTTACTCTTGAACTCCTAACTGGTGATAGAGAAACTCTATTCCTTTTCCTTCTAGGATTTGAAAATGAAAGTTCAATATATTGAAAAGTGCCCCTAGAAGATGCCCTTGTTTGAGCTTTGGGAATAATCACAAAAAATATAGTATGGAAACCAAGATTTAGAAATGGAGTCACCAAGTTCTTTGATGTGATCATCTTGAAGGCTTGAAATTCTAAGAGTAGCACTATCTCCTTAGCATAAATTTGAAGCTCCTTTCTTGATAATGGTGAACTAGTAGACTTAAGAAATGCTTCGATGTTAGTCCCATCAGGCATGCCAAAAGAATTTGTCACAAAATCTTACACCCTTGCATGAAGTATTTACCTAAAGGAAACCTTGTGAAACATGTAAAAAATCTTCAAGTTGTAGGACTTAAACAATGAGATTGAGTCTCCATAAGAAGGTTGGCTTCCTTACTATCAGGGTGCACCTAACTACTTTTTGAGAGGAAAAGGGAAGAGGAAATGCATGAAAATAAAACTACTTATTCTATTCTAGAGGAGTGATATGCCAAATAGTATGTCCAATCTTATCTCTACCTAGAAATTTGTTGGTTAACTTTTTGTTCTACTATTAGATTTAATAACCTTGACTCTTTGATTCTTAATGTTTTGGAGAAACAAAAGGATGTTTTCCAAGAAATGGGTCAATGTATATATTCTATCACTACCCTTTGAATTACTAGGTTCAACTCTATTAGATATATAAGATAGGCTAAGATACTGAGAGGGGACGAGTGAATCAGTAACCTATAAAACCTAATCTTAATTCACTAATTAATCCTTGATCTAATTGCATGCATGAAAAAATGAAAACATTAAACATTCATAGCACTTTGACACATAATATGGTGACCTAGAAACCTTCCAAATAGAAAGTAAAACTAGGGTGGG
The DNA here is from genome assembly GCA_028749045.1 of Cupressus sempervirens. Taxonomy (NCBI): domain Eukaryota; kingdom Viridiplantae; phylum Streptophyta; class Pinopsida; order Cupressales; family Cupressaceae; genus Cupressus; species Cupressus sempervirens. The sequence continues at coordinate 688,946,518 of CM053790.1, forward strand.
GATGATACCCACAAGCTTTAATATTATAGTATAAAGTTGGCCTATTAAGGCTTATAATCATCACCTCTAATGATCTACCCTATCAGGAGCAATACGGACTGCTAGGTCCACCTTGCAAAAGGATTTACAATTATACAATGCAGTATGCACTCGATAAAGAGATTTACAAAAGACTGTTAAGTCTATCTTGTGAAAGAATTTGTTTGTTCCACCTATTAGGATGAACCATTGGCTAATCTTTGATTTGCAACCTTGAATTTCTTAATTAGATTCCTTTGGAGTCTAATGATCACCTTGCTATGATAGATAAATCTTTGTTGCTCCTTATACTACTTGTAGTCTTTGTGCTTCTTCTCTTAGTGTGTCTCATATATATTCCATCATATATTATAATGACTTAGATGTGATGCAATATATTAAATATATACCAATCCAAATTACAATTCATCAAAGTCAGCTTCAATAAAATTTTCACCAAAATACACAAAGTTGGCCCAACTATTGGTACTCAGGTTTTGAAGACAAGCATGGTGAGATTCTAATACTTAGAAACCATTGTCAATGCATGAAAACATCATGCACTTGGTAGACATAGAAGCTCAGTTCATACTAATCACTTACAAGTAGTCTGTACTTGATCTACATTGCTAACTTGGTGAACATTGTGTAACTCATCATATAAACTAAATCTCTTAGTTAGTGCTACATAGTTTGGTGAACACTATTACTATGAGTTAGGTATAAACTAAATCACTTGGTTAACACTGTATGGCTTAGTCAACATTGGATTCACAATGCTGAAGTTGTGAACTCAATAAGCACTAGAAAACTCAGTTTGCATTGAGAAACTCAATACACACTATGAAACTCATTTTATATTGATAATAATTAACCTGGTAGATACTACTCAATGTGAACTAAATATTTTTCCTTGAAATTGGTAGCAACTATAGAACTTGGTAGAGCTTAAATTACTTGGTTAGCACTATTAACTGTACTATAAGCTTGGTAGCTACTAGTCATCTAAATAAGTGTGAGTCTCACTAGTAAACAAACTTGACTATAATGTCAACAATCTCCCTCTTCGTCATTAGTGACAAAAAAACTTATCAATCAAAAATAAATTCAAAAAGTTCAAAAAAATTTTAGTCTCCATCTTGTGTCTTCAACTCAATAACATACTTTATTTTTGAAATTTTTCAAAATTTCTTTTGTAAGAGATATTTACCTCAATATCTGTACATGTATATGTATAATATTATGATGCTCCCCAACACATATATATTCAATATAATTTACACATTATATGCATCTTTTCATCTTCTCCCCTTTTATTGTATCATCACATATTCTCCCCTTTTATATATTACATCTTCTCCCCCTTTTTGACATAAATGCCAAAGGTGTTAGCTACATGGTAATGCCAAAATGTAACAAGAAGTTAGAATTTTCTTTTAAAACCATTGACATTGTTTTATCCCAATTTTCTTGCAACATATTGCTTGCATGTAATGCAATATGAACTTCTACTAATAATTCCATCCTATAATCAGCTATGGAGAAGTTGTTATCATGGATGACAGTTTTAGCATGTGCAATATGTTTATGCCATGCATCCATGTTTGAAAGAATCATCCCTTGCATATCTACAAGTCTAGCCCTTATCCTAGCTTCTTCCCATAGCAATTATACTTGCATATCAGTCAGGAATCTAATCTTTGTGTAATGAGTAGATTTGTAGCTCAGATCAAGTGACAATTGGTGTACACTTACCTTTAGATCCTTGTCTATCTTAGAAAGTTTATCTTTGACTTCCTATTTGGAAATAGATGTATGACATAGTTTACCAAATAGAGATGTGACATTTTTGGTAGAGGTTTCCAAAGAGCCTGGAATAGTACACAAGTCTACTTGGTATAGTACAATCTTTTGTGCAACTAGCTCCAATACTTTATTTTCAAATTTCTCCTACCCATTCAAATCTTCATTGAATTTTTGAACAACTTCTACTAATTGAGCCAAAATAGGTTGAGAAGTATCAAGCTTAGTGCTGAGTGCATATGCAAGAATGTTCTTTACATCTTCAAGAACTTAATGTTCTCTATTTCTTTCTTAGCCAAGCCTTTTTTGCTTAGCTTTCCTATACAAATGTTGCCCTAATCTATGCATTCGATAAGGATTCAAAGTAGAGATATCCCAATTTGGAATAACTACATCTTCATCAAGATCAACGTCTTCTTCCTTATCTTTTCCTTTGCTAGAAATATTAGTATTCAGTTGAGGCTTGCTCTCAACTATCTGTGTACTAACCATTTTCATAATCAAAATAGTAACAATAGTGGAAATGGAAGGACTAGCAAAAAATGTAGATATCATATTGATTGAAGAAATACTTAGTTGTTGAGTCACCAGAATTGATGAAGAAGGAAGCACTAACTACTCAGTAGATGAAGTGTTGGTCATTTTAGTCAATAAAGTACTGAGCTCAACAAGTGTAGAGATTGGTTGAGTGCTTTATTTTGTAGTTTTTCACACAACCAACTCAGCAGTAGCTTTCTCTAAGATTGAGGGCTTTAAAAATTTTCTTAGAAAGTGAGGAAGTGAGGCTATAACTACTGCTACAACATTTTTAGGGTCAATTTCCTCAATGCTCTAAATCTTAGGGAGATTCTCCTCGGTGGCTTCCTATTCTTGTTCCTCATCATCTATATTGTCATAATTTGTTTCTTCTTCATGATCATTTTCCTTTCCTTCCCTATCATATTTACCATCATCATCAAGATTATCTCTAACATGAAAACAAAATCACCATTCTTGTGAAGATTGTAGATATTATTCTATGTATTAGTGCCATTCCTTACCATATGTTCAATGTCATTGACTCGTATCAAGTAGGTGTTAAATTTCAAAGTGAGTTTTGCTTCATTTTACTTGATGGACTATTTTTAAATCTTTATCATTAAGACTCAGCATGAGTTTCCTTAGAGTCTACTCATATATGTCCTTTGCAATTTGTTTGGCATGTTCCCATCTTGGTTTGATTCTTTCCATCAGTGCATTGGGAATTTTTTGCACAAGTTGGTTTGGCGAATATTTCCATTTACTTATCTTAGACATAACCATGTCTTCAAATTACTTTTATTCTACATTTTTGGTTTCATATTTCAATGATTTCAAATTTTCCATTCCAACTCTAGAACTGATCTCTTTCAATTTCTATTGAAATGTAGGTGGAGGCCATTTGAAAATCACATCCTCTTCTTCTTCACCCAATTTTAGTTTGTTTCTAGATGTTCTCCTTGAAAACACTATAGTAGATGACTTGGTAGGTTTGGTTATGATAACCTTACTTTTCTTCTTGACTAGCTCTTCTTCTTCTAATTTTGTTTCATTAGCCTCATCTTTTGCATCATATTCTATTACATCATCTCCTTGACTTTCTATCAATGTGAGAGTAGAACTAGTTTGTCTTAATTTTGTCATCCTCTTCTTTCCTTTATTGACAACCTAAGGAAACTTTATCTCTAGCTGTATTTGGGCTTTTACTTCAGCATATGTACCAAAATATGTGGCCTTGGGATTGATAAATTCATTTAATAATGCCTCAATAATATCCCTAGTGTCATAAATAGTAAGCTCATAGCCTAGAGGCTTGACCCATACCACTCTCAATTTGACTACTTGTATATACACTTTGTCACAATCTACCATAAAAAAATATTGTCCTTGTAATCTTCTATAAGTTTCTTTGGAATTTTGAATCTATTATTCATCTTTTCCTTGAATGAATCAAAATACTTGTCCATGATACTAACATAACTTTCATCCATTTCTACTATATACTTATTGATTTGATATACTAAAATGACATCTTTTCTCTATACAACTATACCTTTTGAAGGTAAAAACTTTTTCACGAAGAAGAATAAATAGTTTACAAGTGAACCAAACTTGCACAAGTTATTCTTTAATGTCTCGATGCTCTCTATGTTTTTATTGAATTGATTCAACAACAACTTGGCAAGGTCAAAGGACATGTTGTTCTTCACCGCCTTGAAAGAAAGATCCACTACCTCACATGGTACACTATTCAGTTTATTAGAGCTATATATCTTGTGTACAATTACATGAATTCCAAACTTCAACTCCATGCTAGCTACATAGCCAATCTTCATACCTCTTCCATCTCATTCAGTAAGGATTTTCTTCTCCAATTCTATTTGACTTAGGGTTTTGGTAGTTTTTGCATTTGTCAACATTGGGAGCCCTGTGGTCTAATGAATCATTTTCTTTGTAATGAGAATAGGCTCATCAAACTATAGCTTCCCATTGTGTGTACAACTAAGGATAAACCTTATCTATTTTATCTAAAAGTCTTAGGGCATGTGTGCAATGTGGTTAAACCCTTGGTTTCCAATTGTTGATGCTCAAGTTTCAATGCACCATACACACACAAATTTTCAAATATTTCATCCATTTCTATGGTTTCCATGTCTTGAATTGAATAATGAAAATATGAGTGAATATTGTTAGGTCAAGTCTATGACTGATCTATGATAGGGTCAAGTGTTTCTGCAATTACTAGAATCAATTTGAAGTCAAGTGCTTTCCATTAAACTCCTTAGACTAACATCTCAGATCCTTTCTTGGTTTTGCTAATGGAGGATGCCATTCCTTGGTAGGGTTCGTGAAAAACATGGAAAATCTTAGCAAAAATTTGCATAGATCACTTGGATGCACATAAATTGCTCTTGAAATTTCACGATGACAAATGAATTTGATTTCACCCTTTTTAACAAATTTCACTTTCTTATCACCATAAATGCCTGGTATGTTCATTTTCTTGATGGAAAACTATCTTCCAATTGGTTTGAATTAATTTCTCAATAGAACCATTCATGAATTGATGTCCACACAATGACTTAGTTACTCCTGATCTTGCTTAGTAGAGTCTTGTAACCTAACCTAACTCAGTAAGGTACAAAATTTCCTTAGATACTCGGTGATCCCTTTGCATCTTGAATGTTGATATGGGTCTTTCCATTTGATTGACTAGAACTGATGTAAGATGTCTACTTTAGAATCTTAGTTTCAGTTATCCTTGTGGGAAATCTAGTAGAAATTCTTAAGTCACCCAATTCTTGAGTGACATTTTCTTCATTGCTTAGACTCACATTCTCAAAATATTTTGGAATCCATGTTGTCATGTTTCTTTTGTGATGTTATCAACCTTGGCTTTATTTTCATCTTCAAGTCTTCTAGTGTTCATATATTTCTTGGCAAGATGTCCAAGTTCTGTACAAATAAAACATCTTTTAGTTGTGTCTCTTATCCTCATTTAATGTTTTACAAAATTCTTTCCAATGTATCCAGATTCTCCATAGTAGTGATATCTGCACCAAGTGTTGTAGTCCCAACCAAATATGGCTTTTACAATCTATTCTATTGGATTTAATATCTTATTTTTGCATTTAGAAGATTTGTGCCCATGCTTCTTACATTTGTGACATTTTCCTTCAAATTTAGCTTTCTCTTTGCATTCATTAGCTTTGCAACCATTCTTATTGCAATTTTACCATTTTCCATTGAATTTAGCTTTACCATTTCTCCAACATTTGTTTGATTTATGACCTAACTTACCATAGTGATTGAAAGTAGGTCTTTGATTCTTTTGAGCTCCTTTCTTGGATGATTCAACTTCTTCTATATATCCAATTCCTACTTTTCCTTTCTATTTTTATTGGATTTGCTCATTTAATTGATCCATGTTTGCTTAAGATTTCATTATCCTCACATTGGTTTTCTTTTCATTGTTTAGATCATTCTACAATCTTTCATTTTCTAATCTTAGATTCATGATTTCTTCATTTACATTAGTAAACTAATCAATGAATTCTTTCTATTGAAGGGATTGATGTTGAATTTGATTATTCTTTCCTTCTAATTCTTCTTTTATCTTGTTTTTCCATTTCATGACTTCACACAATCTTACTAATTGAATTTTTTATTCTTCTTCAGCTTTCAAATTTTTTTTTCAAGTGTACCATTCTTTTCTAATAGTTCTTTGATTTCCTCATTAGATTCATCTAAATTACTTTTTTGAATGGATATCTTCAATTCTTTCTTCAATTTAGAGTTTGGCATTCATTTGTAGTACAAGATATTTTCGTCTTTTTAGGGATTGAGAGAGTTACTCCTTTGCTTTCTTAAGTTGCACAATAGCTAATTGCAAATCTATCTTTTCATTATCAATAGCCTTATCAAGTCTGAATACCTCCATTGCCTCTGATCTTTGCTCAAGTTATTAAACTTCATCTCTATGAACCATAAAGCTCTGATACCAATCTTTGGAAATATAAGATAGGCTAAGTTACTGAGAGGGCAGGGGTGAATCAATAACCTATAAAACTTAATTTAAATTCACCAATTAATCCTTGATATAATTGCATGTATGAAAAATTGAAAATATTAAACATTCATAACACATTGACACATAATATGGTGACCCATAAACCTTCCAAATAGAAATTAAAACTAGGGTGGGGATGATAGCCACAAGATTTAGTACTACAGTATAAATTTGGTCTATTAAGGCTTACAATGATCACTTATGATGATCTGCCCTATTAGGAGCAATAAGGACTACTAGGTCCACCTTGCAAAAGGATTTACAAACATATAATGAAGTATGCACTCAGTAAAGAGACTTACAAAAGACTACATTAAGTATAACTTGTAAAAAGATTTAACTATTCCACCTGTTAGGATGAACTAGTGGTTGATCTCTTATCTACAACCTTGATTTGTTGAATGAGATTCCTTTGGACTGTAATGATCACCTTGCTATTATAGATAAATATTTGTTGCTCTTTATACTACTTGTAGCATTCATACTTCTTCTGTTAGTGTGTCTCATTTATATTCCATCATATATTATCATGCTTTGGATGTGGTACAATAAATTACATATATACCAATCCAAATTAAAATTCATTGAAGTTGACTTCAATACAAGTTTCACCAAAATACACAAAGTTGGCCCAACTACTATTACTCAAGTTCTGAAGACAAATTGGTGAGGTTTTGATACTCAGCAACCATTTTCAATGCTCAACATCATCATGCACTCAATAGAGATAGAATCTTAGTTCATATTAATCACTTTCAAGTAGTCTAAACTTAGTCTACATTATGATTGGGTGAACATTGTGAAACTCATCATATAAACTTAATCACTTGGTTGACACTGCATAGCTTGGTCAACACTATCACTACAAGTTTATTATAAACTAAATCACTTGGTTGACACTATATGGCTTGATCAACACTAGATTTTCATTGCTTAAGCTAAAAACTTAGTAAGCTCTTTAGAACTCAGTTTTCTTGAGAATCTCAGTAAAAACTATGAAACTTAGTTTATACTAATAACTAAAATCCTAGTAGATACTACTCAGTGCAAACTGAATATTGTTCCCCAAACTTGGTAGTAACTATAGAACTTGATAGAGCCTAAATTACTTGGTTAACACTATTAACTATACTATAATCTCAATAGCTACTAGCTATCTAAATGTGTGTGTGTGTGTGTGTGTGTGTGTGTGTGTGTGTGTGTGTGTGTGTGTCACTAATAAACACACTTGACTTTAATGTCAACAAGCTCCCTATGATTTTCCATGATATGAAATGAATATGTCTTTATGAGATTAGGGGTTTTGACATTATAAGCTATTAACCTAAGAGCAGTAAAGGATAACCAAATTTTTTGTAGACACAAACAATTTAGGCAAGATGAATTGGAATAAACTATCACACCCAATGGAATGAATGTAGTAGATTATCTTGATGTTTCAAACCCTTGCTTCTATTCTAAGTGCAAATTAACCATCTAAAATTTTGAGGAGGAATGAAGGAAATATACACATTAGGGAAAATGCAATTTCTTTCATTATTAGCTTTAAGTGAAATGGAATCCAATCAATAACCAATAGATTCATACACATTTATCATTCATTTTTCAATGAAACTATCTAAGCTCTTATGAAAAGACAAGAGAAGAAACAAAACCATTTATGAAAAAAGTAAATGGAATCACTATATTACAAACATAAAAATGAATTGGAATTCATTTGATTATTCATAGAATCACATATGATTTTCTTTCAACTATTAATGCAAAACTACTCTATGCATGGTCCACAAAACTTTACAATAAAATAAGGTAAATGGAATTACAGACCAATTTACCATCAAGTTTTTTGAACTTTGTATTGTCAAATGAGGTTACATTTATAGTTTATTGTTCATCTATAGTTTTATAGAGCAATATTCTCAAAATAAAAAGTGAAATCAAATATGAAATTATAATCTAGTTATATGAATACCTAGCATCTTCTTCATTAGTGATTTTAAATCCATGGTGCTTCTAAAACACATTATGACCATTTGAATCCCTACAATCTTCAAAAAACATTTTAGAAAAACATTGTTTTCTTCATCTTTTTGTTGTTTCATTACGAAACATGTTAGTTTGTGGTGACTGATTAGGAAAGTACTGTACATACTTCATAAATTCTTTGGGGTTTGGGGCATCGGCCCAAAAAAGAATTTTTTGGTACTATTCATAGATTCACCATTCATAGATTTTCCACTAAAGAAATGGCTAGTTTATGTCCGACATGTAGTAACCCTAAAGTGGTTTAATACTTGTATAAAAGGGCTTAGGGTTATGGTTGTTTAAAAAAATTTGATGTGAAATTAGTTTTTGCACCGATATTGAGCTATAAGGGATTACAAATTGTAATTAGGTTATAATCACTAGATTGTAATAATATGAGACTTTCCTTTTGGTGGATGTAGCCCAAGAATTAGGTGAACCACATTAAATCTTGGTGCCTTGAGTTCGTTTCTATGTGATCTATTATTTTCTGATATTGGTTATATTTGCATGTAGTTTTTATTTTCTATCTGTGGTTTAATCCTAACAAGTGGTATCAAAGTGAGGTTTTCTTTTAGTTATCCTCTATAGGAAAGTCTCACGATTGAGAGGGGGTGATGGTAGATGAGTGTAAGCTAAGGGTTGATAGGTTTAATGGGCAAAAATTCTAGTTATGGAAGATGCAAATGGAAGACTATTTTTATCAAAAGGATTTATAGAAGCCGTTGGAAGGAAAAGCCAAGAATCAGGGATCTATGTCAAATGATGAATGGGATCTTTTGGACAGAAATGCACTTGGAAGCATTTGATTATACTTTGCACCATTAGTAGCATTTAATATTACAAAAGCAAAGACAACAGAAGAGTTGATGAAAACCCTAGCAACACTATATGAAAAGCCCTCCACTTCAAACAAGGTATTTCTCATGAAGCATTTATTTAATATAAAAATGGTAGAAGGTGGATCTATTGCAAATCATTTAAATGAGTTTAATACTATTACTAGTTAGTTATCTTCTACAGGTATACATTTTGCTGAATAAATTAGGGCTCTCTTGATTTTGTGTTCTTTGCCTGAAAGCGGGAATGGCTTGGTAATGCTTGTGAGTAATTTTGTTCCTACATCTAGGACCCTAAAATGTGAATATGTGATCAATTTTTTTTGAGTGAGGAAACTCCTAGGAAAATGTTAGGTGGATCTACATCAGGAAATTCTTTGAATGCACAAAATAGGGGAAGAATGACTAAGAGAGGAAGTAACTCTGGAAATCATGGAAAATCAAGAGGACCAAACAACAACTACTACCATGGGAAACCAAGTCATAAAAAGAAATATTCTAGAATTGAAAGAAAAATGAAGGAGATAAACTAGATGGAGATAAGGAGGAAAATGTGGTATGTAAAAAATTTGAAGAGATGCTTTTCTTTTGTCTTTAGAAAGTGTTGATGATTCATGAATTTTAGATTCTAGTGCTTCATTTCACACTACACCTCATAGAGGTTATATCATTGATTATGTTCAAGGGGATTTTGGGCTTGCTTATTTGGGGGATAATGAACCTTGAAGATTGTTGGAAAGGGAAAAAACAAGATTAAGTTGTAGAATGGGAATCATTAACTACTACATGAGGTAAGACATGTTCCAAGGTTGAGTAGGAATTTAATTTCAATAAGGAAACTCAGTGATGAGGGTTGTGTAGTTACTTTTAGTGATAAAAATTGGAAAATTTCAAAAGGTTCCCTTGTAGTAGAGAAAGGTGTGGAAGTAGGCACCTTATATCTTTGTATAGGTCTTATTGTTCCTTCTACTTTAATTATTTCAGAGAAAAATGAATATTCAGGAAAAATTGCTACAGTTGAGTAGGAAGAACAAATAACTACTATAGATTTTGATACAACGTTGTGGCACAATGGACTTGGAGTGAGCAAGGTATGAAAGTACTTCATTCCAAGAAAGTTTTACCAGGTCTAAAATGTGTCATTATGGATTTCTGTGAAAGTTGTGTGTATGGAAAACAAAAGAGAGTGAGTTTTGTCAAGACTGGGAAGGAAAACAAAAAGGAGAAATTAGAGCTTGTGCATACAAATGCATGGGGACTGGCACAGGTATATTCCCTTGGTGGATCTCATTATTATGTTACATTTATTAATGATGCAACTAGAAAAGTATGGGTTTATTTCCTTAGACAAAAATCTAATGTATTTCAAACTTTTAAGAAATAAAAATGCTTGGTTGAAAATGAGACTGGTAAGAAATTAAAATATCTTAGATCTGATAATGGTTGTGAGTATTGTTGTCATGAATTTGAAGATTATTGCTCCACTAATGGTATTCATAACAGAAAATTGTTCCAAGGACTCCATAGGAAAATGGAGTGGTTGAACACATGAATAGGACTATAATGGAGTGCACAAGGAGCATGAGGTTGCATGTTGGGTTTCCCTTACACATGTGGGTGGAGGCTATCTATACTATTGTATATTTTATTAATAGAGGTCCCTCTACTCTTTTGGGTTGTGGCATTCTAGAGGAAGCATTGACTGGTAAGAAGGTGAGTTATTCTTTTCTCAAAACCTTTAGTTGTGAAGCATTTTCTCACATAGATTCTAAAAATAGAACCAAGCTGGAAGCTAAGTCAAATAAATGTGTATTTGTTGGATATGGTATTAATTAATTTGGTTATAGGCTTTGATATTTTGAGAATCAAAAAATTGTAAGAAGTGGGGATGTCATATTCAATGAAAAAGTGTTGTACAAAGATCTGTTGCATCAAAATGAGAAGAAAGAAGATGATTATGTAGTGCTAGATGGTACTCCAAAAGCTAAGGTTCCAACCATTCCCCATGATGTAAAACAACTACAACAACAAATACCACACACACTAGTGAATGTTAGATAGTCAACAATGCAAATTAGACCTCTACAAATATTTTCTCCCTCTTTGTATTCTATTTTACTTACTAATGCTGGTGAACCTAAAAGTTATGATGAAGATTTGCAGGTGGATACTAAGATTCAGTGGGAGTCTGCAATGAAAGATGAAATAGACTATTTGCCGAAGAATAAGACATGGGATTTGTGTAAGTTGTTTGTAGGTAAGAGAGGTTTATAGAATAAGTGAGTTTACAGGTTGAAAGAAGGGGATGCAGGTAAGAAAATATTTAAAGCCAAGTTAGTTGTAAAAGGATTTGCATAGATAAAGGGAATTGATTTTGATGAGATATTTTCTCTTGTTTTTACGATGACTTCTATCCATATTGTTTTAAGTCTTATGGCTACTAAAGATTTGCATTTAGAGTAGCTAGATGTTAAAACAACCTTCCTTCATCATGATTTGGATGAAGAGATATATATGGCTCAGCCATAAGGATTTGTGATCAAAGATAAGGAGAACTTAGTGTGAAAATTGAAAAAAAAATTATATGACTTGAAGCAAGCACCTCGGCAATGGTATCTAAAATTTGATAGTTTTATGCATGAGAATGATTATAGTAGGTGTCATTTAGATTATTGTGTCTACTCTAAGAGGTTGGATGATGCTAGCTACATTATTTTATATTTATATGTTGATGATATGCTTGTAGTTGGGTCTAACATGGATCACATTAAGGGGCTGAAAATCCAATTAGCCCATGCATTTTCTATGAAGGATTTGGGTGTAGTGAAAAAAATTATTGGGATGAAGATTTGTAGAGATAGGAAGAAAAAAACATTGATGCTATCTCAAGCTGATAATATTGAGAAGGTGTTGCAATTTTTCTCTATGGAGAATGCTAAAGTTGTCAGCACACCTTTACCTGGTCATTTGAAGTTGACTAAGGAGATGTGTCCTAAGACATAGGAAGAGGAGGATAAGATGTCCAAAGTACCCTATGCTTCAGCTGTAGGAAGCTTGATGTATGCTATGGTATGTACTAGGCCAAATATTGCACATGCAGTGGGAGTCATTAACAGGTATATGAGTCATCCAGGAATTGAGCATTGGAATGTAGTTAACTAGATTCTCAGATATTTGAGAGGAACATCCAATAAGTGTTTACACATTGGGGGCTCTACTACTGACTTACAAGACTATATTGATTCAGATTTGGTAGGGGATATTGATACCAGGCAGAGTACTATAGGTTATGTCTTTACTATTGGTGGGGCAGCTATGAGCTAGGTTTCTAGGTTACAAAAGGTTAATACTTTATCCACTATAGAGGTAGACTATGTAGCTACTACAAAGGTAGCCAAGTAGATGATATGGCTTCAGTTCTTCTTAGAAAAATTGGGACACCCTCAGATGGATAATTATTTGTTTACAGATAGTCAAAGTGTCATTCATCTTGCAAAGAATCAGCTCTACATTCTAAGACCAAATACATACTGTTGTGATACCATTTCATTTGGTCAATTTTGGAGGATGGATAGTTAAAGCTGGAGAAGATACATACAAATGCCAATCTAGCAGATATGTTGACAAAGCTAGTAACAAGGGAGGAGTTGAACTCCTCTTCAACTTCAATTGGTCTTCTAGACTAAATATGAATAAAAGAACAATAGAGTCTAGGGTGGTTTGATCCTGTGGTAGCAGTATCACTATAGGATTAGTCTCCAAGTGGGAGATTATTGTTTAGTGTGGAGCCTAATTGGTCTCCAAGTGGAAGATTGTTAGTTTGTGGTGATTGATCAGGAAAGTACTGTACATACTTCATAAATTCTTTGGGGCTCAAGTATTTCCCTAAAAAAAAATTTGGTACTATTCGTAGATTTTCTACTAAAGTAATGGCTAATTTATGGCTGACATGTAGTAACCCTAAAGTGGTTTAATACTTGTATAAAAGGGCTTAGGGTTAGGGTTGTTTAAAGGTTGTGATGTGAAATTAGTTCTTATGGTGGTATTGAGTTGTAAGGGATTATGGATTGTAATCAGGTTATAATCACTAGATCGTAATAATATCAAAATTGTTGTTTGGTGGATGTAGCCTAGGGATTGGGTGAACCACATTAAATCTTGGTGCCTTGTGTTCTTTCCTATGTGATCTACTATTTTCTGTTATTGGTTATATTTTCATGTAAATGTTATTTTTTGTCTGTGGTTTAATCCTAACAAAACATTCATTTCATATTCCAATGGTCACTGCATTTTCAATTTTTGGTTGTTGATCTTAAATTAATGATCATAATTAAAATGTTATGACCTTCCTGTATAACTTCCTTTGTGGGTCCCTCTGTATACACTTGTTTTCCTATCTCTTTGTCACTTTGTTTAATAGTAGAGAAACTTTACATAGAAAGATGGTGAAAGATGTATATCTCTTTCAATCTGACAGTGATAACAAAAAAATGTTAACTCTCTTTGTTTCACAGCGTGGGCTCCTCTTTCAACCTAAGCACATCATGGCACATAGATGGCACCATTCCATTGATTGGGAACTTGATGCTAACCTTCTTTCCTTCATGGCACTTCATGACTAGGTTTTAATTATACCTCATAAAATTTGATGGCCCATCAAATGCATTTCATTCTATCATTATGTCGCATAAGTTATTTTCCACACATCTCTCCATAGTGACATAGAGATGATCATGGATATATTTTTTGATCAGATGGCTGAGGAGATGCATTGTTGGATAAGTATAATTATGTTTTAAAACATCATCTATCAATCTATCTTCATCTAACATTCTAGATTTGATCTTTTAAAGAATTTTCCTTGTCAACTGGCCAATGGTGTGCATCCTTTCATTCATTTGACTTTTCTACACCACATAGCTTATTCTGATTGCATCTGAACCATTCATGAATTCAATCAATGACATATATTTTCTTATCTTAATGTTTGAATCAAAGATGGTTTTGAATAATTTATTCTACATGAATTGCTTCTTCTACTGACTAATCTCAATCATTTGTAATGTCTTCTATGAAGCTACAATATAGCATGAATCTCTACCTTTAGTCATGATGAGGAACAAGAAATATGAATCATTAGAAGCATCCATATGTTCTTCTCATCAAGAAAATGCATAACATACCCTCCCAAAACCTAATCACCTAGTCATGAACTAGTATATTGCTCATATGATTTCCCACATTAGCTTAACTCAAAAGAAGATGAGATGAAAGGCCATCCTAAGGGAAATCTAGACTCAGACTCAAGACAATGATATTTGACTTGACTCAAGACCTAAAGCAAAAATATAGGAACTAAAACTTGGGCAATGGCCACCTCTATTTGGGAATTTAAGCATAATAACACTTGAATGAATGCTAGCAATCTCTAGTTCCACACAATGTGTGACAACTTGGAAACAAAATGAATAAGCTAAACAAGGAAAACAAAAACAACTACCTAGGAAAGCAAGAAACTAATCTAAATCAAATGCATGATCAAAAGGTAATGGAGATGACCTTCAAGGGCGTGCTAGAAAATTTTGTGCTATACATCTTGATGATATAACTATCTTTTCAAAACATGCAGTAGATCACTTTGATCATTTGAGGTACATATTCATTAGATGCAAAGCTCATATGTTGTGTCTCTAAACCCAAAGAAGTGTGTGTTTTTTGCTGATCAAGGAAAGCTCCTAGGATAGATTGTATCAAGAAACATACTAGCAATTGATCTTGAGAGGATGGAAGAAATTATCTTCCTCCCACTTCCTAGTCACAAGAAAGGATTGCAAAGCTTTCTTGGTAAGATCAAATTAATGAGAAGGTTCATCCCTAATCTTTCTTCCATGGTGAAACCTCTTATAGCTATGTTGAAGAGGAATCTGATGTTCACATGGACCAAATAAGGGAAGGCCAATTTTGAGGAGATCAATAAATCAATTGCATCGACTCCCAGTCTTGTCAACCCCAATTTTGATAGAGAATTTATCCTCTAATCTCTTGGAGAAGATTCAAGTATATAAATTGTTCTAACATAGTTAAATGAAGAGAATTTGGAAAAGCCCATTGCTTTCTTTAGTGAAGGGCTTAAATATTATGAGGGCAGATATAGCTATGTAGAGAATCACATCCTTGTTGTTGTAAGGGCTCTCAAAAAGTTTAGATATCTTCTATCTTATAACAAGGCCCAACTCTTGGCCACACATGCAAGTTAGAAGGAATTCCTCTATAAAAAATATATCAATGAGAAAATAATTGGATGGAATACTAAATTCATTGAGTATTTCATTGATATTAAGACCACCAAGCTTGTGAGAGGCAAGGGACTATGTGAGAAAATGGCCTCATCTTTTGAGGCACCTAAAGAGATCACCCCCTTAATACAAAGTAAGAAAACACTAGAGAATGAAGATTAGAATGGTTTTTTGTATGATATGACTACCTTCTTGATGTAAGGAAGGTATACACAAGACCTAGATAGAGTCAAGACAAGATAACTCAGATTACAATCCATCCCTTATGTCTTGGTGGATGGAATATTGTTTAGAAATGATTTTGATGGAATCCTACTAAGGTGTATTCAAAATAATTAGATCAAAAATTTATTAAAAGAATTCCATGATGGCCCTCTTGTTAGTCACTTCTTAACTAAGATTATGGAAATCAAGATAATGAGGGGTTATTATTATTGTCCAAACTTGTTCAATGACTATCACAAGTGGGTGAGAAAATGTGAGAAATATGCATTCTTCTCATGAAAGAAAAGAGTGGCTACTCTTCCTCTCCATCCTATTCAAGTGGACCATCCTTTTGTTGAACGTCTTGATTTCATTGGACCAATAGATTCACCTTCTAGCTCTAGTCACAAATAGATATTGATAGCCAAAGATTAATTCACAAAATGGACAAAAGTAGTAGCTTTGAGATATACGATAGAGGCTTTGGTGGTTGAGTTCATTGATGGAATATTGACTAGATTTGGTTTTGCACAAACTATCATATCAGATAATGCCAAATCTTTTGTTGGAAATCATATATACTCTTGGGCTCTAGAATATGGTATATAGTTGAGCACTTCCTCAAATTATTATCCCTAAGGGAATGGCTTGGCCAAATCTTCCAATAAGAACCTTATCAGAATAATGAAGAGGATAATTGAAGACAATCGAAGATGTTGGCATGCCAAGTTGAAGACTTTCCTTTTGGCTGATAGAATTACAACCAAGAGAGAAATTGGGAGCTTCATTTTTATGTTAGTATATGGATGGGAAGAAAGGCTCCCTATTTCACTTGAGTTCCCCTCTCTTCAACTAGTTCATCAGTTGGAGCTAGCTAAGAATGATTCTATGACAATTTGGCCAATAGAACTCATTTAATTTGAAGAGAATAGGAAAAAAGCTATACATACTTTTGAGGCACATTAGCAAAAGGTCAAAATAAGTTTTGACAAGAAGACTATGGCCAGAGTTTTCAAAGAGAGAGACCTTGTTCTAAGGTGGAATGTAGATAGAGCTCAACCTAGTAGGCACTCAAAATTTGATCGCATGTGGAGTGGGTCATATGTTATCACCAGTTGTAAGGAGGCCAACACTATCCAACTATCCAAGCCTGATGGTGATATTCTACCAATTCTAGTGAATGGAACTCACCTTAAACCTTTTTTTGAGAGAAGGTTAAAAGGTTTTCTATATATAACAGAGCAGTTTCTTATTTTCAATAAATGCACAAGCATAGGTCGTATCTCTTTGAGATGAAATTTTTTGAAGTTTTGTAATTGTAGAAGAGGTAGAGTTTTCTGAGGTTGTAGGAGGAATGGCAAGGCTAATTTTTCATGGCTCCAACCCAATGGACATAAGCTACAAAAAACAACACATCTAGAGCTAAGCTTTGAAGAAATTGGTGGGTAACCAACAAAAATAGGAGCATCACTTTGTTAATTCTACTGATGCAATTGTCGATGGGAATTTAGCAACTGTAAGATTTTTCACTTTTCATCAAATCACAAGGCCACAAAATGTATGTTGATGCGAGAGAAAAAGTTATGTAGGAACAAAATAGTGATTTCTCCTTGAGCTAGATACGTCAATGAAATTTGTAAAACCATAGCAAACACAAGAATTAAAAGAGATCACACAACTAGAAATAACACAATAAACTTTTGGCTCAATCACAATTCCATGAACACGAAATTCACAAAAAAATGAACACATTTATGCAAGAATCACTACACTCCAAATGTGAGCACCAAAAGCATAATTTTATTGCAAAATAATGGTGGCCCCAATTACATATTACAATGGAGAATTTATAAGAAATAATCTCCTCAATTTTTATTGAGACTGAGAGATATCTTCATGCAATAATATGCTTTTATTTTAATAAAACAAACTAATTATATACAAACTAGAAATCTAACTAGTGCTTAGTAGGACTCCATCCATTTTATATTCATTAATTGGATGCATGAGCCATTACATGTCATAGAACAAAGAAGTTATGAGAGAGAAAAGAATAAGAAAGCCTTCAGTTGAAGTAGAAGTGTCTGAAAGTGTCCAAAATAGAGTTGATCCTTAATTGGGCATTTGTCAGAGTTAAACTAGTACCATAATGCATTTTCAATGCATGGAAAGCTCTATTTTTTTATCTAGTAGTTAACTCTTATTACACCTCTAGAAAAATGCACCAGCTCAACCTTTGCACCACAGAAGAAGCACTTTTTCTCAAAATAGTGCACCTGCACACCTGCACACCTTAGAAGAAGCATAGTTTCTCAAAATAGCACAATTGCACACCTCAGAAGAAGCACATTTTCTCAAAATAGTGCACCTATGCACCTTAGAAGCACATTTTCTAAAAATAGTGTACCTCTACACCTGCACACTTGCACACCTTAGAGGAAGCACATTTTCTCAAAATAGTGCACCTATGCACCTGTGTAGCTATGCACTTTGATGAAATTTGTGTTGGGTGCTCAATTTACCAAAAAATCAATGTTCTCAATTTTGAAAATGGTTTTTGGGTTTTTCTCAAATGGGGTTTTAGATCACTTTTGTGTACTTACTTTGATCCATTTGATAATTTATACCCTTTTATAGCCAAATTTTTTTCATAAACCTGAACTTCTGCTTCTAAAATCCCAAGGTGCATGTGTTGAATCTTGTTATTAATAGTTGCATAAGATGAAGAACACATTCTAGTTCATATGTCTAACCTCCATATCTTTGATCTTTTCTTCTCTCCAACAATCTGATCCTTCTAGGTCAGAGACCAAGTAATCTAGATTATCCAAAATGATCAAATCTTTGGAAATGTTGCATACCTTTTTACAAGTTTTTCTAGGTCCTTTTAAGTAGCTTTTTTGGAGGTGTTCTACTCAAAATTTCAAGTTGAAACCTTCATTGGTCCCTAAAACTAGGCAATCAAATGCTCCCTATTTTAAGGACTAAAATTAGATTTCTAGCTCCTCTTTCCAATGGTGTAAACAATTTTAAATTCTAAGCTCTAGGTCAAAAGTTATGACCCTGACAAGTTAAGGACACCTTTTTATCCACACAAAGAAGAAAATATTAGTTCGTAGAGTTGAAAAATACTTAATTAAGACAAACCCTAATGACACCAGAAAAAAAAAACCCTAAAAACTAGTTACTCAAAAACACCAAAAAAACCTTTAATTTTAACCTTAGAAAGCACAAAAATGTGTACTCGCAGTACCAGATAGGGGTGCATCATTCCTTATAGAAGTTCTTAAAATTGGGTGTATAGTAGCACACCTCCTGGTGTGCACTAATGCACACCCTTCTTCAAACTTTTAAGTGTGAATGTTTATGATCTTAGGTGTGCATCAGAAGACCCAATTAGGTGCATTTTTGTGCACCTAAATGTACTTTTTATGTTCATTTTTAAGTTTCTAAAGAGTTTTTTAAAGATCAAAAGTTTATGGAATAAGGCGCGCCGCAGTGCACTTAGACAAGTGCGTAGCTACGCACCTCATTTTCTTGTGTTTCAACTTTTTTTTGTTAGTGTTTGTGAGGTGGAGAAGAGGTGATCCACACCTCTACTAGTGTAGAGCTATGATTCTTAAGAACTCAGAATGAAGACAATGAAGATAGTGTGAAGGGAAAAAGGATAGTGGGATCCAGCACACCCCTTTGAAATTTGGCACACTAGAACACCTAGGAAGGTGCATTGGTGCACCTTTATTTTGTAAAAATTATTTATACTCTTAGAATTCAGGTTTTCAAGATCGAGGTTTTTGAACCAGGACCCAAATCTAAGTAGAAACACTAGAGAAAACCCTAGAAAAGACTCAGACCCTAGACTAGTGATCTGATAAGCTAAAAAAATAAAGCAAGGGGTCCCCATTTCTAGTCAAAATGGGGTGTGCATTGTGAAACCACAAAAAATAGCCCCAACAAAAAGGAAGAAATGATAAAGGTATTTCTTCATCAGCAAACATTAATCTCATATGTGTCAAACATGAAATAAATCCCAAATATTCCAAGCATAATTCAAGTCACTTTATAGTCAAAACCTCAAAATCTTGAATCTCCAAGTTCATTGTGTGTTCAGTGTATCCATTTCTTCAAATTCTAAAAATGTAATCTATCAAAAGTTTCTAAAAACTCGGAAAAAATATTCTACCCCCTCTAGCTCATCCA
This sequence comes from Cupressus sempervirens, assembly GCA_028749045.1. Classification (NCBI taxonomy): domain Eukaryota; kingdom Viridiplantae; phylum Streptophyta; class Pinopsida; order Cupressales; family Cupressaceae; genus Cupressus; species Cupressus sempervirens. The sequence continues at coordinate 688,966,491 of CM053790.1, forward strand.
TCATGAATCTTCATGAAAGTTGTTTATCAATCATTTGTCTAACCAGATGAGAGAATCAATTCTGGGGGCTCTTGGTGGGTTATCACTTTTTCATTTGAATTCCTAGGAAATCTTTGATTATTTTCTCCATATAGCTCATAGTGTCTCCATTTGATTCTTTGATGAAGTAATGCTTTGGTGCTGGATAACTTTTTTAGACTGCATATCTCTTTTATGAAATTACCTATCACAGACTTTATAGAACCTTCATTTTTAACACCTTTATTTTCTTTTTTAATTTTCTTTCTATATCCTAAATATGCTTAGACTATGTATCAAAGACATTGGTGTCATTTCTTAGATTCAATCTTTTGTGAACATACCTTGCATTCTCTTTTAAAAACCTTTAGAAACTCTCATGCCCAACAATGATCTTAGCAATTCCTTTGAGAAAATCCTTGATCTATTTGAACTCTAGTGAGGTTTGGACTATCCCTTGTTACCTTCAACCCTTTTTTGATGATGCCTGAGTTAATCAATCTTTAAATTTGCAAAGTGTTTAGAACTTGTTGATCTTTAATTCTGAATTCAAGACTAAATGTCCCCTATTTCTGCAAACATCCATTCCTTGGTTGCTATAAGAAACAAAATCCTAAGAATATTTTGACAATGAAATACGTCTTCCCAAAAGTTGAAACCAAAAAGTTATTTAATGAGATACATCAAGATAAAATCTTGAGTGCACCTAAACCCTGAACTAACACAACTTTGAAATAAAAAAGAAACAAAAAGAAATGAAACCCAAACAAAAAGTCTCAACTCAAAGAAAACTAACACCTAACTAGAAAGACTAAAAAGACTAAGAAAAATAGAAACAAAAGAAAAAAACAAAACTTATCTACAAAATACCTTGAATAAAAAGAATGCCAGGTAGTTGCTAGTAGATTTCTCATGATGTGTAATACTAATGAACCACCCTATATAGTCCTAAGAAAAGTTGACTTGTCTTTTCACTCAGAAAAATAAAATTTGGACAATCTTGTTTCAAATTTTGGACCCAAATCACACAAAATTAGGAGCTATGGTAACTCTTTATGACCATGATTAATCCACAAACAAGTTCTCTTTCCTTTAGCATTAAATTCAAATTGAAAATCATCAAACTGAGAGGGATAATGTGAAAATATCACCTAATCCACAATAGGGGTACACTTACACATTGAAATCTCTCCTTCCTATGGTCTTATCTCATGGTTCACAACTCCACACATACATGGAAATACATTAGGTTCCTTCAGACTAGAAAAATCAATCACCAACCTTCCTTTTGATTTAAAGGATTAATTACTATCATCGATCAAAATGTTTTCTCCCTCATGTCCCAAAGAGGCCTATTCAAAATCATAATTTCCCTCCATTGCAATCTCCCAAGCTAACAAGAAATCAGGACAACTTTCTTCTAAATGGAACCCAAAAGGAAGGATTCTACATGACTCAATTATTGCATGGTTTAATATATGTGTAGAATACGCACAAATAGACATTTCCTCAGTCAATCATGAGACTAAATTGAGCACTCTATCCATCTCTTCTAATGAAAAATCTTTTTTTGAGGGAGGTATCTTTTCATTATCCAATGGGGAATCAATATCATAGTAGGAAGAATTGGTATCTTCTTCTTGATGACTTTCCAATTCAAATATCTTACCAACCTCAAGGTCTTCTACATTTCCATCACTTTTTGCAACTTCATGGAGTTTTGGAACTTCAAGATTTTATGCGTCCTCAAAATTTCTTGGCATATCCACACTTAGTGAAACATCAAATCTTGGAAGAATTTCTTCATTGAATGGGAACACAAATTCCTCTTAATAATTTTTATCATTTTTTCCTCCTATAGATTTATCATATGATTCAAATGTCATTGCACTAAACTGCAATGGTTGTTCCTTTGTGATTTGGGGAGGCTAATCCAAAACATCATTGTACCCATATTCATTTTTACTTGGTCTCATATCTATAATACCATTATTCTCATTGTTGATGTTATCATAGGGGCCATATTGTTTTTTAGCTTTGATTTTGAGAATAACTATCCTGGGAAGCAAGTTGTCTTGGATGATTGCCTTGATTTCTTAAGGAATTGAACTTTATTCTAAGAAATTCATTAGATAAAAGAGACATCATCTCCTTCATAGCCTTAAAATCTCTAGCCCAATTGTTTTCTACTTCAAGGCATGCAACTTCCTTTTGGAACTCATACGCTAAATATGTAATTGTTGAAATTGGAGCAGCAACAACCTAATTTGTGAATGTAATAGCCTCTTTGAAGACCTCGTCAATGGTATCAATGTCTCTGAGTGGGAGCCTTAGAAAAAAAGAAGTTAATGAATCCATTGTTCCAAAATAGATCTAGATGATAGCCTCTTGTGGTATAATGTAAGAAAACTCCATTCTTTGATACATCCTATAGAAGCGATGATTAAACTATGAAATAGTCTCATGGGGATCCCTCTTAATCAAGATGAAATGATTATATAAGATAGTTGGATCAATATAGATCTTGAATTGTTCTATAAAATTGCTCTCAAAGTAGTTCCAATCTGTTATTGATGTTGGGTGAAAATTGAGGTACCAATTGAATTCCATTTCCCCCAAAGTGTAAGGGAAAAGGTGACATACCATGTCCATATGCCGAATTTGGTTTCAATTATAGATCTCCTTGAAAATTTTAATATCATCTTCTATTGTTCATGATTCTCTATAGATGAACCATGAGCAAATTTTTTTAGGATTTTTGGACAAGTCATGTAATGGTCTAGTTAGATTCAAAGATGAAATTTGGGCATTGAAGAAAGACATAGTCCATAATGATGTGAATCTATGAAGTAGAATATAGAGCAGATGAGGATTATGGGATATGTAATGCAAATGGGTGGAGTTCTTGGTATCCCTTTATCACTATGATGCTTGTGAAAGTTGCCAAGTTCTAGGAACTTGTGTTTATTCTAGGAAAGTGCACTTTTGAAGAAGAAAACTTTATCAAAATAGCAGACCAGTGCACCTATGCACTAGCACATCGTTGCACCCACGCATAAGTACACCTGCGCACTAACGCACCTCCTAAAATTTCACAGACTTAGTTTTTTTTTTTTCTTCTTCTTTTTTTCTTTCTTTTCTTTGTAGAATTTTCAATCAACAACTTTGGTTTTTTTAGCTGAATAGTTTACAAACCCTCCTTCTAGAAACCCTTCTATTGAGCTATCATTTTGCATGATGCTTAATGATAGAAATCCTTTTGAACTCCTCTCTCAAAAAGTCAATCTTGGGGATCAACTCCAAGGTTCTCGGTGATCTTGTGACCTACTAGAATCTGCTCAGTTTAAAATAAATGCATTTTTTCATGAGGAGGCCTTTGTTGGTTTGAATCAATTTTGGATAAAATGACCAACCTGCTTGTTGTTTCAAGATTAAGAAACAAAGATATATGTTTTTGGTATTTTCTATTTTTTGAATGAGTGCAATCTTACAATGCAACTATATGAATTCCTAAATTAACCAAGGGTTAGCAAAGAAAATAACAAAGATAAGGAAATGAGAAAATTAATAATATAATATGGAAATAAAATCCTAATAGACATAAGCTATGGAGAAAACATGTCTGCAAGTTAAGGCTTTGAAGAAATTGATGGGTAACCAATGAAAATAGGAGTAACGCTTCCTTAATTCCACTAATGCAATTGTCAATGGGAATTTAGCAATCGTAAGATGTTTCACTTTTCATCAAATCGCAAGGCCACACAAAGCACACTCATACAAGACAAAAAGTTATGTAGGAACAAAATGATGATTTATTCTCAAGCTAGATATGTTAGCATAATTTGTAGAACCGTAGAAAATACCAAAATTAAAAGAGATCACACAACTAGAAGTAACGCAATAAACTTTTGGCTCAATCACAATTCCATGAACATAAAATTCACAAAAAAATGACACAATTAGGCAAGAATCACTATACTCCAAATGCAAGTACCAAAAGCATAATTTTATTGCAAAATAATGATGTGCTAATTACATATTATAATAAAGTATTTATAAGAAATTGTCTTCTCAATTTGTGTTGAGAGTGAGAGATATCTTCATGCAATAATATGCTTTTAATTTAATAAAACAAACTAATTATATACAAACTAAAAATTTAATTGGTGCCTAGTAGGACTCTATCCATTTTATATTTATTAATTGGATGCATGAACCTTTACACATCATAGAACAAAGAATTAATGAGGGAAAAAAATAAGAAGGCCTTCAGTCAAAGTAGAAGTGTTTGGAAGTGTCCAAAATAGAAGTTGATCCTTCATTGGGCATATGTCAGAGTTAAACTACTATCAAAATGTGTTTTTGATGCATGGAAAGCTCTATTTTTTGAGCTAGTAGTTAACTATCGGCACACCTCTAGAAAAGAACACTAGCTCACCTGTGCACCTACACACCTTAGAAGAAGTACATTTTCTCAAAATAGTTCATCTATGCACCTGGGCACCTTAGAAGAAGCACATTTTCTCAAAACAATGCACCTGCACACCTGTGCACCTCAAAAGAAGCACATTTTCTCAAAATAGCACACCTATGCACCTGTACACCTCAAAAGAAACACATTTTCTCAAAATACTACACCTACGTACCTCAAAAGAAGCACATTTTCTCAAAACAACACACATACATAGCTGTGCACCTTAATGAAATTTGTATGAGGTGCTCAATTAGCCAAAAAATCAAAGTTCTCAGTTTTATAAATGATTTTTGGGTTTTTCTCAAATGGGATTTTAGATCACTTTTGTGTACTTGCTTTGATCCTTTTAATGATTTATACCATTTTTATAGCCAAAAAATTTTATAGACCTAAACTCCTACTTCTGAAATCCCAAGGTGCATGTGTTGAATCTTGTCATTAATAGTTGCATAAGATGAAGAACCTATTCTAGTTCATATGTCTAAACTCTATATCTTTGATCTTTTCTTCTCTCCAACTATCTGATCCTTCTAGGTCAGAGACCAGGTGATCCAAATTGTCCAAAATGATCAAATGTTTGAAATTTTTCATACCTTTTTACAATTTTTTCTAGGTCCTTTTAACTGGATTTTTTAGAGGTCTTCTACTCAAAATTTTATGTTGAAACCTTTATCAGTCCCTAAAATTGGGTTGCTAAAGGACCACTATTTTAGGGACTGAAATTAGATTTCTAGCTCCTCTTTCCAATGGTGTAAATAGTTTTGAATTCCAAGCTCTAGGTCAAAAGTTATGACCTCAACAAGTTGAGGATGCCTTTTTATCTACACAGAGAAGCAAATATTAATCTGTAGAGTTGAAAATAGTTGATTAAGACAAACCCTAATGACACCAGGAAAAAAACCCTAAAAATGACTTCCTCAAAAACACCAAAAAACCCTTAATTTTAACCTTAGAAAGCACAAAAGTGCACACTAGCAGCACTAGATTGGTGTGCATCATTCCTTACACAAGTTCTTAAAATTGGGTACACACCATCGCACCTCCTTGGGTGCGCTAATGTGCACTTTTTCTCAAAAATTTAAGCGTGAATGTTTATGATCTTAGGTGAATAGCAGCGTACCTAATTAGGTGCATTTTTGCGCACCTAAATGTGCTTTTTATTTTCATTTTTAAGTTTTTAAAGTTTTTTTAAAGATCAAAGTTGTATGAAATAATGTGTGGAACAATGCACCTAGACATAGGTGCATAGTTGCACACCTCATTTTCTTGTGTTTCAACTTTGTTTTGTTAGTGTTTGTGAAGCTATGCACCTCATTTTCTTGTGTTTCAACTTTTTTCTGTTAGTGTTTGTGAGGCAAAGAAGAGGTGATCCACACCTCTACTAGTGCAGAGATACAGATCTTGAGAACTCAGAATGAAGACAATGAAGATAGTGTGAAGGGAAAAAGGGTGGGGAGACCTAGCACACCCCTTTGAAATTTTGCAAAATAGGATGTGCCTTTGTTTTGCAAAAATGACTTTTACTCTCTGAATTTAGGTTTTTGAGATTTAGGTTTTTAATCCAGGACCCAAATCTAACAACAAACACTAGACAAAATGATAGAAAAGACTCAGACCCTAAACTAGGGATCTAATAAGTCAAAAAAATAAAGTAGGGGGTCTCTATTTCTAGCCAAAATGGGGTGTACATTTCGAACCCACAAAAAGTCCACTAGTCCATTCTTAGTAGAAAATCATCCAACCTCAGTCGCCATAAATGTTAGCCATTTTTGCACTTGCCCCCTCATTTCTAATATTCAAATATCTACGTTGACAACCTTGCTTACATTCATTGACGTGTCCATTAATTTCCATGCAAGCTAATAGGGATACAAAAAATTTTGACTTTTCTTTTTATCCCTAAGCCTTATAAAATTCATATCGAAGGAAGCATTCAAACTGCAATGATACAATTTTTCCATTTTTTATGATCACAACTAGTTAAGGCTTAACCATCAAAGGGGTTGCAAATGCGTGAAAAATGTCAATTTCAATGGCAATGTAGCATCATAACTCAAAGGGCTAGCATCCAATTTCATGTCACAAGGTTGTGACTAACCATACATTGTATGATCATAGGCCACCTCAAGTTTAAATAGATTTAGTTACAACCATGCGAAGTTAACCACAGTAATCTATTATGTACTTTCACATCATTGTAAGTGCTCGATGCTAACATAAGGTTAGAGTAGTGACATAGTGAAATACCTTGTTCTCTCATTCATAGGGTTAGAAGATAGGTTGATGTTTTAAGTGGTGATTGTGTGAAAAGAAAAGAAAATAATCAAAGATTTCATCATTCGTGACTTTTCACATAATTAAGGTATAATTGAGGTTAATGCAATGGTGTGGCAAAACACCTTGATCACGTGGTCAATGGAATTAAATGTTGAATGCTAGTTGAGGTCATAATGGTGTGACAAGATGACACATGTCATGGTAGGGTTTTAGTAAGATGATCTAGTGATGATTTTGCAAGGTGGATACATGTCAATATCTTGGGGATCTCATCAAATTAGATGAAGGAATCACTCAAGAGGCCCATGATTGTCCTAGCTTCAAAATCTTAGCAAATCAATGTCTGGTGTAGTCCATCTTTCTGAAGATGCATGATGTTTAGTCAAAGTAGGGAAGTGAGCATTTGCTACGTGTCATGGTTGGTTGGGTGCTTTTGAGGTCTCTTCATTGCATCATTGCAAGGATCAACTGACATCTAATGTAATCAAATTTTGAAGGAGTGTCTCTTTGATAGATGTAGACTGGTTTTGATTCATCCATTCCTTCAAAAGGCTTCAATTTTCCAAGTTGTGATGTTACAAAATTCAAAGATTCATAGTCAATCTAGTGTTTTGCATTGTTGCATGTAGTTTAGGATGATCTAAGGTCTAAGTTATAAAGGGGAAATCTCCTTTTTTTGCTCATTTGTGGGGTTAAAAGATGGATTAGGGGTTAAGGTTTTGATGGAGTGATCAATGGTAAAGCATATGGTTTTCACACAATCATAGGTGTATGAAGTGTAGTCAAATTTTGGGTCCTAATAGTGCGAAGAGTTTCATCTATAGTTGGGGTCTGTGTTCTTGCAACTTCACTAGGAGTTAATGTTAACCTATGATCAGGGTTGCAATGAAGAAAAATTCTACGTTTGCATTTTTATAGCTTTAGGACTATGGCTAAGAAAATAAGTTGTGAGGTTATGAAATGGTGAAGAAGATTAGCCTAACTAAATTCACAACATCACAAGGGTAAAGCATGTCTAATGTCTAGTAGTCGCGATGTAGCGACAAAGGAAAAATGAACATCATAGGAATACATCATAACTATTGTAAGAACAATAGGAACATAATAGGAACTAACCACTATAGGCCAAAAGGCCCATAGACTCTGAACACCATCTAAACTTCTCTATGCCTATTGGTTTTGTCAATGCATCTGCAACATTCTTTATAGTATCTACCTTCTCTAAATTTAGCTTTCCATCTTCCACCATATCTCTCAGAAAGTGAAACTACACATCAATGTGCTTTGTTCTAGCATGGAAAGTTGGATTCTTTACAAGGCAAATAGCACTCTGATTATTGCACCAAATAGTAATCTATCCTGTATCAACACCAATATCAAAACACAATTTCTTAAGCCAAATGGCTTCCTTACAAGAATGACTAGTTGCCATGTACTTATTTTCTATAGTGTACAAAGAAATCATAGGTTGTCACTTACTCATCCAACTAATGGCACCACCAAACATAGTGAACACATAAGCATTAGTTCATTTCCTACTATCAATATCACATGCCCAATCTAAATCCACAATCCCATGAATACAAACTAAATGTAGATCTCCAAAAAAGATACCATGATAACAAATGAATTAATCTAATGTAACCTTCAAATATCTAAATTATCTCCTAACTGCATCCCAATGTACCCATCCAGAATTAGCCATAAATTGGCTCAAAATCCCCACTACTTGGGAAATGTTTGGTCTAGTATAGACAATAGCATCCATAAGACTACCAACTACACTAACATAAGGTACTATATTCATCTCCTCCACCTCACTAGGAGATTTTGGATAATCATCTACAAATAACTTTGTTCCCATAGAAACAATAACACACAATGGTCTATAATCTACAATGATGAACCTATCCAACATAGACTTCACATACTTACTCTAACTCAATCAAAGTTTTCTATTAGGCCTATCCCAACTGAATTCCATACCCAATATGTACCTTTCTGCCCCAAGATCTTTCATCTCAAACTATGTTGACAACTAAGATTTAAAATCAAAATTCATACCCTTACCCTTCCCAAACAACAACAAATCATCAACATATAATGCAACAATAAGAAGGCAATCATTTTCAACTTTGAAATAAACACAATCATCTGATTTCAATCTTACAAATCCAATTGACAACACAAGGGCATCAAACTTAAGGTACAACATCCTAGGAGATTATTTCAAACCATACAAAGACTTCTTTAGTCTACAAACCAAAGATTCTTTACCTTTAACAATGCAGTGCTCGGGTTATGATATACAAATCTCTTCCTCCAAATCACCATGAAGGAAATTTGTCTTCACATCCATCTATTCTATCTCTAAATAATATAATGTAGAAAGAGAGAACAAAAATCTGATGGATGTCAAATTTGCAATAGGAGAGAATATTTCACCATTATCTATTCCTTTTACTTATGAGTAGTGGCCACAGTTTCAACCAAAAACTTTTGTTCTAGACCAGGTCCACTAAGCATACTCCTAGCCTTCTCCATCAGTGTCCTATTCATTATTTCTACAACCCCATTTGGTTGTGGGGTATAAGGAGTTGTCTTCTGCCTCTCAATACCTCATTCTTTATAGAATTGTTCAAACTCTACTAAGCAAAAATCACCAACATTTTTAGTTATCACACACTTAATCTTCTTACTAGTCTAATTCTCTACAAGGGCCTTAAATTCCTTGAATCAACAAAAGACTTGTCTCTTACTTTTTAGGAAATAAATAGATGTCCTTCTACTATAATTGTCTATGAAAGATGCAATAAATATAGACTTCAAGATTGAATGAACTTTTACATGACTAAATACATTAGAATGAATAAGATCCAAAACATTAGAAGATTTTTGATAACTAGAGTAAAATTGGACATGATTTTTTTTAACATAGACACAATGTTTATAGAAGTCAAACTCGAGATTACAATCATTTAACCCCTCAACGAGGTTCATTTTTTTTAGGGTTGACCCTTCTAACCAATGTGGCCAAATCTCATATGCCACAGCGTTGTCTTTTCTATAGGAAGCTTTCCTTCCAATGTGTTTACACCCTTAGGTACACATGTTGCACTGCCATCAGAACCAGTAACCACAATCTTCTTTACTAATTGTTCAGATGGTGCAGATGAAGAGATGGTTGCTCTCTTCTTTGAAACAGAAGAACTATTACATTGAGAAATGCATGCATCAAGCTGAAATAGAGTACCTCTCCTAGTACCCTTAGCAAGCACCATAGCTCCTCTCATCATCTTGCATCCATCTTTAGAAAAAATAACTTGCACACCTAAATCATTTAGCATACTTACAAATAATAGGTTTCGTGCCAAACTAGGGATGTGCATTACCCTATTGATCCCCTTTACTCATCCATCAGGGAATCTGATCATGACTTTTCCTCATCCAACTATATTTAGGTGAGAATCATCATCCAATTACACCTTTCCACCATTGAACAACTCATACTTTGAGAACTAGCTTCAATGAGAGGTCATGTGGAAAGAAGCAATTGAGTTTATCAACCATACATCATCAAATGCATGTGTTGCCAAGGTTGTCATGAAATCATCGCCCTCTAGAGATTTTTCTAAACCTAAATTTGAGGCATTCTTCTTCTTATTTGGCTCTTTATAGTCTTTATGAAAATGCCTAGTCTTATCACAATTCCAAAATTTTTCCTTGGACTTTCTAGGAGTCTTTGATTTTCCATGAGATTTGGATCTACCCTTTCTAGAATACTTGTCATTTTTCTTCCCTCTATTATTGGATCTACTAAAAACAACAAGAGCTTCCTTAGAAAAATTTGAAGACTTTCTCTGCATCTCCTCAGATAATAGTGAAGAAAGCACATCATTCATTTTGCAACTGACTAAAGTACTTCCAAGAGCCATCACAAGATGGTCCCATGAATCTGGCAAGGAACATAATAGGGTTATACATCGATCCTCCTCCTCTATCTTCAAAAAAAATGATGTCAACTTTTTAATTAGTAAATTAAAAGCATTTATATGATCTATAATAGATCCTCCTTCCTCCATTCTTAGAGAATACAACTTCTTCCTCAAGAACAACTTGTTCACTAGAGATTTGGCCTAATACATAGACCCAAGTTGTGTCCACAAACTATTTGCATTCTTCTCATCAAGAACATTTAGGAAAATTGAATCAACTAGACAAAGTCTAATGAGACCCTTAGATTTCCAATCCTTGAGATCGCAATCTACTTAGATATTGTTGTGGGTCTCACATCAAGTGAAGCCACGTCCCATAAATCACAATCTTTAAGCAAGTTTTCCATCTTGAGTTTCTACAACTCAAAATTATTGCCAATAAATTTCTACACCTTCACTTTTTTGTATGATGAACTAGTCATCTCAATCTACAAATAAGATTTAAAATGCTCTACACAAAACTCCCACTCAACCTAAGATTAGTGTAGAAAACCCTACCCAACAACTAGGATCAAAAGTTGATCAAGCTCTAATACAACTTGTAAGAATATGTAGGTGTGGAAAGAACTTCGTACACTAATCCCTTAAGGAAATTATTGTGCAATTTCTATTTAAATCCTTACAATTTCATAGTCGATGTTATGTAAACAATAATATTACAGTCAACCATGAATGTAGAAAATAGATAGAGAGAGAAAACACAAACACAAAAATATGCTAGTGGCAAAAAACCTTTTGGTAAAACAACCCCACCCATCCAAAACCTACATAATGTATTACCTTCAACACAAAGGTTACAACACACTTGCAATGCAAGTTCTTTTAGGACACAAAAGACAAATCCAGTTGCAACAAAACATAATCAACAATAAACTTTCACTCTCTCCTATCTACAACCCTAAAGTCACTTATATCATGCACTTTTCATTTTAGGGAAACTTCCAAAGAAGAACTGTATCAGGGTTTTACCACTCTCTAAAAAAGTAGGAACAAAAAAAAAATTCAAGGCAATGCCCTAAACCCCACATGCTAGATGGAGACTAGTGCATATAGTACCCACTGATTAATTTCTACATGTATTCATGTGTTCAACCATCATCACATCTTCCAAAGATAGCTCTTATGCGTCATAGGAATCCATCATAACTATTTCAGTCATGATCTCCTTGCACACAATTCAAGATGTTGACACATGCAAGCGGAGTGACACATCATCATGCCAACTAGATATCTACACTCACACTTAATTATATTATTTGAAAAAAATACATTTACAAAAAAAATTATCCAAGGTTGAAACACCTTATTCCTAACAAAATGCATATCATGATCGATCTAGCTTTGATTCGATCTCTTGTGGCTAAGTGCACTCCTTTTCCTTCTCATTTTGTCATATCAAGAGCAATTGCATTTCATGATTAGATTTTCTTCTGATTCTTAGTTATTGCTCTCATCTGTAATCTAATCTCATGGTCAAGGTAGTTCAAACTCAAGGTTGTATATAGATTACGCCTGCATCATATAAAGGAAAGTTTTTTTTTTTTTGCAAAAAATCTTTTATCTTAGATATCTGATTATTGATCTCTCTTTCTATTATTCTACAGATATTCTCTATAAATATTCTTTCCTTTTATTCAATAGAAGTCATTGCTAAATTTTATCCATTATTAGCCAATCAAATGTGTGCAAACTATTAATCCTCATTTTAAATGATGTATTTTGATCATTTCCTCACCATGTGATCATATTCATTTTAGTTAACTAATATGTTAAGTGAATCTTTCATATTCATTGTATTTTTATGTTATCTATTAACTTGTCTATAGTTTCATTTTTCAATAAATATAGGTAGTGGCATGTCTTGTGGAGTCTATTGGATTCTAGTGCAATTATTGGAAGGAAGTAAATCAACATTCTATTTGGTGTATCACCCCTATAGATTAGATTAGGTAGTTGATTTTCATGTATTTCCTTTCCCTTTTCCTTCAAAAGAGTAGTTAGGTGCATCTTGATAGTAAGGAAGTCGACCTTCTTAGAAGACTCAATCTCATTGCTCAAATCCCACAACTTGGATATTGTTTCCATGTTACACAAAGCCTCTTAAGGGTCATACTTTAAACAAGGGTGTATAATTTTGTGTCAAAATAAAACAAAAATTAATTTGATCTCACCAAACATAGATATTTCCAATTATTTCTTCATCTCATCTGTAAATGACTTGCATAATGCATCCTTTCCTCCAAATATGATATCATCAACAAAATTTCCAGATAGAAATATCTAGGATGAAAGGGTTAACCTATGACAAATTTTGACACATTTAGTGAGAGGATATCTTTCTAAGGGTCATAGGACCCTTAGGGACATATTATAATTGATTATATGGGTTGAATGGGGTCATAGGTTAACCTATGATCCCTTTCAACATATTTCATGACAACATATGTTCTTATGGGATATAGGACCCCTAAGGACATATTATAATTGATCATATGGGTTGAAGGGGGTCATAGGTTAACCTATGACCCTTTTCAACATATTTCATGAGAATATATCTCCCTAGGGTTCCTAGGACCCCTAGGGACATATTGTAATGGATCATATGGGTCGATGAGGGTCGTAGGATAACCTATGACCCCATTTGATTCATTCAATGATAACATATGTTCCTGTGAGTCTTAGAACCCCTAAGGACATATTATAATTAATCATGTGTGTCGAAGAGGGTCATAGGTCAACCTATGACCCATTTCGACACATTTCATGACAAAATATGTCCATAGTGGTCCTAGGATCCCTAGGGAAATTTCATAAATTCTCATATGTGTTAAAAGGTGTCATAGGTTAACTTATAACCCCTTTTGACATGTCATGACAATATATGTTGCTAGGGGTTTTAGGACCCCTAGGAACATATTATAAATGTTCATATGACTCAAAAAAGGTCATAGGTTTACCTATGATTTCTTTCATTACATTTGATAATAAAATATGTCTATAATGGTCCTATAAAACCTAGGGACATATAATAATTGATCATATGGGTTGAAGGGGATAATAGTTTAGCCTATGACCTCTTTCAACATATTTCATGATAACATATGTCTCGAGGGGTCAAATAACCCCTGAAGACATATTATAATTTATCATAAAGGTCAAAGGGGATCATGTAAGTTCTGAAAACTATAATTAAGACAATAGTTATCTTGTCATTGACGTCAAACCTTATTGGCAAGATAGTTTTCTACCTTATTTGAATGTCATATCAAGATGATTGATGAAGATAATTTGAGAAGATGGACATAACAAAATGACCTAGAGGAAAGGTTGATATATGAAAGGAACTACAATTGGTACTTGAGTAGTTAGACTTTGACAAGATAAAGTGATTATTTAATCATTATAAAAGTGAAGGAGATAGGTGTACTAAAGCCTAGAAGAAGTGATCAAAGAATGACCAGATCCATAGGCTTGACTGAGAAAAAGAGCATGAGATTAAAGAACTTGAAGTTTATGCTAAGTTATTCTAGTATCAACCAAGCACCAATATAAGTTGAGTAAATATAGTATTGACCAAGCATCAATATAAGTGCCAAAAAGGAAAGGTTAGCAGTGACGGAATAATCTAGTGATGATCGAATGTCCAAACATAGTGTTAGTTGAGTGACAATATTTGATAGAAGATGAGGAAATCATGATTTCCATCCAGCATATTTGATTTCATGGAATATGTAAAGCATGTTGAAGTTGAGGATAGATGATTTGGACCATTTAATTCAAGGGAAACCATGTTTGGGTGTTCCTATGAAAGAATTTGAGGCAAAAGTTTAGAGAAGTTTCTAGAAGAGAAAAGTGGATACAAAATTATGGAAGGATTTCATGAATCCAACCTAACCCTAAGATATAGGGTGAGGTTTAAGTGGAAAAATATTAGAATTACTTATTTAAGGAGATACAATGAATAACCTAAATAGAGGTTGGAGTAGTTGTTGATGCTATTGATTGGAAAACATAAGGAGGCTGAGAAGAATTATGAATATTTAAGGTGTGATTTATAAAAAGGATTTCTAATTAGATTAGAGACATGGATGACAATGAAGGTCAGCTAGTGGATCAGCATGTGAACCAAACTATGATCTGTATTTTCAAAGTGAGTTGTATAATTTATTAGATCAAACCTACTATTACTTTCTAACTATTGTATCAATACTAAAATTATTTAATCAAGGTCTACCCAATATTCATTTATAAATCCTTTAATGAAGGTGGCATTGGAATGGAATTTTGTAAAGTCCTCTAACAAGGCCACTCCTAATTGGGAGATTAAATCCTCTAACAGAGGAAAACCTAATAGTGTATTTTATAACCTTTAATAGGGTTGCCTACTAATAGAGCTCACTTTAGAAGAATGATTTTTTTTTGACATATTACTAGTTATTTCCCCAAATTGGGTTTCCATGTTAAATCCTTGTGTCATACTTGTGTGGATGTCATTTGAGAGGAATACCTATTCATTTATTGATTTTTTCAATTTGGTTCATACTAACCTTTCTAGACCTATTGGTGTAAAAATCTACTATAGAGACACATATTTCATTTAATTTTTTGATGATTATTCTAGAATTATGATTGGAATGTCTCTTAAAGAAAAAATAGATGATTTTTAGTTGTTTAAGTGGAATTTGGCCAAAGTTGAAAAGGAAACTTGTAAGAGTCTAAAGTGCTTGAGATCTGATAGAGGAGGAGATTTAATCTCTAATGAATTCAAAATATTATACAATGATAGAGGAAATAAAAGGAAGAAGTTAGCACCTAGGACCCCTCTCCAAAATGGAATAGATGAAAGGAGAAATGGATCAATCATGGATTGTGCCAAAACATAGATGATGGATAAGAATGTATCACAAAAAAACTTGAGAGAAGCTATAAGTACAAAATTTTAGACTTTGAATCAAATACAAGTCAAGAAAGGTAAAATGTTACACCCTTTGAATTGTAGTATGAGTATGCACCTATTATTTTACTATCTTTTGAAGAAAATATTATATACTAAAAGATAATAGAAATTAAAAACTTGATTCTAAAAGTGATGAAGGAATATTCCTAGGATATTACACTAAGATAAAATATTATAAGTGTTTAAACTCTAACAATAACAAAGTTGTGGAAAGTACAAACATTAAAGTTTATGAATATAAATAAAAGAATGAAGTTGAATGTAGGACATAACATGAATATTATAACACATTAATTTATATGGATAAAGTATTCCCCACACCTTACTTGAACAAGAGAATAAAGCTATTAATAGATGTCAAACATCAGGAAGACAATTTTTGAGGAAGAAAAACATGAACTTGAAATCAAACTTTAAGATGAAACTATACAAGAAGAAAGAAGGAAAGAAATTATACTAGCAAAATATGTGAGATGACACCATGCACCTAAAAAAATAAGTGGAGACAAAAATTTAAGATTTATGAAAAGGAAAAGACTTAGAAGTGATACATGTTTAACTTATAAAGTTGAATCTAAATTAGTAAAAGATGCATTGGGGAATGAAGAAATTGAATAGATAGAGAAGAAAAAAACCTAGACACTAGTACCTAGACCAATGGAAAAGAATATTATTGGAATCAAGTGGATATTCAAGTTCAAGCTAAATGAAAAAGAAGAAGTCACAAGGAACAAGGATAGACTAGTATGAAAAGGATATGTAGAAGAAGATAGAAATGATGATGAGAAAACAATAGTCCTAGTTACAAGATTGGAAGGAGTTAGAACACTAATTGACTATTCTTCTTACAAAGGATTTAAAGAGTACCAAATGGATGTCAAATGTTCCTTTTGAAAGGAATATTTGATGAAGAGGTCTACATAGAACAACCAGACAGATTTGTACATCCGATCAAGAAGAACATGGTATGTAAATTATACAAAGCTCTATATGGATTGAAACAATTCCCTAGAGCATGGTATGGAAGGTTACAGAATTATTTATTAATGATTGGATTTGCAAGAACCAATGATAATAATAATATGTACTTGAAGGCTAGAGGTAACAATGAGATGGGTGAACCCACAATAGTGGGTTACACTTTTTTGCCTAAACTGACACTGAACTCTGAATTTTTAAGAAAACGTTCACGTTCAAATGCAAATTCTCATTTAATGATTAGGAATTTGAAGACGAAGTAAACTAGAACCTTTTAGGATTTTGTGTCTAGATTCTAAATGTATTTTTTTTACCTTTTTTTAAATTCATTTTATTGAATTATTTTTTTCCTATGAAAATTGGTATGATATCAAAAACCTGATTTTTAAAGAGTGACACTATTTTTGACACACATAACTTTTTTTCTACAATAGCTATCAATGTGATTCTTTCGAATTTAGTTTTTTAACATCCATACCTAAACCGTAGAGTTGGTCTTATATCTTTATCATTAGTATTTCATATATTATTGTAGTTTGAAGTTGGCATAACACTAATTTAGACATACGTGGCTTTTGACACATGTAACTTATTATATATTTAGCCAATTTAAAAAAAAAAAAAATTGATTGAAAGGTGACTCAAATACGAAGACCATACTTATTTTTCAAAAAAATTATTTTTATATTTACTATTTTTCCATGAGCATCGAATATCTTAGTTTATTTTTTTATAATAAACCTATATTTAATTCATGTTAAAAAATATATACCTAAAATTTTTGAAAAGCACCAAATTCATAGTCATTAGAAAGCTAGTTCAGAGTACTTCAATCATGTGGTCTTCTATCTAGCTAGTTTCGATAGAAACTTAGTTTCTTTCGAAACTATTTTGCAAACTTTTGATAGAAACAAAATTTCTTAGTTTCTATCAAAACTATTCGCAGTTTATAGCCATGGCTAGCAAACTGCTTTCCTAGTTTCGATCAAAACTATCAAGATAGTTTTGATCGAAACTAATAAAGCGGGATAACCCCTATTTCGACCATAGGCTTGTTTCTCTAGTTCACTCCTTAGGGTTTTTCCCTAGTTGACTAGTAAGGAGGTTTTTTTTTCTTTAAAAAAAATTTGTATATAAATATAAGTTTCATTTTTTTACAATTTGCATTTATGTGAAATCAAGTTATTAGCTTTTGAATTGGGAAGAAAGAAATATTTGACAAACTTCAACCTATTTTCGAATTTTGGAGGAAGAATTTACAACATGGGCAATAAAGATAAAAGAGAAAGTAAATATGCATGAAGAAGAACTAAGGAACAAGAAGATGAAAATCATCAAAAACTGCTAGCAAGATACTATCTTAGATCAGGTACACATGCACAATCTTCACAATCTTTTTTCCAATGTATTTAATTAGTTTATTTAGTTAGGATTAGGGTTTAAATCCAATTAGGAATATGATATTTATCTTAAATTATCATTACTAGATTAACTTAATATTAAGAGTTTATTTGAAATTATGTTCATATTTAGGCCATTAGGGTTTATTCAATTATGTCCATATTAGTCCTTAGGGTAAATATTACATTATGAATAAATTTAAATTATGAATTTATTTAGTATGGGAATTACCTTTTTTATTCAATTATGTTAATAATTTATAGTCCATTAAGTTTTATTAGATTATAATTAAATTTAAATAAATGAATTTATTTAGGACGTAGTCAACTAGGACAACCTACCAACATTGGAGAAGGTTCATCCCAAGTTCAAACAGGTACATGTGCATCTCTTGCAAGTATATAATATAGATCTCTCTAGAATTCTTGGTCTCTATCAAAATTTATATCTTTAATTTTTAAATTTAGTGAGCCATATTTCCCCTTATAAACTTACTTGATTTTATTTGTTATATCGTGCACGTGCAACTCTAGTAGATGATGAAAATGTTGGACATGAGGAAATTGAAGATGAAGCAATGGATATTGAAGAACGACCATCTGAAGGTTAGTTAATTTAATCAAGTACATAGTATTTCACTCAAGTTAAACATGTATATATGTATGTACATATATGTCCCCTAAAGAGATTGTATCTTAAGACTTTGTTTCATTTTTTCTTGTGCAGCTCGAGATCAAACAACAAATAAGAATGTTAATCTAGCTCAAAGATTGAATAGAAAAAATAATCATAGAAACATAGACCATTTAATTGAAATGGATGTGGAAAAATTGAGAGAATATGCTAATCAACCTACACATTCTACGAAGAGGAAATTGAATAGAAATTCTAAAGACATAATTGCATAATTTGAGAATCTATCAACAATGGAGAAAACTCAACTATTATCAATTTCACTTCTTAAAGATGAATTAAAAGATCCACTAAGACTATTGGGTATAGATACAAGTATAGGAGGACTTCTAAACTAGAAAAAGATATTGTTGAAAGTGTTAAGGAAGGGTTACATTCCATTGGGGAAAAAACTAGATCTGCAGATAAACCCATTGCATGAAGAGTGATATTGACATCTATTTTAAATAAGAAAACATCCCAAAATAGACAGATCTCTTCATTATCATCTCATTTTGGGTATAGTTGAAAGATAGTAATACATTATCTGAAAAGGAGAAACAATTTGAATGATAGTACATTAGAAGGCAATTGGGCACTAATGTGTAGAGCTCCTCAATCTGACATGATTGGGGAAACAGTTAAGAACTTAGTTATTCAATTTTGGATTGATAATACTCGTCCTTCACCAAATAGAAGAGATATCATCAAGCAGAGGATTGGGCCTAAGGAATATATTCAACACGCAAAACATTGGTTGGATGTCACTCAACATGAATTGTATCTCTCATTTTTTAATTTAAATCCTAACATAAAGATTGGACAAACAATGTTTGAAAGATTGAAGCCCTATTTTGTGAAGATAAATAAATCTTTTGAAACATGTTGTTGTTGATAGCATGTTGAATTTGATCTGTACTATGAAGGGTTTCGAAAGATGATAGAAGAAAGTGGTGGAACTTCTCAAAATACTTTTCCTAAATGACCGAGTCAATTCATAACATCAATCTTATGTGACAAACCAAATGATTGTGGAATAGGTGAAATAGATTGCATAAGAGGAACTTGCGAAACATGTGGTAACTTGACTAAATTGCCTTTGAGAGAAGAAGATACCAATACAACAAGGATGGTAAAATGTAAGAGATATAAGTACATAAAGTCAGAAACAAAAATTGGAAAAGAATCAACAAGTTTAGAATATGTAGAGGATGAGATATTGGCTGGAGAATTTATGTCAAATTTTTGTAAATTGATTCAACCATATATATGCCATGCATAATTTAGGTCCACGAAGTAAATATGTGTGCATATATATGTATATATAGATATATGCATATATGCACATGATATGTATATTTGCACATATATCTATCATGCACGTGTGTATATATGTGCATACGTGTGCATATATATACACACATGTGCACATGATATGTGCAAATATACATATCATGACAAATATCCATGTATATAGATCTATTTATGTACATATATATATAATGCACACTGTATCATTTTGAGACCTTGATATCAATGTTTGATTAGTTTTAGGATTAGGGTTCAATTTGGTTTGTACTGTTTGATTAGGTTTACATGCTTAGGTTTCAATTAGGACAAGAATTAATAAATTGAATTAAGTTTTAAAGTGCTAAATTTGGTTTTAGATATAGAATTATAGTCAGAGCTTTTAGGTTAATTCAAAAAAGTTAGGTTTGAATTTTTTTTTAATAAAGTGTTTGAATATATTATTTAGTTCTAGTTTAGGTTGATTTGGTTTAGTCTTAAGGTCAACGTTTAACTTGGTTAAATCTTAGGGTAATGGTTCAATTTGGTTAATGGTTGGGGAAAGGATTTAAGGTTAAATTCAAGGTTTCTACTATTAAGTTGGGATATATAATTAGGTTTATGATCATGGTTTAATTCAATTTGGTTTATAAGTATAATATTAATTAGTTAAGGGCCAGGGTTACCTTTCAATCTAGTTTGATAAATTCAATTTGGTTTAGGGTTAACCCAGGGGTTAGTTTATTTTAGTGTTAAATATTAAGATATAATGCTTTGATATCACTCATTTTTTTATTTTTTGATATGTGGACATGTCGTAAATGACATTTCTATATGATTCTTTTGATATGATATGCATGGATTATATATATATATATATATATATATATATATATATATTGAAAATTTTAAATCCTTCCTATGTAATAAATGATGTACTTAGATATGTAAAAATGTTTTTAGATTCACATGTACATGACATATAGATGTAGATATGATGCTCCTTTAGGATAATTTAGTTTAAATCATAAATAAGGTTACAATTTTAGGGTTTGACATTTATAAAATTAGTACTCAAGGTAAGATAGGAAAGTTATTTAATTATTTATATATTACCCAGTGTAGGTTTTAGCAAATTAAGATTAAGGTTAAGATGATAGTATGGGTTATAATTAGAGTTAAATTCAATACAAATTGACATTATAGTTAATCCTATATGATGCCCAGCCAAGGGATCTAAAGAACTAATCAAAAGTTTTACTAAGCAAGCAATAACATACATACAATAATTTACATTTATAAAAAACATAAGTGATTGCATTCTTTAATGAGCACATTTACATTTCATTTTTAAATAATTATAAGTACTAAAAGTAAAATAAATAACACATCCACATGAAAGAATATTAACTACTTCAGTTCAATCCATTTAAATAATTTATATACATTTGTTCTGAATGCCACTTGGCAAATTAATTCGGAATGCACAATCATCCATTGTACATGTCACAGGGTATGAAAGGTTGAAAGAATATACATTTACAAAATAGGTTACATCATCCATTTTCAATCCATGAAACAAAGTACAATACAATTTAAGTAAAATCATTTTAAATACTAGAAGTTTTTTGTTTAGATCCCTTGGCGAGTTGTTATGTGATTGAGTACTTAGTTATATATGTTTAGAGTTTTATTGTACATAACTATATGGTTAGGTTGAGATTATAGTTTAAATAATGAATTTAGGTCGAGGTTATATGGTTCTAGGTCAAGGTTATATTTATTTGTAAAATTACATGTTTACACAATGAATTTACATCTAATCTAATCTTTCAACATTGTAATAAATACATAAATTAAACACATTTCAAAACATCTAAAATAAATTTTTTTTAAATAAACATAAATAAACTTTAAGTTAAAAGATAATATTATATATTTAGATCTAATATGAATGAAAAATTATCTTTAAAAAATATCTTATTTGTGTATTTAGAGGTTCACAATGACATTAGAGGCTTAAGCATGAACAGTAAAATAAAATATACAAAAAAACATATATTTAAATACTAAAAAATATAAATTTTAACTAAAACAATAGAAGAAGGAAAAAAACAAATGTTTCATACCTTTTTCAGACAGTTGATAAGGCGGATGCCGATCACTCTCCAACTTTTGATCGAAATAATGAGGAGACAACCGGCTTTGCCCATATATATGCTAGCGGATTAGGGTTCTGATCGAAACTTTGAAACCCACACGGAAACTCACTTTCCAAGTTTTGATCAAAACTTGACTTAAGTTTTGATCGAAACTTTGATCGATGACTAGTTTCGATCGGAAGTTACTTTCTATCGAAAGTAACTATTTTCGATCAAAACTTTGACAATAAGTTTCGATCGAAACTTTTCGGATAATTTTTTGAGTCCACACTTTTTTGGAGAAATTTCTTCCTCCGAAAAAGTGTAACCGACTATTGTGGGTTCACCCAGGATAACCTATGACTCCTTTCGACCCATATGAATAATTATAATATGTTTTGTTGAAAGGGGTCATAGGTTAACCTATGACCTCCTTCAACCCATATGATCAATTGTAATATGTCCCTAAGGTCTTAAGAAACCTAGGGACGTATGTTATCATTAAATGAGTCAAAAGAGGTCATAAGTTCACCTATGACCACCTTTGACTCATATGATCAATTATAATATGTCCATTGGTGTCCTAGGACTCCTAGGGATATATATTATCATTGAATGAGTTAACGAGGGTTGACGGTTAACCTATGACCCCCTTTGACACATATGATCAATTATGACACTATGACCCCCTAGGACTATTGGGGACATATGTTCTCATGAAATATGTCAAGGGGGTCATAGAGTACCCTACAACCCCTTTCAAGCGATTAGATTGGGTATCCTATATTCTATATCATATAGTATAATAAAATATATTAAAATATAATATAATATAATATAATATAATATAATATAATATGCTATAAAATATATTATAATATAATATATTATAGCATGCAAATAAAAAAATCGTTTGTACTAGAAAAGATCTCATTCACATAATAATAATGAAACACACTTGACTTGCAAGTCACATGGATCATGGAGGGAATAATTAGGACCTTCCTCAACATTCAATCACGAGACTCCATATTCCATGTGTTTCTTTTACATATTTCAATAGGAGACTGTCAAGTATCCTATACATTAGATACCCAATATTTTACTGGTGAACTTTTTATAAAATGATCATGGTCCCCTTCCCCAAGACATGCAAATATCCAAATTCTTTTTCATGGGTTTTGCTCAAGTTTTCAAGAAAAATACAAAATTTGGGCCCACAATTTGAAAAAGTAGTCAAATCAATTGATTAGGTATCCTAAAATTGTTGACACTATTGGGAGAAGTAGTAGGTGAAATTATAAATAGTAGATGAAGGTGAAAACTGAAGAAAGTGAACAATATAGGGAAAAATATAGGGAAAACCATCATAGAAAGAGACAAGGTATGTTAAAAGTCAATGTGATTGAGCCTGTAATAGAAGTCTCTAGTGAAGTTGATGTTGAATTTAATAATATGAATTAATTTAATGATGTGAATGGCCATTTATTAATCGAAGAGGAAAATGTAGAGCTTGAAAGGGAAAATATAACAATTGAGAATGATAGTGATAATGTTTTAAATGAACCTTATAGGTCTCGTCATTATAATCAAAATGAGGTTCCTTGTAAAGAAGATATAAAAAGATCTGAACCTAAACCTAGTAGAACACTGAAGCAGTTAATGGAGATAGACGAGACCATTTTGAGCACATTGGAAGGGAAGAGATCACATAGAATAGTTCAATTATGAGCTTCAAGATAATATGATTTTTTTTTGGAAAAAACACATTAGTGAAGCAATGCCAATTTTTTTGCAATTGTTAAGGATGCAAAAATTAAGACCTATGCGATCCAAACTAAACATTTGTGTCAACAAGAATATGGAGAGAATGTCATTATTGTGAGGAATCTTGTCAATGCTCTCAATAGCATAGGAAAAAATAGATGGTAAAAGGACAAGATAACTACTCACAGGGTTATTGTACAACACTTCTAAAGAAGAGAGAGACATAAATCATATTACTTTTAGTAGAGAACTTGAAAGAAGATTCAAACTTGATGAGGACATCCACATTTTGATAAGAAACATTCTTAGGGTGCAAAAGAACAAGTTGTCTAATTTTGTCAATCTAGATCAATAGTTTTACCAACTGTGAAGGATGTTTTGAAGTTGAGAATTAAAAATAAAGACCATACCCCACATCCAAACAATCATTTTAAGGTAAGTCAAATAGTTTTGTTCAAATAGTTTGGTGATACTAATCCAACATTTCATATATTATAAAGGGCTTTTGAATCAATGAAACTATTTTACTGCATGTGTCACTTAAGATTCAAAATACATGTTCCAAATATCATGTGGGTTTTTTAATACACCATGAAGTATTATGCTCCATTCATAGTACTTTTCATAATAATGAAATGTTGGAAATTTGTAGTGTTTATTACCTTCTAAAATCAGCAAGATTGTTACTAGGTCAATTCTTATGTCCTAGAGATGATGGTTGTTTTTCTTAATAGAAATGACTTATTGAATAAGAAGTGCTCACAATGTGGTAATTTATAAAAAAATATTTACATGTTTCCATGAGGGGTGAGAAGAAGATATTAGAAAGATGGTAGTTTCAAGGAAGTTTTATGAAACATTTAAATACACATTGAAGAATATATGGAGGTGAATGCTCTAGATTTGATTTGATTGCAAAAAAAAAGTGTAGGGCTGGTTTTATTTATGATTTCAAGGAAAATATATTTTTACAACTATGCAAGGAATAGCCATAGGTCCCATTGATTGGGTCAATAATTTAGAATTTTTTAGGACACTTTCCCTATTGGCACTATTGTATTAGTTGTTGACTTTGCATAGAAAAATACATTACAACCCAAAATGAGAATCTCAATATTAAAACTCTATTCAAATTACTATTTTTGTCCACATAACTTATAGTCATGCTTATATAATTCAAAAGATAACCAGAAGATAATTAGAGAGTGCCACTTTTATATGAGCAATGATAGATTTCACTCTCATGAGTTTTTCCAACATTTTTTCAAGAATTATTTTGAATTCTTGCGAGAACATGGTATTTCTATGGATAGACATCTCATTTGTTCAGATAATTGCATAGGTTTAAAGAATGCTCACATATGTTTTTGCTTGTGTAGAATGCATGTAAAGATGGGTGTACCTCATAGTTAGAGCTCTTTTTAGTCTAGACATGGGAAAGGTGAACATAATGGAGAGGGGGCATGTGTGAAGAGAGCTCTATCTAGTTAAGGAGAAAATGAAGATTTCAATAGAAGAACTTCTTGATGCTCATACCATAGATGATTGGTGTCCATCTGTATTATCATAGGTGGGATTCTTGATTAAGTAGTTTGTATTTCTTTTGGTTGGTTGAGTGAGGATCCTTAGTGATAGATTGGATCATGCTACAATGATATATTCTTTAAAGATGTATTCATTTTGCAACTATCTATCAGGTTTAAACCTCAAATAGAAATAATAATTAATTGCAAATATAAACAATATCAGAATATAATAGATCACATAGAAAATAATAAAAGACACCAAGATTTAACATGGTTCACCCGAACCCTGGGCTACATCCACCAAATAGAAAGTCCAATACTATTATGATCCAGTCATTACAACTTGATTACAATCTGTAATCTTTTACAACTCAATACAACTGCAAGAACCAATTTTTGCATCACACCTTATGGAACAATCCCTAATCCTAAGCCCTTTTATAGAAGTATTTTTCTAGCTTTAGGGTTAAAATTAGTTATAGCATGTCGGCCATACATTTTCAAATATAAAAAATAGCCAATTTCTGAATAGTAGCCCAAAATTTTATGCCATTGGTGAATGGCGAATAGTAGCCCAAAATTTTGTACCATTGGAAAATAGTAGCCCCAAATAATTTATGAAGTATGTGCAGTACTTTCCTAATCAATCACCACAAATTAACAATCTCTCACTTGGGGACTAATCAAACTCCACAGTAGACAACAATCTCCCACTTGGAGTCTAATCTTGTAGTAATACCGCTACCACATGGGGCTCCTACTAGATCAAACCACCCTAGACTTTGTTGATCTTTTATTCCTATTTAGTCTAGAAGACCAACCGAAGCTAAAGAGGAATTCAACTTCTCCCTTATCACTGCCTTTTTAAACATATCCACTAGATTGTCATCTATATGTATCTTGTCTAGATTTAATTGTCCATCATCCAAAACTGACTGAATGAAATGGTACCGCAATTGTATGTGTTTTGTCTTTGAATGTAGAGAAGAATTCTTTGCAAGATGAATGACAATATGGCTATCTATAAAGAAATAATCATCCCTCTGAGGGTGTCATAATTCTTCCAAGAATAATTGAAGCCATATCATCTCCTTTTCCACCTCTATAGCAGAAACATACTCTATCTCCGTAGTAGATAAAGCATTAACCTTCTATAACATAGAAACCTAGCTTGTGGCTACCCCACCAATTATAAATACATAACCTATAGTACTCCACATGGTATCAATATCCCTTACAAATTTGAGTCAACATAACCTTGTAAGTTAGTAGTAGAGCCCGCAAAGTGTAAACATTTATTAGACGTTCCTCTCAAATATATGAGAATCTATTTGAATGCATTCCAATGCTCAATTCCAAGATAACTCATACACTTTCTAATGACTCCCATGGCATGTGCAATATTTGGCCTTGTACATACCATAACATACATCAAGCTTCCTATAGCTAAAGTATAGGTTACCTTGGACATCTTATCCTCTTCTTGTGTCTTGGGACACATCTCCTTAGTCAACTTTAAATGACTAGGTCCAGGTTTGCTAACACCTTTAGCATTCTCCATAGAGAAACATTGCAACACCTTCTTAACATAATCAGCCTGAGATAGCATCAATTTCTTGTTCTTCTTATCTCTACATATCTTTATACTAAGGATTTTTTTTTGCCCTCAAATCCTTCATAGAGAATGTATGTGCTAATTCTTGTTTCAGCCCCTTAATGTGATCCATGTTATACCTAGCTAGAAGCATATCATTAACATATAAACATAAAATAATGTAGCTATCATCATCCAACCTCTTTAAATAAACACAATGATTTGAATGACACCTAGTCTATCCATGGTCATGCATAAAACTGTCAAATTTCAAATACCATTGCCAAAGTGTTTACTTTAAGCCATATAAGCTTTTCTTTAATTTGCACACTAATTTCTCCTTACCTTTGACCTCAAATCCCTGTGGCTGAGCAAAATATATCTCTTCATCCAAATCGCCAAGAAGGAAGTTTGTTTTAACATCAAGCTACTCCAAATAAAAATCTTTAGCAACCACAATACTTAAAACAATAAGGATAGAAGTCATTTTAACAACATGAGAGAATATCTCATCAAAATCAATGCCTTTTTCTATGCAAATTCTTCTACAACTAGCTTGGCTTTAAATCTTTTCTTACCTCCATCATCTTATTTCAACCTATAAAACTACTTATTCTATTAATCCCTTTTACTTGCAGGCAATTTGCATAAATCTCAAATCTTATTTTTCACTAAAGAGTCCATTTCGTCTTTCATTGTAGACTCCCATTGAATTTATGAAGTATGTATAGTACTTCTTGATTAGTCATCACAAAATAACACTATCATTGTATAATATATGGACCATTTGGATAAGACAACTATCTATCTTTTGTCCCAGTTATTTTTAGTGTGAATGGGATCACTGTGAGTTTGAGTAAGTGAGGGAATACATGGGATCAACATTATCTTACTACATTATATCTCATGCATCTATTAGAAATGATAACATAG
Source organism: Cupressus sempervirens (assembly GCA_028749045.1). Classification (NCBI taxonomy): domain Eukaryota; kingdom Viridiplantae; phylum Streptophyta; class Pinopsida; order Cupressales; family Cupressaceae; genus Cupressus; species Cupressus sempervirens. The sequence continues at coordinate 688,994,511 of CM053790.1, forward strand.
AAATTTTAGTTGACCATAGCCATCTATTAGATCTTCTTTAGCTAGGACATGTCTTTGCATTAGTTTCACCACAAGGGAATAATGAGAAATTATATTATTAGTTAGCATGTTGTTTAAGAGGTAAATAAAAGCTTGTAATAGTAATTACTAATGGTGATGGATTCACATAACCTACTAATATTTTGTTGTTTTTGGAACATTTTTGTGGACATATATGCTTAGAAGGAATGGAATTCCCACATCCAAAAACTATTAGAAGCACAAAACCATTCTCATATATTAACACCTTATTATAGCATCAAACATAAAATTGGTGAAGCATCAAGGAAGACCAAAAATTAATGAACCTTTTAATATTGATAATGCTAATCATGAAGCCCTATTGGAGACCCTCAAGTAGAGAGATGATCCTTTACCAACACTTTGCTATGTAATACTAACAGACAACAAGATTTTAGATGTTCATTATATGCTTTAAATTTAGTTTCATATGTTAATTATATACCTATACTTGTATTTAATATTAAATACCTATAATACTAACATTTAGTACAATATTAATCATTGTTTCATCCAACAAGATTGTAGAACATTTGCAAGCACCATGAACCAGAGTGTCTCTAAGGTGCCCTAAACACATTTTGGCTGCGATCTTATAATTCTTGTAACTCTAAAATCATGAGGCTTATAGATAAACTATTAGATGCTATAGAATCATGTTACCAATTTCTATAATAACCTTGCTTAGTTTTTGGATATATATAATTTCATTTGAAATTGGCATAGTAATCTTGGTTGATGTCAAACCTCATAGTGTTCCTTAGTGAAGTGGTGACCCACTACGCAACTATCAAACCATTCATTATGGAATAATTTTTCTAGCATTTTTAGCTCTATATGGGTGGGTGAACCATAGTGAAACCATCATTTCATCCATGAAGAACCTAGAATGTTTGCAATCACCCTAAACTTGAGCACCTACAAGGTACCCTAAGCACATTTGGGTAGTGTTCTTCTGATGCTTGTAAATTAGAACTCATGAGGCCTATTAATAAACTATTAGATTTTATAGGTCCATTATATTAATGTCTTAAATAACCTCTCTTAGTTCTAGGAGATTTAATTATTTTTTAAATTGGCACACCAATATTTCTTGATGCCAAATATTGTAGTGTTCCTTAATGAATTGGTCCACCATTGTACAACTTAGAAATAATTCATTGTGGCATTTATTTGTTGGTTTCATTATCCCTAGATGGTTAGATGAACCCTAGGTACACAATTCTTTTGACCACAGACTCACTAGAACATTCTTGAGCACCATAGATCAAAGTTCCCACAAGGTGCACTAAGCACATTTGAGAAACAATCTTCGAGGGTCATTATTCATAGCCCCTTTTTTTTTTTATTCATTGTGCTTGTGGTTAGTTAGATGTAAAAATTTCAAGGGTTTGTCTCTACTTCTAGCTATTTTTTCTTAAGGACATATTTTTGTTTTGGGGTTGGTCAAATCTTTGGAGGAGTTTAATTCTTTTCTATTATTGTGATATTGTCTTCATAAATAATGAATAATATTTCATAAACCATGTACAAAATTCTAATGAACATGATTAAAATTTTAAAAAAATTCGTACACTATACAAATATAGTTGCACAACAATTCAAAATAATATAATATATCAAACAATATAATCATATATAAATTCAATGCAAATGTATGTCAACATGTACATATGTATACAAAATATGGTGTATGCCATAAAAATATGGCTATTAAATCAAATTTTATACATAAAATGTGGCATATGCCATTTTAAAATGTTACCTAACGCATCCCTTAAAAAATACTATATCCTAGGCTTCTAGAGGATCATCAAAATTAGAGCCTCTTACATGCACTCTCTAAACTTGCTAGATCATGTATGAATAAAAAGGACAAAATCTAAGTTAGACTAGTTAACTAAATGATTCATACATGTCAAATATAAATTTATTAAAATGCATAATCATTGATAATGAAGTAAACTTTATATACCTCTCTACACACCTTCCTCTATCACTTAGGAGTCCTTGCATATGTCCACGACAAAGCATGCACCTTGCTATGTCTGACCTAAACTTGTTTGTATGGTTGTTAGATTGATCTAGTACTTAAAACTACTACTTAAAACATAATATTATTAATGACAACATAATAAATCAATAATATAGCCAAGAATTAAAATTATAATTAACATCAAGTGATCTCTGATCAAAAAATGTTGGCTAAGTGAGCAAAGATACAAAGCCTTATTGATCCCCCTCTATCACATTGGGTGTTTCCTACAATAGTTAAAAATATACTTGTTACAACGATAACAATAATTTATTTATAATATAATAACATTAAGATAAGTAAAAAATACACAATAAGTCTACATACTATAGGGCTCTTACTATAAATAGAAATGTCTGAGGTTATCCGATGGTGAATCTAGGTTTGTTAATGATCAAAGGAAACTCCCTATGAAATAAACAATGCAATAACATTCCATTAGTTAAAAAAATAAAAAGTGCATATCTATGTATACATGCATTTAGGGGCTTTAAAACATATAATTACCTTCCCCTTGTCAAATTTTGATGGTGCAAGCCCCTCACACTATCCCCCAATAATGAGTGAAACCTGCAAGAGAAAAACAAGATGATAAATCATGTAAAATATGATATCAAACAAGAAATAAATGAGTTATCAAATAACACATAACATATAGGTCTCAAGGCCAAATGAAATGGTGTGACAATATCCAAATCTTGCATATCCTTCTCTATCATCAGCTAGACACAAATGAATCACATAATATGTACATAAGCATGAAGTCATTGAATTTTTTTTTAAAATATAAGTATTGATTTTAAATTGACAATACCATGAGGAATCAAATGTGTAGACTTACCATAACAAAATGAGTCCATGTCTCTTCTTGTCCCTCCTCATCTCTCGCAAGAGTTGTGTGTATCTCTGTAAGCATGGTCATTGTTTCATTGTCCCCAACCTAAAAATGAAACTCAAAACCAATAATGGGACTTAGAGTAATATTCTTGCACAAACACAAATATATGACACACAGACATGTGAGGAACAACCAGATGTACTAGCACTAGCATCATAAACACTACGAGGCAACAATGACTAGGTCTAGGTGACTAGTAGATTGATCAAATAATGAATAGCTCTCATAGATATCACACTAGTTTTGGTAATGACATTAGGATGCTACACTAGACTAGGCATAGGGATATTAGGGGGGAAATGTGGTGGATTTCTTCCACTTCACCTTGGGTTTATCCTATAGAGGTCCACATCCTATGCCCATATTTGGCCTCATGTTCCAATAGTTAAGTTTAAGCCATTTTATAAACTCAACATATAATTATTTCAAGCAATATATGGGTACTTCTAGATTTTGTGTGGTAATTTTTCAAAAATATTAGGTGCAAAATGTGGTGGATTTCTTTCACTTCACCTTGGGTCTATCCTATAGAGGTCCACATCCTACGCCCATATTTGGCCTCATGCTCTAATAGTTAAGTTTAAGTCATTTGATAAACTTGGTATATAATTATTTCAAGCAATATATGGGCACTTCTAGATTTTGTGTGGTAATTTTTCAAAAACCATCCACCAACAATCTAAAAAATGAGTTCTCATGGGTTCATTAGTGCATCATTTTACTATTAATTTTGGTTTTTTAGGGTCAACTATTTAACCAATTTTTGGGTTATAAAATAGGTTGTTTAATTATTTTATACTAATATTAAGGCCTGTAACCCCATCTTAATCCAAGATTTCATCAAACTGGTGGTGCATCTCAGATGCCAACAAAGAGTTGCATCATGCTACTCAGTAAGGGTTCCAATATTAGCCACAATAGTATTAAGCATGGATATCATCAAAAATAAACAAGGGATAGTGTTATATGTTTGTTGCACAACCCTCAATTGATTTAGATTTTATTCAATTAGGTATTGATTTTGAGGAGGGTTTTTAGGGGGTAGTGGTGGTTCTAGTTGTTTTGAGGATCATGGTTTGGAGAGGGATTGATTGGACATTGGTTAGGGTCTTCCATGCCTATTTATAATGTAAATAAACATAGAATTATAATTTGAATGAACAATTTATAAATCAAACTTAAAAACTTCCATTTTCATTACTAAAACCTAAGTTAAAAAAAAAAAAAATCAATTGAAAAACAATAAAAATTGAACCTACTTGTGGTAGGATGCAAGGTGGAGTGAAAAAATGGAAAGATTTTTTTGTATGTACCCAATTTTTAATCCTATACCTAATAACCTAGGTCATTATTGTTGCAAGGAAAATGAAAAAGTTAGTGTTCTTATTTGTTTCTAAACCTATTTGCAAGTATTATATTCTTAATATGCTTAGGTATCTTTTTTTTGTATTGGTATTAGGATTGGGGTTAAAAAGCCAAAGAGAATTTCAAATTTCTTTATGACATTTGTGAACTATTTTTTTTTTCACATCACCAAATTTTGGACCACTATGATCCTACACATACTCCTAGTTTTGGGTAGTTTCTTCTTTAATTGGACTTAATTAGGCTTTTACATAGACATAACATGATCATGTTATTTCTAGTATAGTTTTACTTGACATAACATGATTGTTTTATGTCTAGTATGATAGTTTATTCATATGAAGCATGACACAATCACATTTTGTTAACAAAAAAGTGTGATCCCATTTAGGCTTGGTAATAGGCTTGATAAAATACCCAAAGGATTAGGTTTATGTTTTCCCTCCATTTTCATTACTTTATACTTTTTTTCATCTTGTAAGATTAATTTTCATCTTTGAATTCATCAAGTTTACAAATGGTGAAGTGGGTATCTCTAAAATTACAACCATAATTTCTAACCATATTATTTTTTAAAATTTTTGGAAAATATTAGCATTGTGATGTTAATTATTCCATATCAGTTTCTTGATAGTCCTCTCAGACATACATCTACCATTTTAAAAAAAAATTGATCTACCTAACCAAATGGAAAATGAATTACATATTATTGTTTTACACTTGATTCTATACACTTTTTAAAAAAAAGTGTTCATTATAGATTATTTTGTTGCAAGTTATGCTCATTGCAAAAAGGGGTACAATAATTTAAGGATGGAATCACTTCAAAAATCATAGAAAAAAAACCCTTGTCAAAATATTATGAAAAAATACACAAGTTCTAGATCTCACTGTTACTTATTATTCTACGAAAGGGTTTTTCAAAATACTGAATATAACTACATGTTTTGTGGAGTGCATGGAAAAATATATGTTATATTTTCAACATAAAATAAGAACATTATTTTGTACGCATGTGGCTTGAATCTCTTAATCTTATCTATTTTTTAAAAACCTTAGTAATTTAGAAACTAGATTCAAAGTAATACAATATTTTTTTTTTACACATTTTTGCATTTTGAGTCCATGACCCTTAAATGGGTCTTACAAGATTAGGTTGACCTAATTTCATAAAAAAGGTTTCCACTTATACCCCCCTTTTTCCACACCATCTTGGTGCACACACCCATGTATTCGGGCTCACTAACTAGAGTTCACTACTCAATACAAAATGGGATACAACCCAATAAAGAAAGGCTCAATGTCCTTACAAGGACAAATAAAATTGTTATTATATACACAACTATCTACAATGACATATAATAATGTCTAATTATAATTCCATGTAAAAATAACACAGATATATATATATATATATATATATATATATATATATATATATATATATGATGTCCTTTTAATCGCTAATTACTCACTAATTGTGTTCTTCAGAAACCATAACTCAAATCTATAATACATACGCAAAAAATAAACATCATAACTTCCACACCTCTATAAAATAAAATATTAGTAAAAAATAAAATCACCCATATTTTATTTTCACAAATGTTAATTCAATTGTGTAATGTTAGCATCAAATAATCCTTAGGATATGTAAACCATTTTTTTCTTACCTACCAAAATTAATATTGATATACTAAATCAAGTAAAGATAACCATAACTTTGACCTTATATATTTCATCTAAACTAATTTGAATAATCTTTGACCATCAAAAATGTTTTACCAAGTTGTGTAGTTAGATCTTTCATCTACTAGAGTGTGTTTAAGCCATCAACCTTGATGACTATCACTCAAAAGCATATAAATTCTACAAACCATATGATATTTATTTTAATCTTTAGAATTATCAAGAATATACATTAAAAAATATTTCTATATATGCATACTAAAAACTATAAACTTTGTAGCCTCAATGGATTTAAAGACTATTTGCACTAAGAGAATGCTTTATATTTTCTTTTGTATTTAACCAAAAAAATATTTTATTAATGAATTGATCATTTGGTGAGTTTCACATGTGAAAGTAAATTCTAAACATAATATTATTGTCATTGATGACAACAATCATGTTTATACTCAGTGTCACTTTTCATTTTTCTAATAGGATATATCTATAAAAAGGCACATGTACTATTAGATATGTCTACCTCACCCCACTTGGTACACTTGGTTAAATATTTTGTAGGGTTTCTCAATAAATAATAATTTCTTGAAACATGTTCATGAGATCACTTTTCTAGAGTCATTTTATCTGATAGTTCTTATATTTATGTGTGTATGCATGTTTTCACACACAAAGAAACAAACAAACACACACACACACACATGTCTTCCTCACCGCACTTGGTACACTTGGTTAAATATTTTGTAGGGTTTCTCAATAAATAATAATTTCTTGAAACATGTTTCATGAGATCACTTTTCTAGAGTCATTTTATCTTATAGTTCTTATATTTATGTGTGTATGCATGTTTTCACACACAAAGAAACAAACAAACACGCGCGCGCGCGCGTGTTTATATGTTTGTATTTATGTGCATGCATACATACATATCCCTTTGGGATTTATGACATGGCTTAACACCTTCTACAGGATTTTTAACTAAGATGGTAATATTTTTTTTAATAAATGAATCTTTTGAGGAAAATGACTAGCTCAACTCCCTATCAATGCTATTAGAGTGAGATCATAGGTTCAAATCTCCTCTAGTAAATCTAAGGAGGTGATTATGGTTGTGTGTCCAATATATCCCCTCAAGATTCATAGCATGGCTTTAGAACCTCCTCTAAGGTCCTTAGCTATAATGACTTTATTAGTGGTTAATATTCTCAATTGGCTAATAGTAGAAATTTGATAATCAAAATTTTATCAAAAGTGTATTATTTAAGGAAACCTATATTTCAATATTTTAAAAAAATCTAACCTTATTAAAATCAACAATTAATTTATTTTCTCATAAAATTATAATCCATTTTTTTGTCAGAATTTTTAATACATGATTAGATTAGATTCAAGTATAAATTTTATAATTTGTTGTAAAGATGTAAATTGATTTACCAATAACATATCATAATTATTAGTTAATTTATTCAATCATATCACCAATCTTTAGTTTCAACTATTGACTTAAAATATAATCTAAAATTCCTCATTATATTAGATGAGGTGAAATGTAATTATAATTTTTAAAGTTTGTAACATAGGTGAACACATGCATACAATGTAAGGTATGATATCTAACTATCATGCAAATGAAGGAAATCTATCTACTACATCAAAAAAGGAAATGTGATATGCAAGGTTTGCCAAAATGTAGCATATAAAATAGTAAGAAATACTAGGATAGATCACTCACCAAATTCTCCATACATGTAGGAAAATCCAAGACCTTGAAACTAAGGAAGGAACATTAGTATAATGTAAGGTACCAATTAATGATCTTCACAATGTAAGGTCTTGGAATGTGGTCTTCCTTTCCCTAACAAGAGTCATAGATGTTATGCAATAGATGAATTAAATCTATTAAATTAGATATCAGGACTAGATATAGGAATGTGTACCTAAAAAATGAGTGACAAAGGAATGTTTTGAGGTTAATTTTTTTGTGGGAATCCCAAATGACCTTATTTTTGTGCTTTATAGCCTATAACCAAAAAATGTGAAATGATTAGTTCTTTGTTTATCTTCTGGGTGTATGTCATATTTTTTGGTAGGTTGATTTTATACAAACATGTTGACTTAGGTATAGGTTGACTTTGACCTATACCTGATTGATCTTAAATCAAAAATTTATTGTTGGTCTGATAGATCTTCTACTAATCTTTATAAATCTCCAACTAAAAATGTACATCTTAACTGTGGGGTATAGGTTAACTTTGACCTATACATAAGAGTATCAAAATCCAAAATAGTAAAGTGAATTTGGGAAGTTCTTCAAAATGGTTCCTTAGATTTGTAACTGTATCTTCTATCAAACTTGGACCTACATGCAAGAGAGGAAAGGAATTTTTAGGGATAGGGGTTTTTAGGAATTAACCTTGAATTGAAATAAAGGATATTATAGAATGAAATAAATATTAAATATAACAATAGAATGAATTATACCACATATATGTGACTATACATTGGATGTGATCAAGTATATTAATGCAATAGCCTTGATTCAACACAAAAGCCAAAAGAAAATCATGTAACATCAAACTTTGTGTAGTAGATGTTGGTAGTTCACCTGAGTGTAGAATTGAAGAAAACTTTAATCTATAAATGTAGGTCTCCTCCTTTAATGGAGAAATATTTTTCCTCTAATGAAAAAAGAAGCTATATTTATGGAAGGAAATGTGTAAACACTTGAATGGTGCATCAATGGATGAATGAATGGACTCCAATGCTTTCTTATTTTCTTGAGGTCTATGTATTCTTGTGCTTCAGATATTAATAGTGATTTCTTGATTTTATGTGTTTCCTTGCAATTGATTGATTGAGTGCATGATTAAATGAAGGGAGATGGGGCCCTTTTACAATAATTCTAGGCTTCTAAAGAGGACTCACTATATTGGATGTGAAAAAGGTGAAAAACCTTGAAATGGGCCCCAAAATCTCACATATTAACAACCTCAAGTATAGGTAAAGCTCAATATATACTAGTATAGGTTTCACTTTTGAACCTATATCCAAGAAGGTCTACTAAATGGGAAGATCTTAGAGAACTTGGGTGCAAAAATGTTTCAGATATAAATAAACCAAAAAGTAAAAGTATGTGATTTTTATCTGGAATGGGTGGATAAATAAGAAATGACACATATAAATTAGATCCAACTTATATTTTTGTGTAAGATTGAAGGAAGAAAGAGGACATAGATTTAAGTTATGTATCCAAATAAATGCAATATGAATTCCTAGTGTAAGAAACATATTGAGAAGAGCTAAAATAGTCCCAAAAGGTGTATAAATGTAAGTTACTACATTTTAAGATAGTACAATTTTAATGGGGGCTAAAATTTATTTTAGAATATTGATATTGAAGGGTTTGATGAGAAGAAATCCATAGATCCAGTAGAACACTTGCATGCAAGAACCTATCATGTAGAAGAAAAGAAAAGAGAAGGAAAGGGTTTGGCTCTAAAAATATGAAAGAATAAATGATTAGACTGAAAGAATAAATAAAAATACAATGGATCAATCCTAATAAAGGTGATCACAAAACCCTAATTAGAATCACTAAGAGGTAAATGACATTTAATAATTAATATTTAACTATTAAATGGAAATGCATGTGCATAAAGTGAAATCTTAAGTAAGAAGTAAAGATAATTTAATAAATGAAATGAAATTAATCCTTTACTCTAACACCCTCCTTAAGATGAGAAACAATGCAGTTATAAAAAATGCAAAAAAAAGAAAGGAAACTATAATGATGAAAATATAAATGGGTCTTGGCAACATAGCCTGATGAGGTACCCAACACAACCAAATCTCTAAAAAATGGAGAAATAGGGAAAACCATGTGGGAAAATCCCTACTCCAAAAAGAGATAGAAGAAGCTAAAAAATAGAAAAGAAGGAAGGAATGACTCATCACTAAGAGCCCCCAAGGAAAACTTCCTTCACCCCATGCATAGAACATCATTGAAGATAATATGGGGATACAAAAGGTTTAGTGAAGATGTCTATAATCCACTCAGTAGTGGGAATGTGCTCCAAGCTAAGACAGCCATCCAAAATTTGATGCTTGATGAAGTGCATGTGAAGCTCAATGTGCTTGGTCCTCTAATGCTCAAATGGGTTGTGGGAAATGTGTATAGTACTCTGATTGTTACACCAAACTAGGGTAGAACTATGAGGAGAAAATGAAAACTCTATCATCAACTGTTGAAGCCATAAAACCTCCTAACTAGCTAGCAGAGCTTCCCTATATTCTACCCCTACAGATGATAATGTGTGAGCATATTTCTTTTTACATGAATACCATGTGATAGGAGCAGAACCAAGATAGAAAAAATATCCATAAGTAGACTTTCAATCATCAATATCACCAACCCAATATGACTCTATTTAACCAACAATGTGAGGACCCCTTGATGTGTAGCAAATGCCATAACATGTAGCACCCCATTTGTACCTCAAGATATGTTTGGAATCTTTCCAATGATGCTTATGTGGATCATGTCAAAATTTGGAGACAAGGGCAACTACAAACGAAATATTAGGACACGTGTGTCAAGTACATAAAACTACCCCAAATATATCTATATAAAGTGGAACCCTCTATAGGAGTATTACACGTGGTAGATAAAACAACACTCAACTAAAAAGGTGTGGGAGTAAGCTTGCAATCAAGCATGTTGAATCTTTGAAGCATATCAAGAGAATACTTTTGGTGGAGTATGGTTATCCCATTCAAATACTAAACAACCTATAGGCCCAAAAAATAGTGTAGAAGTCCAAGGTCTATCATCTCAAAGTGCTCTCTCAAAGATCCTTGAAGACTTTGAATCATAAAGGATAAGCTACATGTAATGATGAGATAATATACATATAGAATAAGTATCAATGAGTCAGCCCCATGACATCAAATGTACACTATAGGATCGAAATGACACTGAGTGAAATGTGAAGCAAGCAAGAACCCATCTTCTCATACCAAGCATAAGGGGATTTTTTGGCACCATATAAAGACCTCTGAAGCTTGCATACCATAGAAGAGTCCTACACAAAATGATGAGGCTGATCCATATAGATCTCCTCGTGTAGTTCTCAATGCAAAAAGACACTCTTCACATCCATTTGAAATATTATCCATCCCTGACAAGCTGCAAGAGAGAGTACAAGGTGAAAAGAATTCAGCTTGGTGATCAGAGAAAAGTTCTCAAAGTAATCAATGCCCTCAACCTTTGAAAATCCCTTCACAATAAGATGTGCCTTGTACCTATAAATAGAACCATTTGCAGCATACTCAACATGATACACCTACTAGCACTAAAATAACTTTCTTCCTTTTAGAAGAGGACAAAGATCCCAAATGTGGTTCTTCATCAAGGAAGAGTACTCCTCATCCATAGTCCTATCGCCTGTGAAAAAATCTATGGATCATCTCAAATGGCATGAACCAATAACCTAGTACAAAATGTCTTAGCATGAGTGTGATGAGAATATAAAGGATCTTGTGCCATAGGTCTAGCAGCATCAGTAGTATCATGAGCCCACTTAGGCATTTGCTAAACATCAAGTGTAGGTGGTAAATGGAAATCAACATCGAGATCTTCCTTAGAGGATACATAATCCTATAGAGGAGAAGAGGAAGTACTAGGTAGTGAGCAAGAAGTTGGTGATGGAGGCTCCATCTGAGGATAATGTTCATCAAACTAGACATCTTACAAAAATAAGACCTCTCTAGAATCAAGATTAAACAACCTATATGCCTTCACATCCTCTCAGTAGCTAATAAAGATGAGCAATTGGCTTTTCCTCTCCGTGGCTTTCCTCTAAGCATCTTAAATGAATGCCCAAGCCTCACTAGCAAAAATGCAGAATGTAAAAACATCAGGCTTGACATGAGTCCAACCCTCCCAAGGGGTTAAATGTTGCAATGCCTTATGAGACATCTAATTCTAAATATAGTTAGCACATTTGATAGCCTCATCCTAAAATGAAGAGCTTAAAGCTTGAGACTATATCATACATTTGGCCATCTCTTGTTATACCTTGTTCTTTCTCTCTACAACTCCATTTTGTTGAGGGTTATGAGGAATTGTGAACTGATGTTGTAAAGCATTCTCAACACAAAAATCTCTAAAAGATTTATTCACATATTCTCTTACATTATCAGTGTGTATATGGCTAGCAAAAAGACCAAACTACTTCTCCATAAATATCTTAAAGATTCAAAATGAATTAAAGACATCAAACTTGTACATGGTATCAAAAAGTACACCCATGTGCATCTAGAGAAGTCATCTATGAAGGTAAAAACATATCAAGCACCTAAAAAGGATGGAAAGGGGAATGACATAAGAACATTCTGTATCACCTTCAATAATGGCTTAACATGTGTGGATATACCTACCAAAAATGGATCTCTTTGATGTTTTCCAAGTGCACAACCTTGACAAAGATCGTTAGTACAAGAGATATGAGGTATCTCAATCACTAGCTCCTATGTACTCATCTACTGTTGATATTTTTAGTTGACATGGCCAAAACCATCATGCCAAAGCTTTCTCACAATATTTACATGAGAAATAAGAGAAACAAATGTACAATCAGAGCTCTCAAAGCCATTAAACTAATATAAGTGAGACTAAAAATAAATACTCAAAGTACAAACAACCAAGTTATGATCATGGACATCATAAATAAACACATCGTGCGATGAGAACTCAACTGTCTTACCAAAGCTCGAATGACAAATCTGAAAGATGGATAGTAGGTTCATAGAAATGGTTAGAACCAAGAGAACATCCTATAGGGAACCACCCTCTAAACAGATAGTGCCTAAACCTTAAACTAAAATTTGTGCATAGTCCTCAACTACAATATGTGTAGTAACACTTTGAGAAAGTAAGGTAACCAAATTAGGTGAGTGTGTCATATGGTGAGAAGTACCTAAATCAAGAACCCAAGTAGTTGATAAGGATAATTCTTGTATAGAAAAAGCATGTCCTTTCCTTAAAGGAGGTGGTAGTGGCTTCACAGAAGTAATACTATGCTATTGCATGGCCTCTTCTAAAGCCTCAAGACATTTCCAATGCCTAGAAAGTAGATGTCCTTCCTTGCAAGGATTACTCGTAAACTTCTTAGTCTTTGAGGGAGACTCACTGGACCTAGAAGGTTTACCCTTCGGAGTGGATTTTTGAGCATCTGATATAGGAGAAGGCTTGGAGGAACTCTCACTTCTTGTTGTATTTTATTTGGGCTTCAATTTTTGCTTCAACTTCCCTATAGATGTCTGAGGAACCAATGTCTAGTTCTTTGGTCATCTGAGAGAGTCCAACTATGACATCTTGTCTTTCTCTCTAGTCAATCAATCATAGAATACCTTAAATATGTGCATGGAAAATCTAGGACCCAAAGCATCCATATTGGAATGGAAGGTACAAGAGATAATCAGAAAGTTTCCTTGAAGCTTTGATATTATCAGATAAAAGAATTCCTTATTGGTCTTCACTTTCCCTCAATCATCTAAGAAAGATCTATGTTGTTTAAACCTCATTAGAAAGTCCTCAATAGAGAGAAAATAATTTCTTACAAGTGATGAAAGCTTTGCCTCAATTTGAAGTTCCCTAAACTCATTGATGGTACCAAATAAGTCCTTGAACTTGGCCCACATTTCTTGCAGGGAATTTGACCAATCAAGATGAAACTGCAAGTTGTCTGAAACATTCAATGAAATCAAACCCAAGGCCTCATCCATTTTATTCATGTGTTGCATTAACTCAAAATGCCTCTCTAAAACTATTTGTACTTCATCTAAATAAGACCACAAACCCTTTGAATGGAGAATCCATCTCATAGAAGATGTCCATGTATGATAGTTATGTTTCTTTAGAGGAACTAGACAAGAAGAGGTCTCAAGCATTGTTTTAGAAGGTATTTGACTTTTTTTAATAGTAAATTATAGAAAATATAATATAAAACACCCCCAAAAATGCAAAACAATCAACCCTAGATGCCAGAAAGAATGTCTATACAAGAAAAGAGTAAAAAAGGTCTAGTTTGAGAATAATGTGTACATTTGCAAAATATTGATGAGATAATAGAGAATTTGTAAAGTGTTTGAGAAGATCATTTTGGTGCTTCTTTTGGATTGGAAAACAAAGCTAAAATGAACAAGTTATGTCCCCCCGAGTGTAAAAAGAATTATCATCCTTTTACTAAAAATAGGTATCAAACTAGAAAATAAACCAAAAAATACCTTCCCCTTCATGTCTATCTCAAAATCTACTTTTTGGCAATATCTTGTTTGCCAAAAAAAGCCTTTGTATGCTCAAGTTAGAGCCAAGAGCCACTAGGTAACCTAATTTTTCAAAACAAATTGTAAAAAAATATTTTTGGGGCTTAAACATAAGTGCCTAGATCCCCCACATGACCATAGGAGGACTGGACAAAGTGGGATCGGGGCTTGAGTAGTGCAATGGGATGGGGTAGCGAGAGCTAGGTGGAGCTATAGCGTGCGAGAGGAGAAAAGGTTGCATGACCGAGGAGCACTACCATTGGTGCCAACGTGGTGCAATTGCGATAGTAAGGTTTACAAGGGATGGGTGAAAAATTAATAATTTTTTTAAAATTTCACATCTTGATTTGCATGACAAGGGTCATACGACCCATGTAGACAATTTTTTTTTGCCTTAAAATGCAATGTTGAATAAAATATGTGTGTTACATTTGGAAATAGGGGTTTCGACTTCCTCTAAATCCAACCATGAGGTTTGTTTCACCTCAAAATGCTTTGAAATTTAGATACCCCTTATTTACACAAAAAATACCTAAAAATAGCAAGATATATTTTGTCAAATCCTCATTCATCTTTTTGTCCAAAATAAGAATAAGGTACAACAGATCCAGTTATAGTACCATGAAGGATTTGATGAGAACAAATCCACAGATCCAGTAGAACACCTGCATTTAAGAACTTGTCAGGGAGAATAAACAGATACGAGAAGGCAAGGATTTGGATATAAAAATATGAAAGAATATATTATCAAACTTAGAGAGTGAATGAAAATACAATGGATCAATCATAATAAAGAAGATCATAAAACCCTAATAGGGAAATTGTAAGGGGTAAATGACATTTAATAATTAGTATTTAATTTTTAATTAGAAATGCATGTGAATAAAGTGAAATCTTAAGTAGGGAGTAATGGTAAGTTAATAAATCAAATTAAATTAATCCTTTACTCTAATAGATATTTATAGAAAACAATGGTCTTAAAGAAATCTTTGGCTCTACATAAATTATAAAATATATGTAGACCTATTTCACAAAAACAATTACAATTGTTAGATTATATTTTAAAATAATGGTAACAACTAAATGTTATGTTCTACCCCTTAAACCCTTCAATGGTTTCCAACTCCAAACCTCTAATTTCCACAAGAATTCTAGTTTTTAAGTCAAATGATTCATCATACTAATTAATGCACTTTCCTTTTCCTTTTTTAATATCTGTCTATATTGTTTTTAAAATATGATTGAATAAAAACATCAATAATGCTATTTTATTTTTAACAAGGTAGATATGCATCAATATAAATTAAATATTTTTTCTAAAAGAAGAAATATTCTTCAAGATTTTATTTCTCTTTTAGGGGTGTTCTTAGAGTAATCCCTACTTAATTGTGATGGTAATGATTTCTTGAAGGAATTAATATTTTGGGGAAAAAAAATGAGTCAACCTCTTGTATAGACTAGGCTTTTTTATTCAAATTTTAAATTCACAAACTTCAAGATAAATTAATGAAAGATAGTCATTATTGTCTCATACAATAAATATCTTACGTTGGACTATTACAAACATATATTTCTTGCTAGTCTTTGATTATAAGGAAAATATCAAAAATAGTCTAGAAATGACAAGATCAATTAAAAACATACACAACTATACAATATTAGAAATATAATTTAAATATCTAGATATCTAACATATTGCATTATTTGATGTCCATATAGAATTTACACTCAAATTCCTTAGAGTCTTTTTATTGATAAAAATTAAAAGCATAAAATTCATTCGTTAGAAGCAAATCATAAAAATTAGTTATTGAAAATATTCTATTATATACTATTTATTAACTTATTATTTCTATTTATAAATAGAAATAATTATCCCACAAATTTCATAGAAAAAACATTCGCTCTATTCTATTCTCTCTTTCTAGATAAACTTTTAACTTGCGAGAATAAAGGAAATTAAAACTTGAAGTCCATAGTTATTGAAAGTATTCTATTAACATTCACGTGTTACCTGTTAAAATTCCTTCAGTCGTATGTGATAGAATACGTTATGATTGAAATTTTGTATTGGTGAATGAAATTAATTACCTTACAAATAGAGTTATGATTCGAAGTTTGAAAAACCAGAGTTCACGTCTTGGCGAATACGGCAATATTGCTTTCAGTTTACTTGACTTCGCAAGTTTAGTGCTGTTATTGTTGGCGAGAAGATAAGAATCAATGAAAATCAAAGTTGACATTTTGGTGAATTATGTATCGAATACGGCAAATAACTACAATTTGTGGCAGATGAGTTCAAGTCATATTTAAGAATTGAAAGTGACTGTTTTGGAATTCAATGTTTAGTGCGTATTGGAAACGTTCATTTAGTCTGCGTGACTCGACTCGAGAAGCTTACAGTCGCTTAGGATGAACTATGAAGCAATCGCAATAATTATATTTATAATCAGATGAAGACGGGCCTGGAGACTTGCAAACACATACCGTTCGTTATAATTTGCTTCACATGGATGACAATTTATTATTCAAAACATATTTGAAAAGCTCTTTTTTTAATTTTATATGAGATTTCTTCAATTTAAGGACGTTCAGTATGTTGCCAATTCTTCCTTTTTTATTGGGAAAATCAATAATTATTTATTAAACATTTCTAAAGCATTTCAAATACATAAATTATTTTTTGGATTTATTTCACTTTACATATGATATTCAATACATTCCTAACTTTCTCCTTCTCACGAAAATAGAACTTAATATTTGAAATCATGATTATTCATTTTACTTCACTTGACTTGTGATTCTCAATCCACTCCCAGCTCTCCCTTTCTCATGAAAACAATACTTAATATTTTAAACGATGATTATTCATCCAACTTTCTTAAAAAATTAAACAGATACATTGTCTTTTTGATGACTTTATTCATAATGCTCAATAAATTGCTAACTCTTGCCTTCTCAAGTTAGAAAAGTTCTTGAAGTTCTAATTAAAAATTATTCATCTAGAAACTCCAAACAAATTAACTTTTTACATGTGTTAGCTATGCCATTGATGCTAACAAACAAAATTTATAAACCAAAACCAAAATAGACTTAAGGGGTGTAGAACAATCAACTAGTCTCATATGCATATTTTGTGTTAAAATAAGAATTGACTAGAGACCAACATAGAATGAGATGCAAAAGGAAATTAAATACAAATAGATACTTAGTATCAAAATTATTGAAAATATTACTTCATGAGGGATAATGATTATTGAAATTCATAGAGACGAAAAGAATTTTCTTTGAGTAACCAAATATGCACTTGGATAGAAACTAATAGACCAAGAGATGAGAGGTACACTTGCATAGCTCAAATCTCCCTATAAACATGAAGAGTAACATTGAGTACAAGTAGAAAATGCTATAGAGAACAAACAATGTGCATGCATGATGTTAATGTGAAAAGACAAATTGTCATGCCCAAAATTTAGGATCAATTTCTTTAAAAAATTGTTTGCCTGACTGTTCATTGGAGTAGGTAGAGAAATATATTTTAAACATAATTATCATAGTCTAGAAAATTAAATACATGATAAATTATTCTCTAACTCGATGGTTTTAGGAATCTTGGAAATGTACCAAATAAGATAGAAGATAAAAAAACATTTAACAAAACCCAAGGTACCCTCTCTTGATCAAATATGACGTTTGATTACAAAAAAATCAAGTTTGATATGGTATTTGGAGCTTGTCCATTCTTATTATTTCTTTGTTATATGTATAATTATTTTTATTTTGAGATTTGATGATATTTCGTTTGAATTATTCAATTGAATCATCACCAAGAAAAAATTAAAATTTATTTAAGATAGATAATTAGGACTTAGAGAGGTTTTCTAATATATTTTGAGTTTTAAATGATAGAATAAGGTGTCAAGTCCTTGTGTTGTTTAGGTAGATTATGAAATTTTGTTGCATTCACAACACTTGAAAATAATTTGATATTTGATTTGAAATTTTATTGCATTCACAACACTTGAAAATTATACAATTGTATAATTGTATACTCTTTATCAAGATACCTATAACTATCTCAAGCGGTAAAAGACTCTTAAAAGTAATTTACACCTCCTACATGAGTGGCAATACAAGGGGTAAACAACACTATACAACATGTAATGTAGGACGCCATATGATGATCTTTACAAACACATTCAATGAAAGGTGACTTTTACATACTGCACACTGAATTCCCTATGCTACTCTTCAGACTAAACTAAATAGTCCAATTAAATGCAACTTTGTTTTTGACCCCATGTTACAATAATGCAAATAAAGAACCAAAAAAAATTGTTTTTAACCCTATATTACAATAATGCAAATAAGGAACCATAAAATTGAGTGACAAGACAAAACTTACTACATATCTATGACAATGCAATTTAAAAAGTAAAGGCTAGGAGCATCCATATCTTTGTGAATTAGTTGCAAGCTTTTATCATTCGAACATATAATAGATTAGATTATCCATAAGGGTAAAAAAGATATATCTCCATTCTATTTGGAAACACAATATTGCAATGATAGTGACAAATCCCACTCGATAACTTAATCACAGTCCCACTACCTACCATGGATCCTCTATCCTCTACATTTGCATCTTCAATTTGTGCACCTATATTATTGTGATTGTCTTTTTTATCTAGAAGATATTTTAGTGTCATGTTGTCAAGTTGAGGTCCATATTTCAGTGTCTTATTTTCAAGTTGAGGTCCATGAATATTGGGATTTCCCAGAAAGATGAATACTCAAAAGTTAAAAACTATTGATCCTATGGTGGTATTAACAAAGTTGAAAGCTGCTTACCCTATTATGGTATAAAATCTGATAACACATTGTGAGAAAGATTCAGTACTCCAGAAATGTGAGATTTAAGAGTTGAGAGAGAATCTTTCCTGACAATTTATTTTTGGATCTAAAGTGAGCCATGGCTCCCAGGTATTCTATAATTCAACCATTTATATTATTGTTTGATATGTTCAAAGCAATTAAGCTCTTTAGAAATCCTAATAAAATAAACCAACATAAATACATTTGACAATAAAAATAAACCAACATAAATACAAGTGACAATCCAAACCGACAATGTTTTAAGTAAAGGCAAGGAACATCTTTCGTGACATATCTTCAAGAATTCACCATTCACAATGATCATAGATAAAATTATCCATGAAAGAAAAGCACATGCGCCTCCATTTTAGGTGAAAGCACAACACAAAAATCACAATAGAAAATCCCACTCCATAACATAACCCCACTCCCACTGCCCACCATGGATCTGCTACATCCACATCTTCGCCTTTAGCAATTGAATTGTTCAATTCTTTGTAATTGTCTTTTCTTCCAAAACCAAGACTTTGAGTTTTGTTTTCAAGGGGAGGTCCGTGGAGATTAGGATTTCTTAGAAAGGAAGAAGCTTCAAAGGTTGAAAATTGCTTTCCCTGTGGTATGAATCCTGACAACATGTTGTTAGAAAGATTCAACACAGCAAGGAATGTGAGATTTAAAAGCTGAATAGGAATATTTCCTGATAGCTTATTTTCTGAAAGATCTAGAGATTCCAAGTAAGCCATGGCTCCTAATGACTCTGGAATTACACCATTCAGATTATTTCTTGACATGTTGACAGAAATTAATCCCTTGAGGAGTCCCAATTCTGGAGGAATATTACCTGACAAATTATTACGTGACAAATCCATGAACTTGTGTTCTCCAATTATTTTCAAATATGGAGTTGCCCTTCCTTTTATCCAAATCATTATTTCATCAGCAAAGTTGAAACCAAAATATGTATTCGCAGACCATTCCACTTCCAAAAAATATTCAACATATTGTAAATGGAAACTTTGTGAATTATTGATTAAAGCATTTAACTTGCTCACATCTGACGGAATATTTCCCGATAATTGATTATCAGGTAGTTCCAGAATTTGAAGATTTTTCAACCTGAATAATTGAGGTGGAATTGTGCCATTAAACTTATTAGAAGCCAAACTGAGAATTCTCAAATCTGTCAACTTTTCAATCCAAGGAGGAATGCTACCTTCAAAATTGTTATTCCCTAGATCAAATATTTGGAGACTTGTGCAATTTGCAATAGATGCCGGAATAATACCGTGCAAATTGTTCCCATTCACATTTAAAGTGCGAAGATTCTGCAGATTTCCTAACTCCTTTGGAATCTCCCCTTGCAAACTATTTTCAGCCAATTTTAAAATCTCTAAGTTAGAACAATGCCCAATATTTGAAGGAATCATACCCGACAACTTGTTCATTGACAAGTCCAAAACTACAGGAGAATATGAATGGTTACATATAGAACTTGGAATTTCTCCAGTCAGATTATTTCCTGACAATGATAGAATGGCCATTGTACCAATTGTTGCAGGTAGAAAGCTATTCAACTCATTATTTGATAGATCTAACATATAAGTAATAAAATCTAGAGCATGAAGAGAGCCATGTAACCTATTTCCATGCAAATCTATTATATGAAATGTGTGAGATATCTTGCGAGGTAGAGAGCCTTCTAGATTGTTGTTTGAAACATTGAGCCAAAAAAGAGAAGGAAGTTCCCACAGCCACGTAGGTAGATTTCCCACAATACTGTTATTTGAAAGATCCAATGCCTCCAACTGATATTGTTGGGATAAAAATGCAGGTATGTTGCCTTCTATATTGCAAGATCCCAATCCAAGTACAGCCAAGTTTGCAAACTGAGGAACCCAATTTGTAGAGATGTTAATATGAAATTGATTTTCTGAGAGGTCCAGTTCTACAAGGCGGGTGATATTTTCAAACAATTGAAGTGAAATGTTGCCGCTTAATCCGTTGGAAGGGAGTGACAATGCATTTAAACCGCCCATATTTGAAATACAATGTGGAATTGATCCTGACAGCTGATTATGGCCTAGATAGACGTCGCCTAATGCTGAAAGCTGACATAGAGACGGGGGAATCTGACCTGTCAGATGGTTATGACTAAGGTCCAGATATTCAAGGGACGGAAAGCTGCCAAAAGAGGATGGTATATTTCCCTCCAAATTGTTGGACCCCAGATCCATGGTCTTAAGTTTTGAAAAATTTGCAACAAAAGGGGGAAACACTCCTGTTAAATTGCAACCTCTAAAGGATACCACGACGAGTGAGACAGAATGAATCAGAATGAAAGAAAAGTGTCCTTTCAAGTTTGGATTATTATCAAGCACGAGATTGCTCATTTTTGAACGGGGCATGAAATTGGAAGCGATGGAACCATTTAGATCACAGCTGCTGAGATCAAGTGATACTATAGAGGAGACATTCTCAAACCAAGAGGGTAGTGATCCGTGTCGTAAAAAATTCTGACCTATGTGCAGATGTGATAAACGGGTGAGGTTTGAGAGATCTGGTATATTACCTGACAGCCCACAGTAAGATAGGTGAATCTGGGTGAGATTGTGAAGACCGCTGAGGGCCTCACCCCACTGCTCAGACGACTTGCTCAAGTTGACTTCATCCATTTCAAGAAATTCCAGGCTTCTTAGATTTCTGACCCATACATCAAACTTGCTGCTATTCAACTCACATTGCCACTGATTATCTGAAGTTTTAAAATACCAATAATTATATGAAAGATCCAAATGACGCAAGCTTGACATATTCCCCAGCTCCACAGGAACTTCACCACAAAATCCAGTACTTGACAACTTAAGAAATGTCAGCCTCTGCAATTTTGACAGTTCGGGAGGAATAGAATTACCTCGAAAGTCATTGCTGCTGAGATCCAAGTGTTGCAGATGCTGCAGATTAAACAACGATGGACGAAGCTCCCCACTCAACTGATGTTTGTACGAATAATCATACTGATTACTTAAATCGAGGGTGATGACACGGGATGTATGGTAATCACATGCAACACCCTCCCAATCACAACAATTCAATCCCCTCCAAGAAGACAGCCGACCAGAGGAAAGATTAAAACCTTCCTTCAAATCCAGTAAATAACTTCTTTCATCTTGTAAACACCCATCTAAAAATGAGAAATAGGATTGCAGCATTATAACCCATATCAACAGAGATCCAAAGCCCGCATAAGTCTTGAAGGAAAGAGGAGCCATTGCATTCATTTTGTGGAATGTACAGCCCTTTCCCCACTTGGCTATATATAACTGAACAATAAAATAATTCAAAGATTCTCTAAATATATATTCTACCTCATCTTGATATTTTTGGAGGCTATTCCGCAACAACACGGCAACTTCTATGGCGACTTCGATGGACTAGAAAAGTATGTCGGATGAGGAGAATGGATTTTTCTCACCATACTATTGAATACGGGAAATATAGCTTCCCAAAATTATAATAGATATCGGTCAAAATGTAGTGCCCAAATAGATTTTAAATGGAAGAAGAACCATTAAATTCTTTTTTGGCGATTTACAATTCTTCCCTCATTGGCTATGTATAGCCAACATTAAAATAATTAAAATATTCTATAAGGATATTTTTGGTGTCTTAGTAGAGTGGAAAAAGGTTCAATGAGTTGGCTTAAGCATTTACATTACTGTGACATTCCCACAGAAAAATTAAAGATGAAAAATTAAAGATTTGGAGAAATATTCAAGTGCACAAGGTTTGTTAATGACTTTATAGACTATTTTGTCCTTAAGTAAGAAAAATTAAAGGTTTGGAGAAATGTCCTTGTGGGATTGGCAAATAAGCAAAAAATATTAAAGATTTGGAGAAATGTCCCTATTGGATTGGCAAATGTACAGTTCTTTAATGACTTTATAGACTTTTCTGGCGGTATGCAAAAAAAATTAAAGATTTGGAGAAATGTCCGCGTGGGATTGGCAAATACACTCATGGTTCTTTAGTTATAGTTGTAATTTATAATAAATATAGCAATTTATACTTATAGCAACTCTTCTTCCAGCTGAATTATGTAAACTTCAAGTTGAACACTTGTGGGTTGATATTGACATACTACATACCTTGGCTCATAGAGAAAAGATCTCCTCCCTGCACATCTTCCTCATCTTTGACCATAATCAAGAGCTCCATCAAACAAGTGCTATTTTTTTATTCATCATTGCCTTAGAGATCTTCTTCTTAAACCCAACAAGAATCATGGCATCTGACCTAATGCATCCAGTATCCTTGCCTAATATGGCCTTTACCAGCTGCAAATTAATCACATTATCATAATTGAATATCCCTTCAAACTTTGGTACAAAGTGGTCCCTGCTTAAGCAGCTCCCCGGATAACTCCACATACACCATCCAAGATCCTAAATATAATCCCATGACTGCTTTGCAACAAGAAGCCCATGCCTAGCACCTAAACCAGACTCAAAGAGCCATCTACATCACCTAGAATTCTACCTCTTCAAACAACAAATAGAATAACATCATCTAATATTATTAATAGATGCTTATCCACAGCTCCCTTGAGCCACCACATATAAGAGCCCCTAAGCACTTCAATCCATCTCATTTTCTTACATAACTTATTATAACGTCTAACAATTTCATTAAATTCATAAGTTGACTAATCCTTTATAATGAAGTTAGCAAAACTACTCTAATCATTTTAAAAATCTATAGCTATTCGGCTTTGATGTTAATATTAAGTAATAGGTGATTAACTTAGTATAGGTATAGATTATTTAATTCTATATTAATATTTTAAATCTTAATGACATTAGATATTATACCATTAATTGTTTGTATTAAAATATTACAATACTAGTTAAATATGATATATTAATCTTAGTATACTATAGAATTATATTATATCATATGGTTATATGGTTATTAATCATTTAAATATATTATATACAAACAATAATATTAGATATAATTATAAATACTATATAATTAAATACTGGCCAAGGTCATATTAATTTGATTTAAATTAATTTATAATAGATTATAAATTTTAAGTTAATATATTAAATAGTATATTATATAATAGTTAAACTTAAATGTCATTAATATATATTTATGGGATTATAGTATTAATATACTTTATATATATGTAATATATGTAAACTTCAACCAAAACACTTTTGGGTTGATATTGACATACTACATAACTTGGCTTATAGAGGAAAGATCTCCTTCCTACACATCTTCCTCATCTTTGACCATAATCAAGAGCTCCATCAAACAAGTGCTATTTTTTCATTCATCATTGCCTTAGAGATCTTCTTCTTAAACTCAATAAGAATCATGGCATCTAACCTAATGCATCTAGTATCCTTGCCTAGTACGGCCTTTACTAGCTGCAAATTAATCACATTATCACAATTGAATATCCCATCAAACTTTGGTCTAGAGCAATCCCTGCTTAAGTAGCTCCTTGGATAACTCCACATACACTATTCAGGACCCTAAATATAATCCTATGACTACTTTGCAACAAGAAGCCAATGCCTAGCACCTGAATAAGACTTAAAGAGCCATCTACATCACCTAGAATTTTACTTCTTCAAACAAAAAATAGAATAACATCATCCAATATGATAAGTAGGAGATATTTTCCATAGTAAGTCAAATTGTGATATTGCTATCAAGATTTAATAGTGTGATTTTGAGTCAAACTTATTGACCCATGATTCATGAGTAGTGATTTAACATGAATCCATCTCTCATGAGAATAAATGGAACACTTAGCACTTATTGGATCTAGGTGATGCTCACAGGGGTGAAGCACCGAGACTTCCTGGGAGGTCACCCATCCTAGTACTACTCCAACTTGAGCGTGCTTAACTACAGAGTTTCCTCCAAGGTTAAACCCAAAGCTTGCAACCCCATTTGCAAAACCTTCACCAAATGTTGTGCCTTATGAACCATTCATTAGAAAGCCCCTTAAGCTCATCAATTGATAAGTAGGAGATATTTTCCATAGTAAGTTAAATTGTGATATTGCTATCAGGATTTAACTATGTGATTTTGAGTCAAACTTATTGACCCATGTTCTAGGAGTAGTGATTCAACATGAATCCATCTCTCATGAGAATAAATGGAACACTTAGCACTCATTGGATCTAGGTGATGCTCACAGGGGTGAAGCACAGAGACTTCCCAGGAGGTCACCCATCCTAGTACTACTCCAGCCTGAGCGCGCTTAACTATTGAGTTTCCTCCATGCTTAAAACAAAAGCTTGCAACCCCATTTACAAAACCTTCACCAAGAGTTGTGCCTTATGAACCATTCATTAGAAATCCCCTTAAGATCATAAATTGATAAGTAGGAAATATTTTTCATAGTAATTCAAATTGTAATATTGCTATCAAGATTTAACTGTGTGATTTTGAGTCAAACTTATTGAGCCATGTTTCATGAGTAGTGATTCAACATGAATCCATCTCTCATGAGAATAAATGGAATAGTTATCACTCATTGGATCTAGGTGATGCTCACAAGGGTGAAGCACCAAGACTTTCTGGGAGGTCACCCATCCTAGTACTACTCCAGCTTGAGCAAGCTTAAAAATGGAGTTTCCTCCATGCTTAAACCCAAAGCTTGCAACCCCATTTGAAAAACCTTCACCAAGTGTTGTGCCTTATGAACCATTCATTAGAAAGCCCTTTAAGCTCATCAATTGATAAGTAGGAGATATTTTCCACAGTAAGTCAAATTGTGATATTGCTATTAGGATTTAACTATGTGATTTTGAGTCAAACTTATTGACCCATGTTTCCTGAGTAGTGATTCAACATGAATCCATCTCTCATGAGAATAAATGGAACACTTAGAACTCATTGGATCTATGTGATGCTCACATAGGTGCCACCACATACTAAGAGCCCCTGAGAACTTCAATCCATCTCATTTTCTTACATAACTTATTATAATGTCTAACAATCTCATTAAATTCATTAGGCAACTAATCGTTCATAATGAAGGTAGCAAAACTACTCTAATCATTTTAAAAATCTATAGTTATTTGGCTTTGATGTTAATATTAAGTAATAGGTGATTAACTTAGTATAGGTATAGATTATTTAATTCTATATTAATATTTTAAATCTTAATGACATTAGATATTAGACTATTAATTGTTTGTATTAAAATATTACAATACAAGTTAAATATGATATATTAATCTTAGTATACTATAGAATTATATTATATCATATGTTTATATGGTTATTAATTATTTAAATATATTATATACAAACAATAATATTAGATATAAGTATGAATACTATAATGGTTTAATATATATGATAATAGATTATATATGCATATTAACTATATAATTAAATAATGGCAGAGGTCATATTAATTAGATTTAAATTAATTTATAATAGATTATCAATTTAAGTTAATATATTGTATAGTGTATTATATAATAGTTAAACTTACATGTCATTAATATATAGTTATGAGATTGTAGTATTAATATACTTTATATATATGTAATATAGGTTTATTATACCTAACTTTAAATATTAGTTTATATTAATAAATAGATAATATATTATCTATAATAATTTATGTCAATAAATATTATATTACTATTAATTTAGTGATATTTAATATTATTTTTATACTATTAATTTAGTATGATATTTATATAAGTATTATAAATTATAACTATAATTATGACTTTATAGGGAGAAAAATTAATTACATTAATAATATTCTATATAATAAATTAAAATATATATAAATTAAACATTAGGGGTCCTAGGACCCCTAGAGACACATATATATCATGAAATGTATCGAAAGGGGTCATAGGTTAACCTATGATTCCTTTCAACACATATGATCAATTATAATATATCCCTAGGGGTCATACGTTCTTATCAAAAGTGTCAAACTTTCGATCCATATGAACAATTATAATATGTCCTTAGGGATCCTGGGACCCCTAGGGACATATGTTTTCATGAAATTTTTTGTAAGGGGTCATAGGTTAACCTATGACACCTTTCAAACCATATGAGCATTTATAATATCTTCCTAGGGGTTCTATGACCCATAGGGACGTATATAGTCATGAAATGTGTTAAAGGAGTCATAGGTTAACCTATGACCTCCTTCATCCCATATGATCAAATATAATATGTCTCCAGGGGACTTAGTAACCCTAGGCACATATGATATCACTGAATGAGTCAAAAGAGGTCATAAGTTCTCCTATGACCACCTTCAAATCATATGATCAATTATAATGTGTCGTTAGATGTCTTGGGACCCTTAGGGACATATATTATTGTTGAATCAGTTGACAAGGGTCAAAGGTTAACCTATGACCCTCTTTGACACGTATGATCAATTATTTAATGTCCTTAGGAGTCCTAGAATTGTTGGGGACATATGTTCTTGTGAAATGTGTCAAAGGGAGTCCTGGGGCACCCTACGACCCCTTCCAAGCCATTAGAACAAATATCCTATATACTAAACCATATAGTATAATAAAATATATAAAAATATTATATACTATAATGTGTTATAATATATATTATAATATAATATATTATAGCACACAAATAAAAGCATCATTTGTAATAGAAAAGACCTCATTCACATAATAATAATAAAACACACTTGACTTGAAAATCACAGTGATCATGGAAGGAATAATTAGGACCTTCCTCAACTTTTAATTCAGAGACTCCATATTCCATGTGGCTATTTTACATATTTCGATAAGAGACTATTGGGTATTTGATACATTAGATACCTAATATTTCAATAGTGAACTTTTAAAGAAATGATTTTTGTCCCCTTCCCCAAGACATGCAAATATCCAAATTCCTTTTCATGAGTTTTGAGAGTTTTGTAATAAAAATATAAAATTTGGGCCCTAAATTTGAAAAAGTAGTTGAATCAATTGCTTAGGTATCCTAAAATTGTTGACACGATGGGGAGTAGTAGTAGGTGAAATTATAAATAGTAGATGAAGGTGAAAAATGAAGAAATTGAAGAATATAGAGAAAAAGATAGGGAAAACCATCATAGAAAGAGACAAGGTATGTTAAATATCAATGCGGTCAAGCCCATAATAGTAGTTTCTAGTGAAGATGATGTTGAATTTGATGATATGAATTAATTTAATATTTTGAATGACCATTTATTAATTAAAGATGAAAATGTAGAGATTGAAAGGTAAAATATAACTATTGAGAATAATAGTGATAATATTGTAAATGAACCTTACACGTCTCCTCGTTATAATCAAAATGAGGTTCCTTGTAATGAAGATAGAAAAAAATTTGAACCTAAACCTAGTAGAACAATAAAGCAATTAATAGAGATAGACGAGAACATTTTCAACACATTGGAAGGGAAGAGATTGCATAGAATTGTTCAACTATGAGCTTCAAGACAATATGAATGGTTATTTTGCAAAGACATTGGTGAAGCAATGCCAATAGTTTTTGTAATTGTTAACGATGGAAAAACTAAGACCTATGCTATCCAAACTAAAAAATTGTGTCAACAAGAAAATGGAGAGAATTTCATTATTGTGAGGAACCTTTTCAGTGCTCTCAATTGCATAGGAAAAAATAGATTGGAAAAGGACAAGATAACTACTCATAGGGTTATTGTAGAGTAGTTTTAAAGAAGAGATAGACATAAGTCATATTACTTTTAGTAGAGCACTTGAAAGAAGAAAGAGACTTGATGATTGTCTTCAAACTAATACATGGGCTTATTGTAGGGGACATTCACATTTTAATAAGAAACATTCCAAGGGTGTGAAGGAACAAATTGTCTAAGTTTGTCAATCTAGCTCAATAGTTTCACCAAATGTGAAGGATGGTTTGAAGTTGAGAATTAGAAATAAAGACCATACCCCACATCCAAAAATCATTTTGAGGTAAGTCAAACAGTTTTGATCAAATAGTTTGGTGAGACTAATCTAACATTGCATATATTACAAAGGGCTTTTGAATCAATGAAACCATTTTACTACATGTGCTACTTAAGATTCAAAATAAATGTTGTTACAAACATTATGTGGAGTTTTTTATTCAACATACAGTATTACACTCCATCCATTGTACTTTGCATACTAATGAAATGTTGGAAATTTGTAGTGTTAATTACCTTCCAAAATCATCAAGATCATTACTAGATCAATTCTTATGTCCTAGAGACGATGGTTGTTTTTCTTAATAGAAATGATTTCTTAAATAAGAAGTGCTCACAATATGGTAGTTTATCCAAAAAATTCCATGAGGGGTGCGAATTAGATATTAGAAAGATTGTAGTTTCAAAGAAGTTTTATGAAAATTTTTAATAGACAAAGAAGAATTTATGGATGTGAATGCTCTAGATGTGATTTGGTTGCAAAAATAATGTGTGTGGCTGATTTTATTTCTGATTTCAAGGAAAATCCTTTTTAAAACTATGCAACGCATAGTCATAGGTCCTAGTGGTTGGATAAAAAATATAGAATGTGTTACGACACTTTCCTCATTAGCACTATTATATCAATTGTTGACTTTTTAGAGAACTATACATTATGACCCAAAATGAGACACAATCTGAATATTATAACTCTATTTAGATTACTATTTTCATCCACATAATGTATAGTCATGCATCTGTAATCTAGAAGATAACTAGAAGATAATTAGAGAGTGCCACTTTTATATGAGTGATGATAGATTTCGCTCTAATGAGTTTTTCCACCATTGTTTCAAGAATTATTTTGAATTCTTCTGAGAACATGATATTTCTATGGATATACATCTCATTTGGTCTGATAATTGCATAGGTTTAAAGAATGCGTACATGTTTTTTTGCTTGTGTAGAATGCATGTAAAGATTGTCTTACCTCATATTTGGAGCTTTTTTCAATCTAGAAATGAGAAAGGTGAAGCATAATGGAGAGGGGGCATGTGTGAAGAGAGCTCTATCTAGACAAAGAGAAAATGAAGATTTTAGTAGAACTTCTTGATGCTCATACCATAGTTGATTGGTGTACATTTGCATTACCATAGGGGGACTCTTGATTAACTAGTGTGCATGTTCTTTTGGTTGGCTGAGGTGGGTTCCTTAGGTGATAGATTGGATTGTGCTATAATGAGATATTCTTTAAAGATGCATACATTTTACAACTATCATTGTAGTATATGGACCATGGTATGTGCAGGACCATGGTGTGCCAAAAAGTGGCGATTTGAAAAATATGTAGTTCTGAAATGCCTCAAAGAATTTCAAAATCTATTCCCACTTTTTTCCCACCCATCCTGATACTAAATGAAAACAATTAATACCTTTATAATTCCTACTATATCTTTCAATACCAACCTTATATGGTCATCTTTAAAACATCCCAAAAATGTGTTTTTGGCATGTTCTTATGTGTTTTTTACTTCAAGCATGCAGCTGATGACTTTTTTTAACTAAAATTTGATGTAATGAAAAGGGTTTCTTAAGAATGTTCTTCGCTTTTCATAAATATAAGTTTTGTCAAATTACGAGTTTAGTAAGTAATTATTACTTATTTTCTAATGGAGTTAGCTACAAAGTGCTGATTGACATACTGGTTGAAAAATAGCTATAACTTTCAAACCGTATAAGATTTGTGAAATCTAAAAGATGTGTCACATTCTATGCTTCGACTAGTATAAGTAAAAAAAAAAAAAAAAACTTAATTTTGATTTTTTTTTTAACTAGTTAAGGCGGTCAGACACGGGAGTTTTCTAATTCTGAAAATAGTATAGTAGAAAATTCATAATTAATTATTTATTTGGAATAAAAATTTTCAAAAATATGTGTCACATCCAGGCATGAGTCTAATTTTTATATCTAAAATTATATTTAAAAATATTATCATTTGATTATGATTAAGGTGGTTAGACATACACCTACTTTTTATTTTCGCCTTGAAATTTTTGTAGTACTGCATTAAAATCCAAACTTTTGACCAATCAAATAATTTTTTCTCTAGATAAGGCCTTGTATTTTAGAAACTAGATTCAATTGGCTACAAATTATTTTCTTACAACTTTTTGATATAAAGTCTAGAACCACTTTAAAATTATGTGTCAAGTTGACATAACCCTGATTTGCTGGTTGTTCACTGCCACTTAAAGCCATAGTTTGGTACACCATGATCCTGCACATACCCACCATTTGGATATGAAAATTATCTTTCTTTTATCCTAGTTATTTTTAGTGTGATTGGGGTCATTGTGAGTCGAGTGAGTGAAGGAATACATGGGATCAAAATTATCTTACTCAATTATCTCTAATGCCTCTATCATAAATAATGACATAGAAAGTTTATGATGATGTTGCTTCTGGATTTGATTGTGTAAGTTTTTTTATCATCAACGTTTCGGATCACACTCTGTGATCCATCATCAGGATGAGAGAAGGAAGTAAAAAAGTATGCAGACTAGCCAAGCCCAGCAGAATAAAAAGAAAGAAGAGAGGGGGAGGAGCACACAACACGAGGCAGAGAAAGAAAGAAATGAAGAGAAAGAATTTTTTAAAAAGTGGGGGGACAAGAGAAGAAAAAACAACAAGATAGAAGAAACACAAGAAAGAGGGAAGAGTAGAGAAATAACTCTTTAATTTATGAATCTATAGCAATAATTTTTAAGAGAGAATTAAAAGATTAAAAATATTAAAAATAAAAATAAACATAAATAATTGAAAAATAAATTAAATCAATCTAAAAATAAAAATAAAAATAAAAGAACCAAATGTATAAATATATATAATTATAAAGGAGAGATCGCAAAAGAACCCGAGACCAACTCGAAACACGAGACAAAGTAAATGAAAGCAAAAAATAAGAACATATAAAAAAAAAAAAAAAAAAAAAAAAAAAAAAAAAAAAAAAAAAAAAAAAAACCATAAAAATACAAAATATTAAAAATAATGAATAAATTGATAAAATTAAAAAATTAGAAAAATAATAAAATTAGAAGACCAACAACATAAAGAGAAGCAAGCCGCACGCGAAAAGAAACAACCAAGAGACCGAAAAGAAGAGGACAGAAAGGAAGTAGAAAAAACAAAGAAAAAACAAGACAAAGAAGAGCCAACGTACCAGGACACCAAACCACAGACAGGGGAGGGGGGGCTATCCATGCTGTTGCCGGCAATCGAGCGAGCGAAGCAAAGGTTGCCACGAGGGGTTCAAGGACCACCCATCATCTCTATTAAGGTTGAGGGGGTGGTGGCTAATTTCAATGGCTTCTTTGAGCTTTCTCTTGAAATAATTGCTCTCTTTGCAAAGGATTTGCGCTTGCTCCAAACAAATGTGATGTTTGGTGGTGACAGAGTGCTCTGCTAAGGCCGATTTTTGGACCCTATCATGCAAGATGTCTGCCCCGTGCTCACGTATCCTGGTCCGAAAAGAACGACCAGTTTCTCCAATGTAGGGGGTGCCACATGAGCACACAATCTTGTAGACTCCTGAGTCAAGAAATGAGTCTTTGGAGTCCTTGAGCTGCGGGACAAGATTACTTAACTTTGAAAGGGGTTTAAAAGCAACTCGGAGGCCCCTTTTTGTTAAGATTTTGGCAATCTTTTGGGAGATGCCATCCACAAAAGGAATGGAGACATGCAGAGCGGGGAGGTTCGCGGACAGGGAAGGCCTAGAGCAAGAAAGGAAGAAGGATTTGGCCTGGCGAAGAGCCCTAGAAATTTGCTTGCACGGATATCCATTCAAGGAGAAGACCTGACGAAGATGAGATAACTCACTATCTAAGTGTTCTTCATCACATATTCTGAAGGCTCTCAAGGCAAGGGTTCTAAGGATGCTGGCTTTATGGCTGGGGTGGTGGTGGGAAGAGGAGTGGAGATATAAGTCAGTGTGGGTGGATTTACGATAAACCTGCCTACCAAAGGTGCCATCCCGCTTCCTGATGAGAAGAACATCAAGAAAGGATAAGCGGTTGTCTGACTCTAGCTCCATGGTAAACGATATGCCAGGGACCAAGTTGTTGATGTGCTTGTGAAACTCCTCAAGTTTTTCAAGCCCATGTGGCCAACACACATTGGTGTCATCTACATATCGTTTCCACCATCTAGGTTTCAGGGGGAAGGAGTGGATGGCAGTCTCCTCAAAATGTTCCATGAAGAGGTTCGCAATGATCGGAGAGAGAGGGGAACCCATGGCAACCCCTTCCACTTGCTCATAGATAACATTTTGGAAGGAGAAAAACGTGGATCTTAGACAGAATTCAACCAAGTCTGCTATCTCATCACCAATCTTGTTCTTTACAATAAGAACAGACTCCTGAATAGGGACTTTGGTGAAGAGGGAGACCACATCAAAGCTTACCATGATGTCATCCTGTTCAGCCTTGCAGCCCCTAACAAATTGGACGAAATGCGAAGAATCCTTGATGAAAGAGTTGGAATTCCCAATCAAGGGGGAAATCAACTTGGCAAGGTGGGAGGCAAGGAGAAAAGTAGGTGACCCAATAGTGTCCACAATGGGTCTCAAAGGTATGCCTCCTTTGTGGATTTTAGGGACCCCATAAATACGGGGGGTCACTTCTTTGGATGGAACCAATTTTTTCTTTGTGGTCTCATCAAAGGAGGAATTGAGAACCAAGGCTTTGACTCTCTTCAAGATCTTGGGGCACGGATTGCGAGAGAGAGTGCGATAGCTGCTGGTGTCAGCGAGCAAGTCACACATTTTGGCGACATAGTCTTGTCGGTCCATGATGACAGTAGCATTACCTTTATCAGCTTTGGTGATAATGATGTCATTATCCTTGACAAGACTTTTAAAGGCACGCATTTCTCCACTAGGCAAATTGGGTTTCGGTGGTTTGGCATGCCTAAGGGCGACCGCACAATCTTGCCTAACAGCTTCTGCCTCATCATTTGAAAGAGAGCGAATAGCATTCTCGATCTCAATGAGGAACTGCAAGTGAGGGATGACCCGAGGGGAGCAAGAGAAATTAAGACCCCGCTTTAAGAAATTAAAAGAAAGAGGGTCTAAGATAGCCGAGGACAAGTTGACAACCAACTTGTTTTCCCAATCCCTTACCGCATGATTAGATAAGGGAGAACGGAGGAGGAAGGGGCGAGCGAGAGGACGAGGGAAAGGAGAAGCTACACCAAGGCCATACTTGACCCGAGGTGAGAGGATGGTGGTAGAAGAAGACGCCACCGATACTCCATTGGATGGCAATATGGGGGACGTCCCACTAGCACCGACCCCAATGGGTCGAGATATGGAAGGTCCTCCACCGATGTCAGAGGAGTCAAGGGGACCCAAAGACGAGGGGTTGAGCTGAGCAGGATGGATCTCGGGGCTGCCACTGATAAGACAAGGGTCAATCCGAGGGGGGACAGGAAGAGAAGACTGCCTGCTCACCGCCGAAGAGCAATAAAGGAAGGACTGCGCAGGCACATCACATGAAAGAGGACAGCAAGAAGACGTACCTGAGCACCTAGGCAAGGAGCCGTTGTAAGAGCTAGAACGTAGGGTGACAGCAGATTGCGAGCCAATTGCACCCGGGTTGTGTCGAGCTCCAGCACCAGTCAACGGTTCAGTCTGCGACGCAAAGGAGGAAGAAGATAGCGTAGGGGCTTCCCCACCCACCACCTTGAATGCTTCATGCCCTGTGTACCTAGGCAAGGAGCCGTTGCGAGAGCTAGAACGTAGGGTGACAGCAGATTGCGAGCCAATTGCACCCGGGTTGTATCGAGCTCCAGCACCAGTCAACGGTTCAGTCTGCGACGCAGAGGAGGACGAAGACAGTGTAGGGGCTTCCACACCCACCACCTTGAATGCTGCATGCCCTGAGGAACAACTAGAAGATCGGTTCTGTTCGATGGATATATTCCTGTCTGCTGCGCGAACAAAACCAGAGGAGGACCCTGAGAACTGCTGAACCCCACTACTCTGAGGGAGGACGCCGACCACTGGAGAAGAAGACAGGAGATTGGCCGAAGCAAGAGAGGATGCGGGCCCAAGAGTAGTACTGCCCGGATGTTCCACAGGCCTGCATACCGAGACATGGCCAAGGACAGAAGAGAACCCACCCCGATGTCGGAACTTATATTGAAGAGCCAAAAATTTTTTCTTTTGCCTTCTGATGGACTCTTCATAATGACCCAATGCACTGCCGAAGGAAGAGGTGTCCAAACGAATCCAAAGATCTGGTCTCAAGGAAGAGGCCAGCTCTAAGTGGAGAGGCAGCAACCTAGCGTTGAACCGGTCAATAACTCGCCTGGTAGACTGAATGATCGAACGAAGGAGAGCGAGTTCAGCCTAGAGGAAGATAGGTTTGGTGTGCATGCTGCGAAGATAATGGCTAACTTTGACAAAACAAGGAATAACACGACAATCTCTGCAACGCTTGAGGAAGGCTAAGTCTGCAATTTTCTTCATAAGCTTGATCCTTAACATCTGAAATTGCTTAGATTTGAAACAAAGTTCCCTCCCATGAAGGGTATCAATTAATAATATCAAGTTTCCACAATCCATTGTTAATGATGATGTTGCTTCTGGATTTGATTGTGTAAGTTTTTTTATCATCAACGTTTCGGATCACACTCTGTGATCCATCATCAGGATGAGAGAAGGAAGTAAAAAAGTATGCAGACTAGCCAAGCCCAGCAGAATAAAAAGAAAGAAGAGAGGGGGAGGAGCACACAACACGAGGCAGAGAAAGAAAGAAATGAAGAGAAAGAATTTTTTAAAAAGTGGGGGGACAAGAGAAGAAAAAACAACAAGATAGAAGAAACACAAGAAAGAGGGAAGAGTAGAGAAATAACTCTTTAATTTATGAATCTATAGCAATAATTTTTAAGAGAGAATTAAAAGATTAAAAATATTAAAAATAAAAATAAACATAAATAATTGAAAAATAAATTAAATCAATCTAAAAATAAAAATAAAAATAAAAGAACCAAATGTATAAATATATATAATTATAAAGGAGAGATCGCAAAAGAACCCGAGACCAACTCGAAACACGAGACAAAGTAAATGAAAGCAAAAAATAAGAACATATAAAAAAAAAAAAAAAAAAAAAAAAAAAAAAAAAAAAAAACCATAAAAATACAATATATTAAAAATAATGAATAAATTGATAAAATTAAAAAATTAGAAAAATAATAAAATTAGAAGACCAACAACATAAAGAGAAGCAAGCCGCACGCGAAAAGAAACAACCAAGAGACCGAAAAGAAGAGGACAGAAAGGAAGTAGAAAAAACAAAGAAAAAACAAGACAAAGAAGAGCCAACGTACCAGGACACCAAACCACAGACAGGGGAGGGGGGGCTATCCATGCTGTTGCCGGCAATCGAGCGAGCGAAGCAAAGGTTGCCACGAGGGGTTCAAGGACCACCCATCATCTCTATTAAGGTTGAGGGGGTGGTGGCTAATTTCAATGGCTTCTTTGAGCTTTCTCTTGAAATAATTGCTCTCTTTGCAAAGGATTTGCGCTTGCTCCAAACAAATGTGATGTTTGGTGGTGACAGAGTGCTCTGCTAAGGCCGATTTTTGGACCCTATCATGCAAGATGTCTGCCCCGTGCTCACGTATCCTGGTCCGAAAAGAACGACCAGTTTCTCCAATGTAGGGGGTGCCACATGAGCACACAATCTTGTAGACTCCTGAGTCAAGAAATGAGTCTTTGGAGTCCTTGAGCTGCGGGACAAGATTACTTAACTTTGAAAGGGGTTTAAAAGCAACTCGGAGGCCCCTTTTTGTTAAGATTTTGGCAATCTTTTGGGAGATGCCATCCACAAAAGGAATGGAGACATGCAGAGCGGGGAGGTTCGCGGACAGGGAAGGCCTAGAGCAAGAAAGGAAGAAGGATTTGGCCTGGCGAAGAGCCCTAGAAATTTGCTTGCACGGATATCCATTCAAGGAGAAGACTTGACGAAGATGAGATAACTCACTATCTAAGTGTTCTTCATCACATATTCTGAAGGCTCTCAAGGCAAGGGTTCTAAGGATGCTGGCTTTATGGCTGGGGTGGTGGTGGGAAGAGGAGTGGAGATATAAGTCAGTGTGGGTGGATTTACGATAAACCTGCCTACCAAAGGTGCCATCCCGCTTCCTGATGAGAAGAACATCAAGAAAGGATAAGCGGTTGTCTGACTCTAGCTCCATGGTAAACGATATGCCAGGGACCAAGTTGTTGATGTGCTTGTGAAACTCCTCAAGTTTTTCAAGCCCATGTGGCCAACACACATTGGTGTCATCTACATATCGTTTCCACCATCTAGGTTTCAGGGGGAAGGAGTGGATGGCAGTCTCCTCAAAATGTTCCATGAAGAGGTTCGCAATGATCGGAGAGAGAGGGGAACCCATGGCAACCCCTTCCACTTGCTCATAGATAACATTTTGGAAGGAGAAAAACGTGGATCTTAGACAGAATTCAACCAAGTCTGCTATCTCATCACCAATCTTGTTCTTTACAATAAGAACAGACTCCTGAATAGGGACTTTGGTGAAGAGGGAGACCACATCAAAGCTTACCATGATGTCATCCTGTTCAGCCTTGCAGCCCCTAACAAATTGGACGAAATGCGAAGAATCCTTGATGAAAGAGTTGGAATTCCCAATCAAGGGGGAAATCAACTTGGCAAGGTGGGAGGCAAGGAGAAAAGTAGGTGACCCAATAGTGTCCACAATGGGTCTCAAAGGTATGCCTCCTTTGTGGATTTTAGGGACCCCATAGAAAGTTTAGTTGATCATATCCATTTGTTAGATCTTCTTTAGTTAGGACATTTCTTTGCATTGGTTGCACCACAATAAAATGATGAGAAATTATATTATTGGTTAGAATTTTGTTTAAGAGGTTAAAAAAAGCTTGCAAATCTAATTACATATGGTCATGGATTGACATATCCTACTAGTTTTTTTGTTGTTTTTGGAACATTTTTGTGGAAATATATGTTTTAAAGGAATTGAATTCTCACATTCAAAGACTATTAGAAGCACAAAACCATTCTCATATATTCACACCTTATTATAGCATCAAATATAAAATTGGTGAAACATCAAGGAAGATCAAAAATTAATTAACCTTTTACTATTGCTAATAATGATCATGAAGCCCTATTAGAGACCCTCATGCAAAGACATGACCCTTTATTAACATTTCACTATGTAATACTAACACACAACAAGGTTTCAAATGTTCATTATATGCTTTAAATTTAGTTTCATATGTTAATCATATACCTATACTTGTACTTAATATTAAATGCCTATAATACTGACATTTAGTACAATATTAACCATTGTTTCACCCACAAAGATCATAGGACATTCACAAGCACCTTGAACTAGAATGTCTCTAATGTGCCCTAAGAATATTTGGGCTGCAATCTTATAAAGATTGTAATTTTGAAGTTATGAGGCTTATAGATAAATTGTTAGATGCTACAAGACCATGATATCAATTTCTATAATAAACTCTCTCAGTTTTGGGATATATATAATTTTATTTGAACTTGACATAGCAACTTGGTCAATGTCAAACCTCGTAGTGTTCCTTAGTGAAGTGGTGCACCACTACGCAACTATCAAACCATTCATCATGGAACCATTTTGTTGGCATTGTTAGCTCTATATGGGTGAGTTAAACCTAGTGAAACCATATTTTCATCTACAAAGAGCCTAGAACATTCATGAGAACCCTAAACCCAAGCATCTCCAAGGTGCCCTAAGTACATTTGGATAGTGTTCTTTTGATGCTTATAATTTAGAACTCATGAGGTCTATCAATAAACTATTAGATGGTATAGGTCCATGATATTGATGTCTAAAATAACCTTTTTTGGTTCTAGGAGATTCATTTAAAAAAAAAAATCGGCGCAACAATGTTTCTTGATACTAAATCTTGTAGTGTTCCTTAATGAATTGGTTCACCACCTTAGAAATTGTTCATTATGGCATTGATTTCTCAATTTCATTAGCCTTGGATGGTTAGTTGAACCCCAAGAAAACAACTCTTTTGATGACAAACTCACTAGAACATTCTCGAGCACCACAGATTGAAGTTCCCACAAGGTGCAATAAGCACATTTGAGCAATGATCTTCAAGGGTCATAACTCAAAGCCCTTGTTGTTTTTCTTATTCATTTTTTTCATGGTTAGTTGGATGTAAAAATTTCAAGGGTCTATCTTCACTTCTAGCTATTTTTTCTTAAGGAGTTATTTTTGTTCTAGGGTTACTAAAATCTTTGGAGGAGTTCAATTCTTTTCTATTATTGTACGATATTGACTTCATAAACAATGAACAAGATTAAAACAAATAAGGTTTCATAAACCATGTGCAAGATTCTAATGAATGAGAATCCAATTAGCAATATTCTAATGAATGTGATCAAAATAAAAATAACATCCATACACTATACAAATACAGATGCACAACAATTCACAATAATATAATATATCAAACAATATACTCATATATAAATTCAATGCAACTGTACATCAAAATGTACATCTATATACAAAATATGGTGCATGCCATCAAAATATCTCTATGAAATAAAATTTTATACATAAAATGTGGCATATGAAATTTGGAAATGTTACCTAAGGCATCCCTTAAAAACTACTATATCCTAGGCTTCTAGAGGATCATCAAAATGGAGCCTCTTACATGCACTCTCTGAACTTGCTAGATCATGTATGAACAAAAAAGAAAAAATCTAAGTTAGACTAGTTAACTAAATGATTTAAACATGTCAAATATAAATTTATTCAAATTCATAATGATTAATAATGAAGTAAACTTTGTAAACCTATCTACATGCCTTCCTTTGTCACTCAGGAGTACTTGGATATGTTTGTGAGAAAACATGCATCTTGCTATGTCCGACCTAAACTTCTTTCTATGGTTGTCAAATTGATCTACTACTTAAACCATAAGGTTATTAATGATAATATAATAAATTAATAATATAACTAAGAATTCAAATTATAATTTACATCAAGTGATCTCTTATCAGTAAATGTTGGCTGAGTGAGCAAAGATAAAACACCTTATCAACCCTCCTCTATCACATTTTGTGTTTCCTACAATAGTTAAAAATGTAGTTGTTACAATGATGACAATAATTTATTTATAATATAATAATGTTAAGAGAAGTAAAAAATAAATGATGAATATACATACTATAGGGCTCTCACTATAAATAGAAATTTCTAGGGGTATGCAATAGTGAATCTAGGAATGTTAATGATCAGAGGAAACTCTCTATGAAATAAACAATGCAATAACATTCCATTAGTTAATAAACTAAAAAGTACATATCTATCTATATATGCATTTAGGCACTTTAAAACATATAATTACCTTCCCCTTATCAATGCTCGGTGGTGCAAGCCCCACACACTATTCCCTACTAATAGGTGGAACCTATAGGAGAAAAACAAGATGAGAAATCATGTAAAATATAATATCAAATAAGAAATAAATGAGTTATCAAATAATAAATAACATAGAGGTCTCAAGGCCAAATGAAATGGTTGAAAATGAGACAATATCCAAATCTCCCATCTCATCTTCTATCATCAACTAGACATAAATGAATCACATAATGTAGATAAGCATGAAGTTGTTAAATTTTTTTAATATAAGTATTGATTTTAAATTAACAATACCATGAGGAATCAAATGTATAGACTTACCATAACAAAATGAGTCCATGTCTCTTCTCACCCCTCCTCATCTCTTGCAATAGTTGTGTGTGTCTTTGTAACCATGGTTGCTTTGTCATTATCCTCAACATCAAACTAAAACTTAGAACCAATAATGGGACCGAGATAAATATTCTTGCACAAACACAAATATGTAACACAAAAACATGTAAGGAACCACCATATATACTAGCACTAGCATCATAAACACTATGAGGCAATAATGACTAGGTCTCAGTGACTAATAGATTGATTAAATAATGAATGGATCTAGTAGATGTTGCATTAGCCTTAATGATGATATCAAGATGCTACACTAGAGTATGCGTACGGATATCAAGAGGAAAATGTGGTGGATTTCTTCAACTTCACCCTAGTTCTATCCTATAGAGCTCCACCTGCTACGCCCATATTTAGCCTCATGCTCTAATAATTAAGTTTAAACCAATTGATAAAATCAACATATAATTATTTCAAACAATGTATATGGCCACCTCTAAATTTTGTGTGGTAGTTTTTCAAAACCCATCCACTACTAATCTGAAAAAAGAGGTCTTGTGGCTTCATTAGTGCATCATTTTATTGCCAATTTTTTTTTTTCTAGGGTCAACTATTTAACTAATTTTGGGGTCATAAAATAGGTTTTCTAATTCCTTTATACTAATATTAAGGGTTGTAGCCCCATCATAATCCAAGATGTCATCAAACTGGTAGTGCATCTCATCATGCCAATAAACAATTGCATCGTGCTACTCAATAAGGGTCCCAATATTAGCCACAATAGTATTAAAGGTGGATAGCATGGGAAATAAACAAGGGATAGTGTTATATGCTTGTTGCATGACCCTCAATTGATTTATATTTTATTCAATTAGGTCTTGATTTTGAGGAGGACTTTGAGGGGGTAGTGGTGGTTCTCGTTGTTTTGAGGATCATTGTTTGGAGAGGTATTGTTTGGAGGTTGGTTAGGGTCTTCCATGCCTATTTATATTGCAGATAAACAAGAATTATAATTTGAATGAATAGTTTATTAATCAAACTAAAAAACATCCATTTTCATTGCAAAAACCTAAATTAAAAATAAATAAATAAATACAATCAATTTAAAAGCAATAAAAACTAAGCATACCTCTAGTAGAAGTCAAGGTGGAGTGACAAAATGGCA
The DNA here is from genome assembly GCA_028749045.1 of Cupressus sempervirens. NCBI lineage: Eukaryota > Viridiplantae > Streptophyta > Pinopsida > Cupressales > Cupressaceae > Cupressus > Cupressus sempervirens. The sequence continues at coordinate 689,036,692 of CM053790.1, forward strand.
AGAGGTTTTTTATGTACCTTATTTTTAATCCTATACCCAATAACCTAGGTCATTACTATTGCAAGGAATAACCTATGCCCAAGTATAAGATACCTGATATGCTTAGGTAAATTTTTATGTATTGGTATTAGGATTGGAGTAAAAAAGTCAGAGCCAATTTCAAATATCTTTATGACATTTTTGGGAAAAATAAATTCACATCACTAATTTTTGGCCCACTATGAACCTGCACATACCCCTAGTTTTGGGTAGTTAGTTCTTTAATTGGACCTAATTAGGCTTTTACATAGACATAACATGGTCATGTTATTTCTAGTATTTTTTTTCTCAACATAACATGATCATTTTATGTCTAGTATGATAGTTTTTTCATACAAAGCATAACATGATCACATTTTGTTAACAGAAAGGTGTGATCCCATTTACATTTGGTAATAGGCTTGATAAACTACCCAAAGGATTGGGTTTATGTTTTCCCTCCATTTTCATTACTGTATACTTTTTTTGATCTCATAAGATTAATTTGCGTCTTTGAATTCATCAAGTTTGCAAATGGTGAAGTGGGTATCTCTAAAATTACAACCAAAATTTCTAACCATATTCTTTTTTTAAGTTTTGGACAAGATTATCATTTGAAGTTAATTTCTATATATCATTGTCTTGATAATCCTTTCAGATATACATCTAGCATATTTTAAAAAAAAATTGATGTACTTAATTAAATAGAAATTAATTTGCATATTATTGTTCTACACTTGATTCTATACACTTTTACAAATAAAGTGTTCATTATAAATTTCTTTTTGCAAGTTATACTCATTGTAAAAAGAGGTACAAAAATTTCAGGATGGAATCACTTTAAAAAATCATAGAAAAAAACTACTCATCAAAATATTATGAAAAAATACACAGGTTTTAGATCTCACTCTTACCTGTTATTCTATGAAAGGGTTTTTCAAAATACTATATATAACTACATGGTGTGTGGAGTGTGTAGAAAAAAATATGTTATGTTTTCAACAAAAAATAAGAACATTCTTTTGTATGCATGTGGTTTGTATCTCTTAATCTTATCCATTTTTAAGAAACCTTAGGGTATGTGTAGGATCATGGTGTGCCAAAAAGTGGCGATCTAAAAAATATGTAGTTCTGAAATGCCTCAAAGAATTTCAAAATCTATTCCCACTTTTTTCCCACCCATCCTGATACTAAATGGAAACAATTAATACCTTTATAATTCCTACTATATCTTTCAATACCAACCTTATATGGTCATCTTATAACATCCCGAAAATGTGTTTTGTTACTTCAAGCATGTAGCTGATGACTTTTTTTTAACTAAAATTTGATGTAATGAAAAGGGTTTCTTAAGAATATTCTTAGCTTTTCATAAATATAAGTTTTGTCAAATTACGAGTTCATTAAGTAATTATTACTTATTTTCTAATGGAGTTAGCTACAAAGTGTTGATTGACATACTGGTTGAAAAATAGCTATAACTTTCAAACCGTATAAGATTTGTGAAATCCAAAAGATGTGTCACATTCTATGCTTCAACTAGTATAAGAAAAAAAAAAAAAACTTAATTTTGATTTCTTTTGAACTATTTAAGGTGGTCAGAAATGGGAGTTTTTTAATTCTGAAAATAGTATAGTAGAAAATTCATAATTAATTATTTATTTGGAATAAAAATTGCCAAAAATATGCCTCACATCTAGGCATAAGTCTACTTTTTATATCTAAAATTATATTTAAAAATATTATCATTTGATTATGATTAAGGTGGTCAGACATACACCTACTTTTTATTTTCGCCCTGAACTTGTTGTAGTACTACATTAAAATCCAAACTTTTGACCAATCAAATTTTTTTTCTCCAGATAAGGCCTTGTAGTTTAGAAACTAGATTCAATTTCCTACAGATTATTTTCTTACAACTTTTTGATATAAACTGAACCACTTTAAAATTATGTGTCAAGTTGACATAACCGTGATTTGCTAGTTTTTCACTGCCATTTAAGGCCATAGTTTGGTACACCATGATCCTGCACATACCCCTTAGTAATTTAGAAGCTAGATTCAAAGTAATACAATTCTTTGTTTTACACATTTTCACATTTTGAGACCATAACTTTGACCTTATATATTTCATCTAAACTAATTTTAATAATCTTTGACCATCAAAAATGTTTTACCATGTTCTATAGTTAGATCTTTCATCCACTAGAGTGTGTTTTAACCATCAAACTTGAAGACTATCACTTAAAAGCATATAAATTCTACAAACCATAAGATATTTCTTTTAAGCTTTAGAATTATCAAGAATATACCTTAAAAAAATATTTCACTATATGCACACTAAAAACTATAAACATTGTAGCCTCAATGGATTTAAAGACTATTTGCACTGACAGAATGCTTTATATGCTCTTGTGTATTTAACCAAAAAGTAATTTTATTAATGGTTTCATTATTTGGTGAGTTGCACACATGAAAGTAAAATCTAAACATGATATTGTTGTCATCAATGACAATACTCATGTTTATAATTAATTTCACTTTCCATCCTTCTAATAGGATATACCTATAAAAAGGCATATGTACTATTCGATATGTCTGGCCTCACCCCCACTTGGTACACTTGGTTAAAAAATTTGTAGGATTTCTCAATAAATAATTATTTCTTGAAATATGTTCATGAGATCACTTTTCTAGAGTCATTTTATCAAATAGTTCTTATATTTACATATGTAAGTATGCTTGCACACAAAAACACACTTGTCTGTGTGTGTGCAGGTGCACACACATCTATATTTATATTTATATTTTTGTATTTATGTGCATATATACATACATGTCCCTTTGGGATTTACAACATGGCTTAACTACCCTATGTGAGATCCTTAACTAAGATGGTAATAGTTTCTTTAATAAATGAATCTTTTAAGGAAAATGACTAACTCAACCCCCTATTAGTGCTATTAGAGTGAGATCATACATAAAAATCTCCTCTAGTAAACCTAAGGGGTAGATTGTGGTTATATGTCCAATATATCCCCTCAAAACTCATAACATGGCTTGAGAATCTCCTCTAAGATCCTTAGCTATAATGATTTTATTAGTGGTTAATATTTATCAATTGGCTAATAGTAGAATTTTGATAATCAAAATTTCATAAAAAGTGTATTATATAAGGAGACCTATATTTCCATATTTAAAAAAAAAAACTAACCTTATTAAAGTCAAAAAATAATTTATTTTCTCATAAAATTTAATCCAAATTTTTGTCTAAATTCTTAATACATGATTAGATTAGATTCAAGTATAAATTTTATAATTTGTTGTAAAGATGTAAATTAATTAACCAATAACATATCATAATTATTAGTTAATTTATACAATCATATCACCAATCTTTAGTTTCAACTATTGACTTAAAATATACTCTAAAAGTCCTCGTTATATTAGATGAGGTAAAATGTAATTATAAATTTTAAAGTTTGTAACATAGGTGAACATAGGCATACAATGTAAGGTATGATAGAACTATAAAGAAAATGAAGGAAATATAACTACTACATCAAAAAAGGAAATATGATATGCAAGGTTCACAAAAATGTAGAATATAAAATGGTAAGAAATACTAGGGTAGATCACTCACCAAATTATCCATACATGTAGGAAGATCCAAGACCTTAAAACTAAGGAAACCAAATTAGTAAAATGTAAGGTACCAATTCATGATCTTCACAGTGTAAGCTCTTAGAATTTGGTCTACCTTTCCTTAAAAAGAGTCATAGATGTTAGGAAATAGATGAATATAATCTATTAAATGAGATTCTAAGACTAGATATAGGAATGTGTGTGCTTGAAAAATGAGTGATAAAGGAATGTTTTGAGGTTTAATTTTCTGTGGGAGTCTGTAAATGACTTGATGTTTGTGCTTTATAGCCTATAACAAAAAAATGTGAAATGGTTAATTCTTTGTTTTTCTTCTTGGTGCAAGTCATGTTTTTTGTTAGGTTGATTTTATACTAACATGTTAACTTACACATAGGTTGACCTTGACCTATACTTGATTGATCCTACATGAAAAATCTATTTTGGGTCTGATAGATCTTCTACTAATCTTTCTAAATCTCCAACTAAAAATATACATCTTAACTATAGGGTATAGGTCAACTTTGACCTATACATGAGAGTGTCAAAATCCAAAATAGTAAAGTGAATTTAGGAAGTTATTCAAAATGGTTCCTTAGATTTGCAACTGTATCTTCTTTCAAACCTAGGTCTGCATGCGAGAGGGAAAAGGAATTTTTAGGGGTAAGGGTTTACAGGAATCACCCTCGAATTAAAATAAAGGATTTTATAGAATGAAATAAATATTAAATATAACAATGAAATGAAGAATAAATGTGGGTCTCCTCCTTTCATGGAGAAATCTTTTTTCTCTAATGAAGAAAGAAGCTAGATTTATGGAAGGAAATTTGTAAACTCTTGAATGGTGCATCAATGGATGAATGAATGGACTCCAATGCTTTCTTGTTTTCATGAGCTCTATGAATTCTTGTACTTAAGATATCAAGAGTAATTTCTTGATTTTATGTATTTCCTTACAATTGACCAATTCAATGTATGATTAAATGAAGGGAGAAGGGCTGCTTTTATAATAATTCCAAACTTCAAAAGAGGGCCCATTGCACTGGGTGAGAAAAAGGTGAAAAACATTTAAATGGCCCCCAAAATCTCACATGTTAACAACATCAAGTCTAGGTAAACTACAATATATACTGGTATTAGTTTCACTTTGGCACCTATCTCCAGGAAAGTCTACTAAATGGGAAGATGTTAGAGAACTTGTGTGCAAAAGTGGTTCAAATAGAAACAAACCAAGAAAGTAAAAATATGTGATTTTTTTGTGGAATGGGTGGATAAATAAGAAATGGCACATATAAATTAGATCCAACTTAGATTATTGTGTAACATTGAAGGGTGAAAAAGGACCTAGATTTAAATCATGTATCCAATTAAATTCAATATTACATCTTAATGTAAGAAATGCAATGAGAAGGGCTAAAATTGTTCTAACAACTATATAAATGTAAGTGATTATAATTTAAGATGGTACAATGTTGAGGGGGGCTAAAATTTCTTTTGGAATATTGATATTGAAGGATTTGATGAGAAGAAATCCATAGATCTAGTAGAACACCTACATGCAAGAACCTATCACATAGAAGAAAAGAAAAGAGAAGACAAGGGTTTGGCTTTGAAAATGTGAAAGAATATATTATCAAACTAGAATAAATGAAAATACAATGGATCAATCCTAATAAAGGAGATTACAAAACTCTAAGTGGTAAATGACATTTTATAATTAATATTTGATTATTAAATGGAAGTGCATGTGCATAAAGTTAAATCTTAAATATGGAGTAAAGATAGATTAATAAATAAAATGAAATTAATCCTTTACCCCAACACCCCCTTAAGATGAGAAACAATGCAGCTACAAATAATGCAAAGAAAGAAAGGAATCTACAATGTTGAAAGAATAAATGGGTCCTAGAAACATTGCGTGATAAGGTACGTAGCATGATGAAATTTTTAATAATGGATAAATAAGGAAAATCATGTGGGAAAAACCCTACTCCAAAAAGAGATAGAAGAAGCTAAAAAATAGAAAAGAAGGAAGGAATGACTCATCACTAAGAACCCCCAAGGAAAAATTCTTTCACCCAATCCATAGAATGTCATTGAGGATATTGTGGGGATACAAAAGGTTTAGTGAAGATGTCTACAACCTATTGAGTAGCGGGAATGTACTCCAAGCTAAGAGAGCTATCCTAAATTAGATGCTTGATGAAGTGCATGTGAAGCTCAATGTGATTGGTCATCTAATGATCAATTGGGTTGCAAGAAATGTGTATAGCACCTTAAATGTTACACCAAACAAAGGTGGAACTATAAGGAAACAATGCAAACTCTATCATCAACTATCAGAGCCATAAAACCTCCTTGCTAGCTAGCAAAGCTTCCTTATATTCTACCTTTGTAGATGATAATGTGTGAGCATATTGTATTTTAAACAAAGACCATGTGATAGGACTAGAACCAAGATAGAAAAAAAATCCATAAGTAGACTTTTCATCATCACTATCACCAGTCAAATATGAGTCTATATAAGAAAGAATTTGAGGATCACTTGATGTGTAGTAAATTCCATAACATTTAGTACCTTGTATATAACTCAAGATGTGTTTGGAATCTTGCCAATTATGCTCATGTGGATTATGTCAAAATTTGGAGACAAGGGCAACTGCAAAGGAATGTATTAGGATGCATGTATGTCAAGTACAAAAAGCTACCCACAAGATATTTATATAAAGTGGAATCCACTATAGGAGTAGTGCAAGTGGTAGATAAAATAACACTTGACTAAAAAGGTGTGGGAGCAAGCTTGCAATCAAGCATGTTGAATCTCTGAAGCATGTTAAGAAAATACTTGTGGTGGAGTATGGCTATCCCATTCAAAGACTAAACAACCTATAGGCCAAAAAAATAGTGTAAAAGTCCAAGGTCTGTCATCTCAAAGTGCTCCCTCAAAGCTTGTTGAAGACTTTGAATCATAAAGGATGAGCTGCTTGTAATGATGAGATCATCTACATATAGAGTAAGTGTGAATAAGTTAGCCCCATGACATTGAATGTACACTGTAGGATCAAAATGACACCGAGTGAAATGTGAAGCAAGCAAGAAGGAATCCATGTTCTCATACCAAGCCTAAGGGGATTTTTTGACACCATATAAAGACCTTTGAAGCTTGCATACCATACAAGAGTCCTACACAAAATGACAAGGTCGATCTAATGGGGACACAACCCAAGCACAGAATGGACACAACAGGAAAGGGAAAATTTTATTAAAAATGAAAATATGCTAATACATTCAGTACAGAGAAAATAGACTTCTACACATATCCTATGGGCTTACAATAGCATAAATCTAGAGATAATTTCTTCTTTCAGTACCTCCTCTCAAACTCCACTTTGAACTGCTTTTTACAATGCCAAAAATGTTCTTAAATAGATCTTGAAGGGTTAAGGATTAGGAATACATTCTAGAAAGTGCTAGTTGGCATCCACCAACCAAATAGAAGGCTCCAGAAGTTGTATTAGAAGTCGACACAAAATTAGAAGAGTCCAAAAATGGTAACCGAACTTTCGAGAGGCATAACTTTTGAACTGTACCTCCGATTGATGAACTATTTACATTTTTAGAAAGCTCTCAAAGTGCTCTATAGCCCTATGAACTAGCTTCGCTCGTCCTCCCATTTTTTGGCCCTGTACAAGGTCATTTAATGCCCTAAACTTGACTTTGAAGCATTCTTAGGAGGTCTCCAAAAAATGAAAAACTGCAATAACTTTCAAACCGTGGGGCCTTTTATCTTTATTCTTTTTCTGGAATGCTCTAAATTACAATTACAATCATTCAACCAATTTACACCTTCTAGTTCATAAAAATGATGGCTCAATTACATACTCCTATTTTTTTGGCATTTACACGTATCCCGAGGTGTTCAAATACTCTAACCTAGAACACTGATAGTGGAACTATTATAGTTGGAACCTTTATTTGATCCAAATGGGAATCCAAAAATGAAAACACATGAAACAGAAACTAAGTCTAAGTACATTTTTTTTGGGTGACACAGGATTGCCCTTATACCTCTAAATGCTCCTGCATCACGATCCATATAGAAGTTTGAAAACCCAGAGCTCACGTCTTGGTGAATACAGCAATATTGCTTTCAGTTTACTTGACTTCGCAAGTAAGTGCTGTTATTGTTGGCAAGAAGATAAGAATCAATGAAAATGAGGGTTTAAAAAGAAAAATACAGCAATATTGCTTTCAGTTTACTTGACTTCGCAAGTTTAGTGCTGTTATTGTTGGCGAGAAGATAAGAATCAATGAAAATTAAAGTTGACATTGGGGTGAATTATGTATCGAATGTGGCAAACAACTACAATTTGTGGCAGATGAATTCAAATCGTATTTAAGAATTGAAAGTGACTATTTTAGAATTCAATGTTTAGTACGTATTGGAAACATTCATTGAGTATGCTTGACTTGACTCGAGAAGCTTACTTTCGCTACTGTTGGCTAGCGCAAAAGCTAACTATGAGACTTGCTTGAAGACTTATAATCAGATGAAGATGGGTTTGGAGACTTGCAAACACTTACCGTTCATTATATTTTGCTTCACATGGATGACAATTTATTATTCAAAACATATTTGAAAAGCTCTTTTTAAAATTTTATATGAGATTTCTTCATTTCTAAAGCATTTCAAATACATAAATTATTTTTTGGGTTTATTTGACTTTACACATGATATTCAATACATTTGAAATCATGATTATTCATTTTACTTCACTTGACTTGTGATTCTCAATCCACTCCCAGCTCTCCCCTTCTCATGAAAACAATACTTAATATTTTAAACCATGATTATTCATCCAACATTTTTTAAAAATTTAAACAAATACATTGTCTTTTTTATGACTTTATTCACAATGCTCAATAAATTGCTAACTCTTGCCTTCTCAAGTTAGAAAAGTTCTTGAAGTTCTAATTGAAAATTATTCATCTAGAAACTCCAAACAAATTAACTTTTTACATATGCAGAACAATCAACTAGTCTCGTATGCATATTTTGTGTTAAAATGAGAATCAACCAGAGACCAACATAGAATTAGATTCAAAAGAAAATTGAATACAAATAGTTACGTAGTATTAAAATTATTGAAAATATTACTTCATGAGTGATAATGATTATTGAAATTTGTAGAGAAGAAAAGAATTTTCTCTAAGTAACCAAATATGTGCTTGGACAGAAACTAATAGACCAAGAGATAAGAGGTGCACTTGCATAGCTCAAATCTCCCTATAAATATGAAGGGTAACATTCAGTACAAGTAGAAAATGTGATAGAGAACAAACACTATGCATGCATGATGTTAATGCAAAAAGACAAATTGTCATGCCAAAAATTTAGTAGCAATTTCTGAAAATTTTTGTTTTCCTGAGTGTTCATTGGAGTAGGTAGAGAAATATATTTGTTTAATATATTTTTAACTTAATTATCATATTCTAGAAAATTAAAGGCATAATAAATTATTCTCTAGCTTGAGGGTTTTAGGAATCTTGGAAATGTACCAAATAAGATAGAACATAACAAAACATTTAACAACACCAAAGGAACCCTTTCTTGATTAAATATGACATTTGATTACAAAAAAATCAAGTTTGATATGGTGTTTGGAGATTTCCATTTCTAATTATTTCTTTGTTATATGTATAATTATTTTTATTTGGAGATTTTTATGATCTTTAGCTTGAATTTTTCAATTGAATTATCAACAAGAAAAATTAAAATTTATAGAAGATTGATAATTAGGAGTTAGAGAATTTTTCTAATATAATTTGAGTTTTAAATGATAGAATAAGGTGTCAAGTACTTGTGTTTTTTAGGTAGATTTAGAAATTTTATTGCATTCACATCACTTGAAAATAATTTGATATTGGACAATATAATTGTAAGAGAGTAGAGATCTTAGGTATTAATTTACTTTTATGAGGCTTCTTTGACTTTATTCAAAATTTGGGACAACATAGAATTTTAGCCTCTAGAATTTCTCAATGGTATCCTTATCAATGAATAAATTATATTATTTTTTAACCCTTAATATTTCAAAAATATGAAGATAATAAAGGGAGATTTCACCCCAAAAAGAATGGGTTTCAAATAATTGACTATTTTCAAGATAAATACAAATATTTTAAATTTGAAGCACATTTTAACAAGTATTAAATAATAATGAAAAAGGAAATATACAAATAATAGAAGTAAGAAAGGATAATTAAGAAGGGAGAAAGGCTCTTTTCATTGGTCATCATTTACCAAAAACAATATTGATTAAGCATATATGCTCTTAATATGAGAACTATTATATACATGTCAAAAAAATATTGATAAATTATAAAAGATAGAAAGAAAGATATTGAAATTTGAAAGGACTTTCAAAACACTTGAAAAACAAAAATTACTAGTGTTTAGGAAAAGGAATAAAGAAAAATAGAGAAAGATGAGTATAAAAAATCATAAAGAAATCCACCATAATATCGCATTGCTAAATGATGAAGGAATATATTATTTAACAAGAAAAGACAATTATTGGATTCTCATAAAACTAGATGGAAGCATCTGATACTTCAAAATTTCTTTTGATTTTCATGTATATTGTTGATCAATGAGATGTCTCTTTCTTTTTTGTGGTTAAAGTTTGGTGGCACCCTCCTCTAAGCCTTTTTTTTTCACCTTCCTATCCATGACAATTTGGACTAAAATTAGATAGTGACATGCAAAGCATTTGGAGGGAAAACTTTCTCTCTCTACCTGCTATAACCTTCCTCTTCTTGCTTGTACCTTGATAGGGCTTCACAACCTAGCTTTAATCTCCTTCCATGGTGGAATCTTGCTTAAAACACCCAATCCCTTGATCCAAAAGTCTATCTAGATCTATGGCTTGTCATCTCTAATGGGTTCCATTGTGATGTTTGGGTTCCCTTAGATATTGAGAGAAAGTTGACTTTGGGGATCAATTTGGAGTTGCTAGATGACTTCATGTTTTTGCAAAGTACTACCTCCAATGTTAGCTTGGAGAATGTGGAAAATATGACAATACTGATATAGAATTGAAAAGGAGAGCTTGTAGGATAGCCTAGCTTAAATGCTACACATAAGGATCTCCCAACTATATCTCGTGGCAAAGTAGGCCCCAAATTCTATTGTTGACAATATTTCATTATTTTTTCTTCAAGATTAGTGTGTAGGTTTCTATCTTACAAGCCTATTATTGAAATGTTTAGGATATGGATTTCAACTAAGTGTAAACTTATAGGATTAGTAGAGGTAGATGCAATGGTAGGTGCTCTCTTCACATTCAAAGTTTCTATTGAGGAGGAACAAAATCATGTTTTGTCAAAAACATGGAATTTTGGTAAGAACCACCTAGCTTTGTGCAAATAGTAAATAGGTTTCAACTTGAGTGTTGATCTCTAGAGAATGAGCCTAATTTGGTTTCTAGCTTCCTAGTCTACCTTTGGAGTTTTGGGATTAAAATATCTTGAGATAGATAAGTGACTCTTTTCGTTATTTTATAAAATTGGATGCTATCATCCTCCACAAGTTTCACCTAGGATAAATTATATTTTGTGTTAATGTGACTATGAATAAATCCCTCCCTAGCATCATAACTTTAAATCCAAATGGATGAATTGCAATCTAGTGATTAGCTATGAGAATGTAGAATTATACTACTACAAATGTAGGAAATATGACCATGTGGTCATTGACTGCAAAACCCAAATGAATGAAGGAGGGAAAACAAAGGGGAAGGATGTCATTGTTGAAGAAAGTATACCTAGTAAAGAATTGGGGTCCTCCACTGGGATGGCTCAAATTCTCACACAACCCCTTAATGAGGATGCAAACAAGAAAGTTGATCATTTGGATGATTATCCATTCCAAGAAAATATTAGGAAGCTTTTCTCCTCTCTTGAGAAAAATAGGGAAGACTCCAAGGGTTTATTGTAGGAAGGATAGATACTGGGAAACAATAGGGGAAAATATGTGGTTTAGGCTCCTACCAAGGAGGAATCTAAAGATTTTATGGGTGGGGCTTTTTCCTTACCAAGAAATGAAGGGCTTATGGGGGAAACCCTTCCCTTTGCAATCCCATTTACTATTTTAGAGAACATGGAGAGTTGGACACCTAAATCCTCTTGGTTGTTGAATTTCCCTTTCTTGAAGGGTACTATTATGGTCACTAATTTGTGTGAGGAGTACCCTTTATTCACTTCTAACTTTGTGTCACTATTGCAAGAGGGCGGGGGATGGCAATAACCCAAAAACAAAAAAAGGGGATAGCCAAAGGTAGATGTGGGATTTGAGATGAGAGTTGGAAGGCCACCAACAAGAGTGACAAGAAGAAAGGCAACTTCTCAAGATATTATCAAGGGAAGAAGAGGACCTTTGAGGAAATTCAAAAAGGTAGTAAATAAACTTTATTCTGTGGAATATTAAGGGCCTTAATAGCTCGAGGAAATAATTTTCTGTAGAAAAATATACTCAATGATCATAAGGTAGATACTAGATCATCATTCAAGAGGTAAATATTAATAACATAGCTTTGATAGAGTTGTGGGTCACATTTCAAAGGAGCTAAATATGCCTAAAATGAAGCTCTAGGTCCTTTTGGAGGGATAGCAAACATGTGGAGTCCCTGTAAACTCAATAAGGTTGAAGTTCACTGCTACCCCCATTTTCTGGTTGTAGCCTTCTCTGACATGATTAGTTATTGTGTTCTCTTTAGCTTTTATGGTCCAAATACCAGGGGGAGATTGCAAGTTTGGGTAGATGCTTCTTTATTTATTAAAAATTGTAATGGTTCTAAAGTTATATGAATGAAGGATTACAATACTCCTTTATGCCCCTTAGAGAAGCTTAGAGGACTTGAGTATTTTTCAAGGAGTATGCATGTTCTGCATGGATTCCTCAGAAAGAATGATCTCCTAGATATGGATTTATAGGGTGTCCTATTCACATATTCCAACAACTAGCTAGGATACAATTGTATCCATGTCAAAATTAATAAAGTGCCCCCCTTCTGTGCTAGGAATATTCTTCCTTTAACCTCTCTTCATGAATTTTCCAATACTGTCTTGTACCACTCTATGCTCCTATTTACTTGGCTACAAGGGAACTCCCAGAAGAAGAAACCTTTTTGGTGTCAAATAATGTGGCATTCTCATCATCAATTTAGAAACTAATATATTTCTCAATGGTGGAATATAAGGGTCTAGGGCACGACTATTTTTTTCATAGCTAAGAAACTTGAGATTATTAGAAGGGAGGTTGTGGCTTGGAACGGATCCTCCTTTGGTGGCATATTCAAAAAAAATAAAAAATCAAAGTTAAACTAGAGGAGTTTCAAGAGAGTATGGTGAAAGGGGACCTTTCCTTTGCCACCTATGATGAATAGCAGAGTTGGAAAAGGAATGAAAGCAACTTACTAAAACAAAACAAGTCTTTTGGAAATAGAGATCTAGGGTTGTGTGGCTTATAAAAGAAAATAGTAATATGGATTTCTTACATAGGTTAATTTCTAAATATAAGAGGAGGAACACCACCCATAAACTGTTTGATAATAACAATGTTGAGGTTATGGATGATGAACAGATTGGGGGCTAGATGGTCAGATATTTCTAGGAAATATATGCTCCTCCCCAAAAGTAGGTGGATCAAAATATAGAGAATGATTTTATAGAGTTCATAAACCCAATGATCAATGTCTAAACAAATCAAGATTTGATTAAAAAATTTCTAAAAAAGAGGTTAGAGAGGAAATTTTTTCTATGGGAGCCTTTAAGACTCTAGCTCTACATGCCTTGCACCCTAGCCTTTTTCTAGGACTTATGTTATATCATCAAATATTACCTGGTTCATGTGATTTAATACTTTATAAGAATGGGGAGAATTGTTAAAGAATTGAAATAGACCTTTATTTTTATAGTACAAAAGATGAGAGATTCTACTCGACTTGAGAAGTTCAAACCAATTAGCCTATGCAATACCATTTATAAGATTCTATCAAAGGTTGTGGTGAATTACATTAAGCCTATAATGGACAAGGGTATTAGCCCCACTCAAAAAGGTTTTGTCCCTACGTGTCAAATTCTTGATGTAGTGATAACCTCCCATGAGGTTCTTCATTCTATAGAGAAGAGTGTAAACCTATGTATGGTAATGAAATTTGATTTTTCAAAAGCATGTGATAAGGTTAGGTAATAATCTATGCTCAAAATTCTGAGAAATTTTGGATTCAAGGAGAGGTTAATCTATTTGATTGGGAAAATGATTAATAATATTAAATTCTTGGTTTTTACCAATGGCTCTCTAGGGGAATTATTTATAGTCGAGAGGGGGCTTCAACAAGGAGACCCTTTGTCACCCCACTTATTCATTATAAGGAATTGTTTGGAGGTTGGTTAGGGTCTTCCATGCCTATTTATAATGTAGATAAACAAGAATTATAATTTGAATGAATAGTTTATAAATCAAACTAAAAGACATGCATTTTCATTAGAAAAACCTAAATTAATTAAAAAAAATAAATTAAATCAATGTAAAAGAAATAAAAAATGAACCTACTTGTGGTAGGATGCAAGGTAACAAAATGAAAAGAGTTTTTTGTATGTACCTTATTTTTAATCTTATACCCAATAACCTATGCCTAGCTATCGAATACCCGATATGCTTAGATATCTTTTTTTGTATTGGTATTAGGATTGGGGTAAAAGAGTCAAAGAAAATTTCAAATTTCTTTGACATTTTTGGACTAATTTCTTGTTCACATTGCCAATTTTGGGCCCACTATGATGCTACACATACCTCTAGTTTTAGGTAGTTAGTTCTTTAATTGAACCAAATTAGGCTTTTACATAGACAAAACACGATCATGTTATTTCTAGTATAGTTTTTCTTGACATAACATCATTGTTTTATGTCTATTATGATAGTTTATTCATTCAAAGCATAACACAATCACATTTTGTTAACAAAAAAGTGTGATCCCATTTAGGCTTGGTAATAGGCTTGATAAACTACCCAAAGGATTGGGTTTATATTTTCCCTTGATTTTCATTACTTTATACTTTCTTTCATCTTGTAAGATTAATTTTTGTCTTTGAATTCATCAAGTTTGCAAATGGTGAAGTGGTTGATGAGGCCAAATATTGCTTTTATTTCATGATAGTTTTTAAACACTTTGTTGATACTCTATTTTATCTTTGTCAAAATATTTGTGGACCTATGTTTACCAAACCTATGATAAATCTATGGGTAGATACTATGCCATCTTTTGTTAGTATTATATATATTATGCAACATTTCATATAGTTATCAAAATTTGTGTTCTTATATTTGATTTGAATTTAATTTGATAAATGTTCATTTGCAAACATGTCTCTATCTTATAACTAACCTTTTAGCAATGAAGCTGAAAGATGATTGGAAGAATTCAAAGATGAGCACCAACAACATTCAAAGAGAAGAGAATGCTAAGGAGTAGCCACAGTGGAGGAAAGTTGTAATGGTTACAAGAGACATTGCGGCGAGTATGGAGGAGCTATGAAGACTTATTGTATTCTTTGCATTTATTCCTATGGTGAGCAGATGTTCAAACTTTATTATTCCTACCTTAAGCCATTATTTCATCTTCCCTCCTTGAGTTGTTATTTTCTTTCTTTCGCTCCTATAGATTTGAAGCTAGGTTATGTACTTTACTATTATGGGAATAAGTGTTGATCTCCTATATATAGGAATCAACCCAAGTGTGTTAGTTTAGCCAATTAGAAGAAAGAGTTTATCAGAACAGACTGCTAACTTTTATAGTGAGTTGTGTTTTTATAGTTCTATGTGTAATGTAATGAAATAGTTTTTGTCTTCTATTTTGTGTTACTAGTTTAGTAAAGCTGACCAAGGGGGCCCACTTGGAAGGTGGATTAGATTAGGATAGAATAGATTTATTTCCAAGCATTCTTAGTATTGTAAGTAGAAGTTGTAAGTTCCTTCCTATAGCATCACACTTCATGAATGTTCCTGTAGAATATATGAGAATAGTTGTAGTGGATGAACTAAGTTGGAATGTTTGTTAGCCTTTCATTGTATTTCTAGTATTTGTAGAGTTAAGTGCATTAGTTTCTTTCAGTAATAGAGTAGGTTCTTTTCCCCACATTTTACTTTCCTACAACATAAGCTTAGTGACTTATTAAGAGACCTACTACACATACTATTCCGACCATTTCAAGTATACATCCCTGGGTTGACAAGATTAAATGCACCTCATAGTAGGAAAAATAGTCCTTAGTTTGAATATATTATTCCTAAGCATGGCCTAGAGCATGAATATGATGCATCTATTGTGGGGCAGACCATTTTAGTTTCCGTTACTGGGGATGATGTCAAGCTAGGGGCATTTTTGAGTCATAGTTCTTAGATAAAGTGTTTTTTTAGAAATTTCTAGTTTTGAAGCTTCTTTCACTAGTGTGAAAATTTTAACTGCATGCATTGAAGAGGAAGATGATGAGATGAATATGGAAGATTTCTTCCACAAGAGTTTATTAATCTAAACAATGAAATTGAAGAAGAAGAAGTTGAGTTACCTTTTGAAGATGCAAGCCCTATTTTTCCCATAGTATCATTATCAAGATCTTAAACAATAGATACAAGTGGTATTCAAACTTTTACTAAAGCGTTGGTCAGTTTTCTTGATAACACTACTTTGAATCCACCAGTTATTAGTCATCCAATACCCAATGTCCCTTTTCAGTAGCAACCTCATAATCTAATACCTCTAGTCATGGCACAACTTGCTTTTCCATTTCCTCTTCGAAGCCTTGTAAATACTGATAATCTCAAGAATATACCTATAGCTACCCTTCCAAAGTTCTATGACCTTGCAATCGAAGACCGCGATACTTTCTTGTTTGAAATTGACATACTTTGTCATAGTTTTGACTACAACACTGATGCCAATAAGCTTAAATTATTTCCAGCAACATTGAAAGAATTAGCTCTACAATGGTTCATGGGATTAGGATCCAATGCAATAGGAAGTTGGGATGAAATGAAAACTTTGTTTTTGGATAAGTACAAAGAGTATTACAAAGTATCTGATTCACGAGGAGATGATGTCTTATGGATATATCAGAAGGAGGAAGAAACATTGGAAGACTATGTTTCACATTTCTTATATACACTTTAGAAGAACTCTCAGCATGTGCTATTCAAAGATTCAAAAAAGCTAGTCTTTCTAAGAGGTGTGAATGATAACTATCTAGAAGCACTAGACCTAATGGCTGGTGGTGATGTATATCAAGCTTCTTGGGAAGACCTCAAGAAGATTTGTCAAAATTATTCAAGATCAACCATGAAGAAAGGTTGAGGACCTCAATCCACAATCACTAAAAGAATTAGTCAAGGCATTTCAAAGCTTGAGATATCTAATCTATTGTTAGATTTCAAACAAGACATCATCAATGATGTCACTACACATCTTGACACAATAGCTGCAAAGAAGAAGTATGCAGAAGTTGAGCTACAACTAGCTGAATATTGCCCTCATTACTAAAAGAAAAAGAAGGATTGCCAATATAAACCAGCTGCAAGCATGGAAAACCAACATCTTCCAACTGAGTACATCAAGATAGATGGAGATGATGAGAAAATCTTCTTTTTTGCTCAATGCTGACCATGGGTCCAACATCAAGGTATGCCTCATGAACCTTTGTAAAATTCAAATCCATATGCTAATCAATGTCAAAATTATAATCCCTAAGGTCCTCCATAATATCAACCTAATTTGAAAAATGCTGGGAAAAATAACCCACAATAATCCCAATGGCCTCAGAATTACCAACCACCTTGGCCTAACCACCAGAGTAACCAAAGGTAGAACCAACATAACTACTGGTAGAACCAGCAGAACCAATGGCAACCACCTCAAGAGAATTGGTAGTCTCCAAACTAATGGAGGGGATCTCAATAATGGCCTAACCAAAATACTAGTACTCCACAATTACTACCTCCAGTTCAACAACCTAATCTAATGCCACCACTTGCAAATCCTAGACCTAAAAAGTAGACACAGTTACCTACACAACCTCAGGCAAACCCAAATAGCCAACAACCATAGTAGCCCATGTATAGTGATGATGCTAAGCAGTATCCTACTTATGCTTTGTGTGTTGCAGATATACATCTAAGATCTAGTACAACTTTACCAGTGCCTAAACCACCTCTTATAATTGAAATACTAGACCTTCCTACAGCATCAAAACCCTTAGTTGCTAAAACAATGGACCCAACTAATGTTACCATGTCAACCCAAGTTCAACTAGTAGTGGAACCTCCTTTTCTAGAAAATCTTATACAAAAGAAACCTGAACAAACAGAGGAACACGCTTTTAATATTGTTGATTAGCTGAAAAACATACATGTCCAAATACCCTATTTCAAGCCATTAGAGAAGCTTGCTTGAAGAAACCTGGAAGGAAGAAAAAGGAACCCACCACAGTCCATGTTGTGGGACAATTGGCTGACATCATGTTAGGGAAATTAATCACACCAAAATATTATGATCTAGGAAGTCTTGTAGTGAATGTTGGTACAAATGGTCAGTTTGTTAAAAATGCTTTAATAGATCTTGGAGCTACTATAAATGTCATCACCAAGGATACTATGAAGAAGTTGAAAATAGAAGGACTAAGGGCTACACCAATAATTTTGCAACTTGCAGATAGTTCTACTATTGCCCCTGATGGGATGATAGAAAACATAGTTGCAACCTTAGATTCTCTAGAATGTCCTATAGACATCATGATTTTACCACACAAAGTTAATCTATCTTGTTACCCTGTCATCCTAGGTTGACCATGGTTAGCCACAAATGACGCAAATATAAGTTGCAGATCAGGGAATATGACCATATCAAATGGCCAATCAACAAAGAAATTTGATTTATATCCTCCAACCCAACCATTAACAGATTTGAGCACATATGTTTGGCTATATTTAGGGGATGAAAAAGAAGAGTTAAATTCTCTAGTATAGCTCATGATGTTGCATAGACAATCTTTTCTAAAACTACAAGAGGAGGATTCATTACTTCAGAGTATCCTCACTTATAGTTGTGTGGTAGAAAAAGATGTATCTGAAAGTTCTGTGTTGGAATTAATCACATATGAAGAATGTGATAAGAATTTTACTTTACTCAAAGAACTTAATATTCTTTATCCACTCTTACCATGTGAATTACAAGAAAGTCCAATCTCTAAAGCTACTATGATAGAGTCCACCACTACTATTGAACTGACTAAAGGTCATAATCTCCATGTTAATCCCAAATTAACAGCAACAGAAATGGAATAGTTAAAAGAAGGGCCTTTGCATGGGATTAGAGTGATATGATAGGTTTGAGTCCTGCACTGTGCACCCATAGGATATAGATCAATGAATTTTTTCTACCACTCCATCAACCCTAGAGAAGGATAATTCCAAGCCTTAGAGAGATAGTTACAACTGAATTGGAAAAATTTCTTGACATTGGTTTTATTTATCCTATATCTAATAGTAGATGGGTGTCACCCCTAGTCATAGTGCCTAAAAAGGGAGGAAAATGGAGAATTAGTGTAGATTACAGAGAATGGAACAAGGCCACCAAAAAGGATCGCTTTCCTTTACCATTTATAGGCCAAGTTCTAGACACTCTAGCTTGAAAGAAGTATTTTCCATTTCTAGATGTCTAGAGTGGTTATAACCAAATCAATATTTCTCCTAAAGATCAAGACAAAACCACATTTACATGTCCATGGGGTACTTTTGTATACTCTCTTTTACCATTTGGTCTATGTAATGCTCCTACAACATTCCAATGAGCAGTTATTAGCATTTTTGCTGATATATCACATGATTGTATGGAAATATGCATGAATTATTTCACAACATTTGGAGTCACTTTTGAGGAAATAATGGTGAATCTTGAAAAGGTTTTCATAAGGTGTCAAGAACATAATTTGGCACTTAATAGTGAAAAGTGTTTCATGCTCATGTAGGAAGGCATGGTACTTGGTCATTTCATATCAGCTACAGGAATACAAGTGGATCCAACTAAGATAGAGGTAATTCAAACATTGCACATACGTACAAAATCAAAAGATGTAAGATCTTTTCTAGCTCATGCTAGATATTATAGATGTTTCATAAAAGATTTCAAAAAAATAGCTAGTCTTTTATATAAGTTACTAACAAAAGAAGCTGATTTTAGTTGGACATCTAAACGTGATGAAGCCTTCCTATAGCTTAAGAATCTTTTAACTACAGCCCTAGTTTTACAAGGCCCTAATTGGAATTTACCTTTCTATATATATATATATATATATGCCTCTGATTATGCCATAGGTCCAGTCCTAGCACAACAATCCCAAAATCTTGAAAATGCAATCTACTATATCAGCAAGAGCCTTCATGGACTAGAATTAAACTACACAGTGATAGAAAAATAAATGCTAGCAATAGTTTATGCCCTAAACAAATTTCGGTACTAGATGATTGGCTATTCCATATTTTTCATACTAATCATGCAACAATTAAATATCTCATGAATAAAACTTCTGAAACTAGAAGATTAGCAAGATGGTTACTATTGTTGCTAGAATTTGATATAACTATTGTTGATGAACCAAGGAAAGCCAATGTTGTAACCAATTATTTATGAAGAATCCATAATGATGATATTGACACTACTTTGGTAGTATGAAGAATCCATCATGATGATATTGACACTACTTTGGTAGATGATGCACTCCTAGATGAGCATTTATTTCATATTTCCATTCAAACTCCATGGTATGCAGACATTGCTAACTACATTGTAGCCAATAAAATTCCGGAACATTTTTCATACAAGAAAATGAAGTTTCTTGTAGAGATAAGCTTTCATTTCTCCTGAATAGATAATCTCTTGTTTTACATTGGAGTTGATCAAGTTATGAGAAGATGTGTGAGAGAGGATGAGACATAAGATATTCTACATGCATGTCATAATGAACCATGAGGATGACACTTTGCAACAAAAAGAATAGCCTTGAAAATCTTGACAACTAGTTATTACTCGCCTACACTTCACAAAGATGTAGCCACTATAAAAGGAAGTGTGACAAGTGCCAAAGGATGGGCTGACCAACAAGAATAGATGAAATTCCTCTTAATCCTCAGACACCACTAACCATGTTTCTTGTAGGTTTGCATATTGCTAAAATGAACTTGAATGATTAACCACATTTTTCTTTAAATGAATGTTGCTCAAACACAATCTTGAATGCCATGGGTTAAAATCAAAATTTTTCTTGGAATGCATGATTGAAATAAACAAACACAATCTTGAATGCAAAAGATCAATTAACCATTACAATATCTCACATTTTAATTTTTGGGCATAAAAAGAACCTAAATCAACATTTTTGTAATCTTCTAAGTTATAAAACTAATAAAAATGCTTTGAGCGAGTTTGTAGTTGGACTCACCCTCTTTACTCACCCATAAATTTAACCATTGGTTGCAATCTCAGCGCCATCTATGGGGATGGGTCTACCTAAGAGGGTGTTAAGTGCTCCACAAAGATCAAACTCCACTCACTTGGGTCTTTAGTGGTTTTTCTAAGTTAGAAAATCTCTTGAATGCACATTAGCTTTGCCAACACTTCATTTGGGTATAATAATTGAACAAATCTTGACATGGAGGGCCTCCGAGCATGCGCTTGGAAAATCGAGTTTCACATATCTTTGTTTTAGGCTTAAAACAAACTCACATTCAATCTTGAATGCCTAACAATCAATGAACATCACATGATTTTGATGCATTTTCAATGATGCTCACATTTCTTATGTTGACGATCTCTCGACTTCCATTATGTTGACGATGCTATCAAGTTGGAATGAACATTGTATCCCATAATCACAAATGTCTTCAATCATAACTTGCAAAATCTAAATCATCAATTGGAATGAACACATGTCTTTTAAAACCTAAGATCATGTATGTGGTCTTGTTTTACACTTTTTAGGAGGCCTGCTTGGGGATTTCATCACCCCTTGGATGACCTCAACTCCAGCGTTCTGGCAGAGTATAAAGATTGGAAGGTGAATCCAAAGACACCTCTCTTGGGATCAAAATTCTACCACTCGAGCTAAGTCTCAAGGAACTTTATACCCTTGAGAAGTGAAAGAGGAGAAGTGGGTTACCGCTCCTCTCGACTGTGTGACACCTTTTTGGTTTCATCTACGAATTTGGGCCTCACATACCTTGTGCATATTGAGGACCCCCTAGCTAAACCAAATTTCATCCTTGTAGAAAGCTTTTGAGGATGTTGGTGTGTTTGAGGTGCTTGCTCCAAAATTTTGTCTGCTTGTTTGTTCATAGCTTTTGAAAGAATGTTTGCCAACTTTCGTCAAAATCCCAGAAAAGCAGAAATCTCCCAGCTCAAGGCATACTTAGCATAGTCACTGCCTCATCAGAAAATCATCCAAGCTCCCCCACCGCAACCGAATCTATCTAGTTCTTTGCTTTAGAACAATCCCAAATCCAAAGTCCATCCAAATCATCCCCCCCAACTAGCTAGCAACCCAATCCAAAATAACATGCAAGCCTTTAAAGAGTTATTGTCACTCTGCTAGAATTTGCTATCCAATCAATCCTACCAATCAACGAATCTCACCAAGGTTATCCCTCTGACAGAGCATTGTCTAGGGTAATCCAGCTTTTTCATTTGTATCCCTCATCACCTTGAGCTAAAGGTTGGGATCCACAAGTGGTCAATCTCATGTCATGCCCATAGGATCATTAGTCTATCCTTAAGTTGACACAATCTCCATCAATCCAGTGCATAGAAAATTAAAACTCTCACTTTTTGACAGCATGCCCTTGAAGTCTTCCATCCACAGAAAAGCCAAAAATCTCTAGCCAATCCTCCTTAGGTCTGTCATACAACTTTGACTCTCCCTAGGAAATCCTTCATCAGCCAATCCAAAATCTGTGCTTAATCCAAACCCAACCATGAGCTTTCATGTTCATCCATATGCAAGAACCCATCCCCATCCAACTCATCATCAAAACATGAAATCCCAAACCTATCATGATGTGTTCGATTGTATTGTCCTTGCTCCCACCACCTCCTATTCCAATGACGATAAAAATCTTGTTGACTATGATAGGTATATTGAAAGGCTTAGAAACATTCCCCTAAGCATCCCCCAAAATCCATGTATTCTTCCAAACTATCTAGTCATGCCATATGATATCCCAGCTTCTCCTCCATCACCCAATCAACCAAACTTCCAATCTTCCACCCCTATCACACTGGCTATTCCTGTCAATCCATCTCCACCTCTGACACATGAGTCTCCAAGGAATATCCTAGAGGAAATACAAGAAAAGCCTCCTCCAACAGTCGATAAGCCATGTCATCTAATCCAACCATGTGAAGTAGTCAGTGATGAAGCTTCCCCATCTATAATATCACCTCCATCTCCCATTGCTATCATCCCTATACCATCCATCAAATTGCTTAAAATCCTTCCACTTCCCACAAGCATGAAAATCCCAACACCTATCAAATCCCTCCAAATCCTATCCACATCACCTCCAAGCATTTCCCAAATCTCCCGTAATGACCCTTATGCATCCATCTTCTATTCACCCATCTCCACTACTGAATCTCCCATCTATCCATCCACTGCCTTTGAAGAATCCATCCCTTCACCTCCTATTGCACCATCCACTCCAAACCAATCCTATCAAGATCCTACCCAAAAGCATGTTTACATCCCCCAAATCATAAATGAAGATATCATCGTACCATGTCTTCCATCCATAGTGCAGTCACCATGCCCTCCATCACAAAAACCTCAAGCCATACCTCCTCTACTACAGGATATCTTTTCATCTCATCAGCTAAATCAAGATCCTATCCTACCATCTCCCCCACTCCATGCTTCCATCTTACCACCTATCCAAGCTATTCCACCATCTATAATCTACCCTCTTGGTTCACTTACATTCATCCATGGTGGCCTCCTCTTAGCAGAAGAATTAAGAACAGTATCTCCCCATTGCAGTACATCTAATAAAGCACTTCCACCATTTTCCACAAGCAAAAAGTATCCTCAGCTAGTTCAAATTCTCAATCGATGGCATTATCAAGGTCAAGGTTTAGGACCACAAGAACAAGGAATCAAAAGCATATTATTGCACAAAAGAATCTAGGATTTCATGGTATTGGATATGTATGCAAAGGCTCACCATCTAAAAGTGTTGGTACACGCCATCCCTAAACCAAGCCTATCTCTAGGCCCACCATGCCAGCCTCCCATCACTCGTTCAAGAAATCTTATGTCATCTCCCCTCCACCATCTTTGCAACCCAAAAAAACCTACCATATCCCCCCTTCATCCGCTAAATCCATTTTTGGTCCCTATGTCCCAAAATCTACCATGCTCCATCCTCCCATCAGCCATCATAAAAATCCTATTCCATGCATTCCTACACAAGATCAACAAAGGCACATATCAGGGCACATCATCCATCATCATCCCCCTACATGCTTTTCCATATCCTCTTCATCTCACAAAGCTTCTCCTAACCATTTTCCCAAAGCTTACCATAGCAATGTAAATGCCAACTTCAAAATGCATAAAGCTAAAAATCCACATCCTAGGCAATCATATGTCTATTTTAAAAGACATACTCCAAAAAGGCAAAATCCAATCAAAGAATGCAAAATAATGCAAAAGCCTATGAAAAGAAAATCCAAAACCATGTGGATCCCAAAGAAAAAAGTTGAAACCCAATGCATAATGACATCTACCATTGCTAATCCTCCATTTAGTGACTCATGTCCCCCATCTCCTAACTCCATCTTCGGTGCCTATATCCCTAAGCACACTTCCACAAATCCTCTATCAAGCTCGTATCTACCATCTATCCCCCATATGCTCTTTTCACACCTATCCCAACATGTGCCAATGTTGATCTTGCAAGCATCCCCATCTCATGCTCCTTTCCAACCTTTTCATCCCTCCATCTCCTACCATCAATCCCATCTAATCCAATCTATTGCATAAATCACACATCCAGTGTACCAACAGCTAGCAAAAAAATTGAACATTCCAATAGCTAGTGAAAATCTCAAAAAAAAAGCCAAAAATATCTGAAGAAAGCCAAAATCATTCCAACTAAGTCCAAAGTCAAAAAGTCAAAAAATAAAATAAAAATAAAGCATCCATTGGTGAAAACTTGGCAATTCAAGTGCCTTGGACAAGTACCATGATGAAAACTTGGCAAACAAGCATCATGCATAATCCAACCATCCCCAGCTTAGCCTATCATCATCATGCTTTTGGTCACATCTTGTCATCTAGCTCCATCTTCCAATTTATCCACCTATCTTTCATCCTCCACCTTTTATTTATCACCATCCACTTATCTTCTGCAACCTCACCCCATCATCCTAGCTTTCATCCATCTCCCTAGCGCCTTCAGCTTTTCCATCCTAGCTTCAAACCTATCACATCCATCATAAGACCTCCTTCCGCATGTCATATTTTGACTGGAGGCACTGTATTTCTTGGAGATCTTGTCTTGTCCATCCTCCCTTGTCATTGGTATCTCACTCTAGGCTATCCTCATGCAAATCCAATATCATCCTCTCATTAGCCACTCACTCTAGTGCCATCTATCAGCTCAGCTACCACCAACCTTAGCATTGTCCCCATCCTTGGTCGCATATCTATCATCATCATTGGATGCATCCTGCCAAATCCATACCTTTCACTATCACCCCATCCTTAGCTTCTGCATCTTTCCCCAACATCGAACCATCCCACTATACTATCATCGTGAGCTTTTTCCTGCTTGTAACTATCTTGGTTAGCTTCAGCTTGTAAATATCTTGGTCAGTCAGCTTGTACATCCTCTTTAGCTTAGTACCATTGTATCTATCCAATGTTCATGTCAGTTCATCCTTGATCAGCATTTTGCACATATCGCACACCCTTGGTTAGCTATTCCAATGCATTCTTTAGCTAGACCTCCTATAACCAAAGTGTTATTCTTCTTAGTTTAGCTTGCCAGACAGATCATTCATCCAGATCCATCAGCTTAGGTGCTCTCTGATAGATCCTTTTAGGATATATCTTTCCTTATGTTTGATCTTGGTTCGTTAGTACCTCGTCCTACCCATCTCATTAGAAAATGGTTCCCTTTTGGATTTTCACTTTCTTTTGATTTGGAACCTTCCCTTTTGGGTCTTGGAGTATCTTTTCCAAACAATCTTTTTGTTCCCTCCTCAAAGTTGTCGCGATCTTCCATATCATGGTATGCTGCGAATGGGGCAATCTGAGTGTAAGGTCTTGATCAAGTCTTTTGTTTGTTTTTCTTTTCTGCTTGTGGGTTACCCAATGTCGATTCCACTCTGATTCTTTCAAGATTCATATGTGATGTTGGGGCAATCCTTGTGTGTTTTTTTTGAGTCAGTTCGTCAGTCCTCTGGACAGTTGGTGAAAAGGCCTTGATGTTCTTGGTAACCTTGGTAATTAACCAACAATCCTATAACAAATCTAGTGCTCAACTACATGGTGGTACTTCTCTTTGAAGTAACCCCCTACTCAAAAAGCTTCAATGGATTCCCTTCATCTCCATTATCCCCCATCCATATCCAACATCTATCTCTCCTACCCCAGCTTGTGCAACCATATCTCTTAGAATCAATCTTCACTTTTAGCTTTAGGGATCCACAATCCTAGTCTTAGGGATCCACCAATCCAATCAATCCACCAAGCCTCCTCTTTCGAGATCCACAATCCTAGTCCTAGGGATCTCCAAAACCCATCTTCCACCAAGATGACTCTTTGACATCCTGTTGCATTAGCTTTTATAATCCCCTCATCCTTCTCCCTATCCTGGATTCCTTTTTATAGTGCTTCGATCTTTCATCCTCCACCTTCCCGAAAGTCTTAAGCTTGCTTCCTCTTGTGCATCTGATTCTCCTTTATCATTCTCCCATAGTGAGAGTTTGAGCTAACTAAACCTCTTCTCTTAAGCCACTCTTCGTCCTTCCACCCAACAAGATTCTTGTATTTTTCAAGAAGCCGTCGAGCCTCATTTTCTCTCCCTATTACCTTCTTGAGGGGGCATCTCTATGTCTAGTCTCTCCTCTTCTTATTTGAGACTGGGGCAACCTTGTTGCTGAAACATCTTCCTTGTGTCTTCTTCACTCAAAGTTTTCTGAAATAGTGTTGTCTCAACACTATGTCAAAGAGGGGAAAAATGTAGACACCTAAATTTGATTACACCACTTTGGTAATCCTATTTAGTTATCTCTAAAGGCATCATTAATTAAATTCCTATTTAAATAATCATTTGCCATCCCCTAGCTGATTAATTTAATTAATCATCTATAGTCCTAATTGATAAATCAAATAACCTATTATTTATCGATTAATCCTATTCTTCTATCTAATTCCAAAATCCTCATTTATTAAATAAATCTATTTGATAAATAAAGCCCTCAAATCTAATAACCCCTAAACTATCCTAAACCCCCTTTTAGCCTAATCCACCCCATCCACCCATACTAACCAAGCTTAGCCACTAACTCACCCACCCTCATTTGAATGCCATGCACTTGCAAATCTCTAACAAGCTTAGTCTAATCCTAAATCACCTCTAATCCCACTGCTAACCTTGTCACATTCCCTAAATAAGCTTAAGACTTTCCTAAGCCAAGCAAAGTCAACAATCTCAACTCACTCCAAAATATCCCAACCACTAAGACATGAATACTCTTACAAAGGCCATAAAGACTCTTACAAGCCCATTCATTGCTCTTACAAGCCATTTATGAGGGTCTTTATGAAGATATTATCCCTTGAGCCTCCTTTGTTGACTCATCCATCCCCTTGCCTCTATTCACTCACCCTGTGACATGTGTCACTCCCTGGTTGGTGCTAAGCAAGCACAATCCATGTGCACCCCTTTGACTGCATCCTAGCCCTCCTTAATCTTTCATCTCTCCTTGCATCTTAACCATCCATCCCTCAATCCCTTAGCCTATAAATTTAATCCTCTCGCAAGACATTTCATCAAAACCTTTAAGCCAAGGTTATAATGCTAGTTTGAGAAACAAAGCCTTTAAACCATACCCTTATAATGCCAAATTGAGAGCTCACAAGGCTACCAATTTTTCATTACCCATCCATCTCCATTGAAGCTAGTTTTGAGAACCTTGAGCATACATACCAATCCTTTACTTAGACTCATCCCTAAATCAAGTGACCATCCTCATTGGGAGAGCCATTCTATCGCTCATATTCTCATTTGAGGGTTTCACTTTGTGTCTCATATATGTTATGATTTTTATGCTAGTTAATGCTTTGTTCTTTTAATAGATTAGTATTTCTTGCTAACATATTTCTAATATTAAGATCCAAACACTACCTTAGTTCCCCATAAATCAACATGGATTACTAGTTTTGTAGAACATTTATGGAAGGAACAAAGAAAGAGGAAAAGAAATTACGAAGAAGAAAATAGTTCTATTACACTATAGAAACTCCTTTTTAATTGTTTGGGCAACATCTATTTTCAAAGGCCTTGTTGGAAGAAGAGAAGAAAAAGATCAATAAAATCATAGCATCTCAAGGTGAAGAAATCATAGATTTAAAGGAACAATTAACAAGTCAAAAATAATGAATGGATCATGCCTCAAGTTGGCTAATCAGGCACTTGCTTGTAGACCAACACCAAGAGTTTATGCTCTCTACTTAAAAGAAAATTTTATTTTGTTTCAACTAATGTTAACTTTTAAGGATATTAATGCAGAATTCAAATTAGCACAAGAATTTTATGGACTATATCAGACTCTACCACCTTGGCAAAAGAATTTTCTTTGGGAATTATATGTTCATAATTTTGTTATCCCTTCAAAGACTCAATGGAACCCCTTGCTTTATATAGGGGATATACATTTAAGAGCCCTCATGTCTTGGATTTCTAATGAAGCAAACTATGATAGGAAGTTGAATAACTATAGCGATGAGGAAAGGATAGAACCCTTTCCATTAAGAGTTGAGACTAGCAAGCCTAATGAAGTTCTCAGGGATTGGTTCACATTAACTTATGGAAACAATAATATAGAAGTAAGGGATAGGATCTTTGCTACCAGAGCTATGGTTTATGCTAATTATGAGAATTTTCCCTAGTTTTCTTTCCAAAGAGCTATGACTGGTGCTATGAGTAGATGGGCTAGATTGCTTGAATCACTTAAAAATCTAGAACCACATAGTCCAATCAACTTGGAGGTAGCACTTCACAGGGTTCCAAAGTATCTAGAGTTAGGGGAACAGGCTAGACTAGAGTTGTGGTGTCCCTTAACCATGCATACTCTAATGCTCTTGTGGCCTTTATATTACATTAATTCTAATAGACTTGAAAAGTTGCAAGAAGATTACAAAAGGGAAGTGTGGCAGAGAACAAGAGGATTTTACTATACCTTCAAGAGAAGTAGGAAAGAAGGACTGAGATTGGAGAGTTCAAGTCATTAACAAGAAAGTGCAATGCTTGAGGACAAGCATTAGTTTAGTAGGGGGCAGATGATGAGGCCAAATATTGCTTTTATATCATGATAGTTTTTAAACACTTTGTTGATACTCTATTTTATCTTTGTTAAAACATTTGTGGACCTATGTTACCGAACCTATGATAAACCTATGGGTAGATACTATGCCATCTTTTTCTAGTATTATATATATTATGTAGTATTTCATATAGTTATCAAAATGTGTGTTCTTATATTTGAATTTAATTTGATAAATGTTTATTTGCAAACATGTCTCTATATTATAACTAACCTATTAGCAATGAACCTAAAAGATGTTTGAAAGATTTCAAAGATGACTGTCAATATCATTTAACTAGAAGAGAATGCTAAGGAGTAGCCATGGTGGAGGAAAGTTGTAACAGTTCCAAAAAACACAAAAACAAGTATGGAGGAGCTATGAAGACTTATTGTATTCTCTACATGTATTCCTATGGCGAGTGGATGTTCAGACTTTATTATTCCTGCCTAAAGCTATTATTTATTCTTCCCACCTTGAGTTATTAATTTGCTTCTTTCTCTCCTCTAGATTTAAAGTTAGGTTATTTAATTTTCTATTATGGGAACAATTTTTGATCTCCTATACATAGGAATCAACCCAAGTGTGTTAGTTTAGCTATTTAGAAGAAAGAGTTTATGGGAATAGATAGTTAACTTTTACAGTGAGTTGTGTTTTTACTGTTCTATGTGTTATGTAATAAATTTCTAAAATGTACTGAAATAGATTTTGGCTTCTATTTTGTGTTAATATTTTAGTGAATCTAACCAAGGGGGCCCACTTAGAAGGTGTATTATATTAGGATAGAATAGATTTATTTCCAAGCATTCTTAGTAGTGTAAGTAGAAGTTGTAAGCTCCTTCCTGTAGCATCGCACTTTGTGAATGTTCTTGCAACATAAGTGAGAATAGTTGTAGTGGATGAACCTTGTTTGAATATTTGTTAGCCTTTCATTTTATTTATAGTATTCATAAAGTTAAGTGCATTAGTTTCCTGTCGCAATAGTGTAAGTTCTGTTTCTTGCATTTTACTTTTCTGCAGAATAAGCTTAGCGACTCATTAAGAGACCTAGTGCACATACTATGCCGACCATTTCAAGTATATGTATCTAGGAAATGCACCTCATAGTGGGAAAAATAGTCCTTAGTTTGAATATATTATTCCTGAGCATGGCCCAGAGCATGACTACGATACACCTATTGTGAGGCAGACCAATGGGTATCTTTAAAATTACAACCATAATTTCTTACCATATTATTTTTTTAATTTTTGGACAAAATTATCATTTTGAAGCTAATTTCTCTATACCATTGATTTGATAGTCCTTTCAGACATACGTTTACCATTTAAAAGAAAAAAAAAATTGATGTACTTAACCATATGGAAAATGAATTGCATATTATTGTTCTACACTTGATTTTATA
Organism: Cupressus sempervirens; assembly: GCA_028749045.1. Taxonomy (NCBI): domain Eukaryota; kingdom Viridiplantae; phylum Streptophyta; class Pinopsida; order Cupressales; family Cupressaceae; genus Cupressus; species Cupressus sempervirens. The sequence goes on from CM053790.1 coordinate 689,067,447, forward strand.
AACTTTAAAAAATAAAGTGTTCATTATACAATTTTTTTTGCAAGTTATGGTCATCATAGGAAAAGGTATAATAATTTCAAGATGGAATCACTTCAGAAAATCATAGAAAGATTCTACTCATCAAAATATTATGAAAAAATACAGAAGTTCTAGATCTCACTCTTACCTATTATTCTACAAAAGGGTTTTTCAAAATACTATATATAACTACATGGTTTGTGGAGTCCATGGAAAAATGTATGTTATGTTTTCAACAAAAAATAAGAACATTCTTTTGTACACATGTGGTTTGAATCTCTTAATGTTATACATTTTTAAAAAACCTTATCAATTTAGAAACTAGATTCAAAGTAATACAATTTTTTTTTTACACATGTTCACATCTTGAGTCCATGACCCTCAAATGGGTCTTCCAGCATCAAGTTGACCTGGTTTTAGAAAAAAGGTGTCCACTTATACCCCCCTTTTTGGACACCATCTTGGTGCACAAACCCATGTATTCAGGCTCGCTAACTAGACTTCACTACTCAATACAAAATGGGATACAACCCAATGAAGAAAGGCTCAATATCCTTAAAATGACAAATAAAATTATTATTATATATAAAACCATCTACAATAACATATAACAATGTCTTCTTATAATTCAATGTAAGAACAACACATAGATATGGTGTCATTTTAATTGCTAATTACTCACTAATTGTGTTCTTTAGAAACCAATAAATCAAATCTATAACACATGCACAAAACATACACATCTAACTTGCACACCTCTATTAAATAAAACATTATTAAGAAATAAAATCACCCATATTATACTTTCACAAATGTTAATTCGATCATGTAATGTCAGCATAAAATAATTCTTAAGATATGCAAACCATTTTTTTCTTACAAACAAAAATTAAAATTTATATTCCAAATCAAGTAAAGATAAGCATAACTTTGACCTTATATATTTGATGTAAACTAATTTTAATAATCTTTGATGATAAAAAATGTTTTAACCATCAAACTTGAAGACTATCACTCAAAAGCATATAAATTCTACAAACCATAAGATACTTCTTTTAAACTTTAGAATTATAGAGAATATACCTTAAAAAATATTTCTCTATATGCACACTAAAAGCTATAAACATTTTAGCCTCAATGGATTTAAAGACTATCTGCACTGAGAGAATGCTTTATATTTTCTTGTGTATTTAACCAAAAATTAATTTTATTAATGATTTGACTATTTGGTGAGTTGCATACATGAAAGTAAAATCTAAACATCATATTGTTGTCATCAATGACAACACTCATGTTTATACTCAGTGTCAGTTTCAATCTTTCTGATAGGATATATATATTAAAAGACATATATACTATTAGATATGTTTGTCCTCACCCCCACTTGGTACACTTGGTTAAAAATTTTGTAGGATTTCTCAATAAATAATTATTTTTTGAAACATGTTCATGAGATCACTTTTCTAGAGTAATTTTATCAATAGTTGTTATTTTTATGTATGTATGTATGCTTGCACATACAAACACACACGTGTGTGTGTCTACACGTGTGTGTGTGTGTGTGTGTGTGTGTGTGTGTGTGTGTGTGTGTGTGTGTGTGTGCATGTACGTGTGCATGTGTGGGTGGGCACACGTGCACACACACATCTATATTTATATTTATATGTTTGTATTTATGTTCATGTATACACACATATCCCTTTGGGATTTATGACATGGCTTAACAACCTTATATAGGATCCTTAACTCTGTGTGTGTGTGTGTGTGTATGCATGCACGTGTTCATGTGTGGGTGGGCGCACGTGCACACACACATCTATATTTATATTTATATGTTTGTATTTATGTTCATGTATACACACATATCCCTTTGGGATTTACGACATGGCTTAACAACCTTATACAAGATCCTTAACTAAGATGGTAATGGTTTCTTTAATAAATGAATCTTTTAAGGAAAATGACTACCTCAACTCCCTACCAGTGCTATTAGAGTGAGATCATAGGTTCAAATATCCTCTAGTAAACCTAACAAGGAGATTGTGGTTATGTGTCTAATATATTCCCTCAAAACTCATAACATGGCTTTAGAACCTCATCTAAGATCCTTAGCTATAATGATTTTATTAGTGGTTAATATTTGTTAATACACCAATAGTAGAAATTTGATAATCAAAATTTCATCATAAGTGTATTATTTAAGGAGACCTATATTTCCATATTTAAAAAAAAGAAGTAATATTATTAAAATCAACAAATAATTTATTTTCTCATAAAATTTATCCCAAATTTTGGTCTAAATTCTTAATACATGATTAGATTAGATTAAAGTATAAATTTTATAATCTATTGTAAAGATGTAAATTAATTCACCAATAACATATCATAATTATTCGTTAATTTATACAATCATATCACCAATATATAGTTTCAACTATTGACTTAAAATTTAATCTAAAAGTCCTTGCTATATTAGATGAGGTAAAATGTAATTATAATTTTTAAAGTTTGTAACATAGGTGAACGTATGCATACAATGTAAGGTTTGATAGAACTATAATGTAAATGAAGAAAATCTAACTACTACATCAAAAAAGGAAAAGTGATATGCAAGGTTCACAAAAATGTAGAATATTAAATGGTAATAATTACTAGGATACATCACTCACCAAATTCTCCATACATGTAGGAAGATCCAAGACCTTGAAACTAAGGAAACCAAATTAGTAAAATGTAAGGTACCAATTCATGATCTTCACAATGTAAGGTCTTGGAATTCGGTCTTCCTTTCCCTAAAAAGAGTCATAGATGTTAGGCAATAGATGAATATAATCTATTAAATGAGATTGTAAGACTAGACATAGGAATGTGTGTGCCGAAAAATGAGTGATAAAGGAATGGTTTTAGGTTGAATTTTCTATGGGAGTTAGTAGGTCACCAATTGTTTTTGCTTTACAACATATAACAAAAAATGTGAAACACTTAGTTCTTTTTCTTTCTCTTGGGTGTAGGTCATATTTTTTGGTACGTTGATTTTATATAAACATGTTGACTTAGGCATACATTGACTTTGACCTATACCTAATTGATCCTAAATCAAAAATCTATTTTGGGTCTAATAGATCTTCTCCTAATCTTTCTAAATCTCCAACTAAAAATGTACATCTTAATTATAGGGTATAGGTCAACTTTGACCTATACATGAGAATATCAAAATCCAAAATAGTAAAGTGAATTTAGGAAGTTCTTCAAAATGGTTCCTTAGATTTGCAACTGTATCTTCTTTCAAACCTAGGCCTCCATGCTTGAGAGGAAAGCAATTTTTACAGGTAGGGGTTTATAAGAATCACCCTTGAATTAAAATAAAGATATTATAGAATGAAATAAATATTAAATATAACATTGAAAGGAAGAATAAATGTGGGTCTCCTCCTTTCATGGAGAAATATTTTTTCTCTAATGAAGAAAGAAGCTAGATTTATGGAAGCAAATTTGTAAACTCTTGAATGGTGCATCAATGGATGAATGAATGGACTCCAATTCTTTCTTATTTTCATGAGCTCTATGAATTCTTCTACTTAAGATATTGAGAGTAATTTCTTGATTTTATGTGTTTCCTTGCAATTGAACAATTGAGTGTATAATCAAATGAATGAAGAAGGCCCCCTTTTATAATAATTCTAGGCTTCAAAAGAGGGCTCATTGCATTGGGTGATAAAAAGGTGAAAAACATTTAAATGGACCCAAAAATCTCACAAGTTAACAACATCAAGTATAGGTAAACCTCAAAATATACTAGTATAAGTTTCACTTTGGCACCTATATCCAAGAATTTCTACTAAATGGGAAGATCTTAGAGAACATGGGTGCAAAAGTGGTTTAAATACAAACAAACCAAGAAAGTAAAAATATGTGATTTTTTTGTGGAATGGGTGGATAAATAAGAAATGGCACATATAAATTAGATCCAACTTTGATTTTTGTGTAAGATTGAAGGATGAAAGAGATCCTAGATTTAAATTATCTATCCAATTAAATTCAATATGAGGTCCTAATGTAAGAAATGCAATGAGAAGTGCTGAAATAGTCCTAAAAGTTGTATAAATGTAAGTGATTACATTTTCAGATGGTACAATGTTGACGGGGGCTAAAATTTCTTTTGGAATATTGATATTGAAGGATCTGATGAGAAGAAATCCAAAGATCTAGTAGAACACCTAAATGCAAGAACCTATCACATAGAAGAAAATAAAAGAGAAGCCAAGGGTTTGGCTGTAAAAATGTGAAAGAATATATTATCAGACTAAAAGAATAAATTAAAATACAATGGATCAATCCTAATAATGGAGATCTCAAAACCCTAATAGGGAAGACCTAAGAGACAACTAAAATTTCAAAATTAATATTTAATTATTAAATGGAAATTCATGTGCATAAAGTGAAATCAAAAATAGGGAGTAAAGATAGATTAATAACTAAAATGAAATTAATCCTTTCATCTAACACCACCTTAAGATGAGCAACAATGCAACTACAAATAATGCAAAAAAAAGAAAGGAATATACATTGCTAAAAGAATAAATGGGTCTTGGTAACATGGCCTAATGAGGTACCCAGCACAACCGAATCTCTAAAACATAGAGAAATAGGGAAAACCATGTGGGAAAAACCCTACTCCAAAAAGAGATAGAAGAAGCTAAAAAATAGAAAAGAGGGAAGGAACGACTCATGACAAAGACCACCCAACAAAAAATTCCTTCACCCTATGCATAGATTGTCATTGAGGATATTGTGGGGATACAAAAGGTTTAGTGAGGATGTCTACAACATACACAATAGTGGGAATGTACTCCAAGCTAAGAGAACTATCCTGAATCAGATGCTTGATGAAGTGCATGTGAAACTCAATGTGCTTGGTCATCTAATGATCAATTGGGTTATGAGAAATGTGTATAGAACTCTAAATGTTACACCAAAAAAAGGTGGAACTATTAGGAGAAAATGCAAGCTCTGTCATCAACTATCAAATCCATAAACCTCCTTGCTAGCTAGTGGAGCTTCCCCATATTCCACATCTATAGATGATAATGTGTGATCATATTTAATTTTACACAAAGACCATGTGATAGGAATAGAACCAAGATCAAAGCAAAATCCATAAGTAGACTTTCAATTATCAATATCACTAGCCCAATATGAGTCTATATAGCAAAGAATGTAAGGATCACTTCATGTGTAGTGAATTCCATAACATGTAGTACTCTATATATACCTCAAGATATGTTTGGAATCTTTCCAATTAAGCTCATGTGTTAATGTAAAAATTTGGAGACAAGGGCAACTGCAAAGGAAATATTAGGATGCATGTATGTCAACTACAAAAAACTACCCACAAGATAATTATATAATGTGGAATCCACTATAGGAGTAGTGTAAGTGCTAGATAAAATAACACTTGACTAAAAAGGTGTGGGAGTAGGCTTACAATCAATCATGTTGAATCTCTAAAGCATATTAAGAGAATACTTCTAGTGGAGAATGGCTATCCCATTCTAATACTAAACAACATATAGGTCCAAAAAATATTGCAAAAGTCCAAGGTCTATCATCTCAAAGTGCTCCCTCAAAGCTTGTTTAGGACTCTAAATCATAAAGGATGAGCTACCTATAATGATGATATCATTTACATATAGAATAAGTCAGCCCCAATACATTGAATGTACACTATAGGATCAAAATGACACTGAGTGAATTGTGAAGCAAGCAAGAAGGAATCCATGTTCTCATACTAAGCCCAAGGGGATTTTTTGACACCATATAAAGACCTTTGAAGCTTGCATACCATAAAAGAGTCCTACACAAAATGATGAGTCTGATCCATATAAATGTCCTCATGTAGGTTTCCATGCAAAAAGACACTCTTCACATCCATTTGAAATATTCTCCATCCATGAGAAGCTGCAAGAGAGAGTACAAGCTTAATAGAATTCATCTTGGTGATAGGAGAAAATTTCTCAAATTAATCAATACCCTCAACCTTTGAAAACCCCTTTGCAATAATACATGCATTGTACCTATCAACAAAACCATCTACATCATACTCAACATGATACACCTACTAGCACTGAACCAACTTTCTTCCTTTTGGAAGAGGACAAAAATCTCAAATGTGGTTCTTCGTCAAAGAAGAGTACTCCTCATCCATAGCCCCATCCCACACTAAGTTTCCTATCACCCATGAAAAAATCTATGGAACATCTCAATGGTATGAACCCATAATCTAGTACCAAATGTCTTAGCATGAGTGTGATGAGAATTTGAAGGATCTTGCGCCATAGGTCTAGCTACATTATTAGTATCATGAGCCCACTTAGGCACTATCTAAACATCAATTGGAGGTGGTGAAGGGGAATCAACATCAAGGTTTTCTTCTAAGGATACATAATCAGGATTAGGAGAAGAGGAAGTACTAAGTAGTGAGCAAGAAGTTGTGATGGAGGCTCCATCTGAGGATAACACTCATCAAAGTAGACATCTCACTAAAATAAAAACTATTTAGAATCAAGATTAAACAACCTATATTCCTTCACATACTCTTAGTAGACAATAAAGATGAGTGATCATATTTTCCTCTCCATGGCTTTCCTCTGATCATCTTAAATGAATGCCCAAGCCTCACTACAAAAAATACAGAATGTAGAAACATCAGGCTTGAGATGAGTCCAAGCCTCCTAAGGGGTAAAATTTCACAATGCCTTATGAGCAATTGATGGCCTCATCCTAAAATGAATAACTCATATCTTCAGACTATATCATAAAATTGGCAATATCTTGTAATGTCTTTTTCTTTCTCTCTGCAACCACATTTTGTTGAGGGTTGTAGGGAATTATGAGTTGGTGTTGTAAACCATGCTCAACACAATTTTTTTTGACAAACTAATTCACATATTCTCTTCCATTGTCAGTGTGTATATGCCTGATAGAAAGACCAAACTATGTCTCCACAAATGTCTTAAAGATTCAAAATGAATAAAACACATGTAACTTGTACATCAAAAATTACACCCATGTGCATCTACAAAAGTCATCTATGAAGGTAAGAACATATTGAGCACCTGAAAAAGATGGACAGGGGAATCACATAATAACATTCTGCATCAAGTTCAATGATTCCTTAACATGTGTGCATCTAACCACAAAAAAGGGATCTTTGTGATGTTTTCCAAGTGCACAACCTTCACAAACACTGATAGTACAAGAGATATGAGGTATCCCTATCAATGATCATGCAAAGCTTTCTCAATACATTTGCATGAGGAATAAGAGAAATACATGTACAATCAAAGCTCTCGAAGCCATCAAATTGATATATGTGAGACTAAAGATCAAAACTGTAAGTAAAAACAACCAAGTTAGGATCATGGAGAACCTAGATAACCACATTGTATGGTGAGAACTCAACTATCTTACCAAAGCTAGAATGAAAAATTTGAAAGATAAATAGGAGGTTCGTAGAAATAACTAGAACCAAGAGAACATCCTATAGGGAACCACCCTCTAAATAGATAGTTCCTGAACCTGAAATTGAAAGTTGTGCATAGTCACCAACTGTAATATATGTAGTAACACTCTAAGAAAGTAAGGTAGCAAAATTAGGTGAGTGTGTCATATGCTCATTTAAAAAGTGCATGTCCTTTCCCTAAAGGAGTTGGTGGTGGCTTTGTCGAAGCAATTTACTATGCTGTTTAATGGTCTTCTATAAAGCCTCAAGAAGTTTCTAATGCCTAGAAAATGGATGTCCTTCCTTGCCACAAAAGTTGCAAGGATTACTTGTAAACTTCTTATTCTTGGAGGAAAACTCGCAGGACCTAGAAGGTTTACCCTTTAGAGTGTATTTTTGAGCATCTGATCTAGGAGAATTTTTGGGGGAACTCTTGCTTCTTGTTGTATCTAATTTGGGCTTTAGTTTCTACTTCAACTTCCATATAAATGTCTAAGGAATCAATGTTTGGTTCTTTGGTCCTATGAGAGAGTCCAACTATGACATCTTGTCCTTCTCTCTAGTCAATCGATTATAGAATACCTTAAATATGGGCATGGTAAATCTAGGACCAAAAGCATCCATAATGGAATGTAAGGTAGAAGAGAAACTCATAATGTTTCCTTGAAGCTTTGATAGTATCTAATAAATGCATTTCTTATTGGTCTTCACTTTTCCTCAATTGTGTAACAAAGATATATGTTGTTTAAACCTCAATAGGAAGTCCTCAATAGAGAAAAAAACAACTTTGTAAAAGTGAAGAAAGCTTTCCCTCAATCTAAAGTGCCCTGATCTCATTGATGATACCAAACAAGTCCTTGAACTTGGCCTAGATTTCTCAAGGTGAATTTGACCCATCAAGATGAAACTACAACTTGTCTGAAACATTCAAAGAAATCAAACCCAAGAGTTCATTCATTTTATTCATGTGCTCCATTACCTCAAAAGGCCTCTGTAAAACTATTTGTACTTCATCTAACCAAAACCACAAACCATTTGAATGGAGAATCCATGTCATAGAAGATGTCCATGTATGATAGTTATGTCTCTTTAGAGGAACTAGACAAGAAGAGGTCTTGGGTATTGTTTTAAAAGGTGTTTGATTTTTTTAATAGTTCTAGTTAACTGATGTAAATTATAGAAAATACAATATAAAACACACCCAAAAATGCAAAACAATGAACCCTAGATACCAGAAAGAATGTGTATACAAGAAAAGAGTAAACAAGGCTCTAGCTTGAGAATCACGTGTACCTTTGGAAAATACTGATGAAATAATAGAGAATTTTTAATGTACTTGAAAATATATTTTTGGTGCTTCTTTCAGATCAAGAAACGGAGCTAAAATTAGCAAGTTATGCCCCCTAGAGTGTAGAAAGAATCACCATCCTTTGACTGAAAAATAGGTACAAAACTACAAAACAATCAAAAAAATACCTTCCCCATCATGTCCATCTCAGAATCTACTTTTTGATGATATCTCATTTGCCCAAAAATGGCTTTGTATGCTCAAGTTAGAGCCAAGAAACCACCAAGTGCCCTGAATTTGCAAAAAAAATTGTAAAAATAATAATTTGGGGCTTATATATAAGTGCTTGGATCCCCCACATGACCTTAGGAGGACTAGATGGAGTGGGAGCAGTGCTTAGGCAGTGCAATGGGATGGGGTAGAGAGAGCTGGGTAGAGCTATATCATGTGAGAGGAGAAAAGGTTGCATGGCTGAGGACCACTACCATTGGAAGTGTTGTGGTGGTGCAGTTGCGGCAGTACAGTTTACAAGGGATGTCTAAAAAAATATTTAATGATTTTTTAAAATTTTCACATCTCAATTTGCATGCCAAGGGTCATATGACCCTTGTAGACATCTTGTTTTTGCCTTAGAATACAATGTGGATCAAAATATTTGCGTTATAATGGAAATAGGTTTCAATGTCCTTTGCATTTTAGATACCCCTTAATTTACACAAAAATACCTTAAAAAAATGAGATCTATTATGTCAAACCCTTGTTCATCTTTTTCTCCAAAATAAGAACAAGCTACAATAGATGTGGTTCTAGTACCATGATGGATTTGATGAGAGCAAATCCATAGATCTAGTAGAACACCTGCATGCAAGATCCTGTTGTAGAGAATAAAAAGATACGAGAAGGCAACGGTTTTTCTCTAAAAATATGAAAGAATATATTATTAGACTTAAACAGTGAATGAAAATACAATGGATCAATCCTAATAAAGTAGATCATTAAACCCTAATAGAGAAATTGTAAGAGGTAAATGACATTTAATAATTAATATTTAATTATTAAATTGGAAATATATGTGCATAAAGTGAAATGTTAAGTAGGGACTAAAGGTAAGTTAATAAATCAAATTAAATTAATCCTTTACTCCAATAGATACTAATATAAAACAATGGTCTTAAAGAAATATTTGACCTTATATAAATTATAAAATATATGTAGACCTATTTCACAAAAAACAATTACAATTGTTAGATTATATTTTAAAATAATGGTAGCATCGAAATGTTATATTCTACCCCTTAAACCCTTCAATGGTTTTCACCTACAAACCTCAAATGTTCCACAAGAATTCTATTTTATAAGTTAAATGATTCATCATACTAATTAATGCATTTTCTTTTTCCTTTTTTAATACTTGTTTATATATATATATTTTTTTAAGTATGATTGAAAAATAAAATCATGAATAATGCTATTTTTTTTTTATAAAGGTACATATTCATGAATGTAAACTAAATATTTTTTCTAAAAGATGAAATATTCTTCAAGATTTTATTTCTTTTTTAGTGGGGATCTTAAAGTAATGCCTACTTCATTGTGATGGTAGTGGTTTCTTGAACTAATTAATATTTTCGAAAATAATTTCTTTATTCAAATGTTAAATTCACAAATTTCAATATAAATCAATGAAAGATAGTCATTATCGTCTCATACAATAAATATCTTATGTTGGACTATTACAAACATATATTTGTCGCTATTTTTTTATTATAAGAAAAATATCAAAAATAATCTAGAAATGACAAGATCAATTGAAAGCATACAGAACTATACAATATTAGAAATATAAATTACATATTTAGATATCTAACATATTGCATTATTTGATGTCCATATGAAATTTACACTCAAATCCTTACAATCTTTTTATTGATAAAAATTAGAGTCATAGAACACTTTCCTTAGAAGCAACTCAAAAATTAGAGTCATAAAAATTAGTTATTGAAAATATTCTATTATATACTATTTATTAACTAATTATTTCTATTTATAAATAGAAATAATTATCCCACAAATTTCATAGAAAGAAAATTCGCTCTATCTTAAGTCGTATGTGATAGAATATGATATGATATGTTAAAAATAGAGTTATGATTCAAAGTTTGAAAAAGTATTGAATTTATGTATCGAATGAGGGTTTGAAAATCAAAGTTGACATTGTGGTCAGTGAGTTCAAATCATATTTAAGAATTGAAAGTGTTTAGGAAGAGGAATCAAGAAAAATCGAGAAGAATGAGTAGAAAAAATCATAAAGAAATCTGCCATAATATCACATTGCTAAACGATGAAAGAATATATTATTTAACAAGAAAAGATAATTATTGGATTCTCATAAAACTAGATGGAAGCATCTGATACTTCAAATTTTATTTTTATTTTTAATGTATATTGTTGATCAATGAGATGTCTCTTTCTTTTTTGTAGTTGAAGTGTGGTGGCACCCTCGTCTAAGCCTATTTGTTTCACCCTCCTATCCATGACAATTTAGACTAAAATTAGCAAGTGACTTGCAAAGCATTTGGAGAGAAAACTTTGTCTCTCTACCTACTATAACCTTGCTCTTCTTGCTTGTACCTTGATAGGGCTTTACAACCTAGCTTTAATCTCCTTCCATAGAGGAATCTTCCTTAAAACACCTAACCCCCTAATCCAAAAGTCGATCTAGATCTATGAATTTTCATCTCTAATGGATTCCATTGTGATGTTGGGGTTGCCTTAGATATTGGGACAAAGTTGATTTTGGGGATCAATTTGGAGTTGCTAGATGACTTCATGTTTCTGCAAAGTACTACCTCCAACGTCAGCTTAAAGAAAGTTGAAAATACAATGATATTGATACAAAATTGGAAAGGAGAGCTTGTAGGATAGCCTAGCTCAAGTGCTACATGTAAGGATCTTCCAATTGTGTCTCATTGGGAAGTAGGCCCCAAATTCTATTGTTGATAATATTTCATTAGTTTTTTCTTTTAGATTAGTGTGTAGGTTTCTATCTTACAAGCCTATTATTGAAATGTTTAGGATATGGGTTTCAACTAAGTGTAAACTTACATGATCAATAGAGGTAGATGCAATGGTAGGTGCTCTCATCACATTCAAATTTTCTATTGAGGAGGAAAAAAATAATGTTTTGTCAAGAACATGGAATTTTGGTAAGCACCACCTAGCATTGGTCAAATAGAAAATGGGTTTTAACTTGAGTGTTGATCTCTACAGAATGAGCCTAGTTTGGGTTCAAGCTTCCTACTCTATCTTTGGAGTTTTTGGATTAAAATATCTTGAAATAGATAAGTGACTCTTTTGGTTATTTTATAAAACTAGACGCTATCATCCTCCACAAGTTTCACCTAGGGTTTATAATATTTTGTGTTAATATGACTGTAAATAAAGACCTCCATAGCATCATAACTTTAAATCTAAATGCATGAATTGGAATAAATTGATTAGCTATGAGAATGTAGAATTATATAGCTACATATGTAGGAAATATGACCATGTGGTCACTGACTACAAAACCCAAATGAATGAAGGAGGGCAAACAAAGGGGAAGGATGTCATTGTTGAAGAAAGTATGCCTAGTAAAGAATTGGGGTCCTCCATTGGGCTGGTTCAAATTCCCACACTACCCCTTGAGGGGGATGCAACCAAGAAAGGTGATCATTTTGATGATTATCCATTTGAAGAAAATATTGATAAGCTTTTCTCCTCTCTAGAGAAAAATAGGGAAGACCCCAAGGGTTGATTGTAGGAAGGATAGATACAAGGAAACAATAGGAGAAAAAATGTGGTTCAAGCTCCTACCAAAGAGGAATCTAAAGAATTTATAGGTGGGGCTTTTTCCTCACCAAGAAATGAAGGGGTTATGGGGGAAACCCTTCCCTTTTAAATCTCATATACTATTGTAGAGAACATGGAGAGTTGGACACCCAAGTCCTCTTGGTGGATGAATTTCCATTTCCTGAAGGGTACTCTTATGGTCACTAATTTGTGGGAGGAGTACCCTTGATTCACTTCTACCCTCATGTCACCATTTCAAGAGGGTGGGGTTGGCAATAACCCAAGAACAAAAAAAGTGGACAATGCAAGGCAGATGTGGGATTTGAGATGAGAGTTGGAAGGCTACCAACAAGAGTGAGAAGAAAAAAGGAAACTTCTCAAGAATTTCTCAAGTTAACAAGAGGACCTTGGAGGAAATTCAAAAAGGTAGTGTTGGGCATTTTTTTTGCATGAGGTCAATGATAGGAATCCATAGTGTAATTCCTCTCTTGGAAAGAAAATCTTGTTAAGGATCCACTCCAAGGTTCAGTGTTTGTCTTACAACATACCAAAATCCACTCAGTAGAAGATAAATGTGAATGTTCACGAGGAGGCCATTGTTGGTTCTAAAAGAACTCTTTGTCTTGGAATCGAAGTAAAATCTGTTTTTTGTCTCAAAATATAACACCCAAAAGAACAGTATTTTTGTATTTTCTATTTTTTCAATGAATGCAATTCTAATGATGCAACTACTATGAGGTCCTATTCTAACAGGGGGTTAGCAAAGAAAATAAAAAAACTGAAAGCAAATAACATGAAATCAAATAACTTGAAATTGAAATTCCTAAGTGGACATAAGCTATAGAACACAACACATTGTGAGTTAAACCTTTGAAGAAATCGGTAGGAAACCAATGAAAATAGGAGCAGTGCTTCCTAGAATCCACTGATGCAATCGTCGGTGAGAATCTTTAACAAATTGAATGATGTTTCACTCTTCATAAAATCACAAGGCCATGGAAAGTGTGCTTATGTGAGACAAAAATCTATGTAGACACAATTGGGTGATCTCTTCTCAAGCTCGTTACGTCAACAAAATTCATATATATGTAGTAAACACTAGAACTAAAAGATTGCACAACCAAAAACAACACAATAAACCTTTGGTTCAATCACAATCTCATGAATAAAATCCACAAAACACTGACAGATTCAGGCAAGAATAACTACACTCCAAATGCTAGCACCAAAAGCATAACTTTATTGCATAATAACGGCAGCCTTTGTTACATTTTACAATGGGGTATTTATAAGAAATTGTCTCCTCAATTTTTGTTGAGAGTGAGAGATATCTCAATTCAATAAAATGCTTTTAAAACATTAAAACAAACTAAATATATACAAACTAGTAATCTAACTGGTGCTTAGAGGGACTCCATCCATATTTTATTCATTAATTGGATGCATGAGCCCTTTACATGTCAAAAAAAATGAAAGCATGAGAGAGAAAGTACAAGGAAGCCATCAGTCAAAGTAGAAGTGCATGGAGACACCAAAAATAGAAGCTGGCCCTTCACTTGATGTGTGTTAGAGTTAACTTGCCATCAAAAATGCACTCCCAATGCATGTAAAGTGCTATTTTTGGAACTGGCAGTCAACTATTGGTGCACCTCTAAATTGCGGAGCTGTGAACTTGGAGAGCTACGGACTTGTGGAGCTACAGACCTCGACTGGGTCAAAAATCTCAAAATTTTACTAAGTGTCAAAATTCAAATTTTGGCATCTAGGTTTTGTTCATCTTTATCCTAAAGATATGTTTGGATCTCTGCCCTTGAATTTCTCTATAATCTCAATAATTTTAGTAGCATCAGGAAGATCCAAAGCCTCATACTTATCTTTGACCTTTTGTTTGTAGTTGTCCACCTCAATTCGAGTTTCTGCAAAATCTCTGAGTTTGGTGTCCAACTCTAATAATGCTTCTTCTATTCTGAAAGCTTGTCTGATGTCTTCATCACTGGATGCTTCCTCTAAATTCTTTCTGAAATTCTCCACAACTACCTCAACTGGTAAAAGCTTCTCTTGTTCTTCATCTTCAAAAATATCCAAGCATGCATCACTGTACAATTTTTCTGCTTCCAAAATTTGCTCTTGGGCTTGGTCCTTGAGCCTATGTATCTCATCATGCAATGTTTCCATCACTTTATTTCCCTCTGGAATCTTTTCTATCCAATCATCTATCATGTCTAACTCTTCTTTAGTATATACATCAATCAGAATGTGGTACCTTTGTCCTTTTATGGCCTGTAGAGTTTGTAAATCCTTGCTCCAAACCCATAATTCATCCATAATACTGAAGTCCTGCCTCAAAATTGCCACGATCTTGTCAAAATTCTCTTGTGTAGCATGTAATAACTTTAGACTTCTTGTAATTATAGTGACACCCCTTCCCTTTATCACTCTTTCTTGGAGTCTCCTATTCTGAGGGTTCTTCATCTATAGTCTCAGTTTCTGTAGATCCCATAGTTTGATCCTCAACTTCCTAGGGAGGCTATTGTATACATTCTACTACTTGTGCCTCTTTTGATGGCTCATCACTAACCCTTGGTTTTGGTTCTCCTTGTAATGGCAATTCCTTTTTAACATGTTCTTATAAACTTGGAGGTGGAGGTGTCACTGAAACCTTATCTACCATCATATCCTGAGGTGAAGAGGGAGGATTTGGATGAGGACCTTATGTCTCAGGTGGCATATGCATCCAATCTTGTTGTTGAAGTTCACCTATAGGAGTATCTCTAATCTTAGCTCCAACTAATTTTGTACCCATTAGCATGAAATCAAAATCTAGAATGGAGAGAATATCATCACCTAGCTCCCTTTGCTCATTCACCCATCATTGTACTTCATCTTTCGAAGAAGAGAGTTCTACCATTTCAACTTGGGTGGGTGGTGGGGTATTTGTGACATTCTTTTTTCTTCCCAATTCTGTGGCTTTGGCCTGTTGAGTTCTCCTTTATAGATGCACTTGCTCTTCCTCCTCATTTGACTCTATTTGATCCTCATCTGATTCTTCCTCAGGAATGGTTTTAGGAATAGATGGATTAGGCACTAATCTTTTACAAACTCTTTGCCTCTTGTTCATTCTAACCTTGACCCTCTTTTACTTCTGTGGAACCATAGGAGAAGCGGGCTCTTCATGCATTAGATGAATGGATGTCTCTAGAATCTCTCCTTCTTCTTGTTGGCTTGACAAAATAGGAGACAATGGAAAATCAACCTAGATATGAGAAATTCCAAAGTCTCTGGGGTCCTGGGGAGTAGATTCATGTTGCTACGAAGGGGCCTATTCTTCAACATGCTCTATTTGGGTCCTCTAAGGAGAGGCTCTCTTCCTCTTTTCTTTCTTCTTCTCTGAAGGATGGTAGCATCCCATTGGACGATCAAGCTAGTACACTATTTTTGGCTTGATAGGAGACTAGAGCGCAAAGATAGGAACTATGAATTTTCTCCCCTTTACCCTTTTTGGGTGAGCATGTGCATGGAATATCACTGTATCCAAAATTGGATCAAGTGGAAAGGATTTTTTGATCCAGCTCTTTGTCATTCTGATGACATGTCTCACTCGATGATTAATATCATCTCCTTCCTCTCTATCAATTTCTACATTTAGGATGGGCCTTTCGCCAACTTTATCTGTATTGAATAAGGGATCCAGTAGCTTTTATGAATCCTATAGCCTTATATCATCCAGGATGGTCAAATGGAGAGCCTTCTCTACTAAATACAAAGTCATTCTACAATAATCCCAGATACAAACATCATAGTCATTTGTGGTATTCATCCAATGATCTTCAATGGAATCCTCATGGTAGAACTCTTTTCCTGCCAGATTTTCCACTTTACTAACATTGTCAAAGAATGGCTGAGGAGGGTTATATTCTTCGAGAGGATAATTATCCCATTCCCACTCAAAATTTGGGATATCCTAATTTCTCTTTACCTAGTATGCTCCTATTACAAAAGGCCAATCCCAACAGGGCCTTCATTGTTTCTTGATCCTCTCATAAGCTGACTCAATCTGTTGAGAAATTTCCATTAGAACCAACTTGCCACTTGGGTATCTTGGGAGCTTCTTTGGATGGATGGATGCACCACCAACCCAAATGTATGTGAATGTCTGAAACTGGATGAAATATGCACCAAGAGCTATGATTTGTGCCTTGGCCTTATTAGACAATCTCTTCCCATAATCTCCTTCGATGAATCGAATGATGGCAAAGATGAAGGTATCATTCACAGTCATGTACTCCTTGCTCTGCGGTGAGAGCTTCTTCTTAACAAGTTGAGGATAGACTATATATGGCCATGCATTAGGATCCTACATAATGCCCTTCTTGTACAACCTAGGATAATCGATGGCTCTTGCTGCAAGTAGATATACCACATAAGAAGTCATACAGAACTTCTTCTTGTCCTTTACTATCTGTAACTAGTCACACAAGTTCTCACTAAGTGTGGTGGCCCAATCTAGTGGCATCTTTGCATGTCTAATGGTCTCAATGAAGTTAACCACGAATGGAGCAAGATGACCCACTGCAGGAAATCCCATAACTTTTCTCAGGAGAATGATTGAATATCCAATGTCATCCTTCATATATCCTCAAGTCATATCTACTTTACTAATTGTCTTTCCCCTAGATGACTTCTCAATGAAGTATGAGGAATATATGATGTCGATGGCCTCCTGGTAGTGATCATTATGCCACCTCTCAGTTGCTTCATATGAAAGCCTGATAAACTAATTAGCTCTAGGTAGGTGAAAAACCCTCTCGATATTGTTTGGTCATAGATCTAAGACCACTCCCCTGGTGATGCTCTTTACCACCCTTTCCTCAGGAACAAAATGTCAAGATAGGGTCATAATCAATTCAGCTGACTGCACGGTCTTCGGATGTGATGCTGCATTTACCAATCCAGAATGGATTAAGGCAGATCTCAAAGAAGATATTTTAGCTAGGTTGTTACAAACCCTCAAAAACTCTCCCAAGTTTGTGTGTCCAAGTTCTGTGTCTTTGATTTCAGAGTATTCATCATGCAACCTTGACTTTGAGGTTATGCTTTAGAACTTGTACACAACTAGTTTTGTTGTTGATCTGGATGTGGATGCCATCTAATTATATTACCTGCATGTCACAGAAGGGAAAAAAATGATTAATTCTTGGATAAAATGTAAAAAAAGTCCTTCTAGAAAACTTTTTTAAAAAAAAATTATATTATATATATATATAGATTTTTTATTTTAATAAAAAAAATTAAATTAAATTAATTTTTAAAAAAGTGGAAGGGTTGGTGGTGTGGTGGTGGCCCAAAGGGAACGCGATGGTGAGGCAACCGCGCGTGGCCCAAGAGGGCACGCAGCGATAGGAGCCGCACATGGCCCAGGGCATCCATGCAAAGCTGCACCATGCACGGCCCAGAAGGGCACGCAACAACAGTGTCTGTGCGTGGTGGTGGCAATCGTGCGTGGCCTAGGGCACGCGGGTAGAGTTGTGTCGTGCACGACCCAGGAGGGTGCACGACGATGGGTGCACTACGTAGAGGTATGGGGGGAAGGGTTTCATACCTTCCTTCTCAGCTCTTCCAAAAATGAAGAATAAAGCAACAAAAAAGGGGAAGGGGGTTTTATAACCTCCCTTCCCTCTTTGCCTTAGCAAAGTGTGCATGCCTTGATGCACGCATGCAATTTTTTTTTATATTAATTAATTAATTATTTATTTATATTATTTTTTTGGACTTTTAAAATTCTAAGTTTATTTAATCGAGTTTCTTTCTCCTGACTCCCGAAGTATGAGTCTGTGAGTCGAAAAAAAGTAGGAGGTCCCCATTCCTAGCAAGGAATGGGGTGTGTGTTGTGGAGACCACAACAGGTACTAAGTAAATTTTATTCTATGGAATATTAGGGGCCTTAATAGCTTGAGGAAACAATTTTCTCTAGAAAAATATGATCAATGATAATAAGGTAGATACTAGATCATCATACCCCTTTATACCCCTCAGAGAAACTTGGAAGACTTGAGGATTTTTCAAGGAGTATCCATGTTCTCGATGGATTCCTTAGAAAGAATTATCTCCTAGATATGGATTTATAGGGGATCCCATTCACGTAGTCCAAAAATTGGCTACGATATAATTGAATCCATGTCAAAATTAATAGAGTGCCCCCATTCTCTAATTGGAATATTCTTCCTTTAACTTATCTTCATGAATTTTCCAAGACTATCTTGTACCACTCTATGCTCCTATTTACTTGGCTACAAGGTTACTCCAACAAGAAGAAACCCTTTAGGTGTGAGATAATGTGGCATTCTCATCCTCAATTTAAAAACTAATATACTACTCAATGGTTGAATATAAGGGTCTAGGGCATGGCTATTTTGTGCATAGCTAAGAAACTTGAGATTATTAGAAGGGAGGTTGTGGCTTGGAAAATATCCTCCTTTGGGGACATATTAAAAAATTAAAAAAAATCAAAATTAAACTAGAGGAGATTGAGGAGAGTATGGTGAAGGGGGACCTTTCCTTTACCACCCATGATGAATAGAAGAGTTGGAAAAGGAATGAAAGCAAGTTACAAAAACAAAAGAAGTCTTCTTTAAATAGAGATCTATGGTTGTGTGGCTTACAAAAGAAAATAGGAATATGGCTTTCTTACACAACTTAATTTCTAAACATAAGAGGAGGAACACCACTGAGAAATTCTTTGATAATAACAATATTGAGGTTATGGATGATGAAGAGATTGAGGGCTAGACTATCAAATATTTCTAGGAATATATACTCCTCCTTACATGTAGGTGGATCAAAATATAGAGAATGATTTTTTGGAGTTCATAAACCCAATGATCAATGGCTAAATAGATCAAGATTTGATCAAAAAAGTTTCTGAAAAAGAGGTTAGAGAGTAAAGTTTTTCTATGGGAGCCTTTAAGACTCTATGTCTACATGGCTTCCATCCTAGCCTTTTTCTAGGACTTATGGTATATCATCAAATATTACCTAGTTCATGTGATTCAGTACTTTATAACAATGGGGAGAATTGTTAAAGAGTTGAAATAGACCTTTATTATTCTAGTACTAAAGATGGGAGATTCTACTTGACTTGAGGAGTTCAAACCAATTAGCTTATGCAATACCATTTATAATATTCTATCAAATTTTGTGATGAATTAAATTAAGCCTATGATGGACAAGGCTATTAGCTCCACTCAAAAAGGTTTTGTCCCTACATGTCAAATTCTTGATGCAGTGACAACCTCCCATGAGGTTCTTCATTCTATGGAGAAGAGTGGAAACCTATGTATGGTAATGAAATTTAATTTTTCAATAGCATGTGATAAGTTAGGAGATAATCTATGCTAGAATTATGGCTTCAAGGAGAGGTTAATCTATTTGATTGGGAAAATGATTAATAATATTAAATTCTTGGTTTTAACCAATGGCTCTCTAGGGGAATTCTTTATAGTCGAGAGGGGGCTTCAACAAGGAGAACCTTTGTCACCCTACTTATTCATTATAAGGCATTGTTTGGAGGTTGATTAGGGTCTTCCATGCCTATTAATAATGTAGATAAACAAGAATTATAATTTTAATGAATAGTTTATAATTCAAACTAAAAGACATCCATCTTCATTACAAAAATGTAAATTAAATTAAATCAATTTAAAAGCAATAAAAACTAAACCTACTTGTGGTAGGATGCAAGGTGGAGTGACAAAATGGCAAGAGTTTTTGTATGTACCCTATTTTTAATCCTATACCCAATAACCTAGGTCATTACTATTGCAAGGAATAAACTATGCCCAATTATTGAATACCTGATATGCTTAGGTATCTTTTTTTGTATTGGTATTAGGATTGGGGTAGAAGAGTCAAAGCAAATTTCAAATTTCTTTATGAAATTTTTGGACTAAATTCTTATTCACATTGCCAATTTTTGGCCAACTATGATGCTCCACATACCCCTAGTTTTAGGTAGTTATTTCTTTAATTGGACATAATTAGGCTTTTACATAGACAAAACATGATCATGTTATTTCTAGTATAGTTTTGCTCGACATAAGATGGTCATTTTATGTCTAGTATGATAGTTTATTCATACAAAGCATAACACGATCACATTTTGTTAACAAAAGAGTGTGATCCCATTTAGGCTTGGTAATAGGCTTGACAAACTACCCAAAGGATTGGGTTTATGTTTTCCCTCCATTTTCATTACTTTATACATTTTTCCATCTTGTAAGATTAATTTTTATCTTTGAATTCATTGAGTTTGCAAATGGTGAAGTGGCTAATGAGGCAAAATATAGCTTTTATTTCATGATAGTTTTAAAACACTTTGTTGATACTCTATTTTATCTTTTTCAAAAAAATTGTGGACCTATGTTTACCAAACCTATGATAAACCTATGGGTAGATACTATGCCATCTTTTGCTAGTATTATATATATTATGCAATATTTCATATAGTTATTAAAATGTGTGTTCTTATATTTGAATTCAATTTGATAAATTTTTGTCTGCAAACATGTCTCTATCTTATAAGTAACTTGTTAGAAATGAAGCTGAAAGATGATTGGAACAATTCAAAGATGATCACCAACAACATTCAAGGAGAAGAGAATGCTATGGAATAGCTATGGTGGAGGAAAGTTGTAACAATTCCAAAAGACACGACGACAAGTATGGAGGAGCTATGAAGACTTATTGTATTCTCTACATTTATTCCTATGTTGAGTAGATGTTCAAACCTTATTATTCCCACCTTAAGCCATTATTTCTTCTTCCCGTCTTGAGTTTTTATTTTCCTTCTTTCTCTCCTATGGATTTAAAGTTAGGTTATTTACTTTTCTATTATGGAAACAAGTGTGTTAGTTTAGCCCGTTAGAAGACAGAGTTTATGAGAATAAGTTTATTTCCAAGCATTCTTAGTATTGTAAGTAGAAGTTGTAAGGTCCTTCATGTAACATTGCACTTCATGAATGTTCCTACAATATATGTGAGAATAGTTGTAGTGGATGAACCGAGTTGGAATATTTGTTAGCCTCTCATTGTATTTCTAATATTCATAGAAATAAGCGTGTTAGTTTCCTATAGCAATAGTGTATGTTCTTTTTCTTACATTTTACTTTCCTACAACATAAGCTCAATGACTCATTAAGAGACCTAGTGCACATATTGTGCCAACCATTTCAAGTATATGTCCTTGGGTTAACAAGATTAAATGCACATCATAGTAGAAAAAATAGTCCTTAGTTTGAATATATTATTCCTAAGCATGGCCCAAAGCATGACTATGATACACCTATTATGGGGCAGACCATTTTTGGCATCGTTGCTAGGGATGGTGTTAAGCTAGGAGCATTTTTGAGTCATCGTTCTTAGATAAAGTGTTTTTTTAGAAATTTCTAGTTTTGAAGCTTCTTTCACTAGTGTGAAAAGTTTAATTGCATGCATCAAAGAGGAAGACAACGAGATGAATATTGTAGATTTCTTCCACAAGAGTCTATTAATCTGAATAAAGAAATTGGAGAAGAAGAAGTTGAGTTACCTTTTGAAGATGAAAACCCTATTTTTCCCACAACATCATCATCAAGAGCTAAACCAATAGATACAAGTGGTATTCAACCTTTCACTATAGTTTTGGCTAGTTTTCTTGATAAGACTTCTCTGAATCCACTAGTTGTTAATCATCCAATACCTAATGTCCC
Source organism: Cupressus sempervirens (assembly GCA_028749045.1). NCBI lineage: Eukaryota > Viridiplantae > Streptophyta > Pinopsida > Cupressales > Cupressaceae > Cupressus > Cupressus sempervirens. Next base: position 689,089,828 of record CM053790.1, read on the forward strand.
TTTTTAGTGTTAGATTGTGGTGACTGATCAGGAAAGTACTGTACATACTTCATAAATAGAATTTTTTTTTTTTGGAAGTAGCCGACATGGTAGCCGACATATTATGGCTGACATATGGCCGACATGTTATAACCCTAAAGTGGTTTAATACTTGTATAAAAAGGGCTTAGGGTTGGGTATTTTTTGTGTGTGGTGATACGAAATTGGTTCTTGCGGCGGTATTGAGCTGTAAGGGATTACGGATTGTAATCAGGTTGTAATCACTGGATTGTAATAAGATCGGACTTGCTGTTTGATGGACATAGCCCAGGGATTGGGTGAACCACGTTAAATCTTGGTGCCTTGTGTTCATTTCTGTGTGTTCTATTATTTTCTGTTATTGGTTATATTTGCATGTAGTTTTTATTTCTGTCCGTGGTTTATCCTAACAAGTGGTATCAGAGCCTAGTTGTTTCTCAGTTATCCTCTGCAGGAAAGTCTCACGGTTAAGTGGGAGTCTCACGGTTGAGTGGGAGCAATGGCAGATGATGGTAAGCTGAGGGTTGATAGGTTTAATGGGCAGAACTTCCAGTTATGGAAGATGCAAATGGAAGACTATTTATATCAGAAGGATTTATGGAAGCCGTTGGAAGGAAAAGCCAGGAATCAGGGAACTATGTCAGAGGCTGAATGGGATCTTTTGGACAGAAAGGCACTCGGGAGCATTCGGTTATGCTTGGCACCATCGGTGGCATTTAATATTACAAAATCAAAGACGACAGAAGATTTGATGAAAACCCTAGCGACACTGTATGAAAAGCCCTCCGCTTCAAATAAGGTATTTCTCATGAAACGTTTATTTAATATGAAAATGACAGAAGGTGGATCTGTTGCAGATCATTTAAATGAGTTTAATACTATTACTAGTCAATTATCTTCTGTGGGTATCAATTTTGATGAAGAAATTAGGGCTCTCTTGATTTTGTGTTCTTAGCCTGAAAGCTGGAATGGCTTGGTAATGGCGGTGAGTAATTCTGTTCTTGGATCTAGTACCCTAAAATATGATGATGTGATCGATGTTTTTTTAAGTGAGGAAACTCGTAGAAAATCCTCAGGTGGATCTACATCAGGAAGTGCTTTAAATGCACAAAACAGGGGCAGAACGACTGAAAGAGGAAGTAACTCTGGAAATCATGGGAAATCAAGAGGAAAGTCAAAGGGGAGGAGGTCTCAATCGAGAGGACCAAATGATTGCTGGTACTGTGGGAAACTAGGGCACAAAAAGAAAGATTGCTGGACTCAAAAGAAAAATGGAGATAAATCAGATGGAGACAAAGAGGCAAATGTGGTAAGTAACAAATCAAAAGAGGATGCTTTGCTTCTATCTTTAGAGAGTGTTGATGATTCATGGGTTTTAGATTCTGGTGCTTCTTTTCATGCTACACCTCATAGAGGTTATTTCATTGATTATGTCCAAGGGGATTTTGGGCTTGTTTATTTGGGGGATAATGAACCCTGTCAAATTGTTGGAAAGGGAAAAATTAAGATTAAGTTGCAGAATGGGAATCATTGGCTACTACATGAGGTAAGACATGTTCCAAAGCTGAGTAGGAATTTAATTTCAGCAGGGCAACTCGGTGATGAGGGTTGTGTAGTTACTTTTAATGATAAAAATTGGAAGGTTTCAAAAGGTTCCCTTGTAGTAGCAAAAGGTGTGAAAATAGGCACCTTATATCTTTGTACAGGTCATATTGTTCCTTCTACTTTGATTGTTTCAGAGAAAAATGAATATTCAGGAACAGTTACTGCAATTGAGCAGGGAGAACAAATAGCTGCTGTAGATTCTGATACAGCGCTGTGGCACAATAGACTTGGGCACATGAGTGAGAAAGGTATGAAAGTACGTCATTCAAGGAAAGTTTTACCAGGTCTAAAATGTGTGAATATGGATTTCTGTGAAAGTTGTGTGTATGGAAAACAAAAGAGAGTGAGTTTTGTAAAGACTGGGAAGGAAAACAAAAAGGAGAAATTAGAGCTTGTGCATACAGATGTATGGGGACCGGCTCAGGTATCTTCCCTTGGTGGCTCTCATTATTATGTTACATTTATTGATGATGCAACTAGAAAAGTATGGGTTTATTTCCTTAGACAGAAATCTGATGTATTTCGAACTTTTAAGAAATGGAAATGCTTGGTTGAAAATGAGACTGGTAAGAAATTAAAATGTCTCAGATCTGATAATGGTGGTGAGTATTGCAGTCATGAATTTGAAGATTATTGCTCCACTAATGGTATTCATAGACAAAAAACTGTTCCAAGGACTCCACAGGAAAATGGAGTAGCTGAACGCATGAACAGGACTATAATGGAGCGCGCAAGGAGCATGAGGTTGCATGCTGGGTTGCCCTTACACATGTGGGCGGAGGCTGTCAATACTGCAGTATATTTGATTAATAGAGGTCCCTCTACTCCTTTGGGTTGTGGTATTCCAGAGGAAGCATGGACTAGTAAGAAGGTGAGTTATTCTTTTCTCAAAACCTTTGGTTGTGAAGCTTTTGCTCATATAGACTCTGAAAATAGAACCAAGCTAGAAGCTAAATCAAAGAAATGTGTCTTTTTTGGATATGGTATTAATGAATTTGGCTATAGGCTTTGGGATTTCGAAAATCATAAAATTATAAGAAGTTGGGATGTCATATTCAATGAAAAAGTGTTGTACAAAGATCTGTTGCAGCAACATGAGAAGAAAGAAGATGATTATGTAGTGCTGGATGATACTCCAAAAGCTGATGTTCTAGCCATTCCTCATGATGTGCAACACCTGCAACAACAAATACCACACACACCAGTGAATGTTAGACGGTCAACAAGGCAAATTAGACCTCCACAAAGGTTTTCTCCCTCTTTGTATTCTATTTTACTTACTGATGCTGGTGAACCTAAAAGTTATGATGAAGCTGTGCAGGTGGATACTAAGATTCAGTGGGAGTCTGCAATGAAAGATGAAATGGACTCTTTGCTGAAAAAATAAGACATGGGATTTGTGCAAGTTGCCTGCAGGTAAAAAGGCTTTATAGAATAAATGGGTTTACAGGTTGAAAGAAGAGGAAGGAGGTAAGAAAAGATTTAAGTCCAGGTTAGTTGTAAAAGAATTTGCACAGAAAAAGGGAATTGATTTTGATGAGATATTTTCTCCTGTTGTTAAAATGACTTCTATTCATACTGTTTTAAGTCTTGTGGCTATTGAAGATTTGCATTTAGAGCAGATGGATGTTAAAATAGCCTTTCTTCATGGTGATTTGGATGAAGAAATATATATGGCTCAGCCACAGGGTTTTGAGGTCAAAGGTAAGGAGAAATTAGTGTGCAAATTGAAGAAAAGTTTATATGGCCTGAAGCAAGCACCTCGGCAATGGTATCTGAAATTTGACAGTTTTATGCATGAGCATGGATATAACAGGTGTCATTCAGATTACTGTGTTTATTTTAAGAGGTTGGATGATGATAGCTACATTATTTTATGTCTATATGTTGATGATATGCTTATAGCTGGGTCTAACATGCATCATATTAAGGGGCTAAAATGCCAGTTAGCACATGCATTTGCTATGAAGGATTTGGGGGCAGCAAAACAAATCCTTGGTATGAAGATTTGTAGAGATAGGAAGAACAGAACATTGACGCTATCTCAAGCTGATTATGTTGAGAAGGTGTTGCAACATTTCTCTATGGAGAATGCTAAAGCTGTCAGCACACCTTTACCTGGTCATTTGAAATTGACTAAGGAGATGTGTCCCAAGACATCGGAAGAGGAGGATAAGATGTCCAAAGTACCCTATGCTTCAGCTGTAGGAAGTTTGATGTATGCTATGGTATGCACTAGGCCAGATATTGCACATGCAGTGGGAGTCGTTAGCAAGTATATGAGTCATCCGGGTTTTGAGCATTGGAATGCTGTCAAGTGGATTCTCAGATATTTGAGAGGAACATCCAATAAGTGTTTACACTTTGGGGGCTCTACTACTGATTTACAAGGCTATGTTGACTCAGATTTGGCTACGGATATTGATAACAGGCGGAGTACTACAGGTTATGTCTTTACTGTTGGTGGGGCAGCCGTGAGCTAGGTTTCTAGGCTACAGAAGATTAATGCTCTCTCCACTACAGAGGCAGAGTATGTTGCTGCTACAGAGGCAGCCAAAGAGATGATATGGCTTCAGTTCTTCTTGGAAGAATTGGGACATCCTCAGAAGGATAATTATTTGTTCACAAATAGTCAGAGTGCCATTCATCTTGCTAAGAATTCAGCTTTGCATTCTAAGACCAAACACATACAGTTGCGGTACCATTTCATTCGGTCAGTTTTGGAGGATGGATAGTTAAAGCTGGAGAAGATACATACCAATGAAAATCCAGTAGATATGTTGACAAAGGTTGTCACAAGGGAGAAGCTGAACTCCTCTTCAACTTCAGTTGGTCTTTTAGACTAAATGTGCATAAAAGAACAGCAGCATCCAGGGTGGTTTGATCCAGTGGGAGCCCCATGCGGTAGTTGTATTGCTACAGGATTAGTCTCCAAGTGGGAGATTGTTGTTTAGTGTGGAGCCTGATCAGTCCCCAAGTGGGAGATTGTTAGATTGTGGTGACTGATCAGGAAAGTACTGTACATGTTATAACCCTAAAGCGGTTTAATACTTGTATAAAAAGGGCTTAGGGTTGGGTATATTTTGTGTGTGGTGATACGAAATTGGTTCTTGCAGTGGTATTGAGCTATAAGGGATTACGGATTGTAATCAGGTTGTAATCACTGGATTGTAATAAGATCGGACTTGCTGTTTGGTGGACGTAGCCCAGGGATTGGGTGAACCACGTTAAATCTTGGTGCCTTGTGTTCATTTCTGTGTGTTCTATTATTTTCTGTTATTGGTTATATTTGTATGTAGTTTTTATTTCTGTCCATGGTTTATCCTAACATTTAGTAGCAACCTCATAACCTAACACCTCTAGTCATGGCACAACCTACTTTTCCATTTCCTCTCCCAAGCCTTGTAAATACTGATAATCTCAAGAATATATCTATAGCTGACCTTACAAAGTTATATGGCCTTGCAACTGAAGACCTTGATACTTTATTGTTTCGATTTGACATACTTTGTCATAGTTTTGACTACAACACTAATGCCCATAAGTTTAAATTGTTTCCAGCAACATTGAAAGAATCAACTCTATGATGGTTCATCGGATTAGGAGCCAATGTAGCAGGAGGTTGGGATTAAATGCAAACTCTATTTTTGGATAAGTACAAAGAGTATTGCAAAGAATCTAGTTCAAGAGGAGATGATGTCTTCAGGATATCTCAGAAAAAGGAATAAACATTGGAAGATTATGTTTCATGTTTCTTATATACACTGTAGAAGAACTCTCAGCATGTGTTGTTTGAGGATTCACAAAAGCTAGTCTTTCTAAGAGGTGTGAATGATAACTGTCTAGAAGCACTAGACCTAATGACTGGTGGTGATGAATATCAAGCTTCCTAGGAAGACCTCAAGAAGATCTGTCAAAACTATTCAAGATCAACCATGAAGATCATTCCAAAGTCACTAAAGGAATCATTCAAGGCATTTAAAAGCTTGAGATATCTAACCTATTGTCAAATTTCAAACAAGACATCATCAACGATCTTGCTAGACATCTTGACACAATGACAAAAAAGAAGTATGTAGAAGTTGAGCTACAACTAGCTGAATACAATCATCATTGCTAGAAGCAAAAGAAGGATTTCCAATGTAAACTAGTTGCAAGTATGTAAAACTAGCATCTTCAAACTGAGTACATCAAGATAGATGGAGATGATGAGAAAGTCTTCTTTGCTGCTTAATGTCGACCATGGGCCCAATATCAAGGTATGCCTTAAGAACTTTTGCAAAATTCAAATCCATATGGTAATCAATGGAAAAACTATAATCCCCAAGGTCCTCCACAATATCAACCTAATTGGAACAATGCTGGGCAAAACAACCCACAACTATCCCACTGGCCTCAGAATTCCCAACCACCTTGGCCTAACCAATAGAGTAACCAATGGTAGAACCAACAGAACTACTGGTGGAACTAGCAAAACCAATGGTAACCACCCCAAGGGAATTAGCAGTCTCTAAACAAATGGAGGGGATCTAAACAATGGCCTACCAAAATACTGGTACTCCACAATTACCACGTCAAGTTCAACAACCTGCTTTAATGCCACCACCTACAAATCCTAGACCTCAAAAGTAGACATAGTTAACTGCACAACCTCAACCAAAACCATATAGCCAACAACCACAGTAGCCCATGTATAGTGTTAATGCTCAATAGTATCCTGCTTATGCTTTGGGTGTTGCAGATATACATCTAAGATCTGGTACAATTTTACCAGTGCCTAAACTACCTCTTGTAACTAAACTACCAAACCCTCATACAACATCAAAACCCCCAGTTGCTAAAACAATTGAACCAACCAATGTTACCATGTCAACCCAAGCTCAACTAGAAGTGGAACCTCATTTTCTAGAAAAGCCTATACAAAAAAACCTGAACAAATAGACAAACAACCTTTTAATATTGTTGATTAGCTGAAAAGCATACATGTCTAAATACCCCTATTTCAAGCCATTAAGGATGTTCTAGTTTATGGAAAAGCCATTAGAGAAGCTTACTTGAAGAAGCTTGGAAGGAAGAAAAATTACCCCACCACAATCCATGTTGTGGGACAATTGGCTAACATCATGTTAGGGAAATTGATCACACCAAAATATTCTGATCTAAGAAGTCTAGTAGTGAACGTTAGTATAAATGGTCAGTTTGTTAAAAATGCTTTAATATATTTTGGAGCTGCTATAAATGTCATGACCAAGGATACTATGAAGAAGTTGAAAATAGAAGGACTAAGGGCTACACTAATAATTTTGCAACTTGCAGATAGTTCTACTATCGCCCCTGATGGGATGATAGAAAACTTAGTTGTAACCTTACATTCTCTAGAATATACTACAGACTTCATGATTTTATCCCACAAAGTTAATCTATTTGGTTACCCTATCATCCTAGGTCGACCATGGTTGGCCACAACTGATGCAAATATAAGTTGTAGATTAGGGAATATGACCATATCAAATGGCCATGCAACAAAAAAATTTGATTTATATCCTCTAGCCCAATCATTACCAGAGTTGACCACATCTATTTTGCCAAATTTAGGGGATGAAGAAGCTCAGTTAAATTCTCTAGTATAGCTCATGAAGTTGTATAGACAATCTTAGCTAAAACTACAAGAGGAGGATTCAGTACCTCAAAGTATCCTAACTAACAGTTGTGTGATAGAAAAAGATGTATCCGAAAGTTCTATGTTAGAATTAATCACATATGAAGAATGTGATAAGAATTGTACTTTACTCAAAGAACTTGATATTATTTATCCACTCTTATCGTGTAAATTATAAGCAAGTCCAATATTTGAAGTTACTATTATAGAGTCCACCACTACTATTGAACTGATTAAAGGTCATAATCTCCAAGTTAATCCCAAATTAACACCCACAAAGATGGAACAGTTAAAAGAATTTCTTCAAAGGAATGAGAAGGCCTTCAGATGGGATTATAGTGATATTAAAGGGTTGCTTCCTACACTATCCATGCATAGGATATACATCAATGAAGGTTTCCTACAACTCCATCAACCCCAAAGACGGATAAATCTGGGCCTTAGAGAGATAGTTAAAATAGAATTGCAAAAATTACCATACGTTGGTTCTATTTATCCTATATTTGACATTAGATGGGTGTCACCCCTGATCATAGTGCCTAAAAAGGGAGGAAAATGGTGATTTTTTTTAGATTATAGAGAATTGAACAAGGCCACCAAAAAGGATCACTTTCCTTTACCATTTATAGACCAAGTTCTAGACAGTCTAGTTGGAAAGAAGTATTTTTAATTTCTAGATGGGTATAGTGGTTATAACCAAATCAATATTGCTCCTGAATATCAAGACAAAACCACATTTAAATGTTAATGGGGTACTTTTGCATACTCTATTTAACCATTTGGTATATTTAATGCTCTTGCAACATTCCAACAAGTAGTTATTAGCATTTTTGCTGATATATCACATGACTAAATGGAAATATACATGGATGATTTCACAACATTCGGAGTCACTTTTGAGCAAGAAACAGTGAATCTTGAAAAGGTTTTGGTAAGGTGTCAAGAACATAATTTGGCACTTAATAGTGGAAAGCATTTCATGCTCATGCAGGAAGGCATGGTACTTGGTCATTTCATATTAGCTGCAGGAATACAAGTGGATCCAGCTAAGATAGAGGTAATTAAAACATTTCCCATACCTACAAAATCAAAAGATGTAAGATATTTTCTAGGTCATGCTAGATATTACAGACATTTCATATAATATTTCAGCAAAATAGCTAGTCCCTTTTATAAGTTACTCACAAAAGAAGCTAATTTTAGTTGGACATATAAATATGATGAAGCCTTCTTACAGCTTAAGAAAATTTTGACAACAACCCTAGTTTTACAAGGCCTTGATTGGAATTTACATTTTCATATATATATATACAGATGCCTCTAATTATGCCATAGGTGTAGTCCTAGCACAACAATCCAAAAATCTTGAAAATGCAATCTATTATATCAACAAGAGCCTTCATGGACTAGAATTAAACTACACAATGATAGAAAAGGAATTGGTAGCAATAGTTTATGCCCTAAACTAATTTTAGTATTACATAACTGGCTATTCCATATTTGTTCATACTAATCATGTAGGAATTAAATATCTCATGAATAAACCTGATATAACTGGTAGATTAGCAAGATGGTTACATTTGTTGCAAGAATTTGATATAACTATTATTGATAAGCTTGGAAAAGCCAATGTTGTAGCTAATTATTTATCAAGAATCCATCATGATGATACTGACACTACTTTGGTAGATGATGCACTTCTAGATGAGTATTTATTTCATATTGCTATTCAAACTCCATGGTATGTAGACATTGCTAACTACGTTGTAGCCAATAAAATACAAGAACATTTTTCTTACAAGGAAAAGAAGTTGCTTGTAGAGAAAAGTTTTCATTTCTCCTGAATAGATAATTTCTTTTTTTACATTGGACCTGATCAAGTTATGAGAAGGTGTGCGAGAGAGGATAAGACATATGATATTTGATGTGCATGTCATAATGAACCATGCGGAAGACACTTTCCAACAAAACGAATAGCCTTGAAAATCTTGAAAACTAGTTATTACTATCCTACACTTCACAAAGATGTAGCACACTATACAAGGAAGTGTGAAAAGTGTCAAAGGAAGGGCTGACCAATAAGAAAAGATGAAATGCCTCTTAATCCTAACATGGCATTAACTCCATTTGACAAATGGGGCATGGACTTGATTTAACCAATTGATCCTCCATCTAATGGCAAATCCTATATTCTTGTGTGCACTAATTACTTGACAAAATGGGTTGAAGTCAAGGCCATGAAGCATGCTTGTGATAAAAATTAACTAAATTTCTTTATGAAGAAATTTTTACTTGCTATGGTGTACCCAAAGAGCTAGTCACCAACCAAGGTGTACAATTTACCTCTAATTTGATCTTAGAGTTGATGAAACAGTATAACATCAGACAACATAAATCTAGTCCCTATCACCCTCAAGCTAATGGATAAGTAGCAGTCACAAACTATGAACTAGAGAACATCCTAACAAAAATCGTTCATCTACATCATAGGGATTGGACTAGTAGATTACAAGAAGTTGTTTGGGCTTACAAAACAACTTGGAAGACTATTATAGGATTTACACCATTTGAGCTCCTATATGGAAAGGTAGCAATGATTCCAATTGAATTTGAACATGAAACTCTAAGGACAACATTGTCATTGGATATTGAACCTCTTGTAGCACAAAGAGAACATCTTCTACATCTTAATTCTTTGGATGAAATGCACAAAGCTTCTTTGGAATGCACTAAACTTATACAAAAATAAAGGAAACAATGGGATGACTCTCATATTATCAGTAAACAATTTCATGTTGGTGATTAGGCATTACTATATGATTTCAGATTTAAAGATATGTCAGGAAAGCTGCAGGCAAGATTACTTGGACCGTATGAAATTAGTCATGTCTTTGACAATGTTCAATTAACTACCATTGATATAGTACCATTAAAATTATTAGTCAATGGTCACAAAATCAAATTATATAAACAACCCCAAACCAAAGAGGACTTCTTGCAACAATTCCAATGGCTAGATTCAAATACACATTAGGTAACTCTTCTTGTAGCCAAAGCTGTCAACCTTCCAACTTGTTGGAAATGATTGAAATGATCATAAGAAAAGTTGTTGGAATAATATATGAAACTGGTAAAGAATGTCCTCAATCATTGTTTTGTCATTAATGTCAAACTTGCTACTTGCAGGAATGACAATTGCTTTAGTGATCCAAATACTATCAATTAGTTGATTTCCAAGGAGGAGGAAATCAATAAGATGTAACTAGAACACCTAGAGAAAGGTTGAAGTTATGATGTTGTAATGAAGTACAAGGATCAACTAAGCCATTGATGAAAAAGTGTATTTGATGACATACTATAAGATACAAAGAATGGGCACACTGAAACATATCAAAGATTTAAGGTTTTAGCTAAGTCTTTTGTAAAGCTCAACTAAGTTCATTAGAGAGAAGAAGCTGAGAAAGCTAGTAAGAGCTGAGAAAATTCTTAGTTAATGCCAACTAAGCCTCAGATGCTGAGCAAGTTCAAATGCCGAGTAAACTTAAGATGTAGAGAAAGCTCAGATGCCGAGTAAACTTCAAATGCCGAGTAAACTTCAGATGCCGAGCAAGTTTAGATGCCAAGTGACACAGAGTTCATCAAGTGTTGAGTAGAACCAAGTGCCCAGCAGGTATAGGTGCCGAGTAACATAGATGTGCCGAGCACCAGTAACTTAATAATGCCAAGTTGTTGCATTATTTTGGAAATCGAAGATTCACCAAATCTAAGCTGACAAGGTTGTTATCTAGAAATTTGTAAATTAAAAGGAAGATAAGAATGATGAGCTGGTGGCACAAAACACCATGTAGAATGTTTTTAAGGATACAACTGGCAAAGTTTCTAGAAGAGAACAAGATATTGGGTAGATACATTGTATCCTACCTAATCCATTTTGAAACCCTAAAATTGGAGAGGGAGAATTGAGCGGCAAAGGTAAATCAAATTTCTATTTAAGGAGACACAAGTTAATGAAAAAAAAGGAGAGGAGAGAGAGAGAGGTGGTCAAGCATAAAAACATGAAGTAATGAAGAAGGTGTCAAGGAGAAGAAAGCACAAGAATTCTATTTGGATAGACGACCACAAGGATGATTGCATTGGTAGAATGAGTAAGAAGACTCAAGGAGATGAAGCTTGAGAGGAAGACAAGCAATCAGAGCTGGAGTGACTGAAGCCAAGCATAAGGATTGAACTGAAAGTGTGATCTAAAATTTGCAAAGTATGTTGTAAGTTATATCAGATCAAAAGACCATTATTGTTACTTTTTAGCAATTGTAACAGTAAGTTTAAATCCTATGGACTTAGGTTGGTTTAATAGCCATAAAATAAATCTTTTAATAGGGTGACATTCCAAGTGAATGTTCTAAAGACCTTTAAACATGCCCATTCCTAATAGTTTGGTGAAATCCTCTAATAGGGTCACATTTAACAGTGTGTTGTAAGCCTTTAATAGGGCATCACTTCAAAAGAGTGAGAATCAAGTAGCATGTTACTGGTGGTTTTTCCCAAATTGGGTTTCCACGTAAATCATTGTGTCATGTGTTGATCTTTGATGTTTTATCTTTGCATGTTGATTTACTGTAACTTTCTAATATGGTTGAATTTAAAGTTTGGATGGATGAAAAGTGTATGGATTCATTAAAAGTAGAAAAAAGGTATTAATAGGGCATTTGGACCTTGAATAAATGATTCACCCCACCCCCACCCCACCAACACCCCACCCCCCCCCCCCCCCCCCCCCCCCTCTCTCAGTTATTCTAAACAATTCTAATAATTGGTATCAGAGCCTAACTACTGATTCAGTTTAAAGGGACTACAAGCAGAAAAGATCAAAATGCCAAAGAGAGAAGTTCCCAAGCTCAACAAAGACAACTTTGTTGCATGGAAAAGTTTGATGAAGCTACATCTTGGATCCATAGGAGATTATGCCCAAAATTCAATTGTCACTAAACATGTAGGTCCAACAGGTGCTCCTACTATAGAAGACATGAAAAACAAACAAGAACACAATCAGACAATGCTAGAAATTGCCTCTGCACTCAGCTATGCTAAATTTGATGATATCAAAGGCAAAGGATGTGACACTGCATTTAAAATGTGGAAAGCCCTATCAGACATCTATGGAGGAGATTAGAATGTACAAAGAGCAAAAAGAGAAAGTCCCAGAGGAAAGTTTGATGACATGAAAATGGAAGAAAATGAGAATGCTGCTCAGTATGGTGCAAGAATAAAGGAAGTGGTAAGTGCAATAAGATGCTTGAGTGGTCAACTGGATGAAGATACTATTAATAGTAAGTTCTTAAGAACCTTGCTCCCTATCTATGCTATTAGAGTATCAGCAATACAAGAGCTAAGATGTATACTAGGAAATAATCTAAGTTTTGAAGGTATAATAGGTAGACTCACTGCATTTGAGTTATCTAACTTTGACAACTACAAACCTAAAAATGTTGAATCTGCTTTTAAGGCCAAGTTATCACTAAAAGATGTTGAACAGGTGAAATCAAAGAAAGGAAGAAAAATAAAGTATGTATCTAGTGATAGTAGCACTAATGAGGAAGATGTGGAAAAATTGGAAGCATTTCTCATAGAAGATTTCATAGGGGCAAAGAAAAATTCAAAGGTAAGATGCCTATCATTTGTTTCAATTGCAATGATGTAGGTCATATTGCTGCAAGGTGTCCACAGAAAAAGGATTCCAAGGAAGGCAACAAATACAAGAACAGAAGAGATGATGACAAGAGAGATTACAAAGAAAAAGGTAAGAAGTGTTATATTGTTGAAGAAATTTTTGATGACAATGATGATGAAGTTGTTTATGTAGCCATGAAGGACCAATCTGATGAAGAAGAGCCCATAGCACTGGTAACATGTATAAATAAGAATGAAAGATGGATCATAGATAGTGGATGCTCACATCACATGATAGAAGGCAAAAGTAAGTTTGTTAACTTTACTCAGTATGATGCAAATAGTGTTAGATTTGGTAATGATGCTCCATGTAAAATCAAAGGAAAAGGTTCCATTAAGCTCATAGGAAAAAATTTCATGTGACAAAGCATACTATGTTGAAGGATTAAACTACAGTTTACTGAGTGTCCCATAGTTAGGCAATATAGGTTGCAAAGTGGAATTTGGAAACAAAACTGCAAAGATCTATGATATTGATGGTAAACTGATAGGAAAAAGAGATCAAACAAAGATTAATTTGTTTTACCTTGATATGGATGATGTTTCTTGTTTATTTTCAAAATTTGATGATGAATGGTTATGGCATAGAAGATTATGTCATGTCAACTTTGACAATCTAGTCAACATCAGTAAAATGAAGAAAGTTAGAGGTTTACCAAAATTGAAGAAGCCTGATAACATCATGTGCAAACAATGTCAGCTAGGAAAGATGACAAAGTCAAGTTTCAAAAGAAAAAAACTATACATCTAAAGAGATACTTGAGTTAGTTCACACTAACTTATGTGGTCCAATGGAAGTAGAAAGCTATAAAGGAGATAAATACATAATGCTATTTTTTGATGACTATTCTAGGATGATGACTATTATATTGTTAAAACAAAAATCTAATGCTTTTCAAATGTTTAAGTGGTATGTGGCTAGAGTTGAAAAGGAAACTGGAAAAAGCTTGAAATGCCTAAGATCAGATGGAGGTGGTGAATTTAAATCAAATGAATTCGATATATTCTGTAATGATAAAGGAATCAAAAGACAAACGTTAGCTCCTAGAACTCCTCCATAGAATGGAATTGCTAAGAGAAGAAAAAGATCTATGATTGACTGTGCTAGAACATTAATGATGGAAAAGACTGTTGCTCTAAAATACTGGAGAGAAGCAGTAAGTGTAGCTGTTCATACACTGAATCGAGTACAAATCAAGAAAGGTACAAATACAACAACTTTTGAATTATGGTATGGTTACTCACCCAATGTAAAACGTTTCAAAGTGTTTGGTTATAAATGCTTTATCCTTAAAGATGCTAGAAATGGAAAATTTGATGCAAAAAGTGATGAAGGTATATTTCTTGGTTACTCCACTAGAAGTAAGGCATATAAGTGTTTGAATATTAACACTAACAAAATTGTGGAAAGTGAAAATGTAAATTTTGATGAGCACACAGAAGTCCAGGCTGAAGTACCAAAGAAAATGGAAGAGTATAGAACCTTTGTGTATTCTTATGAAGGAATGACTGCTGATGAGGATGATGTCAATCAAATTGAAACTCAACAACAAACTTCAGTCTCAACCGAGTCTCAACCAGTGAATGCCGAGTTGCATTCAAAAGCCAAGTTTCAGAATGAAGAAAATGCACAATCTAATTCTGAAGATAGTACACATGATGAAGAACAACCTAACAATGAAGTGCATAGTAATCCTGAATCTAAAAGATCAAACATGGAAATAAGGACAAAGCCAAGATTATCCAAATATGTAAAAAGACATCACCCTACTGAACAGATAATTGGTGACAAAGATGCAAGACCAATGACAAGGAACAAACTAAGAAATGAATCATGTATGATTAGTAAATCTAAACCCAAGGTTGTATATGGATGCATTACAAGATGATGATTGGTATAAAGCTATGGAAGAAGAAATTGATCAAATAAGAAAAAACAAAACCCAAAGTTTGGTTCCCAAACCAACTGACAAGAATGTGATTGGCACCAAATGGGTATTCAGAAACAAACTAGATGAGAATGATGAAATAACCAAAAATAAAGCTAGACTAGTATGCAAGGGTTATGCTCAAGAAGAAGGAATAGACTATGGGGAAACATTTGCCCCTGTTGCTAGAATGGAAGGAGTAAGAAATTTACTTGCATATGCTGCCTACAAAGATTTTAAAGTCTATCAGATGGATGTAAAATCTGCCTTCTTAAATGGTATACTAGAAGAAGAAGTCTACATTGAACAACTAGAAGGATTTGTTGTATGTAAGCTACATAAAGAACTCTATAGTTTGAAACAAGCACCTAAAGCATGGTATGAGAGACTTCACAAGTATCTAGTACAAATTGGATTTGAAAGAACTGATGATAATAGTAACATGTACATCAAAGAAGAAGAAGGTAAAGACATTATTGTATCTAAAATCTTTGTGGATGACATAGTGTTTGGTGGTAAGGATTTACTTTGCAAAGGCTTTGCTGACAAAATGAAACATGAATTTGAGATGTCTATGTTTGGAGAAATCAAATTTTTTGTTGCGTTGCAAGTACATCAACTCAAACATGGAATATTTGTTACACAATCAAAAGACATCAAAGAAATTCTTAAAATGTTTGGATTGGAGGAATCCAAACTAGTTAGCACACCAATGGCAATAGGAAATAAGCTGTCCAAAAATGATGAGTCAGATGAAGTCAATCAAACAATGTACAGATCCATGATTGGAAAACTACAATATGTTGTACATAGTAGACCAGACATAGCATTAGCAGTTGGAATAGTGGCTAGGTTCTCTGCTAGTCCTAAAGAAAATCATCTCATAGCAGTAAAAAGAATAATGAGATATCTTAAAAGAATTGATAACTTTGGACTATACTACAAAAAGAATGGAAAATTTGAGCTCAATGCATATGCAGATGTAGACTGAGGAGGAAACATTGATGATAGAAAAAGCACAAGTGGAGGTACATTATTTCTAGGCAAAAGGCTGGTCACTTGGACTAGCAAGAAACAAACATGTACATCCTAGTCCACTACAGAGTCAAAATATGTGGCAGCTGCAGTCAATTGCACAAACATTGTATGGCTCACACATCTATTGAATGGAATGAAAGAAGAAGTAACAAAACCTGTGATATTGTATTGTGATAATACAAGTGCTATAAACATATCCAAAAATCTAGTGATGCATACAAAAACTAAGCATATTGCAATCAAGTATCATTATGTCAGAGAATTGGTAGAATAGAAACAAGTAAAGTTGGAATACATTCACACAAAGGAACAAACTGCAGATATCTTCACCAAACCATTGCCCAAGGATGCCTATGAATATCTTAGAGGAAAGTTGGGGGTAATACCCCTAACTCAAGTAGTTTAAGGCAAAAAGAAAGCTACTCTACATCAACAGGAATAAATCATTGAAAAATTAACAGGTTGATGCAAAGGATGACAGCAAGAGAAAAAACTCCAAATCAGTCACAAGCATGGTGACAGAGGGAGAAAATCAACAAGAAGCCAAAGCTTATATTTTGCATGATGAAGATGCTACATCTTTGGCATTTATCTCAAAGAGGGAGAAATATGCAGAAATCTGATCAATATGAAAGAGGGAGATATATGAGATCAGTACATCAAGACAACATATACAATCTTGGTGGTAACTAAGTTGATTAATTGATCAGTTTGGTTTGCCATCAATGCCAAAGAGGGATATTGTTGGAAATGATTGAAATGATCATAAGAAAATTTGTTGGAATAATATATGGAACTGGTAAAGAATGTCCTCAATCATTGTTTTGTCATTGATGTCAAACTTGCTACTTGCAAGAATGACAATTGCTTTAGTGATTCAAATACTATCAATTAGTTGATTGTCAAGGAGGAGGAAATCAATAAGATGTAACTAGAACACCTAGAGAAAGGTTGAAGTTATGATGTTGTAATGAAGTACAAGGATCAGCTAAGCCATTGATGAAAAAGTGTATTTGATGACATACTATAAGATACAAAGAATGGGCACACTGAAACATATCAACATTAATTCCTTTGTGCATGTTCATAATAAAAACTTTATGTCGACATAAAGTTCAGTTTTTCATTCACTTTCTCATTCCATCTCATCTCTTTACCTTCCACCCATCCACCTCATCTTATTTATTTATCTTCCATCCACCCACTTTCCATGTCATCAATTTCTCATGTTTTCAATAAACACCACAACTTGTTTATGAATGCTATCACTATTGATGCAACTTTCACCACCTTTTTTGGTACATGTGATGATCAATTTATAGGTATAACATTTTCAAATTATCATTCAATTATAGTCCACAAATTTTATTAATTATATTTAATACTCCATAGTTTATATGATGGTGGTGTTATGTCAGTCCCTTACCTATACTAGGTATGACAAGTGTGGATACTTGTCCACATTTAGCAAGGGGCAGGGGAGGTCACTAATATCTAATGGCATTCCTATTTATCCATAAAGATTTTCCCAAATCTTTGTATTTACTTCATTGTTGGAATTTAATTGCCATAAGTACACAAGTGAGGTGTCATACCCCTTATTTTTGAATTATTTTTTGTGTCAGGCTCTGATCTGACTTGTGTTTAAATTTTATGTGATCTGAACCCCGTTTTCAGATGATTCTCACACATATTCATGATTTACCTTCATTGAAAGCCATATTATTTTACATAACAATTTGTTATGACATTAACTACCTAATAAAACAAAGAAATGTCAGTTGAATCTATAAAATGACAAAGCAGCTTGAATTCAAAAGGGGGTAAATAGAGAAAATAGAGAAAGTGTTAAGAAAATGGATGGACAGTTGTAGAGGAGAGAACCAGTGGAACACACCATGTTGCTCTCAGATGTAGAGGCCCTAAGAAAGTTTAATGCATGTGGATGGCTAGGGTATTTCATGAGTTTTATTGCATATGATGAAGAGGCAACCACAGAATTCACAAGGACATTTGATGAAGGTGAAACTTCCATTTGTGTTTTAACAGTGATTACAACAGAGGAATGCATTGCTGAAGTAATTGGGTTGCTTGTAGTTGGAGAACATTATCCTAGCACACATGATGCGAGGTCAGCAAGAGCTCAATTTACTAGATTGACTGATCCTCAAATGGACATTACAAAGCAAGGTTGCAAGAGAATTTCACTACTACCACCATACAATGAATTAGCCATTAATATTATCAGGTACATTACATGCAAAGGAAGATTCTCATACTTACATGCACATCATTTCAAATTACTTAGTTGTATAAGGCATAATCTTTCAGTAAATATTCCAAATTTCTTGTATAATGTGCTCTGTAGTAGTGCAAAAAAAATTAGAAAGGAAAAAATAATTCCGTTACCCATCATCCTCTCATTAATTTATTGATAGAGAGGTCACTTAGGGATGTGTCTCCCATGAAATGGGATGAATTTGTACAAGCCAAAACACTGCAACCCAAAGCTTCCCCTAGCGAATAGCTTAGTGAGGAAAATATCCCCACTAATAAGCCTACTAAACAAAATACCCAAGAGGCTAAAGCTGAAAATACCCATGAAAATGTGCAAGAAACTATCCCTATTCAAGAGATTGTGCCTTCATCTATCCAAGAAACCCTAAAACCTACTTCTAGTAGAGCAAAGAGAAAACAAAAACTGCAAGAAGAAATCTCTATTCAGGAAAAGGAAGAGCCAAATCTTACAGTTCTGAGAAAAAAAAGAACTAAGAAAAGTCCACCAGCAACTACTCCTATAGTAGAGACACCCAAAGGTAAAGGTAGGAAAAAAATTGTGATACAAGAAGAAACCCCCATAAGGAGAAGCCCAAGGATGAAAGGGAAAGCTTCTAAAGATTCTACTTCATCCAAAACATCTACTAAGGAATCCCCTATGTAAATTATCTCTAATCACTCTCCTCCCCATCCTAAGATTACAAGCATTCTCAAAAATCTTAATGAGGAATGTAGGGATGAAATCAAAGAAAATCTAGATGATACCCCAACAGACCAACCATGTACTTCAAGCTGTAGGGATGAAACAATTCCTAAGCAAGTTGATCCAAACACTACCTTAGTTAACCATAAATCAACATGGATTACTAGTTTTGTAGAACATTTATGGAAGGTTCAAAGAAAGAGGAAAAGAAATCATGAAGAAGATAACAGTTCTGTTACACTAAAGAAACTCCTTTTTTAGTTGTTTGGATAGCATCTATTTGCTAAGGCCTTGTGGGAAGAAGAGAAGAAAAAGATGAATAAAATCATAGCATTTCAAGGTGAAGAAATTGTAGATTTAAAGGAACAATTAGAAAGTCAAAAGCAACAAATGGATCATGCCCTCAAGTTGGTTGATCAGGCACTTGCTTGTAGACCATCACCAAGAGTTTATGCTCTCTATTTAAAGAGATTTTTTTTTTTGTTTCAACTAATGTTAAGTAGTAAGGATATTAATCCAGTGTTAAATCAGTACACAAAATTTATACACCATATCAAACTTTACCACCTTGGCAGCAGAATTTTCTTTATGAATTATATGTTCATAATTTTGTTATCGCTTTAGAGACTCAATGGAACCTATGCTCTATATAGGCGATATAAATTTAAGAGCCCTCATGTCCTGGATATCTAATGAAGAACACTATGATAGGTAGTTGAATAAGTACAGGGATGAGGAAAGGATATAACCCTTGCCTTTAAGAGCCAAGAGTAGCAAGCCAAATGAAATTCTCATGGATTGGTTCATATTAACTTGTGGAAAGAAGAATATAGAAGTAAGTGATAGGATCTTTGCTACCAAAGCTAAGGTTTATGTTGATTATGAGAATTTCCCCTACTTTTCTTTCTAGAGAGCTATGGCTAGTGCTAGGAGTAGATGGGCTAGCTTTCTTGAATCACTTAAAAAGTCAGAACCACATAGTCCCATCAACTTGGAGGTAGCACTTCATAGGGTTCCAAAGTATCTACAGTTAGGGAAGTGGGCCAGATTAGAGTTGTGGTGTCCCCTAACCATGCAAACTTGAATGCTCCTGTGGCCTTTATATGACATTAATGCCAATAGACTCGACAAGCTATAAGAAGATCACATAAGGGAAGTGTGGGAGAGAATAAGAGGATTTTACTATACCTTCAAGAGTAGTAGGAAAGGAAGGACTAAGATTGGATAGTTCAATTCATTAAGAAGAAATTGCAATGCTCGAGGAAAAGCATTAGTTTAGCACGGGGTAGATGATGAGGCCAAATATTTCTTTTATATCATGATAGCTTTTAAACACTTTTTTGATACTTGTTACCGAACCTATGATAAACCTATGGGTAGATACTATGCCATCTTTTGCAAGTATTATATATTTTATGTAGTATTTCATATAGTTATCAAAATGTGTGTTCCTATATTCGAATTTAATTTGATAAATGTTTATTTGAAAACATGTCTTTGTATTATAACTAACCTATTAGCAACGAATCTAAAAGATGATTGGAAGAATTCAAAGATAAGCGCCAACAACATTAAAGGAGAAGAGAACACTAAGAAGTAGCCATGGTGGAGGAAATTTGTAATGGTTGCAAAAGACATGGTAGTGAGTATGGAGGATCTATGAAGACTTATTGTATTCTCTACATTTATTCCTATGGTGCGCGGATGTTCAGACTTTATTATTCCTGCCTTAAGTTGTTATTTCTTCTTCCTACCTTGAGTTATTATTTTCCTTTTTTCTCTCCTACAAATTTAAAGCTAGATTATTTACTTTTCTATTATGGGAACAAGTGTTGATCTCCTATATATAGGAATCGACCCAAGTGTGTTAGTTTAGCTAGTTACAAGAAAGAGTTTATGGGAATAGATAGTTCAATTTTACAATGAGTTGTGTTTTTGCAGTTCTATGTGTTATGTAATGAATTTCTAAAATGTAATGAAATATTTTTTGGCTTCTATTTTGTATTATTTTAGTGAAGCCAACCAAGGGAGCCCACTTGGAAGGTAGATTAGATTAGGATATAATAGTTTTATTTCCAAGAATGCTTAGTAATGTAAGTAGAATTTGTAAGTTCCTTCCTGTAGCATTGCATTTTGTCCATGTTCCTAAAGCATATGTGAGAATAGTTGTAGTGGATAAACTATGTTGGAATATTTTATAGCCTTTCATTGTATTTCCAGTATTTGTAGAGTTAAGTACATTAGTTTCCTATATCGATAGTGTAAGCTCTTTTTCTTGCATTTTACTTTCCTACAACATAAACTTAGTGACTCATTAAGAGACCACGTACTGTGCCAACCATTTCAAGTATATGTCCCTGAATTGACAAGTTTAAATGCACCTCATAGTTGAAAAAATAGACCTTAGTTTGAATATATTATTCCTAAGCATGGCCTAGAGCATGACTATGATACACCTATTGTGAGGCAGACTAGTGGGTATCTCTAAAATTACAACCATAATTTCTAACAATATTAATTTTTAAATTTTTGGACAAGATTACCATTTTGAAGCTAATTTCTCTATATCATTGTCTTGATAGTCTTTTCAGACATACATCTACCATTTAAAAAAAAAAATTGATGTACTTAACCAAATGGAAAATAAATTGCACATTATTGTTCTAGACTTGATTCTATACACTTTTTAAAAATTAAGTGTTCATTATGGATTTTTTTTGCAAGTTATTCTCATCATAAAAAAGGTACCATAAATTCAGGATTGAATCACTTCAAAAAATCATAGAAAAAAAGTACTAGTTAAAATATTATGAAAAAATACACAAGTTCTAGATCTCACTCTTACCTATTATTCTACTAAAGGGTTTTTCAAAATACTATATATAACTACATAGTTTGTGGAGTGTGTGGAAAAATATATGTTATGTTTTCAACAAAAAATAAGAACATTCTTTTGTACGCATGTGGTTTGAATCTCTTAATCTTATCCATTTTTAAAAAACCTTAGTAATTTAGACACTAGATTCAACGTAATACAATTTTTCGTTTTAAACATTTTCACATTTTGAGTCCATGACCCTCAAATGGGTCTTCAAGGATTAGGTTGGCTCACTAACTAGAGTTTCATGTATTCGGGCTCGTTAACTAGAATTCACTACTCAACACAAAATGGGATACAACGCAATGAAGAAAGTCTCAATATCCTTAAAAGGTAAAATAAAATTATTATTATATATAAAACTATCTACAATAACATATAACAATGTCTTCGTATAATTCAATGTCAGAACAACATATAGATATGATACCCTTTTAATTGCTAATTACACACTAATTGTGTTCTTTAGAAACCAATAACTCGAATATATAATACATGCACAAAACATACTCATCTAACTTCCACACCTCTATAAAAGAAAACATTATAAAAAAAAATCACCCATATTATACTTTCACAAATGTTAATTCAATCGTGTAATGTTAGCATAAAATAATTCTTAGGATATGCAAACCATTTTTGGCTTACCCACCAAAATTAAAATTGATATACCAAATCAAGTAAAGAGACCTTATATATTTGATCTAAACAATCTTTGACCATCAAAAATGTTTTACCATGTTGTGTAGTTAGATCATTCATCTACTAGAGTGTGTTTTAACCATCAAACTTGAAGACTATCACTCAAAAGCATATAAATTCTACAAACCATAAGATATTTCTTTTAAGATTTAGAATTATCAAGAATATACCTTAAAAAATATTTCTTTATATGCACACTAAAAGCTATAAACATTGTAGCCTCAATGGATTTAAAGACTATCTGCACTGAGAGAATGCTTTATATTTTCTTGTGTATTTAACTAAAAATTGATTTTATTAATGATTTGATTATTTGGTGCATTGCATACATGAAAGTAAAATCTAAACATGATATTGGTGTCATCAATGACAACACTCATGTTTATACTTAGTGTCAGTTCCCATCTTTCTAATAGGATATATCTATAAAAAGGCATGTGTACTATTAGATATGTCTGGCCTCACCCATGCTTGGTACACTTGGTTAAAACTTTTGTATGATATTTCAGTAAATAATTAGTTCTTGAAACATGTTCATGAGATCACTTTTCTAGAGCCATTTTATCAAATAGTTCTTATATTTAAGTATGTATGTATGCTTGCACATAAAAAGACACACATGTGTGTGTTTGCATACACATGCACATTTGTGCACGTCTCTGTGTGCGTGTGCCCCTGCGTGCATGTGACTGCATGTGTGCATGCATGTGCATGTGTGTGTGTGCGTGCATGCATGTGTGTGTGTGTGTGTGTGTGTGTGTGTGTGTTTGCGTGTGTGCACGTGTGCGTTCATGCGTGCATGTGCGTGTGCGTGTGTGTGCATTCGTGTGTGCGTGCATGCATGTGTGTGTGCAAGGGCACGCATGCACGTGCGCACGCACGGGTGTGTGTGTGTGTGTGTGTGTGTGTGTGTGTGTGTGTGTGTGTGTGTGTGTGTGTGTGCATGCGCACACATGCACACATCTATGTTTATATTTAAATGTTTATATTTATGTGCATGTATACATACATATCCCTTTGGGATTTATGACATGGATTAACAACCTTATATGGGATCCTTAACTAAGATTGTAATAGTTTCTTTAATAAATGCATCTTTTAAGGAAAATGACTACCTCAACTCCCTATCAATGCTATTAGAGTGAGATCATAAGTTCAAATCTCCTCTAGTAAACCTAAGGGGGAGATTGTGGTTATGTGTCCAATACATCCCATCAAAACTCATAACATGGCTTTAGAACCTCCTCTAAGATCCTTAGCTATAATGATTTTATTAGTGGTTAATATTTGTCAATTGCTTAATAGTAGAAAATTGATGATCAAAATTTCATCATAAGTGTACTATTGAAGGAGACATATATTTCCATATTAAAAAAAAAAAAACTAACCTTATTAAAATCAACAAATAATTTATTTTCTCATAAAATTTAATCCAAATTATGGTCTAAATTCTTAATACACGATTAGATTAGATTCGAGTATAAATTGTTGTAAAGATGTTAATTAATTCACCAATAACATATCATGATTATTAGTTAATTTATACAATCATATCACCAATATTTAGTTTCAACTATTGAAGTAAAATGTAATTATAATTTTTAAAGTTTGTAACATAGGTGAACATATGCATACAATGTAAGATAAGATAGAACTCTAATGCAAATGAAGGAAATATAACTATTGCATCAAAAAAGGAAATGTGATATGCAAGGTTCACAAAAATGCAGAATATTAAATGGTAAGAAATATTAGGATAGATTACTCACCAAATTCTCCATACATGTAGGAAGATCCAAGACCTTAAAATTAAGGAAACCAAATTAGTAAAATGTAAGGTCTTTGAATTTGGTCTTCCTTTCCCTAAAAAGAGTCATAGATGTGAGGCAATAGATGAATATAATCTATTAAATGAGATTCTAAGACTAGACATAGGAATGTGTGTACCTAAAAAATGAGTGATAAAGGAATATTTTGAGGTTGAATTTTTAATGGGAGTTAGTAGATGACCTAATGTTTGTGCTTAATAGGCTATAACAAAGAAATGTGAATTGGTTAGTTCTTTTCTTTTTTCTTTTGGGTGTAGGTCATACTTTTTGGCAGGTTGATTTTATATAGACATGTTGACTTAGGCATAGGCTGACTTTGACCTATACCTGATTGATTCTAAATCAAAAATCTATTTTGGGTCTAATAGATCTTCTACTAATCTTTATAAATCTTCAACTAAAAATGTACATCTTAACTATAGGGTATAGATCAAATTTGACCTATACATGAGAGTATCAAAATCCAAAATAGTAAAGTGAATTTAGGAAGTTCTTCAAAATGGTTCCTTAGATTTGCAACTGTATCTTCTTTCAAACCTAGCCCTGCATGTGAGAGAGGAAAGAAACTTTTAGGGGTAGGGGTTTATATGAATCACCCTTGAATTAAAATAAAGATATTATAGAGTGAAATAAATATTAAATATAACAATGAAATGAGGAATAAATGTGGGTCCCCTCCTTTCATGGAGAAATCTTTTTTCTCTAATGAAGAAAGAAGCTAGATTTATGGAAGGAAATTTGTAAACTCTTGAATGGTTCATCAACGAATGAATGGATGGACTCCAATGCTTTGTTATTTTCATGAGCTCTATGAATTCCTATATTTTAGATTTTGAGAGTTATTTCCTAATTTTATGTGTTTCCTTGGAATTGACCAATTGAGTGTATGATGAAATGAAGGGAGAAGGGCCCCTTTTATAATAATTAAAGGCTTCAAAAGAGGAATCATTGCATTGTGTGAGAAAAAGGTGAAAACAATTTAAATGAACCCCAAAATCTCACACATTAACAACATCAAGTATAGGTAAACCTCAATATATACTAGTATAAGTTTCACTTTGGCACCTATATCCAAGAAAGTATACTAAATGGGAAGATCTTAGAGAACTTGGGTGCGAAAGTGGTTCAAATAGAAACAAACCAAGAAAGTGAAATTATATGATCTTTTTTGTCGAATAGGTGGATAAATAAGAAATGGTACATATAAATTAGATCCAATGTTGATTTTTGTGTAAGATTGAAGGATGAAAGAGGACCTAGATTTATATTATCTATCCAATTAAATTCAACATGAGGTCCTAATGTAAGAAATCGAATGAGAAGTGCTAAAATAGTCCTAAAAGGTGAATAAATGTAAGTGATTACATTTTAAGATGGTACAATGTTGATGGGGGCTAAAATTTCTTTTGGAATATTGATATTGAAGGATTTGATAAGAAGAAATCCAAAGATCCAGTAGAACACCTACATGCAAGAACCTACCACATATAAGAAAAGAAAAGAGGAGGCAATGGTTTGGCTCTGAAAATGTGAAAGAATATATTATCAAACTAAAAGAATAAATGAAAATACAACAGATCAATCCTAATAAAGGAGGTCATAAAACCCTAATTGGGAAACCCTAAGAGATAAATGACATTTTAAAATTAATATTTGATTATTAAATGGAAATACACATGCATAAAGTTAAATCATAAATAGGGAGAAAAGATTAATTAATAACTAAAATGAAATTAATCCTTTACTCTAACATCCCCTTAAGATGAGCAACAATTCAGCTACAGATAATGCAAAAAAAGAAAGGAATCTACAATGCTAAAAGCATAAATGGGTCTTGACATCATGGCCTGATGAGGTAACTAGCACAAGAAAATCTCTAAAACATGGAGAAATAGGGAAAACCATGTGGGAAAAACCCTACTCCAAAAAGAGATAGAAGAAGCTTAAAAATAGAAAAGAAGGAATGAATGACTCATCACTAAGACCAGCCAAGGAAAAATACCTTCACCCATGCATAAAATATCATTGAGGATATTGTGAGGATATAAAAGGTTTAGTGAAGATATCTACAACCTACCCAACAGTGGGAATGTACTCCAAGCTAAGAAAGCTATCATGAATTAGATGCTTGATGAAGTGCATGTGAAGCTCAATGTGCTTGGTCATCTAACACTCAATTAGGTTGTGAGAAATGTGTATAGCACTCCAAATGTTACAACAGAAAAAGGCATAACTATTAGGATAAAATGCAAGCTCTATCATCAACTATCGAAGTCATAAAACCTCCTTGCTAGCTAGCAATGCTTCCCTATATTCTACCTTTGTAGATGATAATGTGTGAGCATATTCCATTTTACACAAAGACCATGTGATAGGGCTAGAACAAAGATAGAAGACAAATCCATCAGTAGACTTTCAATCATTAATATCACTAGCCCAATATGGGTCTATATAACAAAGAATGTGAGGATCACTTGATGTGTAGTGAATTATTTAACATGTAGTACCCTATATATAACTCAAGATATGTTTGGAATCTTGCCAGTTAGGCTCATGTTGATCATGTCAAAATTCGGAGACAAGGGTAACTACAAAGGAAATATTAGGATGCATGTATGTGAAGAACAAAAAACTACCCACAAAATATTTTTATAAAGTGGAATCCACTATAGGAGTAGTGGAAGTGGTAGATAAAATAACACTCAACTAAAAAGGTGTGGGAGTAGGCTTGCAATCAAGCAAGTTGAAGCTTTGGAGCATATTAAGAGAATACTTCTGGTGGAGTATGGCTATCCCATTCGAAGACTAAACAACATATAGGTCCAAAAAATAGTGCAAAAGCCCAAGGTTGATCATCTCAAAGTGCTCCCTCAAAGCTTGTTAAAGACTCTAAATCATAAAGGATGAGCTACTTGTAATGATGAGATCATCTACATATAGAATAAGTATCAATAATTCAGCCCTATGACGTTGAATGCACACTCTAGCATCAAAATTACACCAAGTGAAATGTGAAGCAAGAAAGAAGGAATCCATGGTCTCATACCAAGCCCAAAAGGATTTTTTGACACCATATAAAGAGATTTGAATCTTGCATACCATAGAAGATTCCTACAAAAAATGATGAGGCTGATCCGTATAGATTTCCTCATGTAGGTCTCCATACAAAAAGACACTCTTCATATCCATTTGAAATATTCTCCATCCTTGAGATGCTGCAAGAGACCGTACAAGGTGAATAGAATTCATCTTGGAAATAGGAGAAATTTTTAAAAATTAGTCAATACCCTAAACCTTTGAAAATTCCTTTACAACAATGCATACCTTGTACCTATCAATAGAATCATCTGTAGCATACTCAACATGATACACCAAGTAGCATTGAAGTAACTTTCTTCCTTTCAGAGGAGGACAAAGATTTCAAATGTGGTTCTTCATCAAAGAAGAGTACACCTCATCCCACACTAATTTTCCTATCACCCATGAAAAAATCTATGGAACATCTCAAATGGCATGAATCAATAGTCTAGTACTAGATTTCTTAGCATGAGTGTGATGAGAACTTGAAGGATCTTGCACCATAGGTCTGCTACATTAGTAGTATCATGAGCCCAATTAAGAATTTTCTAAACATCAAGTGGAGGTGGTGAAGGGGAATCAACATCAAGATCTTCTTTAGAGAATACATAATCCTATAGAGGAGAAGAGGAAGTACTAAGTAGTGAGCAAGAAGTTGTGATGGAGGCTCCATCTTAGGATAACGCTCATCAAACTAGACATCTCACTAAAAAAAGACCTCTCTGGAATCAAGATTAAACAACCTATATTCCTTCACATCCTCTCAGTAGACAATAAAGATGAGTGATCATCTTTTCCTCTCTGTGGCCTTCCTCTGAGCATCTTAAATGAATGCCCAAGCCTCACAAGAAAATTTGCAGAATGTAGAAACATTAGGATTGAAATGAGTCCAAGCCTCCTAAGGGGTCAAATGTCACAATGCCTTATGAGCCATCCAATTCTAAATATATTTGGCACAATTTATAGCCTCATCATAAAATGAAGAACTCATATCTTGAGACTATATCATATAATTGGCCATCTCTTGTAATGTCTTTTTCTTTCTCTCTGCAACCCCATTTTGTTGAGGGTTGTGGAGAATTATGAGTTGGTCTTGTAAACCATGCTCAGCACAAAAAAAATTGATAGACTGATTCACATTTTCTCTTCCAATGTTAGTGTGTATACACCTGATAGAAAGACCAAACTACATCTCCACAAATATCTTAAAGATTTAAAATGAATCAAAGACATCAAACTTGTACATCAAAAATTACACCCATGTGCATGTACAAAAGTCATCTATGAAGCTAAGAATATATTGAGCACTTGAAAAATATGGAGAGGGGAATGACATAATAACATTGTGCATCAACTTCAATGATTCCTTAACACGTGTGGAGTTAACCACCAAAAATGGATCTTTGTGATGTTTTCCAAGTGCACAACCTTCACAATCATCGTCAGTGCAATAGATATGTTGTATCCCTATCACTAGCTCATATGTACTCATCTACTATAGATATTTTTAGTTGACATGGCCAAAACGATCATGCAAAAACTTGCTCACTATGTTTGCATAAGGAATAAGAGAAATACATGTACAATCAGAACTCTCAAAGCCATCAAACTGATATAAGTGAGACTAAAGATCAATACTCCAAGTACAAACAATCAAGTTAGGACCATGGAGATCCTGAATAACCACATCATATGTTGAGAACTCAACTATCCTACTAGAGCTAGAATGACCAATATATGAAAGACAAATAGGAGGTTAGTAGAAATGGCTAGAACCAAGAGAATATCCTATAGGGAACCACCCTCTAAATAGATAGTTCTTGAACCTAAAATTGAATGTTGTGCATAGTCACCAACTATAATATGTATAGTAACAATCTAAGAAAGTAAGGTAACCAAACTAGGTTAGTGTGTCATATGGTGGGGAGCACTTGAATCAAGAATCCAAGTAGTTGATGAGGACAATGCTCTTGTAGAAAGTGCATGTCCTTTTCCTAAAGGACTTGGTGGTGGCTTTGTAGAAGTAATTTACTATGTTGTTTAATGGCCTTCTATAAAGCCTCAAGAAGTTTCTAATGCCTAAAAACCAGATGTCCTTCCTTGCCACAAAAATTGTAAGGATTACTTGTAAACTTCTTAGTCTTGGAGGAAGATTCATAGAACCTAGAAGGTTTACCCTTTAGAGTGTATTTTCGGGGATCTGATCTAGGAGAAGGCTTGGGGGAACTCTTACTTCTTGTTGTATCTAATTTGGGCTTTAGTTTCTTATTCAACTTCCCTACAGATGTCTAAGGAAACAATGATTGTTTTTTTGGTCCTATGAGAGAGTCCAACTATGACATCTTGTTTTTCTCTCTAGTCAATCAATTATAGAATATCTTAAATATGGGCATGGGTAAATCTATGACCAAAATCATCCATAATGGAATGGAAGGTAGAAGAGAAAATCAAAATATTTCCTTCAAGCTTTTATAGTATCAGATAAATGCATTCCTTATTGGTCTTCACTTTCCCTCAATTGTCTAACAAATATATATGTTGTTTAAATCTCAATGGGAAATCCTTAATAGAGAAAAAAACAATTTGGTACAAGTGATGAAAGCTTTGCCTCAATCTAAAGTGCCCTGAACTCATTGACAGTGCCAAACAAGTCCTTGAACTTGGCCCACATTTCTCAAGGGGAATTTGACACATCAAGATGAAACTGCAAGTTGTCTAAAACATTCAAAGAAATCAAATAGAAGAGCTCATTCATTTTATTCATCTACTCCATTACCTCAAAAGGCCTCTATAAGACTATTTTTACTTCATCTAAAAAAGACCACAAACCATTTAATTGGAGAATCCATGTCATAGAAGATGTCCATGTATGATAGTTATGTTGCTTTAGAGAAACTAGACAAGAAGAGGTCTCGAGCATTGTTTTAGAAGGTGTTTGATTTTTTTAATAGTTCTGGTTAACTGATGTAAATTATAGAAAATATAATATAAAACACACCCAAAAATGCAAAAATAATGAAACCTAGATGCTAGAAAGAATGTGTATACAAGAAAAGAGTAAATGTGGCTCTAGCTCAAGAATCATGAGTATGTTTGAAAAATACTGATGAAATAATAGAGAAATTTTAAAGTGCTTGAAAATATATTTCTAGTGCTTCTTTTGGATTGGAAAATAGAGTTAAAATGAGCAAGTTATGCCCTCCAAAGTGTACAAAGAATTACCATCCTTTGACTGAAAAATAGGTACCAAACTAGAAAACAATCCAAAAAATACCTTCCCCATCATGTCCATCTTAGAATCATCTTTTTGACGATATCTTGTTTCCCCAAAAATGCATTTGTGTGCTCAGATTAGACCCAAGAAGCAACCAAGTGCCCTAAATTTGCAAAAAAAATAATTTGGGGCTTAAACATAAGTGCTTGGATCACCCACATGACCATATCAAGACTAGATGGAGTGGGAGTAGTGCTTAGGCAGTGCAATGGGATGGGGTGGACAAAGTTGGGCGGAGCTGTAGTGTGTGAGAGGAGAAAAGGTTGCATGGCCAAGGACCACTACCATTGGTGGTGCTATGGTGGTGTAGTTGCGGCAATAAAGTTTATAAGGGATATGTAAAAAAATATTTAATGATTTTTAAAAAATTTCACATCTCAATTTGCATGCCAAGGGTCATACGATGCTAGTAGACATTTTTTTTGCCTTAGAATACAATGTTGATAAAAATATGTGTGTTATATATGGAAATAGGGGTTTCAATGTCCTTTAAATTTTAGATACCCCTTATTTACACAAAAATACCTAAAAACAATGAGATCTATTTTGTCAAAACCTTGTTCATCTTTTTCTCCAAAATAAGAAGCTACAATAGATTTGGTTCTAGTACCATGATGGATTTGATGAGAACAATCCACATATCAAGTAGAATACCTGCATGCAAGACCCTCTCATAGAGAATAAAATGATATGAGAAGGCAAGGGTTTGGATCTAAAAATATGAAAAAATATATTACTAGACTTAAAGAGTGAATGAAAATACAATGGATCAATCCTAATAAAGTGGATCATAAAACCCTAATAGGGAAACTATAAGAGGTAAATGATATTCAATAATTAATATTTAATTATTAAATAGAAATACATGTGCATAAAGTGAAATGGTAAGTAGGGAGTAAAGGTAAGTTAATAAATCAAATTAAATTAATCCTTTACTCTAATAGATATTAATAGAAAACAATGGTCTTAAAGAAATCTTTGGCCCTATATAAATTATAAATATAATAGACATATTTCACAAAAAACAATTATGATTGTTAGATTATATTTTAAAATAATGGTAACAACTAAATGTTATATTCTACCCCTTAAACCCTTCAATGATTTCCACCTCCAAACCTCTAATTTTCCATAAGAATTATATTTTTTAAGTCAAATGATTCATCATACTAATTAATGCATTTTCTTTTTCCTTTTTTAATACTTGTCTATATATATATATATATATATATATATATATATATATATATATATATATATATATATATATATATATATATATATATATATATATATATATATATATATATATATAAAAGTATGATTGAAAAACAAAATCATCAATAATGCTATTTTATTTTTAACAAGGTACATATTCATCAATATTTTATTTCTTTTTTAGATTCTTAGAGTAATATCTACTTAATTGTGATGATAGTGGTTTCTTGAACTAATTAATATTTTGGGAAACAAAATCAGTCAACCTCTTGTATAGACTAGGTTTCTTTATTCAAATGTTAAATTCATAAATTTCAAGATAAATTAATGAAATATAGTCATTATTGTCTCATACAATAAATATATTACATATCTTACATTGGACTATTACAAACATATATTTCTTGCTAGTCTTTGATTATAAGAAAAATATAAAAAATAATCTAGAAATGACAAGATCAATTGAAAGCATACACAACTATACAATATTATAAATATAATTTTCATATTTAGATATCTAAAATATTGCATTATTTGATGTCCATATAGAATTTACTCTCAAATTCCTTACGGTATTTTTATTGATAAAAATTAGAGTTATAAAACTCTTTCCTTAAAACCATGCATAAAAATTAGAGTCAGAAAAATTAGTATATACTATTTATTAACTTGTTATTTCTATTTATAAATAGAAATAATTATCCCACAAATTTCATAGAAAGAACATTCACTCTATTCTATTCTCTCTTTCTAGATAAACTTTTAACTTGCGAGAATAAAGGAAATTAAAAATTGAAGTCCATAGTTATTGAAAGTATTCTATTAAAATACGATACGATTGAACTTTTATATTGGTGAAAGAAATTAGTTACATTAAAAATAGAGTTATGATTCGAAGTTTGAAAAACCAGAGTTCGCGTCTTGGCGAATACGGCAATATTGCTTTCAGTTTACTTGACTTCGCAATGAAAATTATGTATCGAATGTGACAAACAAGTACAACTACAATTGAAAGCGACTGTTTTGGAATTGAGTCTGCTTGACTTGACTCGAGAAGCTTTGTTGGCCAGCGCAAAAGATAAGAATCAATGAAAATGAGGGTTTAAAAATCAAAGTTGACAGCGCGTATTGGAAACGTTCAATGTTTAGCGCGTATTGGAATTCAATGTTTAGTCGCTAAGTAGACGGGCTTGGAGACTTGCAAACACTTACCGTTCGTTATAATTTTCTTCACATGGATGACAATTTATTATTCAAAACATATTTGAAAAGCTCTTTTTTTAATTTTATATGAGATTTCTTTAATTTTAGGACGTTCAGTATGTTGCCAACTCTTACTTTCTTATTGGGAAAATCAATAATTATTTATTAAACATTTCTAAAGCATTTCAAATACATAAATTGTTTTTTGGGTTTATTTGACTTTACACATGATACTCAATACATTCTTAACATCCCCCTTCTCATGAAAATAGAACTTAATATTTGAAATCATGATTATTCATTTTACTTCACTTGACTTGTGATTCTCAATCCACTCCCAGCTCTCCCCTTCTCACAAAAACAATACTTAATATTTTAAACCATGATTATTCATCCAACAATTTTTTAAAATTTAAATAGATACATTGTCTTTTTTATGACTTTATTCACAATGCTCAATAAATTGCTAACTCTTGCCTTCTCAAGTTTGAAAAGTTCTTGAAGTTCTAATTGAAAATTATTCAACTAGAAACTCCAAATAAATTAATCTTTTACATATGCAGAACAATGAACTAGTCTCATATGCATATTTTGTGTTAAAATGAGAATCGACCAGAGACCAACACAGAATTAGATGCAAAAGAAAATTGATTACAAATAGGTAGGTAGTATCAAAATTATTGAAAATATTACTTCATGAGTGATAATGATTATTGAAATTTGTAGAGGAGAAAAGAATTTTCTATAAGTAACCAAACATGCACTTGGACAGAAACTAATAGACCAAGAGATAAGAGGTACACTTGCATAGCTCAAATCTCCCTATAAATATGAAGGGTAACATTGAGTACAAGTAGAAAACGTGATAGAGAACAAAAACTGTGCATGCATGATGTTAATGTGAAAAGACAAATTGTCATGCCCAAAATTTAGGATCAATTTCTGAAATTTTTTGTTTTCCTGAGTGTTCATTGGAGTAGGTAGAGAAATATATTTGCTTAATATAATTTTAACTTAATTATCATATTCTCTAAAATTAAAGACATAATAAATTATTCATGCATGATGTTATATTATTCATAAATTATCATACTGGTAAACAATAGGGGAAAATATGTGGTCCAAGCTCCTACCAAGGAGGAATCTAAAGACTTTATGGGTGGGGCTTTTTCATCACCAAGAAATGAAGGGGTTATGCGGGAAACCCTTCCATTTTCAATCCCATACACTATTGTAGAGAACATGGAGAGTTGGACACCTAAGTCCTCTCGGTGGATGAATTGCCCTTTCCTAAAGGGTACTCTTATGGTCACTAATTTGTATGAGGAGAACCCTTTATTCACTTGTACCCTCGTGTCACCATTTCAAGAGGGTGGGGGTTGGCAGTAACCCAATAACAAAAAAAGGGGATAGCCAAAGGCAGATGTGAGATTTGAGATGAGAGTTGGAAGGCCACCAAAAAGACTAACAAGAAGAAAGGTGACTTCTCAAGACATTCTCAAGGGAATAAGAGGACCTTGGAGGAAATTCAAAAAAGGTAGTAAATAAAGTTTATTCTGTGGAATATTAGGGGCCTTAATAGCTTCAGGAAACAATTTTCTCTAGAAAAATATGATCAATGATCATAAGATAGATCTATACTAGATCATCATTCAAGAGGTAAATATTAATAAACATAACTTTGACAGAGTTGTGGGTCACATCTGGGAAGGAGCTAAATATGCCTACAAGGAAGCTCTAGGTGCATTTAGAGGGATAGCAACCATGTGGAGTCCTGGTAAACTCAAGTCCTCAGAAAGAATGATCTCCTGGATATGGATTTATACATTGTCCCATTCACTAGTATCCATGTGAAAATTAATAGAGTGCCCCCCTTGTCTGATTGGAATATTCTTCCTTTAACCTCAAAATTTGGCTAAGATACAATTGTATCCATGTCAAAATTAATAGAGTGCCCCCCTTGTTTGATTGGAATATTCTTCCTTTAACCTTTCTTCATGAATTTTCCAAGACTATCTTGTACCACTCTATGCTCCTATTTACTTGGTTAAATTGGAACTCCAACAAGAAGAAACCCTTTAGGTGTAAGATATTGTGGCATTCTCATCCTCAATTTAGAAACTAATATACTACTCAATGGTGGAATATAAGGGTCTAGGGTAGGGCTATTTTTTGCATAGCTAAGAAACTTGAGAATATTAGAAGGGAGGTTATGGCTTGGAACAAATCCTCCTTTGGGGACATATTCAGAAAAAAAAAAAAAAAAATCAAAATTAAACTAGATGAGTTTCAGGAGAGTATGGTGAAGGGGGACCTTTTCTTTGCCACCCATGATGAATAATAGAGTTGGAGAAGGAATGAAAGCAAGTTACTAAAACAAAAAAAGCCTTCTAGAAATAGAGATCTAGGATTGTGTGGCTTACAAAAGAAAATAGGAATATAACTTTCTTACATAGGTTAATTTCTAATCATAAGAGGAGGAACACCACCTAGAAAATCTTTGATAATAACAATGTTGAGGTTATGGATGATGAAGAGATTGGGGGCTAGACTATCAGATATTTCTAGGAAATATATGCTCCTCCTCAAATTTAGGTGGATCAAAATATAGAGAATAATTTTTTGGCATTCATAAACCGAATGATCAATGGCTAAATAAATCAAGATCGGATAAAAAATGTTTCTGAAAAAGAGGTTAGAGAGGAAAGTTTTTCTATGGGAGCCTTTAAGACTCTAGGTCTACATGGCTTCCACCCTAGTTTGTTTCTAGGACTTATGGTATATCATCAAATATTACCTAGTTCACATGATTCAGTACTTTATAAGAATGGGGAGAATTGTTAAAGAGTTGAAATACACCTTTATTTTTCTAATACCAAAGATGAGAGATCCTACTTGACTTGAGGATTTCAAACCAATTAGCCTATGCAATACCATTTATAAGATTCTATCAAAGGTTGTGGTGAGTTACATTAAGCCTATGATGGACAAGGCTATTAGCCCCACTCAAAAAGGTTTTGTCCCTATGTGTCAAATTCTTGATGTAGTGACAACCTCCCATGATGTTCTTCATTCTATGGAGAAGAGTGGAAACCTATGTATGGTAATGAAATTTGATTTTTCAAAAGCATCTGATAAGGTTAGGAGATATTTTATGCTCAAAATTCTAAGAAATTTTTTCTTCAAGGGGACTTTAATCTCTTTGATTGGGAAAATGATTAATAATATTAAATTCTTGGTTTGGACCAATGGCTCTCTAGGGGAATTCTTTATAGTTGAGAGGTGGCTTTAGCAAGGAGACTCTTTGCCACCCTACTTATTCAATATAAGGGATTGTTTGGAGGTTGGTTAGGGTCTTCCATGCCTACTTATAATGTAGATAAATAAGAATTATAATTTGAATGAACAGTTTATAAATCAAACTAAAAGACATCCATTTTCATTAAAAAAACCTAAAATTTAAAAAAATAAAATTAAATTAAATCAATTTAAAAGCAATAAAAACTGAACCTACTTGTGCTAGGATGCAAGGTGGAGTGAAAAAATGGCAAGAGTTTTTGTATGTACCTTATTTTTAATCCTATACCCAATAACCTAGGTCATTACTATTGCAAGGAATAATCTATGCCCAAGTATTGAATACCCAATATGCTCAGGTATCTTTTTTTGTATTGGTATTAGGATTGGGATAAAAGAGTCAAAGCAAATTTCAAATTTCTTTATGACATTTTTGGAATAATTTTTTTTTTCACATCACCAATTTTTGGCCCACTATGATCCTATACATACCCCTAGTTTTGGGTTAGTTCTCTAATTGGACCTAATTAGGCTTTTACATAGACAAAACATGATCATGTTATTTCTAGTATAGTTTGTTTGACATAACATGATCGTTTTATGTCTAGTATGATAGTTTATTCATACAAAGCATAAAATGATCACATTTTGTTAGCAAAAAAGTGTGACCCCATTGAGGCTTGGTAATAGGATTGATAAACTACACAAAGGATTGGGTTTATGTTTTCCCTCCATTTTCATTACTTTATACTTTTTTTCATCTTGTAAGATTAATTTTTGTTTTTCAATTCATCAAGTTTGCAAATGGTGAAATGGGTGATGAGGCCAAATATTACTTTTATTTCATGATAGTTTTTAAACACTTTGTTGATACTCTCTTATATTTTTGTCAAAACATTTTTGGAACTATGTGTACCGAACCTATGATAAACCTATGGGGAGATACTATGCCATCTTTTGCTAGTATTATATATATTATGCAGTATTTCATATAGTTACCAAAATGTGTGTTCTTATATTTGAATTTAATTTGATAAATGTTTATTTGCAAACATGTATGTGCATTATAATTAACTTGTTAGCAATGAAGCTGAATGATGACTGGAAGAATTAAAAGATTAGCATCAATAGCATTCAAGGAGAAGAGAATGCTAAGGAGTAGCCATGGTGGAGGAAAGTTGTAATGGTTCCAAAAGACATAGCAATGAGTATGGAGGAGCTATGAAGACTTATTGTATTCTCTACATTTATTCCTATGGCGAGTGGATGTTCAAACTTTATTATTCTTGCCTTAAGCCATTATTTCTTTTTCGTGCCTTGAGTTGTTATTTTCCTTCTTTCTCTCCTATGGATTTAAAGCTAGGTTATTTACTTGTTTGTTATGGGAATAAGCGTTGATCTCCTATATATAGAAATCAACCCAAGTGTGTTAGTTTACCCAATTAGAAGAAAGAGTTTATGAGAACAGACTATTAACTTTTACAATGAGTTCAGTTTTTACAGTTCTATGTGTTATGTAATGAATTTTTGAAATGTAATGAAATAGTTTTTGGCTTCTATTTTGTGTTAGTAGTTTAGTGAAGTTGACCAAGGGGGGCCACTTGGAACGTGGATTAGATTAGGATAGAATAGATTTATTTCCAAGCATTCTTAGTATTGTAAGTAGAAGTTGTAAGTTCCTTCCTGTAGCATCACACTTTGTGAATGTTCATGCATCATATGTGAGAACAATTGTACTGGATGAACTTAGTTGGGATATTTGTTAGCCTTTCATTTTATTTCTAGTATTCATAGAGTAAAGTGCATTAGTTTCCTATAGCAATAGTGTAAGTTCTTTTTCTTGCATTTTACTTTCCTGCAGCATAAGCTTAGTGACTCATTAAGAGACCTAGTGCACATACTATGCCAACCATTTCAAGTATACGTCCCTGGGTTAACAAGATTAAATGCACCTCATAGTGGGAAAAATAGTCCTTTGAATATATTATTCCTTAGCATAGCCTAGATCTTGACTATGATACACCTATTGTGGGGCAAACCATTTTTGGCACCGTTGCTGGGGATGGTGTCAAGCTAGGAGCATTTTTGAGTCATAGTTCTTAGATAAAGTGTATTTTTAGAAATTTCTAGTTTTGATTCTTCTTTCACCAATATGAAAAATTTTAATTGCATGCATCGAAGAGAAAGATGATGAGATGCAGACAAAGAGTCTGTTAATCTAACAAAGAAATCGAAGAAGAAAAAATTGAGTTACCTTTTGAAGATGCAAACCTTGTTTTTCCCACAACATCATCATCAAGAGCTAAACCAACAGATACAAGTGGTATTCAACCATTTGCTAAAGTTTTGGTTAGTTTTCTTGATAAGTCTACATTGAATCCACCAGTTGTTAATCATCCAGTACCCAATATCCCTTTTTAGCAGCAACCTCATAATCTAATACCTCCAGTAATGACACAACATACTTTTCCATTTCCTCTCTAAGCCTTGTAAATATTGATAATCTCAAGAATATACCTGCAGTTGCACTTCCAAAGTTCTATGGCCTTGCAACCAAAGACCCTAATACTTTCTTATTTTAATTTGACATACTTTGTCATAGTTTCAACTACAAAACTGATGCCCATAAGCTTAAATTGTTTCCAACAACATTGAAAGAATCAGCTTTATGATGGTTCATGGGATTAGGAGCCAGTGCAGCAGGAAGTTGGGATGAAATACAAACTCTATTTCTGGATAAGTACAAAGAGTATTGCAAAGCATATGGTTCAAGAGGAGATGATGTCTTTAGGATATCTCAGAAGGAGGAAGAAACATTGGAAGTTTCACATTTCTTATATACACTACAAAAGAACTCTCACCATATGTTGTCCAAGTATTCACAAAAGCTAGTCTTTCTAAGAGGTGTGAATGATTATTGTCTAGAAGCACTAGACCTAATGACTGGAAGTGATGTATATGAAGCTTCCTAGGAAAACCTCAAGAAGATCTGTCAAAACTATTCAAGATCAACCATGAAGAAAGGCTGAGGACCTTGTTCCATAGTCACTAAAGGAATCAATCAAGGCATTTCAAACCTCGAGATATCTAACCTATTGTCAAATTTCAAACAAGAAATCATCAATGATGTTGATAGACATCTTGACACAATGACTGCAAAGAAGAAGTATGCAGAAGCTAAGCTACTTGACTAGCTGAATACTACCCTCATTATCAGAAGCTAAAGAAGGATTATCAATGCAAACTAGTTGCAAACATGGAAAACCAACATCTTCCAACTGAGTACATCAAGATAGATGTAGATGATGAGCAAGTCTTCTTTGTTGGTCAACGCTAACCATGGGCCCAACATCAAGGTATGCCTGAAGAACCTTTGCAAAATTAAAATCCATATGGTAATCAA
Organism: Cupressus sempervirens; assembly: GCA_028749045.1. Classification (NCBI taxonomy): domain Eukaryota; kingdom Viridiplantae; phylum Streptophyta; class Pinopsida; order Cupressales; family Cupressaceae; genus Cupressus; species Cupressus sempervirens. The sequence continues at coordinate 689,129,665 of CM053790.1, forward strand.
TGGAAAAATCGTAATCCCCAAGGTCCTCCACAATATCAACCTAATTGGAACAATACTGGGTAAAACAACCCACAACAATCTCAATGGCCTTAGAATTCCTAACCAACTTGGCCTAACTAATAGAGTAACTAATGGTAGAACCAACAGAACTACTAGTAGAACCAACAGAACCAATGGCAACCACCCCAAGGGAATTAGAAGTCTCCAAACCAATGGAGGGGATCTCAACAATAGCCTAACTAAAATACTAGTACTCACAATTACCACCTCCAGTTCAACAACCTACTCTATTGTCACCATTTGCAAATCCTAGACTTCAAAAGTGGACATAGTTACTAGCACAACCTTAGCCAAACCCAAATAGCCAACAACTATAGTAGCCCATCTATAGTGATGATGCTCAGCAGTATCATACTTATGCTTTGGGCATTGCAGATATACATTTGAAATCTGGTACAACTTTACTTGTTCCTAAACTGCCTCTTATAACTAAAATACCAGACCCTCCTATAGCATTAGAACCCTTAGCTACTGAAACAATTGACCCAACCAATGTTACCATGTCAACCCAAGCTCAATCAATGGTGAAACCTCCTTTTCTAGAAAATCTTATACAAAAGAAACATGAACAAATAGAGGAACAACCTTTTAATATTGTTGATCAGCTAAAAAACATACATGTCCAAATACCCCTATTTCAAGCCATTAAGGATGTTCCGATTTATGGAAAAGTCATCAGAGAAGCTTTCTTGAAGAAGCCTAGAAGGAAGAAAAAAGAACCCACCATATTCCATGTTATGGGACAATTGGCTAAACATCATTTTAGGGAAATTGATCACACCAAAATATTTTCATCCAGGAAGTCTAGTAGTGAATGACAGTATAGATGGTCAACTTATTAAAAATGCTTTAATAGATCTTGGAGCTACTATAAATTTCATGACCAAGGATACTATGAAGAAGTTGAAAATAGAAGGACTAAGGGCTACACCAACAATTCTACAACTTGCAGATAGTTCTACTATCACCTTAGATTGGATGATAGAAAACATAATTGTAACCTTATATTCTCTAGAATATCCTGTAGACTTCATGATTTTATCCTAATAAGTTAATCTATCTGGTTACCCTGTCATGCTAGGTTGACCATGGTTAGCCATTGCTGATGCAAACATAAGTTATAAATTAGGGAATATGACCATATCAAATGGCCAAGCAACAAAGAAATTTGATTTATATCCTCTAGCCCAACCATTACCAAATTTGAGCACATTTGTTTGGCTAGATTTAGGGGATGAAAAAGAAGAGTTAAATTCTATAGTGCAACTCATGGTATTGCATAGACAATATTTTCTAAAACTACAAGAGGAGGATTTAGTACTTTAGAGTATCCTCACTAATAGTTGTGTGGTAGAAAAAGATGTATCTGAAAGTTCTGTGTTAGAATTAATCACATATGAAGAATGTAATAAGAATTGTACTTTTCTCAAAGAACTTGATATTCTTTATCCACTCTTACTATGTGAATTAGAAGCAAGTCCAATCTTTGAAGCTACTATGATAGAGTCCACTTCTGCTATTGAACTAACTAAAGGTCATAATCTCCATGTTAATCCCAAATTAACACCGACACAGATGGAACAGTTAAAAGAATTGCTTCAAAGGCATGAAAAGGCCTTTGCATGGGATTATAGAGATATGAAAGGGTTGAGTTCTACACTATGAACCCATAGGATATACATTAATTAAGGTTTCCTACCACTTCATCAACCCTAGAGAAGGATAAATCCAAGCCTTAGAGAGATAGTGAAAATTGAATTACAAAAATTGCTTGACACTAGTTTTATTTATCCTATATCTGATAGTAGATGGGTGTCACCCTGGTCATAGTGCCTAAAAATGGAGAAAAATGGAGAATTTTTGTAGATTATAGAGTATTAAATAAGGCCACAAAAAAGGATCACTTTCCTTTACCATTTATAAACCGAGTTCTAAACACTCTAGCTAGAAAGAAGTATTTTTGATTTCTAGATGGGTATAGTGGTTATAACCAAATTAGTATTACTCCTAAAGATCAAGAAAAAGCCACAAATTAGATGTCCATGGGGTACTTTTTCATACTCTTTTTAACCATTTGGTCTATGTAATGCTCTTGCAACATTCCAATGAGTAGTTATTAGCATTTTTGCTAATATATCACATGATTGTATGGAAATATACATGGATGATTTCACAAAATTTGGAGTCACTTTTGAGGAAGAAATGTTGAATTTTCAAAAGGTTTTGGTAAGGTGTCAAAAAATAAATTTGGCACCTAATAGTGAAAAATGTTTCATGCTCATGCAGTAAGGCGTGGTACTTGGTCATTTCATATCAGCTGCAGGAATACAAGTGGATCCAGCTAAGATAAAGGTAATTCAAACATTGCCCATACCTACAAAATCAAAAGATGTAAGATCTTTTCTAGGTCATGTTGGATATTACAAACATTTCATAAAAGATTTCAACAAAATAGCTAGTCCCTCGTATAAGTTACCCACAAAAGAAGTTGATTTTAGTTGGACATCTAAATGTGATGAAGCCTTCCTGTAGCTTAAGAAACTTTTGACTACAACCCCAATTTTACAAGGCCCTAATTGGAATTTACCTTTTCATACATACATACACACACACACACACACACACACACACACACACACACACACACACACACATATATATATATATATATATATATATATATATATATATATGCGTCTAATTATGCCATAGGTGAAGTCCTAGCATAGCAATCCCAAAATCTTGAAAATGCAATATATTATATTAGCAAGAGCCTTCATGGACCAGAATTAAACTACATAGTGACAGAGAAAGAATTTCTAGTAGTAGTTTATGCCCTAAAAAAATTTTGGTATTGCATAACTGGCTATTCCATATTTGTTCATACTAATCATGCAACAATTAAATATCTCATGAATAAACTTGCTATAACTAGCAAATTAACAAGATGGTTATTGTTGTTGCAAGAATTTGATATAACTATTGTTGATAAGTCCGGAAAAGCCAATACTTTATCAAGAATCCATCATGATGATAGTGACACTACTTTAGTAGATGATGCATTTTTAGATGATCATTTTATTTCATATTTCTGTTCAAACTCCATGGTATGTAGACATTGCTAGCTACATTAAAGCCAATAAAATACTAGAACATTTTTTTTATAAGGAAAAGAAGTTGCTTGTAGAGAAAAGTATTTGTTTTTCCTAAATAGATAATCTCTTGTTTTACACTGGACCTAATCAAGTTATGAGAAGATGTGTGAGAGAGGATAAGACATATGATATTTTACATGCATGTCATAATGAACCATGCGGAGGACACTTTGCAGCAGAAAAATATCCTTGAAAATCTTGACAACTAGTTATTACTAGCCTACACTTCACAAAGATGTAGCCAACTATACAAGGAAGTGTGAAAAGTGTCAAAGGATGGGCCGACCAACAAGAATAGATTAAATGCCTCTTAATCCTTAGATGGTGTTAACTCCATTTAACAAATGGGGCATGGACTTCATTGATCCAATTGATCCTCCATCTAATGGGAAATTCTATATTCTTGTGTGCACTGATTACCTGACAAAATGGGTTGAGGTCAAGGCCATGAAGCATGCTCATGATGAAAAGTTGTTGAATTTCTGTATGAAGAAATTTTTACTTGCTATGGTGTACTCAAAGAGCTAGTCACTAACCAAGGTGCACAATTTACCTCTAATTTGATCTTAGAGTTGATGAAACATTATAACATCAGGCACCAAAAATCCAATCTTTATCACTCTAAAGCTAATGGACAAGTAGAGGTCACAAACTATGAATTGGAGAGCATCTTGAAAAAAATGGTTCATCTAGATCATAGGGATTGGACTAGTAGATTACAAGAAGTTTTTTGGGCTTACAGAATAACCTATAAGACTATTACAAGATTTACACCATTTGAGCTCCTATATGGAAAGGTAGCAATGCTTTCAATTGAATTTGAACATAAAACTCTAAGGACAACATTGGCATTGGATATTGAACTTCTTGTAGCACAAAGAGAATTTCTTCTACATCTTAATTCTTTGGATGAAATGTGCAAACTTGCTTTGGAATGCACTAAACTTATATAGAAACAAAGGAAACAATGGCATGACTCTCATATTATCAGTAAAAAAATTCAAGTTGGTGACTAGGCACTACTATATGATTCTAGATTTAAAGATATGCTAGGAAAGATGCAAACAAGATGGCTCAAGCCATATGAAATTAGTCATGTCTTTGACAATGGAGCTATTCAATTAACTACCATTGATCTAGTACCTTTCAAATTATTAGTTAATGGTCAAAAACTCAAATTATATAAACGGTCCCAAACCAAAGAGGACTTCCTAAAACAATTTTAGTGTTTGGATTCAAAGACACATTAGGTAACTCTTCCTACTCTGGAATGCACTAAACTTATACAAAAATAAAGGAAACAATGGCATAACTCTCATATTATTAGTAAAAAATTTCAAGGTTGTGACTGGGCACTACTATATGATTCTAGATTTAAAGATATGCTAGGAAAGATGCAAATAAGATGGCTTAGACCATATGAAATTAGTCATGTCTTTAACAATGGAGCTATTCAATTAACTACCATTGATCTAGTATCTTTCAAATTATTAGTCAATGGTCACAAACTCAAATTATATAAATGGTCCCAAACCAAAGAGGACTTCCTGCAACAATTTCAGTGGCTAGATTCAAATACACATCAGGTAACTCTTCCTATAGCCAAAGGTGTCAACCTTCTGACTGCCGCTCTTCAACATTAATTCCTTTATGCATGTTCATAATAAAAACATTATTTCCACATGAAGTTCACTTTTTTATTTACTTTCTCATTCCATTTCATCTCTTTACCTTCCACCCATCCACCTCATCTCATTTCTTTATCTTCCATCCACCCACTTTCCATGTCATCAATTTCTCATGTTTTCAATAAACACGACAACTTGTTGATGGATGCTATCACTCCTGATGCAGCTTCTACCATCTTTTTTTGGTACGTATGATTATTAGTTGATAAGTATAACATTTTCAAATTATTATTCACTTATAGTCCACATATTTCATTAATTATATTTAATACTACATAGTTTATATGATGCTAGTGTTATGCCAGTCCCTTACCCATACTAGGTCTGACAAGTGTGGACACTTGTCCATATTTAGTAGGGGGTAGGGAAGGTCACTAATATCCAATGACATTCCTATTTATCTATAAAGATTTTTCCAAATCTTCATATTTCTTTCATTGATGGAATTTAGTTTCCATAAGTACACAAGTGAGGTGGTGTACCCCTTATTTTTGAATGATTTTTTGTGTTAGGCTGTGATGTGACTTGTGTTTAAATTTTATGTGATCTAAACCCTATTTTCAGACGATTCTCGCACATATTCATGATTTACCTTAATTAAAAGCCATATTATTCTGCATAATAATTTGTTATGACATTAATTACTGTATAAAACAAAGAAATGTGAGTTGAGTATGTAAAACAACGAAGCAACTTGAATTCAAAAGGGGGTAAACGTAGAAAATAGAGAAAGTGTTAAGAAAATGGGTAGACAATTATAGAGGAGAGAACAAATAGAACATACCATGTTGCTCTCAGATGTAGAGGCCATAAGAAGGTTTAATGCATGTGGATGGCTAGGGTATTTCTTGAGTTTGACTGCATATGATGAAGTGGCAGTCACAAAATTCACAAGGACATTTGATGAAGGTGAAGCTTCCATTTGGGGTTTAATGATGATTGCAACAAAGGAACACATTGCTAAAGTAACTGGGTTGCCTATAGTTGGAAAACATTATCCCAACACGCATGATTTGAGGTTAGCAAGAGCTCAATTTACTAGACTAAATGATCCTCAAATGGACATTACAAAGCAAAGCTGCAAGAGAACGTCACTATTGTTGCCATACAATGAACTAGCCATGCATATTGTTAGGTACCTTACATGCAAAACTAGATTCTCATACTTACATGCACATCATTTCAAATTACTTAGTTGTATAAGGCATAATCTTTTAGTAAACATTCCAAATTTCTTGTATAATATGCTCTGTACTAGTGCAGAAGAAACTTAGAAAGAAAAAGATAATTGTATTACCCATCATGCTCTAATTAAGTTACTGATAGAGAGGTCTCTTAGGGATGTGCAACCCTAAGCTACCCCTAGTGAACAATCTAGTGAGGAAAATGTCCCCACCAATGAGCCTACTAAACAAAATACCCAAGAGGTTGAAGCTGAAAATACACATGAAAATGTGCAAGAAACTATCCCTGTTTAATTCTAGCAAAGCAAAGAGGAAATGAAAATTACAAGAAGAAGTCTTTGTTTAGGAAAAGGAAGAGCCAAATCCTATAGTTGTGAGACAAAAGAGAACTAAGAAAAGTCCTGCAACGACTACTCCTACAATAGAGACACCCAAAGGGAAAGTTATGTAAAAAGTTGTGATACAAGAAGAAACGCCCATAAGAAGAAGCCCTAGGATGAGAGGGAAAGTTTCTAAAGATTCTACTTTATCCAAAACATTTATTAAAGGAATCCCTTATGTAAATTGTCTCTGATCACTCTCCTCCCCATCTTGAGATTACAAGCATTCTCAAAAATTCTAATGAGGAATGTAGGGATGAAATCAAAGAAAAACTAGATGATACCCTAGTAGATCAACCATGTAGTTCAAGCTGTAGGGATGAAATAGTTGTTTGGATTATAGATGAAGTAATTGAAAGGTGGGCTGAATTAGTTACCACACAAACAAATCCTGATCCCTTAGATGTCTTAAATAACTACTTATTGATGTCACTCAGTAAACACATCACAAAAATGTTGTAACTTAGTAGATTAACTTATTACTGATCTTTAGGCATTCATAATTGTTAGCATGCATGCAAAAGTAAATAACATGAACATAAGAGACACCAGATTTAACGTGGAAACCCAATATGGAAAAAACCACCAAGTAACTAGTTACTAATTTTCACTCTTCTGAAGTGAGCCCTGTTAGGAGCCAACCGTATTAAAGGTTACAATACACACTGTTAGGTGTGACCCTGTTAGAGGATTTAATCAACTTGTTAAGAGTGGCCTTGCTAGAGGTCTTTAGAATAATTCAACAGAACTGTCACCTTGTTAGAGGATTTAAAAAATGGCTATTAAACCAACTATGTTAAGAGATTTTGAAATCACTACTACAATGGTTAGAAAATAACAATGAATTGACCTGAATAAGATGCAACTGAATTTTTTGATTATAGATCTCTATTCTATACTATTAAATCCTTCTCGATCAAATATAGCTTTGCTTCTCCTCAATGATCTCTGATGATCCTTCAAAATTCACTCTCACAATAATTAGACATCCTTCTCATTCACATTACATCAAATCCATCACTTACACTTAGAATTCACAACTTGACCTCTTATATATACTATTTAGATTATCAAGTTGGTTCATTCACAAGTTACGTTAACCAATAAACCATACACTAGTCAGCTACAAATATTACATTAAATAAATAAGACTTTATTTCACAAAATAAAAAAATCCTTCATTAGCTGACCTTGCTCAATAAGCACTACTTCCTGAAATAATTTCCTTAGTTAACCATCTCAACTCTGTTAACACTGCAAAATCTGCAAAATCCTTTGGCTATCAAGTGGACTCCGTAAGAACTAAATTTCCTTTATTGACCATGAGAGCTCGGTATCTCATATTTTCCTTCGATGATTGAGTGAGATCTATAACAACTAAATTTCTTTGCTTGATGTTGAAAGCTCAGTAACAACTAAATACACAAGGTAAAGCCTGAGAATGCTCAGTAGACACTGTAAACCTTCTTTGCTAACCTTTTGAGCTCAGTAGACTCTTTCTTTTGCCTTGCTGGCCAATTGAGTTTGGTAGAATCTGTCTGATGACTGATATGGCATTTGTGTAACATCAAAGACAACACACAATTGAACAATTGTATCCAACAATCTCCTTCTTTGTCATTGATGGCAACACAACATGTCATAGCAAAATGAAATTTGAAAACAAGTCTTTTCTAACCGAATGCTTCTCCCTCTATGTTTCATTCCATAAAACTCCTCAAATACAATAATCTCCCTTTTTCATAATAATCTCTTCTTCTTACATAAACTCTCTTTTTTCTTGTAAATATCAAAAAGATATAACAATAAACTCTCCCTCTTTAACAACACATGCCAAAGACAACACAACCAAATGAATAGAAATGTACCTTATTGATTGTTTCATATGCAATGTCTTCATTACTTTGCTACATCAACTGATAGATATTCAATTCTATTTATGTTGATGCATCACTAAAACTATATTTTAGTGAGCTTTAGATACAAGAATTCATCCTTAGGTAAAGGCTTTGTGAATATGTCAATAATTTGTTCCTTTGTATGGACATATTCCAATCTAATTTCCTTTTCTTGTACCAATTCTCTAACAAAGTGATACTTTATAGCAATATGCTTGGTTTTTGAATGCATCACTAGATTCTTGGATATGTTAATTGCACTTGTATTGTCACAAAACATAACAATAGGTTCCTTGATTTTTTGCTTCATACTTTACAATGATTGTTTAAACCACACAATATTTGAGTAGTTTACTACTACTGCAACATATTTAGCCTCTTTTGTAGACTGGGATGTACAATTCTACTTTTTACTTATCCAAGAAACCAACCTCTTTCTAAGAAAGAAAGCTCCTCCATTCGTACCCTTTCTATCATCAACATTCCCTGCCCAATCTACATTAATGAACACTTTTAAATCCATATTTCCTCCAATTTTATACCATAATCCATAATCTTCAGTTCCTTTTAAATATCTCATGATCCTTTTGATTGCCATCATGTGATTTTCTTTTGGTTTTGCTGAGAATCTTGCTACAATTCCTATTGCAAGGGCAATGTCTAGTCTTGTGTGCACTACATACTGCAACTTTCCAATCATAGATCTGTACAATGTCTAATCCACTTCCTTTAATTCATCATCCTTGGTAAGTTTCAATCTAATACACATAGGAGTCTGAACTAGTTTGTAGTCTTCCATACCAAACTTTTTTAGTATCTCCTTGATGTATTTAGATTAAGTGATGTAGATGCCATTCTTACTTTGATGAATTTGAAGACCAACAAAGAATTTGATCTCACCAAACATTCACATTTCAAATTCCTTATTCATTTGTTTTGAAAATTCTTTACAAAGATCATCATTTCCTATCAACAAAGTATCATCTACAAATATTTCTACCAAAAAAATCTTATTCTTTGGTCCTTCCTTGATGTACAAGCTACGGTTATCATTAGTTCTTTGAAAACCAATCTGAATAAGATAGTTATGCAGTCTTTCATACCATGCTCTAGGGGCTTCTTTCAGACCATATAATGCTTTATGTAATCTACAAACCATTTCCTTCTTGTCTAGATCAACAAAACCTTTAGGCTATTCAATGTAAATCTCTTCATCAAGTATGCCATTGAGATATGTTGACTTGACATCCATCTGATAAACTTTGAATCCTTTGTATACAGAATATGCAAGTAAGGTTCTAACACCTTCCAATCTTGCAATAGGAGAAAAAGTCTCTCCATAGTCTGCACCTTCTTCTTGAGAGAATCCTTTGCACAGCAGTCTAGCTTTGTTCCTTGACACCTTACCATCTTCATTTAACTTGTTTTTGAATATCCACTTCATTCCAATCACATTTTTGCCTTTAGGTCAAGGTACCAGAGTTCATGTTTTTTTTCTTTCTATCTCTTCTATCTTTTCATTCATAGCTTCAATCCAACTTTCATTTTTTAATGCATCTTTGACATTTCTAGGTTGAAAATCAGCAAATGAACAATGTCTTTCAACTTACTTCTTGTCATTGTTCTTTTAGATTTATCTCTAATGATTTGATCTAGTGCATGATGCTTCTTGACATACTTGGCTAACATAGGATTCTTCCCTTTTGAATGACTTGCATTGTTATCCTTCTATGCTTCAACTTCTAGTTCTGGTTCTAGTTGCTTGGGCTCGATAGCTGTAGATTCGGTAGCTTCTATTTGCAAATTGGGTTCTTGCAACTTGATAGGTATTAGCTTAGTTTGAACTTCCTATAACTCAATTACAAAAGATTTTGGAGTAGAAGATTTCTAATTGACAGGTGTTCCTGGCACTATATCAGGTTCAATGAAAACAAATCTCATGTAGTCTTCAGGTTCCCTTTTGCTTTCTTCTTTAGTTCTTTCTGCAAACTCATCAACTTTTACATGTGCACTTTCTATGACTTTATGAGTAAACAAATTCAAACATCTATATGCTTTACTTTTGCAAGAATATCCCCAAAATATTTCTTCATCGCCCTTTACATCAAATTTACCTTTTCTAGATTCTTTCAAAATGTAACATTTTTTTCCCAATACTCTTAGGTAACTTAATTGGGTTTGTAGTCATACCATAACTCATAGGAGGTTTTGAATGAGTCCTTCTTCAGCTATACTCGGTTCAAGGTATGAACTATAGTGTTGATAGCTTTCTTTCGGTATTTGATAGCAATGCTCTTTTAAATCATTATCGTTCTTGCACAGTCCATGATAGACCTATTCCTTCTTTTAGCTATTGCATTTTGTTCAAGAGTTCCAGCTACTAAAACTTGTCTTTTGATTCCCCTTTCAATGCAAAATTTATTGAACTCATGTGAAATGAAATCACCACCTCTATCTGACCTTAAACATTTTAGTCTTTTACCTATTTCCTTTTCTACTTTGGTCAAATACCATTTGAACTTTTCAAATGCTTTTGATTTCTCTCTTAGGTACATGATAATCATCATTCTTGAGTAATCATCAACAAAAGGAATGAAGAACTTTTTACTAGTATAAATTTCAATGCTAATAGGTCCACACAAATTAGTATGCACAATTTCTAAAATTTCTTTAGACTGATAGTTCTTTCTTTTAAAGCTAGTCTTTCCCATCTTGCCAGTTTGACAATTCTTGCATAGACCAATCTCAGGTTTCTTTATGTTAGGAATGCCTCTTACTTTCTTGAATTTACTTATTTTTACCAAGTTATCAAAGTTCACATGACATAACCTCCTATGCCATAACCAACTTTTTTCAACTTGAGCAATAAAACATGAACATTCACAAAGTTCAAGATAAAATAAGTCACCTTCTATTTGAGTGCCTAATTCAATCAATTTTCCTTTGCCATCTAGCAGTCTTGCTTTTCCATGCATGAATTCCACTTTGAATCCATTATTGAGTAGCTATGCCACACTCAACAAATTTTGTTTTAGTCATTCTACCCAATATGCATTGTCACATACAATTTCTTTAGTTAGAGAGATTCTTCCTTTTCCTTTTATGCAACAAGGTTCATTATTACCAAATCTCACACTACCACCATCATAGTTTTCAAAATGTTCAAACTTAGTTTTATTTTCAGTCATGTAATAAGAATAACCACTAGCTATAATCCATGTATCATTTTTTCTTATATGAGAAATGAGTGACATTTCTTCATCATTATCAGGTTTATCCTTTACAATAATGTAAATAATTTCATCTTCTTCTTCATCATCAGAATCATTAGAATCTTTAGCCATGAAACATGTTTTCTTACCTTTATCCTTGAATGATTTGAAGTCTTTCTTGCCATTGCATGTGTGGCCTTTCTTCTCATCCTTGTTTTTCTTATTTGGGCACCTAGAAGCAATATGTCCAATTTCTTCACAAGAAAAAAAAAATTAGAGGAACCTTACTTTTGTATTTCCCTTTGCCTCTTGAATATTTCCTTGCTAGTAGAGCTTCAACCACCTCAAGATCACTATGTGAACTCTATTCTGATTCTTCATCACTATCTCACTAAGGATCCTTTATCTTCTTGTCTTTTTCCTTGAGTGAAAGCTTGGCTTCAAATGCTAGTTCAATGTTCTTGGGAGCTGGAACATAATTATCATAGTTGTCTAGCTCAAATGTAGTCAATCTTCCAACTATGGCCTCTAAATTTATCTTATGATTTTCTTCACATCTTCTTTCTTGAATTGCAAAGAATCTAATTGCATAAATAGGAAGTAGAGTTCTAAAAACTTAACTTATAACTGTCTCCTCATTGATATCTCCTCCAAATGCTTTGATTACACTAACACTTGCTTTAACTCTTTCAACATATTTTTCTATGTTTTCATCCTCTTTCATCCTCATTTGAACAAATTGTACTCTCAAACTTTTTGCCTTGGTTCTTCTTATGTTATCATCACCTCCATAGATCTCTTTCAGCTTGTTGCACATTTCATTGACAAATAATGCACTAGCAGGTTCTACATATTTTTCATCAAGGTACTTCATCCCTAAATCACCAATAGAAGCCAAATGAAGTCTCATCAATCCCTGTCATGCTAAGAAGTTGTTCCCATTAAGTCTTAGAATTTCCCTCTTGTAAGACATCTTGATCTTTAGCTTAGTTCCTTGAAATATTTTCCTACAGGTAGCAAGAGCTTTGATACCAATTGTTAGGATTATAGATGAAGTAACTAAGAGAGGGGGGTGAATTAGTCACCACACAAACAAATTATAATCCCTTAGACATCTTAAATAACTAGTCACTATTGTCACTCGGTAAACACATCACAAAAATGTTGTAACTTGGTAGATTAACTTGTTACTAATCTTTAGGCATTCATAATTGTTAGCATGCATGCAAAAGTAAATAACATGAACACAACAGACACCAGATTTAATGTAGAAACCAAATATGAGAAAAACCACCGAGTAACTAGCTACCAATTTTCACTCTTCTAAAGTGAGCCCTATTAGGAGCCAACCCTGTTAATGCTTACAATACACACTGTTAGGTGTGACCCTATTAGAAGATTTAATCACCCTGTTAAGAGTGGCCTTGCTAGAGGTATTTAGAACAATTCAACTCAACTATCACCTTCTTAGAGAATTTACAAAATGGTTGTTAAATCAACTCTATTAAGAGATTTTGAAATCACTGTTGTAATGGTTAGAAAGTAACAATGAACTGACTTGAATAAGATGCAACTAAATTTTTTGATTAAAGATCTCTATTCTTCACTATTAGATCCTTCTTGATCAAATATAGCTTTTCTACTCCTCAATGATCTCTGATCATCCTTCAACATTTGCTCTCACAATAATTGAATCTCCTTCTCATTCACATTACATCAATTCCATCAGTTACACTTAGAATTTGCAACTTGACCTCTTATATATACCATTCAGATTATCAAGTTGGCTAATTCACAAGTTACATTTACCAATAAACCATACATCAATCGGCTACAAATATTACATTAAAAAAATAAGACTTTATTTAACAAAATAATGAAATCCTTCATTGGCTGACCCTGCTCAGTAAGCACTACTTCTAGAAATAATTTCTCGAATTAACCATCTCAACTTGGTTAACACTCCAAAATCTACAAAATCCTTTGGCTACCGAGTGAACTTGGTAAGAACTGAATTTCCTTCACTGACCATTAGAGCTCCGTAGATTTTGTCTCTACCATATTTTCCTTTGATGACTGAGTGAGATCGGTAACAAGTGAATTTCCTTGCTTGACCTTGAAAGCTGAGTAATAATTGAATACATAAGGTAAATCCTAAGAACACTCGGTAGACACTATAAACCTTCTTTGCTAACCTTCTGAGCTCAGTAGACTATCTTTTTCCTTGCTGACCAACTGAGCTTGGTAGACTCTATTTGATAACTGATATGACATTTGTGTAACATCAAAGACAACACACAATTGAACAATTGTATCCAACAATAGTTCTTAAGAAATTTGATCCAAATACTACCTTAGCTCCCAATAAATCAACATGAATTACTAGTTTTGTAGAACATTTATGGAAGGAACATAGAAAGAGGAAAATAAATCATGAAAAAGATAGCAATTCTATTACACTATAGAAACTTCTTTTTCATTTTTTTGAATAGCATCTATTTGTTGAGGACTTGTGGGAAGAAGAGAAGAAAAAGATGAATAAAATCATAGCATCTCAAGGTGAAGAAATTGTAGATTTAAAGGAATAATTAGCAAGTCAAAAGCAACAAATGGATCATGCCCTCAAGTTGGTTGATCAGGAACTTTCTTATAGACCATCACCAAGAGTTTATGCTCTCTATTTAAAAGAAAAATTTCTTTTGTTTAAACTAATGTTAACTCTTAAGGAAATTAATGCAGAGTTCAAATCAGCACGAGGATTTTATGGACTGTATCGGACTCTGCCACCTTGGCAGCAGAACTTGCTTTATGAATTATATGTTCATAATTTTGTTGTCCCTTAAGAGACTCAATGGAACCCCTTGCTCTATATAGGGGATATACATTTAAGAGCCTTCATATTTTGCATGTCTAATGAAGAAAACTATGATAGGCAACTGAATAATTACAGAGATGAGGAAAGGACAAAACCCTTGCCTTTAAGAGCCAAGAGTAGCAAGCCAGATGAAGTTCTTAGGGATCGGTTCATATTAACTTTTGGAAAGAATAATCCAGAAGTAAGGGATAGGATCTTTGCTGCCAGAGATAAAGTTTATGCTAATTATGAGAATTTTCCCTACTTTTCTTTCCAAAGAGCTATGACTAGTGCTAGGAGTAGATGGGCCAAATTGCTTGAATCACTTGAAAAGTTAGAAAAACATAGTCCCATCAACTTGGAGGTAGCACTTCACAAGGTTCCAAAGTATCTAGAGTTAGGGAAGTCGGCTAGACCAGAGTTGTGGTGTCACTTAAGTAGGCCAGACCAGAGTTGTGGTATCCCATAACTGTATAGACTCCAATACTCCTATGGCCTTTATATGACATTAATACTGATAAACTCAATAAGCTATAGGAAGATCACAAAAGAGAAGTATGAGAGAGAACAAAAGGATTTTACTATACCTTCAAGAGTAGTAGGAAAGGAAGAACTGAGATTGGAGAGTTCAAGTCATTAACAAGAAAGTGCAATGCTTGAGGACAAGCATTAGTTTAGTAGGGGGCAGATGATAAGGCTAGATATTTCTTTTATATCATGATAGTTTTTAAACACTTTGTTGATACTCTATTTTATCTTTGTCAAAAAATTTGTGGACCTATGTTACTGAACCTATGATAAACCTATGGGTAGATACTATTCCATCTTTTGCTAGTATTATATATATTATGCAGTATTTCATATAGTTATCAAAATATATGTTATTATATTTGAATTTAATTTAATAAATGTTTATTTGCAAAAATATCTCTACATTATAACTAACCTATAAGCAATGAAGCTAAAAGATGATTGGAAGAATTCAAAGATGAGTGCCAACAACATTCAAGGAGAAGAGAATGCTAAGGAGTAGCCACAATGGGGGAAAGTTGTAATGGATCCAAAAGGCACATGAAGGAACTATGAAGACTTATTTTATTCTCTACATTTATTCTTATAGCAAGTGGATGCTCAGACTTTATTATTCCTATGTTAGGCCATTATTTCTTCTTCCCGCCTTGAGTTATTATTTTCCTTTTTTCTCTCATGTAGATTTAAAGCTAGGTTATTTACTTTTCTATTATGGGAACAAGTGTTGATATCCTATATATAGGAATTGACCCAAGTGTGTTAGTTTAGCCAGTTAGAAGAAAGAGTTTATTAGAATAGACAATTAACTTTTATAGTGAATTGTGTTTTTATAATTCTATGTGTTGTGTAATGAATTTCTGAAATGTAATGAAATAGTTTTTGGCTTCTATTTTGTGTTAGTAGTTTAGTGAAGCTAACCAAGGGGGCCCACTTGGAAGGTGGATTAGATTAGGATAGAATATATTTATTTCCAAGTATTCTTAGTATTATAAGTAGAAGTTGTAAGTTCCTTCCTGTAGCATCGTACTTCATGAATGTTCCTACAACATATGTGAGAACGGTTGTAGTGGATGAACGGAGTTGGAATATTTGTTAACATTTCATTGTATTTATAGTATTCATAGAGTTAGGTTCATTAGCTTCCTATAGCAATATTATAAGTTCTTTTTCTAGCATTTTACTTTCTTGCAGCATAAGCTTAGTGACTCATTAAGAGACCTAGTGCACATATTGTGCCAACCATTTCAAGTATACATCCCTGGGTTGACAAGATCAAATGCACCTCATAGTGGGAAAAATAGTCCTTAGTTTGAATATATTATTCCTAAGCATGGCCTAGAGCATGACTATGATACACCTATTGTGAGGTGGACCAGTGGGTATCTCTAAAATTACAACCATAATTTCTAATCATATTACTTTTTAAATTTTTGGACAAGATTATCATTTTGAAGCTAATTTCTCTATATCATTGTCTTGATAGTCCTTTCAGACATACATCTAGCATTTAAAAAAATAAAATTGATGTACTTAACCAAATGGAAAATGAATTGCATATTATTGTTCTACACTTGATTCTATACACTTTTAAAAATAAAGTGTTCATTATAGATTTTTTTTTTTGCAAGTTATGCTCATCATAAAAAAAGGTACAATAGTTTCAAGACAAAATCACTTCAAAAAATCATAGAAAAAGGGTACTCATCAAAATATTATGAGAAAATACACAAGTTCTAGATCTCACTCTTACCTATTATTCTATAAAATGGTTTTTCAAAATAATATATATAACTACATAGTTTGTGGAGTGCATGGAAAAATATATGTTATGTTTTCAACAAAAAATAAGAACATTCTTTTGTACACATGTGGTTTGAATCTCTTAATCTTATCCATTTTTAAAAAACCTTAGTAATTTAGAAACTAGATTCAAAGTAATACAATTTTTTGTTTTACACATTTTCACATTTTGAGTCCATGACCCTGAAATGGGTCTTGCAGGATTAGGTTGACCTAATTTAGAAAAAAGGTGTCCACTTATACCCCCCTTTTTGGAGACCATCTCGGTGCACAAACCCATGTATTCAGGCTTGCTAACTAGAGTTCACTACTCAATACAAAATGGGATACAACCCAATGAAGAAAGGCTCAATATCCTCAAAAGAACAAATACAATTATTATAATATATAAAACTATCTACAATAACATATAAAAATTTCTTCTTATAATTCAATGTAAGAATAATAGATAGATATGATGCCCTTTTAATTGCTAATTACTCACTAATTATGTTCTTTAGAAACCAATAACTCAAATCTATAATACATGCACAAAACACGCACATCTAACTTACACACCTCTATAAAAGAAAATATTATTAAAAAAATTAATTCACCCATATTATACTTTCACAAATGTTAATTCAATTGTGTAATGTTAGCATAAAATATTTCTTAGGATATGCAAACCATTTTTTGCTTACCCACCAAAATTAAAATTGCTATAGCAAATCAAGTAAAGATAACCATAACTTTGACCTTATATATTTCATCTAAATCAATTTTAATAATCTTTGGCCATCAAAAATGTTTTACCATGTTGTGTAGTTAGATCTTTCATCTACTAGAGTGTGTTTTAGCCATCAAACTTGAAGACTATCACTCAAAAGCATATAAATTCTACAAACCATAAGATATTTCTTTTAAGCTTTAGAATTATCAAGAATATACCTTAAAAGATATTTCTCTAGATGCACACTAAAAGCTATAAACATTGTAGCCTCAATGGATTTAAAGACTATCTACACTGAGAGAATGCTTTATATTTTCTTGAGTATTTAACCAAAAATTAATTTTATTAATGATTTGATTATTCACTGAGTTGCACACATGAAAGTAAAATCTAAACATGATATTGTTGTCATCAATGACAACACTCATGTTTATACTAAGTGTCTGTTTCCATCTTTCTAATATGATATATCTATAAAAAGGCATGTATGCTATTAGATATGTCTGGTCTTACCCCCACTTGCTACACTCAGTTAAAACTTTTGTAGGATTTCTCAGTAAATAATTATTTCTTGAAACATGTTCATGAGATCACTTTTCTAGTGTTATTTTATCAAATAGTTCTTATATTTACATATGTATGTATGGTTTAACATACAAACACACGTGTTTGTGTGTGTGTGTCTACACATGCCCACATGCATGTACGTGTGTGTGTGTGTGTGTGTGTGTGTGTGTGTGTGTGTGTGTGTGTGTGTGTGTGTGTGTGTGTGTGTGTGTGTGTGTGTGTGTGTGTGTGTGTGTGTGTGTGTGTGTGTGTGCACGCATGCGGGCGCACACACACACACACATCTATATTTATATTTATATGTTTGTATTTATGTGCATGTATACATACATATATCCCTTTGGGATTTACAACATGGCTTAACAAGCTTATATGGGATCCTTAACTAAGATGGTAATAGTTTCTCTAATAATTGAATCTTTTAAGGAAAAGGACTAGCTCAACTCCCTATCAATGTTATTAGAGTGAGATCATAGGTTCGAATCTCCTCTAGTAAATCTAACGGGGAGATTGTGGTTATGTGTCCAATATATCCCCTCAAAACTCATAACATGGCTTTAGAACCTCCTCTAACATCCTTAGCTATAGTGATTTTATAAGTGGTTAATATTTGTCAATTTGCTAATAGTAGAAATTTGATAATCAAAATTTCATCATAAGTGTATTATTTAACGAGATCTATATTTCCATATTTTAAAAAAAAACTAACCTTATTAAAATCAACAAATAATTTATTTTCTCATAAAATTTAATCAAAATTTTTGTCTAAATTCTTAATACATGATTAGATTAGATTCAAGTATAAATTTTATAATTTTTTGTAAAGA
The DNA here is from genome assembly GCA_028749045.1 of Cupressus sempervirens. Taxonomy (NCBI): domain Eukaryota; kingdom Viridiplantae; phylum Streptophyta; class Pinopsida; order Cupressales; family Cupressaceae; genus Cupressus; species Cupressus sempervirens. The sequence goes on from CM053790.1 coordinate 689,148,533, forward strand.
TGCAAATTAATTCACCAATAACATATCATAATTATTCGTTAATTTATACAATCATATCACCAATCTTTAGTTTCAACTACTAACTTAAAATATAATCTAAAAGTCCTTGTTATATTACATGAGGTAAAATGTAATTATAATTTTTAAAGTTTGTAACATAGGTGAACGTATGCATACAATGCAAGGTATGATAGAACTATAATGCAAATGAAGGAAATCTAACTACTACATCAAGAAAGGAAATGTGATATGAAAAGTTCACAAAAATGTAGAATATTAAATGGTAAGAAATACTAGGATAGATCACTCACCAAATTCTCCATACATGTAGGAAGATCGAAGACCTTAAAACTAAGGAAACCAAATTAGTAAAATGTAAGGTACCAATTCATGATACTCACAATGCAAGGTCTTGGAATTAAGTCTTCCTTTGCTTAAAAAGAGTGATAGATGTTAGGAAATAGATGAATATAATCTATTAAATGAGATTCTAAGACTAGATATAAGAATGTTTGTGCCTAAAAAATAAGTGATAAAGGAATGTTTCAAGGTTGAATTTTCTGTGGGAGTCAACAGATGACCTAATGTTTGTGCTTTATAGCCTATACCAAAAAAATGTGAAATGGTTAGTTCTTTTTTTGTGTTATGGGTGTAGGTCATTTTTTTGGTAGGTTGATTTTATATAGACATGTTGACTTAGGCATAGGTTGACTTTGAACTATACCTGATTGATCCTAAATCAAAAATCTATTTTCAATCTAATAGATCTTCTACTAATCTTTCTAAATCTCCAACTAAAAATGTACATCTTAACTATAGGGTATAGGTCAACTTTGACCTGTACATGAGAGTATCAAAATCCAAAATAGTAAACTGAATTTATGAAGTTCTTCAAAATGATTCCTTAGATTTGCAACTGTATCTTCTTTCAACCCTAGGCATGCATGCGAGAGAGGAAAGGAATTTTAGGGGTAGGGATTTATAGGAATCACCCTTGAATTAAAATGAAGATATTATAGAATGAAATAAATATTAAATATAACAATGAAACAAAGATTAAATGTGGGTCTCCTCCTTTCATGGAGAATTCTGTTTTCTCTAATGAAGAAAGAAGCTAGATTTATGGAAGGAAATTCATAAACTCTTGAATGGTGCATTAATGGATGAATGAATGGAATTCAATTCTTTCTTATTTTTATGAGATCTATGAATTCTTCTACTTAATATATTGAGATTAATTTCTTGATTTTATGTGTTTACTTGCAATTGACCAATTGAGTGTATGATAAAATGAAGGGAGAAGAGCCCCTTTTATAATAATTCTAGGCTTCAGAAGAGGGCTCATTGCATTGGGTGAGAAAAAGGTGAAAAACATTTAAATGGACCCCAAAATCTCACATGTTAACTACATCAAGTATAGGTAAACCTCAATATATACTAGTATAAGTTTCAATTTGGCATCTATATCCAAGAATGTCTACTAAATGGGAAGATCTTAGATAACTTGGGTGCAAAAGTGTTTCAAATAGAAACAAACCAAGAAAGTAAAAATATGTGATTCTTTTGTGGAATGGGTGGATAAATAAGAAGTAGCACATATAAATTAGATCCAACACTAATTTTTGTGTAAGATTGAAGGATGAAAGAGCACCTAGATTTAAATTATGTATCCAATTAAATTCTATATGAGGTCCTAATGTAAGAAATGCAATGAGAAGTGCTAAAATAGTCCTAAAAGGTGTATAACTGTAAGTGATTACATTTTAAGGTGGTAGAATATTGATGGTGGCTAAAATTTCTAAAAGAATAAATGAAAATACAATGGATCAATCCTAATAAAGGAGATCATAAAACCCTAATAGGGAAACCCTAAGAGATAAATGAAATTTTATAATTAATATTTAATTATTAAATGGAAATGCATGTGCATAAAGTGAAATCTTAAATAGGGAGTAAAGATTGATTAATAACTAAAGTGAAATTAATCCTTTACTCTAACACCTCCTTAAGATGAGCAACAATGTAACTACAAATAACGCAGAAGAAGAAAGGAATCTACAATGCTGAAAGCATAAATGGGTCTTGGCAACATCACTTGATGAGGTACCTAGCACAACCAAATCTCTAAAACATGGAGAAATAGGAAAAAACCATGTGGGAAAAACCCTAGTCCAAAAAGAGATATAAGAAGCTAAAGAATAGAAAAGAAGGAAGGAATGACTCATCACTAAGACCCCCTAAGGAAAAATTCATTCACCCCATGGATAGAATGTCATTGAGGATATTGTGGGGATACAAAAGGTTTAGTGAATATTTCTACATCCTACCCAACAGTGGGAATGTACTCCAAGCTAAGAGAGCTATCCTGAATTAGATGCTTGATGAAGTGCATGTGAAGCCCAATGTGCTTGGTCATCTAATGCTCAGTTGGGTTGTGATAAATGTGTATAGCACTTTAAATGTTATACCAAACAAAGATCAAACTATTACAAGAAAATGCAAGCTCTGTCATCAACTATCGAATCCATAAAACCTTGGTAGCTAGCAGAGCTTCCATATATTCTACCTCTATAGATGATAATGTGTGAGCATATTGAATTTTACACAAAGATGATGTGATAGGACAAGAACCAAGATAGAAACAAAATCCATAAGTAGACTTTCAATCATCAATATCACTAGCCCAATATGAGTCTATATAACAAAGAATGTGAGGATCATTTGATGTGTAGTGAATTCCATAACATGTAGTACCCAATATATACCTCAAGATATGTTTAGAATCTTGCCAATTATACTCTTGTGGATAATGTGAAAATTTGGAGACAAGGGAAACTAAAAAGGATATATTAGGATGCATGTATGTTAAGTACCAAAAACTACCCACAAGATATTTATATAAAGTGAAATCCACTATAGGAGTAGTACAAGTGCTAGATAAAATAACACTCGACTAAAATGGTGTGGGATTAGGCTTGCAATCAAGCATGTTGAATCTCTAAAGCATATTAAGATAATACTTTAGGTGGATTATGGCTATCCCATTCAAAGACTAAACAACATATAGGTCCAAAAAATAATGTAGAAGTCTAAGGTCCATCATCTCAAAGTGCTCCCTCAAAGCTCGTTGAAGACTCTAAATCATAAATGATGAGCTTCTTGTAATGATGAGATCATATACATATAGAATAAGTATCAATAAGTTAGCCCCATGACATTGAATGTACACTGTAGGATCAAAATGACACTGAGTGAAATGTGAAGCAAGCAAGAAGGAATCCATGTTCTCATACCAAGCCCAAGGGGATTTTTTGACACCATATAAAGACCTTTGAAGCTTGCATACCATAGAAGAGTCCTACACAAAATGATGAGGCTGATCCATATAGATCTCCTCATGTAAGTCTCAATGCAAAAAGACACTCTTCACATCCATTTGAAATATTCTCCATCCTTGAGAAGCTGCAAGAGAGAGTACAAGGTGAATAGAATTAATCTAGTTGACAGAAAAAAGTTCTCAAATTAATCAATACCCTCAGCCTTTGAAAATCCCTTTGCAACAATACATGCCTTGTACATATCAATGGAACCATTTGCAACATACTCAACATGATACACCTACTAGCACTGAACCAATTTTCTTCCTTTTGGAAGAGGACAAAGATCTCAAATGTGGCTCTTTGTCAAAGAAGAGTACTCCTCATCCATAGCCCCATCCCACACTACGTTTCCTTTCACCCATGAAAAACTCTATGGAACATCTCAATGACATGAATCAATAGTCCAATACCAGATGTCTTAGCACGAGTGTGATGAGAATTTGAAGGATCTTGTGCCATAGGTCTAGCTACATTAGTAGTATCATGAGCCCACTTAGGCATGTCCTAAACATCAAGTGGAGGTGGTGAAGGGGAATCAACATCAAGATCTTCCTTAGAGGATACATAATCCTATATAGGCGAAGAGGAAATGCTAAGTAGTGAGCAAGAAGTTGGTGATGGAGGCTCCATATGAGGATAATGTTCATCAAACTAGACATCTTACTAAAAAAAGACCTCTCTAGAATCAAGATTAAACAACCTATATTCCTTCACATCCTCTCAATAGACAATAAAGATGAGTGATCATCTTTTCCTCTTTGTTGCATTCCTCTAAGCATCTTAAATGAATGCCCAAGCCTCACTACAAGAAATGCAAAATGTAAAAACATCAGGCTTGAAATGAGTCCAAGCCTCCTAAGGGGTCAAATGTCACAATTCCTTATGAGCCATCCAATTCTAAATATAGTTGGCATAATTGATAGCCTCATCCTAAAATGAAGAACTCATATCTTGATACTATATCATACAATTGGCCATCTCCTGTAATGTCTTTTTCTTTCTCTTTGCAACCCCATTTTGTTCAAGGTTACGGGGAATTATGAATTGGTGTTGTAAACCATGCTCAACACAAAAATATGTGATAGAATAATTCACATATTCTCTTCCATTGTTAGTGTGTATATTCTTAATAGTAAGGCTAAACAACATCTCCAAAAATATCTTAAAGATTCAAAATGAATCAAAGACATCAAACTTGTACATCAAAAAGTACACCCATGTGCATCTACAAAAGTCATCTATGAAGGTAAGAACATATTGAATAGCTACAAAAGATGTAGAGGGGAATGACATGATAACATTGTGCATCAAGTTCAATGATTCATTAACATGTGTGGATCTACCCACTAGAAATGGATCTTTCTGATGTTTTCCAAGTGCACAACCTTCACAAACATTGTCAGTCCAAGAGATATGAGGTATCCCTATCACTAGCTCCTATGTACTCATCTACTATAGATATTTTTAGTTGACATGGCCAAAAAGATCATGCAAAATCTTTCTCACTATGTTTGCATGAGGAATAAGTGAAATACATGTATAATCGAAGCTCTCAAAGCCATCAAACTGATATAAGTGAGACTGAAGATCAACAGTCCAAGTACAAACAACCAAGTTAGGATCATTGAGATCATAAATAACCACATTGTATGGTGAGAACTCAACTATCTTACTAGAGCTAGAATGAAAAATCTGAAAGAGAAACAAGAGGTTCGTAGAAATGGCCAAAACAAAGAGAACATCTTATAGGGAACCACCCTCTAAATAGATAGTTCCTAAACCTAAAATTGAAAGTTGTGCATAGTCACCAACTATAATATGTGTAGTAACACTCTGAGCAAGTAAGGTAACCAAATTAGGTGAGTGTGTCATATGGTGGGAAGCACCTCAATCATGAATCTAAATAGTTGATGAGGACAATGCTCATGTAGAAAGTACACATCGTTTCCTTGAAGGAGGTGGTGGTGGCTTTGTAGAAGTAATTTACTATGTTTTTTAATGGTCTTCTATAAAGACTCAAGACATTTATAATGCCTATAAACTAGATGTCCTTCCTTGCCACAAAAATTGCAAGGAATTATTGTAAACTTCTTAGTCTTGGAGGAAGACTCACAGGACCTAGAAGGTTTACCCTTCATTATTTATTTTTGTGCATCTAATCTAAAAGAAGGCTTGGGGGAACTCTTACTTCTTGTTTTATCTAATTTGGGCTTTATTTTTTGCTTCAACTTCCCTATAGATTCTCGAGGAACCAATGTTTGGTTCTTTAGTCCTATGAGAGAGTCCAACTATGACATCTTGTCTTTCTCTCTAGCCAATTGATTACAAAATACCTTAAATATGGGCATGGTAAATCTAGGACCCAAAACATCCATAATGGAATGGAAGGTAGAAGAGAAAATCAAAAAGTTTCCTTGAAGCTTTGATAGTATCAGATAAATGCATTCGTTATCGATCTTTACTTTTCCTCAATCATGTAACAAAGATATATGTTGTTTAAACCTAATTAGGAAGTCCTCAATAGGGAAAAATCAATTTGCTACAAGTGATGAAAGCTTTGCCTCAATCTGGAGTGCCCTAAACTCATTGATGGTACCAAACAAGTCCTTGAACTTGGCCCACATTTCTCAAGGGGAATTTGACCCATCAAGGTGAAACTGCAAGTTGTCTAAAACATTCAAAGAAATCAAACCCAAGACTTCATTCATTTTATTCATGTGCCCCATTACCTAAAAAGGCCTTTGTAAAATTATTTGTACTTCATCTAAACAAGACCACAAACCCTTTGAATGGAGAATCCATGTCATAGAAGATGTTCATGTATTATAGTTATGTCACTTTGGAGGAACTAGACAAGAAGAGGTCTCAAGCATTTTTTTAGAAGGTGTTTGATTTTTTTAAAATAGTTTTGGTTAACTGATGTAAATTATAGAAAATATAATATAAAACACCCCTAAAAATGCAAAACAATGAACCCCAGATGCCAAAAAGTATGTGTACACAAGAAAAGAGTAAAGAAGACTGCAGCTTGAGAATCACGTGTAGCTTTGAAAAATACTAATGAAATAATACAGAATTTGTAAAGTTCTTGAGAAGATATTTCTAGTGCTTCTTGGATTGAAAAATAGAGCTAAAATGAGCAATTTTCACCTCCCAAAGTGCAGAAAGAATTACCTTCCTTTGACTTAAAAATAGGTACCAATCTAGAAAACAATCTAAAAAATACTTGTCCAATCATGTCTATCTTAGAATCTACTTTTTGACAATATTTTGTTTGCCCAAAAATGCTTCTGTGTGCTAAAGTTATAGCCAAAAAACCACCAAGTACCCTGAATTTGCAAAACAATTTGTGGAAAAAATAATTCGGAGCTTAAACATTATTTCTTGGATTCCCCACATGACTGTAGGAGGACTAGATGGAGTGGGACTGGTGCTTAGGCAATGTAATGGGATGGGCTAGAGAGAGCTAGGTGGAGTTGTAGAACGCGAGAGGAGAAAAGGTTGCATGGTCAAGAATCACTACCATTGGTGGCAGTGTGGTGGTGTAGTTGTGGTGGTAAAGTTTACAAGGGATGTGTAAAAAAATATTTAATGATTTTTTAAAAATTTCACATCTCGATTTGTATGCCAAGGGTTGTACAACCCTAGTAGACTTTTTTTTCCTTAGAATACAATGTTGATCAAAATATGTATGTTATATATGGAAATAGGGGTTTCAATGTCCTTTGAATTTTAGATACCCCTTATTTACACAAAAATACCTAAAAACAATGAGATCTATTTTGTCAAACCCTTGTTCATCTTTTTCTCTGAAATAAGAACAAGCTACAACATATGTGGTTCTAGTATCATGATGGATTTGATGAGAACAAATCCATAGATCTAGTAGAACACCTGCATGCATGATCCTGTCATAGAGAATAAAAAGATATGAGAAGGCAAGGGTTTCACTCTAAAAATATGAAAGAATATATTATTAGACTTAAAGAGTGAATGAAAATACAATGTATCAATCCTAATAAAGTAGATCATAAAACCCTAATAGGGAAATTGTAAGAGGTAAATGACATTTAATAATTAAATTTGAAATAAATGTGCATAAAGTGAAATGTTAAGTAGGGAGTAAAGGTAAGTTAATAAATCAAATTAAATTAATCCTTTACTCCAATAGATACTAATAGAAAACAATGGTCTTAAAGAAAATTTTGACCTTATATAAATTATAAAATATATGTAGACCTATTTCACAAAAAAAATTATGATTATTAGATTATATTTTAAAATAATGGTAGCATCTAAATGTTATATTCTACCCCTTAAACCCTTCAATGCTTTTCACCTCCAAACCTCTAATTTTCCACAAGAATTCTATCTTATAAGTTAAATGATTCATCATACTAATTAATGCATTTTCTTTTTCCTTCTTTAACACTTGTCTATATATATTTTTTAAAGTATGATTGAAAATAAAATCATGAATAATGCTATTTTATTTTTATAAAGGTACATATTCATCAATGTAAGCTAAATATTTTTTCTAAAAGAAGAAATATTCTTCAAGACTTTATTTCTTTCTTAGGGGGGTTCTTAAAGTAATGCCTACTTAATTGTGATGGTAGTGGTTTCTTGAACTAATTAATATTTTTGAAAATGGTTTCTTTATTCAAATGTTAAATTCACAAATTTCAATATAAATCAATGAAAGATAGTCATTATCGTCTAATACAATAAATATATTACGTTGGACTATTATAAACATATATTTGTTGCTAGTCTTTGATTATAAGAAAAATATCAAAAATAATCTAGAAATGATAAGATCAATTGAAACCACACACATACAATAATACATATTTAGATATCTAACATATTGCATTATTTGATGTCCATATTGCACTGTGGTGGTGTAGTTGTGGCAGTAAAGTTTACAAGGGATGTGTAAAAAAATATTTAATGATTTTTTAAAATTTTCACATCTCGATTTGTATGCCAAGGGTTGTATGACCCTAGTAGATTTTTTTTTCCTTAGAATACAATGTTGATCAAAATATGTGTGTTATATATGGAAATAGGGGTTTCAATGTCCTTTGAATTTTAGATACCCCTTATTTACACAAAAATACCTAAAAACAATGAGATCTATTTTGTCAAACTTTTGTTCATCTTTTTCTCCAAAATAAGAACAAGCTACGATAGATTCAGTTCTAGTACCATGATGGATTTGATGAGAATAAATCCACAAATCTACTAGAACACCTACATGGAAGACCTTGTCATAGAGAATAAAAATATATGAGAAGGCAAGGGTTTGGCTTTGAAAATGTGATAGAATATATTATTAGATTTAAAGAGTGAATGGAAATACAATGGATCAATCCTAATAAAGGAGATCATAAAATTCGACTAGGGAAACTGTAAGACGTAAATCACATTTAATAATTAATATTTAATTATTAAATAGAAATGCATGTGCATAAAGTGAAATCTTAAGTAGGGAGTAAAGGTAACTTAATAAATCAAATTAAGTTAATCCTTTACTCTAATTGATATTAATAGAAAACAATGGTCTTAAAAAAATCTTTGGCCCTATATAAATTATAAAATATATGTAGACCTATTTCACAAAAAACAATTACGATTTTTAGATTATATTTTAAAATATTTCCACCTCCAAACCTCTAATTTTCCACAAGAATTCTATTTTTTAAGTTAAATGATTCATCATACTAATTAATGTATTTTCTTTTTCCTTTTTCAATACTTGTATATATATATTTTTTAAAGTATGATTGAAAAACAAAATCATCAATAATGATATTTTATTTTTAACAAGGTACATATTCATCAATATAAACTAAATATTTTTTCTAAAAGAATAAATATTCTTCAAGATTTTATTTCTTTTTTAGGGGTGTTCTCAGAGTAATACCTACTTAATTGTGATGGTAGTGTTTTCTTGAACTAATTAATATTTTGTAAAATAGTTTCTTTATTCAAATGTTAAATTCACAAATTTCAATATAAATCAATGAAAGATAGTCATTATCATATCATACAATAAATATCTTACATTGGACTATTACAAACATATATTTGTTGCTAGTCTTTGATTATAAGAAAAATATCAAAAATAATCTAGAAATGATAAGATCAATTGAAACTACACACAACTATACAATAATACATATTTAGATATCTAACATATTGCATTATTTGATGTCCATATGAAATTTACACTCAAATCCTTACCCTCTTTCTATTGATAAAAAATAGAGTCATAAAACTCTTTCCTTAGGAGCAACTCATAAAAATTAGTTATTGAAAATATTCTATTATATACTATTTATTAACTTATTATTTCTATTTATAAATAGAAATAATTTTCCCACAAATTTGATAGAAAGAACATTCGCTCTATCCTATTCTCTCTTTCTAGATAAACTTTTAACTTGCAAGAATAAAGGAAATTAAAAATTGAAGTCCATAGTTATTGAAAGTATTCTATTAACATTCACATGTTACTTGTTAAAATTCCTTCAGTCGTATGTGATAAAATACGTTATGATTGAATTTTTTTATTAGTGAAAGAAATTAATCACATTACAAATAGAGTTTGATAGAAAGAACATTTGCTTTATCCTATTCTCTCTTTCTAGATAAACTTTTAATTAAAAATTGAAGTCCATAGTTATTGAAAGTGTTCTATAAATGGAACAGATATAGGAAGAGGAAAAAAGTTTTTTCACTCTGCTAGGGTTTCTTGCTTCATGCGATGTTTCAATTTTTTGTGTATGGCTTTTCAACTAAACTTCCCTCTATTAGCTCCACTTGTCACACCGCATTTACTACGAGATTTTTTTAGGCTAGGTTATAATGGCTTCGGCTAGCTGTGAACCAAGTGTTTCTAGTGTTCACACTATTGCTTCGGTCTTCCATGGCGCCTCCTTTGACCAAATGTCTATGCAAGTTTGTCTCGAAGGTTTTTCATGAGGTAATCCTAACATTATCCTTCCTTTGAAAGAAGTTGATGCTGCATGTGATTGGTTAGAACAACACACCTTGATAGGTTTTTTTTGGGTAGGACTCCCCCTAAAGCTATTCTCTGAGAATGGGTTAAGAAGAGTTGGACTCCTCATGGAGTCCGCCTTGACGTTGTGCAAAACCTTACCAAAGATTCTTTTTTATTTTTCTTCACTAACCCCTCGTAGATTTTTTTTATTTCATTTCACTAACCTGTCATAGGTAGATGCGATCTTTAACCATAGACCATGGTCTATGCATTCTTCCTTGCTTGTTTTTCAAAAATGGTCATGAGACTTCATAGTCTTGAATGATAAAAATCTTAGGGTTCCTGTATGGGTCGAGTTCCTTGGTTTACCCCTTCCTTGTCGGCCTTTCATTGAGTCCATTGCCAAAGCCCTTGACAAAGTTCTCACCAAGAGCCTAAGAAATCCTTCAATATACACCTGCAATGACACATTTGCATAGAGGTGGATCTTTCGAAGGATCTCAAGGATTCTATGAAAATTCAGATTGGGACTACAACCTTCTCTCAAAAGGTTCTTTACTTGAACCTCCCCAACACCTATTATAAGTGCTAGTCTATAGAACACAAGATCAAGGACTGCCCTCTGGCTAAGCCTAGGGTCAAGCCCATGCCTAAAGAGGCACCTATCAAATAGGTTGAAGGGAAAAATTAAGAATGGGTCACTACTGGGCATAAGGGCAAGGCTCCCTCAAATTCCTTGCCCCCCAAATAGTCCTATTCTGTGGTCACCATAGTTCCTCTTGTCCCTATAGGAGCATCAATTCTAGCTAGCATAGTAACGCAAGTGGCAGACAAAAGAATGGCTTCCAAAATTTTGCAAGTTTTAAACCCTACTGGCTTGTAGGGAATCAACGTAGCCACCAGAGTTTCTGCCTTGGCTGGGGTATGAACTCCTCTTGCTACCTCTTCCATAGCACCACTAGTGCCATGGCATTCTTGCAGTCCTCTTGGACATGTGGAGATACCAAAGGTGAAGCATCAGGCTATAAGTCTAGAGGGTTTTCTATTTGACTTCAACCATGATTCTACCTTCTTGTAGAATAGATACTCCTCTCTTGAGGATGAAGATGATATGGAAGAGTTCTCATGAACTTCCTTTCATGGAATGTTTGAGTTCTCATAGACCTCCCTAGAAAGTACTATGTTCGGGATGTCTATCATAGACTTGGTAATTTAGATTTTCTCTATTTGCAAGAAGTTAAAATTTTTGGTTTCATGCTTGCTTTGGCATGCCGCATAATTTGGCAGGGTGGCGTGATGTTTTCTTCCCAGTACAAAGTTGGTTGAGGTAGTGTAATTACTCTCCTATCACCTTGCCTTCATTATGTTTTTATTTTGCATGATTTTGACTCGACGCATAGAATTACTTGGCTTTTTCTTTCCATTAACAATCATTCTTTTGGAGTCATTAATGTTTATGCTTCCAATGATGTTGTGGAAAGATCCCAGATGTGGGTTTGGTTGGCTAACAACTTGCCTCCAGCTACTTAGGTTATGTGTGGGGACTTTAATATGTTTGAAGTGGCCTCTGACAAAGATGGCATTCTGCCCTTTCACTAGATAGCTAGGGAAAGACAAGCCTGGTATTACATGCACAATAAATTGGGCCTTTTTTATCCCAATACCAACCGCCACCAAGATAGTGGGGTTTGGCACACTTGGTCCAACTTTCAAGCTGGCTCTGACTGCGTATTAAAACATCTTGATCATGTTATGATCACTACATAATCTCTTTTCTCTTTTTCTAAGGATCAAGATTTGCCTGTCATTCCCCTGCTAGATGTGATTTTATCTGACTACTCCCCCATATTTTTTGTCATTTCTTGGAAAACTACTATCCCCAAGGTGGCCCAATCTTAGTTCTTCCACAACACATCTATTATGTTGCATGCTTCCACCATCTCACACATCCAACATGTTTGGAATTTGGAGCCATGTTTGCATTCCCCAAGGGGATGGATTCAATGGTGGAATAATGCCATTACCAAAATTGCTCGGTTCTTGTGCATCTATGGGTGTCAGCTAGCTATATTTAGAAAATGTTCTTATGAGGCCAACACACTTGCCCTCAAAAAAGCCTCTGAGACTCTCACCTTCAACCCTTTTGATGTAGATCTACAAATTCAACTTGCCAAGCTTTTCCATGACAAGAAAATTGCTAATAATTATGTTTCCCAAGGAGCCCAAATCAAGGCTCGTCTCCACAGGTTGGAGGTTAGTGATAAGGCCTCGAAGGAGTTCTTTCCAGCTCTTTGAGCCAATCATACCAATGTTCGGATTAAAAAGATCAAACAGGGAATGGCTATTTTGTCTAGTCTCCCCAACATCGTACAAGCATTCGTTCATCACCATGAGAATGTCTTTGCTTTATAGGGAAATTTGGTTGCTTAGGAGGAAGCTCTCAAATTGTGTATCTTTGTTACTCCAAACCACTTAGCAGTCAAGATACATGCTTTCTATGAGCAACTTCTTTCCCTCAATGACCTCAAAGAGGCAGTTTACTCCATGTTGGATGACAAGTCCCCTGGGTGTGATGGATTTCCTTGTGAATTTTACAAACACCTCTAGGAGCAAATAGGTCCTGATCTACACAAAGTCTATCTTGAAGCATATCATTCTAAAAGCTTAGGAGCAATTATAAATAAAGGGAATATCAAATTCATACCTAAAGCTGGTGATCCTAAGTATGCATGCAATTGAAGGCCCATTACTCTTTTGAATGTGTCTTATAAGATCATTGCCAAGGCACTCTCTCTCAAAATTAGGCACATGTTGCCTTTAATTGTGCTGCCTAAGCAAATTATCTTCATCAAGTCCAAATATATTCTTGACAACATCATTGCTATCTGGGAAGGTATGGAATGGGCTCGCAAGTCCAAGCAATAGGATATCTTTTTAAAGATAGATTTTGCTAAAGCCTATGATTGCATTGAATGGCCCTTTATCTTGGCTATGCTTCAGGCTTTGGGTTTTGGTCCCAATTTCCTTCAGTCCATGGAGATGCTCTTTGGTGATGCTAATGCTTGCATTACCATCAATAATTCACAATCTAAGGCTTTTGGAATTTTTTGTTCAATTAGTCAAGGTTGCCTTTTAGCTCCAATGCTTTATGTCCTTACTGCTGAAGGTTTTGGCTATTTGCTAGCTAATTTTGTGTCTTCAGGGCTGGTTCATGGCATCTCCTTGCCTGAATCTTCCTCCCAGTTAGTCAATGGTCATTTTACTAATGATTCCTTTCTTACTCTTCTTGAGGATGAAGAAAACATCCAAAATGCTTTAAATTGTTTGGACACCTTTTTTCAAACCTCTGGCTTTGCCATTCAATGGCATAGAATGCTCTACTACCATCAATCATTCTTTCCAGTTCCACTTTGGCATAGCTAGTTTTAGTGAAAATGGGTTACTCATAGGGAAATCTTCCACTTTTTGGCATTCCCTTTGCCTTCCAGGCTTCTCTTGTGGAGCTTTGGAATGTTTTTCTTGCCAAGATTAGCAAAAAGCTCAAATATTGGATCAACAAACTACTTTCTCTTACTGGTAAATTTTAGATTTGTTCGAAGATTCTGGTAGCCACTCATGTCTACTACTCTTCCTATTGGGCTCCCTCCAAAGCTTCTTATCTTAAGCTGGAATGTTTGCTCCAAGATTTTCTTTGGGTTTCTAGTTCTAATCAGAATGGTTTTCACAGAGTTTCTTCGGATTTTTGTTTTCTCGTAAGAGAATCAGGTAGTGTTGGCTTGCTTTCCACTTAGAAATAGGGCCTTGCTCTCTATGAAAAATGGATTATCTGAGCTATTTCTGGAGATGAAGCCTAGAAGATTCTGGTTCAAAACTATATTTTTTTCTAGCTCCCTTGTTAACAGGCCTGCATGGAAGGGGATTGGTTTTCAAACCCTTCTCATCATGCGTGAACCTGTGGCCATATAGGGCTTCTTTGTTACTAAGAGCATCTGGAAAGCCTAGAAAGCTATTAAGCCTTGGCTTCGTTGGGCTAGAGATGAGTTTCACAATGGGCTCTTCGTGAATCAATAGAACGTTTGGTGGTCTCCCCTATTTTTCATTCAGGTTACTCTCACCAAGACTCAACATGTCAGTGCTCTGCATTTTTTAAAACAAGTTATCTAAACTCCTAAGGATCTCTTCTCAAGAGTCACCATGAGTTTTAGGTCATGGGAAGATATGCAAGTCCAGTATCACCTTGTCAGTATAGATTGACCAACTTTTGACCTTCTACTATCTTCCATCCCTATGCGCTTAGTTCATAAAGTGGGGATTCAGACTTTCCATCCTTGATGGCATGATTGGAAGTGGTATCTTGCCACTCCACTTGCCAATTACACACCCAATATGGGGTACAAATGGATTTTTCCCCATCTTCCAATGGTGGACATGCTTAACCAGCACTGGCATTTGCAATCTTCACTTTCTCAATGGAGAAAACATTTTGACACCATTTGGAGTGCTATTACAACACCCAAGATTGCCCAATTTGCTTGGTACCTTGCCTTCCAAGGTCTTCCCCTAGGGCCTCGGCTCAAGCACATTGGGGTTCCTAATCCTAGATGCCCTTTCTGTGGTCAACCAGAGTCCTTTTTGCACATATTCTATTTTTGTAAGCGTGCTCAAAATTATTGGCACTGGATTCATGATTTTTTCAAGCCTTTCAGGTCCAAACCATTTTCATGGCACATGATCCTGTTCGGTGATTCCCCAAGAATTCCTCAAAAGTTCAACCAAATTTGGCATACCTTCACTGATTGAAATTTTGTTTTCTCTATGGAAAGATAGGAATGTTGTTTTGTTCACTCACAATTTTTTGGATGTTAACATTTCTATGTACACTAAGGCATGCATTTGTATCAATGTTATTATGCAGATCCAGGTGCAAGCTAATAAAGTTGCCCTAGAAGTTGCTCACCTATAGGATTTGTTAAATCACTGGGGTAATGCTCCCTGCACTATTGCCAGAGTGCCTATTGATGCTTCGACTGATGTCTCAATGCCTCATGGCCACCATTCTTGATACCATTCCTCAGGCCACCACTCACACACACTGTGCTCCTAGGCTTCTCATCACTACTCTCCCAGTGGTGGTGATGGCAGATGGAGGTGTCGCTCTACTTACCCACCCCGTAGTGGTTTTGGCTAGTCCCCGTCTCCTCCTCCTGGTCCTCAGTGGGTGTAGTCTAGAAAGTATCCTCACCTAGCCTTGGTTATTTCTCCTTCACAGCCCAAGGTTAAAGATGTAAAGACTACCACTGATCCTGTTGTTGTTGATGACAATTGAAATTTTCCTAGCCCACCCCATAATCCCACCAATGCGTGGGGTTTTCCTGACAAAGATGATCCTCATCCCTCAGATAGCACTATTGTGGCTACCTAAGGTTGCTAATTATGTTTTACTTTTATGAATACTTGTTATTTTTGGCTAAGGCCATGTTATTAAGTCTAGCTTTGGCCATGTGAACTCTTTCGTGGGGTGACCTTGTATCCCCCGGCCCCTTTTTTGTGAATTTTATTCTTAGTATATTTTTATTAATAGAAAAGGATTATTCATAAAAAAAAATATATTCTATAAACATTCACATGCTACTTGTTAAAATTCATTCAGTCGTATGTGATAGAATACGATATGATTGAACTTTTATATTGTTGAAAGAAATTAGTTTGAAAAACTAGAGTTTGCGTCTTGGCGAATATGGAAATATTGCTTTTAGTTTGTGAGAATCAATGAAAATAAAATTATGTATCGAATGAGGTAGATGAATTCAAATTGTATTTAAGAATTGAAAGTGACTATTTTGGAATTTAATGTCTACTTGACTTGACTCAAGATGCTTACTGTCACTATTGTTTTGGAATTCAATGTCTTCTTGACAATGAGACTTATAATCAGATGAAGATGGGCTTGGAGACTTGCAAACACTTACCATTCGTTATAATTTTCTTCACATGGATGACAATTTATTATTCAAAACATATTTGAAAAGATCTTTTTTTAATTTTATATGAGATTTCTTCAATTTTACGACGTTCAGTGTGTTGCCAACTCTTCCTTTCTAATTAGGGAAATCAATAATTATTTATTAAACATTTCTAAAGAATTTCAAATAAATAGAATTTTTTTTGAGCTTATTTGACTTTACACATGATATTCAATGCATTCCTAACTTTCCCCTTCTCATGAAAATAGAACTTAATATTTGAAATCATGATTATTCATTGTACTTCACTTGACTTGTGATTCTCAATTCACTCCCATCTCTCCCCTTCTCATGAAAAAAATACTTAATATTTTAAACCATGATTATTCATCCAACATTTTAAAAAAAATTAAACAGATACATTATCTTTTTGATGACTTTATTCACAATGCTCAATAAATTGCTAACTCTTGCCTTCTCAAGTTAGAAAAGTTCTTGAATAACTAGTCTCATATGCATATTTTGTGTTAAAATGAGAATTGACCAGAGACCAACATAGAATTAGATGCAAAAGAAAATTGAATACAAATAGGTACGTAGTATGAAAATTATTGAAAATATTACTTCATGAGTGATAATGATTATTGAAATTTGTAGAGAAGAAAAGAATTATCTCTAAGTAACCAAATATGCACTTGGATAGAAACTAATAGACCAAGAGATAAGAGGCACACTTGCATAGCTCAAATCTCCCTATAAATATGAAGGGTAACATTGAGTACAAGTAGAAAATGTGATAGAGAACAAACACTGTGTATGCATGATGTTAATGCAAAAAGACAAATTGTCATGCCCAAAATTTAGGATCAATTTTTGAAAGTTTTTGTCTTCCTAAGTGTTCATTGGAGTACGTAGAGAAATATGTTTGTTTAATATGTTTTTAAATTAATTATCATATTCTAGAAAATTAAACACATAATAAATTATTCATGCATGATGATAATGTAAAAAGTCAAATTGTCATGCCCAAAATTTAGGATCAATTTCTGAAAAAAAAAATTTCCTGAGTGTTCATTGGAGTAGGTAGAGAAATATATTTGTTTAATATATTTTTAACTTAATTATCATATTCTAGAAAATTAAAGACATAATAAATTATTCTCGAGCTTGAGGGTTTTAGGAATCTTGGAAATGTACCAAATAAGATAGAACATAACGAAACATTTGACAACACCAAAGGAACCCTTTCTTGATCAAATATGACATTTGATTACAAAAAAATCAAGTTTGATATGGTATTTGAAGCTTGCCATTTCTTATTATTTCGTTGTTATATGTATAATTATTTTTATTTTGAGATTTGATGATCTTTAGTTTGAATTATTCAATTGAATTATCAACAAGAAAAACTAAACTTTATCGAAGATTGATAATTAGGAGTTAGAGAAGTTTTCTAATATAATTTGAGTTATAAATGATAGAATAAGGTGTCAATTCCTTGTGTTTTTTAGGTAGATTATAAAATTTTATTGCATTCACAACACTTGAAAATAATTTGATATTGGAAAATGTAATTGTAAGAGAGTAGAGATCTTAGGTATTAATTTATTTTTATGAGGCTTATTTGACTTTATTCAAAATTTGGGACAACATAGCATTGAAGCCCTTAGAATTTCTAAATGGTATCCTTATCAATAAATAAATATATTATTTTTAACCCTTAATATTTCAAAAATATGTAGATAATAAAGGGAGATTTCACCCCAAAAAGAATGGGTTTCAAATATTTGACTATTTTCAAGTTAAATACAAATATTTTAAATTTGAAGCACATTTTGACAAGTATTAAATAACAATGAAAAAGGAAATATATGAATAATAGAAGGGGGAAAGGATAGTTAAGAAGGGAGAAAAGCCTTTTTCATTGTTCATCATTTACCAAAAATAAGACTGATTAAACATATACATTCTTAATATGAGAATTATTATATACATGTGTAAAAAATAATGATAAATTATAAAAGATAGAAAGAAAGATATTGAAATTTGAAAGGATCTTCAAAAAACTTGAAAAACAAAAATTTCTAGTGTTTAGGAAGAGGAATAAACAAAAATAGAGGAGGATGAGTAGAAAAAATCATAAAGAAATCCACCATAATATCACATTGCTAAATGATGAAGGAATATATTATTTAACAAGAAAAGACAATTATTGGATTCTCATAAAACTAGATGGAAGCATCTGATACTTCAAAATTTCTTTTAATTTTTCATGTCTATCATTTATCAATGAGATGTCACTTTCTTTCTTGCATTTGAAGTGTGGTGGCACCGTCCTCTAAGCCTATTTTTTTCACCCTCCCATCCATGAGAATTTGTACTAAAATTACTAAGTGACTTGCAAAGTATTTGGAGGGAAAACTTTCTCTCTCTATCTACTATAACCTTCCTCTTCTTGCTTGTACCTTGATAGGGCTTTACAACCTAGCTTTAATCTCCTTCCATGGTGGGATCTTCCTTAAAACACCCAACCCCCTTATCCAAAAGTCTATCTAGATCTATGGCTTGTCATCTCTAATGGGTTCCATTGTGATGTTGGGGTTGCCTTAGATATTGAGAGAAAGTTGACTTTGCGAATCAATTTGGAGTTGCTAGATGACTTCATGTTTCTACAAAGTACTGCCTCCAATGTCAACTTGGAGAAGGTGGAAAATATGATGATACCAATATGGAATTGGAAGGGAGAGCTTGTAGGATAGCCTAGCTCAAGTGCTACATGTAAGGATCTTCCAACTGTATCTCATGGGGAAGCAGGCCCCAAATTCTATTCTTGACAATACTTCATCAATTTTTTCTTCAACATTAGTGTGTAGGTTTCTATCTTACAAGCCTATTATTGAAATATTTAGGATATGGGTTTCAACTAAGTGTAAACTTACAGGATCAGTAGAGGTAGATGCAATAGTAGGTGCTCTCTTCACATTCAAATTTTCTATTGAGGAGGAACAAAATCACGTTTTGTCAAGAACATGGAATTATTGTAAGAACCACCTAGCATTGGCCAAATAGAAAATGGGTTTCAACTTGAGTGTTGATCTATAGAGAATGAGCCTAGTTTAGGTTTTGGCTTCCTAGTTTACCTTTGAAGTTTTAGGATTAAAATATCTTGAGATAGATAAGTGACTCTTTTGGTCATTTTATAAAACTGGACGATATCGTCCTCCACAAGTTTTTCCTAGGATTTGTGATGTTTTGTGTTAATGTGACTGTGAATAAAGCCCTCCCTAGCATCATAACTTTAAATCCAAAGGGATGAATTGGAATCAAGTGATTAGCTATGAGAGTGTAGAATTATGCTGCTACAAATGTAGGAAATATGACCATGTGGTCACCCACTAAAAAACCCAAATGAATGAAGGAGGGAAAACAATGGGGAAAGATGTCATTGTTGAAGAAAGTATACCTAGTAAAAAATTGGTCTCCTCCACTAGGATGCCTCAAATTCCTACACAACCCCTTGGGGGGCATGCAAACAAGAAAGTTGATCATTTGGATGATTATCCATTTGAAGAAAATATTGAGAAGCTTTTGGCCTCTCTTGAGAAAAATAGGGAAGACCCTAAGGGTTGATTGTAGGATGGATAGATACTTGCAAACAATAGGGGATAATACGTGGTCCAAGAACCTACCAAGGAGGAATCTAAAGACTTTATGTTTGGGGCTTTTTCATCACCAATAAATTAAGGGGTTATGGGGAAAACCCTTCCCTTTTCAATCCCATATACTATTCTAGAGAACATGGAGAGTTGGACACCTAAGTCCTCTTAGTGGATGAATTACCCTTTCTTGAAGGGTACTCTTATGGTCACTAATTTGTGTGAGGAGTACCCTTTATTCACTTGTACCCTCATGTCACTATTTCAAGAGGGTGGGGGTTGGCAATAACTAAAGAATAAAAAAAGGGGACAGCCAAAGGTGGATGTGGGATTTGAGATGAGAGTTGGAAGGCCACCAACAACAGTGACAAGAAGACAGGTGACTTCTCAAGACATTCTCAAGGGAATAAGAGGACCTTGGAGGAAATTCAAAATGGTAGTAAATAAATTTTATTTTATGGAATATTAGCGGCCTTAATAGCTCGAGGAAACAATTTTCTCTAGAAAAATATCAATCAATGATCATAAGGTAGCTACTAGATCATCATTCAAGAGGTAAATATTAATAAACATAACTTTTATAGAGTTGTGGGTCACATTTGGCAAGGAGCTAAATGTGGCTACAATGAAGCTCTAGGTGCCCTCCCTAGCATCATAACTTTAAATGCAAATGGGTGACTTTGAATAAAGTGATTAGCTATGAGAATGTATAATTATACTAGTTCAAATGTAGGTAATATGACCATGTGGTCACTGGTTACAAAACCCAAATGAATGAAGGAGGGAAAACAAATGGGAAGGATGTCATTGTTGAAGAAAGCATACCTAGTAAAGAATTGGGGTCCTCCTCTAGGATGGCTCAAATTCCCACACAACCCCCTGAGTGGGATGAAAACAAGAAAGTTGATCATTTGGAAAATTATCCATTTGAAGAAAATATAGAGAAAATTTTCTCCTCTCTTGAGAAAAATAGGAAAGACCCCAAGGGTTTATTATAGGAAAGATAGATACTGGCAAACACTAGGGGAAAATATGTGGTTTAGGCTCCTACCAAGGAGGAATCTAAAGACTTTATAAGTGGGGCATTTTTCTCACCAAGAAATGAAGGGGTTATAAGGGAAACCCTTCCCTTTTCAATCCCATATACTATTCTAGAGAACATGGAGAGTTGGACACAAAAGTCCTCTTAGTGGATGAATTGTCCTTTCTTGAAGGGTACTCTTATGGTCACTAATTTGTGTGACGAGTACCCTTTATTCACTTGTACCCTCATGTCACCATTTCAAGAGGTTGGGGGTTGGCAATAACACAAGAAAAAAAAAAGGGACAGCCAAAGGCGGATCTAGGATCTGAGATGAGAGTTGGAAGGCCACCAAGAAGAGTGAGAAGAAGGAAGGTGACTTCTCAAGACATTCTCAAGGGAAGAAGAGGACCTTAGAGGAAATTCAAAAAGGTAGTAAATAAAATTTATTCTATGGAATATTAGGGGCCTTAATAGCTCTAGGAATAAATTTTCTCTACAAATATATGATCAACGATCATAAGGTAGATACTAGATCATCATTCAAGAGGTAAAGATTAATAAACATAACTTTGAAAAAGTTGTGGGTCACATTTGGCAAGGAGCTAAATATGCCTACAATGAAGCTCTAGGTGCCTTTGGAAGGATAGCAACCCATGTGGAATCCCGGTAAACTCAACAATGTTGAACTTCACTGCTACCCCCATTTTTTGGTTGTAGCCTTCTCTGACATGATTAGTTGTTGTCTTCTCTTTAACTTTTATGGTCCAAATACCAGGGGGAGATTGCAGGTTTGGGCAGACGCCTCTTTATTTATTAAAAATTTAAATGGTTCTAAAGCTATATGAATGAAGGATTACAATACTCCTTTATACCCCTTAGAGAAGCTAGGAGGGCTTGAGGATTTTACAAGGAGTATGCATGTTCTGAATGGATTCGTTAGAAAGAACGATCTCATGGATATGGATTTATAGGGTGTCCCAGTCACCTAGCCCAACAATTGGCTAGGATAAAATTGTATCCATGTCAAAATTAATAGAGTGATCCCCTTCTCTAATTGGAATATTCTTCCTCTAACCTCTCTTCATGAATTTTCCAAGACTGTCTTGTACCACTCTATGCTCCTATTTACTTGGCTAAAAGGGAACTCCAACAAGAAGAAACCCTTTAGGTTTGAGATAATGTGGCATTCTCATCCTTAATTTAGAAATTAATATACTAGTCAATGGTGGAATATAAGGATTTAGGGCATCGCTATTTTTTGCATAGCTAAGAAACATGAGATTATTAGAAGGGAGCTTGTGGCTTGGAAAAAATCCTCCTTTGGGGACATATTCAAAAGAAAGAAAGAAACCAAAGGCATACTAGAGCTGTTTCAGGAGAGTATGGTAAAGGGGTACTTTTCCTTTGCCACCCATGATGAATAACAAAGTTGGAAAAGGAATGAAAGCAAGTTAATAAAACAAAAGAAGTCTTCTAGAAATGGAGATCTAGGGTTGTGTGGCTTACAAAAGAAAATAAGAATATGGCTTTCTTACATAGGTTAATTTCTAAACATAAGAGGAGGAACACCACCCATAAATTCTTTGATAATAATAATGTTGAGGTTTATGGATGGTCAAGAGACTGGGGACTAGACTGTCAAATATTTCTAGGAAATATATGCTCCTCAAATGTAGGTGGACCATAATATAGAGAATGATTTTCTAGAGTTCATAAACCCAATGATCAATGGCTGAACAAATTAAGATTTGATCAAAAAAGTTTTTGAAAAAGAGGTTAGGGAGGAAAGTTTTTCTATGGGAGCCTTTAAGACTCTAGGTCTACATGGCTTCCACCCTAACCTTTTTCTAGGACTTATGGTATATCATCAAATATTACCTGGTTCACGTGATTCAATACTTTGTAAGAATGGGGAGAATTGTTAAAGAGTTAAAATAGACCTTTATTGTTCTCATACCAAAGATGAGAGATCCTACTCAACTTGAGGAGTTCAAACCAATTAGCCTATGCAATAACATTTATAATAGTCTATCAAACGTTGTGGTGAATTACATTAAGCCTATGATGGACAAGTCTATTAGCCCAAATCAAAAAGGTTTTGTCCCTACATGTTAATTTCCTAATGTAGTGAAAACATCCCATGAGGTTCTTCATTCTATGGAGAAGAGTGGAAACCTATGTATGGTAAGGAAATTTGATTTTTCAAAAGCTTGTGATAAGGTTAGGAAATAATTTAAGCTCAAAAGTCTAAAAAATTTAGGCTTCAAGGAGAGGTTAATCTCTTTGATTGGGAAAATAATTGATAATATTAAATTATTGGTTTTAACCAATGGATCTCTGGGAGAATTCTTTATAGTTGTGAGGGGACTTCAACAAGGAGATCCTTTGTCACCCTACTTATTCATTATGATGGCCAAAATTATGGTGTGAAACCTTCTGGCTATGGTTTCCAAAGGATAGATTGTGGGAGTCAAACTAGCTATGACTCTTATACAAAAGGTTCTAAAATAATTTATGTACTTTACCTTCCCATATGGTTTATCCTCTATTGGGGAAGCCAAAGGCTGGAAGAAAATCTTGAATCAATATACTAAAGTCTCTAGACAACACATTAACTATCAAATAAGAAAACTACATTTCTTCAACATTGATATGGCTCTCCAACAAAGGATAACAAGGAAACTAAACTTCCAAGTAGCATACTTCCTTGAAACTTATGTAGGCCTCCTGCTCATGGTGAAGGAAGTTGCCCCTTAATTTTGGAACAATGTTGTGGAAAGAATTTAGAGGAAGCAAGTGGGTTGGAAAGGTAAGGTTCTTAACAATACTAGAAAATTACAACTCATTTCTGCCTCTCTCTAGAGGATTCTAATCTATTTTTTTTCCTTACTTAATATATCTAGCCACTTTAGAGACATCCTTCAAAAAATTTAGAGGAATTGTATGTGGTTAGGAACAAAGGAGAAGATGAGACTAAGTCTTGTTAGCTTGGAGAAGTGTTTAGTCCCAAAATAAATGGGTTTTGAATCTAAGGAGAATAGGGGGGTTAAAAAAGGTTCACATGACTAAAATTGGTTGGAGATTTTCCAAGGATTTAGCTGGATGGTGTTGCATTATGAGAGAAAAATACTTCAGAGGAAGGCCTTTTAATTAAGCTCTTTAAAATGAATGTATCCCAATTGGATCAAGGATATATGGATCAATATTGTCAAGAATAGGAAGCATTTAATGGGTGGAGTCAGGTGGAGGATTGGACATGGGAATTTGGTGATGTATTGGGAAGAAAAATGGATAGTTGACTATACTCTAATTTTGACTAATTTTGTAGTGTCAAAGAAGCATGGGGTGAATAACTTTGGATTCAAGGTTGCCGAATATATTTTAAATGGTGAGTAGAAATATTTTAGCATGAATACTCTTAATCTGGTAGAGAACTATGTAGAACTAGGAATCCTCAAAAAAGACATTTGAATCACCTCCTTCCTAGAAATAGATACCATAATTTGGTACAAAAATTTATGGGGAGTTCATTGTGAAATCAATGTATTAGAGTATAATTGTAGAGTGACGGGGCTTGGTCTAAAAATATTTTTGGTAGACTCATCTCCTATCCAACATCAATTTCTTTTGGTGGTCTATTATGTATAATAGTATACATACAATTGATAACCTCAAAAGGCATATCTTCCAAATGGTCAATTAATGTATGTTGCATAGTTATGAGGAAGAGACTATCTCTCACCTCCTAATCCATTGCTCCTACTTCACTTAGATTTGGTAGAAGTTATTTACTTAGTTGGCAATTTCTTGTGTCATCTTAAATATTGATGCTCAATAACTCATCCTTGGCTAGAGATGTCCCTCTAACCATCCTCTAATTAAAATGGTATGGAAATTCATTCCCCCCATGTGTTTTGAAACATATAGAAAGATCAAAACAACTATATGTTCAAGGAAAACTTTTCCCCATCAGAAGTTGTCTTCTGAATAACTATGACTATAATAAGAAAATGTACTCTAAATTGGAAATGGAAATTGCCCTTTTCCACCCTATAAAACTCAACAAGTGTTGGGAGGAAGTGTGGGAAATATCCCATTTAGTTGTAAAAGTGGATAATATGAAGGCCCCAAACCAACTGCTAGAAAGTTAATTTTGATGGATTAGGAAGAAATGATGGAGCAACTACTAGAGGGATTATTTTGGGATAAATAGTGGATCTAGATCAAGGGATATTCAGGAAATTGTGGAAAATTTTCTAGCAATGAGGCTGAAGCATTGGGTCCTCTCTAGGTTTGGAGATTGTGTGTAATTTGGGAATTCAAAATCTAGTTGTGGAGCGTAACTCCTTAGTTTTTAGCGAAACTATTAAAGGGGTTAGTAAGATGAGTTGGCATTCCACATAAATTATAAGGGATATGAAAATGTTATCATGGAGGCTTGTTGAAATTAAAATTCAGCATGTGTACCATGAAGGGAATCAAGTGGCTAATAGTTTGGCGGGGTATGGAGACCAAGCCAAATTAATCACCCAATTTGGGAAAGAGGGTACAATTTTCCAATGGAGATTATTTTTGTCACTCAAAAATATAGGCATTTTATGTCATGACGAACATTTCAAATATATTTTTTATGGTGTCATCATCATAATTACATTGTACTTGGAGGGGGCTTTCATTATAATAATGAAATGGTTTACCTTTTTATTAAATACCTTAACTATGACATTATATGTTAAGAATGAGTCCATAACACAAAATAAGATTTGGAATAATATTTTGTTATCCTAAAGGACATGACTTTCCATTCATCGATGATTGCTCTTATGGAAAGGCTATAGAGGGGTGATGAGCTGGCATGAGGGGACTATAATTTATTCCATTTTAATTTATGGTAAACACAAGTGTAATCAAAACACTATAGTATTTGTATTTACAAGATTTTTTGTAACGTGAGAAAAGTATTTTCTCTTATTTGTGATGAGACCAAAATTGTCCTTTATTTTATGATCTTTAAAGTACTTTTTTAATACTCTGTTAAAAAATTTGTGCACCTATGTTTACTGAACCTATGATAAACCTATGGCGTAGAAACTATGCCATCTTTTGCTAATATTATATATAGTAGCAGTATTTCATATAGTTATCAAAATGTGTGTTCTTATATTTGAATTTAATTTGATAAATGTTTATTTGCAAACATGTTTTGTGTTATAACTAACCTATTAATGAAGACTGAAAGATGATTGGAGGAATTCAAAAGCTAAGCATCTACAACATTTAAGGAGAAGAGAATGCCAAAGAGCAACCACAGTGGAGAAAGTTGTAACAGTTCTAGAAGACACAGCAGTGAGTAAGGAGGAGCTATGAAGACTTATTACCTTCTCTGCATTTACTCTATGGCAAGTAGATGTTCAAACTTTATTATTCCTACCTTAAGCTATCAATCCTTCTTCCAGCCTTCAGTTGTTATCCTCCTATTTTCTCTCTTGTGGATTTTAAGCTAGGTCATTTACTTTTCTTTTATGGACTAAATGGTGATTTCCTATATATATAGGAATCAACCCAAGTGTGTTCAGTTTTTGAGAAATAGCTAGAAGAAATATTTTCTTAGAACAGACTGTTAACTTTTACAATTGTGTTTTTACAAATTTGTGTTATGTAATGAATTTCTAAATTGAATGAAATAGTTTTCGGCTTTCATATTGTGTTAGTATTTTAAAGAAGCTGACCAAGGGGCCCACTCGGAAGGTGGATTAGATTAAGATAGAATAGATTAATTTCCAAGCATTCTTTGCATCTTAGTTAGAAGTTGTGAGTTCCTTCTTGTAGCATCACACTTTGTGAATGTTCCTACAACATTGTGAGAATAGTTTTAGTGAATGAGCCAAGTTGGAATATTGTTATCTTTTCATTTTATTTCTAGTATTCATAGAGTTAATTGTATTAGTTTCCTACAGCAATACTGTAGGTTCTTTTCCTTGCATTTTTACTTTCTTGCAGCATAAGCTTAGTGACTCATTAAAAGACCTAGTCCACATATTGTGCTGACCATTTGAAGTATATGTCCCTGGGTTGATAAGATTAAATGCACCTCATAGGGGGAGAAATAGTTCTTAGTTTGAATATATTATTCCTAAGAAATGCCTAGTGCATGACTATGATACACCTATTGTGAGGCTGGTCTTTTTTGGTGCCATTTTTGCAGATGGTGTCAAGCTATGAGCATTTTTTAGTCATAGTTCCTAGATAAAGTTTTTTTAGAAATCTCTAAGTTTGACATTCCTTTCAGTAGTGTGAAAAGTTTAACTGCATGCATCGAAGAGGAAGACGACGAGATGAATATGGTAGATTTCTTCCATGAGGATCTATTAATTTGAATGAAGAAGTTGAAGAAGAAGAAATTGAGTTACCTTTTGAAGATGCAAGCCCTATTTTTCCTATAGTATCAAGAACTGAACCAATAGATATATCTAGTCTTCAACCCTTCATTGAAGTATTGACCAATTTTCTTGATAATACTACTCTGAATCCACCAGTTGTTAATCATCTAGTACCCAATGTCCCTTTTCAACTACAACCTCATAATTTGATACCTTTAGTCATGGCACAACCTACTTTTCCATTCCCTCTTCCAAGTCTTGTAACCAATGCTAGTCTTAAGAGCATACCTCCTACTGCTCTTCCAAAGTCAATGGCCTTGTAACTGAAGACCTTGATACTTTTTTATTTGAATTTGATATCCTTTATCATAGTTTTGATTACAACACTGATGCCCATAAGCTTAAGTTGTTTCTAGCAACATTGAAAGAATTAGCTTTACGATGGTTCATGGCCTTAGGAGCTAATGCAACAAGAAGTTGGGATGAAATGCAAGCTCTATTTCTAGATAAATATAAAGAATATTGAAAACCCTTTGGTTTAAGAGGGGATAATATCTTCAAGATATCATAGAAGGAGGAAGAAACATTTCAAGACTATGTTTTGCATTTCTTATATACACTACAAAACAACCCTCAACATACATTGTCTGAAGATTCAGAAAAACTAGTCTTTCTAAGAGGTGTGAATGATGACTATCTAGAAGCATTGGACCTGATGGCTGGTGGTGACATATATCAAGCTTCCTAGGATGATCTCAAGAAGATCTATCAAAAATTTTCAAGGTCAACCATGAAGAAAGGTTGAGGACCTTGTTCCATAGTCACTAAAGGAATCACTCAAGGCATTTCACAGCTTGAGATATCTAACCTATTATCAAATTTCAAACAAGATATCATCAGTGATGTTGCTACACATCTAGATACAATGACTACAAAGAAGAAACAAGAAAAAGTTGAATTACAACTAGCTGGCTACTGTCCTCATTGCTAGAAGCAAAAGAAGGATTGCCAATGTAAATTGGTCGCAAGCATAGAGAACTAACATCTTCCAATTAAGTATGTCAAGATAGATGGAGATGATGAGAAAGTATTCTTTGTTGCTCAATTTCAACCATGGGCCCAACAACAAGGTATGCCTTAGGACCCCTTGCAAAGTTCAAATTCATATGGTAATCAATGGAAAAACTGTAATTTCCAAGGTCCTCCATAGAATCAATCCAATTGGAACAATGCTGGGCAAAATAACCACAACAATCCCAATGGCCTCAGAATTCCCAACCGCCCTAGCCTAATCAATAGAGTAACCAATGGCCACAGAACCAACAAAATTACTAGAAAAACTAGCAAAACCAATGGTAACCATCCCAAAGGAATTGGAGGTTTATGAACCAATGGAAGGGATCTCAACAATGGCCTAACCAAAATACTGGTGCTCCATAATCACCCCCTCTTGTTCAACAACCTACTTTAATGCCACCACCTACAAATCCTAGACCTCAAAAGCAAACACAATTACCAGTACAACCTTAGCCAAATCTGAACAACTAATAACCATAGTAGCCAATGTATAGTGTTGATGCTCAAAAATATCCTACTTACACCCTGAACATTGCTGATATACATTTGAGATCTAGTACAACTTTATCAACACCTAAGCCACTTCTTATAACTGAAATACCAAATTCTCGTGCAGCATTAGAACCTTCAGTTGATAAACATGTTGACTCACCTAATGTCACCAAGTCAACCCCAGCTCAACCAATAGTAGAACCTCCTTTTTGAAAAAAACTGATACAAAAGAAACTTGAACAAATTAAGGAATAGTCTTTTGACATTTTTGATCAGTTGAAAAATATACATGTCCAAATACCACTATTTCAAGCTATTAAGGAAATTCCAATCTATGGAAAAGCTATTAGGGAAGCCTTCTTGAGAGAACCTACAAGGAAGAAGGACCCCACCATAGTCCATGTTGTGGGACAATTGGCTGACATCATGCTAGGGAAAGTGATTACACCAAAATATTTTGATCCAGGAAGTCTAGTGGTGAATGTCAATATAAATGGTCAGTTTGTTAAAAATGCTTTAATAGACCTCAAAGCTACTATAAATGTTATGACCAAAGATGCCATGAAGAAGTTCAAAATAGAAGGACTAAGGGCTACACCAACAGTTTTGTAGCTTGCAGATAGTTCTATTGTCACCCCTGATGAGATGATAGAAAGCATAGTTGTAACCTTAGATTCTCTAGAGTATCCTATAGACTTCATGATTTTGTCCCCTAATGTTAATCTATCTAGTTATCCTATCATCTTAGGTAGACCATGGTTAGCCACAGCCAATGCAAACATAAGTTGTAGATTAGGGAATATGACTATATCAAATGGCCAAGCAACAAAGAAATTTGATTTATATCCTCCAACCCAACCATTACCATATTTGAGCACATCTGTTTGGTCAAATTTAGGAGATGAAGAAGAGTCAAATTCTATAATACAACTCATGATGTTGCATAGATAGTCTTTTCTAAAATTGCAAGAGGAAGATTCAATACTTTAGAGTATTGTCACTAATACCTATGTGGTAGAAAAAGATGTATCTGAAAGTTTAGTATTAGAATTGATCACATATGAGGAATGTGATAAGAATTGTACTTTGCTCAAAGAACCTAAAATTCTTTATCCACTTTTACCTTTTGAATTAGAGGCAAGTCTAATTTCTAAAGCCACTAAGATAGATTCCACTACTATTGTCGAATTGACTAAAGGTCATAATCTCCTTGTTAATCCTAGGTTAACACCCACACAGATGGAATAGTTAAAAGAATTACTTCAAATGTATGAAAATGCCTTTGCATGGGATTATAGTAAGATGAAGGGGTTAAGTCCTACATTATGCACTCATAGGATATACATCAATGAAGGTTTTCTACCACTCCATTAACCTTAGAGAAGGATAAATCCAAGCCTTAGAGAAATAGTTAAAACTGAATTGCAGAAATTGCTTGATGTTGGTTTTATTTATCCTATATTTGATAGTAGATGGGTGTCACCCCTGGTTATAGTACCTAAAAATGGAGAAAAATGGAGAGTCTATGTAGATTATAGATAATTGAAAAAGGCTAATAAAAAGGATCACTTTCCTTTACCATTCATAGACCAAGTTTTGGACACATTAGCTGGAAAGAAGTATTTCTCTTTTCTAGATGGGTATAGTGGTTATAACCAAATCAATATTGCTCCTAAAGATCAAGATTAAATAACATTTACATGTCCATGGGGTACTTTTACATACACTATTTTACCATTTGGACTATTCAATGCTCTTGCAACATTTCAAAGAGTAGTTATTACAATTTTTACTGATATATCACATGATTGTATGCAAATCTACATGGATGACTTCACAACATTTGGAGTCAATTTTGAAGAAGCAATGGTGAACCTTGAAAAGGTTTTGCTAAGATGTCAAGAACATAATTTGGCACTTAACAGTGAAAAGTGTTTCATGCTCATGTAGGAGGCCATAGTACTTGGTCATTTCATATCCGTTGTAGGAATACAAATGGATCTAGCTAATATAGAGGTAATTCAAACATTGCCAATACCTACAAAATCAAAAGATGTAAGATCCTTTCTAGGTTATGTTGGATATTGCAGACATTTCATAAAAGATTTTAGCAAAATATCTAGTCCTTTGTATAAATTACTCACAAAAGAAGTTGAATTTAATTGGACATTTGAATGTGATGAAGCCTTCCTGTAGCTTAAGAAACTTCTAACCATAGCCCTAGTCTTACAAGGCCCTAATTGAAATTTACCTTTCCACATATATACAGATGCCTCTAATTATGCCATAGGTGTAGTCTTAGCATAGCAATCCCAAAATCTTGAAAATGCCATCTATTATATTAGTAAGAGCCTTCATGGTCCAGAGTTGAATTACACTATGACTGAAAAAGAATTGCTAGCAGTAGTTTATGCTCTCAACAAATTTTGGCATTACATAACTGGCTATTCCATATTTTTTCATACTGATCATGCAACAATTAAATATCTCATGAACAAACTTGGTAAAATAGGTAGGTTAGCAAGATGGTTACTATTGTTGCAAGAATTTGATATAACTATTGTTGATAAGCCTAGAAAAGCCAATGTTGTAGCTGATTATTTATCAAGAATCCATCATTAAATACTGACACTACTTTGGTTGATGATGCATTTTTGGATGAGAATTTATTTCATATTGCTATTCAAACTCCATGGTATGTAGACATTGCTAACTACATTGCAGCCAATAAAACACTAGCACATTTTTCTTACAAGGAAAGGAAGTTGTTTGTAGAGAAAAGTTTTCATTTCTCCTAGATTTATAATCTCTTGTTTTACACTACACCTGATCAAGTTATGAGAAGATGTGTGAGAGAAGATGAGACATATGACATCCTACATGCATGTCATGATGAACCATGCAGAGGACACTTTGTAGCAAAATGAACAGCTTTCAAAATCTTGACAAGTAGTTATTATTGGCCTACACTTCATAAGGATGTAGTCAACTATACAAGGAAGTGTGATTAGTGTCAAAGGATGGGCCGACCAACCAGAATAGATGAAATGCCTCTTAATCCTCAAATACCATTAGCAGCATTTGACAAATGGGGAATGGACTTCATTGGTCCAATTGATCCTCCATCTAATGGAAAGTCCTATATTCTGTTGTGCACTGATTACTCGACAAAATTGGTTGAAGTTAAGGCTATGAAGCATGCTCATGACAAAAAAGTTGTTGAATTACTATATGAAGAGATTTTTACTCACTATGGTGTACCCAAAGAGCTAGTCACTAATCAAGGTGCACAATTCACCTCTAATCTAGTCTTAGAATTGATGAAATAGTATAACATCAGGCACCAAAAATCTAGTCCTTATCATCCACAAGCTAATGGACAAGTAGAGGTTACAAATTGGGAGCTAGAAAATCTATTAACAAAAATAGTCCATTTGCACAATCAGGACTGGACTAGCAGATTGCAAGAAGCTGTTTGGGCTTATGAAACAACTTGGAAGACTACTATGAGATTCACACCATTTGAGCTCCTATATGGAAAGGTGGCCATGCTTCCAATTGAATTTGAACATAAAACTCTAAGGACAACCTTAGCATTAGATGTTGGACTTCCTGTAGCACAAAGAGAACATCTTCTGCATCTTAACTCTTTGGATGAGATGTACAAAGTTGCTTTGGAAGACACTAAACTAATACAAAAATAAAGGAAACATTGGCATGATTCTTATATTATTAGTAAACAATTTCAAGTTGGTGATTGGGCATTATTATATGATTCTCGATTCAAGGATATGTCAGGGAAGCTACAAACAAGATGGCTAGGACCATATGAAATAAGTCATGTCTTTGATAATGAAATTGTTCAACTAACCACCATTGATCTAGTACCTTTCAAATTGTTAGTCAATGGTCACAAACTCAAGTTATACAAATATCCACAAACAAAAGAATTTTTTTTGCAATAGTTCCAATTGCTGGATTTAAATACAACTCAAGTAACTCTTCCTGCAACTGAAGGTGTCAACCTTTTGACTACTACTCTTCAACATTAGTTCTTTTGTGTGCATACTCATAATAAAAACTTTATGTTTGCATAAAGTTCATTTTTCTATTCACCTTTTCTTTCCATCTCATCTCTTTACATTCCACCCATCCACCTCATCTCATTTCTTTATCTTCCATCCACTCACTTTCCGCATTATTAAATTTTCCATGTTTTCAATTAAATTCTATGAAATGTTGATGGATGTTGTCGCTGATATTATTTCTGCCACCTTTTGGTACATGTGACAATCAGATCAATGGGTATAACATTTTAAAATTATATTTCATTTATAGTCCATAGATTTTAGTAATTATATTTAATATTGCATAATCTATATGATGGTGGCATTATGTCAATCCCTTACCCATACTGAGTCTGACAAGTGAGGACACTTGTCTAAATTTAGCAGGGCCAAGGAAGGTCATAATATCCAAAGGCATGTCTATTTATCTATAATGATTTTCTAAATCTTCACATTACCCTTCATTAATAAAAAATTATTGCTATAAGTATGAAAAGTGAGGTGTTGTACTCCCTATTTTTGAATGATTTTCTATGTCAAGCTATGATGTGACCTATGTTTAAATTTTTTTGCCATCTGAATGCTATTTTCAGATGATTCTCATACATATTTATGATTTACCTCCATTCAAAACTTAATTATTGTGCATAAAAATTTGTTATGACAATTAATTGCTTCCTAAAACAAAGAAGTGTGAGGAGTCTAAAGAATAACACAATAGTTTGAAGCTTGAATCCAAAAAGGGAGAAAATAGAGAAACTCGAGGAAGTGTTAAGGGAATGAGTGGGTAGTTGCAAAGGAGAGAGATGGTAGAGCATGTTGTGTTTCTCTCAAATGTAGAAGCTGTAAGAAGGTTCAATGCATGTGGATGGCTAGGGTATTTCTTGAGTTTAAGCATATATGATGAAGAGGCTGCTACAAAATTTACAAGGACATTTGATGAGGGAGAGGCTTCTATTTGGGGCTTAACATTAGTTGCAATAGAGGACTATATCAGTGACGTAACTAGGTTACCTGAAGTGGGAGAACACTACCCCAACACACATGATGCTAGGTCAGCAAGAGCCCAATTTACCAGGCTCCCTGATCCTCAATTAGACATCACAAAACAAGGATGCAAGAGAATGTCATTATTGCCATGATACAATGAATTAGCCATGCACATAATTAGGTATTTTACATGCAAAGGAATATTTTCATACCTACATGCACATCATTTCAAGCTACTTAGTTGTGTAAGGCATAATCTTGTTGTGAATATTCAAAAGTTCTTGTATAATATGCTTTGCATTAGTGGAGAGGAGACTTAGAAAGGAAAAGAGGATTCTATTACTCATCATGCTTTAATTAAGTTGTTAATAGAGTGGTCACTTAGGGATGTATCCCCCTTAACATGGGATGAATTTGTGCAACTTAAAACCTTGCAACCCCAAGCTAACCCTAGTGAGTAGCATAGTGAGGAAAATGTAGCTCCCACTAGTGAGCTTGCCAAACAAAACATTCAAGAGGTTGAAACTGCAAGGACTCAAGGAAATGAACAAGAAACTACCCATGTTCAAGAAAATTTACCTCCACCTGTACAAGAAATTCCTAAACCTGCTATTGGCAAAGTTAAGAGATAATGAAAACTGCCAAAGGACATTTCTATTCAGCAAGAACCGAGCCCTACAATTGTAAAACAAAAGTCAACAAAAAAGGTTCATGCAACAACTACTCCTACAATAGAAACACCCAAAGGGAAAAGTAGGCTAAAGGTTGTAACACAGGAAGAAAAACCTATAAGGAGAAGCCGTAGAATGAGAGGGAAAGTTTCTAAGGATCCTATTCTATCTAAAACATCCACCAGGGAATTCCCTGTGCAAATTATTTTTGATCACTCTCCTCCTCATCCTATGATTAAAAGCACTCCTAATAATCATACCAAAGAATGTAGGGAAGAAATTAAAGAAAATCTAGATGATACCGCAGTAGACTTACCAAGCACCTCTAGCTATAGGGATGAAACGGTTCCTAAATATGTTGATCCAAACACTTCCCTAGTTACACATAGATCAACATGGATCACTAGTTTAGCAGAACATCTATGGCAAGAACAAAAGAAGAGGAAAAGGGATCATGAAGAAGATCATAGCATTGTCACACTATAGAAACTCCTCTTTCAATTTTATGAATAGTATTTATTTGCAAAGGCATTGTGGAAAGAAAAAAAGAAAAAGATGAATAAGATTATAGCATCTCAAAATGAGGAAATTGCACAATTAAAGGAACAACTAGAAAGCTAAAAGCAACACATGAACCATGCTCTTAAGCTAGCTGACCAGGCCCTCACTTGTAGACCACCACCTAGAGTTTATGCTCTTTATTTGAAAGAGCAATTTCTTTTGTTTTAATTAATGTTAACCCTCAAGAATGTGAATGCAGAGTTTAAATTAGCACAGGAATTTTATGGACTATATCATATTTTGCTACCATGGTAGGAGAACTTATTTTTTGAATTATATGTTCATAATTTTGTTATTCCTTCAAAGACTGAATGGAATCCCTTCCTTTACATAGGAGATATATATCTAAAAGCCCTTATGTCATGGATGTTCAATGAAGTGAATTATGATAGGCAGTTGAATAACTACAGGGATGAGGAAAGAATAGAACCTTTACCTTTGAGAGTAGGAAGTAGTAAGCTAGATGAAATACTTAGGGATTGGTTCACATTAACCTATGGAAAGAGGAATCTAGAAGTAAGGGAGAAGATCTTTGCTACCAGAACTAAGGTTTATGCTGAATATGAAAATTTTCCCTACTTTGCATTTCAGAGAGCCATGACTAGTGCTAGGAGTAGGTGGGCCAAACTACCTAAATCTCTTAAGAAGTCAGAACCATGTAGCCCTATTAACTTGGAAGACACACTTAATAGAGATCCAAAATATTTAGAATTAGGGAAGCAACCTAGACTAGAGTTGTGGTGTCCCTTAACAATGCAGCCTCCAATGTTCGTGTGGCCCCTATATGACATTAATGTTGACAGACTTGAAAAATTGTAGGAAGATCATAGGAGAGAAGTGTGGAAGAGAACCAAAGGATTTTACTACACTTTTAAGAGCAAGAGGAGGGGAAGAATAGAAATCGAAGAGTTTAGGTCACTTACAAAAAAGTGCAATGCTTGAGGACAAGCACTAGTTTGCTAGGGGGTAGATGATGAGACCAAAATTTGCCTATATTTTATGATGTTTAAAGTACTTTGTTAATACTCTGTTAAAACATTTGTGGACCTATGTTTACTAAACCTATGATAAACCTATGGGATAGAAACTATGCCATCTTTTGCTAATATTATATATAGTATGCAGTATTTCATATAGTTATCAAAATGTGCGTTCTTATATTTGAATTTAATTTGATAAATGTTTATTTGTAAACATGGTTTTCATTATAACTAACCTATTAATGAAGACTAAAAGATGATTGGAGGAATTCAAAAGCTAAGCATCGATAACATTTAAGGAGAAGAGAATGCTAAGGAGCAACCACGATGGATGAAGTTGTAATAGTTCCAAAAGACATGGAAACAAGTAAGGAGGAGCTATGAAGACTTATTACCTTCTCTGCATTTACTCTATGGTAAGTGGATGTGTAGAATTTATTATTCCCGCCTTAAGCTATTATTCCTTCTTCCCACCTTTAGTTGTTATTTTCCTATTTTCTCTCTTACAGATTTTAAGTTAGGTCATTTGCTTTTCTATTATGGAATAAATGGTGATTTCCTATATAAATAGGAGTCAACCCAAGTGTGTTAAGTTTTTGAGAATTAGCTAGAAGAAATATTTTCTGAGAATAGACTATTAACTTTACAATTGTGTTTTTATAGATTTGTGGTGTGTAATGAATTTCAAAATTGAATGAAATAGTTTTCAGCTTTCATATTGTGTTAGTAGTTTAGAGAAGCCAACCAAGGGGGCCGAATTGGAAGGTGGATTAGATTAAGATAGAATAAATTAATTTTCGAGCATTCATAGCATCTTAGTTAGAAGTTGTGAGTTCCTTCCAATAGCATCACACTTTCTGAATGTTCCTGCAGCGTATGTGAGAACAATTTTAGTGGTTGAGTCAAGTTGGAATATTTATTATATTTTCATTGTATTGCCAATGTTCATAGAGTTAATTGTGTTAGTTTCCTATAGCAATAGTGTAGGTTCTTTTCCTTGCATTTTTACTTTCCTACAGCATAAGCTTAGTGACTCATTAAGACACCTAGTGCACATACTGTGCTGACCATTTCAAGTATACATCCCTGGGTTGATAAGATTAAATTCACCTCATAGTAGGAGAAATAGTTTATAGTTTGAATATATTATTCCTAAGAAAGGCCTAGTGCATGACTATGATACACCTATTTTGATGCAGGTCAATTTGTTTGTGTTTGTGAGTAGTATGGTTGTGGAAATGAATAAAGTTGTGGATGATTTGGTGGTTGATCATGGGGAAGAAGAAATGATGGAGAGTAACAATTCTCAAATTGAGCTACCCAAAATTGAAGAGGCTATGAGGAAGGACAAGATAGCATACACTTATTTTAAGGAAGGTGGATTATTATCATTTATGGAATATTTTATTGATTTTTGGAAGAATCAATGGGTGAAGGTTAATGGAGTCTCATTTGAGATAAATGATGAGCTAATTACAAATGCTACAGGTCTGGTTATGGAAGAAAAAAATTGAAAAAAGTAGTAGAAGGTTGTAGACAAGAGTAGCTTAACAAAAAATTTCTAACCCAATGAGGTCCATGTTCATTTTTATGGTGGTTTCACTCATGAGAATTTACCAAAACCCTAGGATATGGTTTTATATGCTATTATGGGGTAAATTACCATGAAATATAGATTTAAAGTGTGTTTTTATTACCATTTCCCCATCCTTAACCACTTTAGGAATAGGGAATATATCAACTTTCGTTACCTTTTATTGTATTATATGGAAGATTGTACGTGGAATATATGCAAGAAGAAAGAAGAGGGTAAAAGTTATATTGTTTGAAAAAATATTGAGAAGCTTTTCACCTCTCTTGAGAAAAATAGGGAAGACCCCAAGGGTTGATTGTAGGAAGGATAGATACTAGAAAAAACTAGGGGAAAATCTTTAGTTTAGGCTCCTACCAAGGAAGAATCTAAAGACTTTATGGGTGGGGAATTTTCCTCACCAAGAAATGAAGGGGTTATGGAGGAAACCCTTCCCTTTTCAATTCCATATACTATTCTAGAGAACATGGAGAATTTGGACACCTAAGTCTTCTCGGTGGATGAATTCCCCTTTCCTAAAGGGTATACTTCTGGTCAGTAATTTGTGTGAGGAGTAACCTTTATTTACTTCTACCCTCATGTCACCATTTCAAGAGGATTGGGGTTGGTAATAACCTAGGAACAAAAAAGGGGACAGCTAAAGGCAAATGTGGGATTTGAGATGAGAATTGGAAGGCCACCAATAAGAGTGACAAGAAAAAAAGTGACTTCTCAAGAAATTTTCAAGGGAAGAAGAGGACCTTCGAGAAAATTCAAAAATGTAGTAAATAAAGTTTATTCTATGGAATATTCGAGCCTTAATAGCTCGAGGAAATAATTTTCTCTAGAAAAATATGATCAATGATCATAAGGTAGATACTAGATCATCATTCAAGAGGTAACGATTAATAAACATAACTTTGAAAGAGTTGTGGGCCACATTTGGCAAGGAGCTAAATATGCCTACAATGAAGCTCCCAAAGGGATAGAAACCATGTAGAGTCTTTGTAAACTCAACAAGGTTGAACTCCACTACTACCACCATTTTTTGGTTGTAGCCTTCTCTATCATGATTAGGTTTTGTGTTCTTTTTAACTTTTATGGTCCAAATACCAAGGCAAGATAGCAGGTTTGGGCAAATTTATTTATTAAAAATTGCAATGGTTCTAAAGTTATATGAATGAAGGATTAAAATACTCCTTTCTACTCCTTAGAGTAGCTTGGAGGACTTGAGGATTTTTCAAGGAGTATGCATGTTCTGGATAGATTCTTCAGAAAGAATGATCTCCTAGATATGGATTTATAGGGTGTCCCATTCATATAGTCCAACAATTGGCTAGGATACAATTGTATCCATGTCAAAATTAATAGAGTGGCCCCCTTCTTTGATTTGAATATTCTTCCTTTAATCTCTCTTCATGAATTTTCAAAGACTATCTTGAACCACTCTATGCTCCTATTTACTTGGCTACAAGGGAACTCCAACAAGAAGAAACCCTTTAGGTGTGAGATAATGTGGCATTCTCATCCTCAATTTAGAAACTAATATATTTCTCAGTGGTGGAATATAAGGGTCTAGTGCACGACTGTTTTTCACATATCTAAGAAACTTGAGATTATTAGAAGGGAGGTTTTGGCTTGGAAAAAATCCTCCTTTAGGGACATATTTAAAAAAAAAAAAAAAAAAAAAAATCAAAGGTAAACTAGAGGAGTTTCAAGAGAGTATGGTAAAGGGGGACCTTTCCTTTGCCACTCATGATGAATAACATAGTTGGAAAAGGAATGAAAGCAAGTTACTAAAAAAAAGAAGTCTTCTAGAAATAGAGAACTAGGGTTGTGTGGCTTACAAAAGAAAATAGGAATATGGCTTTCTTATATAGATTAATTTCTAAACATAAGAGGAGGAACACCACCTAGAAACTCTTTGATAATAACAATGTTGAGATTATGGATGATGAAGAGATTGGGGGCTAAATTGTCAGATATTTCTTGGAAATATATGCTCCTCCTCAAATGTAGGTGGATCAAAATATAAAGAATGATTTTTTGGAGTTCATAAACCCAATGATCAATGGCTGAAAAAATCAAGATTTGATGAAAAAAAAAATGAAAAAGATGTTATAGGGGAAATTTTTTCCATGGGAACCTTTGAGACTCTAGGTCTACATGGCTTCCACCCTAACCTTTTTCTAGGACTTATTTTATATCATCAAATATTACCTAGTTCACATGATTTAGTACTTTATAAGAATGCACAGAATTGTTAAAGAGTTGAAATAGACCTTTATTGTTCTAGTACCAAAGATGGGATATCCTACTCAATTTGAAGAGTTCAAACCAATTAGAAAATGAAATACAATTTATAAGATTCTATGAAAGGTTTTGGTGAATTACATTAAGCATATGATGGACAAGGCTATTAGCCCCACTCAAAAAGGTTTTATCCCTACGTGTCAAATTCTTGATGCAGTGACAACTTCCCATGAGGTTCTTCATTCTATGGAGAAGAGTGGAAACCTATGTATGGTGATGAAATTTTATTTTTCAAAAGCATGTGATAAGGTTAGGAGATAATTTATGCTCAAAATTCTAAGAAATTTTTTCTTTAGGGAGAGGCTAATCTCTTTGATTGGGAAAATGATAGGAAATATCTCTCCCTTCCTTACCTTTTATTGTATTATATGGAAGACTATATGTGGAATATATGCAAGAAGAGAGAAGATGGTAAAAGTTATATTGTTTACCACTAAGCTTTGATGTTT
The DNA here is from genome assembly GCA_028749045.1 of Cupressus sempervirens. NCBI lineage: Eukaryota > Viridiplantae > Streptophyta > Pinopsida > Cupressales > Cupressaceae > Cupressus > Cupressus sempervirens. Next base: position 689,189,115 of record CM053790.1, read on the forward strand.
CACCTATTTAACTTCTATATACCTAGCAACCATAGATGCTTACCCTAATCCCTTCTCCTCTCAAAATTATTGAGGTTTCCCAAATGTCATCCCTTACTAGAACTATTTCTTAAAAGGGCACCAATAGGTTGAGCAAGAGACTAGGGTAGAAAAATCTATTAGCCACTCTTAGTAAGGAGAAAATTGTTACTTCTAAGTCCATTAATAACTCTAAGAAAAAAGGAAGCTCTAGACCCTAAATGAAAGCTACTAGGAGAAATTATGGGGACCATGAGGAGGAAGAGATAGGTAGTGAAGAGAATAATGAGGAATAATTACTGGGGATTAGGATAGCCCAATGTCCTCCCGAGTGTCTAATACTTTTAAAATTGAAATTAATACCTTGGAGTGTAGAAAAGAAGGTGATATTGGTGAGTAGGAAACAATTACTTCCCTAGTTAGAATCCTTAATATGCGTGTCCAAAACCAAGCAATAGATCTTATGGGGGTGATAAATATAAATATGGGAATATGGTGGGGGTGACATTTAGAAGGAGGAAAGTACTATCGGGTTGGAGGCTATGGCCAAAAAAAATTGCATAATTCACGGATTTTATCAAACTAGAAGAATCTATCACCAACTTGATCAAGAAAAATGAGGACTTGGAGGATAAGTTTCACAGGGTTGCTAAATTTTTTGTATGTGTGATGCATTCCATTACAACCACACTTCACCTCCTTTAGAGTAGGAAGGAGGATAGTGCATACACCAAAGACATATAGACTACCTATTCACTATGGGGCTTTTTTGTCGATGATTGGTTGTGTCTATTACTAGAGAAGCTAAGGAATCAGACTAAGGAGAGTTAGATCATGCTCTCTTTCTTTCTTTTTGTCTATGGTTGCTAGTTTCTACTTTCCCAAAGGGTTTTTTTTGTTAATTATTGGACTTTGTTTGTGCCTACAGATGTTTATTGGGCTAGTTTATTGTATAATTCTAACAAATCATAGTGATTAGTTGTAGTAACTTTAAGTATATAAATATATTAGTTTGATTATTTTTGATATTAAGGAAGGGGGTTAATTAATCATTCAGTAGTGACTTTTGACTATTCTTCAACCTTGTTTTTTTATGTTTTGGGTCAGCCCCCATTTCACTACTTTTTCATATCAAAAACAAGAAAAGGAAATTCCTATGTTTCTAATGGTTGCACATTGAAGAAAAATATAGATGTGGTAAAGATAGAAGGGACTAAATTTTCCTCTTGTAAAGAATTTAAGTTGGATAAAGATGTTCCAACTCATGCACCATCTTTAAAATATCTAAATGTTGATTCATATTTTTATGAACATGAACTTTAGGAGGTTATATCGACAATTCCTCGATTTTCTATCACAAAATGGAGGCATTCACTATATTTTTAAAATTTCCTTTTGTTATAATGCTATTGGGATTCAACTATGTAGTTTTTTATTCAGACTTATTGACTTGTGTCTCATTAGTATTATTTCAAAAACACCCATTTGGAGGGGGGGGGAGAGAGAGAGAGAGAGAGAGAGAGAGAGAGAGAGAGAGAGAGAGAGAGAGAGAGAGAGAGAGAGAGAGAGAGAGAGAGAGAGAGAGAGAGAGAGAGAGAGAGAGATCTTCAAATTTTTAAGTTTGACAAGTTGCCATTTATAGTGTGGCATGGAAAGTCTGTTAGACACACACACACACACACACACACACACACACACACACATTTGTGTGTATAAATTTTTTTTAGACAAACAAATACTAGTTAACTCTTGATTAGGCTTGTTCCAAAAGGGTGATTCTCAAAAGCTTCATTTTACACCTTTTAATGTGTTTTCTTAATGTAGTGTAGTTTCACAACTTTGTTGTCATCATGTTTAAATGTTGTCAATTCAATAGTTGTAAAATTACCACCATAATTTTATACACTTAAGGTTTCTAGTGTGTCAAATTTGAGCAAAACTAACATATTACATTTTTATGTCTTTAATCAATGTTTTCACACTTCTCTTAGAAATACATGTCCCATTTAACAAAATAACTTTTGAACAAGAAAAAAATGTTTAAACAATAGACAATGTGTCAAATTTTATGCTTTCTTTACAATACATATTGGACAAGAAAGTAAGATTTAGTTGTTTCACTAATGCAAGAAAATACATTGGTTATATTAAGCTATATTTTAGGAGCCTAGCATAAGAATATCTATTTGATATTCTTGAAATATAATATCTTGATCAATATTTTTTATAAAAAAATTATACATTTGAAAAAGTAAAAATAATAATTTAATATTAGAACTAAGCAATAAATAATAATATGCTTTAAACTAAATTTTACATAGTAGATTATATCCCTTATACAAATGTTAAATTTAATTTACCAATAAAGCTACAATAATAAATTTTAAATTATTTTTGAAGTAATAAATATAACAAACTAGAGTTACATATAGTCTTTATCAAGATACCTATAACTATCTTAGGCAGTAAAAGACACTCAAAAGTAATTTACACCTCTGACATGAGTGGCACTACAAGGGGTAATCAACACTTTACAAAAAAACACAAAACTTACTACATATTTGTGACCACTAACAATACAATTTAAAAAGTAAAGGTTGGGAGAATCCATATCTTTGTGAGTTAGTTGTAGGGTTTTATTGTTCGAATAGATAATAGGTTAGATTATCCAAAGTGGGAAAAAAGATATATCTTTGTTCTATTTGGAAACACAATATTGCAATGATAGCGGAAAATCCAATCCCACTACCCACCATCGATCCTCTATCCTCTACATTTGCATCTTCAATTTGTGCACATGTATTATTGTGATTTTCTTTTTTATCCAGAGCATACTTTAGTGTCATGTTTTCAAGTTGAGGCCCATATTTTAGTGTCCTATTTTCAAGTTGAGTTCCCTAGAAAAGATGAATCCTCAAAAGTAAAAAATTGCTTGTCCTATGGTGGTATTAACAAAGTTGAAAATAGCTTAACCTATTGTGGTATAAAGTATGATAACATATTGTGAGAAAGATTCAATACTTCAAGAAATGTGAGATTCAAGAGTTGAGAAAGAATATTTCCTAACAATTTTTTTTGGAAAGATATAAACACTCTAAGGTGAGCTATGGCTCCCAAGGATCTTGGAATTGAACCATTTATATTATTTTTTGATATGTTCAAAGAAATTAAGCCCTTTGGAAGTCCTAATAAAATAAACCAACATAAATACACGTGACCATAAAAATAAACCAACACAAATACAAGTGACAATCCAAATATACAATGTTTTAAGTAAAGGCAAGGAACATCTTTCATGACATATCTTGAAGAATTCACCATTCACAATGATCATAGATAAAATTATCCATGAAATAAAATTACACGCAAATCCATTTTAGGTGAAAGCACAACATGGAAATCACATTAGAAAATCTCACTCCGTAACATAACCTAACTCCCACTACCCACCATGGATCTACTACATCCACATCTTTTCCTTTAGTAGTTGAATTGTTCAATTCTTTATAATTGTCATTTCTTCCAAAACCAAGACTTTGAGTTTTGTTTTCAAGGGGAGGTACATGGAGATTATGATTTCTTAGAATAGAATAAGCTTCAAAGGTTAAAAATTTCTTCCCCTATGGTATTAATCCTGACAACATGTTATTAGAAAGATTCAACATATCAAGGAATGTGAGATTTAAAAGCTGAATAGGAATATTTCCTGATAGCTTATTTTCTAGAAGATCTAGAGATTCCAAGTAAGCCATGGCTCCTAATGACTTTGGAATTACACAACTCAAATTATTTTTTGATATGTTGACAGAAATTAATCCCTTGAGAAATCCCAATTCTAGACAAATATTACCTAACAAATTATTACGTGAAAAATCCATGAACTTGTGTTCCTTAATTATTTTCAAATATGGAGTTGCCCTTCCTTTTATCCAAATCATTATTTCATCAGTAAAGTTGAAACCAAAATATGTATTCCCAAAAAAGCCCACTTCCAAATATACAACATATTGTAAATGGAAACTTTGTGAGTTATTGATTAAAGCATTTAACTTGCTCACATCTGATGGAATATTTCCCGATAATTGATTATAAGGTAGGTCTAGGATTTGAAGATTTATCAACTTGAATAATTGAGGTGGAATTGTACCATTAAACTTATTAGATGCCAAACTAAGAATTCTCAAATCTGTCAACTTTTCAATCCAAGGAGGAATGCTACCTTCAAAATTGTTATTCCCTAGATCAAGTATTTGGAGACTTGTGCAATTTACAATAGATGTTAGAATAATACCTTGCAAATTGTTGCCATTCACATTTAACATGTGAGGATTCTGCAGATTTCCTAACTTCTTTGAAATCTCCCCTTACAAAATGTTTTGAGCCAATTTTAAAATTCATAAGTTAGAACAATGCCCAATATTTGAATGAATCATACCAAACAACTTGTTCATTTAAAAGGCCAAAGCTACAAGAGAATATGAATGGTTACATATAGAACTTTGAATTTCTCCACTCAGATTATTTCCTGACAATGATAAAATTTTGATTGTACCAATTGTTGCAGGTAGAAAGCCTTGAAACTCATTATTTGATAGATCTAACATAAAAGAAATAAAATCTAGAGCAAGAAGAGAGCCATGTAACCTATTTCCATGCAAGTCTATTGTATAAAATGAATGAGATATCTTGTGAGGTAGAGAACCTTCTAGATTGTTCTTTAAAAAATTGAGCATAGAAAGAGAAGGAAGGTCCCAAAGCCATGTAGGTAGATTTCCCACAATACTGTTATTTGAAAGATCCAATGCCCCCAACTGATATTGTTGGGATAAAAATGCAAGTATGTTGCCTTGTATATTTTAAGATCCCAATCCAAGTGAAGCCAAGTTTTCAAACTAAGGAACCCAATTTTTAGAGATGTTAATGTGGAATTGATTTTCTGAGAGGTCCAATTCTTCAAGGCGAGTGATATTTTCAAAAAATTGAAGTGAAATATTGCTGCTTAATCTATTAGAAGGGAGTGACAATGCATTTAAGGTGCCCATATTCAAAATACAAGGTGGAATTGTTCTTGAGAAGTGATTATGGCCTAGATAGACCTCACCTAATGCTGAAAGATGACATAGAGACAAGGGAATCTGACCTGTCAGATGGTTGTGACTAAGGTCTAGACATCTACGGGATGAAAAGCTAACTAAAGAGGATGGTATACTACCCTCCAAATTGTTATACCCTAGATACAAGGATTTGAGTTTTAAAAGGTTTGCAATAAAAGGCAGGAAAACTCCAGTTAAATTGTGTCCATTAAGGTCTAGCATGACCAATGAGGAAGAATGGCTCAGATTGAATGAAATATTTCCTTTCAAGTCAACATTATCCTGAAGTACAAGAGTGCTCATTCTTGAATGGGGCATAAAATTGGAATGCATGAAACCATTTGGACCACACATACTGAGATCAAGTGATGTTGGGATAAGCTAACTCAACCTTACCATGATTTATTGCTTTATTTGTGCTTTCTTGGAAAGTTGCTAAATGAAGCTAGATTTTTCCACAAGAAAAGAATTAGAATAAAAAAATAGAAAGCTTCTATTTTTTTGGTGATTTATTCTCTTATGTTTTGTTTTATGCAAGGGTTGTGCATAAGGAAGTTTCTAAAATAATTTTTAGATGTGTTGAATGTAGACACTTTAGAAAATTTTTCCTCTTGTATGAAAACTCTACCAGTACAAAGCATCTTTGTAGAGAATTAAGAAAGAGATAAGAAGTTATTTGCATAGGGTTATGCTACCAGATTTTCTCTAGAATAGAGAAAGATGTAAATCTCCATGTGAAGGCTGAAAATGTATTGTAACTTTTTGCTAAATAATACATTAGCTTGATGGTTTGGAGGGTTGAGGTTTTTACTTAGAAAGCTTTTCCCCACATATATCTGTGTTCTCTATTCTGTCTCATTCTTTCAGTTTCATGATTGTAGAATAATAATCTCTACGTCATAATGCTGCTGCGATTTATCTAGATCAGTAAATTGCAATTACTTTCCTTTAAGGTTTTAATTGTGGGAAATCAACTATTTATTTTTTCTTTTATGACATAGTAGTATGCACTCATATTTTCTTATTAGAAGTTGTTCAATGAACTATTGGATACATGATGTGCATATTGATCTTAGATGAATTTTTGGGATGCTCTCATTTCCCTTCAATTGTTATCAAAGCCCATTTTTGTGAATTGCATGTTGCTTGCATGTCAAGATTCACAAAGTTTTTAGTTCTAGGTATTTCTTCTATTAAGATTTCTTAGCTTGCAGAGCTTGAAGAAATTTGTTTTGAAGAAATTGACTGATAATTAATCCTTTGATGAGTGGAAGTCTTTCTGTTGATTTATTCTTTTAGGAGACAAAAACAATTTCTTAAAGGATGGTGAAGACAAAGAAAATAGAGTTGGTCATGTCAAAATGACATTGATCTAGAGCTCTTGGTTGACAGCAGAATAGTTCTTGATGCATGGATATTTGAAGGTGTCTTTTTTGTTACCTAGAATGCATAGAGGTATGGAGTTGATCATTGGATGATCTAGAAGCTTTTGGATAGCCTATCTCTCTTAGATTCATGTAATAGTAGTGGTTGTGGGATTGGTCTACAACTGGGCTTGAAGTTCCAATACTATGTTTTCATCTTCGATGTTTATACATGCATGGCTTGGATTTTTGTTCTTTGGATCTAAGGGATTTATAGATTTTCCTAAAAAATCTATGGTTATGTTCAGTTATGATAATCCATTATTCTATGTTCAATTGGTTGGTATTTTATTCAAACTTTGAGTCTTCCAGATGAGAAGTGGGTGTGGATGTGCATGGGTGTTTATAAGAAAAAAAAAAAATTTAGGTTTTGCATGCTAAAATACAAACTTAAGGTTTTTTGTTGATCTACTGAAGAGCTATTGTTTGGACTCTTGTTCCTTTAGAGTGGTACCAAATGAGATAGTTGTAGTTCTACATGCATGAATTCTTTTTGCATGGTGAGAGGTGGTGTTTTTCTTTCTCTACATGGAGATCTTGGTATGTGATTAGTCACTCAATATTTTTGCGGTGATGCTTTGTTGGATTCCTAGACTATGGTGCTTGTTGTGGACATAATTGGCAAATTAGATTTGTGCTTGATCTAGTGTTTGAGTCATGTTTTCTACATGATTATTCTATTTGATCTCATTTAAATATGTCACTAATGTGATAGTGGGTTCACATGTTGCAATGATTGGATCTACAAGTTATGTAGTCAGATGGGTAGGCCACCCATTTAATTGTAGTGGGATAACTTGCATGTGGAGTGTCTATATCCACCAAATTTGATTTAGTGTTGGTGCAAATTTTGTAGCTGCCCTTGTGGTCACTTATGCATTTTTGTGATTTCTTTGAGATGAGAGGATGGATGATATTTGAGTACTTGGATAGTCAGTTATGTTGTCCTATAGCATGGTGAATTTCCTTAGTGTGGAGATCTTTGTTTCACCTAGTGTGATTTGTGGGCCTAGATGATTTTCATATTTGGAGGATGGTGTGTCATATTATTGGAGACCTTGGTATCATGATATAGTGGGAGCTTTAGTAGTGCCTGTATTTTTTCTATCATATGGTGATGGATGATCTTCTTTAGTGTTGCAGATGTTGGAGGATTCCTTAGATCTAGTTGTTGCAGAAGGGTCTTTCACATTGGTTGGTTCACTAGTTGGAGATGGTATCTTCATGTGATTGGAGATATTGACATATTTATGATTCAAGGGGTCCTTGGTAGGGATTTTTTTTATTCTTTTATTTAATATGTTCTTATGGTGGCTTTTATGTCATGGTTCTCTCTTTATTACCAATTTAGAGTTGTGACATGATACAGTTATTTGATATGGTCACATGAAGCATATTTTCTCTTTGGATGAGATGGTTTAGATCATGATGTCATGTTTATATTCCTAATTCCATGGTTGGAGCTTTGACATTGATCTTGTTTTAGTTTCTTGGTATTTGAGTACTTTGATCATTTTCTTGATACTTCATGACAGTGCTATGTTGTAGTGGAGTTTTGCATGGAGTGATTGATTACAAGTGCTTGTGGATACTTGGGTGGACCCACAATAATGGGTTACACTTTTTTGCCTAAACTGACACTGAACTATGAATTTTCAAGAAAACTTTCACATTCAGATGCGAATTGCCATTTAACGGTAAGGAATTTGAAGATGAAGTAAAATACAGTCCTTTAGGATTTTCTATGTAGATTCTAAATATTTTTTTTTAATTGATTTGATTGAATTAATTTTTCTCCCAAGAAAATTACTATGTTATCAAAAACCTGATTTTTAAAAAGTGACATTGTTTTTGACACACATAACTTTTTTTCTACAATAGATATCAATATAATTCTTTCGAATTTAGTTTTTTAACATCCATACCAAAACTGTAAAGGTGATTTGATGTCTTTATCATCAGTATTTCATATTTTATCAGAGTTTAAAGTTGACCTAACACTAATTTGGACATACATGGCTTTTGACACATGTAACTTATTATATATTTATCCAATTTCAATTTTTTTTTTTGATTGAAAGAGGACTCAAATACAGAGACTGTAGTTATTTTTTAGAATTTTTATTCTCTTATTTACTATTTTTCCATGAGCGTTCAATATATAGATTTATTTTTTATAATGAACCTCTATTCAATTAACGTAAAAAAATGTATACTAAAAAAATTCAAAATTTATCAAATCCATATTCATTAGAAAGCTCATTCTAAGTATTTGAGTCATGGAAAATGACATGCCTTTAGTGCTCCATCTGAACCTAGAAATTGAGCCTGGAAGCCATGAAAACAACTAAGAATGTTATAGGCTTTGTAAAAGCCACTACTTTACTAGTTTCGATAGAAACTAACTTTCTATCGAAACTTTTTTAATACTTTCGATAGAAACTATTTCTAGTTAGTTTCTATCGAAACTAATAAGGCCGAGTTTTAATGTAAAAAATAATTTCGATAGAAACTATTTTTTAGTTTCTATAGAAACTATTTAGTTTCTATAGAAACTAAAAAATAGTTTCTATCGAAACTATTTAGGATAAATTTTTTTTGCATAGTTAGTTTCGATCGAAACTGCCATCAAAAGTAGTTTTGATAGAAACTTTTATAGTTTCTATTGAAACTAGATGATTACATTCTATCAAAATTTTTTTGGCAAAAAATCCGACTTTTGCAATTTTAGAGGAATTTCTTCCTCCAAAAAAGTGTAACCCACTATTGTGGGTTCATCCACTTGGAGACTTAGGTGAGGCTAGAGTTCTCTTAAGATGAGAGACATATTGTTGAGATGTATACTCTTGGTGAGATTTCAACAAAAAGTCTGAGGAGCGTACACCTTTGTTGGATGTGAGTTCAATATAGACTTATGAGGATATTGTTCTTGGATAAGTCACAAGGTGACTTGCATAACTTGGAGGAGCATTGTCATTCCCTACTCTTGGTCTACTTGGTAGTTTATCACTTGAAAGGTATTTCCTAATGTTAGTTTTAGGTGCTTTATCTCTTTTTTCATATTCATGGATCTTGAGTTGTAGTTAGATGGTTCTGGAGGATTCGTTGTGAGAGATGGATAACATGATTATCTCCTAGAGGTGTACTTTCATTTATGATGAAAATAGGAGATGGTATTGGGCTGATTTCCTAAAATGGGAATGGATTTGTTTGATCTTCTTTGAGAGGCTTACATCCATGTAGATTTATGATATCATGTTATGTTTGATCTCTTGAGGTTAAACAATTTTGGATGTTGTTGTGGCTTTTCTCTTGGGGTTGTGAAGGAGATCATACTTGGCATAGTTAACATTTAGAAGTGTTTGTAGAAGGACATGCTACATGCTTATGATTTGCATTTCCTTTCTTTGGTCTTGGTTGTCTTCTTGGATGTTTTGGTTCACATAAGGGTATGTGCAAGATCATGGTCAACCAAACTATGCTCTTAAGTGGCAATAAAAAATCAAAAAATTATGGTCATGTCAACTTGACTTGCAATTTTCTACTTGTTATTGAATTTATATCAAAAAGTTGAGAGAAAAGAATATCTAGAAAATTGAATCTAGTTTCTAAACTACTAGGACTTATCTTAGAAAAAAAAACAATTGATTGGTCAAAATTTTGAATTTTAATGCAATATTATAAAAAAAATTAGAACAAAAATAAGAAGTAGATGTATGTCTGACCACCTTAATCAAAATCAAATGATAATATTTTTTAATAATATTCTAGATATAAGTAGTAGATGCATGCTTGGATGTGACATATATTTTTGGTTATTTTTATTCTAAATAAATAATTAATAATTAATTTTTTACTTTAGTATTTTTGGAATTAAAAAAATCTTGTGTCTAACCACCTTAACTAATTCAAAACTCTACAAAAATCAATTTTTCATTTTTTTCCTTATAGTAGAAGAAACATAGAATGTGATGTATCTTTTGAATTTGAAAAATGTTGTACCATTTGAAAGTTATAGTTGTTTTTCAAGTAGTGCATCAATCAACACTTTACATGTAACTCCATTAGAGAATGAGTAATAATTACTTCCTAAACTCATAATGTGACAAACCTTACATTTATGGAAAGATAAGAACATTCTTAAGAAACCCTTTTCTTTCCATCAGATTTTGGTAAAATAAAAGTTGCCAACTACATGTTTGAAGTAATAATCATATAAAAATAGGCCAAAAGAACATTTTTATGATGTTTTTAAAGTTGACCATATAGGTTTGGTATCAAAAGATATAGTAGACCTTGTAAAGATATTAATTATTTTCATTTAGTATCAGGGTCGGTGGAAAAAAAAGTTGGAATATATTTTGAAATGGTTTGAGATATTTCAAAACTATAGATTTTTCAGATCACCACGTTTTGGCACACCATGATCCTGCACATACCCATAACATTTTTTTTTGAGATCTATTGGAGCTATGGTGGTCACTCTTTTGTGGTCTTTTGTTATCACTTGTATTTCATTATTTTTTGTGATGAAAAGGTAGTTTCTTTATCTCTTTTCTTTGTTGGATGTGCAGAACATGGGAGAGTTTTGGAGACTGGATGAGAGACATGTTTATTGAAGTGCTTTTGCTAAAAGATTTGCATATCTTTTTGGATGGTCCTTGGTACTACATGATTGCACTTTATTTTTGTTGTTATCAGTAGACTCAGTATGCTTTTGATTTTTTCAGATTTGACATTACCCATGTAGTGGGAGTTCTTGTATGTATTTGGTCTTCATTGAATGGTTTGCACATAGAGCTTGAGGTTGTAGTTTATGGGTTGGTTATGTTGCTAGCATGAGTTTTCTGGTGTTAGATACCTTTGAGGTATGGGTGATTGGATGAGTTAGCATTTACTGTGGATGCTATTTTCAATCTCGTGGGTTTATTAGTTGGATTGGACCAATCACTTTGGTTGTTGTTCTGGCTGATGTTTTATCTTGTTTTCTAGAGGATGACTTCACATTTTTGTCGGGCTAAGAATTTGATGCTTTTTATGCTTTTGTGTGTCTCACAAGCATAGTGGAGGGGTGGTAGTCTATGTAGCCTTTGTTATCACTAGGATCTTATGCTTGTGTTATTTGGACATGTGTCTAGTTGGAGCATGAGTGCATGTGTTAACCTTTATGTTGTTTCATGAATGGTTGTGATGATATAGTTTCATCAGTTTGAATCTTGTAAGGTCTTTGTCAAGTGGGAGATTGTTGGGATAAGGTGACTCAACCTTACCACAATTTATTGTTTTATTTGTGCTTTCTTGGAAAGTTGCTAAATGAAGCTAGATTTTTCCACAAGAAAAGACTTTGACTAAAAAAATAAAAAGCTTCTATTTTTTGGTGATTTATTCTCTTATGTTTTGTTTTATGCAAGGGGTGTGCATAAGGAAGTTTCTAAAATAATTTGTAGATGTGTTAAATGTAGACGCTTTAGAAACTGTTTCCTCTTGTATGAAAACTCTATAAGTACAAAGCATTGTTGTAGAGAATTAAGAGAGAGATGAGAAGTTATTTGCATAGGGTTATGCTGCCAGATTTTCTCTAGAATGGAGCAAGATGTAAATCTCCATGTGAAAGCTGAAAATGTATTGTAACTTGTTGCTAAATAATGCATTAGCTTGATGGTGAAAGGTTTCCCCCATGTATATCTATGTTCTATATTCTATCTCATTCTTCTAGTTTCATGATTGTAAAATAATAATCTATATGTCATAATTCTGCTGAAATTTATCTAGATCGATAAATTGCAATCACTTTCCTTTAAGGTTTTAATTGTGGAGAAATTTCTATGTTTGTTTATGCTTTTATGACATAGTAGTATGCACTTGTATTTTCTTATTAGATTTTGTTCAATGAACTATTTGATATAGGATGTGCATACTGATCTTAGATGATTTTTGGGATGCTCTCATTTCCCTTCAAGTGATACTATAGAGGAGACATTCTCAAACCAAGAGGGTAGTGATCCATGTTGGAATGAATTTTGACCTATGTGTAGATGTGATAAACAAGTGAGGTTTGAGAGATCTAGAATATTACCTAATAGCCCACAATAAGATAGGTGAATCTAGGTGATATTGTGAAGATCGTTGACGACCTCACCCCACTGCTCAAACAAATTGCTCAAGTTGACTTCATCCATTTCAAAAAATTCTAGGCTTCTTAGATTTCTAACCCATACATCAAACTTGTTGCTATGCAACTCATTCTATTGCCACTAATTATCTAAAGTTTTAAAATCCCAATAATTATCTAAAAGATCCAAATGATGCAAGCTTGACATATTCACTAGCTCCACAGGAACTTCACCACAAAATCTAGCTCTTGAAAACTTAAGAAATGTCAGCCTCTACAATTTTGATAGTTTAGGATGAATAGAATTACCTTGAAAGTCATTACTGCTGAGATCTAAGTGTTACAGCTACTGCAGATTCAACAATGATGGACGAAGCGATTACTTAAATAGAGGGTGATGACATAGGATGTATGATAATCACATGCAACACCCTCCCAATCATAATAATTCAATCCCCTCCAAGAAGATAGCCAACCAGAGGAAAGATTAAAACCTTCCTTCAAATCCAGTAAATAACTTCTTTCATCTTGTAAACACCCATCTAAAAATGAGAAATAGGATTGCAGCATTATAACCCATATCAATAGAGATCCAAAGACCGCATAAGTCTTGAAGGAAAGAGGAGCCCTTACATTCATTTTTTGTAATGTACAACCCTTTCCCCACTTGGCTATATATATCTGAACAATAACATAATTCAAAGATTTTATAAATATATATTCAAAGATTCTATAAATATATATTCTACCTTGTCTTGATATTTTTGGAGGCTATTTCGCAACAACACAACAACTTCTATGGAAACTTTTTTGGAATAGAAATGTATGTCGGATGAGGAGAATGGATTTTTCTCACCATACTATTGAATATGAGAAATAGGTTCCCAAAATTATAATACATATCGATCAAAATGTAGTGCCCAAATAGATTTTAAATGGAAGAAGAACCATTGAATTCTTTTTTGGAAATTACAATTCTTCCCTCAGCTGGATATGTATATCCAACATTAAAATAATTCAAATATTCTATAAGGATATTTTTGGTGACATAATAGAGGGGGAAAAGGTTTGATGAGTTGACTTAAGCATTTACATTAGTGTCACATTCACACAGAAAAATTGAAGATGAAAAATTAAAGATTTGGAGAAATATTCCTATTGGATTGGCAAATGCACAAGGTTCTTTAATGACTTTATAGACTTTTTTTGTCGTAAGTAGGAAAACTTTAAGATTTGGAGAAATGTCCCTCTGGGATTGGAAAATAAGCAAAAAAGATTAAAGATTGGGAGAAATGTCCCTATTGGATTGGTAAATGCACAATTCTTTAATGACTTTATAGACTTTTTGGTGGTACACAAGAAAAATTAAATATTTCGAGAAATGTCCCTGTGGGATTGGCAAATGCACTCATGATTCTTTAATTATAGTTATAATTTATAAAAATTCTAGCAATTTATTATTATAGCAATTCTTCTTGGAGCTGCATCATGTAAACTTCAAGCTAAACACTTGTGGGTTGATATTGGCATACTACATACCTTGGCTCATAGAGAAAAGATCTCCTTTCTACACATCTTTCTTGTCTTTGACCATAATCAAGAGCTCCATCAAACAAGCACTATTTTTTACATTCATCATTGCCTTAGAGATCTTCTTATTAAACTCAACAAGAATCATGGCATCTGACCTAATGCATCTAGTATCCTTGCCTAATATGGTCTATACTAGCTGCAAATTAATCACATTATCATAATTGAATATCCCTTCAAACTTTGGTCCAGAGTGGTCCTTGCTTAAATAGCTCCCTTGATAACTCCACATACACTATCCAGGATCCTAAATATAATCCCATGACTACATTGCAACAAGAAGCCCATGCCTAGCACCTGAACTAGACTTAAAGAGCCATCTACATCACCCAAAATTCTACCTCTTCAAACAATAAATAGAATAACATCATCCAATATTATTAATAGATGCTTATCCACATCTCCCTTGAGCCACCACATACTAAAAGCCCCTAAGTACTTTAATCCATCTCATTTTGTTACATAACTTATTATAATGTCTAACAATCTCATTAAATTCATAAGCTGACTAATCTTTCATAATGAAGGTAGCAAAACTACTCTAATCATTTTTAAAATCTATAGTTATTCGGCCTTGATGTTAATATTAAGTAATAGGTGATTAACTTAGTATAGGTACAGATTATTTAATTCTATATTAATATTTAAAATCTTAATGACATTAGATATTATACCATTAATTGTTTGTATTAAAATATTACAATACTAGTTAAATATGATATATTAATCTTAGTATACTATAGATTTATATTATATCATATGGTTATATGGTTATTAATCATTTAAATATATTACATACAAACAATAATATTAGATATAAGTATGAATACTATAATGGTTTAATATATATGATAACAAATTATATATGCATATTAACTATATAATTAAATAATGGCTGAGGTCATATTAATTAGATTTAAATTAATTTATAATAGATTATAAATTTAAGTTAATATATTATATAGTATATTATATAATAGTTAAACTTAAATGTCATTAATATATATTTATGGGATTATAGTATTAATATACTTTATAGATATGTAATATAGGTTTATTATACTTAACGTTAAATATTTTAGTTTATATTAATATATAGATAATATATTATGTACAATAATTTATGTCAATAAATATTATATTACTATTAATTTAGTCATATTTAATTTTATTGTTCTACTATTAATTTAGTATAATATTTATATAACTATTAAAAATTATAACTATATTTATGACTTTATAGGGAGAAAAATTAATTAGACTAATAATATTATATATAATAAATTAAACTATATATAAATTAAACATTAAGGGTCCTAGGACCCCTAGAAACACATATATATCATGAAATGTGTTAAAAGGGGTCATAGGTTAACCTATGATTCCTTTCAACACATATGATCAATTATAATATATCCCTAGGGGTCATATGTTCTTATCAAAAGTGTCAAAGGGGGTCATAGGTTAACCTATGTCCCCTTTCGATCCATATGAACAATTATAATATGTCCTTAGGGATCCTAGGACACCTAGGGACATATGTTTTCATGAAATTTTTTGGAAGGGGTTATAGGTTAACCTATGATCCCTTTCAACCCATATGAACATTTATAATATCTTCCTAGGAGTTCTATGACCCATATGGACATATGTTGTCATGAAATGTGTTAAAAGGGGTCATAGGTTAACCTATGACCTCCTTCATCCCATATGATCAATTATAATATGTCCCTAGGGGACTTAGGAACCCTAAGGACATATGTTATCATTGAATGAGTCAAAAGTGGTCATAAGTTCTCCTATGACCACCTTTGACTCATATGATCAATTATAATGTTTCCCTAGATGTCTTAAGACCCTTGCGGACATATATTATCATCGAATGAGTTGACAAGAATCAAAGGTTAACCTATGACACTATTTGACACATATGATCAATTATTACATGTCCTTAGGGGTCCTAGAATTTTTGGGGACATATGTTCTCATGAAATGTGTCAAAGGGGGTCATAGGGCACCCTATGACCCCTTACGAGCCATTAGAACCAATATCCTATATACTATATCATATAGTATAAGAAAATATATTAAAATATTATATAATATGATGTGTTATAATATATATTATGGCACATAAATAAAAATATCATTTGTAATAGAAAAGACCTCATTCACATAATAATAATAATAAAACACACTTTACTTGCAAATCATAGTGATCATGGAGGGAATAATCAGGACCTTCCTCAACTTTTAATTCACATAATCCATATTCCATGTGGTTCTTTTACATATTTCGGCAAGAGACTGTCGGGTATTCAATACATTAGATACCCAATATTTCACTGGTGAACTTTTAAAAAAATTATTGTGGTCCCCTTCCCCAAGACATGCAAATATCCAAATTCTTTTTCATAGGTTTTGAAGTTTGACAAGAAAAATATAAAATTTGGGCCTTGAATATGAAAAAGTAGTTGAATCAATTGATTAGGTATCCTAAAATTACTAACACTATGTGGAGTAGTAGTAGGTGAAATTATAAATAGTAGATGAAGGTGACAAATGAAGAAATTGAAGAATACAAAGAAATAGATAGGGAAAACAATCATAGAAAGAGAAAAGCTATGTTAAATGTCAATGTTGTAGAGCCCATAACAGTAGTTTCTAGTGAAGATGATGTTGAATTTGATTCTATGAATTAATTTAATGTTGTGAATGACCATTTATTAATTGAAGAGGAAAAAGTAGAGATTGAAAGGGAAAATATAACAATTGAGAATGATAGTGATAATATTGTAAATGAACCTTACATGTCTCCTCATTATAATCAAAATGAGGTTCCTTGTAATAAAGATAGAAAAACACCTGAACCTAAACCTAGCAGAACACTAAAGCAGTTAATAGAGATAGACGAGAACATTTTGAGCACATTGGAAGGGAAGAGATCACATAGAATTGTTCAACTCTGAGCTTCAAGACAATATGAATAGTTATTTGGAAAAAAGACATTGGTGAAGGAATGCCAATTTCTTTTGTAATTTTTTAGGATGGACAAACTAAGACCTATGCTATCCTAACTAAAAATTTGTGTCAACAAGAAAATGGAGAGAATGTCATTATTGTGAGGAATTTTTAGTGCTCTTAATAGCATAGGAAAAAATAGATGGGAAAAGCACAAGATAACAACTCATAGGTTTATTGTAGAGAAAATTTAAAGAAGAGAGAGACATAAGTCATCTTACTTTTAGTAAAGAACTTGAAAGAAGAGAGAGACTTGATGATCCTCTTCAAACTGATACATGGTCCTATTGTAGGGGATATTCACATTTTGAAAAGAAACATTATGAGGATGTGAAGGAACAATTTGTCTAATTTTGTCAATCTAGCTCAATAGTTTCACCAAATGTGAAGGATGTTTTCAAGTTGAGAATTAGAAATAAAGACCATACCCCACATCCAAAAAATCATTTTGAGGGAAGTCAAACAACTTTGGTCAAATAGTTTGGTGAGACTAATCTAACATTGCATATATTATGAAGGGATTTTGAATCAATGAAACCATTTTACTACATGTGTTTCTTAAGATTCAAAATACATGTTGTTGCAAATATCATGTGGACCTTTTTATTCACCATAAAGTATTACACTCTATCCATTGTACTTTGCATACTAATGAAATGTTGCAAATTTTTAGTGTTAGTTACCTTCCAAAATCATCAAGATCATTACTAGATCAATTCGTATGTCCTAGAGATGATGGTTATTATTCTTAATAGAAATGATTTCTTAAATAAGACATGCTCATAATGTGGCAGTTTATCAAAAAAATTGACAAGTTTCCATGAGGGGTGCACAGAAGATATTAGAAATGTTAATAAACAATTTTTCTCATATGATTTTATATGCAAAACATAGAAAAATGTATACCAACAAATGAATTCCTATACATGACTAAGGAATTCTCTACTTAAAGTTTCTTCAATAAAAATAGGCATAGCTACCTTTATTGCAAATAAAGATTTTTTGATCTTTAAACTAAACAGAACGATCTTTTTAGAATGCAATCTGCCGACAATGTTGAATCAACTTATTCTATCTCATCAATACAAAATAAATTTTTATGCTAAAGAACCACTTGATTTTAATTGTCAATATTATCCACATAACTAAAAATTAAGTAATCAATCAAGCAGATTTAATAAAATTTACTTCTCACAGCAACCCAAATTATGAATTGACAACTTCAAAATCGATAAAAAACACAACTAAGAGCTTTTATATAGATAGTATATTTAGAAATACTGATTCAAACAAGTACATAACAGTATCTACTTACAAAACTCTTAACAAAATCAAACTACAGAGTTTTTTTTGTATTTGTAGAATTCTAAAATGCTACTTCTAAAACTTGAGATTAAACCACAAACAAAAATAGTTTTATCTATCGATCTGCTAGAGATTAACCCCATGCCATACTAGTTATTACATATTTATAAGGCATGGAGCTAGACAATTTCCAAAATTTCCCTACCAGGAGTAAAATAGTCTTTTGGTTAACATAGCTGCTAACCAAAATGTAAGAAAAGAAAACTCGCAAACAAAGAACAACCAAGCAACTATGTGTAACTTCTTCTTTTAATCAGGTAGCACCATCTCCACTGGCCACGTTTCTTCCCACTTTCTATGTTTCATAGGTATTTGAAAAAGCTGAAATAATAGACTGATGTGGCAGACCAATGTAGGCAAGCCACTACTTCTAGATTTCCTTTTCTTTCTTCAATTCTGCTATCTTCTCTTCATTAATTTCTAAGTGCTCCAGATTAATTATTAGCATGGCTTCAATATGTGCTACATTTGAAAAGTCTTTCTTAGTTGGTGCTTTCTTGTCTTGAAGTTTTTGGAACTTCTTCTGAACTTCTTTGATCACTTCCTCGGATTGGGCAATGGAGTCCTCCTCTTTACCTATGAACTTCTTGGAAAACCACTTAAGGTCTCCTTGAATTACCTGATGTATGACCTTAAGTTCTTGCAGCGTCTCCTTAATTTCAGTCACCCCCTATATTAATGCTTCATTCTGCCATTCAATGCAATCTTTGATCACATACAAGGATTTTTCATCTAAACCTGCCATAGGACATTTGGCATGGAATTTCTGTAATCCAAATTCTTTGATATCCTCTAGCCATATCACTACCTTCAAAAAATTATTTCTCTCCTTTTCATACCCTTCATTACTCAGTTCCTCCTTTTTGGTAATGGTTGATATTTCTTTTGAAGCCTTATCTAGGAGACCTATATGCTTCACGGTGTCATCTAGGATGCCTTGCACCCATTCCCCTACTATTTTTGCAACTACTTTGCATTTGTGTAGGTTCTCAAGAGATTGCTAGTTGGTTGCAGAGGACACATCAATGATCACTGACATTTCACTGATTACTTTTGATTTAGGATGAAGGATTGCATTGATATATTGAGCAATACTATTTATTGTCTCTTTCATCTCTTGTTTGTCTTGTCCATCCTTCCAGACCATGTGTGCAATCTTCTTATTTGAGGCTTCAAAGAATTCCATATCCACCTCATGATT
Source organism: Cupressus sempervirens (assembly GCA_028749045.1). Classification (NCBI taxonomy): domain Eukaryota; kingdom Viridiplantae; phylum Streptophyta; class Pinopsida; order Cupressales; family Cupressaceae; genus Cupressus; species Cupressus sempervirens. Next base: position 689,208,939 of record CM053790.1, read on the forward strand.
ACCTTTCCCTAGATCAACTTTTGTTATATGGTATTCCTAAGGAGCCAGAGATTGATGTGAACTTCCATCTAGAGGCATGGCTATCTCAACCGACCATTGTCCTGAATTCTTATCAAACTTGATCCTCAATTTAGTCCTTGCTTTCTTCACCTTAGGTGTTTTTCCCATATATTTACTAACTAAATCATCAATTAGCATGGAAAGAGGTACCATGCTCCTCTTCTTCTCAACAAAATTCTCCAACCATTTAGGTGTGACTAGGTCTTTGTCGGTGGAAGCAGAGAATTTGGCTAAGGCAAGATTACTCTCTTAGCCTTTCATATTTACTGGCAATTTTTGAGGTTTAGGTACACTATCTACCATAGGTAGTTCTTCTGTAACCTCAAGATCAACTACTACTCCTTGCTTTTGGTTTTTGATGCCTTCCTTATGCTTGAATGGCTCAACCATTTTGTCTTAGGAGTACCTTCTTGAACTTGAAGTTGAAGTGCTTCTAGAACTGCTTCAACTTCAACTTCAACCAGACCTGCAATAGGACCATGAATATCTTGAGTAGTGATCTCTTTTTTCTTTTTGGGAGCCATTTTACTTTTTCTTTTTGAAAACTTCACAGTCGGGTTAGGGTTGGCAATAGTTTTTTATTTTATCCAACTTGCAGACCTAGCCAACACATCCTTAATGCAAGTGAAAAGATCATCTTCTTCTCTCCTTCCCCAATCAAATTTGGAAATAGACATGCATTCAATCTAATCACTGTAGAATGGGTCAAGCACCTCTTCATAATATTCTTCTTTCGGCCAACACGTAACAAGATCCACATTAAACATATTAATTTGTTTCATAGTTAGTCATGACCAAAGTCTCTTCCTTACTTCAAATTCATTAGGGAAATTCACCTGATAATCTTCTAATTGTGGAGTATGAACCAGAGAAACTATATTTTTATCATTATTTTTGACAAAACCTCTATAATCAAAATCTTCCCAAAGGGGAAAGGGTTTAAAGCACAGACAAGTCAATGATGTCTTTGTTAACATAGCTTGCTTTAGGCTAGGACATCTATAGAGTTCAATTTCAATAGGAAAGAACATAGAAGAGGACCTCTTATAAACCTCAAAAGGCTCTACCACAAAGACAAATTGTCTACACATTTTAGATAGAACTATAGAGTCTAAATAGTAACAAGTTAACTTCAATGTTTCACCAGAAAAACCACCCATTCTAATATATGTGAACCTAGGAAATTGGATGTAAAAGAAGCCATAGACTTGTATAGTTTTCATGGTTTCTTTAGATAGTCTATCATTTTCATGACCTTGAAGTTCAAATACCAGCCTTCCTAGGAAGACATCATTTACCCTTCTGAACTCCTTGCACAAAGTATCTTCCTAAAGATCACTTTAATACTGGTAAATGGGCATTTCATTGGTCCAAGGTGAATGTAGGAGCTTTTCCTATTCTTTAGATGCTACTAGGATATAAATCAAATAGGAGGACAAGAAAAATGGACCAAAGTTGTTGACAGTTACTAAACCCTTGTGTAAATTCTTAGCAATTAGGTCATCCCAATCAATGAAATTATTTCCCTCAACAATCTTTTGGATGAAGAAATATATCCAAGACTTCCAATGAAATGCATGTTCATTTCCCTTAATTCTATTCAATAGAAGTACAATGTCTACACTCTCCTTTATGAAATGCTCAATGGTTAAAGGTGTTGGCAACCTTGACCCACCCTCTACTAGTTTTAGGAGCCAAGACTACGCTACCTTATTATCATAACTAGTTTTTCTTTCGGCATATAGGCACTCTACTTCCTCAAATTTCCAAGGTTCATAGGGTTCATTGTGAGGAATTTTAAAGGCTAAATAGACGTTGGTTCTATTTATCTTAACTATTACTTCCCTTAGAACTTTCTTGATACACCTCATAATGGTTTGCACACTAAATAACAAGCTCTGGAAAGATGATTGTTGTAGGAAAGGTGGTGGCTTCTAGCAACCCACTATTAGCTACCCTTTGATAAATGGGACCTGACTGGGTGTTTTGGGCTCTCTCAATGACATCAGTTAAGTTTTTATTAACTAGAAATGTATCACAAATTTTAGGCAAAGAACTCAGTAGACATGGCTTTTCAAACTTGAGCATCTTGGGATGAAAGAATGTCATGACTTGCTATGGAAAGATAGGGTTGAACAGATACAAATTGAAATATTTTGAAACAAAGAAAGTACAAATAAAATTACAGAGGGTTATGGCAACACACTTATAGTTTGACAGAGCTACAACCTGCAATTCATTGTCCCTATTTGATGGCACTGGAATTTCTTTTGCAAATGGAAAAATGAGTGGTAAAAATGCAAAATGAATGCATTTAAGGAATGACTTACAAAGGAAATCACAATATAGATATTAAAAGTAAATTCCATAATTACTATACATGTGCTACACATTAGAAAAGATCCTCTAAGTAATTTGTTTTAAATGCCCATCAAATCCACACACCTATTAACACCCCATGTCATCATGAAATGAAAAATTTTCCTTTTCACCAAATCTTCTCATATCTGAACATGTGCCACCTTAAAGTTCTTATTTATTATCTTGCACACCTTGGGAAGTGTCTTCATTGGGACCCACCTTTCTTTTTAAACTCAAAGATTGAAAGCCTACATGAAAATAAAGCATCAGTATACAAAATTGACATCAAAGTCGAAGTTGAAGTTTGGGTTGATTGGGCTTGAACTTCAACTTTGACTTCACCAAGACTAACTCTAGGAAAGGAAGTGGACCTCAACACATGGAAGATGAATGGGAGCTCGAACTTAAACTTGAAGTCAGTTGAAACTTCAAGTTTAACGTTAGGATTAAGAAAAGACTCAAGACTGAATCACCCTAAGACATGAGAAAAATATATGTGGTAACAATTAGCTCTAGGTAGGGAATGAGATAGGAAGGATCATGGATGAACTCAAGATCTTTGGCTTTACAGACTTACTCAAAAAGAAAAATAAAAAAAGGAACAGAACCAAGAAAGAACAAAACCCAAAAAGATGGTATTTACAATGAGATAGAAAATAGACTTAAAACTGGTACAACTTGAGGTCTGGCCCATTATAGGATAGGGGAGGATCATTTCCATTAAGATATTGCAACTCGAAGGCATTTGAACCCAACTCCTTAGATACTACAAATGGGCCTTTCCATAAGCTATCAAATTTGGTGTCGGCTCCTTTAGGTTCCTTCTTCTTATCCCATAGCAGTACCTGATCTCCTTTCATTAATCTTTGTGGCCTTGCTCTTTGATCAAAAAATATTTTGACCCTTGCTTGATGGTTGGTGATATGATCCACCAATTCTCTTATTTCTTCTTATATTTTATGGAGTTACAATTTTCTCTTGTTAATGGAAGAATGAAACATTTCATCTTCAATTGCTTTTTGTAAATTCAAAGTAGCTAGTTCCAAAGGTAGGGACAATTGTGCTTCAACTCCATGCACCAATGGCTCTTTTGGGAGAATTTATATCAACCCAAACTACTTCATATAACTTCTTATGCCAATCTTTTCACTTTTCATCTACTAGCTTCTTCATAATATTTACCAATTTTTTGTTAGTGGACTCTGCCTGTCCATTGCCTTAAGGGAAATAATCTGAAGCATGAGATAGCTAGATACCATGATCATAACATTACAATTGAATTTCCTGGGATGAAAATTTTTGTGTATTATCAGTCACTATTTTGTTAGGAGTACCAAAACGGGTCAAAATATTTTCTGTCAAGAATTTACACACTACCTATGATGTTGTTGCTTTAATAGGAACTACCTCAACCCATTTAGTAAAGTAATTAGTAGTAGTAAGGATGTGTGTATGTCTTACACTTGAATTTGGATTAACAAGTCCTATAAAATCCAATCCCCATTACTAAAAGGGTTCTTCTATAATCACAGCTTTTAGAGGAAGAGTAGCTAATTGTAGTTTCCTAGTAAACAATTTACATTTCTCACAATTTCTTACCCGATGATAGGCAGCCTTGAACATACATGCACAATAGTATCTGCTTCTTAGGATTTTGAAGGCTATCACTGTTGATGAAAAATGTCCTCCACAAGCCCTATCATGGAAGGTTTTCAGTAGTTTCTCCTACTAGCTAGCATCAACACATCTTAGAAACACCCCATCCAAGCCCCTTTTGTACAAGATATCATCAATAATCACAAAGTTGGCTACTCTGAGTTGAAGACTCCTTTGGTCCTTTCCTTTTAAATGATCAAGGCATCTCCCATATGTCAAGAAATAAGCTATGTCAGAAAATCATTCATCTTTCAAGCCAAAAAACAAACAATTGGGATATGGTTATTCTTTTTCTCCTTCTGCAATAAGTTTACACAACCCTTTCCTATGAACCAGTTTAGTTGGTTAGATATCTAGGTCAAATTCTTGCACTTCTGCTACCCAAATTGCTTGATTATTAACTGCTACTGTGCAAGGATACTCTTGACTATAGTGGATGGTACATAAACTAAAGAATGTGAGTGCAAAATATAGTACCAAAAGTATTTTACTATTTTCACAACAGAAAAGGCTTTCTTTTTAGACAAGGAGTAATTTAGCTCATGTTTCTTCAATGGGACACTCATAAAAGAGATAGGCATCTCTTCTCCTTTGTCATTCTTTTGAAGCAATATTCCTAACATGGTATGTTCTGATGCATTGCAGTACATTATAAAATCTTTTTTGAAATTAGGGTGAAAAAGCGTTGGATCTATAGCAATAGCTTCTTTTACCTCTTTGAATGCTTTAGATGTTGGTTCATCCCATTTGAAATTTTTCTTCTCACCAAGAAACTTGGCCATTGGTTTTATAGTCTCTAAAAAATTAGGTACAAATTTCCTTAGGAAATTGATTTTCCCAAAGAAGGATTTAACACCATTATGATTTATAGGAAAACACAATTGCTAAATATCTTTTACTCTCTCTAGATCAATTTTGATTCCTTCTTTTGAAACCATGTGTCCAAGTAACTTTCCCTTAGTCACAGCAAAAAATGATTTCTTAGGGTTCAATGAAATTCCATGTTCCTTATTTTTTTCAAGCACTTTCCTCAAATCTTTTGGGTGTTTCTTTCATCTTTTGGAAAACATTATCATGTCATCAAGATACATTGTGATACATCTATCCAACAAATGACCAATGGTCAAATTCATGGCTCACTAAAAGGTGGCACATACATTTATTAAGCCAAAAGGCATCCTTTTATAGGAAAAAGTACCCCAAGTGTTGTAAATGTAGTTTTCTATTGATCTTCCTTGGCAACTTCTATCTGATTATAGCAAGAGAAACCATCTAAAAAGGACATCATATATGAACTAGCAACTATTTGAAGAATTTGATCCATTATAGGTAGGGAAAAATTATCTTTCAGGCTTGCTTGATTAAGGTTTCAAAAGTCAACATAGATCCTTATTTCTTCATTCCTTTTCCTTATTGGTACTATGTTGGCCACCCAAGTAGAATAGTTGGTTGGAAAGATGATGTGAGCTTTAAGAATTTTATCTATTTCTTTGAAAATTGCATCAAAAACCTTCAGAAAATAAGTTCTTAACTTTTTCCTAAAAGGAGTAGTACCTAGTTTTAGAGTGATGTGATGCTTGAATTGGCCATTTCTAAAAGTTTTTAACTCTTCATAAGACCAGGCAAAGACATCTATATATTCTATAAGAATCTTGATGAATCTTGCTTTCTCATCTTCTCCACAATAGGTTCCCAAATTGATAATTTTGGGATTATGTTTATCTCCCAAATTCACCTTTTCATAATCAGCATTTGGATCTTCTTTAGGTGATAGATTTTAGGCCAGGAAAGTGTCTCACCTGCCAAAGATTTTTTCAGGCTCAACTAGGCCTCTTGGTATTAAATTTCATTTTAATTGTAACACATCACTTTCATTAGTGGGATCAAGAAAAAACTCTCTATATTCAGAATCTGAACCTTCAAAATAGTTAGTAGAGATTTTTTTAATACTTTGTAAAAAAGCATTAATGTGAGCATCATCTTTAAATACTTTCCATGAATTTTTGTTGTTAGGGACACTTGGCCTATGAATGATGTCAACTAAATATTTTTTATTTACAAAGTCTGGATGAGGAATTGGTAAAGAGGCTAATACTACTAGAGAGTCTTCTTTATCATTAAGTTTTCTAGGAATTGCTCCAATTGAAAAGGCTTCAAAATCCTCAATCTCATCCCACACATGATTCCTATAATGTTTCAATCTTTGATTCTTTACTGAAAACACGTTTTTAACTTTCTTTACTATTAATTCAACATCTCCCCTTGCCTTTAGTAGTTTAATGTTTCTCATCTTGGCTTCTTCTATTCCTAGAAGTAAGGCTTCATATTCTGTTGTATTGTTGGTGTTTTCAAAAGCAAGTTTGTAAGAGGAAAGAAAATTCTAACCATCAGGAGATATTAGTACTATGCCAACCCTAGATCCATTAGAGCAGTAGCTCCCATAAAACTCTAGAGTCCATAGTGAGTCTTCTACTTCTGATTTCTCATCTATTTTCTCATTTTTAGACATAATAAAATAGTTAGCAAAGTCAGTCTCTTGATAAAGGATCTAAGATTTGGGATCATCAGATGGAAAGACTGTATATTTGGATCTAGCTTGAGGTAACAAGGTTACTTTTTCTTTCCCCACAAGTATAATAGCTTGAGAAAAATCCATTTTAACTTCCCCTCCCAAGTCTCAGCAGAAAGTTTGGCTAAGAAGCATACCATAACTGGTAGGAATATATGCCACTAAAATAGTAAGCTTAATTCTTTTCTAAGGATAAGTGCTAGGGAAACTTGGGCATCTTTGATCTGACCTATTAAAGGAACTTTCTTGGAATCCAAAAGATAACATTTACCGAAGGTTTTTGTTAAAGGGAGATCAAGAGCCTTGGCTACTATAACTAGCATTATGTTGTCAGAAGCACCTGAATCTATGATGCAATTATTTAGCTTGAAACCATGAAGAAATAGGGATACATAAAATGGGTCCAATTTTTGAGGAAAAGGAGCCTTAGAGCTGACTTTGTCTGGTTGAAGTATCCCTTCTTGGTTATTAGATGATTGGGTTTCCCTTTTCTTTTCTTGGGGAGTTTCACTTATTTTCTTAGCAAACATTTCATTGTTCTCTAAGACCTTGGTTACATTTATTTGTTTAGTCACTAAATCAAGGGAAGATTGATGAACATATTCAATCACTTTATTGAGCTCTCTAGGGTTTATCTTTAGGTACTCAATAGAGGAAATCTGGATTTTAGATGCTTTACAAAACTCAACAATGTCAAATGAGGAATTAGGATCAGACCTTTTTAGATTTGGCGTGTCTTTGACTACATAGGTGATGAATTATTTTTATTTTCCCCTTTTGCTTTTAATTCTTTTGCCTAAGTAGGGATTGCATTATTTTTAGAATCATCAACTTTAGTGGCTCTTTGCCCACGGGTTAATACTAAGCATGTTACTTCTTCCAAGGTTAAAAGGATATCACCACTTCTTTCAGAATCAGATTCATATTCAAGAAAATAGTTTACAGAGTCGCCAGGTTCTTCAAAAGGTTCTTCCTCTATTTTTACATTACAGGAGGCTACTTTTTCTATTTCAATTTGCTGATATCTAATATTTTTAGCGTAAGGACTTCCCTCATGATCATTTAGTAAGAAGAAAAACACACATGTTATTTTTATTGGGTGGAGCTTCAATCTACAATCTTTTCTGATATCTTGGTATTGAGTATTCATTTTAGGAATTTGCTTCTTAATAGTCATCACATCATTCATGAGTTTCTGCACTAATGGGTCAATTTTTTTGAAGTCGATGGTTGTGACTTGGAAGTCAGCATTTCCCATTTCCACTTTCCTATGGCTAAAAGGTCATCCTCTAATTCAATAGCTAATCTTTGAGCAACATCAAGATCTGCTACCTTGTCTCTCCTTAGATGAAAACTAATAGTTGGAGGCATTGCATTAACAAAGAAACCTTTGTGGCTCTCTACATTAGGTCTTTAGTAGTAGGGATTTTATGTAATGTTTTATTAAACTTTGCTACAAAATCTCCCATGGGCTGAGTCAATTAGAGGAGTAGAGTATGTTCGTCATCAACAGATTCAAACCTATTTTCAAAAGAATTTCTCATTTTAGCCCAAGTGGTGATGGATCCTTGTGGGAGATGATGAAACCAATCAATAGCATCATAAATTAAAGTTTGCACAAACAACCTTACAGCTACATCTTCATGAGCAACAACTAGAACCATACACATAGTGTTAAAGGCATTGAGATGTTCATCAGTAGATTTCTTCCCATCTCCATTGAATTTGGGTAGAACTTCTTTAGCGCTCTTGGAAAGAGGATTAGGGTTACCTACAAGGGCCAGGGGACCTACTTGTGCACCACACAGGTTTGCAGCCATTCTTGGTGGAATGAATTCAAAGGTTGAAGTTGAAATGAGAAGGTACTAATGTTCCTGGTAAGATTAGGGCTTGAAGGCTTATGTTTATAGGGGTTGACTTCTAAGGAGATGTTGGTCTACTTTTTCTTTTAACAAATTTTTGCATTTATTAGAGAGATCAGGATAAAAATTAAGACTCTTTACAAATTCATAAAACTTCTAGTGTATGTTTTACTAGCCAATTTTTCATAATTAAACTAACATTTAACACTTAGAATGACCTTGGGATTAGTTTTTTTACTACTACTTCTTCATTAGCAACTAGTACACCTCTTATGAGTTTGGCCTTTTTAACTTGTGCAAACTATTCTAGGCTTATTTTGAGTTTCTAGGATTGTGCACTTAGATTTGAAATAATGTCCTCTTGAGTATTGCCAAACCCTAAGCCTAGTTGAAGTACTAGGAAAATTTCATGATGAGGAAAAACCATTTCTAGTCTTCCCTAGTAGAGTCACCAAAAACTATTAGTAAACAATTTTTCTCATATGATTTTATATGTAAAATAGAGAAAAATGTATACTAACAAATGAATTCCTATACATAACTAAGAAATTCTTTGCTAAAAGTTCCTTCAATAAAAATAGGTGTAGCTACCTTTATTGCAAATAAACATTTTTTGATCTTTAAACTTAACAAAATGATCTTCTTAGAATGCAATTTTGTTGACAATGTTGAATTAACTTATTCTATCTCATCAATACAAAATAATTTTTTATGTTGAAGAACCCCTTGATTTTAATTATCAATATTATCCACATAACTAAAAATTAAGTAATTGAATAGGCAAATTTAATAAAACTTACTTCTCAGTGCACCCAAATTTTGAATTCAAAACTTTAGAATTATAACAAGCATAGCTAAGAGCTTTTATATGAATAGTATCTTTAGAAATATTGATTCAAACAAGTAGATAATAGTATCTACATACAAAAATCTTAACAAGATCAAACTGCAGAGTTTTCTTTGTATTTGTAGAATTTTGAAATGCTACTTCTAAAACTTGACATTAAACCACAAACAAAAATAGTTTTGTCTATCGATCTATTGGAGATTAACCCTATTCCATACTAGTTATTACATATTTGTAAGGCATGGGGCTAGACAGTTACCAAAATTACCCCGCCAAGAGTAAAATAGTCTTTTAGTTAACATAACTGCTAATCAGAATACAAGAAAAGAAAAATGACAAAAAAAAAACAACCAAGCGACTATGTGTAATTGTTTCTTTTAATTAGGTAGCACCATCTCCACAAGCCATGTTTCTTGCCACTTTCTATGTTTTGTAGGTAGTTGAAAATACTGAAATAACAGATTGATGTGGTAGACCAATGTAGGTAAGCCATTGCTACCAGATTTCCTTTTCTTTCTTCAATTCTACTATCTTCTCTTTATGCATTTCTAAGTGCTTCAGATTAATTATTAGCATGGCTTCAGTTTTTGCTACATTTAAAAAATCTTGCCTAGTTGGTGTTTTCTTGTCTTGAAGTTCCTAGAACTTCTTTTGAACTTCTTTGATCACTTCCTCATATTTGACAATAGAATCCTCCTCTTTACCTATGAACTACTTGATAAACCTCTTAAGGTCTCCTTGAATTATCTGATGTATGACCTTAAGTTTTTGTAGTGTCTCCTTAATTTCAGTCACCCCTTCTATTAATGCTTCATTCTACCATTCAATGTAGTCTTTGATCACATACAATTCTTTTTCATCTAAACCTGCCACAGGACATTCGGCCTAGAATTTCTATAATCCAAATTCTTGGATATTTTCCAACCATATCACTAGCTTCACCTAATTGTTTCTCTCCTTTTCATACCCTTCGTTACTTAGTTCCACCTTTTTGGTAATGGCCGATATTTCTTTTCAAGCCTTATCTAGAAGACCTATATGCTTCACGATGTCATCTAGGATGCCTTCCACCCATTCCCTTGCTATTTTTGCAACTACTTTTCATTTGTGTAGGTTCTCAAGAGATTGTTGGTTGGTTGTAGAGGACACATTAATGATCACTCACATATCACTAATCATTTTTTCTTCAAGATAAAGGATGGCATTGATATATTGAGCCATACACTTTATTGTCTCCTTCATCTCTTGTTTTTCTTGTCCATCCTTCCATACCTTGTGTGCAATCTTCTTATTATAGGCTTTGAAGAATTCCATATCCACCAAATGTTTACCTTTTCCTAGATCAAAATTTTCTATCTAGTAGTCCTAAGGAACCAAAGATTCACAAGAACTTCCAAATTGAGGCATGGCTATCTCCACCAACCAATGTGCTAAATTCTTATCAAACTTGATCCTCGATTCAGTCCTTGCTTTCTTCACCTCATGTGTTTTTCCCAGACATTTACTGACTAAATCATCAATCGTCATGGAAAGAGGAACCATGCTCCTCTTCTTCTCAACAGAAGTCTCCAACCATTTAGGTGTGACTAGTTCTTTGCCAGTGGCAAGGGAGAATTTGGATAAGGCAAGATTACTCTCTTGGTCTTTGGTATTTACTAGAAACTTTTGAGGTTCAGATACACTATCTACCATAGGTAGTTCTTTTGCAACCTCGAGATCAACTATTATTGTAGCCTTGCTTTTGGTTGTTGATGCCTTCCTTGTGCTTGAATGGGTCACTCTTTTTTTCTTAGGAGTACCTTCTTGAACTTGAACTTGAAGTGGTTCTACAACTACTTTAGCTTCAACTTCAACCGGACCTACAATAGGATCATGAATATCTTGATTAGTGATCTCTTTTTTCTTTTTGATAGATGTTTTACTTTTTCCTTTTGAAAACTTTCTGATTGGGTTAGGGGTAGCAATAGTTTTTTATTTTATCCAACTTGTGGTCCTAGCCAGCACATCCTTAGTGCAGGAGAAAACATCATCTTCTTCTCTCCTTCACTAATCAATTTCGAGAATAGGCATGCATTCAATCTGATCAATGTAGTATGTATTTTCTTCTTCCAGTATAAACATATTAATTTTTTTAATAGTTAGTCATGACCATAGTCTTTTCCTTACTTCAAATTCCTTAGGGCAATTCACCCAATAGTCTTCTAACTGTGGACTATGAACTAGAGAGACTGCATTCTTAACATATTTTTTTACAAAACTTGTATAATCAAAATATTCCTAAGGGGGAGAGGTTTTAAAGAATAGATGAGTCAATGTGCCTTTGTTAACATAACTTGCTTTAGGCTAGGACATCTATAGTGTCCAATTTCAATAGGAAAGAACATAGAAGAGGACCTCTTAGAAACCTCAAAAGACTCTACCATAGAGACAAATTGTCTGCACATTTCAGATAGAACTATGGAGTCTAAACAACAATGAGGTAATTTCAATGGTTCGCCAAAAAAACCACCCATTCTAATATATGTGAACCTAGGAAATTGGATGTAAAAGTAGCCATAGACATTTATAGCTTGCATGGCATCTTCAGATAGTCTATCATTTTCATGACCTTGAAGTTTAAAGATCAGCCTTCCTAGGAAGACATCATTTACCCTTGTAAACTCCTTACACAAAGCAACTTCCTGAAGATCAGTAATACTAGTAAATGGACATTTCATTGGTCCAAGGTGAATGTGGGAGGTTTTCCCATTCTTTAGACGCTGCTAGGCTATGAATCAAATAGGAGGACAAGAAAAATGGACCAAATTTGTTGATAGGTACTAAACCCTTGTGAAAATTCTTAGCAATTAGGTTAGCCTAATCAGTGAACTTATTTCATCAAAAATCTTTTAGATAAGAAATACATCCAAGACTCCCAATAAAATGCATCTTAATTTCCCTTAATTCTATTCAATAGAAGTACAAATGTCTGCAATCTCTTTTATGAAATGCTCAATGGTTAAAGGTTTTAGCAACCTTGAACCACCCTCTTCTAGTTTCAAGAGCCAAGATTGAGCTACCTTATTATCATAACTACTTTTTCTTTTGGCATATAGGCACTTTTCTTCCTCGAACATCCATGGTTCATATAGTTCTTTGTGAGGAATTCTAAAGGCCAAATAGACACTAGTTCTGTTTATCTTAACTATTACTTCCCCTAAAACTTTCTTGATACACCTTGTCCTAGGGTCATAATGGTTTGCACACTCAATAACAAGCTTTGGGCATGCAATTGTTGCAGAAAAGGTGGCAGCTCCAAGCAACCCACTATTAGCTAGATTTTAATAGATGAGACTTGACTGGGTGTTTCAGGCTCTCTCAATGACATCAGTTAATTTTTTATTAACTAGAAATGTGTCACAAATTTTAGGCAAACAACTAAGCCAACATGGCTTTTCAAACTTGGACATCTTGGGATGAAATAACGTCATGACTTGCTATAGAAAGATAGGGTCAAAAAGATACAAATTGAAATATTTCAAAACAAAGCAAGCACAAATAAAATTACAGAGGATTATAGCAACACACTTACATTTTGATAGCACTAAAGCCTATGATTCGTTCTCCCTACTCAATGGTGCTAGAATTTCTTTTGCAAATGGTGAAATGAGTGGTGAAAAAGAAAAATGAATGCATTTAAGGAATGACTTACACAAGAAATCATAGTACAGATATCACAAGTAAATGCAATAATTACTATTCATGTGTCACACATCGGTAAAGACCCTCTAAGTAATTTGTTTTAAATGCCCGTCAAATCCGCACACCTATTAACACTACATGTCATCATGAAATGACAAATTTTCCTTTTTGCCAAATCTTACCGTACCTAAACATGTGCCACGTTAAAGTTCTTATTTATTATCTCATATGCCTTGGGAAGTGTCTTCATTGGGATCTACCTCATTTTTTAAACTCAAAGATTGAAAGCTTGCATGAAAATAAAGTGTCAGTATACAAAATTGACATCGAAGTTGAAGTTGAAGTTTGCGTTGATTGGGCTTCAACTTCAACTTTGACTTCACTAAGACTAACTTGGGGAAAGGAAGTGGACCTCAACACATGGAAGATAGATGGGAGCTTGAACTTGAACTTAAAGTTAGTCGAAACTTTAGGTTCAACTTCAAGATTAAGAAAAGACCCAAGACTGAATCACCTTAGGACACGAGAAAATTATAGGTGGTAACAAGAAAGGTGGTAGTTTGAAAGAAGTTTTATGAAACATTTAAATACACAATGAATAATATATGGATGTGAATTCTCTAGATGTGATTTGGTTGCAAAGAATATGTGTGTGGTTGGTTTTATGTCTAATTTCAAGGAAAATCCTTTTTAAAACTATGCAAGGCATAGCTATAGGTCCTAGTGGTTGGATCAAAAATTTAGAATTTGTTAGGACACTTTCCCCATTGGCACTATTATATCAGTTGTTGACTTTTCAAAGAACTATATATTACAAACCAAAATGAGACATAATCTCAATATTATAACTCTATTCAAACATAACATATAGTCATGCTTCTATAATCTAGAAGATAATAGGAAGATAATTAGAGAGTGCCACTTTTATATGTGTGATAATAGAATTCACTCTCATGAGTTTTTCCAACATTGTTTCAAGAATTATTTTGACTTCTTGTGAGAACATGATATTTTTATGGATATACATCTCATTTGGTCAAGTAATTGCATAGGTTTAAAGAATGCTCACATGTTTTTTTGCTTGTGTAGAATGCATGTAAAGATTGTCTTAACTCATATTTGGAGCTTTTTTCTATCTACAAATGGGAAAGGTGAGCTTAATGGAGAAGGAGCATGTGTGAAGAGAGCTCTATCTAGACAAGGAGAAAATTATGATTTCAATAGAAGAACTTCTTGATGCTTGTACCATAGTTGATTTGTGTACATCTACAAGGGAACTCTTGATTACGTAGTGTACATGTTCTTTTAGTTGGTTGAGGGGGGATCCTTAGGTGATAGATTGGATTGTGCTACAATGAGATATTCTTTAAAGATGCATTCATTTTGCAATTTTCATTGTAGTATATGGACCATTTGGATATGCCAATTATCTTTCTTTTATCCTAGTTATTTTTAGTGTGATTGGGATCATTGTGAGTCAAGTGAGTGAAGGAATTCATGGGATGAACATTATCTTACTCCATTATCTCTCATTTCTCTATCACAAATGATGACATAGAAATTTTAGTTAATCATATCCATTTATTAAATCTTCTTTAGTTAGGACATGCCTTTGCATTGGTTGCACCACAAGAGAATGATGAGAAATTATATTATTGGTTAGCATTTTTTTTAAGAGGTAAACAAAAGCTTGCAAAACTAATTACATATGGCAATGGATTCACATATCCTACTAGTTTTTTTTTTGTTGTTGGAACATTGTTGTGGACATATATGCTTACAAAGAATTGAATTCTCACATTCGAAGACTATTAGAAGCACAAAATCATTCTCATATATTCACACCTTATTATAGCATCAACTGTAAAATTGGTGAAGCATCAAGGAAGACCAAAAATTAATTAATCTTTTACTATTGCTAATGCTGATCATGAAGCCCTATTGGAGACCGTCAAGCAAAGACATGACCCTTTACTAACATTCACTATGTAATACTAACACAGAACAAGGTTTCAAATGTTCATTTTATGCTTTAAATTTAGTTTCATATGTTAATTATATACATATACTTGTACTTAATATTAAATTCCTATAATATGAACATATATTACAATATTAACCATTGTTTCATCCACAACGATCGTAGGACATTTGCAAGCACCCTGAACTAGAATGTCACTAATGTGCCCTAAGCATATTTGGGCTGCGATCTTATAAAGATTGTAATTATGAGCTTATGAGGCTTATAGATAAACTATTAGATGCTATAAGACAATGATATCAATTTCTATAATAAACTCTCTCAGTTTTAGGATATATATATAATTTCATTTGAACTTGACATAACAATCTTGGTCAATATCAAACTTCATAGTGTTCCTTAGTGAAGTGGTGCACCACTATGCAACTATCAAACCATTCTTCATGGAATCATTTTGCTAGCATTGTTAGCTTTGTATGGGTGGGTTAACCCTAGTAAAACCATTGTTTCATCCACAAAGAGCCTAGAATGTTCATGAGCACCCTAAACCTGAGTGTCTCCAAGGTGCCCTAAGCACATTTGGGAAGTGTTCTTCTGATGCTTATAATTTAGAAGTCATGAGGCCTATAAATAAACTATTAGATGGTATAGGTCCATGATATTGATGTCTAAAATAACCTTTCTTGATTCTAGGAGGTTCAATTTTGTTTGAAATTGGCACAATAATCCTTCTTTATACCAAATCTTATAGTGTTCCTTAATGAATTGGTTCACCACTATGAAACTTGTAAATTGTTCATTATGGCATTGATTTTTTAGTTTCATTAGTCTTGGATGGTCAATTGAACCCTAGGCACACAACTCTTTTGACCACAAACTCACTAAAACATTAACCTAAGTAAGCTTAAGTAAATAGAATAAATAATTAATTATTTATTTATTATTTATTCTATTTACTTAAGCTTACTTAAGTTAATGCATTTATTTAATATTTTGTATTTAATGCATGTTGTGATGAGATGTTGACAACATGGGAGTTTGTTCCCTTCTAACATATTCCTCCTTTTTGTGGAAGAGTGCTTGCTTGTCAACCTTATCTTCTACCTCCTTCTAGCTTGTTCTACAAGCTTCCATGAAGCCTTTAAATTTGGGCTCTTTCTTTGTATTTTCACAGTGTATTCTCATTGTAAATACATTTTCATTGTTTTGCAATATGTTCTCTCTCATGTCAATTTAGAGTTTTTCCCAAGCTCCACCTCTTCCTTCTTGGTTTCCCTTCGAGAGGTTATTTTGCATGTAGGTGATCTTGGCGACTATGGAGTTGGATTTCACCAACTACTACATGGAGTTCCCACAAGGTGTAGTAAACAGATTTAAGAAATGATCTTCAAGGGTTATAACTCAAAACCCTTCTTGTTTTGTGTATTCATTGTGTTCGTGGTTAGTTGGATGTAAAAATTTCAAGGGTCTATCTTCACTTCTAGCTACTTTTTCTTAAGGAGTTATTTTTTTTAGGGTTATGTATAAAATGTGCCATATGCAATTTGAAAATGTTACCTAAGGAATCCCTTGAAAACTACTATATCCTAGGCTTCTAGAGGATCATCAAAATGGAGCCTCTTACATGCACTCTCTGAACTTGCTAGATCGTGTATGAACAAAAAAGACAAAATCTATGTTAGATTAGTTAATTAAATGATATAAACATGACAAATATAAATTTATTCAAATGCATAATGATTAATAATGAAGTAAACTTTGTATACCTATCTATATGCCTTCCTTTGTCACTTAGGAGTCCTCGCATATGTCTATGAAAAATCATGCATCTTGCTATATCTGACATAAACTTGTTTGTATGGTTGTCAAATTGATCTACTACTTAAACCATAAGGTTATTAATGGTGACATAATAAATTAATAATATAAATAAAAATTCAAATTATAATTTACATCAAGTGATCTCTGATTAGAAAATGTTGGCTAAGTGAGCAAAGATAGAAAGCCTTATCAACCCCCCTCTATCACATTTTGTGTTTCCTACAATAGTTAAAAATATAGTTGTTACAATGATAACAATAATTTATTTATAATATAATAACATTAAGAGAAGTAAAAAATAAATGATAAATATACATACTATAGTGCTCTCACTGTAAATAGAAATGTCAAAGGGTATGCGACATTGAATCTATCTACTACTTAAACCATAAGGTTATTAATGGTAACATAATAAATTAATAATATAAATAAGAATTCAAATTATAATTTACATCAAGTGATCTCTGATTAGCAAATGTTGGTTGAGTGAGCAAAGATACAAAGCCTTATCAACCCCACTCTATCACATTTTGTGTTTCCAACAATAGTTAAAAATATAATTGTTACAATGATAACAATAATTTATTTATAATATAATAACATTAAGAGAAGTAAAAAATAAATGATAAATATACATACTATAGTGCTCTCACTATAAATAGAAATGTCAAAGGGTATGCAACATTGAATCTAGGTATGTTAATGATCAGAGGAAACTCCCTATGAATAAACAATGCAATAACATTCCATTAGTTAATAAACTAAAAGGTATGTATCTATCTATATATGCATTTAGGCACTTTAAAACATATAATTACCTTCCCCTTGTCAATGCTCGGTGGTGCAAGGCCCTCACACTATCACCCACTAACAAGTGAAACATATAGGAGAAAAACAAGATGAGTGATCATGTAAAATATAATATCAAACAAGAAATGAGTTATGAAATAATACATAACATAGAGGTCTCAAGGCCAAATGAAATGTTTGAAAATGTGACAATATCCAAATC